>CM042667.1:0-2472500 GCA_023638005.1 Forsythia suspensa
TCTAGGAATTTCAAAATCAATGATTTAGGAAGGATTTACCATACGATTTGTGCGTTATTTTGGTAAAATCCTCGTAACTATAAACAATGGTCATGAATTGGAAAATGTTTTTTTCTCTATTAAAGTAAACTGATACATCTTTCCAACGTTATTTGTTTCTTCAAAATCTAGAAATTTTAAAAAAATCATTGATTTGTGATGGTTTCACCACATGATTTTTGCGTTATTTTGCTAAAGTATTTATAACTCTAAACGAAAGTCATGGATTCGAAAACCATTTTTTTCCATGAAAATAAACTGAGAGAGCTTTCCAACGGTGTTTGATTCATCAAAATCTAGAAATTTCCAATGCTATTTGATTAATCCAAATCCATAAATTTTAAAAAATTATTGATTTTTAAAGGTTTTACCACACGAATTGTGTGTTGTATTCGTAAAATCCTTATAACTCTAAACAAGGATCATGGATTGGAAAATTGTTTTATTTTCCACAAAAGTAAACCGAATTAGCATTCCACGGTAGCTTGATTCCCCAAAATCAAGGAATTTAAAAAATCAATGATTTGTGAAGGATTTACCATATGATTTGTGCGTTATTTTGGTAAAATCCTCATAACTATAATCAGTGGTCATGAATTGGAAAATATTTTTTACTCTATGGATGTAACACGATAGAGCTTTCCAACGATATTTGTTTCATCAAATTTAGAAATTTTAAAAATCGTTGATTTGCCAAGGTTTTACCATACTATTTTTGCATTATTTTGCTAAAGTCTTTATAACTCTAAACAAAAGTCGTGGATTGCAAAACCATTTTTTCTTCATGAAAGCTAACTGAGAGAACTTTCCAACGGAATTTGATTAATCAAAATCTAGAAACTTCAAAAAAATTGTGATTTGAGAAGGTTTTACCATACGATTTGTGCATTGTTTTGGTGAAAAAAAATCCTTAAAACTCTAAACAAGGGTCATGTGTTGGAAAATATTTTTTTTCTCTATGAAAGTAAATTGATACATCTTTCCAACGTTGTTTGTTTCATCAAAATCTAGAAATTTTAAAAAAATCATTGATTTGTGATGGTTTCACCATATGATTTTTTCGTTGTTCTGCTAAAGTATTTATAACTCTAAACAAAAGTCATGGATTGGAAAACCATTTTATTTCCATGAGAATAAAGTGAGATAGCTTTCCAACGGTGTTTGATTCATCAAAATCTAGAAATTTCATAAAATCGATGATTTGTGATTTCACCATACTGATTTGTGCGTTGTTTTGGTAAAATTCATAAAACTCTAAAAAATGGTCATGGATTGAAAAATATTTTTTTCTCTATGAAAGTAAACTGGTAGAGCTTTCCTACGTTATTTTTCTCATCGAAATCCAGAAATTACAAAAAATCATTGACTTGCAAAGGTTTTAACCTACAATTTGTACCTTATTTTGCTAACGTCTTTATAACTCTAAACAATTATCGTGGATTGGAAAATTATTTTTTCTCCAAGAAAGTAAACTTATATAGCTTTCCAAAGCTATTTGATTAATCAAAATCTATTAATTTCAAAAAATCATTGATTTGCGAAGGTTTTTCCACACGAATTGTGTGTTGTATTCGTAAAATCCTTATAACTTTAAACACGAGTCATATATGGAAAATTATTTTTTCTCTACAAAAGTAAACTAATATAGCTTTCCGACGTTATATGATTCATCAAAATCTAGAAATTTCAAAAAATCATTGATTTGTGGTGGTTTTACCATGCGATTATTGCATTGTTTTGCTAAAGTATTTACAACTCAAAACAAAGGTCATGTATTGGAAAATTGTTTTTTTTCTCCACAAAAGTAAACTGAAAAAGCATTCCAACAGCGTTTGATTCACCAAAATCTAGGAATTTCAAAAAATCAATGATTTGCGAAGAATTTACCATATAATTTGTGCGTTATTTTGGTAAAATCCTCGTAACTATAATCAATGGTCATGAATTGGAAAATATTTTTTACTCTATGGAAGTATCTGATAGAGCATTCAAACGTTATTTGTTTTGTCAAAATCTAGAAATTTTAAAAAATCAATGATTTGCGATGGTTTTACCATACTATTTTTGCGTTATTTTGCTAGTCTTTATAACTCCAAACAAAAGTCATGGATTGCAAAACCATTTTTTCTTCATGAAAGCTAACTAAGAGAATTTTCCAACGGAATTTGATTAATCAAAATCTAGACATTTCGAAAAATTTGAGATTTGAGAAGGTTTTACCATACGATTTGTGCATTCTTTTGGTAAAAATAAATCCTTAAAACTCTAAACAAGGGTCATGAGTTGGAAAATATTTTTTTTCTGTGAAAGTAAACTGATACATCTTTCCAACATTATTTGTTTCATCAAAATCTAGAAATTTTAAAAAAATCATTGATTTGTGATGGTTTCAGCGTATGATTTTTGCATTGTTTTGCTAAAGTATTTATAACTCCAAACCGAAGTCAAGGATTTCAAAACCATTTTCTTTCATGAAAATAAATTGAGAGAGCTTTCCAACGGTGTTTGATTCATCAAAATCCACAAATTTCATTAAATTGATGATTTGTGAAGATTTTACCATACGATTTGTGCGTTGTTCTCGTAAAATTCTTAGAACTCTAAACAATGGTCATGGATTGAAAAATATTTTTTTCTCTATAAAAGTAAACTGGAAGAGCTTTCCTATGTTATTTTTCTCATCAAAATCCATAAATTACAAAAAATCATTGATTTGCAAATGTTTTACCTTACAATTTGTGGATTATTTTGCTAAAGTCTTTTTAACACTAAACAATTATCATGGATTGGAAAATTGTTTTTTCTCTAAGAAAGAAAACTAATATAGCTTTCTAATGCTATTTGATTAATCAAAATCCATAAATTTTCAAAAATTATTGATTTGCAAAGGTTTTACCACACGAATTGTGTGTTGTATTCGTAAAATCCTTATAACTCTAAACAAGGGTCATGGTTTGGAAAATTATTTTATTTTCCACAAAAGTAAACTCAAAGAGCATTTTTAAGAGTGCTTGATTCCCCAAAATCTAGGAATTTAAAAATCAATGATTTGCGAAGGATTTACCATATGATTTGTGCGTTATTTTGGTAAAATCCTCGTAACTATAATCAATGGTCATGAATTGGAAAATATTTTTTACTCTATGGATGTAACCTGGTAGAGCTTTCCAATGTTATTTGTTTCATCAAAATTTAGAAATTTTAAAAATCATTGATTTGCGAAGGTTTTACCATACTATTTTTGCGTTATTTTGCTAAAGTCTTTATAACTCTAAACAAAAGTCGTGGATTGCAAGACCATTTTTTCTTCATGAAAGCTAACAGAGAGAACTTTCCAACGGAATTTGATTAATAAAAATCTACAAATTTCAAAAAAGTTGTGATTTGAGAAGGTTTTACGATACGATTTGTGCATTCTTTTTGGTAAAAAAAATCCTTAAAACTCTAAATAAGGGTCATTAGTTGGAAAATAGTTTTTTCTCTATGAAAGTAAACTAATACATCTTTCCAACGTTATTTGTTTCATCAAAATCTAGAAATTTTTAAAAAATCATTGATTTGTGATGGTTTCACCATATGATTTTTGCGTTGTTCTGCTAAAGTATTTATAACTCTAAACAAAAGTCATGGATTGAAAAACCATTTTATTTCCATCAAAATAAACTAAGAGAGCTTTCCAACGGTGTTTGATTCATCAAATTCTAGAAATTTCATAAAATCGATGATTTGTGAAGATTTCACCATCTGATTTGTGCATCGTTTGGTAAAATTTGTAAAACTCTAAACAATGGCCATGGATTGAAAAATATTTTTTCTCTATGAAAGTAAAGCGGGTAGAGCTTTCCTACGTTATTTTTCTCATCAAAATCCAGAAATTACAAAAAATCATTCACTTGCAAAGGTTTTACCCTACAATTTGTGCCTTATTTTGCTAACGTCTTTATAACTCTAAACAATTATCGTGGATTGGAAAATTGTTTTTTTATCCACGAAAGTAAACTTATAAGCTTTCCAAAGCTATTTGATTAATCAAAATCTATTAATTTCAAAAAATCATTGATTTGCGAAGGTTTTTCCGCACGAATTGTGTGTTGTATTCGTAAAATCCTTATAACTTTAAACACGAGTCATGGATTGGAAAATCATTTTTTCTCTACAAAAGTAAACTAATATAGCTTTCCGATGTTATATGATTCATCAAAATCTAGAAATTTCCAAAAATCATTGATTTGTGGTGGTATTACCGTGCGATTATTGCATTGTTTTGCTAAAGTATTTATAACTCAAAACAAAGGTCATGTATTGGAAAATTGTTTTTTTCTCCACAAAAGTATACTGAAAAAGCATTCAAACAGCATTTGATTCACCAAAATCTAGGAATTTCAAAAAATCAATGATTTGCGAAGGATTTAAAATATAATTTGTGCGTTATTTTGGTAAAATCCTCGTAACTATAATCAATGGTCATGAATTGGAAAATATTTTTTACTCTATGGAAGTAACTGATAGAGCTTTCCAACGTTATTTGTTTTATCAAAATCTAGAAATTTTAAAAATCAATGATTTGCGATGGTTTTACCATACTATTTTTGCGTTATTTTGCTAGTCTTTATAACTCCAAACAAAAGTCATGGATTGCAAAACCATTTTTTCTTCACGAAAGCTAACTAAGAGAATTTTCCAGCGGAATCTGATTAATCAAAATCTATACATTTCAAAAATTTGTGATTTGAGAAGGTTTTACCACACGATTTGTGCATTGTTTTGGTAAAAAAAAAATCCTTAAAACTCTAAACAAGGGTCATGAGTTGGAAAATATTTTTTCTCTATGAAAGTAAGCTGATACATCTTTCCAACGTTATTTGTTTAATCAAAATCCAGAAATTTTAAAAAAATCAGTGATTTGTGATGGTTTCACCATACGATTTTTGCGTTGTTTTGCTAAAGTATTTATAACTCTAAACTAAAGTTAGGGGTTGGAAAACAATTTTTTTTACATGAAAATAAACTGAGAGAGCTTTCCAACGGTGTTTCATTCATCAAAATCTAGAAATTTCATAAAATCAATGATTTGTGAAGATTTTACCATACGATTTGTGCGTTGTTCTGGTAAAATTCTTAAAACTCTAAACAATGGTCATGGATTGAAAACAATTTTTCTCTATGAATGTAAACAATGGTCATGATTAAACTCGTAGAGCTTTCCTATGTTATTTTTCTCATCAAAATCCATAAATTACAAATAATCGTTGATTTGCAAAGGTTTTACCCTACAATTAGTGCATTATTTTGCTAAAATCTTTATAACTCTAAACAATTATCGTGGATTGGAAAATCGTTTTTTGCTCCATGAATGTAAACTAATATAGCTTTCCAACGCTATTTGATTAATCAAAATCTATAAATTTCAAAAAAATCGTTGATTTCCGAAGGTTTTACCACACGAATTGTGTGTTGTATTCGTAAAATCCTTATAACTCTAAACAAGGGTCATGAATTAGAAAATAATTTTTTATCTATAAAAGTAAACTGATATAGCTTTCCGACGTTATTTGATTCATCAAAATCTAGAAATTTCAAAAAATCATTGATTTGCGCTGGTTTTACCGTGCGATTATTGCATTGTTTTGCTAAAGTATTAATAACTCAAAACAAAGGTCATGTATTGGAAATTTGTTTTTTTCTCCACAAAAGTAAACTGAAAGAGCATTCCACAGCGTTTGCTTCACCAAAATCTAGGAATTTCAAAATATCAATGATTTGTGAAGGTTTACCTTACGATTTGTGCGTTATTTTGGTAAAATCATTATAACTCTAAATAAGGGTAATGGATTGAAAAATATTTTTCTCTCTACGAAATTAAACTAGTAGAGCTTTCCTACGTTATTTTCTTCATCAAAATCTAGTAATTACAAAAAATCATTGATTTGCTAAGGTTTTACCCTACAATTTGTGCACTCTTTTGCTGAACTCTTTATAACTCTAACCAATTGTTGTGGATTAGAAAATCATTTTTTCTCCATGAAAGTAAACTAATATAGCTTTCCAACGCTATTTGATTAATCAAATCTAGAAATTTCAAAAAAAACATTGATTTGCGAAGGTTTTACCATACGAATTGTGTGTTGTATTCGTAAAATCCTTATAACTCTAAACAAGGGTCATGGATTGGAAAATCAATTTTTCTCTACAAAAGTAAACTGATATAGCTTTCCGACGTTATTTGATTCATCAAAATCTAGAAATTTAAAAAAATCATTGATTTGCAATGGTTTTACCATGCGATTATTGCATTGTTTTGCTAAAGTATTTATAACTCAAAACAAAGGTCATGTATTGGAAAATTGTATTTTTCTCCACAAAAGTAAATTGAAAGAGCATTCCAACAGCGTTTGATTCACCAAAATCTAGGAATTTCAAAAAATCACTGATTTGCGAAGGATTTACCATATGATTTGTGCGTTATTTTAGTAAAATACTCGTAACTATAAACAATGGTCATGAATTGGAAAATATTTTTTACTCTATGGAAGTAAATTGATAGAACTTTTCAACGTTATTTATTTCATCAAAATCTATAAATTTAAAAAAATCATTGATTTCGAAGGTATTATTACCATACTATTTTTGCGTTATTTTGCTAAAGTCTTTACAACTTCAAACAAAAGTCATGGATTGCAAAACCATTTTTTCTTCATGAAAGCTAACTGAGAGAACTTTCCAACAGAATTTGATTAATCAAAATCTAGAAATTTCAAAATATTTGTGATTTGAGAAGCTTTTACCACAAGATTTGTGCATTGTTTTGGTAAAAAAAATCCTTAAAACTCTAAACAAGGGTCATGAGTTGGAAAATATTTTTTTCTCTATGAAAATAAACTGATACATCTTTCCAACGTTATTTGTTTCATCAAAATCTAGAAATTTAAAAAAAAAAATCATTGAATTGTGATGGTTTCACCATATGATTTTTTGTTGTTGTTGTGCTAAAGTATTTATAACTCTAAACAAAAGTTGTGGTTTGGAAAACCATTTTTTTCCCATGAAAATAAATTGAGAGAGCTTTCCAACGGTGTTTGATTCATCAAAATCTAGAAATTTCATAAAATCGATGATTTGTTGAGATTTTACCATACGATTTATGCGTTGTTCTGGTAAAATTCTTAAAACTCTAAACAATGGTCATGGATTGAAAAATATTTTTTCTCTATGAAAGTAAACTGATAGAGCTTTCCTACGTTATTTTTCTCATCAAAATCCAGAAATTATAAAAAATCATTGATTTGCAAAGGTTTTACCCTACAATTAGTGCATTATTTTGTTGAAGTCTTTATAACTCTAAACAATTATCGTGGATTGGAAAATTGTTTTTTCTCCATGAAAGTAAACTAATTTAGCTTTCCAATGCTATTTGATTCATCAAAATCTAGAAATTTCATAAAATCATCGATTTGCGAAGGTTTTACTACACACATATTGTGTGTTCTAATAGTAAAATCCTTATAACATTAAACAAGGGTCATGGATTGGAGAATCATTCTTTCTCTATAAAAGTAAACTGATTGAGCTTTCCGATATTATTTGATTCATCAAAATCTAGAAATTTCAAAAAATCATTGATTTGCGATGGTTTTACAATGCGATTATTGCATTATTTTGCTAAAGTATTTATATCTCAAACCAAAGGTCATGGATTGGAAAATTGTTTTTTCTCAACAAAATTAAACTGAAACAGCATTCCAACTGTGTTTGATTCACTAAAACCTAGAAATTTCAAAAAATCAGAGATTTGAGAAAGTTTTACTATACAATTAGTGCGTTATTGTGGTAAAATTCTTATAACTCTAAACAAGGGTCGTGAATTGGAAAATATTTTTTTTATCTATGGAAGTAAATAGATAGAGATTTTAAACGTTATTTGTTTCATCAAAATCTAGAAATTTCAAAAAATCATTGAATTGCGAAGCTTTTACCATACTATTTTTGCGTTGTTTTTGCTAGTCTTTATAACTCCAAACAAAAGCCATGGATTGGAAAACCATTTTTTCTACATGAAAGCTAAGCGAGAGAACTTTCCAATGGAATTTGGTTAAACAAAATCTAGAAATTTCAAAAAATTTGTGATTGGAGAAGGTTTTACTATACGATTTGTACATTGTTTTGGTAAAACAAAATCCTTAAAACTCTAAACAATGGTTATGAATTGGAAAATATTTTTTACTCTATGGAAGTAAACTGATAGAGCTTTCCAACATTATTTGTTTCATCAAAATCTAGAAATTTCAAAAAATCCTTGATTTGCGAAGGTTTTACTATACGATTTTTGTGTTGGTTTGCTAAAGTCTTTATAACTCTAAACAAAAGTCATGGATTGGAAAACCGTTTTTCCTCATGAAAGTAAACTGAGAGAGCTTTCCAACGGTGTTTGATTAATCAAAATCTAGAAATTTCATAAAATCGATGATTTGTGAAGATTTTACCATACGATTTGTGCGTTGTTCTAGTAAAATCCTAAAAACTCTAAACAGTGGTCATGGTTTCAAAAATATTTTTTTCTCTATCAAAGTAAACTGGTAGAGCTTTCCTACGTTATTTTTCTCATCAAAATACAGAAATTACAAAAAAATCATTGATTTGCAAAGGTTTTGCCCTACAATTTGTGCATTATTTTCCTAAAGTCGTTATAACTCTAAACAATTTTCGTGGTTTGGAAAATCGTTTTTCTCCATGAAAGTAAACTAATATAGCTTTCCAACGCTATTTGATTAATCAAAATCAATAAATTTCAAAAAATCATTGATTTGCGAAGGTTTTAACACACGAATTGTGTGTTGTATTCGTAAAATCCTTATATCTCTAAACAAGGGTCATGGAATGGAAAATCATTTTTTCTATGAAAGTAAGCAGATAGAGCTTTTCAACGTTATTTGTTTCATCAAAATCTAGAAATTTTAAAAAATCATTGAATTGCGAAGGTTTTGCCATACAATTTTTGCGTTATTTGTCTAAAGTCCTTATAACTCCAAACAAAAGTCATGGATTGCAAAACCATTTTTTCTTCATGAAAGTAAAGCGAAAGAGAACTTTCCAACGGAATTTCTTTAATCAAAATCTAGAAATTTAAAAAATTTGGTGATTCGAGAAGGTTTTACCATACTATTTGTGCATTGTTTTGGTAAAAAAAAATCTTAAAACTCTAAACAAGGGTCATGAGTTGGAAAATATTTTTTTCTCTATTCAAGTAAAGCGATACATCTTTCGAACGTTATTTGTTTCATCAAAATCTAGAAATTTTAAAAAATCATTGATTTGTGATGGTTTCACCATATGATTTATGTGTTGTTTTGCTAATGCATTTGTAACTCTAAACAAAAGTA
This sequence comes from Forsythia suspensa, assembly GCA_023638005.1. NCBI lineage: Eukaryota > Viridiplantae > Streptophyta > Magnoliopsida > Lamiales > Oleaceae > Forsythia > Forsythia suspensa. The sequence continues at coordinate 9,417 of CM042667.1, forward strand.
ATGGATTGGAAAATAATTTTTTTCTCCATGAAAGTAAACTGAGAGAGCTTTCCAACGGTGTTTGATTCATCAAAATCTAGAAATCTCATAAAATCGATGATTTGTGTGGATTTTATCATACGATTTGTGCGTTGTTTTGGTAAAATTCTCAAAACTCTAAATAATGGTCATGGTTTGAAAAATATTTTTTTTTCTATGAAAGTAAACTGGTAGAGCTTTCCTACGTTATTTTTCTCATCAAAATCCAGAAATTACAAAAAATCATTGATATGCAAATGTTTTACCCTACAATTTGTGCATTATTTTGCTAAAGTCTTTATAACTCTAAACAATTATCGTGGATTGGAAAATCATTTTTTCTCCATGAATGTAAATTGATATAGCTTTCCGACGTTATTTGATTCATCAAAATCTAGAAATTTCAAAAAATCATGGATTTGCGCTGGTTTTACCATACGATTGTTGCATTGTTTTGCTTAAGTAATTATAACTCAAAACAAAGGTCATGTATTGGAAAAATGTTTTTTTCTTCACAAAAGTAAACTAAAAGAGCATTCCATCAGCGTTTGATTCACCAAAATCTAGGAATTTCAAAAAATCAATGATTTGTGAAGGTTTTACCATACGATTTGTGCGTTGTTTTGGTAAAATTCTTATAACTCTAAACAATGGTCATTGTTTGAAAAATATTTTTTTCTCTATGAATGTAAACTGGTAGAGCTTTCCTACGTTATTTTTCTCATCAAAATCCAGAAATTACAAAAAATCATTGGTTTGCAAAGGTTTTACCCTACAATTTGTGCATTATTTTGCTAAAGTCTTTATAATTCAAAACAATTATCGTGGATTGGAAAATCGTTTTTTCTCCATGAATGTAAAATAATATAGCTCTCCAACACTATTTGATTAATCAAAATCTATAAATTTCAAAAATCATTGATTTCTGAAGCTTTTACCACACGAATTGTGTGTTGTATTCAAAAAATCCTTATAACTCTAAACAAGGGTCATGGTTTAGAAAATAATTTTTTCTCTGTAAAAGTAAACTAAACTGATATAGCTTTCCGATGTTATTTGATTCATCAAAATCTAGAAATTTCAAAAAATGATTGATTTGCGCTAGTTTTACCATGCGATTGTTGCATTGTTTTGCTTAAGTATTTATAACTCAAAACAAAGTTCACGTATTGGAAAATTGTATTTTTCTCCACAAAAGTAAACTGAAAAAGCATTCCAACAGCGTTTGATTCACCAAAATCTAGGAATTTCAAAATATCAATGATTTGTGAAGGTTTAACCATATGATTTGTGCATTGTTTTGGTAAAATCCTTATAATTCTAAACAATGGTCATGGTTTGAAAAATATCTTTTTCTCTATTAAAGTAAACTGGTAGAGCTTTCCTACGTTATTTTTCACATCAAAATCCAGAAATTACAAAAAATCATTGATATGCAAAGGTTTTAACCTACAATTTGTGCATTATTTTGCTAAAGTCTCTATAACTCTAAACAATTATCGTGGATTGGAAAATCGTTTTTTCTCCATGAATGTAAACTAATATAGCTTTCCAACACTATTTGATTAATCAAAATATATAAATTTCAAAAAAATCATTAATTTCTGAAGGTTTTACCACACGAATTGTGTGTTGTATTCGTAAAATCCTTATAACTCTAAACAAGGGTCATGAATTAGAAAATAATTTTTTATCTATAAAAGTAAACTGATATAGCTTTTCGACGTTATTTGATTCATCAAAATCTAGAAATTTCAAAAATTCATTGATTTGCGCTGGTTTTATCATGCGATTATTGCATTGTTTTGCTTAAGTATTTATAACTCAAAACAAAGGTCATGTATTGGAAATTTGTTTATTTCTCCACAAAAGTAAACTGAAAGAGCATTCCACAGTGTTTGATTCACCAAAATCTAGGAATTTCAAAATATCAATGATTTGTGAAGGTTTTACCACACGATTTGTGTTTTATTTTGGTAAAATCCTTATAACTCTAAACAATGGTCATGGTTTGAAAAATATTTTTTTCTCTATGAAAGTAAATTGTTAGAGCTTTCCTCCTTTACTTTTCCCATCAAAATCCAAAAATTACAAAAAATCCTTGATTTGCAAAGGTTTTACCCTACAATTTGTGCATTATTTTGCTAAAGTCTTTATAACTCTAAACAATTAACGTGGATTGGAAAATAATAGAGCTCCATGAATGTAAACTAATAGAGCTTTCCAACGCTATTTGATTAATCAAAATCTATAAATTTCGAAAAATCATTGATTTGCGAAGGTTTTACCACACGAATTGTGTGTTGTATTCGTAAAATTATTATAACTCTAAACAAGGGTCATGAATTAGAAAATAATTTTTTATCTATAAAAGTAAACTGATATAGCTTTCCGACGTTATTTGATTCATCAAAATCTAGAAATTACAAAAAATTATTGATTTTTGATGTTTTACAATGCGATTATTGCATTGTTTTACTAAAGTATTTATAACTCAGAACAAAGGTCATGTATTGGAAATTGGTTTTTTTCTCCACAAAAGTAAACGGAAAGAGCATTCCACAGCGTTTGATTCACCAAAATCTAGGAATTTCAAAAAATTAATGATTTGTGAAGGTTTTACCATACGATTTGTGCGTTATTTTGGTAAAATCATTATAACTCTAAATAAGGGTAATGGATTGAAAAATATTTTTCTCTCTACGAAATTAAACTGGTAGAGCTTTCCTGCGTTATTTTCTTCATCAAAATCTAGTAATTACAAAAAATCATTGATTTGCTAAGGTTTTACCCTACAATTTGTGCATTCTTTTGTTGAACTCTTTATAACTCTAACCAATTATTGTGGATTGGAAAATCATTTTTTCTCCATGAAAGTAAACTAATATAGCTTTCCAACGCTATTTGATTCATCAAATCTAGAAATTTCAAAATAAACATTGATTTGCGAAGGTTTTACCACACGAATTGTGTGTTGTATTCGTAAAATTCTTATAACTCTAAACAAGGGTCATGTATTGGAAAATTATTTTTTTCTCTATAAAAGTAAACGGATAGAGCTTTCCGACATTATTTGTTTCATCAAAATCTTGAAATTTCAAAAAATTATTGATTTGCGACTTTTTTTTCTCCATGAAAGTGAACGGTGAAAGCTTTCCAACGGTGTTTTTTTTTAAATCCTAATAACTCCAAACAAGGGTCATGAACTGGAAAATTATTTTTTCTCCAGCAAAATAAACTAATAGAGCTTTCCAATGGAATTTGATTATGAAAATCTAGAAATTTCAAAAAATCAATGATTTGTGAGCGTTTTACAATACGAATTGTGAGTTGTTTTCGTAAAATCCCTATAACTCTAAACAAGGTTCATGGATTGAAAAATTATTTTTTTTCTCCATTAAAGTATAATGATTGAGCTTTCTAGCATTATTTGATTCATCAAAATATAGAAAATAAAGACCATAAATAAAATAATAAAATAAAAAATTTAAAAATTTTCACGAGTCTACAGAAAAGTAAAACTGCGCTCTGATACCAAGCTGTAACGCCCCAGATTTTCTCAACCCGGAGGGTCACTAAGATAATCTCTAAAATATATTGGACGACTCCAAATAAAATTTTCCATGCCTTTGAATGGTTTTAAAAATATAAATTTTGCGAAAGATAACAAGCGCGCAAGGAAAAAATGATTTTTCTTTAAGTTTCTATGGTTTTGTCTATACCGTGATAGGTGTCGCCACTAATTATTTGACCATTCAAACGAATTCCTAAAATTCCAAAATATGAAATGAAGATACTAGGGACTACAGAATACAATTTGGTAAAATTTTAAACCCTAACTACGTCGTTTGGAAGGTAAAAATGATAGCTGAAGTTGCTCAAAAAACTGTTCCGGGTGCCTTAAGATAGCCTGCTAAACGTTCATAATAAATTCATACAATAGAATTTTTGAGTGATTCCAATTGATGTTATTAGAAAACATATATGGATTTCCATAGCCACTGATTTCACTAAAAAACTCCAACAGTAACATAAGTTATGATTTTTCAAATTAAGGACATTAAGCTAGAAATTTCAGAAAAATGAAACTAGGCATTTCTAACTTGATACTTTTAACGACAAACGAATTGACATCTCGTTTTCCAGAAATATTAAATAATTAAATACTGAATCAAAGACTTAAAAAAATCATATTTACATAATAATTGACTCGATCATCTCGACGTCAAAACTTAAACTAGAAAGAAAATTCCACGACATCGCATCAATGTCAATCAATTCAATTGAAAATTTGTTTGTTTTGGAGGTGAGTATTTTATAAGAAACACTTAGTAGCAATAAATACAACATGTGGAAAAATTATACATAAACATAAATGCGACATGCCATCATTTTTAAGCGTGCATAGGAACATAAAAATTGATAGCCGGCACCACATAACGTTATACGTGATTACCTTCAATCACCAACATGTTAAAGTGATTACCTTCAATAACTATCATAAAGTTCCTTTGTAATTAGGTTTGCATGGAATTTATATCACATCATAATTTACCAACGTCATTTAAAAATTGCAGTAAAAGTAGTAAGTAAAACTACCTCGAAAATGAGTTTTCGGTTGAAGTTTTGATGAAGAAATTTTGTTTATGCAGCTTCCAAAAAATCAAAACCCGCACACTATATATATGTATGTATGTATATGTAAGGAACTTTTGTGAAGGTTAAAACAAGGTTAAGGCCCTTTTTCTACTGGCCGAAAATCTGGACAGAATTGAAGAAAATTGCTAGAAAATTGGGGACTAAGATTGCAGAAAATGGATGCTGTGTGCTGGCCAAAAATCTGAAGGAAAAAGATGGATAGTTTCCAGAGTATTTTTGGTGATTGAGGTTAAGGTTTCAAGGCTTCTTTCTGCACGAAATTGAAGGGAAAAGAAAGGATCTTTTCCGGGAGATTTCTCATTGCTAGACCGAATTATTTTGATAGAAAAGATGGGAAAACAAATGCTAAAAATGGAAGATTTGTTGCTGGAACTTTGGGGATAATATGGAAGGAGGATGAGGGAGGAAAATGAGGGTGTTCTTGATGGAAAGTAAATAGGAAACATAAAGCTGTTGAACTATGGATGAAGGCCGAATTCCAAGAGAGAGAAAAAGGAAGCTTGTGCTTAGTTTTAGATGCTGATTTTTGGGCTCCTGAAACCTTATGCTTTAGGGGACGAATTTGGGGTGGATTTGGAGGGAGAAATTAGTTGGATTGAGGGCTGAAAAAGGGAGGAAAAGTGGAGAAAAGAAAGTGATAAAGATCATGGCTGATCATAGGTTGCTGGGGATGGTTTTCTTCAGCTGGTGGGGCAGTTTTTAATGGTTGAATATGGAGAGTTGGGGGATGGTTTTATGGGGTAAATTTGGAGAGAGAAACTCAGTTGGATTGAGACTCAGAAGTGGGAGAAAAAGGGAAGATGAGGAAAGAAATGGTAGGAAATATTGCTGCAAATGGGGCTGTTGGGACGTGAGTTTTAGATCATGGGGGCAGTTTTATTATGCTAGTGTAGGGGCTATTTGGGTGATGGAATATGGCATATATTAAGGGATTGTTTGGCTAGTTTTTCGGTGGATTCTAAGGTGTTATTTGGGTGGGGTTTTTGGTTAATTTTTGGAGTCAAAAGTAAATCGAGTTTTGGCTAAGAACTCGAAAATAAATGGCCAAAAAAAAAATTAGATAGAACCGGTATTCAAATTTTTTTAAGATTTAGGCTAGCTATAATTTATTTCTCGTTCAACTTGAAATTTGAAACTTAACAAATCAAATTAGAACAAGATTCATTTTCAAATAAATTCCAAAATCGTTGAACTAAAAAAATTATTTGCAACTCACACGCGCAAAATTTAACGTGATCAAATATTAAAAATGAACTATAAGGTTCGAAGCGATACCAAGAGTAAGATTAAATATTTATTTAATTGGAATTAAAATGCAAAAAAAATCGGTTGTTACAACCCTCCCCACTTAAAATAATTTCGTCCTCAAAATTTAACTTACTTGCTTTACGAGGTCCAGGCACTTGTCTAAAACATATTATTCTCTTTCCCAAGTAACTTCATCTTCCTCGTGTCTACCGCACTGAACTTTAATTGAAGGGATCTTTCGGCTTCACAAAACATGGACTTTTCTTTCTAGCATCACTACAGGCGCTTCTTCGTAAGTCATATCATTCCTTAAATCCAACGACTCATTTTTTTTTAACACTTGCGTAGGATCAAGTACGTACTTCCTTAACATCTAAAAGTAGAATACATCGTGCACTGCCGAGAGTTCGGGTGGCAATGCCAAACAATACTCAACATTTCCAATTTTCTCAAGATTCTCAAATGGGCCGAAGTTGGTCTTAACTTTCCTCTCTTCCCCAAACGTAAAATTCCTTTCATCGAAGCCACTTTAAGAAATACTTTCACGCTGATTTCAAACTCTAACTCGTTCCTCCTTTGGCCGGCATAAATTTTCTGACGATCATGCGATGTCTTAATTCTAGATCTAATCTTGCCTATAGCATCTACCATTTTCTCAAGAAATATTACATAATTAAATACTAATCAAAGACTTAAAAATATCGTTTTTACATCATAATTGACTCGATCACCTCGACGTCAAAACTTAAACTAGAAAGGAAATTTCATGACAAGCTCGCTAGCCTATGCTATCACATCAACGCCAATCAATTCAATCTGAAAAATTGTTCGTTTTTGGGGGTGAGTATTTCATAAGAAACACTCAGTAGCAATACATACAACATGTGGGAAAATTATACATAAACATAAATGCGACATGCCATCATTTTGAAACGTGCATAGGAGCATAAAAATTGGTAGCCGGCACCACATAACGTCATATGTGATTACCTTCAATCACTAACACGTTAAAGTGTTTACCTTCAATCACTATCATAACGTTCCTTCCTAATTAGGTTTGCATGGCATTTATATCACATCACAATTTTCCAAATGTCATTTAAAAATCGCAGTAAAAGTAGTAAGTAAAACTACCTCGAAAACGAGTTTTCGGTTGAAGTTTTGATGAAGAAAATTTATTTCTGTAGCTTCCAAAAAATCAAAACCCGCATGCTATATATATATATATATATATATATATAAGGAACTTTTGTGAAGGTTAAAACAAGGTTAAGGCCTTTTTTCTACTGGCCAAAAATCTAGATAGAAATGAAGGAGATTGCTGGAAAAATGGTGACTAAGATTGCAGAAAATGGAGGCTGTGTGCTGGCCGAAAATCTGAAGGAAAAAGATGGATAATTTCTAGACTATTTTTGGTGATTGAGGCTAAGGTTTCAAGGCTTCTTGCTGCACGAAATTGAAGGGAAAAGAAAGGATCTTTTGCTGGAGATTTCTTACTGCTGGACCGAATTTTTTTGACAGAAAAGATGGGAAAACAAATGCTGAAAATGGAAGATTTGTTGCTGGAACTTTGGGGCTGATATGGAGGGAGGATGAGGGAGGAAAATGATGGTGTTCTTGCTGGAAAGTAAACAGGAAACATAAAGATTTTGAACTATGGATGAAGGCCGAATTTCAAGAGGGAAAAAGGGATGTTTGTGCTTAGTTTTAGATGCTGATTTTTGGCTCCTGAAACCTTATACTGTAGGGGACGAATTTGGGATGGATTTGGAGAGATAAATTAGTTGGATTGAGGGCCGAAAAAGGGAGGGAAAGTGGGGAAAAGATAGTGATAAAGATCATGGCTGATCATAGGATGCTGGAGACGGTTTTCTTCAGCTGATGGGGCAGTTTTGAATGGATGAATATGGAGGTTGGGGGACGGTTTTATGGGGTAAATTTGGAGGGAGAAACCAGTTGGATTGAGGCTCAAAAGTGGTAAAAGAAGTGGGGGAAGATGAGGGAAGAAATGGTAGGAAATATTGCTGCAAATGGGGCTGCTGGGACGTGAGTTTCAGATCATGGGGACAGTTTTATTATGCTAGTGTAGGGGCTGTTTGGGTGATGGAATATGGCATATATTAAGGGATTGTTTGGCTAGTTTTTCGGTGGATTCTAAGGTGTTGTTTGGGTGGGGTTTTTGGTTAATTTTTGGAGTCAAAAGTAAATCGAGTTTTTGCTAAGAACTCAAAAATAAATGGCCAAAAAAAATTTAGATAGAACCGGTATACAAATTTTTTTAAGATTTAGGCTAGCTATAATTTATTTCTCGTCCAACTTGAAATTTGAAACTTAACAAATCAAATTAGAACAAGATTCGTTTTCAGATAAATACCAAAATTGTTGAACTAAAAAAATTATTTGCAAGTCACACGCGCAAAATTTAACATGACTAAATATTTAAAATGAACTATAAGGTTCAAAGCGATACCAAGAGTAAGATAAAATATTTATTTACTTGAAATTAAAATACAAAAAATTTTGGTCGTTACATACCATACTATTTGTACATTGTTTTGTTAAAATCCTTATAACCTAAACAAGGGTCATGGATTGAGAAATTATATTTTCTCCATGAAAGTAAATTGATAGAGCTTTCCAGTGCTATTTGATTAATCAAAATTTATAAATTTCAAAAAATCATTGATTTGTGAAGGTTTTACCATACGATTTTTTCGTTGTTTTGGAAAAATCCTTATATCTCTAAACAAGTGTCATGGATTGGAAAATCATTTTTTCTCTACGAAAGTGAACTGATAGAGCTTTCCAACGTTATTTGATTTATCAAAATCTAGAAATTTCTAAAAATCTTTGATTTGCGAAGGTTTTACGATACGATTTGTGCATTGTTTTACTAAAGTCAATATAACTCTAAACAAAGGTTATACATTGGAAAATTATTTTATCTCCATGAAAGTAAACAGAGAGAGCTTTCCAATGGTGTTTGATTCATCAAAATCTAGAAATTTCAAAAAATCAGTGATTTGCGAAGCTTTGACCATACGATTTGTGCGTTGTTTTCGTAAAATTCTTATAACTCTAAACAAGGGTCATGGATTAGAAAATCGTTTTTTCTCTATGAAACTAAACTCATAGAGCTTTCTAACGTTTTTAGATACATCAAAATATAGAAATTTCAAAACATCATTGATTTGCAAAGGTTTTACCATATGATTATTGTGTTGTTTTGCTAAAGTATTCGTGACTCTAAACAAAAGTCATGGATTGGACAATTGATTTTTCTCCACTTTCCAACATGTTTGATTCATCAAAATCTAGAAATTTATAAAAATTAGTGATTTGCGAAGGTTTTACCATACGATTTGTGTGTTGTTTTCGTAAAATTCATATAACGCTAAACAAAGGTCATGGATTGAAAAAAAAAAAATTCTCTAAAAAGTAAATTGATAGAGCTATCCAACATTATTTGATTCATCAAAATCTAGAAATTTCAAAAAATTAATGATTTGCGAAGGTTTTAGCATACAATTTGGGCATTGTTTTCCTAAAGTCTATATAACTCTAAACAAAGGTCGTAGATTGTAAAATCATATTATCTCCATGAAAGTAAACTTAGAGAGCTTTCCATCGGTGCTTGATTCATCAAAATCTAGATATTTCAAAAAATCAGTGATTTGCGAATGTTTTACCATACGATTTGTGCGTCGTTTTGGTAAAATACTTCTAACTCTAAACAAGGGTCATGGATTGGAAAAAAAAATTATCCATCAAAGTATAATGATAGAGCTTTCCAATATTATTTGATTCATCAAAATCTAGAAAATTCAAAAAATTATTGATTTACGAAAGTTTTACCATACGATTTGTGCGTTGTTTTGCTAAAGTCTTTATAAATCTAAACAATGGTTGTGGATTGGAAAATTGTTTTTTCTTGATGAAAGTTAACTGGGAGAGCTTTCCAACGGTGTTTGATACAACAAATCGAGAAATTTCAAAGAAACAGTGATTTGCGAAGGTTTTACCATACTATTTGTACGTTGTTTTGTTAAAACCTTATAATCTAAACAAGGGTCATGGATTGAAAAATTATTTTTTTCTTCATGAAAGTAAACTGATAGAGATTTCCAATGGTATTTGATTATTCAAAATCTATAAATTTCAAAAAAATCAGTTATTTGAAAAGGTTTTACCATACGATTTGTGCATTATTTTGGTCAAATTCTTATTACTCTAAACAAGGGTCATGGATTGAAAAATTGTTTTGTTTCCATGAAAGTAAATTGAGAGATCTTTCCAACATTATTTGATTCATCAAAATATAGAAATTTTAAAAATCATTGATTTACAAAGATTTTACCAAACAAATTGTGCGTTGTTTTGGTAAAATCTTTATAACTCTCAACAAGGGTCGTGGATTGAAAAATCATTTTATTTTTCTATGAAAGTAAACTGATAGAGCTTTCCAACCTTATTCGATTCATCAAAATCTAAAATTTTCAAAAAACCATTGATTTACGAAGGTTTTTCAAAACGATTTGTGCGTTGTTTTGCTAAAGTCATTATGACTCTAAACAAAGGTCATGGATTGGAAAATCGTTTTATCTCCATGAAAGTAAACTGAGAGAGCTTTCCAACGGAGTTTGACTCATCAAGATCTATAAATTTCAAAAATCAGTGACTTGCAAATGTTTGACCATACGATTTGTGAGTTGTTTTGGTAAAATCCTTATGACTCTAAACAAGGGTCATGGATTGGAAAATCATTTTTTTCTCAATGAATGTAAACTCATAGAGCTTTCCAACATTATTTGATTCATCAAAATATATAAATTTCAAAAAATCAATGATTTTAAGGTTTTACCATATGATTACTGCGTTGTTTTGCTAAAGTCTTTTTGACTCCAAACATAGGTCTTGGATTGGACAATTGTTTTTTCTCCCCCAAAAGTATACTAAGATAACTTTCCAATGGTGTTTGATTCATCAAAATCTGGAAATTTAATAAAATTAGTGATTTACGAATGTTTTACTAGACAATTCGTGCATTATTTTCGTAAAATTCTTATAACTCAAAACAAAGGTCATGGATTGAAAAATCATTTTTTCTATGTTAAAGTAAACTAATAGAGCTTTCTAATATTATTTGATTCATCAAAATCTATAAATTTAAAAAAATCATTGATTTACGAAGGTTTTACCATACGATTTGGACGTAGTTTTTCTAAAGTCTTTATAACTCTACACATAAGTCATGGATTGAACAATCATTTTTTATCCATGAAATAATCTGGGAGAGCTTTCCAACGGTGTTTGATTAATCAAAATCTACAAATTTTAAAAAATCAGTGATTTGCGAAGAGTTTACCATAGGATTTGTGCGTCGTTTTGGTAAAATCCTTCTAATTTTAAACAAGGGTCATGGATTGGAAAATATTTTCCTCTATGAAAGTATACTGATAGAGCTTTCCAACGTTATTTGATTCATCAAAATCTAAAAATTTCAAAAAAAATCATCGATTTGCGAAGGTTTTACCAAACGATTTGTGCGTTATTTTGCTAAAGTCTTTATAATTCTAAACAAAAGTCATGGATTGGAAAGTCGTTTTTTCTCTATGAAAGCAAATTGAGAGAGCTTTCCATCAGTGTTTGAGTCATCAAAATCTAGAAATTCCAAAAAATCAATGATTTAAGAAGGTTTTTCCATACAATGTGTGTGTTGTTTTAGTAAAATTCTTATAACTCTAAACAAGGGTCAAGGATTGAAAAAAAAAATTCTCTATGAAAGTAAACTGATAGAGCTTCCCAACGTTATTTGATTCATCAAAATTTAGAAATTTCAAAAAATCATTGATTTCTAAAGTTTTACCATACGATTTGTGCGTTGTTTGGCTAAAGTCTTTATAACTCTAAACAAAGTTCGTGGATTGGAAAATCATTTTTTCTTTATGAAAGTAAACTGGGATAGATTTTACCAAATGATTTGTGCGTTGTTTTGGTAAAATCCTTATTAGTTTAAACAAGGGTCATGGATTGAAAAATTGTTTTGTCTCCATGAAAGTAAACTGAGAGAGCTTTCCAATGTTATTTGATTCATCAAAATCTAGAAATTTTAAAAAATCATTTATTTGTGAAGGTTTTACCTTACAAATTGTGCGTTGTTTTGGTAAAATATTTACAACTTTCAACAAGGGTCATGGATTGAAAAATCATTTTTTGTCCATGAAAGTAAACCGATAGAGCTTTCCAACATTATTTGATTCATCAAAATCTAGAAATTTCAAAAAAATTATTGATTTGCGAAGCTTTTACCATACGATTTGGGCGTTGTTTTGCTAAAGTCTTTATAACTCTAAACCAAGGTCGTGGATTGGAAAATCATTTTTTTCTTCATGAAAGTAAAATGGGAGAGGTTTACCATATGATTTGTGCGTTGTTTTGGTAAAATTCTTATTAGTTCATGGATTGGAAAATCATTTTGTCTCCATGAAAGTAAACTGAGAGAGCTTTTTAATGTTATTTGATTCATCAAAATCTAGAAATTTTAAAAAATCATTTATTTGCGAAGGTTTTACCATACAAATTGTTTGTTCTTTTGGTAAAATATTTATAACTCTCAACAAGGGTCATGGATTGAAAATTTTGGTTCCTTTCGTCAAATAAGTACGAGACTACTAGTATCATCAACTAATTATCGTAAAAAATAACATAAATTATTTTATTTCGTTGCATTAACATGTCATTAATGTAACAACCAAAATTTTTCACATTTTAATTTCAAGTAAATGAAATTCCTTACTTTCGACGTTGTTCCGTACCTTATGATTCATTTTAAAATTTTGGTCACGTTAAAAAAATTTGCGTGTTCGCTTCAAATTTTTAGTCGACTACTATGGAATTAATTAGAAAACGAACCTTATTCTATTTGCATTTGGTAAGTTTTTAAATTTATTTTGAACAAGAAATAATTTATGGCTAGTCTAAATTTTTAAAATTTGTTCTCTGGTTGTATCTAAAAATCTTGGCCTTTTACCTTTGTCTTCTTAGCCGAAATCGACTTACTTTTCGACTCCAAAAGTTAACAAGAAAACCCCACCCAAACAAAACCTTAGGATCCACCGAAAAACTAGCCAAACAATGCCTTAACTCCTACCAATTAGCATAAACCAAACAGCCCCTCCATGATCTAAAGAAAACCGCCACCATCAGCCATTTTCCAGCATAACTGCCTTCCACAATCTGAAGAAAAACATCTCCCACCATCAGCCCCTATTTAGCCACAATTCCCCACAAATTTACCTCACATTTCAAACATTTCTTTCCCTAAAAAGGTCCCAGATTTCGGTCCTTGCTGTGTGAGTTATCTTCCATTTTCAACCAACCAAAATAGCCCCATGACAGTGAAGAAACCGTCCCCCATGATCCCTCCACATCTCCCATTTTCTTTCCCCATTTTCCCTCACTACTAAGCCCTCAATCCAACTGGTTTTTCCCTCCAAATTACCCCAGAAACCTTCCCCCCAACTGTAGAGTTTTAGTTCCATTTATCAACCAAACCACAACAGAATTCTGCTCCCTGAATTGTCCAGTTTCGGCCAGCAGCAAATGGATAACACCTTGTGATTTTTTTCTTACTTTGAACCATAGAACTCAGCCTTGAAACCTTAGTCTAAGTCACCAAAAGAAAACTCTCCAGCAAGTATCCATCTTGTCCTTCAAATTTTCGTCCAGCAACCAGCCTTATTTCTGCATTTATCCAGTCAAAATTTCTAGCAACTTTGTTCCCTTTCACTCACCATTTTCGGCCAGCAATAAGAGGTTTTGACCTTGCCTCTAACTTCACAAATACTCCTTAGATATATATCTATATATAGGGTACGGGTTTGAGTTTGGAAAAGGTGCAATAACAATTTATTCTCCATCAACTTCAACCGAAAACTCTCATTCGAGGTAGTTTTACTTAATGGTTTTTTTACAGCGATTTTAAATGAAGTTTTGGGAATATTATGATGTTAAATGAATGCCATGCAAACATATTTACGAATGAACTTATGATAGTGATTGAAAATAATCACTTTAACATGTCTGTGATTGAAAGAAATCACGTATGATGATGATGTTATGTGGTGTCGGCTACCAATGTTTAAGATGATGTACGTTTCAAAAATCATGGCATGTCGAATTTATGTTTAAGTAAAATTTCCCACATGTTATAAGTATTGCTACTGAGTGTTTCTTATGAAATACTCACCCCCCAAAATAAATAAATTTTCAGATTGAACTAATCGGCGTTGATGTGATGGCGGTAGACTAATGAGCTTGTCATGGAAAATCTTATATAGTTTATGTTTTGACGTTGAAATAATCGAGTCAATTATGATGTAATTACTTATTGATTCAGTATTTAATTATGTAATATGTACGGAAGACAAGATGTTGGTTTAATTGCCGTTCAAAGTTTTAAATTGGAAATTTCTTAGTTTCATTTTCAAACTTTTCACCTTACTGTCCCCTTTTCGAAAAATCATAACTTTTTCTAAGGTTGAAGTTTTTGAGTGAATTCAGTTTCTATATAAATCCCTATATGTGTTATAATAACAAAAATTGGAATCACTTCAAAATTCCATCGGATGAATTTATTATGGACGTTTGAACAGGCTGCCTTAAGGCAACCGGGACAGTTTTTCAAGCATCTTCGGCTATATTTTTCACCTACCAAATGACGTAGTAAAGTTTGAAATTTTTACATGTTGTAGTATGCAGTCCCAAGTATCTACAGTTTAAATTTCATAATTTTTGGAGTTCATTTGAATGGTCTAATAAATTGTGGCGACACCTATCACGGTATAGACAAAACCATGAAATTTTGAAGAAAATTCCTTTTCCCTTGCACGCTTGTTATTTTTCCGCAACATTTAAATTTTTAAAACCCTTCAAGGGCATGGGAAATATTATTTGGAGTCGTCAAATAATATTTTAGAGATTATTTTAGTGACCCTCCGGGTTGAGAAAATTTGGGACGTTAAAATTAATAGAGTGGAAGAGTAATTGGTGCATCTTTTGGGTAGATAGGGAAATAAAAAATTTTAAATTATTCATTATGTAATGACCCTACCGGGTCTCAAAAAAAATTGGTGGTTTTTCTGGTCATAAACGGTTCGATTATTGAGTGGTCAAATTAAAAGAATCGAACAGGTTGGGACACTGGTTTTACACTATGTAGGACATTTGTGAATATCGGTGTTAACTTTGGACAGACTTGTAGCATCCACACCCCTCCAAATCAACTTGTAATGAATCATTAAATTTGTTCTATGTTGGTGTTCTCAAAAAAATCATTAAATTTTTTTGGTAAAATCCTTATGACTCTAAACAAGGGTCATGGATTGGAAAATAATTTCTTATCTATGAAAGTAAACTAATAGAGCTTTCCAACATTATTTGATACATCAAAATCTAGAAATTTCCAAAAGACATTGATTTGTGAATGTTTTACGATAAGATTTGTGCGTTATTTCGCTAAAGTCATTAGGACTTTAAACAAAGGTCATGGATTGGAAAATCGTTTTATCTCTATGAAAGTAAATTGAGAGAGCTTTCCAATAGAGTTTGATTGATCAAAATCTAGAAATTTCAAAAAAAACTGTGATTTGCGAATGTTTGACCTTACGATTTGTGCTTTTTTTGGTAAACAAAGGTCATGGATTGGAAAATCATTTTTTCTCTATGAAAGTATACTAATAGAGATCTTTCCAACGTTATCTGATTCATCAAATTCTAGAAATTTCAAAAAATTATTGAATTTAAAGTTTTACTATATGATTACTGCGTTGTTTTAATAAAGTCTTTATGACTCTAAACAAAAGTCATGGATTGGACAATTGTTTTTTCTCCACGAAAGTAAACTAAAAGAGCTTTTCAATAGTGTTTGAATCATCAAAATCTTTAAATATAAAAAAATTAGTGATTTGCGAAGGTTTACCATACAATTTGTGCATTATTTTCGTACAATACTTATGACTCTAAACAAAGGTCATGGATTGAAAAATCATTTTTTTCTCTATCAAAGTAAATTGATAGAGCTTTCCAACATTATTAGATTCATTAAAATCTAGAAATTTCAAAAATTATTGATTTGCGAATGTTTTACCATACAATTAGGGTGATGTTTTGCTAAAGTCTATATGACTCTAAACAAAGATCAGGGATTAGAAAAACGGTTTATCACCATGAACTAAAAATGAGAGAACTTTCCAACGGTGTTTGATTAATCAAAATCTAGAAATTTAAAAAATCAGTGATCAAAATCTAGAAATTTCAAAAATACAATGAATTGCGAATGTTTTACCGTACGATTTGTGCGTTATTTTGGTAAAATCCGTATAACTCTACACAAAGGTCATTGAATGGAAAATATTAACTGGTAGAGCTTTCCAATGTCATTTTATTCATCAAAATTTAGAAATTACAAAAAATCTTTGATTTGCAATGGTTTATACCATACGATTTGTGCATTGTTTTGCTAAAGTCTTTTTAACTCTAAACAAAGGGCATGGATTGGAAAATTGTGTTTTCTTCATGAAAGTAAACTTTGAGAGCTTTCCAACGGTGTTCAATTCTTAAAATCTAGAAATTTTAAAAAATTGGTGATTTGCGAAGTTTTACCATACTTTTTGTACGTTGTTTTGTTAAAATCCTTATAACTCTAAACAAGGGTCATGGACTAGAAAATTATTGTTTCTCCATGAAGGTAAACTAATAGAGCTTTCCAACGGTATTTGATTCAGCAAAATCTAGAAATTTCAAAAAATCAGTGATTTTAGAAAATTTTACCAACAAATTGTATGTTGTTTTCATAAAATCTTCATAACTCAAAACAAGAATCATAGATTGAAAAATCATTTTTTCCCTATGAAAGTAAATTGATAGGGCTTTCCAACATTTTATGATTCGTCAAAATCTAGAATTTTGAAAAAATCATTGTTTGGCGATAATTTTACCATATGAATTGTGCATTGTTTTCGTAAAATCTTTATAACTCTAAACAAGGGACATGGATCGGAAAATCATTTTTTTTCTCTATAAAAGTAAACTGATAGAGCTTTCTGACGTTATTTGATACATCAAAATCTAGAAATTTCAAAAAATCATTGATTTACGAAGGTTTTACAATATGGTTATTGCATTGTTTTGCTAAAGTCTTTATAACTCAAAACAAAGGTTATGGATTGGAAAATTGTTTTTTATCCACAAAAGTAAACTGAGAGAGCTTTCCAACGGTTTTTCATTCATCAAAATCTAGAAATTTCAAAAAATCAGAGATTTGTGAAGGTTTTACCATACGATTTGTGCGTTGTTTTGGTAAAATCCTTATAACTTTAAGCATGGTCATTGATTGGAAAATATTTTTTTCTCTATGAAAGTAAATTGATAGATCTTTCCAGTATTATTTGATTCATCAAATTCTAGTAATTTCAAAAAATCATTGATTTTCGAAGGTTTTACTATACGATTTGTGCGTTGTTTTGCTAAAGTCTTTATAACTCTAAACAAATGTCATCGATTGGAAAATCATTCTTTCTTTATGAAAGTAAACTAGGAGAGCTTTCCAACGGTGTTTAATTCATCAAATCTAGAAATTTCAAAACATCTGTGATATGTGAAGGTTTACCATACTATTTATACGTTTTTTTGTTAAAAATATTTATACGTTGCTTTGTTAAAATCCTTATAACTCATCATGGATTGGAAAATTATTTTTTCTCCATCAAAGAAAACTAATAGAGCTTTCCAACGGTATTTTAATTCATCATGAAATTTCAAAAAATTAGTGATTTACGTAGGTTTTACCATACGAATTGTGGGTTGTTTTCGTAAAATCCTTATAACTCTAAACGTGGGTCATGGATTAGAAAATCATTTTTTCCCTATGAAAGTAAATAGATAGAGCTTTAAACGTTATTTAATTCATCAAAATTTTGAAATTTCAAAAAATCATTGATTTGTGAAAGTTTTACCATACGAATTGTGCATCATTTTCGTAAATTCCTTAATACTTTAAACAAGGGACATGGATTGGAAAATCATTTTTTTCCTCTATAAAAGTAAACTGATAGAGCTTTCCGACGTTATTTGATTCATCAATATCTAGAAATTTATAAAAATCATTGATTTGCAAAGGTTTAACATACGATTATTGCGTTGTTTTGCTAAAGTCTTTATAACTCAAAACAAAGGTCATGGATTGGAAAATTGTTTTTTCTCCACGTAAGTAACTGATAGAGCTTTCCAACGGTGTTTGATTTAACAAAATCAAGAATTTTGAAAAAATCATTGATTTGCGAAGCTTTACCATATGAATTGTGCGTTATTTTTGTAAAATATTTATAACTCTAAACAAGGGTCATGGATCGGAAATTCATTTTTCTCTATAAAAGTAAACTAATAGAGCTTTCTAACATTATTTGATTCATCAAAATCTATAAATTTCAAAAAAAATCATTGATTTGCAAAGGTTTTACCATACAATTATTGCATTGTTTGTTAAAGTCTTTATAACTCAAAACAAAGGTCATGGAATGGAAAATTGGTTTTTCTCCACGAAAGTAAACTGAGAGAGCTTTCCAACGGTGTTTGATTTATCAAAATCTAAAAATTTCAAAAAATCAGATATTTGCGAAGGTTTTAGCATATGATTTGTACGTTGTGTTGGAAAAATCCTTATAACTTTAAGCAAGGGTCATTGATTGGAAAATATTGTTTTCTCTATGAAAGTAAACTGATAAAGCTTTCCAACATTATTTGATTCATCAAAATCTATAAATTTCAAAAAATTATTGATTTTCGACGGTTTTACCATACGATTTGTGCGTTGTTTTGCTAAAGTATTTATAACTCTAAACAAATGTCATCGACTGGAAAATCGTTTTTTTCCTTATGAAAGTAAACTGGGAGAACTTTCCAACGGTGTTTGATTCATCAAATCTAGAAAATTCGAAAAATCAGTTATATGTGAAGGTTTACCATAATATTTATACGTTTTTTGTTATAAATATTTATACGTTGTTTTGGTAAAATCCTTATAATTCTTCATGGATTGGAAAATTATTTTTTCTCCATCAAAGAATACTAATAGAGCTTTCCAATGGTATTTTAATTCATCAAAATCTAGAGATTTCAAAAAATTAGTGATTTGCGAAGATTTTACCACACAATTTGTGCATTGTTTTCATAAAATCCTTATGACTCTAAACAAAGGTCATGGATTGAAAAATCATTTTTTCTCTATGAAAGTAAACTGATAGAGCTTTCCAACATTATTTGATTCATCAAAATCTAGAAATTTCAAAAATTTATTGATTTGCGAAAGTTTTACCTTACGATTTGGGCGATATTTTTCTGACGTTATTTGATTCATCAATATCTAGAAATTTATAAAAATCATTGATTTACGAAGCTTTGCCATATGAATTGTGCGTTGTTTTTGTAAAATCTTTGTAACTCTAAACAAAGGTCATGGATGGGAAAAACGTTTTTCTCTATAAAAGTAAACTAATAGACCTTTTCGACATTATTTGATTCATCAAAATCTAGAAATTTTAAAAAATCATTGATTTGCGAAGGTTTTACCATACGATTATTGCATTATTTTGCTAAAGTCTTTATAACTCAAAACAGAGGTCATGGATTGCAAAATTGTTTTTTCTCCATGAAAGTAAACTGAGAGACCTTTCCAACGGTGTTTGATTTATCAAAATCTAAAATTTTCAAAAAAAAATCGAGATTTGCGAAGGTTTTAGCATACTATTTGTGCGTTGTTTTGGTAAAATCTTTATAACTTTAAGCAAGGGTCATTGATTGTAAAATATTTTTTTCTCTATGAAAGTAAACTCATAGAGCTTTCCAACATTATTTGATTCATCAAAATCTAGAAATTTCAAAAAATCATTGATTTTTGACAGTTTTACCATACGATTTGTACGTTGTTTTGCTAAAGTATTTACAACTCTAAAAAAATGTCATCGATTGGAAAATTGTTTTTTCTTTATGAAAGTAAACAGGAGAACTTTCCAACGGTGTTTGATTCATCAAATCTAGAAAATTCAAAAAATCAATGATATGTGAAGGTTTACCATAATATTTATACGTTTTTCTGTTAAAAACATTTTTACGTTGTTTTCATCAAATCCTTATAACTCTTCATAGATTGGAAAATTATTTTTTCTCCATCAAAGAAAACTAATAGAGCTTTCCAACGGTATTTTAATTCATCAAAATCTAGAAATTTCAAAAAATTAGTGATTTGCGAAGGTTTTACCATACAATTTGTGCATTGACTCTAAACAAAGGTCATGGATTGAAAAATCATTTTTTCTCTCTGAAAGTAAACTGATAGAGCTTTCCAACATTATTTGATTCATCAAAATCTAGAAATTTCAAAAAATTATTGATTTGCAACATACGATTTGGGCGATGTTTTGCTAAAGTCTATATAACTCTAAACAAAGATCATAGATTGGAAAATTGTTTTATCACCATGAAATTAAACTGAGAGAGCTTTCCAATGGTGTTTGATTAATCAAAATCTAGAAATTTCAAAAAATCAATGTGCATTATTTTGGTAAAATCCATATAACTCTAAACAAAGGTCATTGATTGGAAAATATTTTTCTCTATGAAAGTAAACTGGTAGTGTAACGTCCTAGATTTTTTCATCTCGTAGGGTCACTAAAATAATCTCTAAAATATATATTTGATGACTCCAAAGCATTATTTCCCGTGCTCGTGAAAGATTTAAAAAAAATATCTTGCGAAAAATAATAAGTGTGCAAGGGAAGAGGATTTTACTTCAAATTTTCATAGTTTTTTCTATACCACGATAGGTGTCGCCACAATTTATTTGACTATTCAAACAAATTCCAAAAATTTCAAAACTTTAAATGTAGATACTTGGGACTACAGACTATAACAAATTAAAATTTTAAACCTTAACTATCTCGTTTTGTACATGAAAATGATAGCCGAAGTTGATTGAAAACTGTCTCGGGTGCCTTAAGGTAGCCCGTTCAAACGTACAAAATAAATTCATACGATGGAATATTTGAGTAATTCCAATTTCTGTTATTAGAACACATATAGGGATTTCCATAGACACTTATTTCACTCAAAAACCGACTTCTAGGATACTTGGGAAGGAGGAAGGGCAGTTATTTAGGTGGTTGAAGGGTGAGGGGAAATGGGAAGATTGTGGGGCAGTTGGCTAGAGTTTTAAGTGGGGAAAAAAATAGGAAAATAGCTGCAAATGGGTGTCGCTACTGGACGTGATTTCCTCATGATGAGGCAGTTTTATTTTGGTAGTTAGGGGCTGTTTAGGTGATGAAAAATGGTGGAGTTTAAGGGATTGTTTGGCTAGTTTTTTGGTGGATTTTTAAGCTGTTGTTTGGGTGGATTTTTGGTTAACTTTTGGAGCCGAAAAGTAAACCGGGTTTGGGCTAAAAATCAAAGATAAATGGCCGGGATTTTTAGATAGGTCCGGAGAACCACATTAAAAAAAAATTAGGCTAGCTATAAATTATTTCTCGTTCAACTTGAAATTCAAAACTTACCAAATGTGGAAAAAGGACAAGGTTCGTTTTCAAATCAATTCCATAGTCGTCGATTACAAAAATTTGAAGCGAACACACACAAAAATTTTAACGTGACCAAATATTTGAAATGAACCATGGGGTACGAAGCGACGCCGAAAGTAAGAAATTTATTTATTTGAAATTAAAATGCGAAACAAAATTTCAGTTTTTACAACCCTCCCTACTAAAAAAGATTTCTTTCTCGAAATTTAATTTACATGGTTTACCAAGTCCGGGTACTTATCTAAAATATCTTCTTCTCTTTCCCAAGTGATCCCATCTTCCTCATGTCTACCCCACTGAACTTTAACTAATGGGATCTCCCGATTTCTCAAAACATGGACCTTTTTTCTAGGATCACCGCAGGTGCTTTCTCGTAAGTCATATCATTTCTTAAATCCAAAGACTCATATTTTACCACATGTGTAGGATCATGTACATACTTCCTTAACATCGAAACGTGAAAAACGTCGTGCACCACCGAGAGGTAGGGTGGCAATGCCAAACGATACGCCACATTTCCAATCTTTTCAAGGATTTCAAATGGGCCGATGAAACGCGGTCTTAGTTTTCCTTTCTTACCGAAACGTAGTATCCCTTTCATATGAGCCACCTTTACAAAAACTTTTTCGCCAACCTCAAATTCTAAATCCTTTCTTCTTTGATCGGCATAACTCTTTTGAAGGTCTTGCGCTGTCTTAATTCTGGACCTGATCTTGTCTATTGCCTCTATTGTTCTCTCAACCAACTCTGGTCCTAAAATTCTTCTTTCGCCGACTTCATCCCAACAAATTGGCGAACGACATCGACAACCATACAGTGCCTCATATAGTGCCATGTCAATAATAGTTTGGAAGCTATTATTGTAAGCGAATTCCACCAACGGTATGTGACCTTTCCATTTACCACCCAAATCCAAGACGCATGCTCTCAACATATCCTCAAGGATTTGAATAGTGCGTTCTGATTGTCCATCGGTCTGAGGGTGATAAGCCATACTGAATTTCAATTTAGTACCCAATGCTCCTTGAAGGCTTTTCCAAAAATTTGAGGTAAATCTCGAATCTCTATCTAATACAATGGATGTTGGTATCCTGTGAGGTCTAACAATTTCTTTGACATACAAATGTGCTAATTGTTCTAAACTGAAATTCATTTGAATGGGAAGAAAATGTGCAGATTTTGTCAGACGGTCTACCACAACCCAGATGGCATCATGACCTATCGTTGATCTAGAAAAACAAACAACAAAATCCATTGAAATTTTTTCCCATTTCCACTCCTCGGTATATCCATTGGATTTAATGGCCCTGACAGCCTTTAAAGCTCCACATTCACTTGTTGACACACCAAACATTTTGACAGGAAACAAGCTACAACTCCTTTCATGTTTCTCCACCAAAATGTATTACATAAATCTTTATACATTTTAGTTCATCCTGGATGTGTTGCGTAAGGAGCGGAATGAGCTTCAGATAAAATCTCATTTCTTAGCCCTTTATCCTTAGGCACACAAATTTGACATTTGAACATCAAAGCTCTATCCTCTGCTATTTTGAATTCTTTCCTCCTTTTAGTTCCCACTTCAGTCCTGATCTTTTCCAAGAAAAGATCATCCTTTTGAGCTGTCACAATTCTATCTCTGAGTGCTAGCTTTACTATCAAACTTGTTATCACTGCCGATGTTCGTACCGGTGGAGCCAATACTTCAATTTTCATACTCTCAAAGTCCTTGATCAATTTATCTTGTGTCGAATGCAATGCAGACAACTAACCCATATTCTTTCTACTTAAAGCATATGCGACTACATTTGCCTTACTCGGATGGTAAAGGATAGAACAGGCATAATCCTTTACTAATTCCAACCATCGTTGTTGCCTCATATTCAACTCATTTTGGGTGAAAAAGTACTTGAGACTTTTATGGTCAGTGTAAATTTTACACTTGCTTCCATAAAGGTAATGGCACCAAATTTTTAAGGCGTGAACTACCAGAGCGAGTTCAAGATCGTGTGTCGGGTAATTTTGTTCATACAGCTTCAACTGTCTTGAAGCATAAGCTATCACATTTGCATTTTGCATCAACACACAACCCAAACTGAGTTTTGATGCATCATTATAAATTACGTAGCCTTCTGAACCTTCGGGTAAAGCTAGTAATGGTGCAGATACTAGCTTGTTCTTTAACTCTAGAAAACTCTGTTCACACTTCTCGGACCAAATGTACTTAACTCTCTTTCGAGTCAATTACGCCATAGGGCCAGCTATTTTGGAAAACCCTTCTATAAGACGTCGATAATAGCCGGCTAATATATAAAGCCGATTTTCCCAATAAACCAACTTCAACCTTTGATAGATCTATTTCAATTTATTTTCAAGGCAACCAAAATTCGCACGAAAATTTGGCATACAACTTTTCTCTCTCGCAAGGTCTCCAATACTATTCTTAGGTGCTCTTGATGTTGCTCGAGATTCTTGGAATAAATCAAGATGTCATCGATGAATACAATGAAGAACCGATCTAAATGTTGATGAAAAACTCGATTTATTAAATCCATAAATACCGCTGGAGCATTTTTCAGTCCAATTACTGTGTATTCATAATGCCCATAGCGATTTCGGAAAGCTGACTTTGGTATAT
This sequence comes from Forsythia suspensa, assembly GCA_023638005.1. Taxonomy (NCBI): domain Eukaryota; kingdom Viridiplantae; phylum Streptophyta; class Magnoliopsida; order Lamiales; family Oleaceae; genus Forsythia; species Forsythia suspensa. The sequence goes on from CM042667.1 coordinate 33,606, forward strand.
CCGATGGTCTGATTTTTAGTTGATGATAGCCCGACCTCAAGTCTATCTTTAAAAACACAGAAGCGCCTTTCAATTGATCAAACAAATCCTCAATTCTTGGAAGTGGATACTTGTTCTTGATCGTCAATTTATTCAACTCACGGTAGTCGATGCACATTTTTATCGATCCATCTTTCTTCTTCACAAACAGTACAGGAGCTCTCCATGGAGAAACACTTGGTCGGATAAATCCTTTATTCAAAAGTTCTTCCAATTGCATTTTAAGCTCTTGCAATTCTTTTGGTGCCATACCATACAGAGCCTTTGATATGGGTACAGCACCAGGTATAAGATCTATCATGAATTCTACTTATCTATTAGGCGGTATGCCTACTAGATCGTCTGGAAACACATCGTCATACTCCCGAACTACTGGTACGTTATCCAACAATACTTTCTCAGATGGGGTACCATTGAGATTGACAAGAAAACATTGGTAATCTATCTTCTTAAGCAACTTTTCCAGCTTTAAAGTTGAGATGAGACGGGGAAGTGCTTTAATCTTCGACCCATAAAATTTGAAATCTTTTTCTCCTGATCTTCGAAAGATTACTTCCTTGTCAAAACATACAATGGTGGAACGATTACTACCCAACCAATCCATCCCCATGATAATGTCAAAATCTTTCATACTTATAGCATGCAGATCTACTGACAAAACTAACTCATCAAAATCTATCTACCCTAGTTAATTTATCTATCTCTATCGTTCTCCCTGATGGTATACTAACATCTAGTATACTATCACTTTTCTGACATATAATATTAACTTTAACTAGGCATGCTTTAGATATAAATTTAGAATTTTTTGCACCAGAATCAATAAGAACGTAAACAAGTATGCTAGAAATAGGTAACATACCCGTAATAACATCCAGATTCTGGGCGGCCTCTTCATGAGTCATGGCGAACACTCGAGGTTTTCCTTTGTTCGCTTGATCATTAACCTTCACTGGCTATGCCTGACATTGCGAGACACGTAGTGTCCTGGCTCTCCACACCTATAGCAAACGTTCTTGCCAAAGTGGCAATCACCATTGTAATTCTTCTTACGCTTAGGGCATTGAGGAATAGTATTACTTGACTGACCCCGATGAGACTTTGATTCTGTCTCTTGAATTGGCTTGAATTCTAGTTTCTATTCTAATCCTGCCAATTTCTCTTTTCCGAGTCATTCTGTTGTCCCTGAACTTTAACCTTTAAACCCGAGTTTAAACCCGAGAAGGTCACAGTCTGAGCCATCTTGACCACTGTCTTGAAAATAGGAAGTGCATGGGAACTAACAATCTGTCTGACCTCTTAGCGCAACCCTTTTCATAATGCCTTACCTTCATTAATTCGGTGTTAACCAAATATGGGGCATAGCGCGACAGTTCCTCAAATTTTTCGCGCATACTCGATAATTTCCATCTCTCCTTGAACCAAATGCAGAAACTCTAATTCTTTGTAATCTCACATAGCCTGTGGAAAATATTTTTTTGTTAGCTCGACTTTGAACTGGGCCCATGAAAGATTATTCATTTCATCCTCAGTACGGGTGCAAGATGCCAACTCCCACCAGTGACCTGCTCTGCCACTTAGCATGAACTCCGCACAAAGGACTTTCTGATTTTCAAGACAAACGATGTGCCGAAAAAATTTCTCATTCATCTGCAACCATTTCTCAGCTGCAAGAGGATCGTTCTCACTATCGAAAGTAGGAGGCCGGTATCAACAAAATTGCTCAATCACTGGCACAGCAGGGGCCGCATGATGTGCTGGTGGGCCTGATGTGCTTGGGACACTTGCGGTGCTCGTGGTTCCATTGGTGGCTGCGACACTGGATGTGTCCGTCTGAGCTGCCAACACTCTCTCATCTCATCAACCGCTAGTTGTACATCTCTAATAGCTCTTGCTTGCATAGTTGGTGCCATTTCCTTTAGAATAAACAAAACGAGAAAGTTTGTAATTCATCGAAATAACCACCATACACAAAGTCATGAATATCTGAAAAACTATCAATAAAGGAGAATTTAAATAGCATCTTTTATATATTTAAATTATCCTTCAACAGGTACAATATGTAAAAGTATCTAGCGCTAAACAACGGTAAAGTAATTGTACATGGGAAAACTAAAATACTGAAAGGAAAACATCTGACTACTAAAAAGTCTCTAAGCATCATCGTCGCTGATCCATCCTCTATGTACCCTAGGCCTCTTGGGCCGTAGAGCTTCGTCATCTAAGGTAACACAAGACTCAGCCTCAGACTCTATCTCAAGATCCTCATTCGGGTCATCCTCGACCTAGATAACTGGATCGACCTCAAATACTAACACTGGCTCCGGCTCTAGCTTGACTACTAGAGCAGTCTCGAGGATGGGCTCAACTACTAGAGCTGGTTCAGGGATAGTATAGGGACCTGCACCATATAAATTATACTGCTCCCAGTGTATAATGAGTATTTCACAATACACGTCATATTCTATCTCCGGGTGGTAGATTTCCTCCAAATCTCTTAAAATCTCCTCGGCAACCAGTTGTCCTGGACCAATCAGTGAGTCAATCACATGAGCAATAGACACGGCATCGGTGGTTACTAAACCATAGTTCATGGCCCTGATACGAGTTGCCCTATGTTACCGATATGATGGCCAATTGACCATTCGGGATCCGAACCAAAAAGTATACAATCATTCCTCGCCGCCTAGGCACGTTCTAGAAAATCATCGCTCAGAGGAACCATGTCTGAGATACAAATTATGAAGGGTTCGATTAGGTGAATTTCTATCATCTTTTAATTTAAAATAAACGACTAACATAAAATTTCATCTCAACTTAACATTTCATCGTAAAACTAAAAAATTAAAATCTCCATAAATATGAGTTCCATTTATCATACTTCACCACATAAAATAAATTTTTAATTAACCCCATATTTTAACTCAGAACTGGCGTAGCGTGGCGATGGCGAGAAGCAATACTTAATTTCTAAAATTCTCAACCTCTTAAATTTCATTTTGACATATCAAAATAAAGACCAAAATGAAGTATAATAAACAAAATAAAATTAATTTAAAAATAAAATAGAGAAAAAAAATCACGAGTCTATATAAAAGTAAAACCGTACTCTGATACCAAGATGTAACGCCTCGAATTTTCTAATCTCAGAGAGTCACTAAAATAATCTCTAAAATATATATTTGACAAATCCAAAGCATTATTTCCCTTGTCCTTGAAAGATTTTTTTAAAAAAAGAAGATCTTGCATAAAATAATAAGTGTACAAGGGAAGAGGATTTCACTTCAAAATTTCATAATTTTTCCTATACCGCAATAGGTGTCGCCACAATTTATTTGACTATTCAAACAAATTCCAAAAATTTTGAAACTTTAACTGTGGATACTTGGGACTACAGACTACAACATATTAAAATTTCAAATCTTAACTACATCATTTGGTACATGAAAATGATAGCCGAAGTTGCTTGAAAACTGTCCCAGGTGCCTTAAGGCAGCCCGTTCAAACGTACATAATAAATTCATACGATGGAATTTTTGAGTAATTCTAATTTCTGTTATTAGACCGCATATAGGGATTTCCATAGACACTTATTTCACTCAAAAACTCCAACCGTAGCAAAAGTTATGATTTTTCAAAAAAGGAACAATAAGCCTTACTGAAAATTCTGAAAATGAAACTAGACAAATTTCTAATTTAAAACTTTGAACGGCAATTGAACCAATATCTAGTTTCCGTACATATTACATAATTAAATACTGAATAAAATACTTAAAATATAGTAATTACATCATCATTGACTCGATCATCTCGACGTCAAAACTTAAACTAAATAAGAATTTCCATGACAAGCTCGTTAGCCTACCGCCATCGCATCAACGTCAATCAGTTCAATCTAAAAATTTATTCATTTTAGGGGTGAGTATTTCATAAGAAACACTCACTAGAAATACTTATAACATGTGGAAAAATTATACTTGAACATGAATTCGACATGCCATGATTTTTGAAACGTACATAAGAACATAAACATTGGTAGGCGACACCACATAACGTCATACGTGATTACCTTCAATCACAAACATGTTAAAGTGATTACCTTCAATCACTATCATAAGTTCCTTTGTAAATTAGCTTGCATGGCATTCATATAACATCATAATTTTTCCAAACTTCATTTGAAAATCGCAGTAAAAATATTAAGTAAAACTACCTCGAAAACGAGTTTTCGGTTGTAGCTTTGATGAAGAAAATTTGGTTCTGCAACTTTCCAAAAAAACCAAACCCATACACTATATAAATATATGTATATGTAGGGAAATTTAGATATAGAAATCTAGGAGAAAAAGTATGTGATATTCACTGAAAAATAATTTGAAAATGAGCACTACTGCTGGCCGAAAACTGAGGAACACATGGACTGCTGGACTAGTTTTCTTTTGACTGAAATGATAGGAACTTTGGGGCTTATAATAAGAGGAAATATATATATTTTATAGATCAAAACCAAGGCTACAAGATCTATTGCTGGGGCTGGATTTTTTTGGACAGAAAAGAGGAAGAACACTTGCTGAAAATGGAGTACAAACTGGAAATGCTGGGGCCAAAAATGATGAGGGAAAAGGGGAGTTTTTCATAAATTAAGGGCTGGTTTCCGGGCTGTTGTATAGATGAAATTGGGGTGAGAAAAGTGGAGTGTTAAAGGAAATAAAAGCTGGAACTTATGGCTGAAATTGGGGGGCCGAAACTGGAGTGCAAGGAGGGAGATTTATGGACTTCTTGTTGCTGATTTATGGAGATCAACAGGGACTTGAGGGGGCCGACTTTAGGGATATTTTGGGTAGAAAAAGGGCAGTTATTTTGGTGGTTGAAAGGTGAGGGAAAATGGGAAGATTGTGGGGCAGTTGGCTGGAGTTTAAGTGGGAAAAAAATAGGAAAATGGCTGCAAATGGGTGTGGCTGATGGACGTGATTTCCTCATGATGGGGCAGTTTTATTTTGGTAGTTAGGGGCTGTTTGGGTGATTAAAAATGGTGGAACTTAAGGGATTGTTTGGCTAGTTTTTTGGTGGATTTTTTGTTAACTTTTGGAGTCAAAAAGTAAACCAAGTTTTGGCTAAGAAATTGAAGATAAATGGCCGAGATTTTTAGATAGGTCCGGAGAACCATATTAAAAAAAATTAGGCTAGCTATAAATTAGTTCTTGTTCAACTTGAAATTCAAAACTTACCAAATGTGGAAAAAGAACAAGGTTCGTTTTCAAACAATTCTATAGTCGTCGACTACAAAAATTTGAAGCGAACACACGCAAAATTTTTTACGTGACCAAATATTCAAAATGAACCATGAGGTACGAAGCGACGCCGAAAGTATGAAATTTATTTACTTGAAATTAAAATGCGAAAAAAAAATTTCGGTTGTTACAGGTAGAGCTTTCCAATGTTATTTTATTCATCAAAATTTAGAAATTACAAAAAATCTTTGATTTGCGATGGTTTTACCATATGATTTGGGCGTTGTTTTGCTAAGGTCTTTTTAACTCTAAACAAATGTCATGGATTGGAAAATCGTGTTTTCGTCATGAAAGTAAACTTTGAGAGCTTTCCAACGGTGTTTGATTCTTTAAATCTAGAAATTTCAAAAAATCAATGATTTGCCAAGTTTTACCAGACTATTTGTACGTTGTTTTGTTAAAATTCTTATAACTCTAAACAAGGTTCATGGACTAGGAAATTATTTTTTCTCCATGAAAGTAAACTAATAGAGCTTTCCAACGGTATTTGATCCAGCAAAATCTAGAAATTTCAAAAAAATCAGTGATTTAAGAAAGTTTTACCATACGAATTGTATGTTGTTTTCATAAAATCTTTATAACTCTAAACGAGGGTCATAGATTGTAAAATCATTTTTTTTCCCTATGAAAGTAAATTGATAGGGCATTCCAACATTATTTGATTCATCAAAATCTAGAATTTTGAAAAAATCATTGTTTTGCGAAGGTTTTACCATATGAATTGTGCGTTGTTTTCATAAAATCTTTATAACTCTAAACAAGGGTCATGGATCGGAAAATCGCTTTTTCTCTATAAAAGTAAACTGATAGAGCTTTTTGACGTTATTTGATTCATCAAAATCTAGAAATTTCAAAAAATCATCGATTTGTGAAGGTTTTACAATACGATTATTGCATTGTTTTGCTAAAGTCTTTATAACTCAAAACAAAGGTCATGGATTGGAAAATTGTTTTTAATCCACGAAAGTAAAATGAGAGAGCTTACCAATGGTGTTTGATTCATCAAAATCTGTGAAAAAATCAGAGATTTGTGAAGGTTTTAGCATACGATTTGTGCGTTGGTTTGGTAAAATCCTTATAACTTTAAGCAAAGGTCATTGATTGGAAAATATTTTTTTTCTCTATGAAAGTAAATTGATAGATCTTTCCAGCATTATTTGATTCATCAAAATCTAGAATTTTCAAAAAATCATTGATTTTCGAAGGTTTTACCATACGATTTGTGCGTTGTTTGGCTAAAGTTTTTATAACTCAAAACAAAGGTCATGGATTGGAAAATTATTTATTCTTCACGAAAGTAAACTGAGAGATGAGAGAGCTTTCCAATGGTGTTTGATTTATCAAAATCTAAAAATTTCAAAAAATAAGAGATTTGCAAAGGTTTTAGAATACAATTTGTGCATTATTTTAGTAAAATCTTTATAACTTTAAGCAAGGGTCATTGATTGGAAAATATTTTTTTCTTTATGAAATAAACTTATAGAGCTTTCTAATATTATTTGATTCATCAAAATCTAGAAATTTCATAAAATCATTTATTTTCAAAGGTTTTACCATACGAATTGTGTTGTTTTGTTAAAGTCTTTATAACTCTAAACAAATGTCATCGATTTGAAAATTGTTTTTTCTTTATGAAAGTTAACTGGGAGAACTTTCCAACAATGTTTGATTCATCAAATCTAGAAAATTCAAAAAATCAGTGATATGTGAAGGTTTTCCATAATATTTATATATTGTTTTTGTTAAAAATATTTATACATTTTTTGGTAAAATCCTTATATAGATTGGAAAATTATTTTTTCTCCACCAAAGAAAACTAATAGAGCTTTCCGACGGTATTTTAGTTCATCAAAATCTAGAAATTTCAAAAAATTAGTGATTTGTGAAGGTAAACCATGCGAATTGTCGTTGTTTTCGTAAAATCCTTATAACACTAAACAAGGTTCATGGATTGGGAAATCATTTTTACGCGATGAAAGTAAATTTATATAGCTTTAAACGTTATTTGATTCATCAAAATCTTGAAATTTCAAAAAATCATTGATTTGGGAAGGTTTTACCATACGAATTGTGTATTGTTTTCGTAAAATCCTTATAACTCTAAACAAGGGCCATGGATTGGAAAATCATTTTTTCTTCTATAAAAATAAACTAATAGAGCTTTTCGATGTTATTTGATTCATCAAAATCTAGAAATTTAAAAAAATTCATTTGTGTGCGAAGGTTTTAACATTCGATTATTGTGTTTTTTTGCTAAAGTCTTTATAACTCAAAACAAATGTCATGGATTGAAAATTTGTTTTTTCCACGTAAGTAAACTGATAGAGCTTTCCAACGGTGTTTGATTTATCAAAATCTAGTATTTTGAAAAAATCAATGATTTGTGAAGGTTTTAACATACGATTTGTGCGTTGTTTTGGTAAATCCTTATAAGTCTAAACAACGGTCATGGATACGAAAATCGTTTTTTGTCTATGAAAGTAAACTAATAGAGCTTTCCAACAGTATTTGATTTATCAAAATTTAGAAATTTTGCGAAGGTTTACCATACGAATTGTGCGTTGTTTTGCTAAAATCTTTATAACTCTAAACAAGAGTCATGGATTAGAAAATCGTTTTTTCTCCATGAAAGTAAACTGATAGACCTTTTCAATGGTATTTGATGTATCAATATCTAGAAATTTCAAAATATCAATGATTTGCGAAGGTTTTACCATACGATTTGAATGTTGTTTTAGTAAAATCTATATAACTCTAAACAAGGGTCATGGATTGGAAAATCGCCTTTTCTCCATGAAATTAAACTTATAGAGCTTTCCAACAGAATTTGATTCATCAATATCTAGAAATCTCAAAAATTTGTGATTTTCGAAGGTTTTACCATACAACTTGTGCGTAGTTATGGTAAAATCTTTATATCTCTAAACAAGGGTAATGGGTTGGAAAATTGTTTCTTCTCTATGAAAGCAAAATTATGGAGCTTTCCAACGGTATTTGATTCACCAAAATCTAGAAATTTCAAAAAATATGTGATTTGCGAAGGTTTTACCATACAATTTGTGTATTGTTTTGGTAAAATATTTATAACTATAAACAAGGGTTATTGATTAGAAAATAATTTTTCATCTATGAAAGTAAACTGATAGAGCTTTCGAATGTTTTAATATACGACTTTCACGTTGTTTTGTGAAATCCTTACAAATTAAAACATGGGTCCTGGATTGGAAAATAATTTTATTTCATAAGAATGTAATATTATAGAGCTTTTCAATGGTATATATTCATCGAAATATGATATTTTCAAAAAATTAATGATTTTCGAAAGTTTTACTATACGACTTTTACGTTCTTTTGGTAAAATCTTAATAAATCAAAGCACGAGACCATGATTGGAAAACTAGATTTTTCACATGAATGTAAACTGACAGAGCTTTACAACATTACATGATTTTTCAAAATCTGAAAATTTCGAAGGTTTTACAATACTAGTTTTGCGTTGTTTTGGCAAAATACTTATAACTCAAAGCACGGTACCTAGATTGAAAAACCATTTTTTTTTTACATGAATGTAAATTGACAGACCTTTCCAATGTTACATGATTCACCAAAATCTGAAAATTTCAAAAAATCGATGATTTCCAAAGATTTACTATACTACTTTCGCGTCATTTTTGTAAAATTCTTATAACTCAATACACGGAACACAAACTAAAAAAAACGTTGTTTCATATGAAAGTAAACTGATAGAAATTTACAACGGTATATGATTCATCAAATTCTAGAAATTTTAGAAAAATAAGTGATTTTTTAACGTTTTAGAATGCTACTTTTGTGTTCTTTTGGTAAAATCTTCAAGACTCAATACATAGAACACAGGCTAAAAAACCGTTGTTTCTTATTCAAGTAAATTTATAGAGCTTTCTAATGTTTTTTCATTCATCAAAATATGAAAAGTGTCAAAAAATTAGTAATTTTCGAAGGTTTTACTATGCGACTTTTGCGTTGTTTAGTAATTTTCTTATAATTCAAAACCCAGGACCTTAATTGGAAAACCATTTGTTTCATATGAATGTAAAATGGTAGAGCTTACCAATTGTTTATGATTCATTAAAATCTTATTATTTTAAAAAATCAGTGATTTTCGAAGGTTTTGATATATGACTTTCACATTGTTATGGTGAAATCCTTATAACTCAAAACATGGATCCTAGATTGGAAAATTATTTTTTTCAATACAAATGTAATATTATAGAGCTTTCCAATGGTATATGATTCATTGAAATATGAAATTTTCAAAAAATAAATGATTTTCGACAGTTTTATTATATGACTTTTTGCATTCTTTTGGTAAAATCTTTATAAATCAAAGCATGAGACCATGACTAGGAAAACAATTTTTTCATATGAATGTAAACTATACATCTTTCCAACGGTATATGATTCATCAAATTCAAAGAATTTTAGAAAAATAAGTGATTTTTTAAGGTTTTAGAATGCTACTTTACGTTGTTTTGGTAAAATCTTTAAGACTCAATACACGGAACACAAGCTAAAAAACTGTTGTTTCATATTAAAGTAAATTTACAGAGCTTTAATGTGGTTTGATTCATCAAAATCTGAAAAGTGTCAAAAGATTAGTGATTTTCGAAGGTTTTACTATCCGACTTTAGCATTGTTTAGTAATTTCCTTATAACTGAAAACTAGGGATGTTAGTTGGAAAACCGTCATTTCATATGAATGTAAACTGTTAGAGCTTTCCAATTGTATATGATTCATTAAAATTGAATTATTTATTTTTGAAGGTTTTAATATACGACTTTCATGTTGTTTTGGTGAAATCCTTATAACTTAAAACATGGGCCCTAGAGAATAAAAAAAATTAATACAAATTTAATATTATAGTGCTTTCCAATAGTATATGATTCATTGAAATATGAAATTTTCAAAAAAATAAATGAATTACGACTTTTGCGTTCTTTTGGTAAAATCTTTATAAATCAAAGCTCGAGACCATGATTGGAAAACCAGTTTTTTAATTTGAATGTAAACTGATAGAACATTTCAACGGTATATGATTCATCAAATTTTGAAAATTTTAGAAAAAATAAGTGATTTTTATGGTTTTAGAATGCTATTTTTAAGTTCTTTTGTTAAAATCTTTAATGTTTGATTGGTAGCATGGAAAAAGGGTGGAAAATGAAAATATTTTCCATGGAAGTGGGAAAATAAATTCTACTATCTAGACAAGAAAATATTTTCCAAGAAAGAAGGCAAATCCATGCTTTAAATGCTTGTACCTAGAAAATGTATTTTCTTTTCTTTGGCCAATCAAACAACAAAGTGGAAAATAAAAGTGTTGGATTTGACAACATTTTCCATGGAAGTGACATTTTCCATGGAAAATGTTTGAATCAAACACACTCAATACACGGAACACAAGCTAAAAACCCGTTATTGCTTATTAAAGTAAATTAATAGAGCTTTCTAATGTTATATGATTCATAAAAATCTGAAAAGTGTCAAAAAATTCAGTAATTTTCAAAGGTTTTACTATGCGACTTTTGCGTTGTTTAGTAATTTCCTTATAACTCAAAACTCGGGACCTTAATTGGGAAACCGTTTGTTTAATACGAATGTAAACTGATAGAGCTTGCTAATTGTATATGATTCATTAAAATCGAATTATATTAGAAAAATGAGTGATTTTCGAAGGATTTTATATATGACTTTTGTGTTGTTACGGTGAAATCCTTATAACTCAAACGTGGGTCCTGGATTGGAAAATAATTTTTTTCAATTCGAATGTAATGTTATAGAGATTTCCAATGGTATATTATTCATCGAAATGTGAAAATTTCAAAAAAAATCATTTTCGAAAGTTTTACTATACGACTGTTTGCATTTGTTTTCTAAATCTTTATAAATCAAAGCACGAGACCATGATTGGAAAACCAGTTTTTATGTGAACGTAAATTGATAGAGCTTTACAATAGTATATGATTCATCAAATTTTGAGAAATTTAGAAAAATAAGTGATTTTCTAATGTGGTTTGATTCATCAAAATATAAAAAGTGTCAAAAATTAATGATTTTCGAAGGTTTTTACTATGCGACTTTTGCGTTGTTTAGTAATTTCCTTATAACTCAAAACCCGGGACGTTAATTGGAAAATATTTGTTTCATATGAATGTAAACGAATAGAGCCTGCCAATTGTATATGATTTAATAAAATCGGATTATTTTAAAAACTCATTTATTTTCAGAGGTTTTAATATATGACTTTCGCGTTGTTTTGGTGAAATCCTTATAACTCAAAACATGAGTCCTAGAATGGGAAAATAAGTTTTTTTAATACGAATGTAATATTATAGAGATTTCCAAAGGTATACGATTCATCGAAATATGAAATTTTCAAAAATTAAATGAATTACGACTTTTGCGTTCTTTTGGTAAAATCTTTATAAATCAAAGCTCAAGATCACGATTGGAAAACCAGTTTTTTTTTTATTTGAATATAAACTAATATAACATTTCAACGGTATATAATTTATCATATTCTGAAAATTTAAGAAAAATAAGTGATTTTTCAGATTTTAGAATGCTATTTTGCGTTCTTTTCGTAAAATCATTAAGACTCAACACACAGAACACAAGCTACAAAACCGTTGTTTCTTATTAAAGTAAATTCATAGAGCTTTCTAATGTTATATGATTCTTCAAAATCTGATAAGTGTCAAAAAACAATTGTGGGTTTTCGGAGGTTTTACTATGCGACTTTTGCGTTGTTTAGTAATTTCCTTTTAACTCAAAACCCGGGAACTTAATTAGAAAACCATTTGTTTCTTATGAATGTAAACTGGTAAAGATTGCCAATTGTATAAGATTCATTAAAATCTAATTATTTTAAACAATCAGTGATTTTCAAAGGTCTGATATACGACTTTCGAGTTGTTACGGTGAAATCCTAATAATTCAAAACATGGGTCCTGGATTGGAAAAACGAATGTAATATTATAAATATTTCCAATGGTATATGATTCATCGAAATATGAAAATTTTAAAAAATAAATGATTTTCGAAAGTTTTACTATACGACTTTTTGCATTCTTTTGGTAAAATCTTTATAAATCAAAGCACGAGACTGAAAACTAATTTTTTTCATATGAATGTAAATAGGTAGAGCTTTCCACCAGTATATGATTCATCAAATTCTGAGAATTTTAGAAAAATAAGTGATTTTTTATGGTTTTAGAATGCTATTTTTGTGTTCTTTTGGTAAAATCTTTAAGACTCAATACACGGAAAACAAGCTACAAAACTGTTGTTTCTTATTAAAGTAAATTTATAGAGCTTTCTAATATTATATGATTCATCAAAATATGGAAAGTGTCAAAAAATTAGGGGGTTTTGGAGGTTTTACTATGCGACTTTTGCTTTGTTTAGTAATTTCCTTATAACTCAAAACACGGGACCTTAATTGGAAAACTGTTTGTTTCATATGAATGTAAACGGATAGAGATTGCCAATTGTATATGATTCATTAAAATTGGATTATTTCAACAAAATCAGTGATTTTGGAAGGTTTTAATATACAACTTTCGCGTTGTTTCTATGAAATCCTTATAACTTAAAACATGGGTCATGGGTTGGAAAATAATTTTTTTTTCATGCGATTGAATTATTATAAAGCTTTCCAATGATTCATCGAAATATGAAAATTTCAAAAAAATAAATTATTTTCGAAAATTTTACTATACGTCTTTTGCGTTATTTTGGCAAAATCTTCATAAATCAAAGCATCAGACCATGATTGGAAAACCTATTTTTTCTAATGAATGTAAACTAATAAAGCTTTCCAACGGTATATGATTCATCAAATTCTGAGAATTTTAGAAAAATAAGAGATTTTTTAAGTTTTTAGAATGCTACTTTTGCGTTCTTTTGGTAAAATCTTTATGAGTCAATACATGGAACACAAACCAAAAAAACCATTGTTTCTTATTAAATTAATCTAATGTTATATAATTCATCAAAATCAGAAAAGTGTCAAAAAATCAGTAATTTTCGAAAGTTTACTATGCACCTTTTGCATTGTTTACTAATTTCCTTTTAACTCAAAACCCGGGACCTTAATTGGAAAACGTTTTGTTTCATATGAATGTAAAATGATAGAGATTTCCATATGTATATAATTCATTAAAATCTGATTATTTTTATTATAAAAAATGAGTGATTTTTGAAGGTTTTAATATACAACTTTCGCGTTGTTTCGGTGAAATCATTATAACTCAAAACATGGGTCATGGATTGGAAATTAAATTTTTTTAATAAGAATGTAATATTATAGAGCATTCCAATTGTATACGATTCATCAAAATATGAAAATTTCAAAAAATAAATGATTTTCGAAAGTTTTACTATACCACTTTTTGCAATTCTTTTGGTAAAATCTTTATAACTCAAGGCACGAGACCATTACTGGAAAACTAGTTTTTTCATATGAATGTAAACTGAGAGATATTTCCATATGTATATAATTCATTAAAATCTGATTATTAAAAAAAAAATCAGTGATTTTCGAAGGTTAATAAACGACTTTTGCGTTGTTTCGGTGAAATCCTTATAACTCAAAACATGGGTCAAGGATTGGAAAATAAATTTTTTTAATAAGAATGTAATATTATAGAGCATTCCAATGGTATACGAATCATCAAAATTTGAAAATTTCAAAAAATAAATGATTTTCGAAAGTTTAACTATACCACTTTTTGCATTCTTTTGGTAAAATCTTTATAAATCAAAGCACAAGACCATGACTCGAAAACTATTATTTTCATATGAATGTAAACTGAGAGAGCTTACTAATGTTGTTTGATTCATCTAAATCTAAAAAGTGTCAAAATTTTAGTGATTTTCGAAGGTTTTACTATGCAAATTTTGCGTTGTTTAATAATTTCCTTATAACTCAAATCTCAGAACGATAATTGTAAAACCGTTTATTTCATATGAATGTAAACTGATAGAGCTTGCCAATTGTATATGATTTATTATAATTGGATTATTTTAAAAAATCGTTTATTTTCGGAGGTTTTAATATACGACTATCGCGTTGATTTGGTGAAATTCTTATAACTCAAAACATGGGTCCTAGATTGGAAATAAATTTTTTTTAATACGAATATGATATTATAGTGCTTTCCAATGGTATATGATTCATCTAAATATGAAAATTTCAAAAAATAAATGAATTACAACTTTTGCGTTCATTTGGTAAAATCTTTATAAATCAAAGCTCGAGACCAAGATTGGAAAACCGGTTTTTTCATTTGAATGTAAACTAATAGAACATTTCAACGGTATATGATTCATCATATTCAGAAAATTTTAGAAAAATAAGTGATTTTTAAGATTTTAGAATGCTATTTTTGCATTGTTTTGGTAAAATCATTAAGACTCAATACACGGAACACGAGCTACAATACCGTTGTTTCTTATTAAAGTAAATTTATAGAGCTTTCTAATGTTATATGATTCATCAAAATCTGAAAAATGTCAAAAAAATCTGGAAAATAATTCTTTTTCTATACGAATGTAATATTATAGAGCTTTCCAATGTTATATGATTTATCGAAATATGAAATTTAAAAAAATAAATGATTTTTGAAAGTTTTAGTATACGACTTTTTGCATTCTTTTGGTAAAATCTTTACAAATCAAACCACGAGACCATGATTGAAAACCAGTTTTTGATATGAATGTAAACTAATAGAGCTTTCCAACATTATATGATTCATCAAATTCTAAGAATTTTAGAAAAATAAGTGATTTTTTAAGGTTTTAGAATGCTACTTTTGCATTTTTTTGGTAAATTCTTTAAGACTCAATACACGGAACACAAGCTAAAAAACCGTAGTTTCTTATTAAAGTAAATTTATAGAGCTTTCTAATGTTATATGATTCACCATAATCTGAAAAGTGTCAAAAAAATTAGGGGTTTTCGAAAGTTTTACGATCCAACTTTTGCGTTGTTTAGTAATTTCCTTATAACTCAAAACATGGGACCTTTATTGGAAAACCGTTTGTTTCATATGAATGTAAACTTATAGTGATTTTCAATTGTATATGATTCATTAAAATCGGATTATTTTAAAAAATCAATTATTTTCAAAGGTTTTAATATACGACTTTTGTGTTGTTTCTTAGAAATCCTTATAACTCAAAACATGGGTCATGGATTGGAATATAATATTTTTTTCATACGATTGAATTATTATAAAGCTTTCCAATGATTCATCAAAATATGAAAATTTCAAAAATTAAATTATTTTCACAAATTTTACTATATGACTTTTGCGTTCTTTTGCCTATAATCTTTTTAAATCAAAGCACGAGACCAAGATTGGTAAACCAGTTTTTTTTTTCATATGAATGTAAGCTCACATAGCTTTCCAACATTACCTAATTCTTTCAAAACTGAAAATTTTCAAAAACAATAAGGGTTTGTTTTATTTCAATTAAAATTTTGCTAAAAAGTTGAAGTGAAAGTCAACAATTAATTTTAACTACACATTTTATGAGACCCATAACTTTTTACAACTTTTTATCCACACATTTCATCATCTTTTAACAATTTTTACAAAAAAAAATCTGATTTTAATCAAAATCAAACAAATTCTAAGTAATTTTTGAAAGTTTTACAATACAACTTTTGCATTGTTTTGGTAAAATCCTTATAACTCAAAGTAAGAGACCTAGATCGAAAACCCTTTTTTTACATGAATGTAAACAGCGTTACATGATTCGTCAAAAATCTAAAAATTTTAAAAAATCAGTGATTTTCGAAAGATTTACTATACTACTTTCGCGATGTTTTTGTAAAATCCTTATAACTCAATACACGGAACACGGACTAAAAACCCGTTTGTTTCATATGAAAATAAATTGATAGAACTTTTCAATGGTATATGATTCATCAAATTCTGAAAATTTTAGAAAAATAAGTGATTTTTTAAGGTTTTAATATACGACTTTCGCGTTGTTTTGGTAAAATTCTTATAACTTAAAACATGGGTCCTGGATTGAAAAATAATTTGTTTTCATACGAATGTAATATTATAGAGCTTTCCGGTGGTATATTATTCATAGAATTTAATATTATAGAGCTTTCCAATAATATATGATTCATCAAAATATGAAAACTTCAAAATATCAATGATTTTCAAAAGTTGTACTATACAACTTTTGTGTTCTTCTGGTAAAATATTTATAAATCAAAGCAGGAGACCATGATTGGAAAACCGGTTTGTTCATATGAATGTAAACTGATGGAGATTTCCAACTTTACATGATTCTTTCAAAATCTGAAAATTTCAAAAAATAAGTAATTATCGAAGGTTTTACAATTCAACTTTTGCGTTGTTTTGATAAAATCCATATAACTCAAAGTACGAGACCTAGATTGAAATACCTTTTTTTTTTTACATGAATGTAAACTAGCAGAGCTTTTGAACGTTACATGATTCATCAAAATCTGAAAATTTTAGAAAAATATGTGATTTTTTAAGTTTTTAGAATGCTACTTTTGCGTTCTTATTAAAGTAAATTTATAGAGCTTTCTAATGTTATATGATTCATCAAAATCAGAAAAATTTCAAAATATTATTGATTTTCGAAAGTTTTACTATACGACTTTTGCGTTGTTTGGTAAATTCCTTGTAACTCAAAACCCAGACCTGAATTGGAAAACCATTTGTTTCATATGAATGTAAACTGATAGAGGTTGCCAATTGTATATGATTCATCAAATTTTGAAAATTTCAAAAAAATAAGTGATTTATGAAGATTTTACTATACGGCTTTTGCGTTGTTTTGGTAACATCCTTACAACTCAATACACATGACCTAAACTGAAAAATCGTTTGTTTCATATGTAAGTAAACTTATATAGCTTTCTAATGATATATAATACATCAAAATATAAAAATTTCAAAAAATTTGTTCTCCCAAAATATAGTATAGTCACAAGCTTTAAATGAAGTTGAAAAATAGAGAATTGTGGGCTGAATTTTGTAGATGAAAGTGGCTAGAATTTTGACTAGAACACATCAACAAGCTTACTACTCGACTACAAATTTGGTGACGAAAGAGAGATAATAAGACATATATATTGGTTGATAATAAGACTTTTAAGATTGAAATTTGCCTCATTTCATATTTTGAATTTTCAGCTTTCTACTCCTACTTTGAAAAATCATAACTCTCTGTACGTTTGGAGTTTTTGAGTGAAATCAGTGGCTATGAAAAACCTTATATGTGGTCTAATGGAAACAATTGGAATTACTCAAAAATTTCATCGTATGAATTTATCATGAACGTTTTAGCGAGACAGTTTTTCAAGAAACTTTGGCTACTATTTTCACCTACCAAATAACGTAGCTAAGGTTTGAAATTTTAACATGACCTAGTCCAAAGTCCCAAATATCTACAATTCAAATTTTGAAATTTTTAAAATTCATTTGAATAGTCAAATAAATTATGACGACACCTATCATGGTATAGGCAAAAACCTTAAAATTTTGAAATAAAATTATTTTTCTCTTGTGCACTTGTTATTTTCTACAATAGTTATATTTTTAAAATCCTTCAAGGGCACGGGAATATTATTTGAAGTCGTCAAATATTATTTAGAGATTATTTTAGTAACCCTCTGGGTTGAAAAAATCTATGGCGTTACATAAATAAAATAGTATCATAATAAAAAAAACTATTATAGATAAAAATATCTTAATATGTCAATATTATATATAATAAAACAGTATCACATACACAAACTACAACCCAATAGAAGAACCGTGTAATAGATTGAAACAGTATCAATCATTTTGAATGAAAATAGTATCAATGATCTTGTACTACTAATGGAGCATTTTGAAACGGTATCATGACTTCAACTATAAAACATTTAATTTTGAATGTGTGTTTGTTTGGTGAAGTTTAAAAGTAGTTTTTTTTCAGATTTTGAAAAAAATTGGTGAAGTGTGTGATTGAAAAGCTGATAAAAATTTTTGTTGAAAATAAGTTTGGGAAAATCAAAATTAATAAACCCAGCAAAACATGTTATAATGTAATGAAAACTAATGTACAATATTAAAAGTAAAACAGTATCACGCATTTTGCATAAAACATTATTGTGTTTGAATTAGCTTTTTTTATAATTGCAGGGGGCACGTTGGTCTTTTAACGCTGAAATGTGACTTTAATTGAATTAAGTTTGGGCCAGTATGACTTAAGAGCCTATGAACACGTAATCAGTTACCGACGCTGAATTTTCCCAACAAAGTAACTAGCATAATTTCTTTTATATATTTAAAAAAAAAAAACAAACTTCAAAGGTCCAAAGAGATTGTCAACAGGGAGCATAATTTCTTTTATATATTAAAAAAAAAAAAAAACCCTTCAAAGTCAATAGGTAATATTACACCGACTACTTACCAATCTTAAAATAATTTCAAATCTAACAATTTAACAAATTTATTTTAAAAATACTACATAATTAATATTATATTAATTAATAAAATAATGAATTAATTATTTGTACGATAAGTCCTTCATCTTTATAATATCTCCACTTTAGTCCATGTACTTCCTCTTTCATTTCAATTTCGTCCTCTTTTATCTGCAACTCAAGTCTTTCAACTTTTATATTTTTACAAGTTGGCCCCCATATTTATATTTTTATGTCAATTTAGTCCTTTATAGTATCACTATTTGATACAAATGATATTTTGTATCACTGAATATGTTACATATTATATTATGCTATTTTACACATCACATATTACATGAATTAGTATTCTGTATCACTGATGTTACGTATGTTACAAATAATGAAATCAATAGTTTTATTTGTTAAATTTGACATTGTGTTACATATCTATATCATACTGATGTTACACAGTATCAATAGATTTTTAGAGTCCAGTGTGTATATTAATACGAACTTATTGAAGTTTAGAATTGGTTTAACAGTTGTAACAGTTTATGTTCAGTATCGCGATCTGATTCAGATGTTACAAATGATATTTTGTATCAATGAATATGTTACACATAATATTACGTTATTTTACACAACACATGTTACATAATTGATATTTTGTATTACTAATATCCAGTGGGCATTATAATTTTTGCCCACTAGGGCATTAGATCAAGACCCATGAAACAAGAATAGTTTTTTGGAATTATTTTTAAAAAGTGGCTTATTTATTAAAAAAAAAAGAATAAATTCAAGACCGGTCACTGTTTTGGCACTTATGGGCTCTAAAGTCATATGGTTAAAATTTATTTCAATTAAAGTCACATTTTAGAGCTAAAAGACCAACATACCCTTAATTGTAAAAAAAATGTTAATTGTGATACTATTTTGTGTGATATTTTTTGTCTATAATACTGTTTTATATAGATAATATGATATGGTACACTTACATCATACTTTTATCTTTGATATTGATTTATTATGATGGGGGATGATCTCCTTCCCATAGTAGGGAGTAGTTATAACCCCCACTGGACCAGTGGAGTTGAATAAGTGTTTGACAAAAGTGTCAAACACTTTTTCTTTGTCCAACCCCCCACTGGACAAGTGTTCAGTGGGGGTTATAACTCCTCCCCACTATGGAGAGGAGATCATCCGCCTTATTATGATAGTGTTTCAACATATGATTGCAAAATACTTGATACTCTTTCGATCTATTATACTGTTTCTATTTGTCGAATTTTTTCCTTGTTTCTAATGATACTAAAATATTATGACCAAGTTTCAACCTATGATAATGTTTTAATCTCTTAGTTTTATCTTTGATACTGTTTAATTATAACAAGGTTGTCTAAGAGTATAATGCAAAATGCTCGATTCTCTTTCGATCTATGATACTGTTTCTATTTGTCGAATTTTTTCCTTGTTTATAATGATAGTGAAATATTATGACAAAGTTTCAACCTATGATAGTATTTCAATCTCTTAGTTTTATCTTTGATACTGTTTAATTATGACAAGGTTTCAATCTCTTAGTTTTGTCTATGATACTGTGTTAATCCATGATACTGTTTTATTTAGGTAGTGTGCATTAGTATACTTTGATACTGTTTGAATCTATGTGGAATGGATTTTATTTATGATACCATACTTTTATCTTTGATGTTGTTTAATTATGACAAAGTTTCAACCTATGATAATGTTTCAATAACTTAGCTTTGTCCATGATATTATTTTAATCCATGATACTATTTTATTTAGGTAATGTGCATTAGTATACTTTGATACTAAGTAATCCATGATACTGTTTTATCTTTGATACTGTTTTAATCCATGATACTGTTTTTATTTAGATAATGTACATTAGTGAACTTATACCATATTTTTATCTTTGATACTTGTTACCACACGATTACGACATGGCTGCCACGTCAAGACAGGCCCATCCAAGCCCAGTGAAGGGCCCGGTTCATAATATGTCAAGAGAACCTATCCGGGCCCCCGCTACGGCCTTGGAAGGCCGTCACGCGCTTGGGCCTTGGCACCCCAATCCATGAGTTATGTGTGGGGCCTCGGCGCCCGCATGCGAACCATAGGGCCTCGTCGGGCCACGCATCATTCAGTAACCGGTGAGCAACTCGATATCTCGGGCAACCAGAGAAGTAATTAAAGAAAGATTGCGTTGGATTGGGCGCACGAATCTCCACAAGAAAACACAATCATGATCTCCTAAAATCATGCAACGTGATAAACTCAAGGAAGGAAGGCAATCTCGGGTATCTTTATCACATAAGGAAGGAGGATCCGATTGAAGACCAAATTGATTTGTCTTCCAAATCAATTAGAATTCTTGCGCTATAAATACAACGTCTCCGGTTGTTCCAAGGTACGCACTTTTTATGCTTAAGAATCCCACCCTAAACTCTGCTCAAATCTCTGCCTGCTTGTCTCTCCCACACCCCTTTTGTTCCCGCCCCCGTGTATCTCTCATATACCGTCAGTTGACTTGATCGTCGGAGTGCCAACGATCGCCGGACCCTTTTTCTCCGGAGATCTTGGTGCCTAATGGTCGTCCTAGTGTGCAGGTAACATACGAGCTGGCAGAGGAGTATCTGGAGATCTGTTGCACGTGGGTGGTGCAGTTCGAGACGTCAGCAGTTGGCGGCTGCCTCTGTGGGAAGCGAAAAACCTTACGACCAAGTGCTTGTGGTAAAAGCGTGTCTTCTACTCGAAGAAGCATGACATTGAGCGATCCCAGAAGGCGGGGTGGAGTCCCACCACACCAACTGCGATAGGAGGCGTTCAAGACCTACGAGCGTCACCCGTCGCGAGAAGAGAAGACATCGAGAAAAAGCGGACGATGGAGCAGGAGAACCGGGACCTCAAGATGGACAACGCGCCGGATGAAGGCCACGCTTTCGAATTGTTGGAGAATCAATCCCTCCAACATGGACCCAAGCGCTTGTGCGTGCGGAGGAGTCCCTCACCCATCTGGTTCGTTGGATGACCATGGTTCCCGAAAGGAACCCCCATTCCGACGGCCGGAACCCTCGAAACCCAGCTTGAAGCCCCCGCAGACGGTCACACAAGGGAGACCCCTTCCTGACGAGAAAGCCACTCGGTTCTGCGGCTAGCGTGTTTGACAAGTTGGGAGTGGGGTCTTCGATTGCACCCCCAACCCACACACAAAGAAAGCGAGTGAACATAGCGAGGCCCATACGAAAAGAAGAAGGACAGAAGAATCAAGAAAAGGCCAAGACGAAAAGGAAAGGCCGGAGTGTTATGAGGACGATGATGGCGAGAACCTACACCATTCACCAACTACATGAAGGCAATGGAGGTGCCGCCCAACTTCCGAATGCCTATCATGGACAAGTATAATGGAAGAGGTGATCCCACGGACCACATAAACACCTACAAGACAAAACTCGGGGCCACTCTTCCGCGGTGAAGTGTCAAAATTTCCATACCACACTCACGGGTGACGCCGAAGAGGTGGTACAACAAAGTCGAGGCCAGTGGAGTATCTGAAGGCGGCCACAACTTAAGAGGGAGTTCGTCAACGCCTTCATTGGCAACCGGACGATTATTGCCGACATCACCCAACTCAATGATATCCAAAGCAAAAGGAGGAGAAACCGTCAAAAGCTACTTTAAGCGATTCGGCAACATCATCAACAAGATCGAGAGGCGGTGGCGACGAGAAGGCCCTGGATGCGCTGATAACAGGGCTCCACATGCGAACTCCCTTTTGGAGGGACGTTCAAAATAGTCAACCGAAAAAGTCTGACCGGTGGTGGACATGATCCGGTCATGAAATCCGATCGGAAGAAGCGATCGAGAATAGCGAAAGAGTGAAAGAGAGAGGAGATCGTCACGAGAGAGAGGCGTCGCTCTCGAGCCCCGGTTCTCCGTTTTCAGAGGAGGCGTTCTCCAGAACCAACTAACAACCATTACCGGAGGTTCAATCAAACGGAGGTAGCCCCAACCCCACGGGCACCAGTAGCGGCCCCCCTACCTGCGGTGACCCCGCCCAAATTCTGTCGTATACACGGGACCGAGGTGTATAACACGGAAGATTGATGTGAGGGAGCTGTGATCGCGGGAACCACGGGTCGGGCGAGAGGGATCAAGCGGCGCAAGGGCGTCGAGGACCGCCCACACAGGGCGAAGACCTCCTCCTCGGTGGCCGGGCGATGGACCTCGCCGCGACGGAGGAAGGAACGAGGAGGGGACGGGGACCAACCGAGGCCGAGAGGCCCCAAGGAGCCCCACCCGCTCGAGAGATAAATACCATCTTTAGAGGACCGTATGTCGGGGGAAGCACGATGAACTCGCAACGTAACTACGCGAAGGCAGCCAGAGGGGAACCCCGGAGAGTTGGCGGTACGGGCATCGGCCCAGAGTGCCGCCAATCTTATTCATCAAGAGGACGAATCGGGATACACTACCCGCATTTGCGATGCCCTAGTGGTACGCGCCATTGTCGCCAGAAACGGCCTAGGCCGGATGTTGGTCGACGATGGAAGTGCCGTGAACATCCTATTCGACAATGTGTTCGACCAAATGGATGTGGATCATGAACTGACGGCCATCACCGAGCCGCTATTTGGTTTCACAGGGGATAGTCTCGCCCCGCGAGGAAAAATTACCCTGGCGGTAGATTTCGGGGAACCACCTTGCCACCTCCGAAAATTCATGGAGTTCCTAATAGTAGACACCCGATCCGCCTACCATGGGGTCTTTGGTAGGCCCGCGCTAAAGGATTTACATGCGATTACGTCCATATACCACTTGGCGATGAAATTCTCGACTCCCGGAGGAATAGCTAAAATCCGTGGTAATCAGACGGGAGGCACGGCATGCTACATGAACGTTGCGTTAAAAGCTACCAAGCGTAAGGATATCTCCCGGCCCGCGACAACCTAAGACCTTACCACCGGCATTTTCTATTTTGTCTTTTCCTGCATTGTTTTGATCTCTTTAGAGATTTTTTTTTTTCGACGCCAGGAAACTAGGCGCCGCTTAATAATATTCGTCTTTTATGAATCAAGAGCGTCCCCAAGCGGAGAGTACCAATATCTGGCGGCGAGGGTGTGGTTTCATGGCCAACTCTATTAACTCATTGGGTAAACATTTTACGCGTAAGAAAGTAAGTACAAAGAACACGGCGGCGAAGGGGTGTGGTTCATGACCAACTCTATTAACTCATTGGGTAAATATTTTACGCGTAAGAAAGCAAGTACAAAGAACACGGCGGCGAGGGAGTGTGGTTCATGGCCAACTCTATTAACTCATTGGGTAAACATTTTTTACGTAAGAAAGCAAGTACAAAGAACACGGCAGCGAGGAGTGTGGTTCGCGGCCAACTCTATTAACTCATTGGGTAAACATTTTACGATAAGAAAGCAAGTACAAAGAACACGCAGCGGTGAGGGTGTGGTTCGTGGCCAACTCTATTAACTCGCTGGGTAAACATTTTACGCGTAAGAAAGCAAGTACAAAGAACACGGCAGCGAAGGAGTGTGGTTCGCGGCCAACTCTATTAACTCGCTGGGTAAACATTTTACGCGTAAGAAAGCAAGTACAAAGAACACGGCAGCGAGGAGTGTGGTTCGCGGCCAACTCTATTAACTCGCTGGGTAAACATTTTACACGTAAGAAAGCAAGTACAAAGAACACGGCAGCGAGGGAGTGTGGTTCGCGGCCAACTCTATTAACTCATTGGGTAAACATTTTACGTAAGAAAGAAAGTAAAGAATACGGCGGCGAGGAGTGTGGTTCGCGGCCAACTCTATTAACTCGCTGGGTAAACATTTTACGCGTAAAGCAAGCAAGTACAATTAACCCGACAGCGAGGGAGTATGGTTCGCGGCTAACCCCATCAAATCGCTGGATAAGCAGTCAACGCGAATGCGCAACTAGGATTCATTCGATGGCAAATAAAATTCAATCATGACACGCGAACCACCCAGCGCCACGGGGGCATTATTTTGCGACCTCATACTTGTACCAATAACCGTAAGCAACACTAAACATCGACGAAGCTTGAAACAAGTATGTAAAACGTGGGCATCACAAACACGATAAAGCACGCGCACACGCAAATATGAAGGTAATTGGCACCTTTTTATTAAATACGAAATACAATATGAAACATATATAATTGCAATATATTCTAAAACCCCCGCTGCCTCATTGGGCCAGCACATAAATGGGGTAACTAGATCTACTAACCATATCTCCTGGTCTACGCTGGCTCCGCCCAGGTTGGGAAACCTGACTTCACCATGATTGGGAGTCTCCCGAGCCAACTGAGTTAATTTGGTGGCTTATTAGACCATACTGCTCAAAAAATGCCGTTGATGCTTTTTTTAGAAGAAGAGAGACCCCCAACCCCGTCAACCTGATTCGGAGGAAGGTCGGGACTAAGGTCGCTAAGCCCAAATCCCCACCCCGTACGTTTGGTCCCCTGAACGTTGATTGACCAGATTTTTGGTCCTCTGAATGTTGATTCTCGATTGACGGACATCTTGGATGCCGACCCTCCACCGCACCACCATCACGCGTTTTCTATCTCTGCCTCGATCGCACGATAATGGCGGGTTAAATGCAACATGATCTCACGATGGAAGAATCTTGTTAGGCTTGCATCCTATTTATAAAAGACTACGTTGGAAAGAGGTGTAATGCAATAAATACGGTCATAACAGAGAATCTGGAATGGCGCACGGACGTTCTACCTCCCAAGGCATTGAAGACGCCAACCTTTCGGGTTCCACCGGTGTGTGCGTCATCAATGCTAGGAGAATGATTCTCAAATTTAAAGCGTCTTCCTCCACGCATTACGTAATCGAAAGCGTCGGATAGGCAAAAGTCAATTCCAATTTTGTTTTCAATTAATTTGAGAGGGTCGGACATCGCGGGCCTCCCTCGATTGGAGGGGTGTCGATCACCTGCAGATCTTGGGCCAGGCATCGCGAACGAGCCTTAGAGGAGTCCCGCCAAAGGAAGAAAGGTCCCACTCCGGATGAAACTCCATGATGCTCTCCACCACCTGACCCTTGAAGCCCTCACCCGTCATGAATGTTCGGACGGACTTGGGGACTATATATTGGGGTAGGTCGAATTACTTCTGCCGAACCACCTTGAGAATATATTTCGCGAAGCGCATCAAGATTCCATTCCGTTCTGCGGGCACATCAACTTGTGGATATCCTCAAAAGTCCCACGCCTATTATAAATAATAGGCTTGGACTTTGGGGACTATTGTTACCACACGATTACAACATGGCTGCCACGTTAGCACAGGCCCCATCCAAGCCCAAAGTAAAGGCCCAATTCATAATCTGTCAAGAACCCTATTTGGGCCCTGCTAGGGCCTTGGAAGGGCCCGTCACATGCTTGGGCCTTCGCACCCGAAATCCATGCGAGTCATGTGGAGGGCCTCGGCCAAGACGCATGCGAACCATATAGGCCTCGTCGCCAGCCACGGATCATTCGTAACCAATGAGCAACTCGATATGCTTGGGGCAACCAGAGAAGTAATTAAAAAAAGATTACGTTGGATTGGGAGCACGAATCTCCACAAGGAAATACAATCATGATCTCCTAAAATCATACAACGTGATAAACTCAAGGAAGGAAGGCAATCTCGGGTATCTTTATCACATAAGGAAGGAGGATCCGATTGAAGACCGAATTGATTTGTCTTCCAAATCAATTAGAATTCTTGCGTTATAAATACAACGTCTCATGTTGTTCCAAGCTACGCACTTTTTATGCTTAAGAATCCCACCCTAAACTCGCTCAAATCTCATCTCGCTTGTCTCTTCTACACCCCTTTTTTGTTTCCGCCCCCGTGTATCTCCCATATACCGGCAGTTGACTTGATCGTCGGAGTACCAACGATCGCCGGACCCTTTTTCTCCAGAGATCTTGGTACCTAACGGTCGTCCTAGTGTGCAGGTAATATACGAGCTGACAGAGGAGTCATTGGAGATCTGTTGGCATGTGGACTGGTGCAGGTTCAGACGTCAACAATTGTTTTATTAAAATAATATTTCAACCTATGATATTGTTTTATTAAGATATTTTCATGTATGATAATAGTATATTAAGATACATTTATCTGTGATACTGTTTTAGATGATGTATGATAATGTTTTGACAAGAAAAATTAAATATTGCCGTTTTAAACTAAAGAGACGACTTCAAACAGGTAAAATCCATCGTACGCAGTGGCAGAGCACTGGTCTTGACCGTCTCGTCGAGACCATTCCGAAAACATAGTATAATGAAAATGTTGAGCACGTATACGAATTTTATGCTCATTTCTGTTGTGATACTGTTTTCTGTGATACTATTTTGTATAATACAGTATCAAACAACACACATGACTAATTAACAATACAAATAAATAATCTAATGGCCAACTTAATACAGTATCAAGCTGCTATTCTATAATACAATATCAAACTTTTCTATAATATTATATCAAACTGCAAATCATAGCCACAACTAATATAATGATAATATATTATATTATACTGTTTTATTATGATACTGTTTACTATAATACAGTATCATCCCTATAGAAATTCACCAAACAAATCATCCATATAGACACTCCAGTTCAACATTTGATCTACAGATTATAACACTTAACAAGAAATTGACTAAGTTCCAGCTTATTACTAGATTTTGCATGATGTCCTGGAGGTCGGACAATAGCAAAACCAAAATCCAATTCTCCTTTCGCAACTTTCTCAGCAACCTATGTTACCAGGTATCCACAGTTAAATTATTGAAAACTAAAGCAATTGCAGCACCTTGGTACATAGAAGTTGACAATGGGAACACAGCAACATAACAAGAATCAAACTGCTAACTAGCCTGCCAAATACGAATACAAGAAGGCATTCAAACATAAATATTGAATCTATGTTAGATGTAAGTTGGCATTATAATGAACCAAACTAATAATTAACAGACAGCCTTCAAGTCTCTGACGAAACACTAAATTTAGATAAGTAAATGAAGAGATTTAGATAAAACAGCCACAACCACCAGAAAATCCACCAAGCCAAGCCTGCAGCACCAGAAAAGTGACACTGCGCCGTAAAAGAAGCACTCGCCGAAGATTATTGCCGGAGGTGGAGGAGGTTTGTGGCTGTGGAAGAATGTGCCGATGGAAAATATGGTTAACGTGATTTTGAAATTAATTTAAAATATTGCTGTAAAATATGACTTAATCACAAATTTGAAAAAAGTTTAGACCTAATTTGAAACAAGTCACGTGTAGGTGACTTATTGGCAATTTCTCCCCACACTAAAAACAGGGCCATCAGGGAACGGCCCAATCCAATAAAAAGCCCACGAATCAGCAAAAATATTCGAAAACTCGAAACTGACGCTTATTAGATAATTCTCAGATCTTCTTCATGAATACTTCTCTTAAAGTTGTTTGCTTGCAACTACATAAATCACCATCTCAATTCTCACATGAGTCTTGAGACATTTGGCACCGAAATAATAACCACCCTTCATCACATGATTCTTGATTTCTTTGATGCATACATTTGACCATCCAGCCTTTCACCACGGATCTTACTTTGAGTAAGCATGTGGTAAACCTCTTAATAAGTTTCACTATTTTATTACTAAATTATTTTACAATATATCCCTCTACTACATTATACTCGTACATGTTTGGTGCACTTAAACCGTACAATATAGGCAGGACAAGAAAATAAAAAGAAGTTGAAATTTTATATATATTATATGTGTATCAAACATATCTAAGCTTACATCACTCAGCAAGATTCATGAATTCACAAGTTTTAACATAAAATTTTATTGATATCTTTATAAGAAAGATAATTCGACAAAAAAATACAAATATACATATTAATAGGAGTTTTAGAAAGTCGCATTTACACTCAAATTATTTAGTGTGCTCTTGAAATCAAGTGAAAATCTTCTATCTTCCTTTGTAGATACGTTTTGCATGGATGAATGAACCATCACATTGTAGACTTCAATAGCATATTTGGTAATGGGATGTACCATCACATAGCAGATGTCAATGTGATATTTGGCAAAGTGAACGTCACAGTATTGAATAATATGTTCGTTGTATCAAATAATGTGTACTTCATAAAATGTATGATGATGAGGAGTATGATGAGTCTGAAATTCAAGCTACGACCTTTTATCTTTAACTCGATCAAAATTTTTCTTTACGTTTTCATTAGTTGGATGTTGAATTTTATATTCTTTTCCAAATTTGTAGGGATGGCAATTTACCCCGCGCCCCGCCCCGAACAATCGGGTATTCGGGGCGGGGAGAATTTTTTTTTAATTTTTTTAATTAAAAAATATTTTGATGAAATGGGTGTTGAAGGAGTTGAACCGGAGTGTGAACATTGATCCACAATGCCTAACCACTACACCAAGACCTATTGATTTGCATTTTTTTATTTTGTTTAGTTAACATATTATACATAATTTGTTTTTTAAATTCTAACTATACCATTTAGAATTAACTTTAATTCCCATTTCATAATTCATAATTTCATACGCTTCCCTCAATGAAAATCAAGGTTACAAAAAAATAAAAAATAAAAAAATAAAATAGGCTGGGCGACAAGCGGGGAGTAAGCTGCCGTCCCCGCCCGATTTAAGCGAGGAAGCAGGCGGTATGGGGTAAAATTCCCGACGGGCGGGGACGGGAGGGCCTCCCGGCCCCAACCCGCCCGCCCGCTGCCATCCCTACAAATTTGTGTGTTTTTATTTTACTTTACTTTTGGTAAATACGGGAGCGAGAGGTTTTATTTATTTTATTTTTAAAAAAAAAAACACTGCTTATAAAATCATCATCCAACTTGCGCATCACATGTCTGTTGGGTGGTGACAATTGACCAGTCAGCATTGATGATGGATCTTATTTTGTGTTAGCACATGACACTTTTTCATAATTATCATCTCAATAGTTTGAAATTGATAATCTTTTACAAGATTTGGGAACTAGATAAGTTTAGACATTAGTCTACATGAGGACCTTACATATTAAAAATGATTTCAAGCAAATCTAAGTTCTGTATTGTGTAATCACTCAATATATCTCATACACAATATACCAATAACCTACATAATAGGAAAAAAAAAATCCTCATAGTATGTACCAAACGTGATAAAGAATCCCAACTCTCGCTCCGGCCAAGATGAATTAACATGAATAAAACACTAAAATGAAACTTCTATTTATGGAGCACAAAAGGAGTGCCTTTTATTTATATTCGATGTTGGATTCATGTCAATTTTATTACAAGTAGAAAAGTTAAATCCTATACTATGTGAAATAATAAACATTCACTTTCTATTGTGTATGACAATCTGAAGTCAAATCTTAGCAATTGACGATTATTTTAAAGCTCTGTCTCTTTCATCTTGTCAAATCATCAGAGTATAAATACTGTGACATGAATCCTAAATGCATGGATGTGATCTACAAAAAATCCACTGTTCCTAACTGAATAAGGAACAAAGCCACATTGCTACCCCCTGCTACTAAATCACCACTCTCGAGTTAAACTAGTGCTTGAATGTGAACTATAATTGCTAATCCCTATAATTAAGTAATTTTTGAAGTATAATTAATTGCTATTTTTATCACATATAAAAAAGTGCCTTTGGAATAATTATTTCCCATCAACACCATACTTTTGTTGTGTGTGTATCACAACATGGTATAGCATTAAGTTGGAAGACTGGCTTGTCTGAGCTTGTAATTCACTAAAGTGGTCTTTCATGCAACCAGACTAGGAGAAGCATTGTGCCCGAATAGCATTTATTCTTTTCTCCTTTTAGTTCACATAAAGTCGAATATTTAACACTCAATTTTAGTATGTGGTCCAAATAAAATTCAAAGTCTATGTCGATTGAGTACGAAATTGAATGACTATATGTCTAACATTAGCATTCAGTTGTTGACATCGAAAATTGTGGACAAAATGTCTCCACATCATCGATTAAGGAATTACATGCTTTATATATATATATATATATATATATATATATATATATATATATATACCCATACACACACACACCCACACACATCGGGGTCATAAATCACGTTCACGATTTCAATTTTTAGTTATCTAAATATGTATAGATTTTGTCCTTCTGATAAGGGGAAAGTCTCGAAGGCGAAGTTCCCCACCTTTGTCAGAGGCCCCTTGACCAAGCGAGTTGTAAATTGAGTGATGTGCACAAATGGCAAGGACCGAGGAGAGAGCCAACAGCCAACCTCCGTGACATGACCCCACAATATTTCGGTGAAAATCGCCCCACACACGAGAATCGAACTGCGTTTAAAGAATTTCTCTCCACGTCACCTCAGGCCTTACCAACTCGCCTATAGCCCCTGATGACTAGTTTTTGTCCTTTATTTGTGCATGATAACATATTATGTAGAATGTAGTGCATTATTATTGAGATTTGTGATATATTCGTAATACTAAGTGAAATCTCCACATTTAAAATAAAAAATTACTTGTTTTCGAAATTGGAGTAAATCCAAAAGTATTTGCAAGGAGGGGTGTTAAAAGTCGGTTAAAGATGAAATAAATAAATAATACATAAGTGTTTGGGTTATTTCTATTAGAGCATCTTCAATATAACTATGGATTGCACTAAAAAAGTATGTCACATCATCTCAATTTGCTTACATGACAAAGAAAAAAATAAAGGGTGTCTAACACACTAGACATCCTTCATTTATTTTTTTTAATTAATGTCCATCAAAATGTATGTTAATCCTCTTTTCATTAAACTTTTTATAATTTATCTCTATCGATATATGTGTTAATCATTATTTATTTAATTTTTTATAATTTATCTACCACCCTCTTTTGTATATATGGACTACAATTTTTTCAATTCACAATTTCATTGGAGATGATTTTCTCTTTGTCTCTATTTTATTTGCAACATGCATGTACAACAATTTACATTATTACATTAGAGATGCTATTAACAATGTCGTGTTGGATTATTTATCTTTATAATGTGCTACATATTGTATTGCAATTATATGTAATTAATAGAGTTATTAAGTGATCTGTTGATTGGGCCCTCGAAACGTCTAAACTGAGTACGGGCTTTGTAATGTGTAGAGACCGGATCTTAGTCCAATTAGGATTGATGGACTTCTAATTGGACTAGAGTATACAGAATATATAATTAAGGGTTATAGTCCCCGGGGTCAATCACAACTTTTGCTCTTCTCTTCTACACCATTATAGACAAAGATTCTATTGAGTACTATTGAGGTGATTAGACTGCGGAAGATCAAACCCTCTCAATTTCAATATCAATGGAGATAGGTATTCTTCTGAATTATTATACTTGGTAATTTTGGCATGATAAATGGTTTCTTTAATTATAAGTATATAATTAAAGGCTTATAGACTTTATTTCTAACATGTCGGCCTTTTAAGATGGAATCTCAATATTTAATATGGTATTAGAGTTCATTTCATTCAAATGAGCAATTCGATATGTCTAAATTTCAATTTCAAACAAGCATTCGAATTTTAGATTGGTATATGCTCAAACGAGCCACTATCTTATAAGGTCATGTTAAGGCATATCCAACCTCAATTAAAGATGAAATAAATAAACAATATCTAAAAATTTGAGTTACTTTGCTTAACAATGTTAACATTTTAAGTAAAAACACAAGTTTTAATGGGCTTAGAAAATTGGTTAAAAACCTATTTACTACTTTTCAATAACTTAGGAACCTGTAATTTTACCTTATCTTTATCCTTATATTAGAGAAAACTAGTGTTGGGGAAAAAGGTTTTATGAAGAAAATTAATAAATTAATAAATAAAATTCCTATAAATACCCATACTTTTTACTTTAATTTTTCACACAAAAATCTTCAATCTCTCCTCTCACATAATTCTTTCATTTGCATTTTCAATTTTTAATTATACAATCTTATAAAACAACAATGGCGGAGAATTCTAATTCCAAAAAATCGTCTAGAGGAAAAATTGGAAAAAAGAAGAAATTGAGGCATTGTGTCATGCTTGGAAATTGGCTACCGAAGATGCAATTGAAGGCAAAGATCAAATGAGTGAAACATTTTTAACCAAAATGTATGGATTTTACAAACAAGAGCTCAGCCAGATTTTTTGTTTAGATCAATTGATGGTGTCTATTCAAAGTAAAAAGAGTTGAATACTATGTTTACAAAATGGCACGAGTGTTTGTGGAGAGCTTTAAGAAATGTGAAAAGCGGATGGAATGTTATACATAGGGTGTGAACATAAGTAGTCCTTCATGAATTGACGATAACATGTTTCTCGATAACAAGATTTTTGTATTGACGAGTACTTGAACTCTCTCGATTTGTGTAGACAACCATTGAGCTTGATTGCCCCATCGCCATTTGAAACTCCAGATCTTCTTCATCTTCATCTTCGATGACCATATAAATAATCATCTCGTTAAAACAATCTTCATCCATGTTGAATGATGAGATTGAAAGTTTGGTGAAATGAGAAGGCAAATATAGTGGTTGGCTTTGCACATATATGAAGATGAGATAAGTCAAAAAAATAAAAAATAATGCATGATGTTATAATTTAGCACTTTATTTTAATTAATATGTAGTCTAAAAAACCCAAAATTCCACCCAAATTTTTTCCCCCTAGATTTTTCTCTTTGTATTTTTTTTCCCCAACACTAGTTTTACTCTTATTTCCCTACAACCTTGGCAACAACGCACTATTAACACACATTATTATATCAAAACCTTCCAACATAATTTTACTCATGTTTTATGTGAATTGATTTCATGAGTCTGTAATCTGTTCCATGCCGGCTGAACTACGCCACCATAACTTCTCCATAAATGGTATCAATGAGTAATAAATATATAAAAAATAAAATAAAAAGACATAAATGATGAGAAATAGGATGAGAATTCACGAGATTTAGCTCCATGTATTCTTTAGTTTAAATTGTACCCTCCGAAATAAAAAATAAAAAATAAAAATAAAAGAAATAATTAAAATAGAATTCAGAAAATAGTTAGATGTCACATTAAGTCTTGGTTGTTCAACATTTAAGATGATCCCATTAAGATCACAATATTTTATTTTATAAATCCTGAATATAATATATAATATTTGAACATTTAAAATGTTGTACTCGTTTAATTTGGAAGAAATAAATTTCTATTTATTGTACCATGCTATTGCATTTATTTTCTGCCAGAAAGCCATATCATCAAAGGGTAATTATATCACCACATTATTATTTGTTAAGTACACTACATTCTAATTGTAATAAAAGTTTCTAACTATTGGTCACTTTTGTATTTATGACTTTAATTTTTTTTAGCAAATCTTTATTATCAACCTATTAAGTTGCATGTCTTATATTTGTCTTTGATGATAATTTTTGTCCAAAACATTAATTAGGAGGACGTAAATTTTTTTTTTTTCCTCTAATATTTTTACATAATTAAAATAGATAACAAATACGTAAATTTGACAAAATACTTTTCCATCATTTCAATGCACATTAGTAGAATATTTAGACAAAAAAATTCATCGGAGACAATATGTGAAAACTAAATGAAAGTTAATAATAAAAATACGATGAAAAAAATTAGAGATATAAGTGTCTAAATATCAAATGTTGGGGGACCTTTATTGCATTTAAAAACATGGTGTGAATAATAAAAAGTGTAGTGTGAATATAATTACTCATCATCAAATGTCAAAGATACGTAAAAATTACTATGAGTAAATTACATTATTGGTCACTTAATTTTCATTAAAATCTATTAATTTGTTGCAATAAATATCATTCAGTTTTAATTGTGTTACACAATATTTGTATAGGTAATAAATGATTTGCATTGACTAAAATATATTCACATAAACAAATTGGACAATTCTACCATTTAAAAAGGTAAAACACCATTTTTGAAAGAATCAAATTGAAAGGCATAAAGGTAAAACACCATTTTTGGTCAAAACGTGCATATGTGGAAAATGTGTACACTCCGATTGTTTGCCATGACCCACATGCATTTATTGTAAAATGGGTTTCGAGTTGGAAAAAATGGCAGCGAACAAGCTCTTAATTTATTCTTTGGTCTACCAAATTTTTGGTCTTCCGAGGTGGCTTCATCTTGAGGATGGCTTTAGTGCAGGATCGATTTGTATCTTTCCGCATAATGAATCCAAGAAACTTCTCCAAAGACAGCCCAAACAAAGACTTTGCCGATGAACAAATCATCTCGATTCTTCGTTTTTGTCAAGAATCCAGGACTGATGAAAGTTGTAAGCAGTGTCAAAAAGTGATTAATATCTTACATCCAACTTGCATTTCATCCCTCCTATACATGTGATTATGGAAATACTCCTTAACTTCTTATATATGTCCACTTTCCCAGTTAATCGATTACTTCCCTATTTTTTGACCAAGCCTTAAAAGAGTGATAATAATATAAAAAAAATCATAAAACTTGAGTTTTTAAGACGACCCAAATATTTAGACTTCTCGTTAAACCTATAATCTAGCTATAATTCATTTTCACATCTTGGGTTGTTTTTGTATTAATTATAACAAGAATAAAAAAAAATTATATTAAGGTGTGTTTGATTTTGATTAAAATCAGATTTTTTGTAAAAATTAATGAAATATGTAGTTAAAAATTATAAAAATTACGAGTCCTATAAAATATATTGTTCAAATTAATTGTTGATTTTAACTTTAATTTTTTAACAAAATTTTAATTAAAATCAAAAAATTATAATTAAAAAAGAATAGTAATTTCTCTTTTGATTCTCTAGTTTATTTGGACTGCGAAGAATGATGTGAAGTACCAAGATATATCTATGGAGCCGAGACGGATCATCTGGAGAGTATACCATACTATCTCCCTACTATATACATGCAGTTTATTTCGAGTTATTCATTAGCGAGGGGATATGGATATTGCTCATCTTTTTTGTATCTCTCTTACTACTTCATCCATTCATCCTCCTATTTTGGTTTATTGGCGTACATCAGTGGAATCTTACAAGGTCAACAATGATGGATGCATCAAAGATAAATTTGCAAGTGAATGAGGGATTATTAGAGATTCATCAGGTTAGTGTGTTCGTGCATTCTTCTCTTCATATGGCGAGTGCCCTATTCTAGAGGCCGAGCTCAGGACTATTCTTCACGATATCATTCTTGCTAAGATGATTATACTCTTAGATTTATAGATTGAGTCCGACTCTACTTTGACCATTCACTGCATCATTAGAGGTGGAGGACCTTGGTCTATTCAGGCCACTCTTTACTACATTAGACATCTCCTTGCCTTTGACCGTGATACTATTTCTCATATTTATCGTAAGGACAATCAAGTGGCTGACTTACTTGCTTCATATGATTGAGATAGTCGTTGCTATTTCGAATATGACAATATTCGGGACTTCTCATGCGACGTTCTCATGAACTTAGTTCGGATTGATAGACATTGACTTTCTACAATTAAGGGTCTATATAATTTTTTAGGACTATTTGTGTATAAAGTAGTATCTCATTATTTATTGATTTATTTGTTTGATTTAACTTTTATGATCGGATGTCAAGTTTATGTATTTTTTATGAGTTATTTATATATGATTGGAATATCTGAATTTTCCTTCTTTTTTTGGTGATTTTCCTTCTTTTTCTGGTGGAGCTTGATAATCACATTGGAAATGTGATAGTGTATTGACTAATAATAAAAATAAATAAATAAATAAAAAGAACGGAGGAGGAGACATGTGAAATATAAAAAAAAAAAAAAAGGATGAATGGTGCTTGAGGGACATTATGGGACGTGTCAGGTGGCGCTAGTGATGTGGGTCCCTTTAGTGATGGAGAATTTTCAGCTATCCACGTGGGACAGAAAGGAAGCTGTTCGTAGATTAAATATCATTCAACAAGGTAAGGTCTTCTAAGCCATTAATAATTTGCCACGTTTGAATCATGCATCTATCACGTGCTCCAACCCCACCATAAATCCAGCCTCGTTGGAAGATCACGTGCCGCTAAAACCATATGCATGTGGTGTTTGCAGCTACTTTTGTAAACAAAGCGAAGTTACTCAGAGACTTGATTAAGTAGGACACGCGTTCAACTATGTTCATTGGGAGATGGACCATATATATGGGGTATTGAATAAGGAAAATGCTTGTTGAACAACTGGACCAAAAGTTGAATTACTATTGCCAAAATATTAATTTTGGCTTTTGAAAAGACATAAAAGAAAATTTGAATTATGTCTTTACAAAAGACAATTTTGATATTTTGATAATGGTGGTCTAACTTTTAGTTCAACTTGATGTTCATGTAGTATTTTCTATTGAATAATATGTTTGCACAATTTGTATAGTGTAGTGATTTTAAATTTGTGATAAACTTAATGAATTCCTCGCGAAAAACATGATGTCTACAAGTGGAATGTGAGTACAAGGTATATAGATTTTTGTAATCTTTATATTTTATATTGACGGGGTAAGTTTTATATTTTGGCACTTTAGCTACATGTCATACCTTTTTCCTCTAAAATTTGTACTATTTGTTTTGATTTTAATAAAACATGTCACTTAGTGTGGTTAATTGAAAGAAAATAAAGGAACTCTTAGGCGGTGTTTGATTGACACATTTTCTATGAAAAATGTCACATTCATAGAAAATATTGTCACATTCATAGAAAATCTTTTTCACCTTTGGTTGTTTGATTGCACGTGAAAAATAAAAATGATTTTCAAATGTACAATCACTTAAAGTACACTTTTGGCCACTTTCTTGAAAAATATTTTCTCACCATTTTAGTGGATTTTTTTTTCCACCTTACATGGAAAATGTTTTCATTTTCCACCATTTTCCATGGAAACCAATCAAACACAGTCTTATACGAAAACTATAGTTTATAGAAAAAATGGTAGTATTTAATAAATTTTGCAATTAAAATTTGTAATAAATTAGCCTAATTCAAGATTTCCTACTCATAGCTTGGAACTTTATATATTATTTGCTTATTTAACGTAAAACTTAAAAGACAAAACAACCTTTCTCGTTTCTCTTCTACTTTTTTCTACTATTTTTTCTCTATTTCTGAAAGTAAGAGAAGTGATAAATGGATGACGAAAAGAAAAATATATAAGAAAATAGTTCTCAGAGAATTTATTTATTTATTTATTATTTTTTTTGAAGAAGATGGAAAATAAGAAGCATAATAAATGTATTTTATACTTTTAAAACAATAACAATGTTAATTGAGTTTTACATTACTAATTAAATTACGACATGTCCTCATTCTTTTAAGTCAACTTTTAGAAAATTACACTAGCAATGAAGTAAACGAGTAAATTATTCCATTAGAATAAGTACACGATGGGTAGATTGTCAAATGGTAGAATAGCTATTTTAATTTGTACACTATTTATAAATAGGCTAGCTAAATTGAGGTAGTGTAAGTGTTAGTTAAATTTTTATCTCTTACTTTTTTCTTCTTTACGAAACAAAAACTCCGTTGTGAGAGTCGGGCACATGCCCGACTCAGGCAGCACATAAGTGCTCCTTTACGTAATTGACAATTTAATTTACTTAAATAAGTAATATACTACACCTTATCTAAGTTCCTTAAATGGAAATTGTGTATTTGGTTGAATGATATTAGATAACAAATATATACAAAAATGGATAATGTTATAGTTGGTCAAGTTTAAATTATTTATTTTTCTATATTTTAATATTATATTATTATATTAATATTTAAGTGGATGACAGATGTTAAATAGCAAGACTTAGATTAAAATTTAATCTCGACTTCCTTCACTAAATGAGGCACACGACACATTTTGAACCGTCAAGTATTTATTTGAACTCACTATAATATTTCAATTGAACGTATCAAATACTTTTGATGACTTGGAGATGTTTATTTTATGCACTGAAACAGATAAGATGATCTGATTGGACAAATCTAATGTTGGAGTAGCAAATATTATAATCAATCTATTAGACAGTGTTACAAATGTCAAGAACTCAGAATCTATAATATTTTTAACAGTTGATTCCCTGCCATGCAATTTTTTGGATTTATTCAAAAACCATTAAGAGGGCACTCCTTTGAATTTCACACATTGCACCCAAAATCCTAAGGCCGGCTTCGATTGTCAATGTTGTAAGATAAATTTCATATGCGGTCATTAAACTTTAAACAAAATCTCAATTAGCTCACTAAATTTTAATTTATTTCAATCACATCGTCTCTAAAATTTAAAAACTACTTAATTGGTGGGCACACCACAACATATCTTTCACATAATCACTTTACGACATGCCAACTTACTATTAGACTACGTCAACAAAAATATTAAAATTAAATAAAATACATCTTTTTAGTCTCGTTTTATCTTTTCCATTTCTAGGGTGATATATAGAGTATGGCTATCAATAAGTAATAAGTTTCATTTATTTTGAGAAAAGACAAAATAGTAAAATTTAAAATTCAATTGAAATTCAATTAATTGAATATACCCTTCCAAATAAATCTACCATTATAAAATTTAGAGGGAAGGGAGGAGAAGGGGGAGGGTCCCATGTATGTTGACAGGGACCGTTGGGTAAATTTGGTCTAAAAACTTGGGCAGTTAGTCAGTCGTCTTCCCTCACTTCTGTTTCAAGTCCCTTCCCTGCAAAGTGTGCTCAGAATAAAGGAAAGGAGAAGTAACGAAGGCAACAAGGAACTTCTTTTGGCACTCAACAATTTCTTTCTCGTATTCTTTAATTATTTTCGACAGAGCCTATTCCAAATCGGAGCAAATTCTGGGCACTTGGGCTATCTGGGTGTCATTGATTTTGTTGATTATCTTGGTTTTGCATATGGCTTTTTGTTAAGAAATTAGAGGTTGAGTAAGAAACGAAAGAATTGGTAGCAGAAAAATGTCCATGAAGAGCAGAGGAGGAGAGCAGGTTTCAAGGAGTGCTATTTCTCAGAAATGGACCCTGTTTCTTTGCCTTGCTAGCTTCTGTGCCGGACTGTTCCTCACTAATCGGTATCATATTTATTGAAATTATTTACTTACCTGTATGTGTTTTTTATTACCTATTGCCGTTTTTCGAGTTTTCGGAATTGGATGTTTGTTGGTATTTCATAAATGTGAAAAGAAAATACTCTATGGACGATAAATCAACTGTTTGCAGTAATTCCAAGATTCAAATTCTTATTGTTCTCCAGTATTACAATGAAATATAGTGAAGCTGCAAATGCTTAGAAGAATTTAAGCTTAAACTGATGGCTCTCAATATACAAAAGTTCTTGTCTCTGATTCTCCTGTTTCTATTCTATTTTAAGATCTATCTTATTCCTTTGCTATTTAAATTTGTCGAGTTGACGGTGAAGTAGCTTTTGATTTCGATTCAATTCGTGGTTAAGGACATTGGTTTTTCATTCATAACTCGTTTTTAACTTATTTGTCTTTAAGCTAAAATATGACCATAATCTTCATTGAAATACATCATCTGCATATTTGAGAAATTTCCTGCAATTTATTGTTTCATTTTTTTCTCCATTTAAGTTCGTCTGTTTTTTGTTTGTATCTCAATGGCTAGAACTCTTTAAGGAATCACTTGAATCTCCACTATTTAATATATTAAGGAATTACTTGAATCTCCACTATTTAATATATGTCACTGGAGTTTTTCCTTGCAATGGTTTGGACTATGGAGAAGAGGCTGGCCTGCAAAATTTGTTTTATATCCTGTACCTAGCCCATGGATTTTCTTGCAATCTATCTTTAGTTATACAGTTTCTTGTCTTTTTCTCTTCATTGCCAATCTACAAGGACAGCTTGTCTCGTCTCTGTTGAGATTGTTATGCTCTTGGTTATAGTGGCTCAATTTAATGAGAATAATTGGCAACAGAATGTGGACTGTTCCGGAATCAAAAGGTATCACAAGAACAACTGCAGCAGAAGCTGAAACACTGAAATTAGTATCAGAAGGCTGTGATCTGAAATATGTGAGTATTTTTCTCCTATTCTAACCTTTTGGAGTAATGCCTGGAGAATGAGATTTAGACATTACTCTCTCTCTTTCTCTCTCTCTCTCTCATCTTGTAAATTCATTTTCTATTGTCGGTCCAAACATAGAAATATATTTTTGGGCCCCTTCAGTTGCAGCAGAAAGCAGTGAAGAGTGTACCTAAGGAAATCTTTGGGGAAGTTTCTAAGACTCATCAAGCTATAAAGTGAGTCCATGTTTCACTTATTGGTGTATTTCCTATGAATTAGGTTTCCCTGAAATGCTAACATAATCACTGCATATTTGATATAGGACATTGGACAAGACCATTTCCAGTTTGGAGATGGAGTTAGCTGCAGCAAAGGCAGCACAGGAGTCAATTCTTGTTGGCTCTCCTTTATCAGCAGTTGCTGAGAACAGTGATTCTTTTAGGAAACGGAAGTATCTTATGGTTATTGGAATAAATACTGCATTTAGCAGCCGAAAAAGAAGAGATTCTGTCCGTTCTACATGGATGCCACAAGGTATGTAAACTGTTTTGTTTCTCCTTCCGCCTAGTTCTAGCTTATAAATAATTCTATTGTAGTCAAGTTTCTTCTTCTGGACAAATATCTGATTATATTTATACAATAGGAGAAAGACGAAGGAAGTTGGAGGAAGAGAAAGGGATCATTGTTCGCTTTGTCATTGGTCATAGGTGGGGATTGACATCTATTTTAATGCTTATGATAATAGTAAACTCTCTTCTCACATACTGTTTTTTGCTGATGTCAATTGGCGTGTACGTATTCTGTTATGAACTTTCCTTGAATGAAATAATGGTCTGATACTCAAATAGTGTTTCTTTTGTCTTAACTTGTACTTTATTTTGGTGTGTAATTGTCATATGAGAAAAACTTGCAGAGCGATGACTATGGAATGCCATCCTTCAGTTGATGCCCATTATCTCCATGATAATGAAGATGAAACCAAAAGAAAACTAATCAATATATATACTCCTTGTGTCCCATGATGTTGCTACAGTTTACCTTTTGGATGCCTACATTTCAGAAAGTAAAAACAT
The DNA here is from genome assembly GCA_023638005.1 of Forsythia suspensa. NCBI lineage: Eukaryota > Viridiplantae > Streptophyta > Magnoliopsida > Lamiales > Oleaceae > Forsythia > Forsythia suspensa. The sequence goes on from CM042667.1 coordinate 75,638, forward strand.
TTTTATCCTAAGTCCCTTCACAGTCACACAAAAGGACAAATTTTGAAATGGAAAAAATCATCACAGGTTTGAAATTTTTATTTCTAAATAGGCCAAAAGATAAAATATAATGAAGATTTAATGTTGTAACACAATTCACAAGAAGATGGTTTTTCAATATGTAGCAATGTATGGGCCAGAGGGAGACTATTGTACTAAACTTTCAGTTTTTCTGAGGATTCATGTCTTCGAGAATAGAATTAGTGGCCTTTTTAAATGCTAGGTGATGGGGCAGTTAGTCCGGAGGTTAATAACATTTCTGGTCACAGTAGAGCAGCTTGATCTAATTTTTTGTAACCAGTCTCCATCTGTCAAAATAACATATTCATACATAATGTTTGGGGGGCAGTATAATATATAAACAAATATTTTTCTGAAAGGATTTCTCTCTCATTCATGTGAGTTGAACTGTGTTTTCGGACAATACATCACATCTAGTCTACCGCAAAATACCCAATTTCTTTGATTGTTTTTGCAAAGCTGGTTGCTGCTTTCCTTTGAAATCTATCATTAATTCAAGCTAGTTCTTAGACAATATTTTTCACCAATGTATTGGAATATGTCCTGTTGCAGTTGACTAAAACTCTTATATCGTGTTTTCCTTTCTTAGCAACTGAAGTTGTTCATCTTGTTTGCCTTATCATCTATATAGATTTCACTCATGTTAATTTCTTTTAATATGATCTTCCCTTACTCAGTGCCACATTAGGGGGTATTCTAGATAGAGCTATTGAAGCTGAAGACAAAAAGCATGGGGACATCTTGCGTCTGGTAATATGTAATCTCTCATTCTTGTAATGTAAATTTCCTATTTCACTGCATCGTACTGTTAGTTTATGCATATTTCATTACCTTTGTACCGCAAATCTAACGCATTTGGGTAAATGTCATATGTTCAGGACCATGTTGAGGGTTACCTTGAGTTGTCCGCCAAGACAAAGACATATTTTGCTACTGCTGTTGCCTTATGGGACGCAGAATACTATGTTAAAGTTGATGATGATGTCCATGTAAATATAGGTAACTGAAACCTTTCTATAATAGTTTTACCTTCTTGGAGTAATTATAGTCAATCTTAAGATATTTGATTGTATTCTATCTTTCATTAGAAATCCAGCATACATTAGCTATTGGTTAAATCCAATCTACTTTAATTAGTCCACATCAATTTATAACCTAGCAGAAACTTTCTTTGAGGATTCGTTTTGTGTCAATATTTTAGTGAGATTTGATGATTAACAAGACTGAAAGTGAATGGGGTGATCTCTTTTTAGATTTTCAGCTTGCCTTTTATGTAATTGTATACATTTGACATATCATATCTCCAGAATATTTTCAATTTTTGTAGTTCTCATTTTTTATTTTCTTTTGCAGCAACACTTGGGGAAACATTGGTAAGACACCGGAAAAAGCCAAGGGTCTACATTGGGTGCATGAAATCTGGTCCTGTCCTTGCTCAGAAGTAAGCAAAACATCTCCAACTTTTTGACATAGCCTAAATGTTCCAAACCAGCTACAGTCACTTACATTTTTTTATTTACGTTGAACAGGGGAGTAAGATATCATGAACCTGAACATTGGAAATTTGGGGAGAATGGAAACAAGTATTTCCGACATGCTACTGGACAATTATATGCAATTTCAAAAGATTTAGCTTCCTACATTTCAGTAAACAAGTAATGTTTCAATTCTCGCCTGACATTAAGAGTATTTAACCACTATAATCCGTTACCTGTTTGTGAGACTGATATTCTGTTTCAGACATGTTCTGCACAAGTATGCCAATGAGGATGTGTCTCTGGGATCATGGTTCATTGGACTTGATGTGCAGCATATTGATGATCGGAGACTGTGTTGTGGAACCCCACCTGGTAAGCATCTTTTGTGCCCTCATTCCATATCTTGTATTGTTATCCATAAAAATCTGAAATTGCAAGGGAGTTGTAAAAGTTCAGCCACTTATCTTTTTCCTTCAAGAATTTTAATCATCTAGGAACTGAATCACAATACTACAAAATCTTTGAACAAGCTGATTCAATTTGAATAACTGAATCCTTTTATCCTGATAGCTATATTCGATCCTGGCATGAACTCTAACAATTAATATAGGCCAGTGGATTCTCAATACTTGTTAAATACATGATGAGGATAGTAATAACTCATAAAAGAGAACGACCTTATTTCAACAGGATCTCTTATTTAAGTTCGTACCTCCATGTCCTCGAGTACTAAGCAGACAGAAAACTAGTGTGGTCGGTGAATCACAATAAAAAACTACTCATTAAGGACAGTAGTTTATGAATGTGTTTTTCAGTAAGATCCTAAAAAGTAGCCTAATGTGAAAGAATCAATAACCAAATGTGAGATTTCACATGTTTGTGATTAAAAATTGGAACTTATGTATGTATAACTGCAAATTATCTAAACTAAAATATAGTCTTACAGTTAATCTAATGCGAGAAAAGATGTAATTTTATATTCTATTTGAAGATGTCTAAAAATATTGATATGGTTATGTTGATAGAGGACTAGACAGAGTTCTAAACGAAGAAAAACTTAATTGATCCAAGGAAATATTTTGACTAGTAACTAAACAATTATTTAACTCAATCATTAAGAAATCCTAAAGTAGAGAACTATTTCGGAATCCCAGCCCGAACAAGCGCCTGCAATTAGTGGACCGGCACTTGTATAATACCAATCACCATTCACGATGACTACATTTGGTTGAATTTTCTTCGTGCATTAAGAAACGGTGGGTTTTCCTGAAGGTTGTACTAGCCTAATGAGATATTGTTCCCGCTTCAAACATCAGTAGCTAACCCACCTTGGCTTGTTGACTCGTGTATTTATTAACTGCTTATCTGCACCTGCACTACATGTTAAAATGGTAAGATGGAGTTGTTGTACCTATTTGCTCCCAGTTTGGAGCTGTAATTTTGATGATGTTGCAAGCCTATATTAATGATTAGTGAAGCCAACTTAAATGAAGAGAAAATGTCGTCATCTTCCTGAAGTTGACTATTATTGATGTGGCATAAACTGACACTAATTTGACCTCAATGAGAGCTGAGAATAGAAAGAAAGGCCAAACGACGCCGGAAAAAAGAAAGAACGACAAAGACAACCACTGTTCAATCACTTTGCACCCATAGTCACGAATGTCAATGTAATTGTTTCCTTTTGCTTATATTGCAGATTGTGAGTGGAAGGCACAAGCTGGAAATATCTGCGTTGCTTCATTTGACTGGAGCTGCAGTGGTATATGCAGATCTGTTGATAGGATAAAGGATGTACATCGACGATGTGGGGAAGGTCAGGATGCCTTGTGGAAAGCTGCTTTCTGAGATGCTACATGCGTTTCTTCCCAACTCAGGTTTCATTCCCAAGTACACATATACACGTCATATATAAGAGAGAGATAGAAAGAGAGCACGTCTCGCTGTGCGATGCTTCTCCGTTTTAGTAGAGAAGTGTGGCTGCAAATGCAGTCCCGGCAGCAAGCAAGTGGCTCCATCAAATGATTTTTGTTGTTAAGATAGCTAACATTGAAAGTCAGCCCAGTGATTATGGTTTATAATAAATAAATTCAAATCAATTTTGTGAAATCTCGGCTGCCCTTATATCCAATCAAGTCACTGAGTTCTTGACTTGATGACATTTCCTCTTTCTATATCATCTGACAATTACATCTCGCTCATCATGGAATACTATTGCAACTAATAAGTATTCACACCAATTCACAATTTGATAAACTTTGTAGCAAATGCCCCATATGAGCTTTGCATCTACTGAATAGTCCGTATGAGCAGAGATGAATCTATATATATAAAAAAAAAAAAAAAAACAAGTGTAATTATGTGAACCCAAAAAGTTAGAGATTTATGTACTCAGCTTCACATAATTTAATTTTGGAACTACAATTAGTAAACCCGAAAAAAGGGAAGGCAGTGTTACCGGTGAAGAGAGGTAACACTCCAAAAATTTGGTGGTGGCTCACAATGAGTGCCATAAGCTGGAATGATCGGGGCTCGGGGGATCCCTGGACATTGCCTTGCCTGCGGAGAGTACTACGTGATCACTCTCCAAATTTGGTGTTCCTGATGTAAACTAATTTGCGAGGTACTATGGCAGAGAGGGTTCGTAAATCTTTGGGCTTTTCCAATAGCTTGCATGTGGATAGCCGAGGTCGGAGTGGTGGTTTATTCCTGTTATGGTCGGACTGCTGGGATGTGAAGCTAATTGGGTATTCCTTTTGGCACATTGATGTACAAATTTCTATAGGTTTATCGCTGCCTTGGGGATTCATTGGGTTCTATGGCAACCCAGTTCATGGGCAACAGAAACTTTGTTGGGATTTTCTCAGTTGACTGAAATTGTGTCTATCACTACAATAATATAATACAACAGCCTTGTCGGGCCTCTACTTTTCAATTCTTCTGTTCTTTTTTCCCCTCGCCACACCCAAAATTAGGGCTGGGCAAAAAACTTGCAAAACTAACAAATCGATCGACCTGAACCGACTAGGGTCGGTTTCGGACCCATTTTTTCAGATTTTTTGGTGGTTTCGGTTTGGCGATGATTTTTGGTCGGTTCGGGTCGGGTTGGGCCGAAAACCAACCCCAACCCGACCCGACCCACCCACCCCAACCCAACCCAACCCAAAACGAATTTTTTGGATCAATTTTTTGTATTCCACTAAGGTATATAAGATCAACAACGTACGATTTGCTTGTTGCATCCCAAGCCACGGCAAATTAAAATTTTGACACTTGGCTGTCCGTCATCCGCGGCAAACAGATCAAATTGGGCACAAATTGCCATTTTACTGATTTTGCATGTTTGGTACCAAGGTTTCAGAATTTTGCGATTTGAGCTTTAGTTCAAGTTTTTTATATAGATTTAGTCATTTTTTCTCCAAAGCTTTAAAATTGATCTCACACTTCCAAAAATATTCACATTGGTCCCTAAATCTCCATAGTCGTTCACAATTGATCCTAATCCCAATAAGACATTAATTAATATTTTTATAAATAAATAAATTACTAATAAAATTAGATGAGCATGTAAAATGTATACTGAAATTTCGCTCATCAACAAGTTGGATAGTGAAAGTTGAAAAAATCTCGGCAAAAATAGAAAAGGAAAGTCCAACGAGATATTAGAATATGGTGCCGATAGACTTAGAGGTGTCAAGCAGGTGGGCCGACCGAAACCCAGATCGGCCCACCTGTCTCGACCCGAACCATGAGTCGACCAAGTGAACCGGGGAGGGCCGTTCATGGGCCGAGGAGGCCGAACCGCGGCCGCATTCACGGCCGAGGAGGTCAAATCATGGCCACCGCATGAACCCAAAGGTTGCTCACTACCCGGCGATTCGACTTTTAACCCGTGGCCTATTTTAATTATTTTTTTTTATAAATGATGGATAGTCGTTTAAAGTGAAAGATGTGGCAGATACGTGATGTTTTAGTCTTTAAATATCTAAAAAAAAATAGAAATTGAATTAAAAAATTAACAAATATGAATTTATCATTGTTATTTATTTTTATTTAGTAATTTAACACATTTGTTGCTATATATGTAAACATTTTTTTTTTATAATTACAATAGGTAACTAATTTTTTTTAGTAATTTCAAAAAAAAAAATATGTTTTTATTTATACGGGCCGAACCGGGTTAAACCGCGGCCCACATGGGCTTGACCCGGGTGGGCCAACGGATAGGCCGGGCTCGTGTTCAATTTTTATGGACTGAGTTGACTTGGCCCGCAACCCGCCATGCGTGCGGGCTTTTTCTAATGCGGGCCGTCACCGGGCTTCATCGGAGGTCGGCCCGCCTGACCCGGATTAACACCTCTAGATAGACTTAGAGATACGTTTCAGAATAAAAAAAATACAATTGTTTTTTTTATAGTTTCTATATTATTTTTTTCCTAGTATATACATATATAGATTTACAGATATCCTTGTGGCAATTTATTTTCTTACTTTTTAAAAAGTTAATTTATTTTCAATAAATAGGTTACAACATTTCAATTTAATAGTATTGTGCATTTAAGAGCATGTTTGGTAGAATTTAATATAAATTCTTTTTTTTTTCTTCACTCATTTTTAGTTACATATTTCATATGAACCACAATTTTTATTAACTTTTGTCAAAATCTCCTAAAAAACTACTTTTAAACTCTACTAAACAGGCATTAAAATAAGGAACAACGGTTTGAGCAACCTTATTTGATTAGAATATAATGGCTTTCCATATGAGCTCATTCTGGACAAAATATACTTCATATCAAATGCATTTGTGAAGATTACAAATTCTCGGTGCAAGGCTGGAGTTAGTAACATACAAAGGACCACTTCATTAGTGTCTTTGACCAGCTACAAAAATACATGGATTCCAGCAAAGATATCAGTAATTTTTAACAAGACTTGTTTATTATTTTTCAAAACTCCGCGAAACAATCATTTGTTTATCTTTCAATTGACATAGCTAACTATATAACTTGTTCATATCGTTTATACTATATTTGCAAGTATCATTGGAGTAGCAATTGACATGCGGCCTTAAAGGCTTCTTCAAACACGAAGTATGTGTTATGTAGATTATATAGTCTTGTTGAAAAAAGGTATATATCACCTATTTTTCTTTTCACTGCTTATTTTGTTTTATAAGATGTGCTATTTATTATTCATTTTCAATATTTTTTATATTTTGTAGGTTCAAATCAGTTTTGTTAACAATGCGAGATAATTTTGTTGAAAAAGGATGCAGTTACATTTCAGAAAATCTAGCTAAAAGGCCAGTGCTTATAGCAAAACATCTAAGGGTGCGTTTAATTGCAAGTATTGAATTTGAGTGGAAAGAAAATAAAATTGAATTGCTATGAAATTGTTTCAAGGAAAATAATGGCAAATTTTTCCTAGAAAATAAAACTTCCTCTCCGCCCCCCCTAAGAAAACATTTTCATTGTTTTCAATGAAAATGTTGTCTTTTTAAGGTAAATGAGAAAACGTTTTACCTGTAAAAAGATACAAATCAATCAAACGTGTAGTTGGAAAATATGTGAGAAAATACTTTTTCCATAGAAAAATGTGGCTATCAAACGCATTTAGTTGGAAAATATGTGGAAAAAATACTTTTTTCATATAAAATGTATTGCAATCAAACGCACTCTAAAATTTCATTTTTCAATGATAAATTCTACAATACATATTGTCGCGTCCAAGGGTGAATTACATAATATTTATACTTGCAATGTTCTATTTTATAGGCCTTTAAGTAATCACAAAACCTAATAGTTGCTTCTTCATTGATGGCTCCTTTGAAGTGGTTGCTGAATTTTAATCTTAGTTAAGTATTTCAGAAAACTTATTTAAAGTTTATTACCACATGTCTAATCTTAATTATGTTTCATGGTTTGATCCAATTTTTTATTTTTTTTCTATTACTAATTTCGAATTATGCTATTATATTATTGCCGAGCTTTCTTCAGTTAATGTTGCAACACCACAAAGTTAATTGATTACAATTAAGCTTAGTTTTTTATTGTAAATACACGACAATACTTATCTAAATTTATAATTAAACTACTGTTTATTCTTGTATATACGTACTAATTTAGTAATGATATAGTATTACATAATGTAAATGGCCAATGTGAGTACATAAAAACTGAATGAGATGATAGCACAAAAGTCTTATCTCACATTGATCAACACGGTCAAAATTGTCCCTTCCAGAAGAAAACAAGTTCACAGAAATCAAGAACATTCGGGACTACACACATGTGGTGAACTATTGTACTTTCAGATCTATATTTCTTGCTTTATATTTTACAATGATTATTATATGCTTTGTTCTTTAAAGATATATGCTCAACTATTAATTGGCTAAAGAATTTTATTAACATAGCAATATATGCTACTTCGGGTAAGGACAAGAGCATGTATCAGAATCTTGAAATAATTCTATATGTCATATGATAATTGTAATATTGGTGACATTTATAGTGCGTAGTGTCCTCATGCAAAGAAAATTCTAAGGTAATAACTATTAATTTTTATTTCAAATTGAAAATGAAACTATTTCAATTATGTCTTTTAACTAATTAATTTTTATTCATTAGTTATTCATTAGTTATAACTATCTTTTGAAAATGTGTCCCACGTGAGCGTTCCGTCAGTCATATGTGCGCTTCTTTCCATTAACAATTACGAAATCGTAAGGAGTGGTTAACGAAGTGTAATTTCTAAAGTTGAGCGAGCATGCAACAACATTTGAAAGTTTAGCGAGTGATCGAAGATGTGATTAAAAGCTCAGTGATTATTAAAATAGTTAACTCGTGCCACGTGGGCATTCCATCAACCACATGTGTGCTTCCGTCAATTGAGAGTTACAGAATCATGAGGAGTGATTAATAGATCATAACTTTCCAAAATTTAGTGAGTACACAATAACATTTGAAAATTGAGTGAGTAATCGAAGATGCGACTAAAAGTTCAGTAATTATTGAAGCATTTAACTCAAATGTTCATCTAATATTTATAATTTATTTGTGCTTTTTTTACCCTAAATTTTGTCTCTTTAACTTGACCTTAAAAAAATTCCCTTCTAAAAACATCTTTCTAAAATAACAAAAACTATAATTACAAATATAACTAATTATACATTTATGGTGCCCCTTTAATTATGTGCCTTTTGTGGTCACACTATCTGCACACCCTCAAGGCTGGCCTTGTTGGTTGGTAATGGAAATGTGGGTAAGGATGGGAGGTTGGGTAAGTGAAGAACATAGTAATGATAATTGTGTATTCTTTTTTCTTTATTTTTTCTCTTTTTCCGTTTTATTTTTATTAGTTTAATTCAAGATAAGGGTAGATTCTTCTTTTTCGACAAAATTTTGACATGTTAACGAAAGATAAGGATAAAATTGTCTATTAGATATTTAAGTGCTACCAAAGCGAGAGGTTGGGAAATGTAAATGCTCATTATTGAAGATCGGAAACCAAAGTGAAACAAGCGTCAAAGGTTGCGGACCTCCACTATAATTTCCCCAGTATTTAATGTCAAAGTTTGGTTAGATTACAAATTTCCTTTGATTTTAAAGGCCGGTTCAAACTGGCCCACTACTTGCTCTAATCAAAATGGATCTGTTCTCAGTTGAAAGGCCCAGATACTTCTCGAATACAAGTGTCCATGTCAATTTTGATGGGCGGGGTTTCTGCAGCCTTCTTCTCCAGCAAGAAATTGGAAAATCGATTCATATAATTCAGAAGATACCCTTCCAACTTGATTAAAATTTGAATAGTTAGTTTGTGATCACAGAAAGAAAAGATAGATGGATTTTGAATTGAGAAGGGCAAGAGAGAAGCTGGACAGAGAGCAGAGAGAAAGGAAAGAGACGGCCAAATTGAAATTGGAGAGAGAGAAGAGAGCCAAACAAGAAGCCGTTCGCCAGCGCGAAGCCATCGAAGCCGTTCAGCGTGCTCGCCGCATTGAAGCCGCCGAAGCCCAAGACAAGGTCCTCAATTGCCATTTACGATCTAATCTAGATTGATTAATACTTCATCTAATCTGGAAGTTTGGCACAATCATTAATGCCATAGCTCTATCATTTTGCTAATTTCGTGATTTATGTTGATAAATTTGCTTTTTAATTTTATGTGAATGGCTGTTGAAATCAGCTTTCTTTGGGTAGCCCAAAAGCTATTGTTAACCCTAGAAATTGTGTGGTTTAACATGGCAAGATGGTATTGTTGCCCAAGAATTACACCTATAATGTTTGTTTGGTCATGAAAAATTGATGGATCTGGATTATACTATATCAGTCACTTTTCCTATTTGTTGTTGACAGTAAATATAAAATTTCACTCCTCTAACAATTTATGTTAGTTGAAAGATTGTGCACTTTACAACCTCTAACTAATCCTCGTACAAAACCTTATAAACCTTCCTAGCAAGTATGGATTTTATTTCACTGTACTTCTGAGAGTTTTTGTAAGTTATTAGGTGAGATTTTCAGTTTTTCAAGCACGTGTTCAATAACACCAAATCATAAGCTATCCCAAACTCCAAATTAGTATTACATTCTTTGTCTTGATTCTCAAAGCCAAAATCTTGGGATACAGTTTTCATATAGTGAGTTATCTTTCCCGATATGACTACTTAGATATCCCCTAGCAAAGATCTTTCTTGGTTACCTGAAATAACCCAATTATGTCTTCCAAAACGGTTACTTTGTTGCCTTACCTAATCCCTGTTTGTAATGCTTACATGCTAATCAGACTAGTCAACTCTTCTTCTAAAAGAAGTCATAACTAATATAACCTTATTACAGATCGATTTAACTTTGACGACTTCTTATAGACCGTATTCCATCTCTAGGAAAATAAGAATTCCTTCTTTGACATGTTTGATATTCAAATTATGTGGCTTAACATATAATTTCAAGAATATAAAGAAATTTTGGACTTTGAAACTTTTTTCAACTTCATTGACTTATTAGGTTTTATTTTCATTTTTTGTGTATGGGAACTTGTACATTTTAAATTCCAATTTTAGGTTTCTAGTCTCAGTTTGTTTCCTTCTGTATAATTTGATATCTCTATTGTTCATATATGTTCACATTTTCCTTTTACTTGTGACTCCCAAATATTGAAGTCTCTCAACTTTGATGTGGATTTGGATCCACGCCTCTTGACTTGAAGACAAGTGTCTTACCTTTGAGATTGCATGATTACCTACCATATCCCCTCAGTTTCAAAATGAATTAGATTGGTGTTGTCTTGGACTTTATTCAAGAGTGATGTTTCATATTAATTTAATAATCTGTGCTTGGAAATTTCTATATGATTTTAGATTTAAACCAATAGTGCAATTTAGAAGATTGCTGGCTCGAATAAATTAAAGTAAGATGTTTCTCCTAAAAATCGTCCAATGGAACAGAATGTCAGCCTTAATGTGAAATATTCTTCAATAGATTTTGATTTTAGGGTCCGTTTGATAGCTTGTTTTTCCATGGAAAATGTCACATCCGAGGAATTCAATTCCTACTTTGGCTGTTTGATATAAATGTGGAAATGGAAAATGAATTCTAGGGTATAACTACTTTAAACTTGTTTTTTGCCAGTTCGATGGAAAATATTTTCTTATAGGGGAGAGTGGTATTTATTTTCTAACTTACATGGAATTTCAATTCTTTTCTACCTTTGCCAATCAAACGGACCCTTAGTTTATGATCCTTTCAATTTTGTGCTGGACGTTGTTATTGATATTCAAGTTGCTAAAGTAGGATTTTAATTCTAGCTTCCAAACAACGGTTTAACATTTTGAATGTCTTCACCAGATAAGTCAGCAACTGGAAGAAAATCTGCATGCTGGTCGGGGAGTCATTTTTGCTCATACTTTGGAAGCTGTACCTTATCAGGGTAGTGGAGATAAGATCAAACTGCCACCTTCTTCTTTTGTGGAGTTGTCTGAACAAGGAGCTTTCGAAAAAGGACCATTACATTTCTCTCTGTCCTTAATTCACGAAGAGGGTGCTGGAAAAGAACAGTACAGGATGACACATGCTGGTGTAATGGAGTTCACTGCAGAAGAAGGTTCTGTAGCGATTCCTCCACACACCTGGAGTAACTTATTCCCTGGAGGAACTCTTAAGTCTTCCATGGTGGAAGTACGTTATGTTTGGCTGCCAAAAGGAACTTATGCCAAACTTCAATCAGATGAAATTGGCTTTTCTGACATTCCCAACCACAAAGCAGTCCTGGAAACAAGCCTTCGCCAACATGCAACTCTTTCGGAAGGTGATGTGCTCACAGTCAATCATGGTGCCCTATCATATCATTTACGCATCCTTGAGTTGAAACCCTCTTCTAGTGTATCTGTTCTAGAGACAGATATTGAAGTCGACATTATGGGTCCTGAGTCTGCAGAAAAAACAAACCATCACGTGCTGACACCTCTCATCTTTGGGAAGCCTGACTCTGGAGTGGTGGATGAAGGAAATTACATGTACTATAAGTTCTCAATTGATGATGATACTTGGAAAATAATTTCTTCCAAGGATGCCAAAATTGAGATCAAGTTAGAGTCACAGATGCAAGATGGAGATACTGATCTATATGTTTCTAAGCATCCGCTTTTGTTCCCAACACGCCACCAGCACGTCTGGTCTTCCCATGATGTGGGGTCAAAGGCTTTGATACTTAGCATGGGGGATCATAACTTCGGACCAGGTAGTTACACTGTTGGTGTATATGGCTTTAAAGGGACATCAAAATTCATGGTTTCAGTAACTATTCGAGATAACCCCAGGGAGGTGGTGGGTCAACATGCTGCATCTTCCTCGTCATCTATGGAGGTAGATACTATCAAATGCAGAAATTGTAAGCGTTATATTCCTTCTAGGACCATAGCACTTCATGAAGTCTACTGTAGCAGACATAATATCATCTGTCAGCATGCTGGTTGTGGGATTGTTCTTAGGATTGAGGAGGCCAAAAGCCATGTCCACTGTGAAAAATGTGGAAGGCTTTCCACGAGGTAGAGATTGAGAAGCACGTCAAAGTTTTTCATGAGCCACTTCATTGCCCATGTGGAATTGTCCTTGAGAAACAACAGATGGTAATGATTATGCTTTCTGCATCTCTTCTTTCGTTCTTGCCGACCTTGTCTTGTGATGCCCAATTGTTAAAATCTGATAATTCCTTGAACCTTTCTGTTCAATTTTTTTTGTTACTTATTGTGCTGTTAAATTTAAGGGGCAGTTTTAGAGACACTGTAGAAGTGATAAAGAGAAAATTTTGAGTGGTAAAACACTCATTGCCATTAAATTGATGGCTCAATTTTAGACAAATTGTAGGTATACAGCACAGGATTTCTAGCTTAATATTATCCTCCTCAGGGCCGCTTTTAGGAATTAGACATGTATTAAAATGTTAATATAATTCACGACACGATGGCATTTCGTTGCAATCACCTATTTGCCCTTTGCGCGAGTTTCTAATATTCTTATTTCTTGGCAGGTGCAACACCAGTCTTTAGATTGTCCATTGCGTCTTGTTACATGTCGATTCTGTGGAGATATGGTTCAAGCTGGGACCTGTGCTGCTGATGCACGGGACAGGCTTAGGGGTTACTCGGAGCATGAGAGTGTTTGTGGATCGAGAACTGCTCCTTGCGATTCATGTGGGCGTTCTGTGATGTTGAAGGACATGGACATACACCAAATAGCTGTCCATCAGAAAAACTAATCCTCGAGATTTTTCTTTGATTAGAGATTTTAGGCTCAATTTGTACATTGATAGCGTGTTCGAATGTGTTGAGCCCTGTTTACCATGAACCTCTATTGTTATATAACATAAATTTGAAGTTCTTGTACGAAATTCATTAGCAAAATTTCCAGTTGTCCCATCTTCCCAACATCTTCATTTGAATAGAAGATTTGTACTAAATTCATATAATCTTCACGGTTCAATTTCAATTAGTGTATGGTGTGCACCAGTTCACTTTTTTTTATCTAAAAGTATTCTGCGGCTTTGAATGCAATTAAAAACGTGATTAAGATGGCATCATTTTTGTTAGTCTGAAAGGTCAACTAAAATCGATTTGGAAGGTTATGCAAAGGGAAATTTAATTGATATACAAAATCTTTTGAGACCATGTTTAGAAGAGTTTAAAATAAAAATAAAAATCTCAAATTTATTTTTAACTACATATTTTATAGAATTTACAATTTTTCAACTATACATCTTAATAATTTTTTCAAAATTTCTTGAAAACTACTTTTAAACTCCGTTTGTAACATTTAGATTTTTAATGGACAATTTAGTCCATTTGACTATTACAGACTCATAAGAAGAGAATGACACAAAAACTCTCATTCTCCCTAAAAGCTTCCCCCAGCCCCCAACCATCATGTTGTCGATGCCCCTACCCGCACACCCTATCTAACCCACTCGTTCCAACAAGCGTGCTTATACTGAGGCGTCATTATGTTTGGATACCTAGTGGAGCTCAAACAGGACGTAGTAGGATTTTCTCTGTACCTCGGTCAAAAAAATGTGGCCATTGTTATATTTTTGCACTTTTATAGTGTTGTTCTTGATAATCCATACAAACCGAGCATTACAATTACTAGAGAAAATGAAGAGTTACTCTTTTCTATTTAGAGAATGTTATTTTATATGCAACACAGTTGTAGATGTTACCATTGGATTTCATTAAGGCCTCCACGTAATCGAAATCCTAGCAAAGGCTCCATAGAGCTGACGAAGCCTCGAGGGCCCAGCAATGACCTCGTAAATTCTCAGAAGGCCTCGGAGGTCCATCAAACATCTTAACACTCCTGAATCAGAGTATTGTGAAGTCCATGAAGGGTCTCGACACTCATGGCCGACGCCCAGAAAGCCTTGCCGGACTTCGTATTTATTATAACTAGCAGGTAGAACGATATTTTGGAATAACCAGAGAAGTAATTAAAAAAATATTATATTTGATTGCCGTAAGGATTCTCACAAGGAAACCAAATCCTGATCTCTTAAAGATTAGGCAGCGTGATCAATTCAAATAAAGGCTAAAATTTTGGAGATTGCATTGACAACCAATTGCCCTTATCTCATAAGGAATGAAGATCCAATCAGATATCTAATTGATTGTTTTTCTAGATTAATTAGAACTCTGAAGTTATAAATACAACATCTCCGATTGCTCCAAGTTACGCTCTTTTTAGCATTATTCTCACCCTTAAACTCTGTTCAAATCTTTTCTTGATTGTCCCTCCCATACCCAATTGTTTATGTATCTCGTATATCATTCTATATATCGGCAGTTGACTTGATCGTCGGAATACCAACGATCCCCGGACTCTTTTCTCCCGATGATCTTGGTCCCTAACGTTCATCCTAGTGTGCAGGTAACATACAGGTTGTCAGAGGAATGACTGGAGATTTGTTGTCGCGTGGACAGTGCATATTCTGACGTCAACAGTAGACATTGTGCCAATATCAAGTTCTCTATATTATAGGTGGCCTATAGTCAGGAGTCTTATATTTTCCATCTAATAATTTTGCATAGTGCTTTTTTTTTTCAATTTCTCCACCATATTTCACAAGATGGATCTTCAATAAATGTTGAAAATATTTGATGGGTTTGAATCCCTTTTTATTATAAAATATTTTGAACTCCTAATGGGTGATATTATGAGAAACGGTTTGCTAACTGTCATTTTGAGAAGTCATATTTCTCGACATTAAGGGGAAGATATAAGGAATTGGAAAGAATAAAGAAATGCATCATTATTATATTGTATAAATCTTCGCCCAAGACAATGCGAACCAAAAGTCCGTAAGATGATTTAACTACAAATTATACAATTGTCAAATGCATTTTCTCAATAATTTTCATATATTTTTGAATTGATGTCCAACACCCTAGATTTTTGTTAGTACAAGATTTAAATTAAATGTGTTAAAGTACAGATTATTACACTAAAAGATAACATGAAACCGAACAAGTAAACTGCAAGAAAAGAAAATGATAAACAGTAACAATATACATGAACTGCAAATTGAGGCATGTGCAAACATAGTTTCCTTAAAACAGATTCGCTCTCCTATCGTAGGTTCTTGAGAGTACTTAGCATCTGCTTCCCAGGATACAACGGAGGAAATGTTAGCACGAAGCTGCTAAAACAGCGAACTAAGTTACTATCAGAACAAGATCACCAAAAACACTTGAATGGAATTTTTGGAACAGAAAAGAAAGAAGGAGTAGAATTTCGTGTGTTTGATTGTGGAAGTTTAGACCCCTTTTATAGGCTCCCAGATGACCCTTGACCTCCACCTCCATTAACAACAGCCTTTAGTAACAATAAACATTTAGTTGCTGCCTTTAAGAATTCGGGAGTTTAAGGTAGCTGAAACGACAGAATTTTAATTCTGTAATTAAATCGAAAAAAACTGCAAAACGAAGGCTTGACTATGTGACCAATGTTGGTCCGACATTCGTATACACAGGTCGCGCTCGTACATGAGTTCAATGCCTTAATCGGTCTGTGATTTGCCCCCTGCAGGCGTTCGCAAGAGAGAGCCTCTATACTACACATGATTACACCTTTCAATAAGTGTGGTCATATATATACAAGTCCAAGTTTTTCTATTTTTTCGATGTGAGATAGAACCAATTTCTTTCTCTTCAACCATTTCCAACTCCATCTTTGAGCCTCAATGTCCCATTCAGCCAAACATCATTTTGGGCAAGTAAATACATGATTTCAATGTTCTCGCGGAGGAGAATATGAATCAACTTTTGTTTTCATCAAATAGAAAATGGGTCCCATGCAAAATCATGCTCAAACACGGCACAATTTTCTAATTTTTCCAACAATTTTTTTAACCTAGAGGGTCACTTTAAAATCTTGAACTATAGTTGACAACTCTAAATCTCATTTTTCTGCGCCCTTGAATTGTTTTTAAAATTTAATTGCAGTAGAAAATAGCATGCACGCAAGAAAAACTCATAAGGATTTCCAAAACTTCATAGTTTTAAACGTTAACACGAGGTGTTGCCAAAAATTATTTAACCATCTAAACGTGCTCGAAAAATTATGATTTACAAACTGATACTTGACACCTTAGGTTACAATAAATAAAAAATATAGAATTTAGCCAAGTCGTTTGACATGAGAAAAACATAGCCCAAGTCTCGGGTACCATTGACGCTTCCCGGGAAAATGATTATAATAAATTCATACGATCCTAATTTTAATGTGATTCTAAATACTACTAACAAATAACTTATAAATCTATCAAACGCCACTAATTTGGCTAAAAAATTATCAGTACACAAAGATTAATGGTATTTTGAAGTCAGATACAGAATGCTGAAAAATTCAATATTTTAAACTATAACTTCAACTTTAATTTCCAAAACGGCTAATTGAACATAAATTCGGTTTTCTTCCAATTTACAACCTTAAAACATATTCAAATATTGTACTATAATTTACATAATAAAAAGCTCGATCATATCGACATAAAAACATAATAGGCATTTGACTAATTCTTTTCTTTTACTTTCGCTACTCCACGCCGTCTTGCCGCTGCTGTGCATATCAATCTAAAGAGTAAATAATTTTGAGACATGGGTATTTCAAAGAAACACTCAGTAGCAATTATACTAACAAATGAAGGGAACATACGAAATCATAAATGCGACATGTCAAAACTTTAAAACATACAAAAGGAATAATATAATTCGGTAGCCGACACTACACAATTTTCTTAAGTGATTACCTTCAATCACAAATTTCTTAAGTGATTACATTCAATCACTATCATAACCTTCCTTCATAGACATTTAACATGGCATACAATTTACGTATTAATTTTCCCAAGTAAAATTTTAAAAACATAACTTAAGTAGTATAAAAACTACCTTGCAATTTAAAAGTTTTGTTTAGTTAAATTGGATGTCCCTTTCCTCAAGTTAACTCCGCACTTGCCTTGTTATTTTATCAAAATCCGTATGTTGTAGTGTGGAGTGTAAAGTAAAGAAGAATAATGGCTGAAATTTGGGGAAGAAAATAGTTGGAATTGTGAAGAAAAACATAGCAAAAGTCTTACTGCTAGGCCGGATTTTGAAGGGGAAAAGGAAGAGTTCTTCTTTAAGTTGTATGCTGATTTTATTTGGGGAGAAGAGCACACTTTGCATGGCTGGATTTTTGGATAGAAAAGAGAGGTGGGAGAGGGGGGGAGATGAAGAAAAGTGAAACTTGTTGCTGGAATTTGAGGCCGAAAAAGATGACAGAAGAAAGAGATTTATTGGAGCAAAAATGAATGCCAAATACCTACTGATGGGGGCTAAAACTGATGAAGAAAAAGGGAAATGTTGGAGTATTTTTAGTGATTGAGAGGAGATTAAATAGATTTAAGGTGCCGAAAATTTGGAGAAAAAAGTGCACCAAAGTTGAAGTGTGGGATTGAAAAATAAAAGGAGAAATGGGGCTTAAAGAGGGGGCAAATCTTGGGATTTCTGGGCAGTTTCTTCAGGAAAATGGGGAGTTAGTTCGGCTAGGATTGAAGTGAGTTGAGTGGTGGGAAAATGGGGCTGAACATGGAGAGTTGGAGGCGGTTTTTCCCTTCAGGGGGAATTGGGGGCATTTGACTAAATTTGAAGTGGAGATAGTGGGTTGAAAAATGGGAGATGGGAAGTGGTTTTCTTCAGGGTTTTGGGAGTTGTTTAGGGGCATTTTTCTGGCAGCAAGGTGGGTCGGGTTTTGGGCTAAATACAGGTTGGTAATTGGACTGAAATTTGACTGAAACTAAGGTGAATAAATAGACTGAATTTGAGCCGAAACTAAGATGAATAAATGGATTGAAATTGGGTCGAGAAAATGTTTAATTTTTTGCTTGGTTTCAAATTTGAACGGTTGGCCTAAAATTATCTAAGAATTAACACTAAGAAAAATCATTCAATGTAAGAAAATTTAACGAGGCTAGGTGATATATAATATTTCATAACTTCAAATAAAATTTTAAGGCAAACACGTGCAACATTTAACTTAGACTAATATATTTTAAATGACAATAGGAAGCTCATAGAGACGCCAAGACTTAAAATTTTATTTTCATGAAATTACATGATGAAAATTTTTCTGGTCGCTACAATCCTCCTTACTTAAAATAATTTTGAAATTTGACTTACTTGGAAAATTTATGGCATCCTTGATACGTGGTGACAATTGATTCTAAAAAAAAAAAAAAAAAAAAAAAAACAGAGTAAATAATAAAGATGGACAGGTCCTGTAACGCCGCATGTTCACTTATATAATTATTATAGATTATGACGATACTTGTCTTAATATTATATTTAATCTTTAATTATTAAATTATCATTTTGTGACTAATCATGGTTTTGCGGTGGAATGTTACTGTGGACGCCCTAGACGATCGGCGTGCCTATTAATTTAAATTACAAGACACTTCTAATTTTATTTAAATTTGAATTAAAATATATAATATTTTAATTATTATTATGTACCTATGTCATATTATATAGATTAATGAACCTAGACATATCTCTTGAACACATTCATTTCTTCCACATGAATTAAAATATATTTAAATTAATATATTATAGAGAGCATGAAATGAGGCCTAAAACGTAGATGATACCAATTATATTCACGTAACTTACATAATTGACTTTTAAATGAATACCCTAAAATTGGAAATAAAATCCTCCTTTTGCTTAAAGCACTTGTCTTGTGGAATAAAAAGAAGAAGTCACCATTCATTCATCTCATTCGAAAGTTCTCTCGGACTTGGTTTCACTTTTAAAAAGGTACTCTATTTTATATTAATTTCTTTGTTAGAATTATATTTAATTATTTAATGGTTTTGTTCAATGGCTATGTTCATTTGAATTGATTTATAGGAAATAGGGTGATTGGTCATATGTATACCTGTATGGATGTATACGTGTGTGTGTATATATATATTTGTGTGTGTGTGTCTTTTATACATTCCAATGAGATTGTCCACTTATTAATTTAATATATCACTACTCAAGAAATTTGAACACTGCACACACTTGCAATGGTTCACAAATAATTCAAGTTTTACAATATTAAATTTTTTGGCCGTATTTATTTGAGTATTTTATCCTTTCATAAATAAAAGAATAATTAAATAAAGGTGTATAATTATTTATTGATTTCTTAACTTATATCTTTACTTATCAGGAGAGAAATTTAATTACTTTTAGTTATGAATGTTGAGGCTAACACAAATACTCTTTTAATAGATTGTATAAACTTTTAGTTCAAAATAATTTTGTTAATACGTGTAAATATTTATAAGTTATTTGTCTATAATATTACTTTGATAAAATATAGCTTATGCCAAACTAGTCATAAGAGTTCCCCAACATAAACATAATGCTTGACATTATTAAAGATTTAAAATTTGGCTTAGCAGTAAACTTATAAGATTAGCCAAGCATGTCAAAGTTAGATTAGTATGTCTTGTACTTCACATATAATTAATGGGTAATGATAAATGTTGCTAATGCGGTTTATTAGGGAGATCTATATTATGAGTATTTTGAAGTTTCTAATTAACGGTTTAGGACTTTTGGCACGTTGACTTCGCGGGCGGCTAGGGACATCTCCATTGTCTACTCAAAAGTAAATTCCTAAAGATTCAAAGTAAGTAAACTCTCCTAATATTCATTTATAGAATGCTATGTTAATTGTCTAAATGTATTATATTATTATCTGAACATATTATTTTGTAATCGCTTTAAATGTTATTAATATTCATGTGACATATTCTTGCATGTGTAAGTAAGTTAATGCATCCATAAGCATGCATGGAGTAAAGTTTTCAATGGTAATATTGTAAAGTGTATTTTATTCAACAATGATATGTATCCCAAATTTTATAAATGAAATGGTGTTCGCCTATGCCATGAAAGGTGTGAGTGGGAAATGGGGCGTGGGGGACCGGCGCACCCGACGAATGATAATGTTGAATGTTGAATGTTGAATGTTGAATGTTTAATGTTTAATGTTTAACCGCTTTGCGGTACTACCGGTAGATGGAACGGGTTCCAAATAATAATGGCCCACTGCATACTGATTGGATAGGCGATACACAAAAGTGAGCTCACAATGTTAAAGTTTTTAAATGATAAGAAAAGATGGGATACATATTCTAGAAAACTACTTGAAACCAATGCATATCATAAGCATGCATCATGTGCATGAGGTTTACTTACTGGGCGTTAGCTCATCCCATATTCTCCACATTTCAGATGATGAGAGCTAAATGATTCAAGATGACTGCTTGGGGTGAGACGGACTCAGTACTGTTTAATTTAAAGTTTTATTTTTGTTATTATTTCAGAAATAAGATGCCTTAAGCCGATTAATGTTTTTGGAATACTATTCTTTTACTTATTTTAATTTAGTCGAACTATGAAATGTTCCGCAATTATTGTGTTTATTCAATAATGGATTTGGGCATAAAATTTATTATGCAAATTATTGTTTTTAATTAATATTGTTTAAAGCCATTGACAATTAGTTCGTATTTTCAAATAAAATAAAATAGAATGAATGTTCTATCCATTTTTCCGCATTTATATCTTGTTATTTAATGGTAATTAAATGCTAACATTTCTAAATCTAGAGTTTCTAGACTTGGGGTGTTACAGTATTGGTATCAGAGCCAAGAGTTTTAAAATCGATTCTGTAGACTTTTGATTTATTTTGTTATTATTTTTTTTTATTTAAAAAAAAAATGGGTGTAGTACTGGGTCACGCCGCCAAGGAGTCCTCTCGCGATCATTTGGTAAGGTTGAATTTTATCTCTTAAATTGTAAACAATTATTTGATGCATAAATGTTGTAGTTGCAATATAGTATTAATAAAATTTCATGAAAAGTGATAATAATAAATAAATAAATAAGTATTTGCATTCCAGTATGGCCCCCGCTACTCGTTCTCAAGCTCATGAAGAAACATCTGAAGCTCGTCCAGAGGGGTCAGGCAATAGCACAGGGACCCCAATGACAATGGAGGCTTTTATGCAAGCATTGGCTTTACTTGGGCAAAACAATCGACCCGTGAGGAATGACCAAACCCGCGAACAAGGAAAGATATCAGAGTTTAAGAAGTTATCTCCACCATCATTTCTTTGGCACCACCGACCCCTCTAGAAGTGAAAAATGGTTAATCGAAATTGAAGGCATTTTCGGTTATGAGATTGCATGTAACAAGAGAAGGTTACATTTTCTTTGCTTACATGCTTCAAGGAGATGCTTACGATTGGTGGTTGATGGTTCAACGCCAACATGAGAAGGATACCGGACCATTCACTTGGAATATGTTCACAGAGGCCTTCAACAAGCAAGTATTTTCCAAAAAGCGCACGCCAAAGACAAAGAGAGGGAGTTCATTAAGTTAGAGCAAGGAAGCGAAACGATTCACGGAATACGAGGTGAATTTGCTCGTCGGCAAAGTTTGCCCAGCACCTAGTAGCAACAAAGAAGAAAGAAGAGCAAGGCGCTTTGAAGAGAGATCAAGTCTCGTATAAAGCAAGCAAAGTGATACCATTCGAATTAACGACCTATAGAGAAGTGGTTAGTAAGTCGCTTTTGGTGGAAAGAGCTCAACTCTTAGATAGGGAAGAGAATAAGGCCCACCAAGTGGTCACAAGTTCAATGGTGGAAATTCTAAAGTACGCTTTTGGAAGAATAATGGTCAAAAAAAAGAAGAAAGCGACCAAAGCAACAACAAGGGCCATTACCAAAACAAGCGGTGAGGAAGACTTGCTCGAAGTGTGGCAAGGAACATCTTAGCGAATGTCTTATGGGTACGGGTGTGTGCTTTAAATGTGGAAAGCTTGGTCGCCAAATAATTGCAATGAAAGGTCTTTTGGCAAAGAGCAACAATGAGCAAAAGAAAACTCAAGCACGAGTTTTTTACGATGTCTAAGAAAGAGTCCGAAGAGGCCCTCAGTTGTAGTAGCGGTACCTATATATATTTATTTAATTATTTCATTTGTTGAGTGTGATTTAACTTCATGCATTGAATTAATGTAGGCACTATGTATGTATGTAATGTACCCGCCAATGTCTTGATTGACTGCGGGGCTACTCATTCATTTCTTAGTCCATCTTTTGCCGAGAAATTGGAGAAACCACTTACGCAAACAGATACACGGTTTAGTGTGTCCACCCTCCGGAGCTATAATGAATTCAAATTATGTTTTATGTGATTGTTCAATAATAGTAGATGGAAAAGAACTACCAAAGCAGATCTTTTAGTCTTTGGATGTCCGGACTTTGATATCATATTAGGGATGGACCGCTATCAAGGTATCATGCTACGATTGTTATAAGAAAGAAGTGGTATTCGAGCCTCCAAATATGCCTAGTTTTTGCTTTTCGGGAGCAAAGTCAAAGCCCTCTATTCCTATAATCACCGCTATGAAGACTCGTCAATTGTTAAACAAAGGTTGTGTAGCTTATCTAGCTTCAATAATGGAGGAATCAAAGATGGATCCTTCCTTGAACAAGTCCCGATGGTTCAAGAATATCCAGATGTATTCCCGGATGATCTCATTGGTTTGCCACCAAAAGGGAGATTGATTTTGTCATCGATTTATTGCTGGAGCAGCCCAATATCAAAGGCACCATATCGCATGGCCCCTCACGAACTCAAGGAAATCAAAGACCAACTCCAAGATCTTTTAGATAAAGGATATATCGGACCAAGTTTCTCTCCATGGGTACTCCGATTGCATTTGTAAAAAGAAAGATGGCTCGATGAGGATGTGTATGGACTATCGAGAGGTGAACAAAGTGACAATAAAGAACAAGTACCGTTGCCAAGAATTGAGGACTTATTTGACCAACTCCAAGGTGCTAGTTATTTTTCCAAAATTGATTTGCGGTCGGGATATCATCAACTAAGAATCGTAGAAGAAGACATTCCAAAAGCGCCTTTCGCACTAGATATGGGCATTATGAGTTTCTAGTAATGCCTTTTGGTTTGACAAACGCCCAAAGAACTTTCATGGATCGATGAATCGAAGTTTTAAAGAATACTTAGATCGGTTTGTCATAGTTTTCATTGATGACATTTTGATCTACTCACGATCTAAACATGAGCATGAGCGACATCTGCGATTAGTGCTTGAGATACTTGAGACAACAAACTCTTTGCTAAATTTAAGAAGTGCGAGTTACGGTTAGATAGAGTACCATTTTGGGACATATCATATCAAAGGAAGGGATTGCGGTGGACCCTAGCAAGGTCGAGTTGTCCAAAAGCGGGTCGACACCATCAAACGTTGGTGAAGTTCGTAGTTTCCTTGGGTTATTGGTTATTATCGAAGGTTTGTCGAGGAATTTTCTAGAATTGCCTCGGCGTTAACCCGATTGACCAAGAAGAACGTAAAGTTTCAATGGACTCGGATTGTGAAAAAGTTTCCAAGAGTTAAAGAAACGCTTGACTTCAAAGACCTGCCCTAACGATTCCACAAGATAATGAAGGGTTTGTCATCTAAGGTGATGCTTGAAAAAAGGGCTTGGCTGCGTTCTGATGCAACATGGTAAGGTAATTGCTTACGCCTCAAGACAGTTGAAAGAGTATGAAAAGAACTACCCAACTCACGATCTCGAGTTGGCAGCTGTCGTCTTCGCATTAAAGATTTGGAGACATTATCTATATGGGGCTAAATGTGAGATCTATACTGATCATAAAAGTCTAAAGTACTTTTTCACTCAGAAGGAGCTAAACATGAGACAACGGCGATGGTTGGAACTTGTAAAAGACTATGACTGTGTGATCAACTACCACCCAGGCAAGGCCAATGTTGTGGCAGATGCATTAAGTAGAAAGACTCATGGATCAATAGCTACATTGCAGGCATTCGAGAAACCATTGTTGGTAGAAATTCAAAAGTTTGAGTTGGAGATTGTACCTCGAGATAATCTGAGGCTATTTTGCCAATATGACCATCAAACCAACACTACTTGAGAGGATTAAAGCTTTGCAATCTGAAGATCCTCGGGTATTGAGATTTCGGATGAAGTTGTCGATGGAAAGCGCATCGATTTTATTATCATCACCGATGGTGCACTTCGATATGGCAGTAGGCTCGTAGTTCCTGATGATGAAGGATTGAAACGAGAAATCATGAGAGAAGCTCATAATACCCCTTACTCGATTCATCCTGGAAGCACGAAGATGTTTCGAGATTTGAGAAAACATTTTTGGTGGATTGGAATGGTAGGGATATAGCAAAGATATGTTCAACTTTGCCTCACACTGTCAACAAGTTAAGTGAGCATCAACGACCTTCAGCCTCTTGCAACCACTTATGATACCGAGAATGGAAGTGGGAAAGAGTTGGTATGGACTTCGTTGTTGGTTTACCTAAGACCAAGAAGGGCTATAATTCTATTTGGGTAATTGTTGATCGTCTTACTAAGACGTAGCACTTCTTACCTAGGTCAAGACTACTTATAATATGGAACGATATGCGAGAACTATATATGGCGAGATAGTCGACCGCATGGAGTCCCGTTATCCATTATGTCGATCGTGACCTAAGTTCACTTCTTCTTTTGGAAGAGCTTACACAAGGCCATGGGCACACAGTTAAGGTTTAGTACGGCGTTCCACCCGCAAAAGCAGACAGACATCGGAAAGAACAATTCAAATTCTTGAAGACATGTTGCGGCGTGTATTATTGACTTCAAGGCACTTGGGATGAGAATCTTCCATTAGTCGAGTTTGCCTACAATAATGACTTCCAATCTACCATTGGTATGGCACCTTATGAGGCGTTGTATGGAAGAAAATGTCGATCACCTATCCATTGGGATGAGGTTGGAGAAAGAAAGTTATTGGGCCCCGAGATTGTCCAACAAACAGCTGAGGTTGTTGAGAAGATCCAAAAACGGATGAAGACTGCTCAAAGTAGACAGAAAAGCTATGCAGACAAAAGAAGAAAGCCTTTAGAATTTGTTGTTGGCGACATGGTCTTTTTGAGGGTGGCACCTATGAAGGGTGTAATGAGATTTGGGATGAAAGGGAAGTTGAGTCCTCGTTTCGTGGGACCCTTTGAAATTTTGGAAAGGGTGGGTGAGTTGGCTTATCGGATCGCATTACCACCAGCCTTGTCAGGGGTGCACAATGTATTTCATGTTTCTATGCTGAGAAAATATATCTCAGACACCTCTCACATCCTAAGCTATGAGTCGTTGGAGCTCATGCAAGATTTTACTTATGAAGAGATTCCGGTAAAGATCTTAGAGAGGGTAGACAAAGAACTTAGAAGGAAGGCGATAACGTTAGTCAAAGTTCTCTGGAGGAACCATTTGTGGAAGAGGCAACATGGGGGAGCGAAGATGAAAATGCGCATAAAATACCCTCATCTATTTGGTAAGTTTTAATTTCGAGGACGAAATTTATTTTTAGGGGTAAGGAATTGTAACGCCGCATGTTCACTTATATAATTATTATAGATTATGCGATACTTGTCTTAATATTATATTTAATCTTTAATTATTAAATTATCATTTTTGTGACTAATCATGGTTTTGCGGTGGAATGTTACTGTGGGACGCCCTAGACGATCGACGTGCCTATTAATTTAAATTACAAGACACTTCTAATTTTATTTAAATTTGAATTAAAATATATAATATTTTTAATTATTATTATGTACCTATGTCATATTATATAGATTAATGAACCTAGACATATCTCTTGAACACATTCATTTCTTCCACATGAATTAAAATATATTTAAATTAATATATTATAGAGAGCATGAAATGAGGCCTAAAAACGTAGATGATACCAATTATATTCACGTAACTTACATAATTGACTTTTAAATGAATACCCTAAAATTGGAAATAAAAATCCTCCTTTTGCTTAAAGCACTTGTCTTGTGGAATAAAAAAGAAGAAGTCACCATTCATTCATCTCATTCTGAAAGTTCTCTCGGACTTGGTTTCACTTTTAAAAAGGTACTCTATTTTATATTAATTTACTGTTAGAATTATATTTAATTATTTAATGGTTTTGTTCAATGGCTATGTTCATTTGAATTGATTTATAGGAAATAGGGGTGATTGGTCATATGTATACCTGTATGGATGTATACGTGTGTGTGTATATATATATTTGTGTGTGTGTGTCTTTTATACATTCCAATGAGATTGTCCACTTATTAATTTAATATATCACTACTCAAGAAATTTGAACACTGCACACACTTGCAATGGTTCACAAATAATTCAAGTTTTACAATATTAAATTTTTTGGCCGTATTTATTTGAGTATTTTATCCTTTCATAAATAAAAGAATAATTAAATAAAGGTGTATAATTATTTATTGATTTCTTAACTTATATCTTTACTTATCAGGAGAGAAATTTAATTACTTTTAGTTATGAATGTTGAGGCTAACACAAATACTCTTTTAATAGATTGTATAAACTTTTAGTTCAAAATAATTTTGTTAATACGTGTAAATATTTATAAGTTATTTGTCTATAACTTGTCCAATTTATAAGTTATGAAATTTTTTCTTTTTTCTTTTTTAAATAGAAAAATAAATTAAAATTTAAAATTGGCATCTTCATCTTCAATGTTTGCTTTTTTTTTTCTTTTTTGTTTAAATAAAAAAATAAATGAAAATTTAAAATTGGGCTGCCCAAGAATCATGTGGCGAGAAAAAAAAATTGAGTTGACCAAATAAATACGAGACCGTATAAAATCAGGCTGGGTTGAGCATAATTAAAATTTCTATTTATGACAAATTTATTTTTCTTTTTATGTTGTAATGATAAAATTTAATTTTAAAATTTAAATAATATGATTACTTAATAATAAAAAATAATTTAATAAAAAAATTAAAGTATCGAACCTATTTTCACTTTTTGTAAAGATTAGGAATCAATTGCAAATTTCTATATTAAAAATAAGGTTATGGACCATTTGTGCAAATTGAAAGGTTGAAAAAAACTGTAACTTGACCATTTTACCCTTACTAATAAGGATAAAAAAAAAATTTAAGGACCATTTGCGCACCTAAATGAAAGGTTTTTAACAAAATTCGTCAAAAGGACCAATTTCGCAACCAATAGTAGAAGGTTAGGGACCATTGCGCCAAAAATGAAACATTAAGGACCATTTGCGCACTAACGTGATACGTTAGAGACCATTTGCGCCAATTTCCCTAAAATGTTATGTCAAGGAAGGAAGAGATGGAATTGAAAATTAAATAGTTGTTGATATCATATTTTAAATACAACATAGCACATAATATTATGAATGAAAGCGAGGAATCAAAATCCATCGGAAGTGTCAACATAGAAATGATTAGCCAAAATAGTAAAACGCAATCCATGCATAATTGAATCTATTATAAAACTTGAAGGTTTTGGATCTTTAGTTCGAACATCTAAAAATGTAAAGCAAGTATCATTTGTGCAGAACGGAAATGAGGAAAATGAAAATATAGGATTTGTAAAAATAATGAGTGTATGACCATAAATTACCAATCATGTGATGCCACCTCAGCGTGGACATTATAAGTGGGCAACATAGGCGGGTAGGAGATCAAGACCCATAGGATATATAAAACGGTTTGTAACACAATAATTTTGTAATGACTTGACATAACCATATAGAGACATGATCTCGTGCAGTGAATGCTAGTGACGATAAAATATGTGTCTAATAGATGTGATTATAACCTATTTATATGGATTGCTTGATAATGATGTGAAAATCCCTGCACGATTTAAGATGGCTGAAGCATATATTCAAATTTTCGAGAAACTTCTCAGATCAAATTATATGGATTGCAATATAATGCATGCGGTGTGATGGTATATTGTACATTTGTTGAAAAATGTTATACAAATAGTCCTATTTGGCTATGAAATTTTGTAAAGAAATCAGAATATTGATTTTTCATTGTTATATTTGTTGATAATTTGAACATGATTGAAACTCTTGGAAAGTTTTCAAGTACAGTACATTACTTAGGGTGTGTTTGATTTTGATTAAAATTAGATTTTTTTAAAAGTTGATAAAAGTTGATGGAATGTATAGTTGAAAAGTTGAAAAAGATTATAGGTCCTATGGAATGTGTGGTTAAAATTAATTGTTGACTTTGACTTATTGTATTTAAATAAATCTAAACCAAAATAAGTTGGTTATGCCAATGTAGTGTATCCATCCTATCAACTCAAAGTTCGATATCAACCAGGTTATTTATTCATATGCTACGATTCTGACAATATATTTGACAAACTTATTTAGGAATGCATTACTTATTGCAGACATTTAACAACTTGACATGCAATATTGTTCAAGTGTTAAGATAATCAGGACAAGTAATTAGAAATTGTTGTATTTTTCTATTAATCAAGGTTTTGTCCCACTGGTTACGAAAAAATAAATATAAGAACGTGATAAAAAAAATAGTTGAACACATAAGTACTACAATAAGTAAACATTGAAGACTAAAAATTAAAGAGTATGTTTGATAAAGATTTTTATAGATTATAAGTAATTAGTCCTGACTAAAAATAAGTAAAAATTATAGATCATATGAAATGTGTGAATAAAAAATAATATTTATAAAACTCTGACCAAAATGCTCAAAATGTGGTGCAATTTGAATATTTTAGTATCCAATTCAAAATGGCTTATTTGTACAAATGGTCACGACTTTTGCATTTCTTGTTGGTTGAGGACCTATTTATTTTTGCGAGTTTATCCTATATTTCAAATGTTTTTTGGCGTCAATGGTCCTTTTTATGAATTTCCATCAAATCCTTTGTGAAATTTGTGGTAGAAATTTTTTATTTAAAAGGTCTTATTTGCACAAATGGTCCCGACTTTTATAAAGGAAAATTTGCGACAAAAGTCCTAATTTTTCAAAAAGTGTTGAAAAGTCTCATAACATTTTAATCCTAACACATATGACCCCAAATTTTTTTGACAATTTTACCCCTAACTTAAATGAATTAAAAATAACCCATAAACCTTTTCAAAAATACAAATAAGTCCTAAATCTTTTATTTTTCTGATTTACATTTAAAAATAATAAAAAGTGTGTCATCAAGTCCTAAAATTTTTAATTTTGTTCACCAAAATGACATTTAAAATATGTTTGATTAAAATCAAATTTTTTTAGTAAAAATTGTTGAAATGTGTGGTTGAAAAGTTGTGGGACCATAAAATGTGTGGTTAAAATTAGTTATTGACTTTGACTTTAACTTTTTAGCAAAATCAAAATTGAAAACAAACGGGCTCTTAGAATCTCTACAAATTTTGTCTAGTGATCCATTAATTAACAAAAAAATTATACCCATGATCAAAATTTGACCAATTTAAAATTTTAATTTATTTTTCATACCAATTTTAAAAAAATGTAGTGATGGGTGAAGATTGTGAATTTTTTTTTTAATTATTATTTAGTAATTGGTAGAGCTGGCAAATGGGCTAGATAGACTGGCCTAACCTGAAATTAGACGAGCCACATAAATTTTTTAATTTTTTTAATTTTATTTTGTTTTTTTTTTTTACAAAATTATAAGTAATTATTTTAAAAAAATAAGTTAAAAATATAAGTTGAAATTTGGTCCATTGGCCTAGCAAATACTTGAGTGGGTTGGCCCGTGAATACCGACCCATGTAAAATTGGGTCGAATTAGCCTTGATCCAATCTTTTATGTGGTCCGTCTAATTTCGAGGTTGGGCGATCCATCTAGCCCATTTGCTAGTTCTACTAATTACTAAATAATAATTTTTTAAAAAAATTCTTCACAATTTTCACCTACCACCACCTTTTTTAAAATTGGTATGAAAATAAATTAAAATTTTAAATTGGTCAAATTTTGATCATGTGTATAAATTTTTGTTAATTAATGGACCACCTGGACAAAATCTGTAGAGGCTACAGAAGCCCATTTGTTTTCAATTTTGATTTTGCTAAAAGTTAAAGTCAAAGTCAACAATTAATTTTAACCATACATTTTATGGTCCCACAACTTTTTTAACCACACATTTCAACAATTTTACTAAAAAATCTGATTTTAATCAAACACATTTTAAATGTCATTTTGGTGAACAAAATTAAAAATTTTGGGACTTAGATGACACACTTTTTATTATTTTAAGTATAAATCAGTAAAAATAAAAGATTTAGGACTTATTTGTATTTTGAAAAAGTTTATGGGTTATTTTAATTCATTTAAGTTAAAATAAAAGATAGGTCCTCAACCCGCAATTCAAAAAAATTGTGCAAATGCCAATTCAAAATTTGATTGCAATGCTGTTTTATTATACAATTACTTCCAATGTTACCCCTCTCATCCCAAATTCAATTTTGGAGGAAAGATAACATTTTCAAAAATCACTTTGGAGACACAGAAATTTTTTAAAAAACTCTCTTTCTTCTATACTCTCACACGCCGTGTGTACATCGTTCTACATCAAACAGATGGCTGAAACCCTGAGCCCGAACCCTAAGCAGAGGGGACCCTTCTCTCCTACAAGCCCATTTTTCTTGGGATCCAACGATGACAAACTTGAACGCGCTCAGGCACGCGCCGCTCGCGCTGCCGCCGTGCGCCGGAAACTTGCCGCCCCTACGACAGCCACTTCTCCCAACGCGGATCCATGCCTCGGAAAAGGACAGATCCTCGAATTGTTTCAGAACTGCATCAAACTTGCCAGCGAAAACGTTTTCCCTCTTTTTTATATTTTATATATCTTCTTTCATTATTTTTTTTAACATTTGGGAAATTTGATCCGTAGTTGTTTTATGACATTTATGGATTTGCAGAAAATTAACCAGAAGAACACGTGGGAGCTGAATTTGATAGATCATCTTAATGAGATCATTAAAGTCGAAGAAGAGAATGATGTGGAAACCAATTTTCAAAAGGTATATTTTTCTATTAAATTCAATGTGCAATCTTTTTTACTGTCACAATTCAGTTAATTGTTGATTTTGAAGGAATATCACGTCTTTCAATTTTGAGAGACTTGATTTTGGCCCGAGTACATGCTAGATTTTGGTCAGTTACATGCTTAGCGGGAGCAGATTCTTTTCTTTTTCTTTCTGCCTTTTGTAAATGGAATCATTTTTTGTTATCAGTCTTAATATTATCTTTCAAGCAATGTCTTCTTAATGATAACTTCTTAAATGCGTGGCGATATGCATGCTTCCTCCAAGTTAGTGTAAAAGTGAGTATTGACATCATCTTTCAAGCAATGGCTTCTTAATGATAACTTCTTAAATGCGTGGCAATATGCATGCTTCCTCCGAGTTAGTGTAAAAGTGAGTATTGACATCAGTGGCTTTTGCATTGCACAATACATTTATTATTCTGTGTGGGTATGATGTGCGTGCACACACACACTCTATATATATAAAAGGCATACACACCTATGTATATATTATTTGTGGTTTTATGATAGGCAAGCTGTACCCTTGAAGCTGGAGTTAAGATTTATTCAATGAGAGTAGATTCAGTTCATTCAGAGGCATATAAGGTTCTTGGAGGAATTAATCGCGTTGGACAGGAGGATGAACCAGGTTAGATTTGACAAGTCTCCGTTTTCATTTGTATTTTAATACATAATTTGCAATTTTGCGTATATGAATTATCTTGCTCTTAAATTTTCATGTGAAGAATTGGAATGATGTATTTTGATGTCGCGGAAATTATTAACAATATGTTATAGTTAAGAATGTCGAGATCTAATTTAGTTAACTTAATTTCTACACTGGAGTGTTTCAGAAAATAATCTTTTCTATTTCCTTTTGCGTAAAATGGACAGGAGGATACTAAACTTCCATCACTTTTGTCCATTGGATATCTTTTTGTTTCCATTGATCTACTTTGACTTTTTAATGCTATGTATTCTGCCAATTTATGGGAACTAAGCTCATAACTGTTATAATTTGAAAGTTGGGATGACAAATTCAAACAAATGGAAAAAAACTGTAGTGATTTGACTAAGTTATGCCAAAGTTTAGTGGTCATGATACTGAACCATCACATTGCGAGATCTGGAGCGGGCTAATTGAAACAAACTATAAGTAAGCAATTTGAAAACATATAAAAGCTTTGTTCATAAATTGATTTGATAAGTTAAGTGGACTCTATGAACTCTATTTTTCCTGGTCTGGAACTAGTTCTTTGTCCTACAGACTTGGATTTTTCACCTTCATGGCTTTCCGTATTATCTTTCTTGGTTAGTATACATATAAATAATATATTCACACTGATTTACAGTTCTATCTTGTATGCCTTACTAAAATCCACTTCCAGTCACTATGACATAGCTATTTCTTTCTTTTTGCTATTTTCTCAAGTCATTGACAGTGCTGTAGCAGGGCCAGTTGCATGGGAATGAACAATCCCCATTTTACATTCTGGATATGCTTATATACTTCTTGCCCATATTGAATGCACAAAAAATGTTTTCAATCTTGTCAGCCGCAGTCTTTACTGTGCATTGAATAGTATCTCTCCTACTTTTGGTCATTTCAAGTTTATTGTATATGCCAGATAATGTCGTGGAGAATGCCAATATCGATAATGAGCAAGAGGAAGGCCAGTCAAAGAAAGAGCAAGAAAGAAAGGTTAAGCGTTTCTTCTCACTAAAATAGATCATGAAGTTGATACCTTAACAAATTATGAATTGAAAAAGGTTGGACACTGATATAGTTAAAGTAAATACCTGCAGTTGTCACCTTTGTCCACACTGGAGTCATCTTTCGAGGCTCTAAATGTAAAGAAGTTTGATGGTAAGTGCATCTAAAAGGGTTTTTGACATGAATGGATATTAGTTGACTTTTTGGTAGAATTCTTTCTTGTTTCTCTCTCTCTCTCTCTCTACTTGTGCCCTCGCTTGTGCATGTTTGCATCTATTTACCTCACTTTATGTCTTGATGAGTTTCTATGTTATTTATTTGCCTTTGAAATTGATATCTTTGTCATTTTATCTCTTTTCTTCTCTCTAAGCGTTTATTCATCTCTCTCCCTCTCTCTCTATGTTCTTAGTTGCCTTTGTGGTGGATCCTCTCTACCATCAGACATCTGCACAGTTTGATGAAGGTGGGGCAAAGGGTCTTTTGCTGAACAATCTTGGAGTATATGGTAACTGCCGAGTGTTATTTGATTCTCTAGAAGTACCTGGGAGGTGTTCTACTTTTGAGGCTCAAGGTGATGGAGCTGAGGCAATTGATATATCTTTTGCTAGAGGTATTGTAGCTTCTGCAATATATCTTGGCTCTGCTTTCTCCTTTCTCTTTTCATGCTAAGATATTTGCATTTTGTCTATGTAAATCATTACCATATTGTCGTTGGATAATTACAACCGTTGGGAGTTTCTCCTCTAATGACCCAAAAAAATTACTTACATCTATCTTCATCTTCTCCAATTTTTTTTTTTTTTTTTTTTTTAAATTTCTTCAATTCTCTCCTTCCCAATTTTCTCTCTTCACCATTCTTTTCCAAATCTTTCATTCTCAACATTTTTCTTCATATCAATCTCTATTCATTTTTATATTGTCCAACCACCGATAAGCGGTATACTAGTTAATGCTCCTTTTTATTTTATTTTTGTTTAGAATGCATCGAACAGATGGTATTGGGTATGCCTAAGAAGGATGAAATATCACCCAGTCTTAGGGCTATTTTCGATCAATTTGACGAAGATAAGCAAAAACCATCTGAATCATTTTCTTCTGGCCTAAGTTGTTCCGGGCAAGTTTTCCCAACTGCCGATAGTAATCATGAGGAAGATAGTGATGCATTTGGGAGTTTTGGAACTTGGGGCTTGGATCATGATGACCAAGCAAGCGTGGTAGATGAAGGAACTTATGATCAAGATCAAAATTTACCAAGCCAACCAGAGGTTCTGATTAATTAGTTTTGGTTCCATAAATCCATCATATGTTTTAAGTGATACTTCTAAAGGAAGGAAATATCATAAATGCTGATATTTGTGGTAAATTGTTTCAGGATAATAAACATTTTATTTTTGAAGACCTTGACGAGGATAATAGTTTTGAGAAAGTTGATGGCTATTTGTTTTCAAGTTTGGGATTTGCGTCAAAGAAAAATGCCTGGGCGGGTCCGGATCATTGGAAGTATCAGAAGGGTAAAGGTAACCTTCAGTAGGCTTTGCAAGCAATATCATAAACCTTTTTTTTTCTCTTGTTTGTTTGGCATTTAATAAATTTCTTTAACAGATTATGAAGATCCGGCAAAGGAAAATGGATTACCAAAGTCCAAGAAAGCAAAAACAGAAAAGCAGAATCTGACATTGAGTTGTCAAATGCCATAGACACTGATGCATCAAATATCTTTGCTCCTCCAAAGAATCCCAAGTCACTGTTCCTGCCAACAAATAGAGCACCTTGTAACACTAAACTTCCAGAAGACTGCCATTACCAACCGGAGAATCTTGTGAAGCTATTTCTGTTACCTCATGTTACAGTAAGCTTCAACAATCCCTCCCAATCTCCACTTCATGAAGAAAAGCGGAAGCCTATAAGTTAGTGGTGAAAACAGACATATGTATCTTGCTGGAACTTTAGCTTCTTTCTCTGTGGTCATGAAAATTCAACCTTGGCATATTTATTTATTGATTTATTTTTATTATTATTATTATTTATTTTTTGTATATTGTTATTTCAGTGCATCGGAAGGAGAGGAAGCAAGACAACAGGTGAGGATGACTTCTATGACTCTATATATTCAATCACGTACATTGGGCTTTTGTGATGTTCTAGTGTTTAGCTGTATTCCAAGTTGCAAATGATTCAGCATGTTGATAATGTTTATAATTTTATTTCAGTATCTCCACTGAGTAGAAAGAACAGGAAAATGCTGTAACATAGACACATACATGCAGAGTAACAATTGCTAAAAGATCGTTGTTTAATTGATTGAGAAAACAGTTGCACCATGACAAATTAATAAATTGGCTTTATTGTTAAATTAAAGCCACAAATGTTCCCAAAAAGCAATATGATTATCTTTGCATGGTTTCCTCTTATACTGTATTTGAATATTTCTATTAGAAATTCTACAAGTTTAGCTCTAAACAGAAAATTTATAATTTTTTAATGCAAACTATGGACCCTGGAAAGTGAACATTTCGAACCCAAAACTTAATGATCAGAGTGAGATAGATGATGCCTGCATTTGTCTTGAGAAAGGAAAAACTTCAGACTTTGATGCCGTTCAAAAGGCTAACCCTAGATCTTTTTACACAAACTCAAGAACAATGCCACATTATATTTGTGTCTGTTAAGTGAATCATATTTAACTACCTTTTAATATTTCTCTCCCTTCCCTTTCCTCTCTACTTAGCTTTGTATCTCAGATCATTTTAAATGGATGGTTAAACTTCTACAACTTGCA
Organism: Forsythia suspensa; assembly: GCA_023638005.1. Lineage (NCBI taxonomy): Eukaryota > Viridiplantae > Streptophyta > Magnoliopsida > Lamiales > Oleaceae > Forsythia > Forsythia suspensa. Next base: position 111,674 of record CM042667.1, read on the forward strand.
ATTTCGTTATTTATTTGTATTTTTTCCTTTGTTACACTAATGGGTATCTTGATCATGTCTTATCAAGACTCGATCAAAATTTCCAAATTGGTTTCCTTTGGAGACTAGTGCTAACCCTTTGTTGTGGTTAGATGAAGTAAGTCAACAAAGAGATGACTATGGAGCAATGCCATCATGGGATGATGAAGGTGGTCTTGGAGGCACATTTGATGATGGAAATTCTTACAGTGATGTTGATGAGTCAAGCACTCTGGTCTCTCAACCTCGACAGGTTAGTATCCTTGTCCCATATTTACTATAATTTTAAGATGTTGGTGCTAGAATATTTAATGTGTCATATTTTGTATAGTGCATAAATTATTCTACTATGACGGTGAATAAAATTACGAATTCTTGAATATCAACAAAACTTAAACTTCAGTATATTAGCGTTAGCTTACACACATTTATATATATCATATAATGGGGTGTTATAATCTCATATCATGGGAGAGTTCAAGCCCTATGGCTAGGATGTAAGCCAATTCTATGTTTTCTACGACCTCCATGTTAGTTTGCCATTTTTATTGCCATTCTCTGGTAGAAATTCCTCATGTAAGGAATCGATAGCGTCCCGAGAAAAAAAATGGATCTTTCATTTTTTTAGGTTACATATGTACTGTTTTTGATATTCTCAGTCTATTTTATTTTTCATTGGAGACAGCTTTTGTTCTTCTTGCATTGATTCTAGAGCAGTTTGTTGAATTATTCAATTTGTAAAATGAGAAGCGTCATGTCTACAATTCTAAATGCTACTTATTCCGTTTTCTTTAGGCTTCAGCTTTGATTCTTATATAATATTGAAATTGTAAAGGTTGCGGGTGAGTCGGGATGACGGTCTTTTGCTTGGATTATAGATTAAGTTAATCTAAAACATTCACTGTTCATTTCCTTTTTCTTTTCTCCTATAGGTTCAGTCTGACCTATGTTAACGCCTTAACTGCAAGACCAAGAAGAGTGGGGTCATGCCCTCAACCAAAAAGGAAAAAGTGAATGAGTCTGATTAGCTACTACCTATGCATCTGCATCTTATAAAAAAACTTTCTCCACACTGGATAAATATCTTAATTCCAAAGAAATGTGTGATACAAATCATGAAGTTGTTCCTTAAATCACTCCTTAAATCATGGTGTTCCACTGATTGTCAATGGATATTTAGGAAGCATTATTTGTTATTTCCAAATCTAGTTATTTGTTTGTTATTTCTTTCCTAGTTTGTTTCCTAGATTGTAGTTCTTTTGATGGTATATGTAGAAGGGAAAGAAAGAGAGGAAGGCAGTTGAGAGTTTGAAAACTTTTTAAAATTCTGGAGAGATTCTTTGTTGTTTTTTTTTCTTTACAATCGAAGCTCTCATTTGATTTTCAATATGCAGCGCTAGTTGATACGCTTCTTCCACATTGATTAATCGTGTAGTCCACATTTTCTTGCACACATCATTACGTAATCCGGTGCGGTATCGAGCTAGAGTTTGTTGTTCAGTTTCCACAATCTTGCTACGGACTGTCAATTCGTAGAAGCGGTCTGTGTATTGATCAACAGTTAATAACCCTTGCCTCAATTGTAGCATTTCTTCAAACATCATTTGCTCATAATCAATGGGCAAATATTTTTCCTTCATCCGTTCCTTCATCTCCTCCCAATTAGAAACTGATGGGCAATGAGTACGGTGCAATTGTTCTTCCACACTTCCCCACCAAGCTCGTGCATGCCCCTTCAATTTCATTCGGACATAGCGAACTTTTCGATCCTCTGATGCAGCAAACCAATCGAAGTAATCTTAATGGCCGTTAACCAATCTTCAAAAGTGTTGGGCTCTAATTTCCCATAAAAATCCGCCTCATCCACCTTTAGCCTCTTAGTCAGTTCATCAAGAGGTTGATAATTTGCGCCACGCCCACCATGGCCTCGGGGAAAATCTTCTTTGTTACGTCGAAATCGAGGTCTGTGATTCCCAAACTCCATGTTTTTTTCATCTCCCAAATCCTCTTCTTCACCCCTTTCAATTTCGTCCAGCATCTCCTCACAAAATGAGCGACGCCCACTCCTGTTGGGAGGCCTAAACGCTTCCTGAATTCGGCGCTCATCCATAACATCCATTCGATGAGTGAGCTGATCCAAAATTGTAGACATCTGAGTGATTTGTTGCTGTAAATTGGGCTGTTCTGGGTTTGGTGGGTTGTTTGGGATTGTGTTATTCGACATATTGTATGAATTACCGCTACGGGTTACAGGCATGGGTTAGTTTCTGATACCAAAATGGTGCAAAGCCTCCTGGTTCAACCTCTCGTTGACAGCCAAGAGGAAAGAAAAAAAATACACCACAGAATCTATTTGTAGAGAAATCTCTCCAAAATTTCAAGAAAGTGTTCAGACTCTCAACTGCCTTCCTCTCTTCCTTTGCCTTCTATATTTTCCATCAAAAGAACTACAATCTAGAAAACAAACTAGGAAAGAAATAACAAACGAATAACTAGATTTGGAAATAACAAATAATGCTTCCTAAATATCCTCTGACAATCAGTGGAACACCATGATTTAAGGAACAACTTCATGATTTGCATTAATATGGGTAACCAGAATCAATGTTTTTCTACGTTCTTACTTCTTATGGGATCGGGCGCAAGCAACGGTCTGATCCAAACAGCTACGGTTGGGATTTAGATTTTGCCTAGGGTGCAATGTTTCCCTGGAAACATTGTTATCAGAAACCAATTTATTGGTGGACGTTAGGTCCTGTTCAAGCTCCTCTAGTGTTAAAGATTAAAGAAAACCCAAGAGTAAAATCTCATCCTTTGGCTTTCGTTACCTACTTATGGGGAAGGTGTTTGTTAATCATCGAAACCACAAAGTGTAAATGAAGTACTAGTTCAAGAGTAGAACTATAAAGACACTGTATTTTTCATCTTAGGAGTTACTAAAATGTAGAAAACTTTCCTCGGGGAATATGAAACTCAACTTTATCCATCTTTCTAGGTTATTTTATTATTAGAGGGTAGACAGCATGTGAATATGTGAAGCTAAACTGCTTTTTTCTTTTGGACAATGAGAAATATAAACTCCTTAATCTCAAATTCTCATTATTGTATACAAGGATTTAATGAATAGCATGGATCTGATGTTTCATTGCTTCTGTCTCTGTTTTTTTACTGAGAAATTGAATATGATTTTAACCAAATGTGGCAAATCACTTACTGGCCGAGACAAAATTTCTTATAGAGTCTGCATCATGGGTGTTACGCTTCTGAATTGAACTGTTACAAAGTTTTGCATTTTAGATAGTGAGTCCTATATAATTTTCAAAATCAACGAGTGCTTACTTTGCTTGAAAATATGTTGCAGCCAATGTTCACTTTTTATCTCCTTGTCTGGATAAACAGGTAAGTAAGATTGAAGTTCAGTTCGATAAAACATCTAAACAAGTTGATGTTCACTCACTTAAGGAAACCCTGTGGGATATACTGAAATCCAATGAAACTTCAATTCAGGTAAGGTCATGTTCTTTCGAAGGTCTGATTTTATTTCATTGATAATTGAGCTCTATATAGCTTCAAGTTGAATAGTTGATAAACAAATGTTTCAATAATCGTTTGCATGTTTAGTACGCAGGAAAAAATTTCATTCTATTAACCGACTCATGTTCAAGACATAAATAACAAACTTCTTTGATGAGTAAAACTTTAGATGAGTTGGTTATTTGTAAGACAACATATTAGAGAAATCAATGTGAAAAAGTGAGGGGATGCTTTGAATAAATAACTAAACAATTGTTACAGTTTTAGGCTTTTAGATAATATATCACCCAATAGTCCAATCCTTGGAAGCTCAAAATGAATTCCTTTATAATAATTTACTCTCTGGCATCTTGATAGTTTGTTTTCCAAACATATTAAATATATGGGAAAGATGCGAAAAGCAGCGTATAGTTAATTGCTGAAATATATCATCTTAAGAATGGAATTGTCCAGATAAGATTAGATTTCATTGTTCCCAGTGGAATCCATTGTGAGCAGGAAGCATTTATGTAGTGAAATCCTGAAATATAGAATTTGTTAGGGATAAATGACCTAATCCCTAAATTTGGGATCAAATTAAACAAAGCGGAAATCAGAAACACACATGCGTAAATGCATTTTTGTGGTGGTTCACTATCAAGCTATGTTCACTCGATGCTGCAGATATTATGACAATGAAGAAAAAGAATTACAAGACTTTCTTCCTACGCCTCTTTATTCCTAGAATTTATACTAAGCAAGACCAAGGAAAAAATCTAAATTCTTGTCAAAAGATAGATTTCTTTATCTATCACTCAAGTTGAGATGAAAAATAGAAATAAGGAGATTCCTATATATAGGTACACAAGAGAGAGGCTTTTGGTTCTTATTTGACATGGGATTCACATAAATCTTATAGTGGGATAACACAAGATAATTCATTTTCTATGAGGACAAGTCATCCTATCACAATTAGCAAAGAAAAGAGCAATCTTATACTGTGTTACATTGTCTCCAAATAGAAAATTCTTCAATACAAATATGGAATGTCTAATATATGTCAATTGATATGAGCATCTCTAATGCAACTGTGGATTGCTTAAAAAATTGTGCCACATTAGCGAAATAGAAGGTGTTTAAAAAAATTCATCTCCAATGCAAGTTGATAGGGACTTCGTCAAGTTGATGTGGCAGAGAAAAAAATAGACAATAATGGTCTAGAGCTCTGTCTGAATCTAAAAGTTTCATTAGACATGTTGACTTCGCAAAATCTAAATTTCTTATGCAGATTTAAATGTGATTTTGTTTCTATTTTAATAAAATAAAATACACTTGAATAGCAATCCATAGAATGCATTAGAAACCAAATTTGAAGTTGAATGTCTATTAATTAGACATCAATGCCACATATATTAGAAGTCTTTCAATTTTCGTGCCACCTAGATAGTAATCCATAAAATGCTCGTAATCTTCACATTCCAACAAAACTTCAAGCAAATAAAAATGTAAATGTCAAAGATTTTATCTCAAATGATGGTCCAAACAAATCGTCTCGAATATTTGCCTACCAAAAGTGATTGCACCATCCATGGAAAGCGAAGCAAAGATAGAATGTACCTAGAGCAAATAAATTGACAAGATTTTTGTATACGGTTAACAAACATTAGAGCACTATTTATGGCAACAAATCATTAGTCAATATTACCATAATTCATTAACAACTGTAAATATAAATAGATGTACATCTATGAACAAAATTCAGCATTCCCTTCTACCAAAACTCTTTTTTTGTTGTGTCTTTCATCAGTTCGTTCCTTATCAAACTGATTTATGAAAATTTTAGCTGTACGAGTTAAGTGATATAATTGAAGAGAATTGTTGCGTACTTCATATGATGCTTACTTAGATACAATACGCATCTCACAGCAAGGCAGTTTCTATGGATTTTGGCTGTATTTTGAAGCTTAGTTGTTCTCACTTAGCAAATTCTACTAATCAGTTGTGAACCGGGTGTTCCCATGTGAATAATACTACACAGGAATCCATATAGAGCATGGTGGTTTATTTAGGGATACAGGTGTGAACTTTGAAACATGCAAATGTAGCAAACAATTATTGGTGGAAGCTTTGGAATGAATCAGAAGAGGGTTTCCGGTTGGAAGGAGTTGAAAGCATATTGGTTCATTCAGAGTTAGAGAAAAGGAAATCTAATAAAAATAAAAATCCTTGGTGGAAGCCCATCATGAAAGTGTAGAATCTTAAGTAATCTGCCATGGGTTTGAGACAAGTTTGTAGTCGGACTAGAACATGTTTGTTGCTTACATATTTTGAAGTTGAAAAGTATTTTTGTAATATTAACTCTTTATTATAGCCTCTATTTATTTCACAAAAGTATATCCATTCGTTCCCCCTTTACTTGTATCATTATGTAAATTGAAGGTCTAATTATGAGGGGAAAATGCAGGAAGAAACAGTGTCTTTCAGGCAAGTCTTAGCCAGTTTCCCGGATGAGTGCAAAGCAGCAGCATCGGTTAACGACATATCTCCACATTTGTGCTTCATATGCCTATTGCATCTAGCTAATGAGCACGGATTGTCGATTCATGGCTGTCCCAGCTTGGATGATCTCACCATACAACTTAAATGACATGCTATAAGAAGGTAGATGTATCTCAAATAGTTCAGATGACTAGAGACATTGATATCTCCATGCTGTAATGTGCCCCCTATAATTGTTGATATTTAGATTCATTAGTTGACTGTGTCGGTGATGATCTTTACGTTGCAACTTATGTGTTTTAGAATTTTTGAGGATAAAGATGAGTTTTCTTAGATTTTGTCATAAATTGTTTGAAATTATCTTGTTTTCTTTTTCTTTGTTATCGAGAGTTTTCTTTGATGGGAAAGTATTTGTTATATACATTGAATGATACAAGGAAATCGTCTATTTTGTTATTATATTTTCAGTAATTTTCAATATTTTTCAATCTACATTGATAAAAAAAAGTTATACTTTAATATATAAATACAATAATCCACCACAAAAAAAGCTTGAAGAAAGCATTTAGTAGTTATTTGGTAAGTATATTTTACATCAACTTTGCAGGCATAAGACATTTTCTCTTTATGATAGAATATTTTCTACTTCGTACTTTAAAGGACAACAGTTTTATTTTACTATTTTGAGTGAATAAAAATGTGAATTGTTAGTCTAAACAATAGGTCAACATTGATTAATTTTCTTTATTTCTTTATTTCTTTATTTTTTTCAGTTTGTTCTTTGATACTTCAATTTTACTATTTGTGCATGGCAGTTTATGTTGAATGTACTAAAAAAGACTTGGATATGTTAGATTTGAATTTATTGAGGGTAAATTTTATTTTTTCAATTTTATAACAATATAATCTCTTACAATTTTATTCGTAACTATTCTCTATTTTTTTATTAATTCACACATAAATCTTTATTTTATTTTATTTTTTTACAGATTTTTACTTCAAATAATAAAAAAAATGTGTTATTACGTCTCAAATTTTTTAATCTAGTACTTACATCCGTTGGTATATGTGCTTTGAAATGACATCTAAAGTTTGAATGAATTTTGTTCAAATGTTTGTTAGTTAACAAATAGGCAAATCTATGATCTAAATTTGACTAATTTAACAAAGGTAAAATAGTCTTTTCACATTCTATTATTTAAAATAATTAAAAATACCCCACCCACCCACCCCACCCCACCCCAGCCCAAATTGAGGGAGGAAAAATCTCTCTCGGTTTCGGCGAGTTTGATCTAAAATTTGTTAGATCTAATCCTAGAATGATACAAAGTGTCTTAATGCTGAATCAAAAATTCGATAAAATTGGAACTATACAGAAAAGATTAACCTAGCCTTGTGCACAAGAATCACATGCACAAATCGAGAAATGGATTCTTGATATTTACTTTTAAATGATCTAAAATTTGAGGATGAATATAGTATACTCACATCCAAAAATATACCAACATATATAAGAAATCTAGAAACAAACAATAGATTATAAATAATTAATTCAATTCTGAATCATATTTTTCTAATTTTCTTCATTTTTCATTTACTCAATATTCATTTTTTCTATTGTGACATAAATTTCCTTATCAAGAAAAGAAAAAAATGTTGTTGTTCAACATTATGGTCGAAAGAAGCCATCTTAAAGTATTAGCAACATAAAATAATGATAGCATCTTTGAGTAAAGAAGAAACTCGTGGGGTTTGGGTTCGAATTCGGAGGGGAGAAATCCCTTGTTTTGGTCACAGGTAGGGTGGGGATGGTGGGATGGGGTAGGGATGGGTGTTGATGTAAGTACACAGTTGCAATGACGAGTAGACGATAACTCCACAAAATTCTATAGTACGTGATAGAACACTCTCCTTGAGATTATATTTGCCTCTTATAATTTGTGCACACGAGATCCAAATAAGTCCTCAAGATACAATAGAATTGAATTTGTTATTTGTTGGTGTTATAGTGCATTCACGATAACAAAATCGAACACTTAGAATTGATAAACCAATACAATAGACTTTATATTCTTATACTGCAAATTTGCATAATATAAAGTAGAATTTGAAAGTAAAGAGTCGAGTGTTTTATGCAAGAAAATATAGGAGAATTGAATAAGAATACAAGTGTGATTTTTCATATCTATTAAAAGTACAATGTAGATTTTATTTATAGAATCACGTACACCCTTTCACAAAGGTTACAACTATTCATAAGTGACTTTATATTCTTACACCCTTTCACAAAAGTTGCAACTACTCATAAATGTCTTTACATTTATACACCCTTTCACAAACGTATTGCGCATTATCAACAAGATCTTCATTTGTGAAAATCTCTCCAACAATCCTACACCATTTTCAAAATGAATATGGTTTTGAATCGTTTTGAAAAAAACTTTTGCATAAGTTTGAAACTTATGCATAGGTGAATGTGTCTTTTGGACTTGAACCTTCACTTAATGAAAACGTTTCAAATGTCAACTAAGGTGGCATGGTAGACAAGTTTTGAACCAGCAACCCTATATGGTTAACGAGAAACACCAAGTTTAAATATTATTGTGTGTTTATAAGCACCGATACATGAATAGGCCGTGTGTCTAATGTCTTGGTTTTATTCACGAATATCTTAAGTAGTTTGCCAAACCACTTTGGAGATAGCACCATTCCCGATATTTGTATAGGCTTATCAAGAATACTAACGTATCTAAAGTATTCTATAAATACCTATATAAGCTCATTAAGAATAAGTTATCTCAACCTTTACTTATTAATACGTTTACCAAACACTTTTATCTTGGGATTAAAAATTAGTGTTTGCAATCACTTTATGATGTACTTTACACATTGAACATAGAACTCGACGTTTCAAGTGTTACGTCGAGTTTCCATCATTGATGATTATTTGTTGGCTACAATCCCATTCTCTTTAACGTTTTTCATACTAAATCCCTCGTAAGGCCTTTTGTCAAAGGATCCGCCAAGTTTTAACTTGACTTGACATAGCCTATGGTGATTATACCATCCAAAATTAATTGTCTTACCATATTATGTCTTAATTCAGTGTGTCTAGACTTGCCCTTGTATATTTGGCTATAGGCTATAGACAAAGTTCCTTTACTATCACAATGAATAGAAACCAGTGGCATAGGTTTAGGCCAGATATGAATTTTCTCAATAAATTCTTTAGCTATTCTGCCTTTTTAGTACACGAAGCAAGTGCTATGAATTCCGCGGATATGGTAGAATCCGTTATGCATGTTTGTTTATTTTGATCTTCTTGATACGGCACCTCCACCAAGTGTAAAAATCCATCCACTAGTTGATGCATAATCTTATCTATCAGTAATCCAACTAGCATCCATAAATCCTTCTAAGAATATAGGATAACCAGAATATAGTATCCCATAATCTATAGTCCCTTTTAAATATTTCAAGAATATAAAGATTTGCATATATGAGATATCCAACAACCCGTGAATATTCTAATTAAGTTACCGCTCCATCCGTGTTAGAATGTAATCTAATATTTGCAATCATAATGATCAAAAATTTTCAACACTTTTTCGATGTAGTGGGATTGAGTTAGTATGATCCCGGTATCCCTTCTTATGATTTTAATTCCTAAAATCACATCCGCAAGTCCGGTATCTTTTCATATTAAGTTGGATGATAACAATGACTTAGTATTATTAATAATTTTCAAGTCAGTACCAAAAATCAACATATCATCTACATATAGACAAATGATGACACCCTTTTGTCCATCAAATTTTCTATACATACATTTGTTCGATGCATGGATTCTAAATCCATTAGCTATGATCACTTTATTGAATTTTTCATGCCTTTGCTTTGGCGCTTGTTTAAGTCCATACAAAGACTAAATTAACTTACAAATTTTTCGTTCTTATCCCATTAAGATAAATCCTTCTGAATACTTCGTATACTCTCCATTTAGGAAAGCAATTTTAACATCTATTTGATGGACTTCAAACTTATATATAGATGCTAAAGCAATTAAAGTTTTTATAGAGACCGTCCTAGCAACCGATGCAAAAGTATCAAAGTAATCAAGGCCTTTCTTTGCCGCTAACCTTGCTTTGAACTTGTCAATAGTTCCACCATCCTTTATTTTCTTTTTGAAGATCTACTTGCAACAAATAGGTCTTGAACCAGGTGGAAGATCTACTAACTTTCAAATGTTGTTGTTCATAATAGATGACATTTCATCATCTATTGCTTTTTTCAAAATGCAACATCATTTGATTTTATTGCCTATTCATTATAAGAGGATTTGATTCAATAAACAATATAATTGCAGTTTTTTTAATATGTGAGTCCCTAGTACCTTTTACAAGATGCATAATGAAATCCGGTCCAAAATATTTTTCTTTTCTAACCCTTTTACTTCTCCACAATTTCGGAGGTTCTTCATTTGCGCTTCTTTTGTTTTCTTCTCTTACAATTGGTTGGGAAGTATCTGAATTTGTTAACTTAGGAATAGTAGTAAACATATTTCCATAGAATATAGCATCTCTAGATTCTACCACGGTATTCACTTCGACTGAACTATTAGGTTCTACAACTAGGAACCTATATCATTTACTATGTTCATCATATCCAAAAAAAAAGTACATTTTATTCCCTTTTCTTCCAACTTTTTTATATTTGGTTCATATAACCTAACAATTGATGTACAACCCCAAATACGTAAATAAGACAAGTTAGATTTCCTATTTTTTCAAAGTTCATATGGTATAACTTTACTTCCTTTACTTGGTACTCTATTTAAGATATGACATACAGTCAATAAAGCTTCACCCCAATATTCTTTACTTAAACTTGAGTTACATAACATAGTATTAACCATTTCTATTAAAGTCCTATTTTTTTTCCGCTACATTATTTTGTTGGAGAGTAATGCACTAGATGTTTCATGTATAATTCCGACATCTTCACAAATTTAGGAAAATTATATTCACCACCCTATCACTTCTAAGGTATTTTTTCTTAGAGTTGCATATGTTTTCTACTTCGGCCTTATAGATTTTGAATTTTTCTAACACTTCATTTTTAGAACGCATAAGATACATATAACAATACTTAGAATAATTATCAATGAATGTAACAAAGTAAAGTTTACCCCATCTACTATGAGTACTATACAAATCACATACGTCACTATGAACAAGTTGTAATAAAGATGTGTTTTTTTCAACTTTAGAAAATGGATTTTTTTGTGATCTTAGTTTGAGCACACACTTACATTTTTCATTTATGCAATGTTTATAATTAGGAATCAATTACAATAAACTCATATCATGCAATCTCCTATTGATAACATGTCATAAACGTGAATGCCATAAAGATAAAGAATCAACAAAGTAAACTGAATTTGTAGTCATTTTATTGATCACATTGAATTTGAACATACCCTCATACATGAAACCTTTCCCACAAACAAACCATCCTTTTAAAAAAAAAAAAACTTATTAGACTCAAATACAAGTTTAAAACCAAACTTATTTAGAAGACTCCGGGATACAAGATTTTTCCTAACTTTCGGTACATGGTAAACATCGGTAATTGTAAGAGTTTTGAACTCTAGATTGATGTTCCCTTTTCCTTGTACGACTATGGTAGAAGAATTTCCCATGTAAAAAGTGTTTCCATATTTAATAGGTTTATAAGTGGTGAAGAGATTTCGAGCCTTACACACGTGCCTAGTGGCACCCGAATCGATCCACCACTCGTTTGCATCTTCCACAACAAAGGCTTCACTAATCATAGCCACAAAGTTAGAATTGTCTTCTTGTTTTTGTTTCTTATAACCAAAATTCCTTCTTGATATGTCCCGATTTATCGCAATTGAAACGAGTTCCCTTATTCTTTGAGTCGTTACCTTTATAGTGATGTTTCCTCTTCTAGTTATAAATAGAAGAGTGATGCCTAGCCTCGTTGTTTTGATTGGGCTCCTTCTCATTCTCGACCACATGCACCCTAGAGGATTGGCAATAAGATCCCATAATTATTCATTCTGAATTTCTCTTCGATTCAAAGATGCCAACCAAGTTTTTCAATTGAAAGTTCCTTTTTCTTGTGCTTCAATTTTTTCTTATAATCTTTTCAAGATAGTGGGAGTTTGTGAATAATGGATGAAACAACAATTGACTCTTTCATTTTCATGTTATATTGTAAGAACCGATTGTAGATGTGAGTGATTTCATGAAACTGTTCAACTAGCTTTCGATTATCCACCATTTTGTATGCAAAATATTTAGTAGCCAAAATTTTCTTACTTGTCGCTTCCCCGGCCATGTACTTAGCCTCCAAAGAATTCCACATCTCTTTGCCAGTCGTCTTGGTGTGGTATTGATTGAAGATAGCATCCGACATTGCATTGCTACCCTTACAAATGTAATCATCTTGTTCCTATTTTTGCCGAGCCCGTGCATTCCTCAATGGTTCATCTTCGGTTTTTTTGGGTTTTGGTGTGGTTAGGACATAAACCACATTCAAAGTAGTAAGTAGAAAATGTAATTTGTTTTGTTGTCTTCTGAAGTTTGCACTATCGAACCTTTCCAATTTTACAAAGTTCATTGTGAAGTCTTTTAGAGATGACATAGGAGGGGCCATTGCAGGTTTTGATCGATTATATTCTTAAGATTGTTGGTGTAAGTAAACCATTGCAATCGAAAAGACGATAACTCCGCAAAATTCCAATGCACGTGATAGATTGCTCTCCTTAAGACTATATTTGACCCTTACAATTTATGCACATGTCATCGAGATAAGACTCCAAGACACAATGAGAATACAATTGTGATTTTTCATAACTATTAAAAGTACAATATTGATTCTATTTATAGAATCACATACACCATTTTCACAAAGGTTACAACTATTTATAAGTATCTTTATATTCATACACATTGTCACAAAAGTGGCAACTACTCATAAGTGTATTTACATTCATACACCCTTTCACAAACGTATTGCGCATTATCAACAAGATCATCATTTGTGAAAATCTCTCCAACAATGGGGAAGAAAATGATGTTTTTCCCTTTTTAATTGCTTTAAATAATAGAATGCAAAGAGACAATTTTGTATTTTTGAAAAAGTTAGGAACCTCGATTGTAATTTTTCTATTATGTTTTCTATTTTTTTTATCTATTTTAATTTATTTAAGTTAGGGACAAAATCGTCAAAAATAACTATTTGGAGAACATCTGTGCGAATTAATGAAAGGGTGGATAGAATAGCTACGAATAAAGTTGAATGAGGATTATATTATTACAAAACTGAAAGAATGAGGACTGAGTTTGGTATATAGAGTTTGTTTAATTCTAATTCAAATTTTGCTAAAAAAATTGAAATCAAATTCAACAATTAATTTTAACTACACATTTCATAGATCCAAGCTTTTTACAAGTTTTTCATCAACTTTTACCAAGAAATTTTTTGATTTTGATCAAAATTAAACATTATAATAATAGTCTTTATTAAAAGAAAGAGAAAATTGCATATTTTGTCTCCAATCTTTCAAAAAAAAAGTTGGGGATATACCTATAACATTTAAAAATAGCACAAGACCGTTTGAAAAAATAGGCATTGTAGGTTATTTATGAAAAATTTGTCATTCCCTTTAAAAAAATAAAAAATAAGGAAAAAAAAAAATGATTGAAAAATAATCAAATGTACCAAAAATAAAAAATAAAAAATAACAAAGATGTCATCTTCTTTATCAAACCTTAAAATCCAAAATTCACCATCACTCCCAAAAATCCAAAATCTAAAACCACTAATACCACCACCCAAAAAACTCCACTCTGTCTCACATCGTCACCCAAATATATACATCAGAACCAAACCTATCGATGAGCACTAGGCTCCATCTCGTCTCCATGTCCAGCAAAACACCACCACGAATCTCTCCCTCTTTGGATCCATGTCCAGCGGAGCACACCGTCTTGAGTGTTGAGGGAAATGGCTGTGGAAATATTCCATTGATGTCATCTTCGGCATATGTGGACTGTATTTCTCAAAGTGGCTCGGGGTTGAAAGAACGCAATTAACTGGGATTGTCTAATTGTTTCTCATTCGGCAGCTCAGCAGTCTCAAATGTGTCTGAGAAAAACAAGAACAATTTGAATTCGAACGCCACACAATTGAGTCTTGGTCTTTCTGGATCTCGATCTCCAGAACGAGATTCAGACTTTAACTTGCAGACATTATGCAAGCTCGACGAGAAGCAGTTGTTTCTGTTGCTTCCTTCCAATGATGAAATCTGCTTATTATTGCAAAAGTCTATTGTTTTTGGAAACAAAAGAAGATTTTTATACACTGTGGATGGATTTTCTGAAATAAAAAGTTCTATTTTTACTTATGGAAAATGGATGTTCAATGCTCAAGAAGAGAGCCACTTTGTTAATTTTTTATTTTGGGGGTATATTTGGTTATTTTTCAATCATTTTTTTTTTTGTTTTTGTTTATTTAAAAGAAAGTGCAATTTCGTCATAAAGGACGTATCATGCCTATTTTTTCAAACGTTGAAGATGTCATATCCCTATTTTTTGAAAGATTAGAAATCAAATATGTAATTTTTTAAAAAAAATATATATATATTTATGAATAGGTGATGCATAATAATTAAAAATGAAAGAGAAATAGTACAAAAAGAGAGCTAGATCTGACCTCAAAGGAAAAACTTAACCTTGTCGTGGTCACATCCCAAAACAATGAATACATTGACTTTATAATGTGCACAGCTGGTTCGAGAGTCTTGACCCAAATTAATATTATTTGTACAATTGACTCGTGTCTTTTAATGCACTTATTTATTGCACCTAAATGTTTATCGATGACCGAACCACTCTTATATTACTCCTTATCTCACCCCTTGTCACTAAAAGGGCGAAGTCGCCTAAGCGAGTCCAAAGGCCAAAAGTCATCTTTCACCTTCGAAAGCTCAACGTGATGGTGCTTAATGGAATAACAACTAGTTTTTGAACTATATGTTTCAAAGAGTCCGTTTGACACATTAATTGTGAATAAAGCTTTTAACAGTATAATTTTTATTAAAAAATTGTTAACTATTTGGCTCTAAAATTAAAAAGTAATGTGAATATTAAATTGAGAGGAGTGATCTCTTATTCTCAGTGAACAATTGTTATGTTGTCCATATCCAACGTGTCACTTGTACATTGGATAAATTGTCCATATAATAAATGTCACATCATCAATTTATTCAATGTACAATTGTCTATGGGCAACATAACAAACACCCACGGTGAGCAAGAGATCACTTCTCATTAAATTGAATCTTTAGTTACAATACTATAAAAATACTTTTTTATAAACTTTTAGATAAAGTCAAAATTTGAAAATTATTTAAAATAACTTTGTAAGATGTTTTCAGTCAAAAAATTACTTATTGACTTTTAACCAAACATACACTAAGTATTTTTAGGAAAAATAGCAACAGGGTTCCCAATCTTTGACAAGTATTGCACATGGATCTCCAAACTTCAAAGAGGGGCATTTAAGTCACCAATATTTCATTTTTTTTATAGCATTTGAGTTTCCAAAAGATGTTTTGACCGTTTTATTTAATTAACAAGTCAAAATTATATTAAAAGATATTTTTATTCTTATTTTCAAATAAACCAAAAATTAAATGAAAAAACAAGAAGGATAAAAAAAATTCATCTTGTTCACTAACATATTCTCCACTCTTTAACCAAACCACCTCCACTTCCCCAAATAAATAGTTATTACATCACATTATTAACTATTATAGCAAAAGAGCTATCGAATCGAAAATAAAAATAAAAAATAAAAAGGCAAACAAGTTTGCATTTTATTGTCAACAAATGGTAGAATTGGAGTGAGGGAGTGGAGGTGGTTTGGTGAAGGAGTGTGTTATATGTTGGTAAAGATGATTGATCTTTTCTTCTTTTCTTTTATCTTTTTTATTTTCATATTTAATTTTTTTGTTTATTTTAAAATAAGGTTAAAATTGTGTTTTAAATACCATTTTTGCTTATTAACTAAACATAAGGGTAAAATCATCTTTGGAAACTCGGGTAATATCAAAATGAAAGATTGGTGATGTAAATGCTCTATTTTGAAGTATGGGGATCCAAGTGCAATATACATCATAGATTAAGGACCCATGATGCTATTTTTCCAATAGTTTATGATATCCTTGCAGATCTGAGATCTCACTTTGTTGACTGTTGCTGCAGCTGCTGACTTGTTCTACAAAAAAGTAAAAAGGTTTTGGGGTGGCTCCAGGACAATTACATTAACTGTCCTCACCTATTTTAAAATTTGCACTTAGATTTTTTTGTCTTTTTTATTTTAAAAATAAATAAATTCAAACAGCACGTTCTCGTTCCGACCTAATCTTTATTATCGAGATGCTACTTCTTGTAAGGTAATTAATATTTATTTTTCAAAATATTTTGTGTGGACACTTTTAATTATAATTTCTCCTAAGTGATATAAACTATTAGGCATAGACATTTAACTCACGAAATCGACCAATCCAAATCAAGTCGAGTTGGGTCGATTTTTACAATATTTTAACTTAGTTCGATTTCTCTTTAGAAGAACTAAGCCGGGTTGGGTTTGTTTGCAATTTTATTGAAAAAACTCAACCCCAACACAAAAAAATTAATTATAGTTATAAACTAAATATAATTTTGTAAATTGATCCCTTCCTCTTTTTCATTATTGTGTTATATTTATGATTAGTTTTTTCACAGTTTATGTTTGGAAGGCCCCAACAATTTTTTAAGGTGCAAAAACTTTAAGTTTTTGACAAATGCGTAAAAGGATTTTAAAAGTCTTTATTTTTAATGTAATTTAAATAATTGAATTGAATTGAAGTAATCTTATTAGAATGTCATCATCGTAATCTTCATATGTGTTATTACTCAATTGGATGAATTATTCATAATTAATGGCTATAAATACATTACTTAATTAGAGTAAATAATTCATCAAATTGAATAATGACACATACGATTTACTCACCAGAGTGAAATGGATCGCAAATATCATTATTCATTAGAATTGGGTTAAGTCCAAATTGAACATCTCAAACTGAACGGACTGAAGATTGATCAGTTTGAATTGATTCGGTGTTACACTTAATTTCGAGTTGGTTCGAAAATCGAACTAATTCAATCCACGTCATCTCTTACAAATCATTATCAAATACTAGACATATTAATTAATGAAAAATTGATGATAAAATATAATAAAATGTTGAAAGGTTGGAGACTCTGATATAATTTACCCTAATTTTTGAGAAGAAGTTTTGCAAAAAAAATTCAAGAAGATGAAGTATTATATAATTAGGAAGTTTTGCATGGCTGGGCTCATCACACAAGCCAGACTCGACTTGCGCAAAAACAATGAACTCGGCCAACCCATTGGGGCTCGTTGGCCTCATGGGACAAGATGAGCCGAACTCGATCTGTCCACAAGCCTTTAGATTTTTTATTTTTAAAAAAATCGAAAAGTTAAAAATTAAACAATAATTTAAAAGTCTTCTTTTTTAGGTTTAAAACCGAGTGCATGTTTGGTAGAATTTAAAATAATTATTTTTTTCAAACTCATTTTAAACTACATATTTTATGGAACTTACAATTTTTATCAACTTTTCAACCACACATTTCATCAACTTTTATCAAATTTCATAAAAAATTACTTTAAAACTACCAAACATACACTTACAAACAGGGGCGGAATCATGAATTTTTTGAAAACTGTGCTACTACTGAAAAAAAATTTGTACTTCAAGATCAAACTGTTGAAACAATTTTACACTAATTTTTTAAACATTATAAAAAACGATTCTTTTCGGGGTGAAACCAAACTATAGTCTGGTCTAGCCCCATAAATGCCCATGCTTACAATTCCCAACAAATTATGTAACTTTTTAAAAATAAATGTAAAAGAAAGAAAATGTAATCGTAGGAAACGAGCTGGGCTGACGAGCTCACGTTGGCCCTATCTACAATATTTAATTATGGGAAATTGACGCAAATGGTCCCTAATGTATGAAAATAGTGCGCAAATGATTCATAACCTTTTATTTTTGGTGGAGTGGTCCATAACCTATCCATGTAGGAGCTCAATTAGTCCTTTTGGACGAATTCCGTTTAAAACTTTCGTTGGTTGCGCGAGTGAGTTAAACTCTCACCTTTTTTTTTTTGTCGTTATTGGTGTGGTTAAATTGTCAGTTTATATTTCTTTTCTTTCTTTCAACCTACATGAATATATATAGAGAAATATATATCCTCCTTCTATTTTCAGAAGAGAAAATTTCTAACTCGTTGCTTTTTCTTCTTTCATCATTCTTCCGAGAATTTTATTCTTCAAGTTAAACATCCATACTCTACCCTAAAAGCAATTTTTAATGGCCTATCTTGAAGCACATGTGACCCCCATCGGTGTTGCTCATCAAAATCAAAACCTTCTTAGGACTTTCAGAATTACCATTAATTAGCACTCCATCTGAATCCTCCAAAAACCCATGCCCATCATTTCTAAACCCATTATTCTCCTCGGAATTAACCCGATCCTCAGAAAAACTAAGCGGAATTCTCTCACAGTGGAACTTAATAGCTCTGTTAAATTGATTCAAGACACTTCTAAACCTATAGGTAGAACATTTGGTGCTCAAACTCAATGAAGCTACAACCTTGGGCATCTTTTCGGCATCAAAATACAAGTAGTTCATTAGAAGTTCTCAGTGCCCATTTCGATTGTGCCTCGAATAATTAAACACAAAAGAACCCAATTCGAATACAAAGTGAAAATGATTTGTTGGTTCTTTTGTCACTATTGAAGGCTACATAATTGAAGTTTTGCGCTTGATGTTCTTTCTTTTCTTCTTGGTGGAAAGCTAAAAAGAGGGTTGAAATCAAGCCCACCAGAGCCACCATTAGTAACCACCATAGGAGGTGATAAAACACTAATAATCGGTGGTTGAGTCACCAAATATGAAGCTAGGTCCACTTGCTGGTGGTGAGTTTGGCCGACCAGAAAAGCTGACCTATCAAGAGTTGGCAAACCTCCACTTGGTTGTAGTCGGTTGACTGGCCTTTAAGGCTCAACAGTGACAAAATTCTCAGAAGAATAATGAAAGAAGAAAAAACAACAAAGTTGGAGAATTTCTCTTCTAAAAATAGAAGAAATATTTATATTTCTCAGTATATATTCATATGGGTTGAAAAAAGAAAAGAAATATAATTTGACAATTTTACCCCACCAATAAAGATAAAAAAATGAGAGTTTAACTTCACTCGCGCAACTAACAAAAGTTTTGAACGAAATCCATCCAAAATGATCAATTACGCATCTAAATGGATAGATTATGGACCAAAAAAAAAAAAAAAGGTTAGGAACCATTTGCTCAATCTCTCTTTAATTACGACCGTATGGAGTTTTCTCCACTACGAAAAAAAGCACGTTGTCACACTGTCACTATGTTTTTAATTTTATCTCATCCATTTTCTGTTGAATTATCTTTTCAACGGACCACCCCCAAAATCTACTCATTTTTTCAATATATCTTTTTCAATCGATCCTCCCTCCACTGATCATTTCTAAAATCTATTTATCGATACAATTCATTATCATAATAGAGTATACGGTCGGATTTTACCATAAAATAAGCGTATATAATTCTATCTTAAATTGAAGTTAAGCGCGTCAAAGGAGGCCGCAGTCACACGCAAACGCTGTCTCAACTCTGCAACTCTGAACACTCACTACTGTGCTTACTAAATGCACACATCTCGTATGCACAACCAGATCTTAAGCATCTTCCAATCTCTTCATTTTTCATTACTAGACAAAAGCTTCCACTACCTTCTCTAACAAAAGCAAAAGATAGAAGAACAGAGATAAAGATACGAGTTTGTGCTCCCTTTTCTCATTGTATATATATATTTGAACCCACTTTCAGTTCTTCCTTCCAGTAGGAAAATCACATATATTGGGAAGAGACGATGACAAGTGTTGTGTGTTGGTCTATACTGGCTGTGACAGTATTAATGCTTGTGGACTGCACTAATGGGGAAGACCCATATAGATTTTTTACATGGAATATTACTTATGGTGATATTTATCCTCTTGGTTTCAAGCAACAGGTTATTTAATTACAATCTCTTTTCCATTTTTTACATTATTATTATGAGAAACTAAGACTCAAATGTGTATGGCAGGGAATATTGATAAATGGGCAGTTTCCAGGGCCGCAGATTGAGTCTGTCACCAATGAAAATTTAATTATCAGTGTCTTCAATAGCTTGGATGAACCTTTTCTAATCTCTTGGTGAGTCACTCCTCTTAAATTTTACTATTCTTCTTCTTCTTCTTACCTGTTGAACTTTTGTGGTAAAAACTCATTATTTGGTTGTTTCCAGATCGTTTTCAAATTGTGTATTATTAGAAAGGACTCATTTCATTTTGTAAATCTCTGTATTGAGACAATGCTATTTTTATTTTTCTTTCTGGGTTGATTTCGAATGTGCTTGTGTGTGGCTGAGGTGGGCATTCGCATTGTATAAGTATGGTGATTGATGCATAAAGTGTTTCGGTGAAATCATTTTGATTTTTCTCTTTTCCATTGACTCTAAATGATTCAAGATTTTGATATTGAACTACAAACCCATTTGGAAGAATTTTGTAATGATGTCTTCAAGATCTGCTGTTTCTTACTTATTGCTGTTAGAGATTAGGCTTTAATTCCAACTACGAGATAAATAATAAGCAAGATGACATTAGAAGCACGCGAAACATACTCACAGATTTACATTAGTTCACCCTCAAGGCCTCAATAGATCATTTTTGGGTCGAGTGAATAAGTAAACAGTATAATTACGTTCTACACAGTATAAGACAGTGGTACCAGAGTTACTATATATAATAAAGTCCTGTATTAAAGACCTTCTTTGGATCTTTGACCTTCATAATGGAGTGTCTGGCAAGGTGACCAATGCTTTTAAGTTTCCAGATCTATGCCTCATTTGATACGGATTGAATTAAATAACAAGGTCATAACTTATGTCTAGCACTCTTTAATTTCTGCATGCCGTTTTCTGGAATCCAGTAGGTGAAGGAATTAGTCTACCTACTGTGGTAAAAGGGTCATTGCTAAAGAAGAGACTTTAATGCGCCTCCCTCATTCAAATTCAGGTCAAGAAAGTTCCAAATCTATTATGGTAGGCCTTGAGTAGTATACTTATTCAGGTCGATTAATGCCTTGATGTGAACTGAATTTGAACAAAAATCTAGTGAAACTAGGACCTACCCTTTTACAGGAATTTTTGTTTTGAGGAGCCGTCGCGACTTTCTGTAAGATGGTTAAGAAAACTCAATTTCTCATCATTAGCATTAGAGATTTATTATATTTGTTGGCATTCTCATGCTAATCTCCTCATAGGAGGATTTACATTACGATTTGACAGTCAATAGAGGTTTCATTTTTGATAATGGAGCGTTATGAACCAAAAATCAAGAAATGGTTAAACTTAAATAAAAGAGGAAAATTTGAGTTAAGTGGTCTACCCACCTCACGTTTAAGTTATTAGTTAATACATTTTTCTCTTACTTTTATCCCTCATTCAATAGTCAATTGTCCCAAGTAAATAATCTTTTGTTCACATTATCAAATAAATTTAAAAGCTAAATGAGTTTTTTCTCTTGGTAAGGAATGGCATACAACAGAGACGGAACTCTTGGCAGGATGGAGTCTATGGCACAAACTGTCCTATCCCACCCGGACAGAATTTTACTTACATTCTCCAAGTCAAAGATCAAATTGGTAGCTTTTTCTATTTCCCCTCCCTTGCCTTTCACAAGGCTGCTGGAGGATTTGGTGGCATAAAAATCTTCAGCCGTTCTGTAATACCTGTTCCTTTCCTTCCACCTGCTGGAGATTACACCATTCTAACTGGTGACTGGTTCAGGCAAAACCACACAGTAAGTAGATCTGAACAACCATTCACTTTTTATGAATAAACTTAGTTAGAAAAGGCCATTTGATCATGTATGCTAAATCACACATTTTGCAGGATTTGAAAGCAATTCTAGATAGTGGAGTTAATCTTCCTTTCCTGATGGACTTCTCATAAATGGTCGTGGATCAAACGGCAATACATTTACAGTGGATCAAGGTAATATATAACAAAAGCCACTTACATTCAACTTTCACATTTATGCAAATATTGCATCATAATCTCATGCAATCAAAAATTGTTGGCCAGGCAAGACTTACAGATTCCGCATATCTAATGTTGGGCTCACGACATCCATCAATTTCCGAATCCAGGGTCACAAGATGTTGTTGGTTGAGGTTGAAGGGACACATACATTGCAGAACACCTATGAGTCCCTCGACATTCACTTAGGCCAGTCATACTCTGTTCTGGTCACTTGTGATCAACCTGCACAAGATTATTTCATAGTCGTCTCAACACGTTTCACGTCACAAGTGCTTGCAGCAACATCCATTCTTCACTACAGCAACTCAGCATTAAGCGCTTCTGGTCCTCCTCCTGCTGGGCCCACAACTGAGATCGATTGGTCCCTCAATCAGGCAAGATCCATCAGGTATATATATTTTGTTCTGTTCAATTTCATTTCAAATAGTGATGAAAATCAATGTACTTTAATGATCATCATATCTTCAGTAGTATGAAACTCCAACATGTTACCATTTCTCTTCATTGCCCTTCAAGAAATTGATCCGTTGTTATTATGTATCTAACTTGATATACTGTCCATATTCCCTTTTAACAATGTTTGTGCTACAGTTGGACCACGTTCGACAAATACTGATTCAATGTTTTAATCAGGCAAAATTTAACTGCAAGTGGGCCAAGACCTAATCCCCAAGGCTCTTATCACTATGGACTGGTGAACACTACCCATACAATCCGACTGGCAAATTCTGCTCCAATTATTGATGGTAAACTGAGGTATGCTGTCAATAGTGTATCGTTTATCCCAGCAGATACACCACTTAAACTTGCAGACTATTACAATATTCAAGGGGTATTCAGCCTTGGAAGTATCCCAGACAGTCCCACAGGTTCCGGGGGTTACCTTCAGACTTCTGTGATGGCTTCCGGTTTCAGAAATTTTGTTGAGATTGTGTTTGAGAACTCAGAAGACACAGTGCAGTCATGGCACATCGATGGCCACATATTCTTTGTAGTGGGGTATGTGTTTTCTTTTGTACGTGTTACGGGAGATGGGTCATGGCTTTTACTGGTTGATTGTAACATGCTACTGTTATGATGGATTGATGGAAAGTCTTGCATCCTTGCCTTCAGTATATATGGAAGATTAACATTGCTGCATTTACAGGATGGATGGTGGGCAGTGGTCACCTGCAAGCAGATCAAGTTACAACTTGAGAGATGCAATTTCTCGATGCAGTATTCAGGTACTCGAGACGAAATTCAAGATGCTTGAGTGTGCTCGCAGCTTTCAACTGTTAAAATGTGCATTAATAGTAAAGACATTGATATCACAGGCATATTTCCTCGTTGCATATGGGCATTGAGTTATTTCAGATGCTTTTCATTTACGAATCATGGTGATTGCCCAACTGCTATCACCCTTATTCGCGTACATTAGCTGCCACCAGTGTATTGATTGATCAAACCATCAATTCTTTCTCATTTTTCTTTCGACTTTCACTTGTGTATAGGTGTATCCTCGCTCGTGGACTGCCATATATATGCCTCTTGACAACGTTGGAATGTGGAACGTAAGATCTGAGAACTGGGCTCGGCAATACTTAGGCCAGCAGTTCTACCTTCGTGTATATTCTCCAGCAAATTCGTGGAGAGACGAGTATCCCATCCCGAAGAATGCACTCCTATGTGGTCGGGCATCAGGTCGTAAAACTAGGCCTCTATAGAAACCAGACAAACACCAAACGGTCACGAAGGGGTGACTGCTTTTTACATGTTGAGGAAGATGCAACTCCATTTCTGTTGAGCCTTTTTATCCTTTCAAGAACATTTTTCCTTTAAAAGTTATTTAATAGGAACAAGAAGTATTTTTAAGTAATACAAATGGCATTCATCAAATTTATAATTTCTCTCTGATAAAGAACGATTAGATACTTTCAAGAAGATAAAACATTTAATATATCTAAGCAATTTAAATGAAAATAAAATTATAAAGAACACAAGATTTGTTTCGGCCTAAGCCCCAGAGGTTCGGTGATCAAATATAACACCTACATCCTCTATTGAGCATTACAATGAAGAATATGTTCCAAGAATCAATATAACAACTAATCGGCAACCAAAGTAAGTACAGTATTGTTGAATATTACAGATTTCCAGTAAACCACTAAGGTTTAACCCTCAAGAAATCAACCATCAGTTACTGTTCACACAAGAACATCACAACTATCTCTTGTTTGATTCGACAACTAAGAATAAAGAACAATATGGTCTTTATCTATTACCAAGAATCATCAACATATGAAAACTTACAAAAGAAAATTTGAAGGAGATGAAGATTTCAGAATTTCAGAGAAGATGAAGAGAGATTATTTTCACGAAAAAACCCCAAATCTATCTAACTAGAAGTGCATAAGCCAAAAGTTAAGAGGCGTATATCAGAAGTCAAAATTTTCATCCCAGGGTTAAGAAGACTCCACGTGTCTTTATCTTGTACATTATTTCCACTCACGAGAAAACGTGTTTACATTTAATGAAGTTAAACAATTCTGGTGGCATACACACGACATTTCCCAACACTCTCTTATTGGAAGCAGCATATGAAATACTTTACTTCCTCATTCTTTAACCATAAAAGTACAAAATAAATAAATATGTAATTCTCTTTATGTATTAATAAATTTATTTTGGTTCTAAGTCAATAAAATAATAATGAGAACTTGCTTAAATATAAGTAGAATCGAACCAAATCAGTTAATTTTGTCCTGTCAATTTCAATATAAAATGTTTATCCCTTAGATATTCACACAAATGTAACATGACACGTTAAGATAACCTCAAAGAGAAAATATAAATGAATTAATAAACTGAAATTACTTAATACAAAAATTTTACTTTTCAAGATGCATGCTTAAAAGTAAAATGAAGCCATCTATGCATGAACCAAGACATACACTATGTGAATCAAAGGCAAGCAAAAAAGGTAAGTTGTATCAAAGTGCTTCCATGCATTGATTGATATTTTCTCTTGAAAGGCCTCTTGTGTCGATTTTTTTTGGATAATGTTATGAGTGTACTTATTTTGTTCACTCAGTATATTAGGTCTTGACCCTAACTTAAGACGTATTTTCATTTTTGAGGTATACTTGGGTTACGTACAGAACCTTGTGCCAAGATTGAGGCTCTCTATTTTTACCATAGGTGATTACATGTCAAAAATGCAATCCTTAACATATGCATTTACCTATACAGTGAAAAGAATAATTAAAAAAAAAAAATGTCCCATTTTTTTTAATTGTTTCTCTGCTTATCTCTACGATTATATCAGATAAATACATTGACATTTTTTATGGGGATCCCCGACCCCATTGACCTGCACTTCCACTTTACATAAACGACGCCGACATTCTTCGAAATTGCTATTTAATCTTATTTTCAGTACAAGCTGTTGACAATTGAATTCTATTTTCATATTCGTAATAGTAAAAAAAAGAAATTTTAACTGTAAGTTGTACTTAAAAGAATAATACCGTGCATGGTGTTAGCTAATGGCATTCTGCAGTTTGTGTTATATTTATCACATTCATTTCTCATTCAACTCTGAAGTCTAAACTGCCATTGAACTCATTTCTCATGTATACATAATTAGAGAAATGTTATTAAACGAAAAAGGCTCAAGATAGTTTTCAAAACAAAAGTTTTTGTTTGAATTATCAGAGTGTCGGCAGGGCAGGGTTGATGAACTTAAACTTAAATACAGAGAGGGTCACAACTCACAAGCCATATCCTGATTGACTTTGAATGTATGTCATTTAATGCTCCCGCCAATTCCCCAACGGTTCGAACGCGTCCCTTAACACATTAATGGCTTCAGTAGAAAAACTATTGCAGTATCTGTATTGCCCATTTGGTTTGGCACTTTGGTCTATATATATATATATATTCACTAGTTTATCAGTGAGATGAGGAGACAGAGAGCAATGGGTTCCTATCAGAAATGGGTTTGCTTGTTGCTTCTTCTTGTTGGCATTGTCTTACAGTTAAGTGCCATTTCTCTCGGAGATGACAAGCTCGACAAAGAAAGGTGGGGAGATGATGATGACTGTCGATTTACTAGGAGAGGCTGTGGTGGTGGCCGCTATGGTCGTGGTCCGCGTGGCCGCTGGGGAGGACCAGGACGTGGTGGTTTTGCTGGAGGTAGAGGTGGGGGAGCTGGAGGAGGTCTTGGGGGAGGTGCGGGAGGAGGTGGAGGATTGGGTGGTGGAGGTGGTGTGGGGGGTGGTGCAGGAGGAGGCCTTGGAGGAGGAGGTGGTGTAGGAGGAGGAGGAGGCGGTGGTGTTGGGGGTGGTTCTGGTCATGGTGGAGGCTTTGGAGCAGGAGGAGGTGTGTGGTGGTGGTGCAGGAGGCCTTGGGGGAGGTGGAGGCCTTGGAGGAGGTGGTGGTGGTGGCTTTGGAGCAGGAGGAGGTGTGGGTGGTGGTGCAGGAGGAGGCCTTGGAGGAGGAGGTGGTGCAGGAGGGGGAGGAGGCGGTGGTCTTGGGGGTGGTACTGGTCATGGTGGAGGATTTGGAGCAGGAGGAGGTGTGGGTGGTGGTGCAGGAGGAGGCCTTGGGGAGGAGGTGGTGGTGCAGGAGGAGGAGGAGGTGGTGGTGGGGGTGGTGGTGGTGGTGGCTTTGGGCAGGGTGGTTCTGGTCATGGTGGTGGCTTTGGAGGAGGAGGAGGTGGTGGTGGTGGTGGTTCAGTCAGGAGGCCTTGGAGGAGGTGGAGGAGGAGGTGGTGCAGGAGGAGGAGGAGGTGGTGGTGTTGGGGGTGGTTCTGGTCATGGTGGAGGCTTTGGAGCAGGAGGTGGTGTAGGTGGTGGTGGTGTTGGAGGAGGGGCGGGCGGAGGTGGTGGCGGTGGTGGTGGCGGAGGAGGTTTAGGTGGTGGTTCAGGACATGGGGGTGGCTTTGGAGCAGGTGGGGGTGTTGGGGGTGGAGCTGGGGGTGGTCGTGGTCGTGGTCGTGGAGGCGGAGCTGGTGGAGGCTTTGGAATTGGTATCGGAATTGGGGTAGGGGTAGGAGTAGGTGCTGGAGCAGGCCACGGCTCCGGCAATGGGTCAGGAAGCGGTGGTGGAGGAGGACGGTGAAAATCAATCTTCTTGCCTACAAGTTGTTTTAAGACAGAATTAAACCAAAATAATTGTGTTATTTTCCAGCCGAACTGTGTCAAGAAATTGAACTTGTTTGAAGTGCATTTGTGTCTGTTTTTCTATTATGAATCCGAGTTTATACAACTTCAAAAGACAACTTTGGTCAATCACTTAGTTGTAAAAATTAAGTCAACTTCATTTTGATTTTATTATAATTAATCAAATCTGCATGTTAATTAAATGTTAAGAGTAATATTGCTATACTTTTAACTGGTGTGTTGTATGAATAATTTATATTTTTAACACATGGTAGTAACGCTACTAAACAATAATAAAAAATTCACAAGCAATAAAAGAAGTACAAAATTTCTCTCAATTGCGATTAAATTTACCAAAATAATATCTCATTCGTCACTCGACATTTTGAAAACACAAATCACTCACAATTTTACTGACGTATGTAAATATAAATAAAAACCACGACAATAATTTGTTTAGTCACAGTAGAAAATCGAACATTTGTATCGAAGGATAATATGTTAGAAACTAAAATTAGCTGAACAATTTTTTAATGTACTATTATCACATAAAACTTGTTACAAATGGAAATTTTAACAAATAAATTTAATAGGGAAAATGTCCAAACTTCCAAATACACAGTAAAGAGTAAACAACTAAAATCTAAAAAAGGATTATCTGCTTCAGACTTTGATAATACTCACATACCTCATGCCCCTTTGGAGATGAGATGTGGCTTAGATAACTTCCGCCTACTTATATATGAAACCAATGGCATTTTATGGTGTTACTGGGGATGAGACCGCACGGTTCCCTCCTTCCATCCTCTTTGTCGTGCTCTCAGCTCCCACATAGCAGTCAGCCTTTTTTGCGCCAATAGAGTTGCTTCAGCTTTTTCTCTTGCCTCTTCACATGTCTCCATCCCGGAATTGCACTTGTCTGCCTCTTTCTGGTATTGGGATGTCATCTTTTTAGCCTCAAGCAGTGCCATATCACCACGCTGCTGATTTTCCAAAGCTTCGGCTTCTCGCAGTTTTAATTCCTCCAACAATAGCTCTGCAAAGTTCTTTTGAGTATCTTCACTCACATCAGGATCAAGCTTTGCACAATCTGCACAACACGAAGAAAAACAGAAGAAAAGGCTTAATCTTAGGATGGCACTTTTGTTAGCACCATTGAACGCATATAAAATAGAAACCGAATATTATTTCAGTTCCGTAGTTTGTAAGAGAAACTTTGCCCAAATTCTTCTTAGGCAACAAAACTTAAGAACAACAACAAATAAGGCAATTTTTCAATTGACAACTAAGTGCTTAAGGATAAAAGAGTGAAGATATTACTCAAAGCACTATATTGATCAGTTTCATACTAAAATTTAAACTAATCCAAAAAATTTAAAAGTAAAGCACCATATTGGATCACTAACAAAAGCAGGTGCACATGAAATTTCAAACTAAATAAATAAAAAAGTGGTGCTGACCTGCGAAGGATGCATTACTCAGTCCTGCAAGGAAAAAAAACAAGTAATCAGCAAAAGCAAGATTTCTCTAGAACACCATATGAAACATGGAGAAGGATGTCCACATGTACATTGAGAAAAACCTTAACTAGGTCCTATTAGATACATGAATATCGGGAAAGAGAACATAACAACAAAGTACTTACAAATATAAGAAAAAGTACTTACAAATATAAGAAAAAAGAAGAGGTTGGATTAATCTATTGGCAAGAACTTAAACATGCAATGTAGACAAGGGTTGGAGCATGTTTACATAATGAACAATCAGTCATAAGGTGTTCTTTTCATGTCAAACAGTCTGCTGGTTAAAGATCAGAATACAAACATGACCAGTCAATAAAAAAATCAAACGGATAGACAAACCAACAGTAAAAGAGTCAGGTTACCGTGTGACCCACTAATATAAGTTTATTCTTGCACAACTCGCTAGTTAAATACTCCCTCAATCTTGGATTGAATGTCATATTGAACTCGCATGGAGTTTAAAAGGGGAGTATTTGATGCAAGTACTATTTTTCATCCCAAAACTGTTTGAAGAAAATGTCTATAGGAAACAAGGCATTATTTCTAGACATGTTAGAAAGTATATGAGATCAATCGATTCCAAACCGAGGAGTAATCTTGTCGTTTTTGTGTAGTGACCCAATTTAGGGTTAACAACCCATTTTTCCAGTCAATCATATAAGTTAGGTCAATTAGGATTTTAGTCCACATAGTGAAAGAATGTACATGATAAATAATCAACTTAGAAGGTCAAGATTACCCGTCAATGGGCACACAATATCTCTGCTAACAGGCAACTCAACACAAACATGATCCAAGATTTCCATGTCATAAACAGGTTCAACAGTTTTATGCATAAGCTATCTCTCGAAAGTCCAAACCTTGTTCATTACAATGCCAAGTCACTAAGTTGTATTGGAAATTGCAATCCGATACCTAAACAACACATTTCACAATTCAGAAATCATGGTGCATTAGACACCCGATATTTCTCTCGCAACCAATTTTTCAGGCATGGCGCAGAAACAATGTACAAAAGGAAACTTTGGCTCTTTACATCATACACCATGAATTTAACGTTATAAAACCCTCCAGCGCGTATTGTTGTAAATTCTCATTTTCACCCAAACTTCACTCGCTCATTTAGACAAAGTTA
Organism: Forsythia suspensa; assembly: GCA_023638005.1. NCBI lineage: Eukaryota > Viridiplantae > Streptophyta > Magnoliopsida > Lamiales > Oleaceae > Forsythia > Forsythia suspensa. Next base: position 141,798 of record CM042667.1, read on the forward strand.
TCCAAATAATTTCCTTCCACTTCTATTTTCCCAGTTAACAAAGCTGAATTTAAGCCTCACAAGGTTCCCAGTTAACAAAATCATTTAGAATTCTTATCCACTGTGTTCTTATATTATTACCTTTATGCTGCAAAAAATTGAAATAAAAATTAGCGTTATTATGAAAATTGGTAGCATTCCTCACTAGTGAAAGTTCATAATTTCTTTACCATCCACCAAAAAGCATCATTAATATACTTGAAAAATTGTACTGGTTTGATATAAGAACCCCACCCCTTAGGTAGGTAATAATGTGATCCCAGATTCCTCTTGAAAACCCATAACTAGTTGATGTTTTATAGAGCTAAGACACTAGTCATTAAAAAAAATTTCTCTGCTCAAGTATGCATATAAATAGCCTAATATGATACTTCACCAAAAGAACCAACCTAGATAGATAGTCCACTAGCAATAAAGAGCATTTGCGCATTGAAGAATTGTGTGCTGCATTGAAATAAAATAAAATGAGTATCCAAAGACTTTCTCTAGTGCGAAGTTTTTCCTGACTTCTTGACTTCTCAGTGAACATTTAAGGCAGGGTAAAATGTTTGCAGCTTTATAACTCATTACATATCATCAATGTGGCAATATGATGCATATACTATTAAATAAACACTACATCCTCAACAGCACTATACTTGGCATGTGCCTATGATGATCATATTAGATGAATGACTCATTTTATTTGACCAGTTAACTATTCATTATAGAAAGATATAACTTGAAGCAACACACTTGTTTAGTTGGTTTCATGTAAAGTCCAGCTAAATGGCATAAAAAGTTAGAAAAAAACTGCAACTGCTGCATTTTGGCCAAAATAAAGGAATTTTTCAATTAGCATAGCATTGGCAATGCCATAATTAGAAGGAAAGAAAAGAAAAGAAAGAGACTTGGTATAAGTTTCATCTCAACAAACAAAAAGCAAGTAGAAAGCTCAAGGAAGTGAACTTTAACTATTGCACCATTGAAAATCTAACGAGTATAGACAGCATGTTTCTTTTCCTTAGATCATATGTCCCCTTACCCAAAACCACCAACCGCTACGAGTAATAAAAATGTGAATTGAAATACATACATTATACTTTCCTAAAGGTACAAAATTAAATTCAGTTTTTTATTTTGAGAAAAACACAATTAACTTCAAGAAGCAGAAAGAGGAAGTAACATTAATTTCTTTCCTAGCTTTCCTTGTAATTAATTATCTCTCTTGGCACACTGATTTTACCATGGATCTAAGAATCAAAAAGTATAATAAGAATGCAAGAATAACAAATTTACTGACAAGAGTAGACGGACAAAGTTCATCGAATTGATCGTGAATTTCTAATAGTTGATGAATACATCCACGAGTAACAAGCAACCTTCAGCGAAATTTGCATCTTTGTTAATCAATTTTCAATTAAGCAATGACGAGAAAAGTTCAACGTGGGCAGTGGGTATCAATCAGAAGGCGCTAAAATTGTGTGCAGATTAACTTTTAGCGCTAAATTACATATACTTCAAAACAGATCTAACTAGAAATATAATTGTGTGTACCTTGCGGAATGGTGAGAAGGGGCTGAGAATCACAGTCACAAATGCAAGGAGGGCATGAGGAGGAGGAAGAAGAGCGGCCGACAGCAGCTAAGCCTTCCAATAAGTGCCAATACAGAGGTGGACCTACTATGTACGCTGCCAGGCACAATGCCATCAACCCCAGTACAGCTTTCAAAACCCTAGTTTTCACTGCCATTCTTAACGAAAACTCTCAATCTCTGTTAAGAGTATGTAATGTATGTGATATGTCTTACGTTTTAAGACGGAAGCCGGCCATCATTGTCATTGATCTCAACTAAAATGGGTAAAATACACAGTTGGTCACCTATCTTATAGAGATATTTCGTTTTAATCGATCAACTTTTGATTATTTTCAATTTAATCACCAAACTTACGATTTTATCCTAAATTGAACACCCCTAAAAGCTAATGAATTTTACCCTTAAAAAATGTCAATACATGCCTTTCACATTTAATTTTACCGCCAAATTGACACAGATTCTGTTCGAAGGACCGATGCTACTAGAAATGTTAAGCAATAATGGTTGCACTTTTTACAAAAGTTAAGAACATCCATTCTAATTTTTTTTTTCCATCATATCTTGTGAAATTTGGTCACGGTACGTAATAAATAAATAATTAATAGTGGTTATATTGTCCTACAATTTTTTTTATTGTACTACTTTCTAATTGTATTAAACATTTTCAATTTTTGTTAATTGTCACACTCGTGCCTCCAAATTTTTTTCGTCCTCATTCTTATCTCCAATATTCCATTAATTAGCACATTTTGTCATTTTATCCAAAAAAATAGATTAAAAGGACATAAAAAGACTATTTGCTCTTCATATTTTATCGAGTTCAACATTTCAGTTTTTCCTATTTGTTTTTCTCTTTTCTACATTGAGTAATAAAATTCATTTTTTACTCTTTTGTCTTTGGTTAGACTATTTTCTCTATTTTTAGGTGTGTTTAATTGTGATTAAAATTAATTTTTTGTAAAAGTTGATTGAAATATATAGTTGAAAAATTATGAGTATGGTTGAAATTAATATTAACTTTGACTTCAATTTTATAACAAAATTTTAATTATAATCAAACACAAATCGCATTGATTACACCTCCATTCGCATTTAATAAAGTCGCACTCTTTATCCATTATTATTATATACAAAAAAATAATTGTAATTTAAAATTCAGTCGATTGAGCTTATATTTAGTAGTTTTAAAATTATTTTCTAAATACTTATAAATTATAAATTTTACAAACTATATAAATAAAAATTAACTTATTTTATAATTTAAATTAAAGCAAACATAGGTATCTAATAATAGTCCAACCCTGTTCGTGGTCCACCATTGGTTCCTTGCTAGCCCAAATTGTTATATGGTTCCTGTCAGCTCTTGTGGCCCAAATTGTCCTTGTCCACTTTCACCTGGGCGGTGTAATATGATCCAAAGCCCATTTAATCCATCCACCAAATCTTGATCAGAATTCAGAATCAACATGCCCAAGAACAACTGATGAACGTAAGCCTACATTGGTCAGGTCTATCATCTATGGTTTAAGCATCTGAAATCAATATTCAGAAACTATTGAATTACTCAAACAATGTCCGAGGTTCCACATGATCTGATCCGGCGGATTCAGATCTCGACCCGAAATGTAGCTGGCCTATCCGGGTACGATCCCGGAGACCTGACCTGCCCCGCCCTCCCGTCTCTCTCGGCAACCATCGCATCCTTGGAACCTTCCCCGCCATATCTACGCTGCAGCCACTGCAAAGGGAGGCTCCTAAGAGGCCTACAGTCTTTCATTTGCGTCTACTGTGGCAATCCCCACCAAAACGATGTCGCTCCCGACCCCATTTTCTTTAATTCCACCATTGGGTATCAGTGGTTGCTCCAATCTCTTCAGCTCGATGGATCGGTATGATTTAATTATCACTTCCATTTTTATTCTTAATATAACTTTATGCTTACAAGGTACAATTTCGGCGCAAGGTTCTACTTTTGTTGTCTTTGTAGTACATTTTTCCATGAATGTTGTAACGATCTAATTGTATTCTACATTGCTCCCCAAAAGCCTGCCTATTGGATTTTGATTACCCATGTAGTGGCTTGCACGATTTTTTCTTTTATTTTCTGGCCTACACGCGTTTGGACAGTATTTCACACTTTGGTTAGTTATAAATGAGATGGGGTAGTCGCAGATTTAGAAATCCCCGAATTCTCTCCTTCAAGTGAGAGAGGCAGGCGTTTAGTTCAAAGAATAAGAAAATTTATTTACTTGTTAATAGTGAAAATATAGGTTGAAATTTATTTGCTTCTTGTGTATGTATTTGTTCTCATTTCCCTTTTATCTCATTTGTGCTCTTTCATTGACAAGATAACCTGCAGTTTGGAGAATAGAGGTGTTAGATTGTTTCATAATGAGATAACCCGAGGTCGATGCACAAGTTATCACTTTAAATAAATGATCTATTCAGTTACTAACTTCTAGTTTCTGGTTCCGGAAAAAAAGGGGGATACTTCAGCTTATTATAAAGCATGTATTTTAGCTTCTGTATTTTCTGTAGAAGTTCCTGTTATTAAAAATGTAGACACCAGAAAAGGACAGGTGGCATTTTTGTGTTTTGCCGATTTTGTTGTTTGCCATGTTTGAGCTTCCCTGCTGCCACTGGATTGATTCTATCCTTTAAAACCTAGTTCTCGCTGACATTCAGAAAGCATAATTTACTTGTCATTGCCCACCCCACCCCACCCCACCCCCACCCCCACAAAAGAAAAAAAAGCCAACATGCCCATCCACACTTCCAAAGCATTTGACAAGGGTTATATTTATGGGTGATGCTAATTTTGCTAAAATTTCAAATCAGTTTCATGAGCTCCCAAGAAGAACAATTGTTATGATTGATGGCCTGTAGCCCGGGTTTCTTATGTGTTTTATTTTCTAATCCCCTAACTCACCCTCTGGTTGTATCTATACGGATTTCAATATAAAAAAATATCATCAATTTGCAGGAACTGATTGGACCACAGATAGAAAAAATTGAGCCAAATCGAGCACAAAGTTCTTCTATAGGTGAAATCCCCTTGTCTGATTTCTTAAATTTTAGAATAGCGTGGCCAGCTGAGTCACAGAAGCAAGAAACTAGTGTTTCAGACAAGCAGCCAGAACAGAGTAAACGATCTTTGAATTTAACTGGAGTTGATCTGGACAGTTTCTTTTCTGAACCAAAGAGGGATGTTTCTGACAGATCTGTTGATCAGCCAGTAACAAGCAACCAGGTCAAGACTTCACAGTCAGAAGTTGAAGCTGCTGACAATCTAAATTTATTTCAGAATGTTCAGCCATCTGAGCCAGCTGTTAATTCTTCTGAAGGCAAGAATGTTGATTCATTTTCCGGATGGGAGGCAGAGTTTCAGTCCACTGGTTCTGAAAATCAACACGGTGGTTCTAACACACCCGACCTTTTTATAAGTTCTTCTGTGGATTCTGGAAAGAAATTCCAGGATACCAAATCATTTGACCCTTTGGGTTCTGAGGTTGATCTTTCTGCCCACATGGAGTCGTTGTTCGGACCTGGAACCAATCTAAATGATGGAAAGTTGAAAGATAATTCAGCAGATTCTCCTGCATTTGGTGACTGGAATTCAAATGACCTGCGGAATAATGTGAGTTCTAATGAGTCCCAGCTAGCTGAGGGGTTTGATGCCACTTTCAGGGCTACGGATGATAATATATTAGAAAATTCAAACTATTCTTCTACTAATGTTGACTGGTTTCAAGACAATCAATTGAAAACCAACAAAACAGATGAACCCGAGAATACCATAGTAAGTAGATATGACGATTCATTTGATGAATGGGATGAATTTACTGGCTCTAATAGCACACAGGATCCTTCTAAAAATGCTTTGACACAAAGTGATATTCAACTTTCTGCCTCTCTTGGAAAGCCTTCAGAGATAGATCTGTTCAGTTCAAACAATAAATTTGAAGAAATGGATTTTGGTAGCTTTTTACAACCTGATCTCTTTTCTGGCTCATCAAGCAACGACAATTCTTCTACACAAGCAAACACTATTTTGCAAGAAGTTCCTGCTTCGGACAGGTGCGTATATACTTTACTGAGAAAGGTTCTTGATTTAATTCATATGGTAAATTTCTGGCTATCGGACCAGAATATGTTTATCAGTTACAAATTTGTCTCCTAATAAATATCATCCCCTTTTGCATTGGATTATTCATGTTGGCATGTGTTTCTTCTACATAAAGCAAAGTGAGGTGTTTTTGTATCTCCGTGACAACTGAATTAGAGCTTGGGTTATGGTATGTGTTTATGGAGGGAAGTAACGTCTAAAATAATCTTATTGATGAAGCTGGAAGGATCCTTTTCAACTAACTTCTGCAGAATCTAGGTTAGAAAAGACAGGACCACTCTTTTTGTTTGACCTCTTAAAAGTAATGGCTTTTTGACAGTCATTTCCATGTATTCATATACCTACAAGATCAAGTTCAGAGATGAAGAGAAGAAAATCATGTGGAGCTGATGCAGATAAGTGATGTAGAGCTTCAAAAGGAAGCTGTGGAAAAGCACATGACCTAGAAAGAAGTAAAAATAAAACTAAAATGACCTAGAAAGAAGTAAAAATAAAACTAAAATGATGATCTTTTTACTGTTTAGATTTTAAATTTGCACAGCATGTCCGTCTTTTCAGCATCATGGAGCGTCCAGCTCTTGTTTGAATTGCCTGCAATGTAACACAGAACCAGTATTCTTGATTACTTGCCCTGTCTTGCTCCCAGCACGGTAAGTCTCACTTTCACTAGAGTATGATGTAGGACTGAGATGATGATGCAGGTAGAAGGGCGAGAAGTATTAGATATATTTTGATTCACTTTCACTTGCTAAGTTTTTCGTTTAAGAGGCCTACTTTTGCACTACAATGTCAAATTTATCCTTATTAGAAAAGGTCTTCTTCCACAACCTTGACTTCTCTCTTCTACCATACCTCTGACCCCCACCCTAACTGCAAGCCACCTGCCCTCAGCACCTTCAGCCACCATGCACCACCGAACCCTGCCAGGGCCGCCACAACTCAACCACAAGGAATAGGAATGGAAAAATAAAATGAAAAGAAAAACAAAAAATAAAGCTCTGTTTGGTGCTTGGAGGATCCTGAGCAGTTGGGGAAATGAGGGGAAGGGGTATCATTTCTGGATGAAAAAATTTTCCAAATAGTGGAATTTGGTAGGTATCATTTTACCATCTAAGTTTTTTTTCTCAAAAACTAATTGAATACATAAGAGTTTGTGCACCAAACATTTGTCCCTTTGACAACAAAAGTATAATGAAGTCAGTCAGGTAGGACACACGGACTAAATTGTTTCGCTTTTGTGATTGTCGTTATTAACATTTATATAAAAGTTAAGTCTTTTGCAGAAAATTAGACCTTAACTTCTTCGACCATTATTAGCTAGATGCACAAGATTCAGTTTAGCAAGTCTTCATATGCATTTTCTAAATTTTTATTCCAATTTTATTGGAATAAAAATTGTTTAATATTAAGTATATTTCTCGGCCTCTGATAAACATTTTCATTGTTTCTCAAATCTCAACCTTTTGCTTTGGCGATCCAGTCTGATCCATGTTAATGCCCTTTAGACCTTTTGCAGTTGAAAGATGTACGTTTGAAGTTAATATTGTTTTGTGCAAGTTTTACAAGTTCGGTTGTGAATGCCAACAATAACTTGGAGATTTACGTTAGTCTAATATAGAGGTTTACAGTTGTAGGTGTAATTTCTTTTAGTCGTGCAGACTACAAAAAAAAAAAAACTCACTCAATTCGGGGCTGGATTTCTTAATTTTAATATGGCATAAAGTTTTACACGATACTTGAAAAAACATTGGACTTAATTTTTCATCTTTACACTTTAAACTAGTGGTCAAGATTTTCTGTCAATCATTTGATACGGGTCTAAAAAAGGTACTTTTGAATAGAAATGCCTGTTTGTTGAAAAACGACACTATGTCTGGATTCCCAAAAGGAAATGAGGTCAATCAATTCTCCATGAAATTATACTGCTAGCAAACCTGTACGAAATTCACATAAGAGATATCAATAAGTTTGCACTTAATACACTTCTATTTGAAATTAAATTACTAAAATTTCCAACACATTAGAATTTTGAATTTCTAGTGCCATGTCGCGTAACTGTGGGAATATACTCTTAAAAGTTCAAATTAATTGAACATGGGACTAAATAAAATTAGATTTACAACTCTTTAGCCGCTCTTATATATAGATATAGATGTAACTATTGCTTGATATCTATGGATATAACTATTGCTTGACAATATAATCCTCACTGTATCTTATTTGCTCTGGTCATTATTGGAAATAGAAATTGTTAGTTGCCTAAGAAACAAGTATGTACTGCCAACATACATATGTGTATGCCTCACAAAGCCTTCGCTGCTTATAACTTTCCGTGAGAGGATTGGAAACAATGACCTCATGTTAACCGTGCATGTAATATCAACATTAAAATAGCTTACTATGAGCTTCATGGAAATGCTCAAAATTAAAAACAACTAAGAAGTGAAGTCTGGGTACAAAGTTCTTTTCACTTCTTATTCTCTTCTTGGGCTTAGATGATATCTTTTTCCTTCAATTTTTTCTAATGTATCGCGTTGAACAGAGGCAAAACATGTTTTTGTTTTCATTCTTGATTTTCAATCAGATAATATTTACCATGAATTTCATCTATTTTTCTCTCTTTCTTCTTACTTTCAGTCTTTCTCTTCTCATTTCCTTAATCATATTATCCAACTGTAGGTTAGTTGATACCAGCGGGCTTTCCAATGATGCTGCAAATAGTGAAGAGGTTTTTGGTAAATCCACCAAGACAAATGATGATTTCACAATGTTGATTTCTCAGATGCATGATCTTTCATTCATGCTCAAGAGTGATCTTTCTATCCCCTCCAAATCAGACAGCCATAATGCCTCCCAACAAGATTGAAAAGCTGTGTATTTGTCCAGCTCTAAATATGTTGTACTTTATTCTGGTATGTATTCTAGTTCTGAGACATTTTTATTTTTGTGTCCTTTTGGTATTGTAGTTGTAGTCTCTGGTTTCTTTCTATGCATAAAAACAAGTCGTAGATATAGAACGGTAATTTCATTGGGAAGCAAAATAAAATCTGATTTATACAGGCTACCTTCATCGTTTTTGAGTCTGCAAGTGAATCACGATTGTTTAGATGTGTTTTACCTCAGTATTTATTGATCTTCAATTACTCCTGCCTTTCAGTAGAACACAAAAACTTTCTGTTTTATAGTTTTGGGTCTTGGGAAATAGGGAAATGAGACATCATCACTAGTGTTCAAAAATAATAAACGAATCTGTTGTGTAGTCAAATCGGCCATATCTCCTAATTGAAAAATTCTGATGTAGAACAGAAAAGTTATTTGGTTTTTAAAATCAAAGATTAATTACATCTATCTAGTTTTGGATACTGTTGACGAGCTTGCACTCATTTGCCAATTAAATGCCTGAATAGAAATAGAACTTGTCCCTAATTCTGACTGGTGTGAGTTCACTGTTAAGAAACAGAACCATTTGCACATCATTTGTAGTCCCTGGTTTTCGATGGCATGTTATGTTCAACTCAATGACACTGCATCTGCTAGTGCACTTCACAATCAAAGAGCCATTTGCGGGAGCGCATGTCTTGAGGGGAATGAAGCCCGGTCCGAAGCATTCAGGGACTATTTTTTCCATTGCATATTCAGAAACTCACTGGACTTTTCAACCTGCGGTAGGCAAGAAACTTTGATAGGGTGCCTTCAATTTCAGTAACTAGCTTGAAGGCTTTTGTAACTTAAGTTTTGGCTGGAAGAAGTTTAGGCCAATGCCAATGAAGTTAAGTATAATTTTGTGTGCTTTCTTTTTATCATCTCTTTCTCAAGTCTCAGCAGTCGGAAAAGACTTTGTTACCCCTGTGAACGTCTCTTATGCATGTTTAATGATAACTTAAGCCGTGTTATCCCAGCCAAACATCCCCATCCCTAACTGTATATGTTGGCTTCACTGTGGACTATTATTCTTAGCACATTAACAATAATTTATCACTTATAAAAGATAAATCTAAAACAACAAAAATTCTTGGCTAAACAGCCCTAGTGCAACATAAGATTGGGGAAGATCTCAACAAAAAATGAATTGTTGTTCTTGTTTATAAAGTATATACTATTGAACTATCGAATTTTGATCTTAATGACGCGAATTATTTTGACAAGATATGTCAAACGCTATAAAATATTATCTATCAATTCTCAATAAAGTTTCTTTTCACATTAACAAGTTACATTAACAAGTTAGAACAAGACAATAACTTTTTATAATGTTTTTTCTTCTTGGCAAAATTGTACAATTAAATTTACTAATTTTGAAGTTTTATAAAAAAAAAAGAAAAAGAAAAAGAAGAAACTATATAGTAAAGGAGGAGATTTGTTTAATACGTAATTAATTTGTTTATATTCATCACCAATCGTAAGAAGATTTTCATTTTTACTCATGATAAAAAAGCAACATATGTCTGTCACTCTTCACTAATATATTTGAGTAACATCTACTCTTCAGTTCAAATATTCTCTTATTATCTCTGTCTCTCCTCCGCCATTCAACAACGTTCAACGGATTTTGTTGTCGTGAAGATATATTTTGAATTTTAATTATAACGATAATAAAGTATTTTCTAATTCAATACCATCCAAATTTCAAGATATTCACTGGTCATTAATTTATGACCTTATTGGTCAGATTCTACTACGAGTAAGCGCATGCTAGTTTAGGAAAAATAACAACAAATAAGGTAGGGCCATTTACCACGACAAAAAAGAATAGAATGGGAGTAATTGTTGGAGTGAGTGGCATCTGGCAAGACAATGATATCCAATTGTTCTAGACTCTTCACAAAAACCCTCTTGGTCAACAGCAAACCCACATACCCAGCTTTCTCCCTCCGTCGGGCTCTCTCGATCCATCTTCTTCAGGTTCGTGCAATGGCTTCTGAATCTGCTGCTTCCTCAACATTCAAATATCGCTATAGTTGCATTTACATAACCACTTTAATATCGTTATAGATTTACATTTACTATAGTAGCGACTCACAATATCGAACTTTCTATCAATATCGCTATTTTCGATCAATCATTGTTCAAGTTATATTTAAGCGTAACGATATAAATATCGTTATCTTATAACCGAAAGACATTAATATCGTTATAGTTACATTTACTATAGTATGACTTTAATATCGTTTCATCAACTATCAGTAACGATCTGTGATTACAATAGATTGTTTGGGTTCAACTATAATCCACTTCAATATCGTATAATCGAATCATCATTATCTATTACAAAATTACTTTTTAACGAACGATATAAATACAATATTTGTTACAATGAAGCTACAGTTTAATATCGTTATAGTTACATTGTGGTATAGTAACAAGTTTGAAGTAATTCGATAGGAATATTTTCTATCAACTCCATTTGTAACATTCACTGTAAGTATCGTTATTTTGACTAGATACTATTGTTCATTCGCTTATATGTGAATCTAAGCATGATATAAATATCGTTATTCATCGCAACGCGATAATCGACATTAATATCGAAACGATATAGATATCGTTATGTTACAAGCGAAAAGACATTAATATCGTTATAGTTACATTACAATACTATAATATGACACTTACAATCGTTCGTTATTTGGGTTCTACATTGTTGGGTTCATGCAATTTGTGATTCGGTCGAATCATCATTATCTAGTACAAAAATTACTTTTAACCCGAGGCAAAGGCAATATTTTCCGATGAAGTGCTATAGTTTAGACTGCCATACAGATTAAAGGTGTTGCCAACAACGTTTGAAGTAATTCGTTGAAGAATAAAGTAACTCCATTTGTGTTTTATTCATTGTTCGTATGGTCTTTTGTAACTAGATACCATTTTGGATATTTCAGCGTGTGTTCTAAAGCATGTCATAAAGTATGTGGATGATCGGTCAGACATGTTGAGCAAGCTTGATATAAATATCGTTATGTTACAAGCTGAGAGAAACTGACTTTAATATAGATTATAGTTACATTTTACTATATTGTATGACTTTAATATAGTTTTCATTATAAGCATTCTTGACTTTTGGAATGTCTTTATTTGGGTTCTATGACATCCATTTGACAATTCGGTGGGAATCGAATCATCATTATCTAGTGATACGAAATTGCGTTAAACAAAGTAGCAAGACAATATAATTTTTTCGGTAATGAAGTGCAATGTCGTTTATCTTATCCCATGAGATACGGTGTTGCCCGACAAGTTGAAAGTAATTGGTGAATAAAGTAACTCCATTTGTGTTTTTATTCATTGTTTACGTATGGTCTTTTGTGATAGATACCATTTTGGGACATGTACGTGTGTTCTAAGCATAATAATAAATGCGTGGATGATCGATCAAGAATATTATAGTGGTTTCTTATATTTAATAATGTATGATATAAATATGGACATTGATATCGGCTTCTAGCGACATAATGTCTTTACTTGACAATAATTATTTCAGTTACGTGTTCTATGAAAAAAATATGAAATAAAAATAGGCTCGATAATTGTAGAATACTCGTTGTTAGATTTTCATGTAAAAAGTGATTATAGCCAATTTATGTTTGAGAAAAAAAAATGTGAGGCAGCCAGTTAAGGCTTACTCCTCCTCTGGCCCAACACATGGGGACCTTTGGACTTAAAATATTGGTTAAGCATTTCTGCAAATGTGATATAGACAATATGCCAATTAAAAAGACATTAATATAGATTATGGTTACATTACTAAATTGACTTTAATATGTTTCTATATATACGCGACTAAATATCGTTGAAGATTATCCTTTAATGATATTATAGTTGTTAATATTAAAAATTGGCATATAATGTGTTTATGAAAGTTTCGTTTCGTTAATTCTTGAAACGTTAATGACTGGTATGAATCCATGATATTACAAGTTGTGTATGAAACTATATTAATCTCATTATATTCAATAAAAGCGATGTTACATGGGTTTATTTATATTTATTATGATATAGTATCAGTTTCTATCTTCTAGCGAATCATAAATATCTTCCTTAATTGTTCCAGTTAGCGAAAAATAAATTAAAAATAAGATATGATTGTGGGCTCATTAGGTTTTCATAAGAAGTTTCTTAATGTGAGGTTCCGAGAAAAAAAAAAATTTGGTGACCAAGTGAGGGCTTCTCTCCTCTGGCCCATCCATCGGGGACCTCAATTTCCAAAATGGTTATGCAGCTGGGGTGTCTTGAAGGCATACCATGCTGGTTATTCATTTGACATTTTAAAATGCATAAAAATATCAATCCTCGTTGATTAAATTTCAAAATAATAATTACTTAATAATAAAAATAATATTTTATTTTGATATGTTTTATTATAAAATTATTTATATTAAAAATTTAATTGCAGTTCTCTTTTTGTAATGAGTATTGGTTATCTATTGCATTTTGTAATGATTGGGTGCACTTTGATTTATTTTAATTAAAACTAATGACATATTTACTCTGGAAGAAATTGACATCAACAGTTCACCCCGTAATTTACAAAAATGTATGATGGTCAATACTTTTGCGCATAAAAATAGAAAAACTAACAATTTTTTCAGATTGACACTTTAATAATAGTAACTATTGGATCTGATGTGTTTTTATTATTAAGTAATTATATTATTTCTGAATTTAAAATATTATTTATTATTTATGAAAAAAATAACTGTCATAAATTTGATACATTCAAATACTTTTATTAATTGGAGTTATATATTTATATTTAATCTTCAAGATATCTATTCATATTCTATTTTATATTTAATTTATAGTTTATTTTAAGTTCAAGCTTACATAATGTGTAAATTAACGTTTTATTATTATTATTTTTAATAATGTTAAATAAAATGTAATAAGATTAGTTTATTAATATAAAATTATATAATCATTTTATTTATTTATTTAAACTTAATTTTTTAAATAAGAAGGGAAGAAAAAAAATTTTATAAATATAAGGGAAAAAAGCCAATTTCTCACTATTAGTTTCTCCCTCTTTTAAGCCGCCTCAATCCTTAATAATAAAAATAATAATTTTATTTGTTATATTTTATTACTAAAGTGTTAATTAAAAAAGACCTCGTGTTTTTTTAATTTTTGTAAAAAAATAAAGTATTGGACCTGTTGGACCTATTTGTAATAATTAGAGATCACCTTTGATTTCTTCTAAATAAAACTAAATGCTGTATTTATCATAAGGGTTAATTTCCCAAATGTAAAAGCAACGTAAGTTAGAGACTTGTATCATCGAAAAATAAATGTTAAGAGGACCAATTCTACACTAATGACATGAATTAGGGATTATTTAGCCAAAGTCACGTTTTTCAACTCTATGAATATAATTTTATTATTTCGGTCAATAATTGTTAATTTAGATTTAATGAATATTGAAAAAAAAAACGAAAAGTGATTTGAAGGACTAAATTAAGAGTTTAAAAGAAAACTTGGAGGGTGAAGAAGAGATGAGAATATAAAGCCCCGGAGGACTATTTTAAGAGAAATATAAAATTGACCCAAAAAGACAAAACAAAAATTTGGAGGACAAAACGTGCAAAGAATTGAAATGAAGACCCCAAAATTTTTGGGGTATCCTGAGTAAATGAATATAATAATATGGGTAAATTTAATAAATAATCGCTGACTTACTTTAACATTAAACTGTGCTTGGCTGGCGTTACGTTCAACAATACGACTGGCGAAAACATTACCCATCCGTCATTCCATTCATTATTCTAAAAATTCAGATTCAGAGAGACGACACAGTAAGACAAACTCTAATTTCTTGTCTTTGTCTCCTCGCGTTTATGTACACAAAAGTTGATTTCAAATGCACAAATGCGTCCGTGTTTTAATCACTTCATACTTGTTTTCCCGATTTCTTTCATTTTCTTCTTGTTTTCTCCGTTGGGTAGATAGAGACGTATTTTGGAACCTGTGAAGGAATATAAGTTGTAGATTTTGATGAACAGAAAAAGAAAATATTTTTCTTTTTAACTTTTTTAACCGGAACTTTGAATTGTAATCAATTACTAAAATCATGCGTTTGAAATTGTGATTTTTCTTTCTTTCTTATGCTAATTATCTTTTTCTTTTTGTCTGGGGAAAAATATTAAGCAGACATTTGATGCCTATGTGATTGGGAAAGAAGAGGCTCCTGGGATTGTTGTCCTTCAGGAGTGGTGGGGTGTTGATTTTGAGATCAAGAACCACGCACAGAAAATCTCTCAGTTTGATACCGGCTATAAAGCTCTGATCCCAGAGTAAGATACTGCATATGATTGATCAAGCAAATTTGACTTGATATTTTTGCAAATATTGATACATGTTATTGTCATAATTTGTTCGCATATGAAAAGTGATGCTTTTATCTTTTCCGGTGTTTTCTTGTAAATTGTAGTTTGTACCGAGGAAAGGTTGGCTTGGATGTTGCTGAAGCACAACATTTGATGGATGGTCTTGATTGGCAAGGTGCGGTGAAGGATATTCAAGCCTCAGTTAACTGGCTTAAGGCAAATGGTTCTCAGAAGGTGTGTAATTCCTTTTAACCAAAATTGGGAAGTTGCTCTTATTTATGACAGAACAAACTGAAGGGGAATTAAAACAAAAAAGTGAGTAATGGGAGGGTTGAACTAAGAAAACACTCCCTCTATGTGCATGCGTGACTTGCCCTTACGTACTCAAAGAATGATTCTTATATACTCTAAAAAACTGCAAGCTAGACCCAGATTTGGAAACTTGTTACGATTTTGATATATCTGTGCTAGAAAATTTGTGCCGTTCTTGTTTATATATTTGATCAAGAAGATGAAGTGGAAGAAATTAAAACCAAAGGCTTAGATACTTTTTGTTGAATTCTTGTTTTTGGGAATTTTGATGAACACATTGTTCTTTATACTTTTTACTATGTAAGTTTGCCTGTTTTTTGTACTTTGCCACTTTGATCAAGCATGAGAAAGTGTTCATTCGAATAGATAATTCAGAAGGGTAGTTGTGTGAGTTTGGTTGATTATCTTCTAAACTGTGAGTAAGAAAACTTCAATGCTTATAATTAAAAGTGCTGCGGAATTGGCGAATAGCTTGAGAAGTCTAAAATAAAGTCGATGGAAAACAAACTATCATGGAGTTCAGAAAGTTGATGAAAATGAAATTGCTCATTTTGCTCCCGATTTGGCATCTTCGAAAAGCCATTACGAAAAAGCTTAAGAAATTTCCTTATTTGCAGAATAAACAGATAAAACATAAAGACTCTTAGACAACATATTATAGGCTACCAGATGAGATATAAGTCAATGCAATATGATGCATTACGAACTATACGGGAAGGGATACTCTCTGAGATGCAGATTTCACCGAGTATTCAACAAGAAACAAGAGATTGATATAGATTTCTAAAATGGAATGTGGAATACTAGTGAGTGATAATTAGTGACTCACGTGGACGAGTGACAGTGTAAGTTTATTATAGCTCTTTACGTTTGAAGTAGCAACTGACTTAAAGAGTCACGTAACAAGAAGTATTAGTACTCTAGAGCTCATGTATGAAACTTAGATGAATGCCAAAGTATAAGTAAAATATTATCGTAAACAGTTTTTGACCAAGTATACAAGCTGTGAGATCCATTAAAACTAAAATGTCGTCTAAAATTTAATTTATGTGTAAAAATATCAATAGGGCGTCTCTGTATGCTTTTGTTCACAAGGTTGAAGGAAACGATGCCTAATTTTTAGATGCTTTGTCTTGTTATGTATGTTAAGTAGACCCCACTTTATTGTCCTAAAGTATATGAATATCACCGTAACTCATGTTGTTGTCCAGCATGTTCTGTTTCATGCGAAGCTACTGAGAGTAACACAATGCATGAGCTTTGTAGTCACCTTCTATTGTATATATAACAACGCTATTCTGCTTTCTTAAGTGTCAAGATACTAAGCAATATCCTAAAAATAGACAAGTTTTTGAAGTACTTTATCTGTCTATCACTTGAAGTTGCAAAATGTGAACCACTATAGCAAAATAACTTTAGATAGAAAATAGTACAACAGTATAAGCTTCTTAAGAATCTCATCACATTATAATTGAGATTTCTTAGGACAAATCTGAAATTTAGCGTAGAGGTAGAGTAGAATGTCTTTGTTACTCGTGAAGTAGGTAGCCTATAATGCCTTTATACCCTGTTACTTCTATAGTTTCACTCTTCTATCACGATAATGTTAGGTATGTAGACGAACCCAAAAAAATTTATCACTTCAAATAATAATAAAAAAAAATGGCCAAGAATCACTGCACTAATTTTTTTTTTTTATCACTTCAAATGGGCCATTAAAATGGCCCAAAAAGAAAAGAAATGAGCAGGCTACACCAAAAATATATACACATATACGTATAATGTACGAACAAGGGTTACTTAAAATTGTACATATAACTGTACATTTATTAACTTCCGCCCGCATTGAGTTAAAATCGTGGCTCTGTCCCTGTAGTTGCTAAAACTGAACTTTAAGAGAGATTGAGCAAATCTTTTGAACCGTGCTTTAGGAGACTGGTTCAAACCGCACAAAGATTTCTTTAGTTTGCATTTCTTTGAATCGCTGGATATGCGAAAGAAATCCAGTCTCCAGTGGATAGTACGTAAGCTAATGGTGCACGGAATAATCCCACGGACGAGAGGCTTGAAGGGGAAAGTTTGTGGTCGTTACAAATGCCGTATAAATTTTGTTTTACGAAGAGGAAATAAAAAATGTGTTATAAATTGCGTTCCACATATTTTGCCTCTGTTTCTAATTCTTTGTTTTGTTTCTTTATCTGCTGCTGCTAATTTTTCATGCATCTGAGTTCAGCCATTTAACAAATTCATGTCTTATAGTTCCTGTAAAGATAAAATTATAAGCTTTGCGATACACCTCTTGAAGCTTGTACCATAATGTGTAAACCATAGCCAACACTTCCTTACAAATTAAATGTTAACTTCCGAAAATTTTCATAATTTAACTCTGAGACTGTAGTTTTCCTTTTATTTTAGTGTATTGTAATCTTGTAAATTTTAACATGCATAATCAAGCACACTTAATCAAAACAAATGAATTAAAGCAACTTCATCTGGTATTCTGTAAATCAGTTTAATGATTATTTAATGTCTTTTTGGTTGATTAAAATTGGTGTGATAAATTGTTTCTTTTTGCATTTACTAATGGAACTTCTCAACTTGCTACATTTTTTTGGCAATAGGTTGGTGTAACTGGTTACTGCTTGGGGGGTGCTCTTGCTATTGCAAGTTCTGTGTTGGTCCCTGGGGTTGATGCTGTGGTAGCCTTCTATGGTGTGCCTTCACCAGAGCTTGCAGATCCAGTGCATGCTAAGGCTCCAGTGCAAGCTCATTTTGGTGAACAGGACAATGTTGTTGGATTTTCTGATGTGAAGGTATGGTCTGGAGATTCCTGTGCTACCATTTTTTTCAAAGAAATAAGTGAATGTTTGGTTGTGCTGAAATTATTTTTCAAGTGCTTATAAATTGTGGGTTCTATAGAATGTGTCATAATGAGTGGTTGTCTATTGCAGTACCATTCGAATGTTCACTATCTTGTTATGCATATGGAAGTCCAACCCAATTCCGGCCTCTCTATCCCATTTACTCCAATTAGATGAAACACAACTTTGGATTAAACATGCTTGGGCAAATGATTCATCTTCACTATGGTGATTTGAAGATTGTAATGAAGAGCTTGTACATATATTTGGATCCTAGTCAAATCATTAAATGGTATTGAAGAACAAAAAGTGTAATTAATTAAACATCCTTGAATGATCACAAGTTGAACGGATAATGTACATCATGGCAAGAATCTTCTAACCATGCATATTTACTGTCAAATGGTGGAAAGAAGATGTTGGCACATTTTGTCTTAATTAATTTTGTATATTTGCATTTGGCAGCATGCGATCAGATGTTCTTACGTACTTATCTGGTGGTACATTTATTAGCTTAGAAATGGCTATAAGAGAGAGCTGGCACATTTTATTCTCTGGGATATATTTTATGTGTCTGTGAAGCTTGCTAATGAATGTGATTTTAGCACGTTGAGCAGGCTAATTTGTTAATGGGTTTCACAGAAACGTGGGATGCAGTTTTTAATGTGTTCATTCATGATTAGCTGGATTGCTATTGGGTACATTGTATATTGATTGCTATGAATTTTTGTATCCAGACTGGGAAAGCCTTAGAGGAGAAGCTGAAGGCATCAGGAGTTCCACATGAAGTACATATTTATCCAGGAGTTGCACATGCCTTTATGAACAAGTCCCCCGAAGGGGTGCAGAGAAGAAAAAATATGGGATTAACTGATGAAGATGATGTAGCAGTTGAGTTAGCATGGACCCGCTTCCGTAACTGGATGAGTCGCTTCTTGTCTATCTGAACTCTCCAGCTCATCTTGTTATTTCTTAGCACTAGTGCCTTATGAAGATACCTAAAGTAGAATAACACAGTATCGTGTCTGAAGACAATGGTCAATCTGGGTGTGTCCTTGTGAGTATGTAAGGTTTCTTTTTTACTTGTTCTGTTTACGGGTGTGAACAAGTGCTTATTGGCTTCAGTGAAGAACTTGTGTTAACTGTCTGTTTACGACCCATTCTCTCTTAAATAAATAAAGCTCGACCTCGAGCTCTGGGCCGGTCTGCCGGGTCTTCCCTGTTGTTCTGTTCCCTCCATGAGAAAGACGGTATATTTACTTGCATGAGAGACTTGCTATGGCTTTTTAAAGTTTTCTGCTCAAAATAGCACTCTAGATTGGTAGATCACTGTTTTAATACAAACTTTACAATCTGAGTTGGTGGTCCTGGTCTTTCAGCTGTGTCCATTTTGGTAACATCAGCATCCAGAAACCTGTGGGGGCAATCACTAAGCAGATGAGAAATTATTCTGTGTTATCAGGAGAAAATGCATGACTTTTGGACCAGATGACCCTGTCAGATCTTGCCAAACCTAAATCTTAAACTAGAAGATAGCGATGAAGTGCAATGGCTTGGCACTAGCTGCAAGGACTTCAGGAAGCCTGTTGTGTTTAAGGAATACATTACCTGAGTGGCAGTGTCCTTGAGAGTCCATTGTGGCAAATTGAGGCAGTGGCAGTGGCCCTTTTCAACCATTTGAATTTGAGTTACAATGATTTATATCTAGTACATAAACGTTGATTCTTGAGGTGTGTCATTTTTCCAAAAGATTGAGGATGCACATTGATGAACCTATTAGTCACCTACATTTGGGGGTCCAGTACAGATGGTCGGGTTGAAGAGTTGCATCGGGCGGAGTCAAGTTGGAAGCCTAGGCCGTAAGGCCTAAGACAAGCAAACCCAAATTGGTCACCTGAGGGCCGAGCATCAAGGGCCCAAAGGGCAAAGGCTTGTGTGCCTCTGCCTCGCTGAGTCCCAAGCTCCAACAGCCGTGCATAAGCCTAAGCTAGGCGCCTAGATGCTGACGTGAACCAAAACACACGTCCCCATGGGGCTCGAGAAGAAAGCATACAAGTTTACAATACATAGAGCAGTGAGTTGAAAATATTCTATTATAATATTTATTGACATACATTATATATTGAGATAGTTTCGTAATAAAACATGTTTCAAGTCATCTTATTAAAATGTCAGGCGTCGTACCACTCGAATAGGAGAAGATGAATGACTAGAGTCTAGATATGACAAAACAAGAATGAGAAATTTGGCGCCCCAACGCTATTATAGGCAAGTTTACAAGGGCATAGGTGGAGGTGACCTCAATCAACGACCCACTTCTAGTAGGCCATCTTCCCACTTTTGGTGAAAATAGGTTACAAGAGATATATTAAATTTGATACATCTTGTAATTATTGGTTGAATTAAAACTAATTTAACTTGATTTGAACTGACACTTAATCAACGAATATTGTCAAGTATGATTTGTATCCCCACAACTCATTAGGATTGGCCCAACCACTCCGGTTTATTAAAAAATCTAAAACATAAAATAAAAGAATAAATTATAGAGACCTCCCTTAAGATTTATGACAATTATATAGAATTTTCTCTTGTTTTAAAAATTACAAAAATCTCCCCACTTGGCATACATTTTCCATTTTGCCATTCTCTTATGCTATATATAAAATGTATATTAATTTATTGAATAATTAAAAATAGAATTTTATAGTCATCAAGGTGCTGGGTAACGATCTCCTTACTGTGGTAGGGGAGAAATTATAAAGTCCACATGACACGTGTTTTATGATCCATTGAAAAATGTTGAATAGTAAATTAGCGAAAAGGTACTCGAAGATGATTCATAAGAACATTTATTCCAAGTGTCTCTAAACCATCTATTAAAGACGACCGATCGAGTCGCAGGGTCCATAAATTGATAACGCAATCAAAATAGCCGTATACAAATTTTCCTTTGTCATTTGAAAATTCCAAATTCCACGCCTTCAAACTCAAACCAACTGTATAAAAACGGAAACTGGAACGAAACGCCATGTGCGGCCTACTCTACTACTCTCAATCAGAATCTCCTCATCTCCTATTGTAATGTAATTATCTATGGCACACAACCCTAGGCCATTCCCCTTTCATCTGTTCACACAAAACTACATTTCTGCAATCCTTATTCTCCATCGTCATTTTTGTCTGAATGTGATCACAAATCATGCATATAACTACTGCCACCTCCTCATTGCTCAGGAGAGCCTCTCGCTCTTCATCATCGTCAACTGCTACAAGCAAACGACTCTTGTCTTCTCTCTCTAGAAAACCCATTTCTAATAGTAATTCTGCTGTTTCTAGTGCTTCTTCTCGCAATTTTAGTTATTTGAGGTCCGTCGTGCCGCGGTGGAGCCACGGTGTTGACTGGAAGTCTCCGTCCAGCCTCACCGCTCTGATCAGGAACGCCTCCCTTGCTTCTACCCTTTTCAATCGCAAGATCGCTACCATGGGTGGGTACTTTTATCTTTTATGTTTCTATTTGTCTATTGAAATCGGATGCATTTTGTTTCTGATTTTAGTCTTACTATGTTATTGCCTCTTACATGGAAATTGCAGCATATATTTGTTTTGTTATTCGTTTTTTAAATAAATGTTATTCATTTGCTCTTGACTTGTGAACTCAAGTTGACTATCATATAAATTTCTGGAAAGAAGGCAGAAGTACTGGTTCACTTTTTTACTCCGGATACAATTGCTTATCTCTGAGAAATTTTATGCAAACAATGAAAATAAAAAGGGTTTTGTTAGTCTTTTATATGTCACCGAAAAGTTTACAATGACAACAAACATT
Organism: Forsythia suspensa; assembly: GCA_023638005.1. Taxonomy (NCBI): domain Eukaryota; kingdom Viridiplantae; phylum Streptophyta; class Magnoliopsida; order Lamiales; family Oleaceae; genus Forsythia; species Forsythia suspensa. Next base: position 163,859 of record CM042667.1, read on the forward strand.
TTTCTATTGCAACAATATATGGAGAGAAATTAATTTTCTGAATTGTTACATCATGTAGCTAGTATTTTATTGTTTTGATTGACAATTACTGTTCCACATGCAAAATTCTTGGTATTTTTAGGAATGTGTAGCTAATAAGTCCGAGTTACATGGAAAAATGATTAAAACGCAGTTAATCTATTCTTATTAATCGTCCAACATTTATTTTTTGGATGTTTTTATCAAGTAATTGTCATAATAAGACGTATGATTGCAGCGTCTGAGAATGCTTTCCAGAGAATCCTTACTAGTCTTCCCAACCCTGGAGGCAGCGAATTCGGAAAGTTCTATAGTCTGCCTGCTCTAAACGACTCCAGGATTGGTAATTTTCTATATACCGTTAAATTCTCCTGTTTGCAAAATTATTCTCAAAGTACAATCAATATCTCCATTTGATGAAGGCTTTTTGTTTACTTAATATCTGGTAAACTAATTGAATTGCATTATATTGTTGGGTTTCTTGTGTTTGCACTTAAAATACAGATAAGCTTCCTTACTCTATTAGAATCCTTCTTGAATCTGCAATTCGTAATTGTGATGGCTTTCAAGTTAAAAAGGAAGACGTTGAAAAGATTATAGACTGGTAAAATACTTCTCCAAAGTCAGTAGAAATACCCTTCAAGCCTGCTCGTGTACTCCTGCAGGTACTGGTCTTGATTGCTCAATGTAGACAGTTGTGATAATGAAACAACACTTTTCATCCAAATGATCTCTTTGGTTCCAGGATTTCACGGGTGTACCAGCTGTGGTTGACCTGGCTTGCATGCGTGATGCTATGAACAAGCTCGGTAGTGATTCTAGCAAGATCAATCCATTGGTATGCACAGTGTTGTATTGGTTTAATGTTCTGTTTCAGTAACTAACATTGGCAAGTGCATTCAAGATTAAATTTCTTTCTGCTATAGTTGCCTGCTAGTATGGCCCTGTTTCACCCAGCAATGCTTATAATACCAAGAGTTTCTACCAACTCTTATGTGGCAAATACTAGGTGGTTGTCTAAAATTTTGGTGCTAGTGCATCAAAATCCACTCAACCAGCCATTGTCATGTTTGTCGGTAAATGTTTTTAGCAGATGTTTTTTGTTGATGAAGTATTTTTCTTTCCCCCTCTGGATAAAACTTTATATTAAAGATGTAAATAAGACTTTCTAGGAATACCATACAACTTTATAGCACAAGGTAACTTGCAAATCAAAATCTAGTATAAAGTTCATTATCAGAAGTCTGTTTTGCCTCTGAGAGTTACTTCTTCAAATAGCGGAAGTTTGGGACATACATGTGTGTTCTGCTATTCTTAATGCCTTCACTGAGGAGATTCTAAGATCAGCTTAATTGGATTTGGGGTTCAAGACAGACGACTGTCCTTGTACATCTATATGTCTATTTTCCTCATTGTTTCATTCTCTTTTGCTTTGGTTTCTGGGGCGGGGGTAGGGGGTAGACATAAATTACCACAAGTTTATTAAATAAATGTTCTCGGCATTCCAGTTTCCTCCGTTGTGACGCCCGGATCCTAAAACCCGAGAGTCATAATGACATAACATGAATGTTAGAAAAATAAATCAATGCCTAATAACATTTAGAATTTTAAGGCTAAAGGATGACCAAAGAACATTTTATTTAGAACAAACATTAATCGTAAAACATATGTTCCAAAATTCTTATTTAATTAAAGACTCCTAATCTAAATATTCCACCACGGGTGTTGTCCACGCTTCGAATCTTCACAAGTCTTAGTTACCTGGAAGGGAAAAATGAAAGGGGTGAGAAAATCTCAGTAAGTACATACATGTTTATACATTTACAATGTTATGGAATCTTTTAACTTGAAACATGAAACTTGTACTTGAACTTTCATTGGAACTTTCATTTGGAACATTCATTTGGAACTTTCACTTGAACTTTCATGGTGGAGACATAAAAAACTATACCGAACTTAGATAGTAATAATTATTCATGCGTAGCGCTACTAAACTCCGGTCCGATCTTATAACATACACATGGACCCATCATATATTCCATAAACATGTAATATAAAACATGTATACACTTACCTTGCTTGAATCAATGAAGAATGATGAATTTGCTAAGTTTGTCTCTTTTACTTCACTATCTCTTGAATCGTACTTATGTATAAACCGAGAGAGAAGTGTATATCAAAGTGTGAAAATTATGATGGACCTTAGGTTCTATTTATAGGGTTACAAGAGTCCTGGTTGAAACCAACTAAAACTCTTTAAAAGATAAACTTTATCTTGAACTCTTATCTTAAAAAAAAACAACCATATCCTAAGAGATAGGATTTGTTGAGGATAACTCAACCACATTTATCTTAAAGGTCCATCCAAAATTTAAACGATATACACTACCATAACTATCAGCACTTTAAATTAATTAGATAAAAGATATGCAAAATTATATCTAATTATCCAATTAAAATACAACTGCAACATGTGGACAAAAAGGTAAATTACGCTTTGGTCCCAAACTATTGGTTTACTTCCAAATTGGTCCTTAATTTTTTCAGATAAAACATAATATTTATATATTCAAATTTAACGGTTAGTACGTTTATTCTAGATTTTATAATCTACCCACCTAAAACAATTTTTGTCCTCGAAAATTTACCTCAGCTGTCGTCGGCAAACAGTTGGGGATACTTAGATCGCATTTCATCCTCACGTTCCCAAGTTGCCTCCTCTCTTGAATGGTATTGCCATAATACTTTAACCAACTAGTATCTCCTTATTATGAAGCTTCTGACCTTCCGAGCTATAACACATATCGGTTGCTTCTACATAACTCCGATCTTCTTTGAATTTCCAAAGGTTGAAGTTTCACTACATGGGTTAGGTCAAGAATATACTTTACGAGCATCGATATATGAAAGACATCATGTCTTCTTTGAAAGTTCTGGTGGCAAAGATAACTGGTTAGCGACATTCCCAACTCGTTTTAAAATTTCAAAAGGACCGATATACCTTGGTCTAAGTTTACCCTTCTTACCGAATCGTAGTACTCCTTTTATTGGCGTAACCTTTAAGAGTACTTTATCTCCGACTACAAATTTCAAGTCTTTTCTTCTTTTGTCTGCATAACTTTTCTGTCTATCTTGAGCCTTCTTCATACTAACTCTAATCTTCTCAATTGCCTGTACTGTTTGTTCAACAATTTCTGGGCCCAAGATTTTACGCTCGCCAACTTCATCCCAATGAAGCGGGTGATCTACATTTCCGCCGCATAATGTCTCATAGGTGCCACGCCATGATAGAGGCATGGTAGCTGTTATTATATGCAAACTCAATTAAAGGTATATGTTTTTCCCAATGGCCTCCAAACTCTAGAACACACAATCGGAGCATATCTTCTAAAGTTTGTATCGTCCGTTCAGATTGTCCATCTGTTTGAGGATGAAAAACTGTACTAAATTTCAATTTAGTACCCATAGCCCGATGTAAACTCTTCCAAAAGTTAGAGGTGAATCTTGGGTCTCTATCTGATACAATTGAAAGCGGGACACCATGTAACCTCACCACTTTTTAACATACTGTTGTGCAAATTGATCCATAGAAAAAGTCATGCGAACGGTAAGAAATGGGCCAACTTGGTTAATCGGTCAACAATTACCCAAATGGCCTCATGACCTTTTACTGACTTCGAAAAACCTACCACAAAATCCATCGTCACATGTTCCCATTTTCATTCTGGAACCTCCAACGGTTGCAATAATCCCGACGGTCGCTGATGTTCGGCTTTCACTTGTTGGCATATCGTGCACTTCTCTACATATTTAGCTACATCTTCCTTCATATTTTTCCACCAAAATATAGTTTTTAAGTCACGATACATCTTTGTACTTCACGGATGTATAGAATAAGGAGTAGAATGAGCTTTTTCCAAAATCTCATTTCTCAATTCCTCAAAATTCAAGACACAAAGACATCCTCGATAACATAATGCTTTATCTTGGCTATGTTGAAATCCTTCCGCTTCTCGGTGTCGATCTCACTTTGATAAACTCAAGAACCGATCACCTCTTTGATGGCTCTTAATCCGATCGCGAAGAGTTGGTCGAATCAAAAGCGCCGCATTCGAGCGCAGAATCGCGTGTGGCAATCACCGAGATTTAATCTTTCAAATTCCTTCCATAAGTGGTCTCGTCTTGTCAACATTGCCACTTGTCTGTTGTTTTCCTACTTAAGGCATCGGCCACTACGTTCGTTCTTTGCACGGATGGTAATGGATCTCACAATCGTAATCCTTTACCAATTCAAGCCATCTCCTCCGCCTCATGTTCAACTCTTTTGAGTGAAAATATACTGGTGCTCCATGATCTGTATAGATGTCACACTTTCCTCCCGTATAGATATTGCTTCTAAATTTTTAGGCGTAGACTACCGCAGACTAGCTCTAGATCATGCGTTGGATAGTTACGCTCACGAAGCTTCAACTGCCTCGATGCATACGCAATTACGCGCTTGTTGCATCAATACACATCCAACGCCTGTTTGGATGCATCAAACAGACTACGAAATCCTTTCGATCCTTCGGTATAGTCAATCTTGGCGCATTAATCAATTTCTTCTTCAATTCTTCAAACCGCTCTCACATTTCTTAGTCCAATAAACTTTATACCCCTTGCGGGTCACTGTGTTAATGGTCCCGATATTTTAGAGAATCCCTCAATAAACCTCCTGTAATATCTCGCTAAACCCAAAAAGCTACGGACTTCTCCTACATTGGTTGGTTGGCCTCGACCAATTCAAGATCGCTCTACTTTACCTGAGTCCACTTCTATTCCTCGTGTTGTGACCACATGTCCAAGAAATACTACCCGTTCCAACCGAATTCACACTTTTGAATTTTGCAAAGAGTTTTCCTTCCTTAGAATCTCTAACACAATCCTCAAGTGTTCTTCGTGCTTTTCTTCGGCTCGAGAGTAGACTAAGATGTTGTCAATGAATACGATGACAAACCGGTCCAAGTATTCATGGAAAATGCGATTCATCAAGTCCATGAAAACCTCAGGAGCATTAGTTAAGCCAAACGGCATAACTAAGAACTCATAGTGACCATAACGAGTTCTTAAGGCCGTCTTTGAAATGTCACCAGTTTGATTCTCAACCGGTGATATCCCGATCTTAAATCGATCTTTGAAAATACTTTGGCCCTTGTAGTTGGTCAAATAAATCTTCAATTCTAGGAAGGGGTACTTATTCTTAATAGTAATTTCATTCAACTCCCGATAATCGATGCACATCCTCATTGACCGTCTTTTTCTTAACAAAAGCACGGTGCTCCCTATGGTGATACATCGGGCCGAATGAATCCTTTTTCCAATAACTCCTCTATTTGGGCCTTCAATTCATGTAACTCCTTTGGCGCCATTCTATAAGGAGCTTTAGAAATAGGTGCGGATCCAGGAATCAGATCAATCGTGAACTCTACTTCTTGTTCGGTGGCATTTCATTCAAATCATCGAAAAACATCCGAAAAATCCCGCACTACCTTAACGTAACCTGTTGTTAGTTCTTTAACTTCCTTAGCTACTACATCGTTCATTAAAATCCCGTACATCCTTCCGACCTCAAAATTTTCTTTCGCTTTCAATCTTTGAAATGATACGGGTGGGGTTTTATCTTCGTTACTAAAAGGTGAAGTTCTACCTCTCCAGGCTGCTTAAACACCACCTCCCTTTCAAAGCATAAAATAGTTGCGTGGTTCTTGGATAGCCAGTCCATTCCTAAAATCACGTCGAACTCTTGCATGTTCATGACATATACGTTTGTCTCAAGGTTTTACCGTTAATCTCTACCTTAGTGCCGTTTTACTATCTTGCTTGCACTCAATACTTCTCCTGAGGGGGTAGCAACATCTAAGGGAGTACTTGCATGATCACTAGGAGTATTGAGTTTGCTTTCATAAACTTGGGTTTTAAAAAATGAGTAGAGCAGAATCAATCAAAGCACTAAACTTGGCAAAAGATTAACATACTATTTCATAAATCTTGATAATTTGACATAAAAGGAAAGGATTACTTGACATACAAGTCCAAAACTTAGAATATAAAACATAGCTTTCTAGTTATCTAAAAATTCTCTCCATCGCTTTCATTTATTCTCGCTTCTTGATTATCTACATGGTTTGCCTCACGCGCTTCTTCGTGGTATGGTGTGGGGTTGTACTGGGGCTTTCCTCCGGGTCTTCCTCGGGGTCTTCCTCAATAATGTTACCATTATTGTCAATCGAGGTACCACTGTGAGGTCGAGGTCGAGCTCAATCATTTCCTATTGTCGGTGATTAACCATTTCTCCTCAAACTCATCATTAAAAAAGGTGGGGTGTCGATATTCAAACCTCTGCTCAATTTCATCCATAAACTGCTTTCAGAAGTGGTCGAGTGTCCTCGAAGGTGATACACAATTTCATCTCTATGAAAGTTGTGTCCATTTCTCTCTGCTCCTCTTATAATTTTGTTCACGGCGTCAAGTGTTCTAGCAGATTATGGTTCGGGTTCTTTACATACGCCTTATGTAATTTCAAAACATTTCACGTCCTCGCACCGGCTCTAATTTCTTGTGGACGTCTATCAACCATCTAAAAAGAAAGAAACATATCGTAATTAATTGTTTTTATTTCATTAACTTGAATATCGCGCAATTAAAAGGCTTCAAAGTGAGGAGGGGGGTCATTTAGACCACTTAAATCCCAAGCTCTCCTTAGACAGTTTAGGTCCTTTTGACAAAGCCTTTCAATTTTGCGAATATCAAATCAAGAAAACTCAAACAAAAGGGTAGAATCTTAACGGTTTTCTGTATATGTAAAGCATTTTTTTTTTTTTTACTAGAAATAACATGATACTTAATTAACATTTAAATGTAAAACGTGCTTTTCATATAATTCTTAATTTCCATCATATACATATTCAAACATTTAATCATTCATATTCGCATAATAATTTAAAAAAATAAATAAATACATTATGCAAAATTACTTGTACCTGACTTGGAGATTCGAAGTTTGGACGATCACCCTGGTCAACTTTAAATCAGCTTATCATGAAATAGTCTTTATTACTTAACTAATAACCAAAAAAAAAAAAAAAAAAATTTCACTGTTCACGTCCGTGAACAGTGTACCGTCACTGTTCACGTGTGAATAAATAATTTTTTTTTTTTTTGAAAAGTCTGAAATGTAAACACGGCTCGATACACTTGTGGACGCCCGGATCCTAAAATCCGAGAGTCATAATGACATAACATGAATGTTAGAAAATAAATCAATGCCTAATAACATTTAGAATTTTAAGGCTAAAGGATGACCAAAGAACATTTTATTTAGAACAAACATTAATCGTAAAACATATGTTCCAAAATTCTTATTTAATTAAAGACTCCTAATCTAAATATTCCACCACGGGTATTGTCCACGCTCGAATCTTCACAAATCTTAGTTACCGGAAGGGAAAAATGAAAGGGTGAGAAAATCTCGATGAAGTACATACATGTTTATACATTTACAATGTTATGGAATCTTTTAACTTGAAACATGAAACTTGTACTTGAACTTTCATTGGAACTTTCATTTGGAACATTCATTTGGAACTTTCACTTGAACTTTCATGGTGGAGACATAAAAACTATACCGAACTTAGATGGTAATAGTTATTCATGCGTAGCGCTACTAAACTCCGGTCCGATCTTATAACATACATATGGACCCATCATATATTCCATAAACATGTAATATAAAACATGTTTACACTTACCTTGCTTGAATCAATGAAGAACAAAGAATTTGCTGTTTGTCTCTTTTACTTCACTATCTCTTGAATCGTCTTATGTATATAAACCGAGAGAGAAGTGTATATTGTGGTGTGAAAATTATGATGGACCTTAGGTTCTATTTATAGGGTTACCAAGAGTCCTGGTTGAAACCAACTGAAACTCTTTAAAAGATAAACTTTATCTTGAACTCTTATCTTAAAAAAAAACAACCATCTCCTAAGAGATAGGATTTGTTGAGGATAACTCAACCACATTTATCTTAAAGGTCCATCCAAAATTTAAACGATATACACTACCATAACTATCCCACTTTAAATTAATTAGATAAAAGATATGCAAAATTATATCTAATTATCCAATTAAAATACAATCTGCAACATGTGGACAAAAAGGTAAATTACGCTTTGGTCCCAAACTATTGGTTTACTTCCAAATTGGTCCTTAATTTTTTCAGATAAAACATAATATTTATATATTCAAATTTAACGGTTAGTACGTTTATTCTAGATTTTATATCCGTGGTAATCCCAGAGAACTGAGGAAACTTTCTACTTATGTTTCGTTGGAAGATTACTTTTTAGTTTTAGTAACTTGGATTTTATCTTAATGGATTCTCATCTTCAAACGTTCTTTTGCTTTTTCTATTAGCAGTTGCTTACTAATTTGAGTATCCTATATGTGGCTTGCAGGTTCCGGTAGATCTAGTTATTGATCACTCGGTTCAAGTTGATGTTGCAAGGTCAGAAAATGCTGTCCAATCAAATATGGAGCTTGAATTCCAGAGAAACAAGGAGAGATTTGCTTTCCTTAAGTGGGGATCTAAGGCCTTCCACAATATGCTTGTTGTTCCTCCAGGTTCTGGTATAGTGCATCAGGTATTGGAGCTTGAGCACCATTCCTAGTGTGCTTTCAATGATTAAATCTTTTAATGTCTTTCATATAAAACAGATTAATTCATTTGGGTTTAGTTTTCTACCTTAACCATTTGTTTGCCTGATGATGCCCACGTTAAATGATATGACTGAGTCATTTCCCGTGCTCCTATATTAGATCAATCTTGAATATCGACGGGTTGTTTTCAACACTGATGGAATGCTCTACCCAGATAGTGTGGTTGGGACAGATTCTCATAAAACCATGATTGATGGTTTAGGAGTTGCTGGTTGGGGAGTTGGAGGTATTGAAGCAGAGGCGACAATGCTTGGTCAGGTACTAATTGTCACCGTCCCATGAAGATTCTTGACTGAGAATCTCAAATCTTTGGATGATTCACATCTTTGCGCACACACGCACGCACACATATATGCATCCAGTTATTCACGTTTCTGTAAATTAAGACACCTATACTAGATAATATGCTTAATTTTTAGCTACCACTATATTTTTCTTGTTGTATGTAATGTAATTGTCAAAGCACTCTAAAAGCAGCAATGATCCGTGCTTTAGAAATTTTAAGAACCTCTCTCTTATCCTCAATTTTCTTTATTTACCCTTATATTATTGCAAAGCAATCTCAAAATAGTTTTTCAGAAGTTCCACTTGTGTCAAACTTTTGGTAAAAAACTTCAGCTTGATGCTCTTAGCTGCTGATTAAATTTGTGTATGAGAATGCTACAAATTTATCTAATGCTGTTGTCTCTACCTAACAGCCAATGAGTATGGTGTTGCCTGGTGTTGTTGGCTTCAAGTTATCTGGGAAACTGCAAAATGGTGTCACTGCTACTGACTTGGTTTTAACTGTCACACAAATACTAAGGAAGCATGGTGTTGTTGGAAAATTTGTCGAATTTTATGGTAACATTACCGAACCTGGAGTAACTTGCTATAGCTATGTTAGAGGACCTAATGGTTGATGTATACTTGTTAGGTGATGGTGTGGGTGAAATATCATTAGCTGACAGGGCAACCATTGCAAACATGTCTCCTGAGTATGGTGCTACGATGGGGTTCTTCCCTGTAGATCACATGACTTTACAGTATCTCAAATTAACTGGTAGAAGTGATGACACTGTAAGTACATTTTATTAAACTAGTCGCAATCAAGCATGCATTGCATGTTATTTTTAATTGTAAAATGTTTCATTTAGATGTTGGATCAATACTACGAATAACACAAAAATGTAGCAAATAATAAAAAAATACACTGTCATGCATTGGGTTTTGTTTTCTTTTTTTAATTCATCAATAATCAATAAGCAAAGATAAATCACTAATAATTAATGCATCAATAATCACTAAGCAAATATGAGAAAATAAAAATAAAATGATCTATGCATAAAGTACTGCGCTAGCAAAATAAATAATTCTTTTATCTTTTTGATCGTAGAATCGGAAATGCATTGGCATTTCGCTTATAGATCGAGAAACCAAATCATATTGCTTACATCATAAACGTCCACTTTGCTACATAATTGTAATAATACGGGCACATATATGTATATAAATAAACACTCTCTATCATTCCATTAATGTACAACAGAATATTGAATAGGGTTTGAGATTAGCTTGAAGAGAAAAAAAAAAAAAAAAGAGTAAAAGAGAATTTACATAGATTTTGAGTAAGAAAATGGAGAGAGAGAGACGATGGTGCATTTTGTAGTTGGTGATTCAAGTTTGAATTTGTATTGAAGAATATGAAATGACTCAATTATCACGTTATGCCTAATGCCACTCTGTCTGTAGATATAATAACCTATTTTGTGCTAATCTCTAGGTGTCAATGATAGAAGCTTATCTGCGTGCAAACAAAATGTTTGTTGACTACAATGAGGTATAGCCTATCCTTTTGACTTTAGTGCCAATTTATTCAGACCTGAGTTGAAAAGCTTTTATTCATATTATTCTGATCTAATGTCGAGGCTATTTTCATTTTTTTATTCTCCAATGTCAGCCGCAACAAGAAAGAGTGTACTCATCTTACTTGCACCTAGACCTGGAAACTGTGGAACCATGTATTTCAGGGCCAAAGAGGTGTGTGCTATTGCTTCTGCATTTAGGAACTTTTCAGGTTCAGATTTTTGGTGATAGCTAACTATAGTTATTATATTTTAAATAGACCTCATGATCGTGTCACTTTGAAAGAAATGAAGGCTGATTGGCATTCTTGCCTTGATAACAAAGTTGGATTCAAGGTGAGAAATCCATGCTTTATGCATTGAAATCTGTTTTTTTCAAGGTTAATAATATTTATATTTATTTCTATCTCTCATAAACTTAACATTTTTATCATCGACGCAAGTTATCGCTTGATTCATATGGTGAAAATGGATGATTAGAGACTTCATGGTGTTATTCAGTCTTTTAGATATTATATTGCAGCAGACTATCTTACTTGATTATCAAAGAGGCACTATATTTTTGCATTCTATGCAACACACTTCCAGTAAACACAGACTCTTATTTAACAATCTACTTGTGATGCAGGGCTTTGCCGTGCCGAAGGAGGCACAAGAAAAGGTGGCCAAGTTTTCATTCCATGGACAGCCTGCAGAGCTTAAGAATGGTAGTGTGGTGATTGCTGCTATCACTAGTTGTACTAATACATCGAACCCCAGTGTTATGCTAGGGGCAGGCCTTGTTGCAAAGAAAGCTTCCGAGCTGGGTTTACAGGTCTTCCATGTTCTCGTCAATTTTGTTCCGTTGACATGACATTTCTTCTAAATGCTAACTTCTCAGTGATAATCTGCCAGGTGAAACCATGGATAAAAACAAGTCTTGCTCCGGGTTCTGGAGTTGTAACGAAATATTTACTGCAGAGGTATTTCTTGCGATGTTTTCTATATAATTATGATCCAGTATTTGTTCGCAATATGGTCAAGTAAATATGGGTTCTCTGGATGATGCAGTGGGCTACAGAAATACTTAAATGAGCAAGGCTTCCATATTGTCGGCTATGGCTGCACAACGTGCATAGGAAACTCTGGAGATTTGGACGAATCAGTGGCTGCTGCTATATCAGAAAATGGTATTTTAAAGGCACTTTAGGTCTCTTATGAATGCTATTCACCTTAAAACAAGTTTGATTATGTTCAGCAACTTCAGGTTCTATTCCAGTCCTTCAAGTGGCCATGAAATTGATTGCTATATAACTGAAAATCTGGTGTTTTGCAGACATTGTTGCAGCTGCTGTGCTCTCTGGGAATCGAAACTTTGAGGTTCGTGTCCATCCCCTGACGAGAGCAAACTATCTTGCTTCACCTCCTCTAGTGGTTGCATATGCCCTTGCTGGCACGGTCAGTAAATACCAAATAATTTGTGGCTATGGTTTGTGCTTCACTACGCTATTTGAGAAATCAGTTAAGCTTTGAATGTGAAAGTATATTGTCAGGCATCTGAAAGTGGGTTAAAACATGGCTGAAGAAAAAAGAATTAAACCCCATTAAATAGGTGATGAAGAACATCATTAACTAAAATTGAAGCCGGAAGGATAAATGCCTAATTGTAACGATAAGCATGATTGAACAAACAACATATTATAATTGTTTCACGTGTATTTATCATGAGAAAGACAAGAATGATGGTTGAGGGTGGGGAGTTCATTATCATGAATTAGATACCGAATTCCTCACAAGTATGTCTACGTTGGAAGCTGAAAATATGATTTTTTTTCTTTTAATTTTGTTCTTTTATTTATTTATTTATTTATTTTTTTTTCTGTTGCTGGTTTAAATGTGACTTATAGGAGCCATTTTCTGGATATAAGATGAAATAGCGAACATATCCATTTTTGAGATCTGTGTGCCTGGTGTTTCCAACCATTGTGATTATTGTTGCCCCGAGCCTTGTATTAAGGGATGTCAAATTTATATTTGTCGGTTTACTATTTTTCGCGAGTTGACATTGACTTTGAGAAATGTAAATTGAGATGGAAAAGTATTACATTCCATATATTTTTGAGAAATAATGTTTACATATATATATACAAAACTATAAGACTATCTTAGGAAACTATATAAATTAGGATCCCTATAATTAAGCTAATAAGCAGCTTTCCATAACTAATTACATTCTGTAACACTCCCCCTCAAGCTGGTGCATAGATATTAATCATGCCTAGCTTGTTACAAAGATAATCCACCGAACCCCATTTAGAGCTTTCGTGAAGATATCCCCTAATTGATCTCCGCCTTCACATACCCACAGAAATCAAACCTTGCTGAATTTTCTCACGAACAAAATGACAATCAATTTCAATGTGCTTAGTTCGCTCATGAAATCTGAGGATTAGATGCGATATGAAGGGCGACTTTGGTTATCACACCACAATTTGTTGGTATTGAGGCCTTAAGCCTACTTCATTCAGAGTCGATATATCCACATTACTTCACATACAGCTTGTGCCATAGCTCTATACTCTGATTCAGCACTTGATCGTGACACAACATTTTGCTTCTTACTCTTCCACGAAATCAGATTACCTCCAACAAAGACACAATAGCCTGAAGTAGATCTTCTATCCTCCTTAGATCCTGCCCAATCAGCATCTGAAAAACACTCGATCTTGGTGTCGCCATGATTTCTGTACAAAATACCGCGTCCAGGAGCATTTTTCAAGTAGCACAAAATATGTTCGACAACTGCCCAATGATCAACTGTTGGAGATGACATGTATTGGCTCACAACACTAACCGAATATGCAATATCTGGACGAGTCACACATAGATAATTCAACTTCCCAACCAATCTCCTATATCTCTCAGGATCTTCAAACAGTTCACCTTCTTTTGTAAGTTGCAAATTAGGGACCATTGGAGTACTACATGGTTTAGCCCCTAATTTTCCTGTCTCGCATAAAGAAGTCAAGCACATATTTTCTTTGAGACAGGAAGATTCCTTTCTTACTTCTTGTTATCTCAACTCCCAAAAATACTTTAACAACCCTAAATCTTTTGTGTGGAACTTACCATGAAGAAAAGATTTAAGAGATGAAATACCTACAGCATCATTCCCAGTAATAACAATATCATCCACATACACAACTAACAGAATGATGCCAGCATCAGACTGTTTGTAGAAGACGGAGTGATCAGATTTGCTTTTCTTCATTCCAAAGCATTCAATGGTTTCGACTAAATTTGCCAAACCAAGCACGAGGACTTTGTTTTAAACCATATAGAGACTTACGAAGACGACAAACTTTCCTATACTCCCCCCGAGCAACAAAACCATGAGGTTGCTCCATGTAAACTTCTTCATGAAGATCACCACGTGAAGGAAGGCATTTTGATGTCTAGGCGATGTAGAGGCCAATTTTGAGTGGCGGCCATAGAAATGAGTAACCTGGACCGATGAGAATTTAGCAACGGGAGAAAAAGTGTCTGAGTAATCCACACCATAAGTTTGAGCATAGCCTTTAGCAACAAAGCGGGCTTTCAAACGAGCAACCGACCCATCAGATTGACCTTAACCGTAAACACCCATTTACAACCAATAGCCTTTTTCCTGCGGGTAAGTCTACTAAGTGCAAGTACCATTGTCATCTAAAGCATTCATCTCCTCTACCATCGCAGACTACGCCATCCAGAGTGAGAGAGGCCTTCATGAGCAGTTTTGAATAGAAATAGAGTCGAGAGATGCAATAAAAGAGCAACAAGATGATGACAAATGATTATAAGACACAAAAGACGAGATAGGATGAACACACCGACGTGTACCTTTACGAAGGGCGATGGGAAGATCATCACTTGGAATCGGATCTGATGACGAAGGAGCCGGCACAGGACATGTATCAGGAGGAATATGACGTCGAGAGTAGACATGATGAATGGGAGGCTTGAAAGGAGCTGGGTCCGAAGCAGGTTCAGAGGAAGTGATCGTATAAACTAGCAGATCATCATCCTCCCCATGTCGTTCAGGCTTAGATGTTGGAAAATACGGAGTTTCTTCCAAGAAGGTGACATCAGCGGAGACCAAATACTTATTCAGACTAGGACAGAAGCATCTATAACCTTTCTGAAGGCGAGAATAACCAAGGAAGACACATTTCAAAGATTTTGGGTCAAGTTTAGTGACATGAGGACGAACATCTCGAACAAAGCAAGTACTACCAAATATCTTAGGATCAATAGGGAACAATGATTTATTGGGAAAAAGGATACGGTAGGGGGACTCACCACGAAGAACAGACGAAGGCATGCGATTAATCAGAAAACATGCTGTGGAAACTGCATCAGCCCAAAACATTTTAGGAACATTCATATGGAATAGAAGGGCTCTTGCAGTTTCAAGAAGATGTCTGTTCTTACGTTCAGCTACTCCATTTTGAGATGGGGTATCGACACAAGATGTTTGATGAAGAATGCCATTTTTAATCATGTAACCTTGAAAAGATGCTGACAAATACTCTTTAGCATTATCACTCCGCAATGTATGAACAGACACATCAAATTGAGTTTTAATCTCAGCACAAAACGCACAAAAGATAGAAAACAACTCAGAACGATTTTTCATTAAATATAACCAAGTTACACGAGAGAAATCGTCAACAAAAGTAACAAAATACCTATAACCAGTTTTAGACAGTACTGGACATGGACCCCAAACATCAGAATGAACTAATTCAAATGGAAAACTAGCTCTCTTATTGATTCTTGGACTAGAGCTAAGACGATGATGTTTGGCAAAATGACAAGACTCACAATCTAAAGAAGACACTTTACTAAATTGCGGACACATTGTCTTGAAAGCAAGGAAGAGAGGATGGCCCAACCTACAATGTGCTTTCAAACGAGGAAGCGATGAGAACAAGCAATAGATTTGGGTATCTGCGGGTCAAGAATGTAGAGACCTCCAGATTCATGTCCTTTACCAATAATCTTCTTCGTCATAAGATCCTGAAAGAAGCAAGAATCAGGAAAAAATGAGATACAACAGTTAAGATTGCGAGTGAGTTGGCTTACTGACATCAAATTAAAGGATAATTGAGGTAAATGAAGAACGGATGACAAAGGAAGCAAAGGGGTTGGGGAAATGGTGCCAGACCCAAGAACACAAGATGGGGACCCATCTGCCAAAGTAACATTCGAAGGTGATTTATGTGACTTAAAAGTAGAAAAGAGATTAGAGTTACACATGTCATATGATCTCGTGGCACCGTAATCAATGACCCATTTGGAGGATGATGAAATAAGACATCGTTGGGTTTACTCAATCAACTATAAGCGATGTGAGGGGTGGATGAAGATTTTAATGACTCTTGCATCTTGGGAGAACTTAGCAAATTCGTCTGCAGAGATCGTATGGATTGCTCGGATGTATCGATTTTGGATCTGATATGAGCATGGTGATGCTTTTGATTTTTGTTCAAGCTTCCTACAATTACGCTTAACATGCCCTGCTCATGGCAATAATAACACACAACTCCCTTTGAATCCGGTGCTCGAGTTTCAAAACTGTTTGATTGTCCTCCTCTATTATCACCTTTGTACTGTGATCGGCCAGACTCATAACCATTACTTCGACTAACAAGTGCCCCACTGATCTGAACAGGTGGAGTACTTTACAATGTAAGTACTCTACTAAACACATCTTTCAGAAAGTAGAGATCTCGTAACTAGAAAGAATCGAGATTTAGCGGTCCTCAAAATCGGAAGGAAGACCAAATAGAAAACTCATAATAGCCATCCGCTCCCGTTGTTTTTCACCGAAACTTCACATCAAGACTATATGGCATCAACATATTAAGCTCCTCATGGGTTCTCTTAAAATCCATAAAATAATTAATAAGAGACTTCTTTGTTTCTCCGCACGGTAGAACGCTTTGCAAACCTCATAAACACGGGAAATATTCCCTTTCCCAGAATATAAGAAGTCCAGATAATCCAATAATTCTTTAACAAATTCACAATGATTGATCAAACCAATTACCTCACCATCAATGGAATTTCGTATCTGCAAGAATAACCTAGCATCCTCTCTTAGCCATGCCTGTGTAGAATCATCTTTAGGTGGATCATTAGTCATATGGTCGTCCTTGTCAATACTTCGCAAATAAAGGCGAACAGTTTTGCTCCAATCCAAATAATTAGAGCCATTGAGTCTATGTTCCGTGATTTTTGACATTACAGGGATAACATCAGACGTAAAAACTGATTTTTTATCCCCCATAATGCAAGAAAAGAAGAATTACAGATCACAAAGCACAAGGAAGGAGGTGGAAACAGGACTGGATTCACGAAAAACACAGATCCGGACAACTTCTGACCAAACCAAGCACACACGAGTGATGTACAGGTCTGGGCGAACCAGAAGGAAGAAATCGGAGGGTTTTCCGACACCGCACGCGCCCACACGCGCCGGCAAGCGAGGAACTGCGAAACACTACCAACGGCGCGTGAGCCTCACGCTTGGATTCCGCCACCGGACTTCAAAGTGAGTCTCGATCGGTGGTGGCGCTCCTTCGGGACCGGAGGTGAGAAGAAAATGTCAATCTAAAATTGACCCAAAATGGTAACCTTAACTCGCTAATTTCCAGCAGACCAAAAACAATTTGAACAAAGAAAAAAAACTTTTCGGCTCTGATACCATGTAAATTGAGATGGAAAAGTATTACATTCCATATATTTTTGAGAAATAATGTTTTATATATATATACAAAACTATAAGACTATCTTAGGAAACTATATAAATTAGGATCCCTATAATTAAGCTAATAAGCAGCTTTCCATAACTAATTACATTCTGTAACAAGAAAGAGCCAATTGGTGTAGGTAATGATGGTAAGGATGTCTATTTCAAGGATATCTGGCCATCAACTGAAGAAATTGCTGAGGTATGCATGTATTATTTACTCATTGCCTATTAAATTTTATAGTTCTGAAAATACAGTCCAGTAAGATGAAAACTACGTTTTTAGGTGGTTCAATCTAGTGTATTGCCTGATATGTTCAAGAGCACATATGAAGCCATCACAGAAGGTAATCCCATGTGGAATCATCTATCAGTACCCACTTCAAGTTATACTCATGGAACTAAAACTCTACTTCATTCATGAGCCACCATACTTTAAGAATATGACCATGGATCCTCCTGGTCCACATGGAGTGAAAGATGCCTACTGCCTGCTCAACTTTGGGGTAGTATTACAACAGATCACATCTCACCAGCTGGAAGCATCCACAAGGATAGTCCAGCTGCCAAGTATCTTATGGAGCATGGGGTTGATCACAAGGATTTCAACTCCTATGGCAGTCGCCGTGGTAATGATGAGATAATGGCTAGAGGAACTTTCGCAAATATCCGTCTAGTGAACAAGTTGTTGAATGGGGAAGTTGCTCAAAGACAATTCACATTCCCACAGGAGAAAAACTTTATGTTTTTGATGCTGCAATGGTGATTTTCTAAAACTCATCTCATCTTTTTCCTCTCTGTGTGACATTTTTTTTATTATTTGTAAATAAATTATTTCAGTAGCATTTTCAGCTGCGTTTTCTGCTGGATTATTTATTTATTTTAAATTACCACAAGTTTCTATTTGATCCTAATTCTTTTTGACCAATATGCAACTTTCAGAGATACAAATCTGTCGGACAGGACACTATTGTCCTGGCTGGAGCAGAGTATGGAAGCGGAAGCTCCCGAGATAGGGCTGCCAAGGGGCCAATGTTGTTGGTAAGTCTGTATTATGGCTTCTTGCATTACTTGTTGTTTCCACTTCTTCTGTAGTCTCTTCTTCTTTTTCTCTTTCCAAAAGGAACAATATAAACTATCGCAACTTAATTAAAAATTTTATCTCAGGGAGTTAAAGCAGTGATTGCCAAAAGCTTTGAAAGGATCCATCGTAGTAATCTTGTAGGGATGGGCATTATTCCTTTATGTTTCAAGCCTGGTGAGGATGCAGACACACTAGGATTGACAGGTCATGAGCGTTACACCATTGATCTTCGTAGCAAAATCTCGGATATCCGCCCTGGTCAAGATAAAACTGTCCAAACTGACAGTGGAAAATCTTTTATTTGCACTGCCCGCTTTGACACTGAGGTATGTCTCTCTCCTTTTGTTTCTCCTTTTAAGTAGTTATCCAAGAGTAGTGTTTCTAAACAATTTTCATCTAGGATAGTTAGTTTCTAGTCAATATATGTTGCCTCTCTTGACAAGATATGAGATTTTCTTAAATGAAAATGATGCGAATGGTTGAAATTTTTGCTCGTTGAGCACCAATCTAACATCAAATAGAAAATAAAGAAATTTGAATTTAATGCCAATATTCCTATGGCCATGAATACATTTCTTCCCCAAATGTCTGTTTTTGTTTGAGATTCTTTAAACCCCTTTTTTTATATAATTATTTTGGCTAAAGATTTGGCTATTTCATCTTTCAGGTAGAGTTAGCTTATTTCAACCACGGTGGTATACTTCCATATGTTATTCGCCAATTAACTAAGCAATAAGGTGCTATGTTGATCAGCAGCCTATTCCATTGTTGGCGAGTTTCCTCAAATGTAAAATGTACGAGAATAAACATATATTTTTATTCTTTCAATGGAGTTTTTCATTGCATCGTGATCAATGACGAGCAGGTTATATTTGCCTACTCAAGGAAGATTATATTCTTTTTGTAATAAAAATTCTTCCGTCAAGATGCTGATGTGATAGTTATGAAATGATTATTGTGATATTGGGACACTATGTTTGCATCCATGTGAAAGTATAAATGATGACATCGAAAAGGTTTTTGAAGAGAGATTGTTCCCTAAATAATGATGGGGTGGCGGTCTTTTTCATTTCATCTTGATATTGCGCCTCTTTTTATCTACAGCTATCTTTTTTGAAGCTTTTTCCCTTGGGTTCTTTATGAAAATTTCACGAATTAGCCCGACGTGCCGTAATATTTCTAGGCTCAGCATGATTTTTAATTTTTCAATATATTTACATGGAGATTAGAGAGAGTCTACGCTATATGAAGGAAATGAGGTTTTGGTAGGTCCATAAGGAATTCTCTTGGATCCCCATGTCTCTTTTTGTTTTTTGTGTTTTTAAACACGAGCGTGCTTACCACCCATCTTAGAGGCCTTGATAGGCCACACAGTTTGGCCACAACTTTCTTCGTCTACATCTATAAACTACCAGGTTTATAATACTAGAATATAATATGTCATTTTAAGTTAAGTTGTAGAGTCTTATAAGATATACATAATTTGAGGGTGTTGATTTCTTTTGTAAATTTCTATTCTTTCATTACAGTGAATTACTACATGGGGGACATAGTCTCACATTTGAGACGAATTTCTATAAAATTTGCGTGCTTATTTTTCTTTCAGTGATATTATTGCTCTCGATTATATAGAATTAGGGTCGCTAATTCTCAACTCTTTCCTAGATGGATTCTATCATAAGTGATAGATATTCCCAGAGTCAAGTACTTAGTTCCACAATGAAGTTACCTTATCGTTCAGACTTGATCAAATAGTCTCTCATAAACATTTTCAGTTCTTATACTAGTATCCATGCGTGGACATAGTAGCACCGCATCCTTCTCGCTTTAGTTTTTTCTCTTACTCGAGTATAAAAGTTTTGTTTGGAGAAGACCTCTGATGCAAGTCGAACCTAAGTGGAAACATTCATAGAACATTAGGACAGAAAGAGGAAATAAGCGCATGGCACTGATGTGATACAAGCATCAAATGTTGATGCACAACAAACTCAACTCTCGTTGATATCACAACTGACCCATCATTAAACAAAATTAGCAACAATTAATAATTAACCAGAGAGCTTTGAGAAACTAAGCCTCCTTAGCTGGTTTTGATAGGGACTGGCCAACCTCTTCCTTGATTCCCACAGTTTAAGTCCACTATTTCAACAATTTTAGATATTTTCTTACCAGGACTTCCTCTGACTCTTATAGGAGTTGTGTTTACAGAATGTGTCTCTTCACATTGGAGCATAGGCATATGTTGTGAACTATATTGTGCCCTTCTGTGGCTTGAACTGTTATTTCCTGAGTCGGTGCTTTTTCTCCTAGGTTTCGGCTTCTCCCTTGAAACACGGTTATCAGGGGTGGGCAAAAACCGGTTTGGTCCACAATAGAGGGCAGCTACTGGAGCGCTTTGTGGTTTCCTTTTACATTGTTTGACTTCTAGTTCTTGCATCATCAGGGTCCTAACTCAACCCATTGTTCCTATACTAATAGGCCGTTCACTTCCTTTATCTCCCAGTGTATGAAACATTTGTTATCAGTTAATATCTGATCAAATTTGCTCCTTGGAACTGAAAAGGAAAGTTCAGATTCATGGTTACACATGTTAGGTCTTTGAAGAAAAAGAAATAAATATATGATCCTTAGACATGTTCGACATCATTTTGGAATTCGAAACAACACATTATACAGCTACAGCATACTAGTTAATCCACAAAATCAAAATTGAGTATCATTAAAGCAGGAAAGAAATGAATGAATCTGTAAATAAGACATTTGTTCTCATTACAAATAACTAAAAAGTGTAGCATGTCTGAATCTAAGTGGGAAGATCATATATATATGTTCACACACGCTCGTGTTTCATACCAGATACTGTGTAAGGCTGCAAGCTGAAGGTTTTCCGTTCTTCTGCAACCCTATATTATCTTCTGAGATGGCTCAGACAGATAGGACATAATACATTAATTGACACAAATAGAGACACTCACCAGAATCAATTGATTCTGTCTTGAGACTATTAACTGGATATTCCCTTTTGCCTTCTGTCATCTATTATTACTCTTAATTCTTTGGGGAACTAAGGATCCAGCCATTCAGGTAGCCAATTGTTTACCAAATACATATTTTGAGGAATATCTGAAATTATACCATACATTAAACTTTTACTTAATCCCCACGAGGGAAATGAGATGGTCCATAAGCTCGCCTCCATCATTACGGATGCTTTATTTATCACCAGGTAGAGATTGATCGCATGCAATTTGCTGCGATCAACATTAATTAAAGTTATTTGGATGTTCGAAAAATATTGACACCATAATTGGAGTTTACTTTGCAAGTATTGTCTATTGATTCTCCCCCCTCGCTCCAGCAAGAAAGTTTTAAATGTTGGGTTTCGACAAGAACACAATTTGGAGACTTAAGCAATCTTTAATGGGTTTTTATAAGAATAATAATAAAACGTGATTCAGTGACAAAATTTTTCAACGACGATGCCATTATTTTGGACGATGAAAATTATCACTTACCAAAATTTAGAAGCCATTCTTGAACTTGGTGAAACTAAATTGATTTTTATTGATTTTCGTGGATATGGTCATTGACAAAAAAATTAGTTTGTAAGAGCCTATGGTATAAGTATAACTATCGATCATCATTGACGACAACTTCATCCACGATTACTAATAGCAACATCATAGATGATGCCACTGACAATAATCGTGACGATTTGATTGTTGATGGAGAATTCATCAATGTCATCGATGAAATTTTATTCTTATTTTAATATTTTTCAATAAGTTACTAATAAAACATTTTGTCTTAGTTTTTTATTTTTTATTTTTACAAATAGTCACATTTTAAATGTTATTTTATTATCGAAGGAATTTTAGACTGTGACTATCGATTTTTTTTATTTGTATTACTTTACATTTTGTGACAATTCTATTGTTTGAGAAATTAAATTCCTTAAAACATTTACTTTTTAAATCAACAAAAAAAACCCATAAAAATTTTTAAATTATTTTCTTTTAATATTATAACTCTATTTGTTGACAAATTTTTAATATATAGATTAAGAGCTTGTTTGGTAAGGATTTTAATGGATTTTTTGATTTTCATTTTTTGACTTTTAAGAGAAAATGACCAAAATAACCTTTTGTTTTCCAATGTAGCCGCAATGTTTGACTAGAAAATTGGGTTATTTTGGTCATTTTTTCTTAAAAATCAAAAAATGAAAAACTAAAAACCCATTAAAATCTATACCAAACAAGCACTAATTTTATTAAAATAATTTTTTAATTCTTAGTAACAGACAAAAGTGCAAATTTTCCTATTTTAAATGTTGAAGTATGAGTGTGTGATAAATTATAATCCGCGAGTCATATGGAATGACAAACTTATAACTCACTTGACCAACTTTGTAAAAACATAACCAAATGAGATGCATTAAATTTGGAACCAAAACTTTAGTTTCACAAAATTGAACACGTGATGTCCTGACAAAAACTGAAATAGTTTCCATTATAGGAAGGTGGACGGCCGTACCGAGCCTCTGTCCAAACATGCTCGCCAGCCCGTTCTACATATCTAATCTAAGACTGGATTTTGTTTTGATGGGGCCAACATAACCATCTACTAGGGCATCCCAAGGATTCGGGTTGGGAATAGAAACAAGCACAAGTATCCACCCTTTAACTAGTACTTGATGCTATTTTTTAGATTTTTGTGTTCAGTATATCAGCATTTTTTGCTTGAACAAACTATATTTTGGGTTCATGTTCATCATTTACTATTATAAAGTTCTTACGATTTAGAACCAATATAATTGAAAATTCTTGAAACGATGGTGAGGTGATTTGAAGAATCAAATCAATAGGTTGCTGGCTTGATTAGAAATGGAGTTCCATGTGCATATGAGGATAGCATTGCTGGTGTTGATATTGTGTGTGTGGGTGTCTACGGAAGTCATTGGCATGAGTAAAAATGTTAGTGCTCCTTCTATACAGAGGGTGGTGAATATTGGAGCTTTGTTCACATTCAATTCGACTATTGGACGATCAGCAAAGCCAGCCCTTCTTGCTGCAATTGACGATGTCAATTCTGATTCTACCATTCTTAATGACACAAAAATGAACCTCATTCTGCAGGATACTGATTGCAATGGATTTCTTGGAACCATTAAAGGTAATATTTGTAGTAACTGTAACTTTTTATCTTTTAACGAATAGTGGCACTACTGTTGTCTACTTCTCCTTACTTTAATTAGTTTTGCAGGTGATTTCTTGATTATCATTTTGTACTGTTCATGATGAGAGAGTATAAAAATAAACTTTACCTAGTGCAAGACATGATTTAGCAAAGCAAAGCCATGATCCAATTGCTGAAGTTCTAATCGACATGAATTGTTCTGTTTCCATTCAGCTGTGTACTTATATTTATTCCATAGTTGCTTGCATAATCTGATAATGGTAAAGGGAAATTGTATATTTGGTATTAATTGTAGAATGTTCTCCTACCTCATGGACCATTGGAAAGATGGAACTCCCCCCAATTCTTATGACTTCCCGATTTTATTCAAGTTCATGCTTGATAGCAGGTATTTCCTTTATTATTTAGATGAACCAAAACAAGAACACGATAAAAATGAAGACAACTATATGTTCTGCTTTGCACTGTTAGCCTGTTACATCTTTGAGCTGCTGAATTTTAATGCTATAAAAGTACTTTAGTTCCAGCGGGAAGATATCTATTAATTTGTTATTCTAATTTGTAGAAACGATGAAGTTGATATAAATTACAAGTTTAGTAAATTATTTCTTGCCTGATGATATTGATAATGAAAAATGAGAAAAGCTTGACAGGGAATCCTTACTTGTGTAGCTATGCAGTTGATGGGTAAAGAAGTAGTTGCTGCAATTGGTCCACAGTCCTCTGGAATAGCCCATGTTGTTTCCCATGTTGTGAATGAACTTCATGTGCCACTTTTGTCCTTTGGGGCTACGGATCCAACTCTTTCTGCTCTGCAGTACCCATACTTCCTCCGAACTACGATAAGTGATAATTTCCAGATGTATGCAATTGCTGATTTGGTGCTGTATTTTGGATGGAGAGAAGTAGTTGCCATCTTTGTTGACGATGATTATGGTAGAAATGGGATTTCTGTATTGGGTGATGCACTTGCTAAGAAGCGTGCTAAGATTTCTTACAAGGCTGCATTTACTCCTGGAGCTTCAGCAAGTGACATTAACAGCCTATTGGTTGAAGTGAACATGATGGAATCACGTGTTTTTGTGGTACACGTAAATCCTGATTCTGGTCTTGCAATTTTTTCATCAGCAAAGAGTCTCGGAATGATGAACACTGGTTATGTTTGGATTGCTACTGATTGGCTTCCTTCTCTTTTAGATTCTTCAGCAACCATTGGTCATGATAGAATGGATCTTATACAAGGGGTTATTGCACTCCGCCATCATACCCCAGATTCTGATATGAAAACAAATTTTACTTCTAGGTGGAAAAATTTGAAGAATATAGAAACCACGAACTTTAATTCTTATGCTCTATACGCATATGATTCTGTGTGGTTACTTGCTCGAGCTCTTGATATATTCTTCAATGAGGGTGGAACTGTGACTTTCTCTGTTGACCCCAGAATGCAAGATACCAATGGAAGTTCCCTGAATCTAACATCACTTCGAATTTTCCATCAAGGCTCGAAGTTACTTCAGATACTTGCTGCTATGAATTTCACAGGTCTAAGTGGACAAATGCAGTTTGATACAGAGAAAAATTTGATTCATCCAGCATTTGACGTTATTAACATTGGTGGAACTGGGTTAAGGAATCTTGGTTATTGGTCAAATTACACAGGTCTCTCCATTGCTGCTCCAGAAATTTTATATACAAAGCCACCCAACACTTCCACCAATAATCAGCATCTTAACGGTGTAATATGGCCAGGTGGAACTACAACAAAGCCTCGTGGATGGGTGTTTCCCAATAATGGGAGGCCTTTGCAAATTGCAGTACCTTATCGGGTGACTTATGCAGAATTTGTGTCTAAAGACAAAGGACCTCTAGGGGCCAAAGGATATTGCATTGATGTGTTTGAAGCTGCAATACAATTGTTGCCTTATCCTGTTCCTCACCAATACATCTTGTATGGTGATGGTCGAAGAAACCCTTCATTTAGCAACCTTGTGAATGACGTTTCTCAAAATGTAAGTACTATCTATCTTCCTAGTTTTATGCAGCACAAAATGTAAGCTCCTCTATATAACTTGGAAAATGAAAGAAATCTATAAATGAGTGTGAAATGAAAAGCGCTAATGGCTTGTTTGATAAGGTGAATTGTCCAGCATGGGAAAGTATTAAAAGAAGAAAAGAATCTATGATTTTGTCCATTTGTACTGTCCATCCGTGTCCAGTTTGGCATACCAAACATGCCATTAATTGAATCCTCAAAGTGAAAATAAGACTGCATTGAATTTAGGAAGGAATTCTATTCAAAACTGCATACCACTATTCTTAAGTCATTAGCCTAGACTGTAGTCTCTTTATGTAGACATGATTATATGTTCTGTTGTAAGAATAAAAGTTCCTTCTCGGGAAGTTTTTAACCTCGTGCACAATATTAATTTTTTTCCCTCTTTGTAGTAATGTTTCAGCTGCAATTCATACCTCATATTGCTCCAAGTAAAATGATGAACAATTAAATAAAACTCAATTGGACTTACGTTATGAAATCTAATAAAACCTGTCTGCCTTTTCTTCAGAAGTCCTTATTCTAGTGTTTATGTATGTAATCTTTTTGCACAGACTCAGGTGTTTCTTCTCAAATGTCTATATGTTCTCTTTGTGGTATCCATTCATTTGCAAAACTGTTGTCTGTAATAACATAATAAATATTCTGTAACTGCAGTTGGAGAAGTCAGAAGTTTCTATAATGTTTTACCTTTGACAGGGAACTTATTTTAGTTTGCTCTGTTTTACAGAAATATGATGCAGCCGTTGGGGATGTTACTATAACAACAAATAGGACAAGAATTGTGGACTTTACACAGCCTTACATGGAATCTGGGCTGGTTGTAGTCGTTCCTGTCAAAGAGATTAAATCTACTCCATGGGCCTTCCTGAAGCCATTTACTTGGCAAATGTGGTGCCTAACTGGGTTGTTCTTTCTTTTCGTGGGATCTGTTGTTTGGATTCTTGAACACCGAATGAACCCCGAATTCCGAGGTCCTCCACGGAAACAGCTTGTAACAGTATTTTGGTTAGTATCTCTTCACTTGTCAAAACTCAAGATTACCATATAGGCACTACATTGTAAGTAGATGTTGTCCCTTGCCCAGTATCCTTGGAAAGTGACATGCACAGTTACTAGTGAATGCCAGCTATTCTGGAGTTTCTTCTTGTGAGCTGATTTTGGCTTAATCTGGATTGTAACCCATTGAATTTAGACTTGAATGGATTTATGTGGACTTTACTGGATTATAACTTGGAGTAAAACTCTTAAACTAAGATGCACTTAATATTCATTTCCAGACCTACACAGAGATAAATAGATACATACCGAAAAAAGTGCATACACATTTATGCATATTCATACATGCCTATGGGTATTTGATTCTAAAGTGTGTATACTAATATGTAATTTAATTTTCAGGTTTAGTTTCTCAACAATGTTTTTTTCACACAGTAAGTCATTCTTTTAATGCATTTTGCTAAGTGACAGAAAAATCCTGCTTGAGCTTCCTAACACTCCAATTGAATTGGATTTCATGCAGAAGAGAACACTGTAAGCACACTGGGACGTTTGGTGTTGATATTGTGGCTGTTTGTGGTGTTAATTATCAATTCAAGCTATACTGCTAGTTTGACATCAATTCTCACGGTGCAGCAGCTGACTTCACGAATTCAAGGGATTGACAGTCTGATATCCAGTTATGATCCAATAGGGATCCAAGATGGATCATTTGCATATAATTATCTTATCGATGAGTTAAACATTGCAGAGTCGAGGCTTCGAATATTGAAGACTCAAGATGACTACATTAATGCCCTTGAGCTAGGTCCAAATCGTGGTGGGGTTGCTGCCATTGTCGATGAGCTTCCTTATGTTGAGCTATTCTTATTCAACACAAAGTGCATATTCAGTATTGTGGGACCGGAGTTCACAAAAAGTGGATGGGGATTTGTAAGTCTTTTATAGTTTATATTTTGCTTGGCATGTTTAGTAAGATAGATTAGACAGTACTCGACAATATTAAATCAGAGAAAGAACTTAAATTTTGTCTATTATTGTGTCCAAAAAGGTTACTTAAAACTTTTACTTACTTGCATTGACATCTTATCTAAAACTAGTTATGGAACTCATTGTGCAGGCATTTCAACGAGACTCCCCATTGGCGGTTGATCTGTCAACTGCAATCCTTCAACTTTCAGAAAACGGAGAGCTTCAAAGAATCCACGATAAATGGCTGTCAGGAAATGAATGCTCTGTGCAAGCCAAGCAATTAGATGAGAGCCGGCTTTCCCTCGAGAGTTTCTGGGGACTGTTTCTTATATGTGGAATTGCCTGCTCCATTGCTTTAATAGTCTTCTTCTTCAGAGTTTGTTGGCAGTACAGCAGATATAGTGGAGACACAGAGCAACAAGACATCGAGGAAGCTGAACCTACAACACGTCCTAGTAGACGCATCCTTCACAGCACCAGCTTCAAGAACCTGATCGATTTTGTTGATAAGAAAGAAGTCGAAATCAAGGAGATTCTTAGAAGGAAGAATAGTGATTTGAAGAGGCAACCGAGTCAAGTCTCTGATGGACACAGCGATTCGCTACCATAAAAAAGATTTGTTCTTGTTCTTCGTCACTGCTATCACCCATGCCCCTCGCTATAGATCAACACCAATTACCTCACAATATGCTAGTCAGTAGTATTGTAATGTTCCATTATGTTGCATTACATGGTCAGTTTCTGAGGATGTATGTACAACTTAAGATATATGCTAGGTCTATTTCTATAAATTTGAAATTGACTATGTTAATATGGAGAAGCCTGTAATGGAAGTAGTGTAACTTATAATTAGTAGTAAGGGATTAAAGGATATAGAAGAATTATAAATTAAACATCAAATAAAAATTTATGAAAAACTTAGAAAATCATGTATAATCTCTATAAATCAAGAAATAAACAAATAAAAATTAATTTCAAGACCACCAATTTATGTGCAAACATACTATAATTTGAGGTGGGTGTATATAAGGTTCATTTCAGTCCTCTTTCCTACAAATAGCCAAAGATTCATAAAATGACAAGACTTTGATCCACTTTTTCCGCCCAAGATTCATTACAAAATAGCAAAATCCCGACAAAATCTACATCCACACAAGTGTTTCTATCACGTATTCACGTCTGATTTGTAATCACATTTCAACAAAAATAAAATAAAATAAAACAAAATTTAATTATTATCTTATTTAAACATGGGGAAAAAAAATCAACCCACTAAATTTTGAATAACATAATTCCACATAATACGAGACTATTTGTAATGCATACGAGAGATTATTGGCTAAGTATTCGAGTTAAATATAGTGTTTTGTCGATTATTATCATTAGTTTTGAATGCAAAACATAAAATTATTTAATTCTTCCCAATCATTGGCAAAAGAAATGAGAGAATACAATCGGACAAATTGTCTACATATACTTTCTTACATACAAGTAAAAGAAGTTACTTTAACAATAAAATAAGAGCTACACCTTATTTATTTTAAACTCTAATAATGAAAAAATATTTATTTTAATTATTGGATGTATCAAAAAAGTTTCTAGAAAAAAGTTTCGAGAATGGGTCAAATCAACTAGCGGTTACTGAACTTTAAAATATCTCAACACCCACTCAATTTTCAACTAAGTTTCTCGTCTATAACCCATTACTTATTTACTTGTAATAATTGATGGAATATTCTACGTGGCAAACAATCTTCTAATGTGATGTGTTTGGGTAGTGTGCTTTCCGTCACGTATTGCAAGCAAATAGGTAACATGTGATGGATGAAAAACTTAGTTAGAAAGTTGGGTGGACATTAAGATACTTTTTAAAGTTCGATGGTTAAGTAGAATTTCGGTTAAAGTTCAATAGCCATATTTCTAGAATACTTGTTTTGAAAAGTCTTTATATGTCAAATTCTAGATAAAGAAGTGATGATGGAACAATAATTTAGAAAGAAAAAAATGTGGGGTTCCCACAAAATTTGGTCAACTCATGTCCAGAATGACAAGGCCACCATAACTCACCAAATGGCCAATAAAAATTTGCTGATTTTTTCAATGATAAAGAAGAACGCGTCCCAAAATTAGGAAGGAAATATGAGACATCATAAGAGGTACAAGAGAAGGCGAAGCTATTCCACTTTTCTGGCCATACAAAGGTGCCGAGGCCATTTCTCTTGACATAACGTAGAAATGACTCAACTTTGCCGAAATTTTTTTCACTTCAATATCAAGAAAAGAATCCTCTGGCGAGTCTCCATTCTTCGGTGGTATCTCAATTCGCTTTGGAAACAATTCCTTGCTTGCTGGATAGGAAAGTCATCCGTTCGGTATAGACAATTGCCAACAACAGCCACCATCTCTTCCTCTTCATCACCTCTGGCTGATGGCGCTGGCTTGTCCACCATGAATATGGTCTCACCACCGCACTGCTGCTGCAATCACAATAAAGATCCATCGGATCTAGTTTCTTTGAAAATCAGTCTCTTGGGCGATTGCCAGATTGGCAAGACAAGTTTTCTGGTTAGTACATCTATCCAATCTTACGTACCAAATGTGTCTAAATGCAACTACAGAACTTTTATGGATTGCTGTATGCCTGATGTTGGTTTCATTTGTTTATGATTGAAGACCACATACGCTGGGAGAGAGAAAGGGCTTGAAGAATTTGCGATGACAGGAATAAATCAGGTGGACAAAACATTGTGTGTTAAAGGGGCACACATTTCTTATAGTATCTGGGAAGTAGGAGGTAGGCAACAAGAATTCACAAAATTTCTATTAAATTCAATATGAAGAGACAGAAACATTTGTATACCAATATTTGATTGCAATTTTAACAATGCAGGCAATGTTTCTACTGTTGATAACATTTCAGCTGCCTGTAAAGATTCAGTGGCACTGTTAATTATGTTCGATCTCACGAGTCGGTGCACCTTGAATAAGTAACATCTCAATTCATCAAGAAAAATGGGATTCAGAATTTATGTCTAATTATATAGCAATAAAAATGATTTTTTCTGTGATTGCAGTGTAATTCCATGGTTTCAACAAGCCAGGAAATGGAATCAGGTAAAACAAATTGAAATATATTGCATTTGTTTCTTTAAATACAATGTGTTCTTAAATGATATAATCTATGATCATATTGCAGACAGCAATACCAGTAATAATAGGGACCAAGTTTGATGATTTCGTCCAATTACCAATAGATTTGCAGTGGACAATCGCAAGTCAGGTAAATAGCAAACAGCATTCGTATGTTCATATGGAAAATGGAAACATATTAGGTTGCGTTCATGAAATCAACACAGATTCCTTCACAAAAAGTCAGCCATCTGTTTTGCACCCTATAATTCTACTCCTACTACCAAAAGAACTCAAGATTCGAGTTACAAAATAATAACAAGGGCTGTATGTTTCAAAACAGGCAAGATCATATGCGAAGGCACTGAACGCAACATTGTTCTTTTCAAGTGCAACCTACAACATCAACGTGAATAAGATCTTCAAGTTCATTACAGCAAAGCTCTTTAATCTACCATGGAACTTGGAGCGTAATCTCACTGTTGGAGAACCCACGATTGATTTCTAGTTTCCTATCTGATGGATCCCCTTCTTTCAATGACTGTAATTGTAGATAAAATTACATGTTTATGACTGTAACTATCAACCAGTCACTGGATCTCTTACAGTTGAAATGGGACCAAGTGAATTTGTGTTGTTATGACACCCAGTGAGTTCCGTGTTCAACTCTCTTTCTGTGAGGGTGTGTGTGTGTCTATCGATCTCTCATGCACCTGAGGGCACGAACACAGGCACAGTTTCCTTTAGTTTTCACTTTAAGGAATAGTCATTCAGTGATATTTCAACAACTATGAGATGAATAAGATCATATGCTTATTTGGTGTTCTTATCCCAAGTAATAGCACATAATTGGACAAAACCCAGAAAATATTTCGTGGAAAATGATAAAAATGTCACTTTGGTGGTGAGATGAAAAGTAACATTTTCCATATTGAAGAAACTATGCAAGCAAACGGTTGAAACCTAAATCTACCCAAGCCATTACCCAAAAGACTCTGATAGACAGCCAATGGCGGCACAACAATTAGCAATGGAGAGCCCGTTTGGTGTGGATTATAAACTAGTTTATTTGACCAAGAATGGTAAAAAATATCATGCTACAAAGACAAATTTTTTGGTCAAATAAACTAGTTTATAATCCTCACCAAACGGGGTCTAAATTTAAGCAAAATCTCAAGATGGTGAAAATGTTGATGAGCATGTTTGGCTACACTTAAAAAGTTTAATATGGAAGTTAATAAGTCTTAAAATGAATAATACTTTTTATTGTTAAAAGTTGGAAATAAATAAGTTGCTTATTTTTAATAGTAACTGTTTTTCTCTAAAAATAAGAAAAAAGTAAATTATTCAACATATTTGGAAACAAAAAGTCATTCTTTAACTTTTACTTCTTTTCAAGCTTAGCCAAACATGCTATTGAACAGAGGTTATACCAGCATCAAACAAGGCAACCTCGATCCTGATATAATAAAATGTTATTACTTTCTTGTTAACAGAAAATCTTTGAGGTTTAAAGGGCACCCACTCCTTGTCAAGGAGAGTGAAGAATTGACAAGAAGAACAACATTTTCAGGAGGTGAACTTAATCGATGATTTTATTCTAAAGGACCCTTTGAAATAATTTTATAAAGGCTGGTAACATATTATCTTCTTTACACACAGAGATCAACCAAGTCACTTCGTCAAAGGAATAAAGAAGCAATCATCTTACCCCCATAATAGGAAATCACATCAGAACAGAAAGCAAGTACAGCTTAAATAGCAAAACAAAGGACCCAACAGAGTCATAATAGAGCAACAAAATGACTGAGACCATTGAACTAGAGTCATTACTTCCTGATATGATTATCAGAAATTCTAATATATGGAACTGATAATCTTTAATGCAACTTCTGATTCATAAAGGAAACATTGATCTCATGTTTTATTCTAAGATAGAGCAATAAACCATCATCATTTTGTCACTTTTATTCGGGAACACAAAAAATTCAGAATTATGAACAGTTTGAATCACAATATTGTCATAGACAACAAGAACTGAACTTCAAAGACGTAATGATGACCTTAAGACCTGAGTTTAGGAAATTCGAAGACAAGGCACTACTCAAGTTTTATTTCTCTTGTAGGGGGCTCCAATTCCAAGTAGTAGAATGGCTCAGTAGGCTCTTCCCTGCATAACAGTTATATAATTCAATTCTCAGCTAAGAATCCAAAAATACAAAAGGACACAGAATGAAATACATACACAAGCAGCACATGCACACACAGGCACATTCAACGAGATTCATTGTTATTAATTACAAGACACTGAGGTCACAACTTTCATTTATTTAGTTAAGAAGAGAATTCGAGTTAAAGTTCCTCACATCAAGCCTATCTAGGCTCTAGATTCCTAACAACTAATCATCTATGTGATACATCATATACCTCATAGCCAATTATATTCCTTCAACACCTTTCTGGAAATCTTCAGAGAGCAATGCATTTACCAAGGGTAGAGATTAACTTAAAATATCTTGAGGAAAGAGAACATTCAATTATTTAATGACCAGCGACAGATGAGAAGCATAAGAGTTTGATATCGAACATACCCAGGTTTTGAACGCATGCACTGCCAAAATAGCTTGAAAGGCCCTGGAACTGTTTTGAATGGGTTACCTTCAAAGCATGCCTATAAAATATAAAAGCAAGCAGAGTCAGGATATGAATAAAGGACCAATGTCTTAACTTTCTGAAGAAAGGCACCACCAGCTGTCAACAGTATGCCCTGACATACAAACACACGCTGACAAATATTTGATTGTGTCTAATTTCTCTTACAGCCAAACAACTCAGTTCAGTTTGCTATAGTATTTATTATTATTATTATCTTTAGACAAATAAGCTAATATTAAGTAAATTTAGCAAATAAATAACTTTTTCCAAATCATCTACTCTTGCATGTGTGGATACAGAGATTAGGTTGCTCTGCAAAGCTCTTAAGAGAAGTGGTGAGGCGGATGACATTTTCAGAAGAAACCCAGTCCAATATGTATCTTATTGCAGAATCTATGTGATGCAGTAGAATGTAACAATCAATCACAATTGCTAATTGTATGAGAATTTAGAAGAGAAGAGAAGAGGGAAAGAGAACACAGGGAGGTGAGAAAGATAGAGGATGATTGGGATTAGTATTCTTAATATTCAATAATCAAAGTGTAATTGCAACAGAATACTAACAGTCTTTACATAAAGGGTTTAACTAACCTAATTAAGGTAGGAAACAGAATAAGCAAATAGAATAAGGAAATAAAATTAAAGTTATCTCAAATTATATAATTACAATAATTTGAAATTAAAAAAAACCCTAATTCCGATTCCGTTTTAAATAAACTTTTAGCGCTACATCATTTCTTTCCGGCTCAAAGAACTTGGCTCTGACGAGTCAAACTCCAAATAGTCATCCAAAAGTGTCGAATCTAGAAACAATGTTGAAGGTTAAAGTAAAACAATGAGGAAAAAAAGAGGAAGAGATCCTTTGATTATTCCTCATATATAGACACTTATGAGCAGAAATACAAAAGAGCTGGGAGAGAATATTTCTATTGTCCATTCCAGACAATATTTTCCGATCACTTCAATGCATCAGAGCCACAAGTACTTCAGAAAAAAGAACTAAAATGAATAATGGGGAAAAACTGATTCATGGCCTGCCAACCAGAATTTGCTCCCGTCAAAGATGCCATTAAGTACTTAAGTTAACTCACACTGATGTCATACAAATAACAACTTAAAGTCATATTCCTCTTTATAATCTCTTTCTTTAATATTTGTATTGAACTCTTTTCAAAACATTTAACAAATCATAGTTAACTGAGGAAACAATACCATGATAACAAAAATATCTTTTAGTAGCATTAGGTTATTCAATAAATTCATGTTGAACACTAATTTTATCATTATCAAGGAAGTGAAGTTCAAGTCCATTGATAAAATTATAAAACTGAGTTCCAAAGGAATTTGAGGTTCCATAAGAATTCTCCGCAAGCATGCTGCCACTAATACATCCTGCATATATAAATATTTTGGGCAGCTCTCCAGTATTGAAAAGCTGTATTGTAACCTTTTAGTAATGTAAAGTTGTCAATATGTAAAACACGTTTTTCCTTTTTCATTTGATTCATTATAGTATTTATGAACAGTGACCACATTGTGGTATTTTTAATATATCAGATTTTTCCTTTCCCTTCTTCTCTTCAGTGTGTTCTCTCTCTCCGCTTGTGTAACCCTAGGTTACTCTTCTTCAATTCTATCTTGGTATCAGAGCTATCTGCCTTACGGCGATGAATCCTTGTACATCAGGAGATGCTTCGTCTGGGGATGTTGCTGCTGGTAGCCCTTCTATAACTGGAGGTGTTGCCCCAGCTAGTTGCCCAAATAGTTTTCCTACCCTCATTCCTATTTCGATAAAGTTAGGAAGAACAAACTATAATTTCTGGAAATCTCAGATATTACCCACTCTTCATGCGTATGATCTTGTAGGTTTTGTGACCGAAAATCAGATCTGTTCTCAAAAACTTAGTGAGGCCGGATCAGATGATATTGGTGAGATTAGGCGTGTTAACTCGGCATACTTGTTGTGGGTAAAAATGGATCAGCTTATTATGAGTTGGCTTCTTAGATCTAGTGCTAAGAATATGTTTGGGCATGTCATCGAATGTGCTACCTCCAGTGCAAATATTCGAGCGACTGTTCGTGTCTCAGTCCAAATCCCAAGTCATACACCTTCGTTCATCTTTGCAATCTACCAAAAAAGAAAATAGGTCAATTAATGACTATTTTCTTATTATGAAAGGTATTGCCGACAATCTGACCACTTCTGGTCATCCTCTGAGTGATGATGATCTTTTGATGTATATCTTAGGGAGTGTTAGTTCTCAATATGATGCTGTTGTGATTAACCTCACATCAAGGAGTGAGTGTGTTACTTTGCAAGAAGTATCTCTTGCAAGTTCGTGAGATGAGAATGGAACAGTTATGTGCTCTGTCAACAGTTGATTTTGGTGCTTCTGCAAACTATATAGTGTCAAAAAGGGGATTCAAAGGAAATTAGGCACCGTCTTCTTCCTTTGCTAACTCTTGTCAACACTATTAGGGTTATGGTAGATGAAGAGGACATGGGGCTAGATCAAATTTACAATGCCGGATTTGTGATAAAAATGGTCACACGACATTGAGATGTTATAAGAGGTATGATGTATCCTTCAAGGCAGAAATGAATCTCCCTCCAAACAGAGGTAATGGAAATGGTGGAAGTGGAAAAGGGTACTCCTCTAATTCTAATTCACAAGCTTATGTAGCATCTCCAGAAACTATTAGAGATGATATTGGGTATGTTGATAGTGGAGCCACACATCATGTGGTCAGATGCTGAAAAGCTTGAAATTCTTACTGATTACAAAGGAAAGGGTAAGCTCATTGTTGGTGATGGTAATGCTCTTCCTATAACACATGTTGGTTATTCTATTTTTCGTTCAAATGTAAATACACCTTTGTTTCTGAAAAATATTCTACTTATTTCTTTTATTAAAAAGAACTTACTTATCTTATCAAAATTCTTTGATGAAAATAATCTAATTGCTATCTTTGAAAATGATTCTTGTGTTTTCAAAGACAAAACTTCGAAGCAGGTTCTCCTTCGGGGTAGGCTTAAACATGGACTCTATCAGCTAGATATGTCCAAGTCCAAGTTTACCTCAACTTTGTTAAACTCTGTTTGTTGTTATAATTCTGTTTTTAGTGCTAATAACTCTAAATCCAATATGTTACAAGAACATTTAAACTCTGTTTCTGCTTTTTTCTGTACATATTTGACAAGTACTGATGCAAATGTTTGACATCAAAGACTGGGTCATCCAAATAAACATATCTTGCAGGTTGCGTTGAAATCTTTGAACTATTTTATTGATACAGAAAGGTATGTTGCATTTTGTCAAGTGTCAGTATGGGAAATTATCCCAATCAAGTTTTCCTTCATTTAGTAGGTTTGCTAAGTCTCCCCTAGATATCATACATACAAGTATCTGGGGACCCTCACCTGTGCCTTCCACTAAGGGGTTCAAATATTATGTCCATTCCATAGATGAGTTCAAATATTATGTCCATTCCATAGATGAGTATTCTGGGTTCACTTGGATCTTCCCAATGAAACTTAAATATGATCTTGTGTCTATTTTCCAACAGTTTCAAAAATTTGTTGAAAGACAGTTCAATATTAAGATCAAATGTGTCCAATCAGATTGGGAGGGTGAATATAGGAAGTTAGAACCAATCTTGAACAAATTAGAGGTTATTTTCAAACACCCTTTCCCTCATACTCACCAACAAATGGTAGATATGAGAGAAAACACAGACATATTATTGAAACTAGCTTAACTCTTCTAGCTCAAGGCAGCATACCTCTAAGCCTATGGTGGGATATCTTTGCTACAGGACCTTTCTAATAAACAGACTGCCTACATCCACTCTTTCAAACAAAACCCCTTATGAAGTTCTTTTTAAAGAAAAACCTTTGTATACTCATCTTAAGTCCTTTGGTTGTGCTTGCTATCCTTTCCTTAGACCTTATAATAAACACCAAGTTGGTTTTCACACTACTCAACGTGTCTTTCTTGGATATAGCAATAAACACAATGGTTATAGATGCTTATATTCCAGTGGAAGGATCTATATAGCTCAAAGTGTAACATTTAATGAAAACTTGTTTCCTTTCACTTGTGGTTTTT
Organism: Forsythia suspensa; assembly: GCA_023638005.1. Classification (NCBI taxonomy): domain Eukaryota; kingdom Viridiplantae; phylum Streptophyta; class Magnoliopsida; order Lamiales; family Oleaceae; genus Forsythia; species Forsythia suspensa. The sequence continues at coordinate 201,450 of CM042667.1, forward strand.
CTACCCCTCTCAAAATGGCTAACTCTGATCAAATCCTCAATCAATTTCTTATTCACAATTGGTTACCTGATGATGATGACAAGGACATATCTGGTGATTTTGAACATGTGACAGCCTCCTCTCCTATGGTTAATCAACCTCCTGCTTCTTCCTCTTCTTTAGAACAAAATTTAAGTTCTCCAAATGTAAGTTCTCCATTAATTTCCTTTCCACCTAATCTCTCTAGAAATGGATCAATTGAACATGATTCTTCTAATGAAGAATCGAATCCTTCTCCACAAAGACCCCTTCATCACATGCAAACCAGATCCAAATTTGGTATTTTTAAACCAAAAACCTTTGCATTTGCTTCTATTTTGCCTCGGCCCACTGAACCAACATCTATTAAGGAGACATTATCAAGTCTAGAGCGGTTGGAGGCCATGAGTAATAACACCCGGAGTCTTAGTGCTTTTTACTGAGTCTATGCATATTGTTGGTAACAAGTGGGTGTTTAAAGTGAAGAGTAATCCTGATGAATCTGTTGAAAAGCTTAAGGCAAGACTTGTAGCCAAGGGTTTTCAACACACTCCTAGAATTGATTATTTTGAAACATTCAACCCTGTTGTAAAGCCCTCCACCATCAGAATAATAATTAGTTTGGTTGTGAATTTTGGATGAGATATTCAACAAGTAGATGTCAATAATGCTTTTCTTAATGGTGATCTTGCTGAGAGTGTTTACATGGTCGAGCCTGAGGATTTGAGGATCAAAAATTTCCAAATCATGTGTGTAAACTCCATAAAGCTCTATATGGCTTGAAACAGGCTCCTAAAACATGGTTTGAGAAATTAAGACATGCTCTTGTTTCTTGAAGATTCACAAACTCTACTTCTGACACAAGTTTGTTCATATACTTTCATGCTGGAATATATTTGTTTGCCTTGGTTTATGTAGATGATATTCTAATTACTGGATCTTATCAGAACATGGTGCTGAAGGTTGTTAATGATCTGAATAAACAATTTGCCTTGAAAATGCTTGGTTCACTAAAGTATTTTTTGGGTTTTGAAGTTTGTATTTAACACAAACCAAATATATTTATAACTTGTTAGCTAAAACTAATATGCTGGGAGCAACGAGCTGTGGTACTCCAATGTGCACAGGTCAGAAACTATCTTTGGCAGACAGTGATGTGTTTGATATGCCTACCTTATATAGATCAACTATTGGAGCATTGCAATATCTTACTATGACTCGTCCTGTTGCCTTTTCTGTTAATAAGCTTAGTCAATTCTTATATGTCCCTATTGTTTTGCATTGGCAAGCTTGTAAACATGTGCTGATATACCTTAAGAATATTATTACTCTTGGTCTTCATTTTAAGCCTATGTCTGGGTTGAGATTGGAAGCCTTTACAGATACTGATTGGGCTAGTTGTGTTGATGAAAGAAGATCTACCACTGGTTATTGTATATTCCTTGGTGGTAATCTGATCTAGTGGTGCTCCAGAAAATAAAAAGTAGTTACTAGATCTAGTACCGAGTCTGAGTATCGGGCACTAGCACATGCTTCTACTGACATTGTTTGGATTCATAATTTATTCAAAGAATTACACTTCTCTTTGATTGCCTGTCCTATCATATGATGTGACAATGTTAGTGCAGGTTCATTGGCAGCCAATCCAGTTTTTCATCAACGCACAAAGCACATAGAGATTGATATTCACTACATTCGAGAAAGGGTAATGGCCAAGGAACTTGAAGTTCAATATGTGCCAACTGAAGATCAAGTTGCTGATATTTTAACCAAGCCTCTTTCATATGTTAAATTCAATGGGTTCAGAGACAAGCTTACTAGTTCATTGCAGTTGCGCTTGTGGGAGGATATTGAAAGGAAAGCTGTATTGTAACCTTTTAGTAATGTAAAGTTGTCAATATGTAAAACACGTTTTTCCTTTTTCATTTGATTCATTATTGTATATATGAACAGTGACCACATTGTGGTATTTTTAATATATCAGATTTTTCCTTTCCCTTCTTCTCTTCAGCGTGTTCTCTCTCCCCGCTTGTGTAATCCTAGGTTACTCTTCTTCAATCCTATCTTCCAGCATATCCAAGGGCATTTAGAAGTTTGCACCAACCTAGATGAAGATCGCAATCTTCACTTTTCACCATCAATAATTTCTTTGAATATATTCGAGAATTTAATTGGAATTTTAAACTTCCTAAAACACAGCGTAGACAGTGAGAATTCATCAAACGGTTGGCACCATAAAAATACCAGACAGCTAACTGTAAGAGCCGGACATAACACCTAAATATCCTTATACATAGAAATCAAGGGCCTAAGGAGGTTTAGTTTTAGTAATCCTTACCTGTATGACATCTTCAGCACGGTCATTGCATCTGTGGGCTTTTGGTTGCCTGTCATCTCCCTCAGGCATACCCCATGGACTCTCCCTACTGGGTACTGTCCTTTCACTCATTTTCTCTTTCTTTCTACTTCTTCAACTCTGGTTCTGGGTTCCAAATAGGAACACAAAAAGATATGCATATATTTCAGTTGATTTCACAAATGGTCACTAAAGTTTGTGCAAAATTGCAAGTTGACCTTTAAATTTTTTCTTGACTCATTAGTCACTCAAACTAACTGAAATTACACAAGTGGTCACTGATTTATGTGAGATATTATTTAAGCCATTTGTTTTTTAACTTTCGTTGCTTTTTTTAGTTGTGCTAGCTTTGTCCCTCGGGTGTCAATCAAATAGGGTATGTGGCCCATTTTGATTGAGATGATATAGCTGACCTTGAAAGAACATCTATCCATACGAGAACTACTTTAGACTGAGGCAAGTGTAACCAACTTGACTCTTTAAAAGCGGATCTCAGTATCCTATTTGAATGTCCAGCGCTTTCTCTACAACTTTCTTCGATTGTTTTGTGCTTTCTAGACCCAATAAGACTTATATAATTCAAGCTCCACTTATTCTACTTCAAACTTTTAGAATAATAGGCCATTATTTGATTTTGATTAAACAAATTACTAAAAAGTTGATATCAAAATCAACAATTAATTTTAACTACACATTTCGTGGGACCTACAACTTTTATCAATTTTTCTATTATACATTTCATCAATTTTTATAAAAATCTGTTAAAACTTTTATAAAAAACTTTCTCAAATAACCTCTTATTATTAATCTCCGCTTATTTTACTAAAAGTGCAACATTGTACTCTTGAGTTAAATAAAATCACATAAGCATATATTTCACAATTACATCAGGTTGACCTACCACATTAATGTCTTATCCCATTCAATGCCCGATAATTACGATCTGGCAAAAGGACTATTTTGCCCTTTTACTTATGTTATTCCTTAAAGTTATCATTTTCTTCAACGATTTCTGTGATGTAATCACATATACAGTTTAACCAATGTTAAATATTAGCTTAGATTTTATTGTTCTCCAAATAATAATTAAGCGCATGTTTGGTAGTGCTAAAATTATTTTTTAAGTGCTTATATTATAAGTTGATGAATGTGTGGATAAAAAGTGAGTTGTATGTTGTGGGTTCTATGAAATGCGTGGATAAAAAGTATGTTTAACTAACTGAAATTATAATTTAAGCATGTTCAAATATGTGCTAAGATAACTTCTTGTATTGGGCATTAGTTTTTCAACACGAATAAATGCCCACTACTTCACTCACTTTCAATTCCCAATAAATCGAGGTATTTGTTCACAATAATTGATATTACTCATCATTGTATCAAAGAACCTACAAGCTCACGAATAATTTGAAGTGTCCTATTTAGAATTTAGGTAAATCATGTTGTGGTCACTTGGAATTTAATTCTCCTCTCAATCATACTATAAAATTAAATTCTTACACATGGTCAGGTTCAATGCACTGTGACTACATTAGTCGAAAAACACCATTTTGTAATCACGACAAATCGCTTACCCCAAACAACTAAGGTTCCAACCCTTAATGAATGGTCGTGAACTAATAATTCTTGATTTAAATACAAGCCGTGTCACACTGCGTTTCACCAAACAAATGCCCGACTTATATTACAATTAAGTAATCAAAGGCATTTAGTTGCCTGCTCAAATAATAAATGATGTGCAATATACATTTGCATTTAATAATAAAAAATATGATATTATTAATCGTTAACTAAAACATAAAATGTATTACATCAAAAATTATACTATTTGGACACAGCCTCTTAGTGATTGTGCACGTGAGGAGAAATTTGATATCAAAGCGCTTTTTCATTGATCAAAGAATTAATAGCTCACTTTCACCTCCCATTTTAGTGTTACAAGATTTTAGTAAGCCCTTCAAGTTATATTGTGACGCCTCGAAGGTAGGGTTTGGTGCAGAGCTCTTTAGCTAAAAATATTAGATGCTAAAACCCAATACAGAGCCTATGATGTCGAATTTTATGTCGTTGTTCACGCTGTCAAGCATTTAATGCCATTACCTATTCCAGCAAGAGTTCATTCTCTATACAGATCATAAGGCACTAAAGCACACCACCTCGCAGGGTTACTTGTGTGTGCGACATGCAAATTGAGCAGCGTACTTACAAAAACTCACCATTGTAATCAAGCACAAAGCTGACTCAGTCAATCGAGTTATCGATGAGCTGACTCAGTCAATCGGGTTATCGATGCCTTAAGTCGATGACATTCAGTATTCAGCAAAATGTAGATTGAGGTGCTGGGTTTTGAGTCCTTTTCTGTATTATATGAGATGGACCAAAATTTTCTCGGATTTTGAACAACTTCGCCGTGTGGTATGCACAGATTTTGTTTAGACCGAAGGTAAGGCCGGCCTTGAGATTTTGGGTGCCATGTGCGACAATTTAAAATGGTGCTCCTTTTATTTAACTAAGAAATATATTAAGAAAAAATATATTATATTCCAATTTTATTGCAAAAATATGACATTTAAATATTAGTTTATTTTTTACACATTTATTAATCGACTTCCTTTTTGTAAATTTCTTTAAAATAACTTGCAACAAAAACAAAAATCTCTATTAAGATCACTTGCTTAAACCAGACATGGCCAATCACGTTTCTCACCATTTGATAAATAACGAGTGTAAAAGTTTGAAGACAAACATATAGACAAATTATCTTTAAGACCCTTTTGTAGTGAAAAATCTCTTCTAGGACCATTTATCACTAGATTTTATGTCAAGATTATCTCAAGTTCTTGAATCATAGATATTGATGGGAATAAACTTATTATGAATTAAACCATCTACATCTTCGTTACTATCATTTTCCTTAACAAATTCACCATCAACATCTTTATATATATCATTTTCATTAAGTCTCAATTTTTCCTAAATATCATCATTTTCATCACTTTCATTTTTATCATTTTCAAGTACTTGGTCTACATTTTTGGATTCTTTAACAATAAATCTGTCAAGAGCACATTTTTTTAGATTCTATCAAGTCCTCAATTTTTTTTTTCCTTTCGTTTTTCAAATTTTGATTGTTGTTTTCTATGAGTATTTTAAACTTGTATGACAAAAATGAAAGCTATGAAAGTAATCAACTAAATAAAGGCCAAAGGAGATCACAAAAATTGAAGTATAGCATCTGATTAATAAAGATTAAACTGGCAAAAGCTTTATAAGCTTAATTAAAGCTATATATATTGTTTCCTCAAAAACTTGTGTACCACCAATCAAACGAAAATATAGAGGAATTAGAAATACTAAAAGTCATTATCTATCTAGGAGACTATGAAAAAAATAAGAAATTAAGCATGAACGAACAAATCAAAATGTATGTAGATTTAATTACTTGAAAAATTGCTTCTTTTTCAACTATACATCAGCTATAGAATAAATGAGGAAAATAAAGATTGATTAAACATTAAAGAACATGAATTTTTAAGTGAAAAACCATTTGGCCCCCTCTTCTTTAAACAGATACTTATAATTTTTGTTGGCAAAGAGACCATAGAAATATTCTTGATAATTTGCCGATAAACTTTTCGGCTCCCTCTTCTTTTATGGGAATGTTATCACTTATTAATAATTAGTTGTTTTTAATCCATCTTCTTCTTGACCGAGGGGTTCTTGTTTTGGGATAATTACCTTTATATGCCAGTTGGTAGTGTTCGCCTCAAAACTATTTCGTAGTATACTATGAGGGCATGTGGGGTGGGACAATACCTTGAGCGTTGTTTTGAGTTCTTTTTTATTGGCCTATTGCCCGTAAAGAGGTCACACGATGTTGCGTTTGTTAGGTGGCAAAGTGTTGAGCGACTAATGTGGGCTTATATCGTCTTTTATTGGTTCCTACTCAGTCGTCTACAGATATTGTAATGATCGAAATTTTTTTGTCTTTTAATTTTGAGTAAATAAAATTTTTACTTTCGGCATCGCTACGAATCTCCTAGTGCATTTTAAATATTTTGTCATGTTAAATGTTGCGTACGTTTGTTTTAAACTTTAAGTTCGACAAATATGGAATATTAATTTGAAAACGAACTTTGTTCTAATTTTGAGTTTTTGTACGTTATAAATTTCAAGTGGTACAAAAATAAATTTTGGCTAGCATGGTTTATTTTTTTGGTTTGCCTTGTTTAATTAAAAGTCTCGGCCCTTTATTATTGATTTTAATTAGCCCAAAACCCGATTCATTTCGACTCCCAAAATTCAGCCCAAAACCCGACCCCAAATACCGACCCAATCCACACCATAAAACTACCAAAAAATTAATCCAAACAACCATTTAATTTCTGCATTTTTCTTACTCCAAATAGCCCATATTAGCTAAGGAAATAACTACCATTTCAACCCCTTTGCAGCCATGAAGAAAACCGCCCCCATGTTTTCTCCACAACTTCCATTTTTTCCCCCACTTTCTCTCACTCTTCAGCCATCAATGCAACTTGCTTTTCCCACCAAAACTGCCTCCCCATGGTCTTAAAAACCGTCCCCCAGCAGTCCAGATTTCAGCCAAAATAAACAGTCTCATGATCAACTAAGAAAACTACCCATGACCCTATAACCACCTCCCATTAACTCCCTAGCTTTCCCTCCCTTTTCAAACCCAATCTATAGCTCATTTCCCCCCTCGAATTTCCCCCAGATTCGGCCCTAGGTCTCACCCCGCAGAAATTAGCCATTTACTTAAGCAAAAACCTCCCACTTTTCCTCTTAAAATATCGAACCTCAAGTTCTAGAAATTCTACTCACCTTCCTTCTCTTTTTTCAGCAGCATCCTCCCATATTATATCCCAAATTTAGTATTAAAAGTGCAGTAGAAAAATTCTCATTTTCTTGTCTATGAATTTGGCGAGATAGCTCCACTTTACTTATGCAAATTCCAACAAATTTCCTCATATTTCTCTCCAGATTTTTGACCACCAAAAGTCATTTCTTCTTTTTCGACTGAGATCGCTATCCATTTCGCAATTTCAACCACACAAATTCTAGCACTTCATGTCCGATTTTTTGTGCAACATACTATATATATATATATATATATATATATATATATATATATAGTGTGTGTGTGTGTGTGTGTGTGTGGGTTTTGATTTTTTCAAAAGCTATGGAAAAGATATTTCTCTATCACGACTTCAACCGAAAATTCTATTTCAAGGTAGTTTTACTTACTACTTTTGCAATGATTTTTTTAATGATGTTCGAAAAATTATATGTCATATAAATGCCATGAAAATGATTTATAAAGGAGCATTATAATTGTGATTGAAGGTAATCATATATGCATGACGGTGATTGATGGAAATCACATTTAAGTACTTGGTGCCGGATACCAATTTATGTTGTTCGTATGTACATTTAAAATGATGGCATAAGCATTTGTGTTCCCTTATAATTTTTTCCACATGTTAGTATGTATTGCTACTGAGTGTTTCTTATGAAATACTCACCTCAAGATAAACAAATTTTCATATTGAATTGGTTGGTCTTGATGCAATGGCGTAGGCTAGCGAACATGACGTGGAATTTCTTTATTTAATTTAAGTTTTGACATCGAGATGATCAAGTCAATTATTATGTAAATACAATATTTTAAGTATTTAATTATGTAATATTTATGGAAAAGGAGATGTTGATTTGATTGCCGTTAAAAGTTTCAAGTTAGAAGTTGCCTAGTTTCATTTTTTTGAGTTTTCAACTTAGTGTCCTTACTTTGAAAAATCATAACTCTATGTACGTTTGGCTTTTTTGAGTGAAATTAGTGGATATGGGAAGCCCTGTATGTGGTTTAATAACAGTAATTAGAATCACTCAAAAATTCTATCGTATGAATTTATTATGAACATTTTAGCGGGCTACACATATGACAGTTTTTTGAGCAACTTCGGTTATCATTTTCACCAATGAAACGATGTAGCTAAGGTTTGAAAGTTTAAAATGTTTTAGTCTGTAGTCCTAAGTATCTATGGTAAAAATTTTGGAATTTTTAGAGTTCATTTGTATGATCAAATAAATTATGGCGTTACCTATCACAATATAGGCAAAACCATGAAAATTTGAAGTTAATCCTATTTTCCTTGCGTGCTTGTTATTTTTTGCAAAAGTTATATTTTAAAACCCTTCAAGGGTATGAGAAATATTTTTTGAGTCGTCAAATATATTTTATAGATTATTTTAGTAACCCTTTGGGTTGAAAAATTCGAGGCATTATAGCTTGGTATCAGAGCGTGGTTTTACTTTTCTATAGACTCGCAAATTTTTTTTTTACTATACTTGATCTTTATTTTATTTTGTCAAGTCAAAATTAAATGATTCAGCTCTTAAAGATTCAGTGTCGCACTAAGTATTTTGAGAACGTGACCAAATTTCACGAATATTTATTTTTTAGTCCTCATAATTTAATTAAAAGATGTTAAAAATCCACCTAATCGAACTTTTTATAATTGGTATTCTAGACTGGTACGAACTAAGAGAACCTGCTGCAAGACGTGCACTTTTAGGCCAATAGGCCGCGATGAAATTCTAAGACGATATGAGCAATATCGGTGGAACCCGAGACACGACATGGTCAACACATCCGGATGATGATGTTTATGTGGATGGAAATAAGGAGACATGGTTTCAATGTTAGCGGTTGATGGGCTACGAGCCATCTCATTTTTTATAGATTTAATAAATTTTAAATGTCATTTTGTAGGAAAGAAAAAATCTCACCCAATTTAAGTTCATTCTTATCTTTGTCCACCCATTTGATCTAAAAACCGACTTGGTTCTTAACCCAAATCCGGACCCTTCAATCCAACATTTTTCGCTCAAGAACAGGACACGTATTAGCCTAAAAACTTAGCCATAACACCACATAAAAGATGACCCAATTAATGTCCAAGAAAACCACCCATTTCAGTCCCATTTTCAGGTCCAAAACCGAACCATTAAACCCCATAAACCCCCCTCTCCTTAGCCCAAAAACCCAGCTCTTTTCAGCCCCAGATTTCAGCAAAAAACTGCCCCACTTCACCGCTCCAAAACCGTCCCCAATGCAGCTGAAAAACGCTCCCATGTTCAGCCAAGAAACCACCCCTTGCCTATAACTAACTCCAATTAACTCTCCATCTTTCCCTCTTTTTTTAGCTCCAATCTACAGTTCATTTCTCTCTCTTTTCCTCTAAGAATCAGCCCCTTTACCCATTTCCACACATATCAAGAAAAAGATCCCAGAAAATCCCTCTAAAACTCCTTCCCTTTCGGCCCCTTAAAGTCCCAGCAATCTTGTTATTTTCTTCTTTTCATTTTCAGCAACATTCACTCATTTTCCCCAAAAATCAGTTCCAAAATTTCAGCAAAAGCTCATAACTTTTCCCTTCAACTTTAGGTCAGCAAGAAGTCCAGAAACCTTTCTACATTCTCCCCAGTTTTGGTTCATATAACACACCATAATCAGCCTAAAATACATTCCAGATTTTCTTCCCCATTTTTCCTCTAGAAACCGGCCCTTTACTCTCATATTTCCACCATTTCTCAGCTCTCAATTTTCCTCAAAGTCAGCTCCAAACACCCCTAAAACATCTTCCTTTCTCTTCCTCCAGATTCGGCCTCTACCTCCCTCTAATATCTTCACATAAATCTTCCTACAACACAAAATTCTTACAAACAAAAAGGCAAGTGTACGTGCAGGAGTACTTTGGGAAAGGTGGAGCAACATTATATCCACCACTTCAACTTCACAGAAAACTTAAATTTTCGAGGTAGTTCTATACTGCATTATTTACATAAAATTATGAACTTTAAGTCGAATTTTTTTTATGAAAACACATGTGCCATGTTAATTGCTCTTGGCATTGCCTGATGGATGTGTTTACTCAGTAGTTTCTGTTAGAATAAAGTCCTAGTCTCTATGGTGGTTGTTATTCATTTATCACGTTGCTGTTTTCCGTTTTCTGTTAGTCTTGTCAAGGCTATTTAAGCTACATCGGTGTTTCAATAAAAGCAGAGGTTATTCAGCCAATTTGTGTAAGCTTTCGAGCAAACTGCGGTCTTTGATTCCATTGTTTATAAAAAATTGGTATCAGAGCCACAAAAAAGGGGCTGATTGTGAGAGGTTAGGAACCGCAGTATCCTAATGAGAGGGAAAGAGTGAAACACTAGGTGAGATCGAGCGAACCACTGTGAGAGAAAGAGTGATTGAGAGATGGCAGCTAAAGGGAATAATTTGTTGAGCATTCCCAGGTTCAATGGAGACTACGATAACTAGAGTTTGTTAATGGAGAACCATCTGAGATCGAAAGAATACTGGAACCTCATTGAAACTGGTTATTCTGAACGTGCTGCTGGAGAGACGATGACTGCTGCACAAAGAAAGACTATGGAGGAATTGAAGCTGAAAGACCTAAAGGTTAAAAACTATCTCTTTCAGTCAATCGACAAGTCAATCTTGAAGACCATTCTTCAGAATGACACCTCCAAGCAAATGTGGGACTTGATGAAAACAAAATATCAAGAGAACGTGAGAGTTAAGCGTGCTCAACTTCAGACACTGCGCAGAGACTTTGAGGTGTTAGAGATGAAGGTTAGTAAATCAGTCACATACTATTTCTCTAGAGTCATGTTGGTGGCTAATGACGTGCGAAATTATGGAGAAGATATGCAGGATGTAAAGATCGTAGAGAAGATTCTGTGCGCACTCTCACAGACAAATTCAATTACATTGTCTGTTCCATAGAAGAGTCAAAGGATATTGATCTCCTCTTTGTGGATGAGCTGCAAAGCTCTTTAATTGTGCATGAGCAGAAATTTAAAAGGCTAGTGGTGAAGAACAGGCTTTAAAAGTTACAGTTGAAGAGGGAAGAGGCAGAGGTGAAAGAGGGCATGACAGAAGTGCTTATAGAGGAAGAAGAAGATGTGCCATAAGCTTGGACACTTCCAGTATGGATGTCCAACCTGGGAGGCTAACTATGTTGAATTGGATGAGCATGAAGAGATGTTATTGATGTCCTTTGTGGAGATGAATGAAGCAAAGCGTAGAGATGTTTGGTTTTTGGATTCGGGATGTTCGAATCATATGAGTGGAGATGCAACAATGTTTTATGAGTTGGATGAGGGATTCAGGCAATATGTCAAACTCGGAAACAACATCAGAATGTCAGTGCAAGGGAAGGAAAATGTTAGGCTGCACTTGAATGGCTTGAGTCATGTCATCACAGAAGTGTTCTACGTGCCGGAATTGAAGAACAATCTATTAAGAGAGAGGACTTGCAATCTTAATTCATGCCAGATTGTGTAAAATTTATCATCCAGAGAGGGGCTTGATCATCCAAACCAGCATGTCTGCTAATAGGATGTTCATACTATGGGCAAACACACTAGAGCAAAAAGCTGCCCGCTTCCACACGAGCTCACAAGATCTCACTCATATGTGGCATAGTCGATATGGCACTTGAGTCATAGGGGTTTGGAGACTCTTCAAACTAAGAACATGGTGCGAGGACTGCCTCAACTTGCTCCTACCACAGTGATGTGTACTGATTGTCTTGTTGGGAAACAACATCGAGATAGCATCCCAAAGAAGAGTGCATGGAGAGCAACAGAAAAGCTACAACTTGTGCATGCCGATATTTGTGGACCAATGACTCCTATTTCTAACACCAAAAAGAGATATTTATTATGCTTTATTGATGACTTCAGTAGAAAAGCATGGGTTTATTTTCTTGTAGAAAAGTCATAAGCGTTAAATTCATTTAAATGCTTTAAGAAGTTGGTAGAAAGAGAGACTCGTATGTATATCAAATGTCTACGCACAGATAGAGGTGGATAGTTCAACTCAGATGAATTTAAAGAGTTCTGTAGACACGATGGCATTAAGAGACAGTTGACAACTTCATACACTCCACAACATAATGGAGTGGCTGAGAGAAATCGCACGGTAATCAACAGGGTAAGTTCAATGCTCTCAAAAAAGAAAATCCAAAAAATTTCTGGCCTGAGGCAGTGAATTGGACCATGTACGTACTGAATAGATGTCCTACCTTAGTGGTCAAGGATGTCACTCTAGAAGAAGCATGGACAGGTGTGAAGCCCTCGGTGGAGCACTTTAAGGTTTTCGGATGCTACTAAGCTTGAGGATAAGAGCTTTACTTGTGTGCTTTTGGGTATCAGTGAGGAGTCTAAAGGCTATAGACTACATGATCCGAATGGGAGAAGAATAGTAATTCGTAGAGATGTAGTATTTGAGGAAGAGAGGCATTGGGATTGGGATGCAAGTTATGAGGAACAGGTGCTACTAGATCTTGAGTGGGGTGACATTGATGGTGACGTGCATGAAGAGGCAGGAATAGATGATGATGAAGGTGTGGTTAGTGAAGAAAGTGAAAAAGCAATGGGGAGTGGTGATGAAGTAGTTCAAACTGCGAGGAATGAGCAAGTTGCTGTGAGTGGCACATCAAATGCAGAGGGGTCCAATGCAAGTAGTAGCAGAGTCAAACAAAACCCAAGATGGATGGAAGATTGTGTTAGCTGAAAAGAACTATCTGAGATAGAGAATGAGGTCAACATGGCCTTAGTTGAAGCTCTAGATCCTACAAGTTATGAAGAGACAGTACTAAGTTCAAAATAGATGAATGCAATGGACTCAGATCTCAACTCAATTGAGAAGAAACAAACTTGGAAGCTTACAAATTTACCAGCAGGATGCAAGAAAATTGGGGTTAAATGGATTTACAAAACAAAATTAAATGAGCTCAGAGAGGTAAACAAGTACAAAGCTCAGTTGGTGGCCAAGGGGTACTCTCAACAACATGGAGTTGATTACACCGAAGTGTTTGCTCCACTAGAAAAGATGGACACAGTGAGGATGATTGTGGCTCTTACAGCTCAAAGGGATTGGAAGATATATCAAATGGACGTAAAGTGAGCATTTTTGCATGGTGAGCTTAGTGAGGACGTGTATGTGGAACAACCAAAGGGATATGTGAATAAGGGCAGTGAAGACAAGGTTTACAAGCTATACAAAGCTCTATATGGACTAAAACAAGCCCCACGAGTTTGGTTTAGTCGCATAGAAGCTTATTTCATTGATGAAGGTTTTGAAAGATGCCCAAATGAGCAGACGTTGTTCACCAAAAGGAGTGCAGAAGGTAAGGTGTTAAATGTAAGTATCTATGTCGATAATTTGATATATATTGGTGATGATGAAGACATGATGATTGGTTTCAAGAATTTAATGATGAGTGCCTTTGATATGAAGGATTTGGGAAAGATGAGGTTCTTTCTTGGGATAGAAGTCTCGCAGCAGTCAGATGGCATTTTCATTTGTCAAAAGAAATATGCTATGGAAGTGTTGAAGCGTTTTGGTATGGTTGAGAGAAATCTAGTTGGTAGTCCTATTGTACCAGGTTTCAAGTTAAACACGAATGATTATGGAGTACAAGTTGATGAGTCCTATTACAAGCAAATTGTGGAAAGTTTGATGTATCTCACTACAACTTAGCCGGATATGATGTTCAGTGTTAGTTTGATTAGAAGATTTATGGCCAGACCCACAGAGTTGCATTTACAAGCTACCAAAAGGATATTGAGGTATTTGAGAGGTATATCTAACTTTGGAATTTTATACAAGAAGTGAGGGATAGAAGAGTTGATTGCATTTACAGACAATGATTACGCAGGTAATGTAGAGGATCGGAAAAGCACATCAGGCTATGTATTCTTATTGAGTTCAGGTGCGGTCTCTTGGTTATCCAAAAAGCAAACTACGGAGACAAAGTTTGTGGCTCTTGCAGGCTGTGCAAGTCAGGCCATATGGGTGAGAAGAGTTTTGGAGAAGCTAGGGCATGCTCAAGAGGAATGTACCACTGTTTGGTGTGACAACAATTCTACGATCAAACTTTCAAAGAATCCAGTAATGTATGGGAGGAGTAAACATATTGATGTAAGGTTCCATTTTCTGAGGGATCTAACAAATGATGGTACTATTGAGCTAGTGCATTGTGGTACTCAAGAACATGTAGCAGACTTGATGACTAAGCCTTTGAATTTGGATGTTTTTCAGAAGCTCAGAGAAAAGGGAGTGTACGAGATTGCAGGTGTAAACTAATTGCTTAGTGCAGTTAGTTTGAGAGAGGGATTGATAAAGTTAGTTGCTTAATTTTAGGGTGTTTACTCAATCGTTTCTATTATAATAAAGTCCTAGTCTCTAGGGTGGTTGTTATTCATTTATCAAGTTGCTGTTTTCCATTTTCTGTTAGTCTTGTAAAGGCTATTTAAGCTACATCAATGTTTCAATAAAAGTAGAGGTTATTCAGCTAATTTGTGTAAGCTTTCGAGCAAACTGCAGTCTTTGATTCCATTGTTTATAACATTGCCATGCTTTGTTGGATGTATTTAGTTGATCTATCATGGTTTGAGCACGTCTATGATGGAACATTATATTAGTGATTGAAGGAAACTACCTAGAATGTTTAGTGATTGGAAGTAATCACTTAGAATATATGTGGTGCCAGTTACCAAATTTATGTATTTCCGTATGAATGTTTTGGCATTTGGCATGTTGCATGTGTGGTTGTGTAAATTTTTTTCACATGCATGTATATTTACTACTGAGTATTTCCTTCGAAATACTCATGCCTCAAAAATATTTACTCTCTAGATTAAAATGCTTGGCGGCAGCGCAAAAGTAGCGACGGAAAAAGTTTTACGTTTATTATGATTTTAGTGTCGATGCTTTTTATATGTAAATTTAATTACCGTGTCTTGACTATGATTAAGTGGTGTAAATTTGAACAACGACATTAGCTTTATTGGTTTCACCAATTGAAAGTTAAAGATGAAATTTCAGTGCACTTGTTTTCAAAATAGTATAACTTCTTAGATACTGTGAATTTTTGAGTTAAACTAGTGGCGTTGGGTACATTGATAAGTTGTGTGTTAGTAGAATTTGAAATCACCTTAAAACCATGTCGAATGAATTTATTGTTACTGTTTTCCCGACAGCGCCAATTGTACTCGAGGATTAGTTTTCAGGCTACTTCTACCATTTATTTCACATATCAAATGATTTGATAAAATTCTAAATTTTTGATATGTTATTTCTTAAGGTGTCAAGTAACCAATAATCACAGGTCAAAAATCATAATTTTTCGAGCACGTTAGGTTGGTCAAATAATTTTTAGCGTCATCTAGAGTTACTGGTAAAACTATAAAGTTTTTTATGTCTATTTGAGTTTCCATGCACGCTCGTTATTTTAAAACCATTCAAGGCTATGGAAAATTTAATTTTGACTCTTTAAGTATTGTTTTAAGATTTTTAGCGACCCTTCCTTCAAAAAAAAAAAAAACTGGAGCGTTACAATTTACATGGCTTACCCCTTTTAATTGTCTTCTACCAGGACCAAGAGGTCGACGAATTTGTATGGGCGGTTTTGACAAAAAATAATGATAGATAGTCAGATCATGAGTATGATAAGACTGGCCGTGTGGAGATATTGGAGAAGATTAATCCAAATGCCCATTGCATCAAATGCCTAGTCATCTGAAATTTTCGAATGTGTTTAATGTGAAACATCTCTTGGCTCTTGCGGTGGAGTGGTGATGATGTTACTAGCGGCGATGACGTTGCAGATTCAAGGATGAATTTCCTCTATTCCACGGAGAATGCATGATGCAAATATAGATTGATTGTGGACAGATTCTTGCACCATTTGGAGCACAAACAATTATACCGTCTAGCTGGTCGCGGCTAGAGGTGGGGAGCAAATTTTATTCCTTTCAGTTGTTCTATTCATCTACTTAACATTTTGTCGTTTTTTGGCTCCTTTGACATAATTTACAAAACTCTATTTTTTTTTTCTAAACTCATTTTCAACCACATATTTCAACTTTTATAAAAAAAACTCTTAAAAAACTATTTTTAAACTACACTAAACAAATACTTAGTTTAACTTTATTATAAATTTATTTTTCTTGTATTTTGATATACAAAATATTTGATTAAACCTTAAAATTCTAACTTGTCTAATAAAAATTTCAAATGACAATGTAGCTAATTCATTCATTTTTTTCCGTGACATAGTTGATCTCAAATATGAATTTGTCAATATTAATTTTGAAAAACTCAACAACTTAAATTGGAACCGTTAGAAATATTCTATAAGCAATATATTCAAACTTGTCTTATAAATATATGTTCAACGGACAATATTATAATCTTTCTTGCGACAATAGTCTTTTTTGCACGCTTAGTTCATTCCTTTCCTTTCATGTTAGATCTGTGATCATATCATTCCCATATCTTACAGTATTGATATTAAGTTTCATATTCTCAATTTTTGTTATAACTTCGACTAAACAGGCATTTTCCAGAATTATTTTCCATTTTTAAAATTTCTAAATATTATTTTTCTACTCTTATTTGACTTGCTAAAATATCCGTCTAGATTAAAAATCTGTTAAAAAACTGAAGTGAAAGGAAACAATTAATGTTAATTACACATTTAATGAGACATACAACTTTTAATAAACTTTTCAACCACACATTTTCTCAACTTTTTTTAATCGAAATTTGCTAAAAAACGCTTAATACAATACATAAGTTTCCATTGAAAATAGTTCCATCGGTTTAGAATTTGAACGTCATAGAAAGCTATTTTTTTTGTAGGTTATAAGGAAATTTCGTTAGAGAACATAGAAGTTCAATACGAAATGTCAAATGTCACAAACATTATTAGGCAAAACCATAATATACTCGAAAGAGTGTGTTTGTGTGTGCAACTCAAAACTAATTAATAAGCAAATAAAACACAACAAATAATAAACTAAAATCTTAAAGGGTTTATCAATTTAAACATTTTAAAACATCTCAAGCAAAGAACAACCAAGATGTACCCAAGTTTAAACAATCTTTAAAAACACCAAAAACAGAAATAATTCGCGAAACAAATAGTTTTCAAGAAGACGAAGCAGGAGTATCAGAAATAAATAAAGAAGGAAGTTCTTGAATTTGGCACCACCCTTGAACAACTTCATAAATACTTCTGTTTTGCTTCATTTTCTTGTACAAATTCTGCAATCATAAGAAAATGAAATTAAAATTTGGCCATATATCATAATTTCAATCAACAAGAAATTGTGTTAACTGGTTCATGTATATGGAACTAAATTATTTGTTAAAACTTACCTTATTATGAATTTTAAGAAACTAATGCAGCCTTGATCTTGTCCACGGTGCTAGTAATGAGTTTGCTAACATTAGCAACTGATCCCAGCCTAAGCTTAGCTGTAGGAACAGTTTCAACCAGAACTTGAAATGCTACAGTGAGGAGAGATCCTCCTGAACTAGCTTCAGCCATACCTCCTCCTCCACCGTGGCCGGTAGGTCCATCGGGGAGTATGGCGAATCCCGATGGAAGGAGGGGTACATATTCTGGATCTCCACCTCCCAGTACCACATTCATACCAACAATGTCAACCGGTGCATATACGACGTAGGAGCCTGTTGGATCATTCCAACTTTCTTGCAAAATAATCATATTGCTGTGGCTTGAATTTGAACTCTACAAAGGATAATAAGCTTCATCAATTTCATCGTCACGTAGTAATTTAATGGCATCGAGTTAATATTTACAATGACAATGAATTTAGAAGAAAATAAACTTACTTGCAACAATGATATACAGTTGCCTTTATCTTTGCCAGTTGCAATGTGTGCCATTTCATGAGTGATACCTCCATTAGACAGTATGTCCCACTAATATCATAGGAATTGAAGGTTTTGGGCAATAGATAAATCATTTAAAATGATATGATTGAATAAAAATTACTAGCAACGTACAACTTGAGCATTCTAATCAATATTGATCGAGGTACAAGAAATTAATTTGTTAAATACTAGTACAATGTGAAAATATGGAAGACAAAAAGCTTCAAAATTGTACAAACGTACCTCACTTCTGGAGTTGTCACCACTTAGAAAATCGAACACTGTTTTAGGTGGAACGGGAAGCCACAACGAAGTTGCAGCACATAGCACAATGCCACAAGGTTTTCCTGGATCGTCATCACTCTTCCTAGTCATGATTCTAATATCATCAGCTCCATTCCCAGATAGGGCAGTCCATGTGTGTGCATTTGATGCATTCACTCCACAGCAATAGTTTGTAACCATTCTTGCAGCAAGCTTCAGAATGCTTTTCCTACCTTCTGGATTTGTCAGCAATTCAACACAAAGGGAAAATTATATACAAGGATTTAAGGTCGACTATACTAATATAAATCAAGTCATATATGATCAAGTTGTGGTATTAATTACCCATGTTATTAACTTCATTTGTAGGAAGATTTGTTGCCATTACACTTGTGAGACGTTCACATTGTCGATTAAGAACTGTAACCCAACGCTTAGCCCCAAATGCGATGCCAGAATTAATCAAAGGCTTGTATATATTGTGAACACCTTTATCATCCACTTCAACATGCTCAACCCATATAACCTGAGTGAGTATATAAAGAAATTATACAATTAGTAGACATATACTGATAGAAATCTAATTATTCCTTGTAGTAAATTCATCAACATATTGTAGAATGGAAGAATAATTGATCAAAGAGTACCTTTGAGTATCCATTTGACAATTTTTGAATTACACAACCCGATGGCCTTCTTCGGCATCTCAATGGTGGATTCGACTGCACATTGTCTAGAGAAACATCGACCACTGCCCACGTACCATCAACATGATGTTTACAATACCGTATAAAATGGCTCTCTCGAGTGGGAACAAGTGCTGATGGCACTTGAAACTCCGCAGTCATCTGTAAATTCAAAATTAATTTGATATGTAACGATTATTTTTTTATTAAAGCATTCGTTTAATTTCTACATACCACTTGCAGAGTCCCATTGTAGTTTCCTACGACTCCAGTACTTGAAATTACTTCTAGGATTTTGCCCCAAGAAACAATTCCAGTGAACACATTGCACCATTGATTCTGTGCCAATTACAATTAAAGATTACATTGATAAATAGGACATCATTAATGTATCAAGAAGCTGAATTTTAGGAAATAAAAGACCTACCACATCCATGAGAACTTCGACAAGATTAATGTGATTCATTATAAAAACACTTTCTCGCGATGCCTCTGACTTAAATCCATTTGGCTTTGATCCAATTCCATTAGGAAATACCCTGAAATATTCTTCTTCATTCAGAAAAGTTGTGCTTCGATCTGCAGTGCTTGGGACCCACAATGGTTCCCCCATTTGTGCCATTTTCATTAGCTCATCCATGGCTGAAATGGCGAGTTCACAAATTAAGGGCTTATCACCCTCAATTAGGGTTGCATTCATTGACCTAATAGAGTCTACTGCTCCATACATGTCCCTTCTTATGATTGGCATTCCTCCATTAGTTCCAACTGCCATATCAAGTGAATTGAACCCAACTGGAGGGGAAATGAGGGAGGAGTAATTTGCAAAGGATTTTCCAACATACTTCGACGCTATTGTTGTAATGCGATCAACCTACAAAGAAAGAAAATATAACTCAGTAGCTATTGAAAGTAAAAACAAATCCAAGTTACACTATCTAGACATAATTAGCCCAGTTAATTATAGTTGTCTGATGATCATGAAAATAGTAATAACCCCAATCAAATTAACCAACTATATATATGCATTACCTCTTCTTTAAGTCGAGCATTCTCCATTCTCAGTTGATGTTCATCAAAGGACATTTCTGCTATAGTAGTCGGCCCACAACATGTCGGGCAAGAGGCATTGGTGAGAGCTTCTCTGTACCTCATGTTTTCAGCGCGGAGCTTTTCATTTTCAACTCGAAGTTGTGAGTTTTCTTGGCGCTCATGTTGTGCCTGCATCGAATAAACAAATTGATACATACAAATTCAAATTACGAAAATGATGACAAGGAAACATTAGTTAAAATTACTATCGTTGTCCCTTTTTAAAAAAAAAAATTGGAAAGCTCTCACCAAATGTAGTAATGACCGTTGGAAAATAAACTTGATATATTTCTTAAATATTCATTTATTTGTATATGAGTTAGTCAAATATTTATGGCATACGTATGTAAGACTAAGTTGATTCAGTTACTTTATACATGAATAATTATAGGAAGAGTGTATTAATTGCTAAATATTTATATTTGGAAGTGCTATGAATAAAGCTATGGTTGCAAAATAAGGATAGAAGGCAATGATGGATATAAAGTGGTAAATAGCATTGATATATAGACATGCAAAACTCGAAACCAAGAATTTACGATGGAGAAAAATGTCATTAAATGATGAAAAATAAGCTAATTTTGCAAATGAACATTTGAACAAATTATGGGGTTTCAATTATTTTGTTGGCCTTCAGTGGAGAAGAAAGAAAATATAGAAAACACGACTTCATGACACCAGTGGTAGCAACCCCGTGTATTATAAAAATATATTCTTTGTGGATTTGTATGAATTAATTAATGGCAAGGTTACTTTTAGAGCTTAATTTATTCAAATTTTTGTTCAAAGAGTCGATAAATAGAATAAAAAATTTGTTTTTCAAAATAAATTGAGGAATTAACTTAAAACCACAAGATAAATTTATAAGAGGATTTTAGAAAATAAAGTTTATTTTTTTCCCTAGATGTTTCAGAAATAGACATGAAAATGCAGAAGACAGCTTCCTCTCTCTCACACACACAGACTTGTATATACCTTCATTTGGGTGCGCTTATTTTGGAACCAGAACTTGACTTGCAACGGCTCCAACCCTAGTTCATGGCTAAGTTCCTTCCTTTGTTTGTCGTCGGGGTGTGGACACTCCTTGAAAAACCTAAATTTCATTGTTAATGCACAAATAAAATAGATATATAAGTGAACACCTCAAAAATTAATTGATGACAAACAATGTATTCTGGTAAATTTAGCTTACGCTTCCATTTCGCGGATCTGATGTTGTGTGTGGCGATGATAGCGCTTTCTCTTAGCCTGCTGATTGAGTTCTTGATCGTCGCCTGAGCTAGCTTCGTGGTTCTCACTGCCCGATTTGCTTTCGATTTCTTCGTCTCTCATCCTCTGACGCATTTCACTTGCAGATATGTTTGATGCCATTGTTTCCTGGAACATACAAAGAGAGATGACAAGAACCCTATACCATATATGAATCTAAGAATGAACAAGAGAATTAATCTAAGAACAAATTAATATAAACTTTTGAGGACAAATAACATTAATTCACACAACTTCTTCCATGGTTGGCATCTATGATAATCCCAACTGGCATTTTCACTCTAAATGATTTTCTAGTAAACCCTAGTTTTCAATTTAATTTTCAATGTTTTTCTTGACAAAATTAATGGCTAATGCGCGAGGTTTTTGACATACATTTAACTAAAGATTTTGAAAATAATACATCGACAAAGAAAGGTATTTATTGTACATTCATCGAAAGATTTTAAAAATAAAACAACAAGAAAGGAAAGTTTGACTATTATTTCGTTTAAAAAAGCAATCTTTGTCGAGGTGTATGTGATCTTTACTCGTGATTCACCAAGAACACGCCAATGTAGGTTGACGTCAAAAGTTGTTTGACGTTGACTCCAGGCTTTGAACGAACACAAAAAAACCTAGAATCTCTACAAATCAATATCTTTGTTTAGTAAAAATGTAAAATGAAACGATAAACGAAAAGATTTTGAAAATAAAACAACGATAAATTAAGGTTGACTATTGTTTCTTTCAAAAGTAATCTTTCTCAAGGTCTATGTGATCTCTTCTCGATATTCAAGAAGAAAACAATAGCATATGTTGATGTCAAAAATTGTTTAACGTTGACTCTGGGCTTTGAACGAACACAAAAACTTAGATTCTCTACAAATCAATATCCTTGTTTACTAAAAATGTAAATGAAACCATAAACGAAAAGATTTTGAAAATAAAACAACGATAAATGAAGGTTGACTATTATTTCGTTCAAAAGTAATCTTTATCGAGGTCTATATGATGATCTCTTCTCGTTATTCACGAAGAAAACGACAAAGTCGGTTTATGTCAAAAGTCGTCTAAACGTTGACTCTGGACTTTGAACAGACACAAGAACCTAGGTTCTCGATAAATCAATAACCTTTCTAATGAAAAACGTAAATGAAATAATAAACACACGAATGCGAGAAGAGAGCTAAAGGAATTAAAGAATCCCCTAGAACATCTCCATCAACCAACCTTTGTCCAGAAGTTTACCTGCAAAACATAATAAAAAATGCATCACAATGTGTGTTAATTGTTATATCGGTATTTTGTTGTTAAAAAGAAACTGAAAATACTAGTGAACATATATATACTTGGATTGAAATTTTTTGAAAACCTTAACAAACAAGGATCAGATCTATAAAATGGGAGGATTTCGTCGAGGCTACTGATACTATTAAGTGACGAAACTCTTGGTGTTATAAATAAATTTTGAGGGATCAGAAGAAGCCAAAGAACAATAAATAGAGAGATGATGATGACATATAAAAGGGAAACAATACCAATGGTGAGTATCAATAGAGCAAGAATGGAGAGAAAATTAGCTGTTTATTTCTAAGCAATATAGAGATGGTGCAATTGCATTTAATGGAGTTGTTCCTATT
This sequence comes from Forsythia suspensa, assembly GCA_023638005.1. NCBI lineage: Eukaryota > Viridiplantae > Streptophyta > Magnoliopsida > Lamiales > Oleaceae > Forsythia > Forsythia suspensa. Next base: position 224,541 of record CM042667.1, read on the forward strand.
ATGCCAATCTAGTAAGCAAGGAATATATTGGGAGAAGGAGTGGGGTATGTATGTGTGTGTGTGTGTGTGTGTGTGTGTGTGTGTGTGTGTGTATATGTATATGAAACCCTTGCGGCGCAACCATTGACTGGACATCTAGGGTATTGTGGACATATTTAGTATGACTTTATTCTTGTTGCTATTAAATACGCAAGTGCCGCTTTTAATTTCTATAAAAAAAAAATTGGGTTAAGTACACCGCAGGTCACTCAACTTTCACTGAAATGATCTCATCAGGGTTAGTTAAATTCAATTTGTTGCAACCGGTCACTCTATAAATTTTTATACAAATTCCAGCACTCTTATCTCTTCTTGTTGTAAATGTGTGTGATGGCAATGTCCATATGAATGATCCTAGTGAGCATCTATCACATGCATAAATGGGTGCCACCTCTAAGTAATAGATGTATTATTAAAGTTTAAGTAATACTATGGTTAATTTAGTGTAATGGTACTTCTTTTATTTTACCTCTACCATTTAGTTTTTTTTTTTTTTTACCAAAAAAATAAACTAGGCCAACCAGGTCGGTTCTCATGGGTCGTAGAGTTGGACAGTCAAGCCTGACATGATCTGTCCATCATGACGGACCAATCCATGAACAGGCACAGATCAAGCTGGGCAAATTTCAATCGTTAATCACAAATGACAAACCTATGCCACCTGCATTTTGACACCACTAAAATTGAAAATTTATCATTGATTCTCGACTTGTTGCATGTATTTATAGACCAAGTAAAATTATCGTGCTTATGTAATTATATTCAATAAAACTTGCATATCATCACAAAGAAGTAGATTTTACGTAATGATTCAAATAAGTTTGGGAGTTCCTTGTGCTTTAGCACTTTGATGATGTGACAATTTGGTGAGTTGGCGTCGAGTTAGCAACACATTAGATAAACGTTAGGTTTCTAACACTCAAATCAGCGAAGAACGTTAGTTTTGGTGATTGAATGAGATAGAGTAGCAAAATTTGTATTAAAATTGAAGTATAGTGACATGATTATAACGAAATGAAGATGACTGACCCCGGTGAGGTTTCAATGAAAGTTGAGGGACCTGCAGTGTATTGAACCCCAAAAATTTTCATTTTCATTTTCATTTGAATTTATTCTCTATAGCTAAGCATTTGCATACTGCTAATTTCCCAATAATTAATTTATGAAGAAATAGTAATTCTCTTACCAAAAACAGATCCGACAAATTAAGAAATATATTACATTGTGGTAATAAAAACATTTTAGCTTCGTAGATATTGTGAATCTCTGGTTTTCTTAAATGTCAGATATTCAAAAAATTAGCAATTATGTCATTGCGATGCATTTTATGGTAAAAATAAATCTGAATTGTTTACAGAAAAACATGAAAAAGTAAATGAAAAAAACATTTTCATATTAGAAAATACACTACAAGAAAATTTTATTTTAACGACGAAAAAACATCTTGAAAAATTTCTCAATTTTAACCTTTAAAAAAATAAGTGCTCAATTTTTATATGAAAATTAAAAGAAACATACTGAGATATTTGAAGGGAAAAGCAAAAGTGACTTAAAATAATGATAACCAACAAACAATACATGCAAGTACGTGATATCGTAACAAATAATAAAGTGTATGTAAGTTTCGTTCCCACGATGACTTCTTTATTAAGTATTGAAATTTGCTTAATCCTAATTAACTTTATTTGAACAATCGAATTGATTGGCTTAATATGTAACGCCCCGAATTTTTTTTCAAACCGGAGAATCAGTAAAATAATCTTTAAATAATATTTGAAGACTCCAAACAGGTTTTCTCGTGCCTTAAATTAAAAATGTATCTATTGCAAAGAAATAACAAACGCGCAACGGAAAAGAAATTAACTTCTAAAATTGAAGATTTTTACCTATACCAAGATAGGTATCGCCACAAATTATTTGACCACCCAAACGTACTCAACAATTACAATATTTGAACTCTAAATACAACAATTACAATATTTGAACTCTAAATATTTGGGGACTACAGACATGTTAAAATTTTATACCATATCTACATCTTTTGGTAGGTGAAACACATGGCCAAAGTTGCTTGAAAAACTGTCTGTTAAAATGTTCATAATGAATTCATACGATGAAATTTGAGTGATTCCAATTTCTATTATTAAACCACTTATACACCTATCAAACTCCATTGATTTGACTCAAAAATGCACAGTATACAATAAGTTATGATATTTCAAAGTTGGAGGCAAAAAGCAAAATTTCAAAAATATAACTAGACAACATCATCTTCAAATTCCAAAACTGAAATTTAATAAAAAATTTGCCTTTTCTCATCTCTACAATTAAAAACAGGTTTAACAATGTATTAAACTTTACATCATAAATGGCTCGATTATATCGATGCCAAACATAATTAATATATATAACTACACTGCTTTCTTCAACATCACTACTCTTACACCGTCGCACTAACGCCAATCATAGCAATCTGAAGATTTAATCATTTCAAGGTGAGTATTTTATAAGAAACACTTAGTAGTAAATTATACTATCATAAGAGAAAATAATACTAAATTAATATGTGACATGCCATTCAATTGAACTTACGTAGAAAAAATATATTTTTGATAACCAGCACTACATGAAATCATAAGTGATTACCTTCAATCACTATCATACTTAAATAATTACCTTCAATCACTATCATAATGTTCCTTCTTTATCATTAAACATGGCATATCATTTACATATCATTTTCTTAATGTAAAAATTCGTGAAACATAATTTAAGTAATATAAGAAAACTGAAGTCTTGTTGAGTTCAAATGTGTATGAAAAATTGACTGTTTCTTTTTCTCAAGTTAATTCCGTGCCTTTGCCTTTTGATTAACAAACACCGTATGTTTTTAAATGGCTAAAAATATGATTTAGCAGGGGAAGAAACGGAAGGGAAAAAATGACACTAAGTTGCTGAATTTTGATGTCCAAAAACTGAAGGAAAATGAGGTTTTGTTGGCCGAGATTGGAGAGTAAAAAAATACAATGATGGGACCAAAATCTGGTATGGAGTGCCTACTGCTAGGGGCTGAAATGTATAAGGAAAGAAGACAAAAAACTAGGACAAAAATCGTGTATGGGCAGCACGGAGAAAAAACGGATCGGTAGGCTTTAAGTTTGGGGACAGAAAAGGGAAACTTGGGGGAGACTTTGTGTGATCCGAAATGAGAGAAAAAAGAGGAAAACGAATGAGACTTTCTGCTGGAAAAATTGCTTGCTAGAAATGGGACTTGGGACTTGAAATAAATGGTGTTGAGGAGTGATTTTGGGGGCCGAAATCTGGACCAAATGGGGGGAAAGTCGTTGGCTGATTTTTGGTGGAAAAATGAGGGAACAAATTAGCTTCATGGGTGGTTTAAAGTGATGAAAAGTATGGGCAAGTGGGGGTGGTTTCCAGCTTTAAGGAGAGGTGGATAATTGATGCAGAAAAAAGAGAGAAAGTGGACTGATTAAGGGAGGGGGGAGGAGGGACATTTTCTGCTGGGTTTTGGGGGCAGCTTTGGGGCGGTTTTATGTAGAGATTGAGGGTAGTTTGGCTGCATGATAAGTGGGATAGAAGGTGCTGGTAGTTGGGGGGGAATGGGCTAAAAAATGGAGGACAACATGGGCAATTTTCACGTGGTCTTAGGGGATGTTTGGAGTGAACTTATGGCATGGATTAAGGTACTGTTTGGCGGGTGTTTCTAAAAGTTAGGTGGGCCAAGTTTTGGGCTAAAAATGGGAGAATAAATGGACAAAAAAAAGGGTCGACACTAAGCGAATTAAATTGACCGAAACAAAGGGCCGAGAAGATGTTAAATTTTTTTAGTTTTTTATTTTTTATTTTTTAGATTTAACCCGATTGGTTAATTCGAGAAAAATTATTATGATTAAGAAAATTTAATTAGTCTTGGAGATAAATAATATTTCTTGTTAATCACCCAACATATAAGGCAAGCATGCACAAAAAATTAACACGACTAAAATATCTTAAAATGTACTAGGAAGTTCATAGCGATACCGGAAGTTAAAATTTCATTTCATGGAATTCAAAAGACGAAATTTTTTCTGATTGTTACAACCCTCCCCACTTAAACTAATTTCGTCCTCGAAATTTATCTTATTTGGTTTATGAGGTCCGATACTTAGCTAAAACATCTTCTTCTATTTCTCAAGTAACCTCATTCTCCTCATGCCTATCCCACTTAACCTTGACTAAAGGGACTTCCCGATTTCTCTAAACACGGACTTTTCTCTCTAGACCACCGTAGGCATTTCCTCATAAGTCATATCATTCTTCAATTCCAACGACTCATAGTTTACCACATGCGTAGGATTATGTACATACTTCTTTAACATCAAACGTAGAATACGTCGTGCACTGCCGAGAGCTTGGGTGGCAATATCAGATGATACACCACCTTTTCAATTTTATCAAGAATTTTGAACCGGTCGATGAATCGTGATCTCAACCTCAATTTCTTACCAAAATGCAGGATTCTTTTCATTGGGGCTACCTTTAGAAAAACTTTTTCGCCGACTCTGAATTCTAATTCTTTTCTTCTTTGATCGGCATTTTAATTTTGGACCTGATTTTATCTATCGCTTCTATTGTTTTTTCAAATAACTCTGGACCCAAACTTCTTCTTTCGGCAACTTCATCTCAACAAATTGGTGAACGACATCGACGACCATACAGCGCCTCATATGGTGCCATACCGATAGTAGCTTTAAAGCTATTATTATAAGCGAACTCGACCAACGGCAAGGGACTTTCTCATTTAGCACCCAAATCCAAGACACATACTATCAACATCCTCAATGATTTGAATAATCCGTTCTAATTGCCCGTTAGTTTGAGGATAATAAGTCGTACTAAATTTCAATTTAGTAACTAAAACCCCCTGATGATTTTTCTAGAAATTTGAGGTAAATCTTAGGTCTACGTTCGATACAATGGACGTTTGTACTCCATGAAGTCGAACAACTTCCTTGACATACAATTGAGCTAATTGCTCCAAACTATAATTCATTCACATCCGCAAAAATAATGAGCAGATTTCGTCAAATGGTCTACAACAATCCAGATGGCATCATGACCTCTTGTCGATATAGGAAAACTTACAACGAAATCCATTGCAATTTTCTCTCACTTCCACGCATGTATATCCATTGGATTTAATGGCCCTCATGCCTTCTAGTGTTCTGCTTTCACTTGTTGACACACAAAACATTTTGACACAAAACGATCTATAACTCTTTTCATGTTTCTCCACTAAAATGTATTACGTAAATTCTTATACATTTTTGTTACTCTTGGATGTGCGGCATAAGGAGCTAAATGAGCCTCAGATAAAATCTTATTTCTAAGATGTTCATCTTTAGGAACGCATAACCGACCATTGAACATCAAAGCTTCGCCTTCAGCTAATTCAAACTCTTTCCTCTTTTTGGTTCATACTTCAGCCTTGATCTTTTCCAAAAATGAATCATCCTTCGAAGCTGCCACAATTTTATCTCTGAGTGTCGGCTTTACTGTTAGACTTGCTATCATTGCTGATACTCGCACTGGTGGCGTTAAAACTTCAATTCAAGTTATCTTGCTTCGATTGCAGTATATTCTTTCTCTTAGAGCATTCGAGACTACATTAGTCTTACCCAAATGGTACATGATAGTGCATTCATTGTCCTTTACTAATTCCAACTACCAGCATTATCTCATATTCAACTCCTTTTGGAGGAAGAAGTAGTTGAAACTCTTATGGTCGGTGTAAATCTCACAATTGCTTTTATAAATGTAATGGCGCAAAATTTTCAAAGCGTAAACTATCGCCACAAGTTCAATATCATGTGTTGGATAATTCTTTTGATACTGCTTCAATTGCCTTGAAGCAAAAGCTATCACTTTTTCATGTTGCATCAAAACATAATCCAGACTGAGCTTCGACGCATAACTGTAAATTACGTAGCCTTCTGAACCTTCGGGTAAAGCTAGTACTGGTGCAAACACTAGGTTTACCTTTAACTCTTGAAAACTCCAGTCACATTTTTTGAACCAAACATACTTAACACTCTTTCGAATGAATTGTGTCATAGACCAACTATTTTGAAAAATCCTTCTGTAAATCGCTGATAATAGCTGGCTAAACCTAGAAAGCTTCTCAATTCCCTAACATTCGACGGTGCCAGCCAATTCGATACAGCCTCAACTTTTTATGGATCTACTTCAATTTCTTTAGTCGTCATAACATGATCAAGGAATCTTATTTGGTCTAACCAAAATTCACATTTCTTGAATTTGACATACAACTCACGGTAGTCGATACACATCCTTATCAACCCGTCTTTTTTCTTCACAGAGAGAACTGGGGCTCTTCTTAGAGAAACACTTGGTTTGATAAACCTTTTATCTAGTAGCTCTTCCAATTGCATTTTTTAACTCTTACAATTCTTTCGATGCCATCCGATACGGAGCCTTTGACATGGTGCAGCTCCAGATATCAGATCTATCGTAAATTCCACTTCTCTATCAGGCAGGATGGTCTTCTAGAAAGAAGTCGGCGTACTCTTGAACTACTGGTACATTATCCATTAACACTTCATAAGATGAGGTGTTAGTGAGATTGACAAGAAAACCTTGACAATCTATCTTCTTTAACAACTTCTCTGCATACAAAGTTGAGATGAGGTAGGGAAGTGCTTTAATTTTTGACCCATAAAATTTGAACTCCTTCTCTTCCGGTCTTCGAAAGATTACTTCCTTCTCAAAACATACGATTGTAGCACAATTACTACCCAACCAATCCATTCCCAAGATAATATCAAAATCCCTCATATTTATAACATGTAGATCTGCTATGAGGACCAACCCATCAAAATCTATATGCATTGTTCTAGCTAATTTATCTGTATCTATGTTTCCTTCCGATGGTATACTAACCTCTAGTATACTATCATTTTTTAACATGTAACATTAATATTAGCTAGGCATGCATCAGATATCAAAGATATTTTTAGCCAATTGAGGTGCCTCAAGTTTGATCCTCTAACCTCCACTTTCAGAAAATGGTAAGCACACAATTAAAGCCAACATCTTGTTATCACAAACCTGTAGTTCATCGCCCTAATACGTGCTGCCCTATGGGTACTGACTCGATGGCCAATCGTTGCTCTCACTTACGCAAAAAGAGACACGTGATTGAGCAGTTAGATGAAGAGTGATGGATGAGATATTGATTCCAAGGGCGAGTATGATACAAAGAAGCGATATCTTTTCTTATGTGATTTACTTTCCGTCCCGTTTATTTCTTTTTTTAGGGATTATGATCATCAACTGGCATACTATACTCTCATTGTCACCTCGGCTCGTTCTAGATAGAACTCAATAAATGATACCATGTCTGAAATATCAATTATGAAGAGTTCGATTAGGTAGGTTTCTATCATCTTTTAATTAAATTCTGAGGACTAAAATAACCTTTCATAAAATTTAGTCATGTTATTCAAAGCATTTATGGTGCAAAAGTTTAATATCCACATTAACATTTTAACTCAACGTAACATTTTACATAAATGAAATCAATATAATATTTCTTAAATATAAGTTTCACATACGTCACACTTAAACATAAAATTCTCAAAGTTTCTTTACCTCAGAGCTGGTGTAGAGTAGAGATGGCGAGTAGTGACACTTAAATGTTAAAAGCTTGACTTCTAAAATTTTTAGACTGACACAATAAAATAAATACCATATAAAGTAAAATAAAATCTTAAAATTTATACGAGTCTACACAAAAGTAAAATCGCGCTATGATACCAAGCTGCAACACCCCAAATTTTTGTCAAATCGGGGGGGTCACTAAAATAATCTTCAAATAATGTTTGAAGACTCAAATAGGTTTTTCAATGCCCTGAATGATTTTAAAAGTGTATCTATTGCGAAAAAATAACAAGCGCGCAAGGAAAAAGAAATTAACTTTTAAAATTGAAGGTTTTTTTTACCTATACCGCGATAGGTGTCGCCACAAATTATTTGACCACCAAACGTACTCCAAAAATTATTGTAAATACTTGGAACTTGGAACTACAGACTACAACATGTTAAAATTTTAGATCCTATCTACACCTTTTGGTAGGTGAAACACATGGTCAAAATTGCTTGAAAAACTATCATAGGTGCTTTAAGGCAGTCCGTTAAAATATTCATAATAAATTCATACAATGGAACTTTTGAGTGATTCTAATTTTTGTTATTAGACCACTTATATACCTACCAAACTCCATCGATTTGACTCAAAAATGCAAAGTCCACAATAAGTTATGATATTTCAAAGTTGGGAGTAGAAAGCAGAATTTTCAAAAATATAACTAGACAACATCATCTTCAAATTCCAAAATGGAAATTTAATAACAAATTTGATTTTTCTCATCACTACAATTAAAAACGGGTTTAACAATGTATTAAACTTTACATTATAAATTGCTGGATTATATCGACACCAAAACATAATTATTATAACTACGCCGCTTACTTCAAAGTCACTGATCTTACATTATATCAATATGAGGATTTAATTATTTTGGGGTGAGTATTTCATAAGAAACACTCAGTAGTAAATTATACTATCATAAGAGAATATAATACGAAATTAATATGCGACATGCCATTTATTTGAACATACGTAGGAACAACATATTTTTTGTAACCGGCACCACATGAAATCATAAATAATTACCTCCAATCACTAACATACTTAAAGTGATTACCTTCAATCACTATCATAATGTTCCTTCTTTATCATTAAACATGGTATATAATTTACATATGATTTTCTCAATGTAAAAATTCGTGAAACATAATTTAAGTAGTATAAGAAACTATCTTGTATAACTGAAGTCTTGTTGAGTTGAAATGCGCATGACAATTGAATGTTTCTTTTTCTCAAGTTAATTCCGTTCCTTCGCCTTTTGATTAACAAACACCGTATGTTTTTAAATGGCTAAAAATATGTTTAGCAGGGGTGGAAACTAAAGGGGAAAAATGACACTAAGTTGTTGAATTTTGATGTCCAAAAACTTGAGGAAAATGAGGTATTGCAGGCCGAGTTTTGAAAGTAAAGTGACCGAAATCTGGTATGGAGTGCCTACTGCTAGGGCTGAAATGTATAAGGAACGAAGACAAAAAACTGGAACAAAAATCGTGTATGGGCAGCAGTTGCTGGGCTGAGATTAACACAAAAAAAAGGGACTGGTAGACTTTAATTTTGGGGACTGAAAAGGAAAACTTGGGGGAGACTTTGTGTGATCTGAAATGAGAGAGAAAAGAGGAAAAAGAATGAGACTTTCTGCTGGAAAATTTTCTTGCTAGGACTTGGGAGTTGAAATAAATAGTGTTGATGAGTGATTTTGGGGCCAAAATCTGGACCGAATGAGGGGAAAGCTGCTGGCCAATTTTTGGTGGAAAAAGGAGGGAACAAATCAGCTTCATGGGTGGTTTCAAAATGAGGCAAAGTATGGGCAAGTGGGGGCGGTTTTCATCTTTAAGGAGAGGTGGATAATTGGTGCAGAAAAAGAGAGAGAGTTGGCTGATTAAAGGGGTGATTAAATGGGGGAAAGAGGGACGTTTTCTGCTGGGTTTTGGGGCAGCTTGGGGGCCATTTTTACGTAGAGATTGAGGGCAGTTTGGCTGCATAATAAGTGAGTTAAAAGGTGCTGATAGTGGGGGGAAATGGGCTAAAAAATGGGGAACAACATGGGCAGTTTGGAGTGAACTTATGGCATGGATTAAGGTACTGTTTGGGGGTGTTTTTATAGAAGTTAGGTGGACCGGGTTTTGGGCTTAAAAATTGGAGAATAAATGATGTTAAATTTGTTTAGTTTTTTTTTTTTTTTTTTTTTTTTTAAAGTTTGGGAAAATTATATACATAACCTACTTTGAAATAGAAAACTGGTTAGTATTAATTTTTTCACATATACCATTAAATGATAACATAAACTGGATATTAATGGGATATAAAGTTTTTCACATATACCATTAAATGATAACATAAACTGGATATTAATGGGATATAAAGAGTCTTGCTATTCTGCATTCTTATCTTAATTAATAACAGAATTATATCATTATGAGATAAAGATTTTATCACATAAATTTCTCCTTTTTAAATTTCAAATACAGAGTTCATCAATTCTAATTCTTTGTCTATCGTTTCCTCATAAAGTCACAATCATCTGTAATATTTTTCGGTGGCACGTCTGAAGGCTTTTCCACTGTATATTTGATGATGAAAATGCCACAATCATTGCTGCAAAATAATGGATATCATTTGAATTAGAAACTTCACAATAAAGTTCAATAGACCGCAACAAAAAAAAGTTGATTACACAAGTTTGCGTGAATGTATGTGTTAATATCAAATAATCTCAAATGGGCACAATTATATCAGATTTTATATTAGAACATTGTAACCAACATGAGTTAATAATGTAACAAAACTTGTTAACAAACACTAAAAAGTTATCATACATTGAAAAATATATTTTAACATTGTGTTGTAATAAGTATGTATATGTTAACAGCGTGAGATAAGTGAATGTAGTATACATAACAGTAATTGTTTGCATACGTCGAAACTAATGTAATAATTTTAGTTAACAAACGACGGTTTCGCAATATGTCCTAACATCATTATATATTTTTCATAATAACAAAATCCGCTATAGTGAATAACAGAATTTTAGAAATATGATCTAACAAAATAAAATAATGTCTAAGAATAAAAAAAGTAAAGATGAAAATGACCTTGATTTTTTTTTATGGAATGTGATTAGAGAATGCTAAGGTTTCAAATTGATGGATAATGGGACAAACGTTCGTGATTTTCTCTATGAAGATTTCCATATGCGAACAAATCCCTTGATAATGTGAAATTTCGGTTATAATAGATGGATTTAAGAAAATTAATTATTATTTAAATTATTGCAATAAAATGTATTTATATAAATTTAAATGTATATATGGAAAAATTTAATATCTACATGTATATTTCAAATTTTGAAATGACAAGAAATACATGACCTAATATTTTCTTTAATTTTTCAGATTTAACCCTGTTGGTTTACAATTAATTGGGCTTAATTCTAGAAAAATTATTCGGGTTAAGAAAATTTAATTAGTCTCCATAATAAATAATATTTCGTGTTCATCACACAACATATAAGGAAAGCACACAAAATATTTACACAGCTAAAATATCTTAAGTTTTACATGACTAGTTAATTTAGTGAGCAATAAAAAACATAGGAGTTTGTGTTGGTTGCCATTAATGATCTGACACTCAAATTAACACGACTAAATTTAGTGAGCAATATTAGAGGCCTATCATCACTTTCTGCTTCATTTCTTCCTTCCTTAGGCTCTAATATTGTCTTTGATCATAGTTTTCTATTTCAATTAATCCAAACGAACTTATCACACGCACTTTTCTTCTTTGCACATAAACACCCTTAAGCATGGGATTGTCAAAAGGTATATAGAATAAGTTTAAGTTTTACACTTATGAATACCATTTAAAATTCGTTCTAATTTACAAACATACAAATATTTTTGGACGACCACAAATAAACAACTCTTCTAAATATTAGGAGCCAAAAATAACATCCAAAGTCTTATTTTAACTACAAATATTAAAATTTTTAGAAACGAGAAGTACGTAAACAGCAATTTATTATTGTTAGGAAATTACTTATTGGATGTTCTAGATATTTCATCATTGTTGTCTATCACAACCATACATATATACCTTAGGCTTGGTTTGGAATCATCTTTTGCTATGAGCTGAAAGAATTAGTTGTAAAAAGAATCAAGTAAGTGTTTGATAAACACTTGTTTCAAAATCATCATTTGAGCGTTTGGTAAACAAAAGTGATTGATTGATGTGACTATATAAGATTACTAATAGGACAAACTCGATGTATGTTACTATCAAAATTTAAAACAATGAATTACTATTATCAGTGTTCTAATATAAAATTTCAATGCTAATTGCAATATCATATATAGTTGGTTAATACAAGAAATGAAAATTTTTAATTTTTTTTCCAAAGTAGTGTGTATAATCTTTAAAAAGTGTTAGATAACTTCTAATGTTAGAAGAGTCTCTAGAGAAGTCCCATTTATAGAGGTACTTTTTCTGCATGAGGTAGAAGGACAGGTCTGAGAGGCTTCCAACAGCTGGCACTAGCAACTTTATCGTCCAGCCTTCTTCCAATCCATTGTCATCCTTTTCCTCTATATGAACGTAATTATCTTTTGTCCCTGTTCTATTTGAGTACAAGATTGTATATAATAGTTATTGAAGGATCAAGAGTTATAGGTCAGGTCAGATAGACAGTGTGGAAGACCAATTTTGTGTAGATATATTAAAAAAATTTGTTTGATGCATAGAATTTGCTTTGGGAGTTAATGGCATCCAAGTTACAGCAATTGCAAGCCAAAGCCTGCCAAGCCTCAAATTTCAGAGCAAAACTGCTTACTACAAGCAGTTGTTGGAATTGAATATACAATACATTCAAGAGCCACAACACAATCGACTGGCTAGCTAGTTTTGTAATAACCCGTTGCATCTTTCGTGTTTCCACTTTCCCACAACATAATCGACGGACTAGTTTTGTAATTTCTCTTACTTCTTATTTGCAGCATTCCTGGTCGTATTGAAGCATTTGGGAAAGAACTTGATTATGTGAAGAGGTTTGCCGTTTATTTTAAGAATTACTAATTAGATATTCTTTTTTGTATAATTTTAGTGAAACAGTGATATACATGATGGATAGGAGTTTGATGTCATTGAGGAGATGTTGCTCTACATATTATTGAAAATGAAATACTACAAATAGATGTAGAATCAATAAATGAAAATACGAATGAAGTTATCTATGATCTTTCAGAAGAGAGAGACGATACATTGACTGAATATAACAATGAAAATGAAAAATTTCTAAATAATCAAGATGATATTAATATTGGTAAGTAAAATATATTTTATATGTAAATTTGTTTGTTTATATTTTTTATAACGTAATGTCTTTCTATTTTATGTTTTTTATTTTTCTATGTTGATTCCATTATAGAGATGCATTTACTGAGAGTTTATAAGATATTGAGGATTAGTGCGACACTCTCTTCTCAAGCTTTGGTATTACAATTTTAAGACAATAATATGAATGTTTTTATATATTTTGGTATTTTATGTCATGAGTTTTTATTAATGAAATAAGTTCGTAAAGTAGTAACAATTATATTGCGATGCAAGAAATTAAAATTTTATCATTGTTGAAAGTATGCTGAATATATATATTGCCACAAAATAATATTTGTAAAACGACAAAATAAATTATAAATATACATCGTTGCACAAACGATAATGCAATAAATTCACTGTGTCGCAGAATAAATTCAACTACAAATATAACTTGTTATATAAAAAAATATTTAGTGACACAAAATAATATTTGTAGCAATTTTACATGTAAAATAAATTACGCGACAAATATGACCTTTCATAAAATGTATATTACTACGAGCATGTTTTGTTGTTAGAATAGATATTAAACGTTATACTTTTAAAATAATATTCGTAACAAACATTTTTCTTCGCAAATTTTTTTTTGGAATAAACCTTACGATAAATTGACTTGTTGTCCTTTTAATTTTTCACAACATATATGGCGACAAATATGTTGTTTCTATTTCATATTTTTTGTGGCAAACAAAAAATGTTGCGAGTTTGCTTATGCGACGAGTGATTGATAGTTGTCGTAGAATACATTGTATGGCGTTTATAGCGCGCCAATGCCCGCAACAAACAGTCTGTTGTTGCTAAATTAATTTTGCATCAAAAAGTGAAGAATTAATAAAAGGTTGCAACTAATATCACTGAGAGGAATTAAAGTTGACAACTAAGCTCACATACGAATAATTATTTATCACAATTACTCAACAACTCGATATGTCCTTTTTGAAGTCATTTTGTGACATAATATTGTCAATTTGAGGTCACAAATGGCGAATTACATGTCAACTACTCACATTCAACAAAGTAAGGGTGGCCACAAGCGTGTGCTCAAAAATTCAAATGGAAAAGGAAAAAAGTCATCAACTATTCAGAAATATAATGATGAGTAAAGTATTAACTTTATTTGAACGATCAATTTAAAAATGATTTTTAACTACAAACTTAAATTGAACTAAACCAAAAAAAGAAAAAAGAAAAAAAAAAGAGGGTTTGACAATTTCAACTTGAAATTGATTTGATGATATAAGTAGTAGGACTATTTCACCGTAGTTTTCCAAATTACTTAGCATATCAAGCATCAACAATATTTCACATTTTTATCAGGTCGAAGTTTTCTAATTTATTTGATAGTCTCTCTTGAGCAAAAATTGAATCTACTAAATTAAGTAAATTCACTATATCTTTATGTGAGTTATGAAAAATCAAAGTACATTAATCACCAAGAAATCCATACAAGGCAACAAAAATTATAAAAGTACATCTATATCTCATGTCCGAATTTATGGTTTTTATTACCGTTCATAATTCTATCAGTTATTGGCCAGATAATTAACGCATTAAAAACATTAATAAAAAAAGACACACAAAATCAAATTGTACTATATCGCAATTGCACAATATCTCAACAAGTGAAATATAATGATGAGTGAAATATTGTTCCTTCGAAGACCGTGTTACTAAGTATCAAAATTAAGAATCTTAACTTTATTTGAATGATCAATTTAAAATTGATTTTTAACTACAAACTTAAATTGAACTAAAGCAAAATATATAAAAAAAAGGGTTTGACAATTTCAACTTGAAATTAATTCGATGATCTAATTTATAGGACTCACTATTTTACCGTAGTTTTCCAAATTACTTTGCATATCAAGCATTGACAATATTTCACACTTGTATGAGGTCGAATTTTTCTAATTCATTTGATAGTCTCTCCCGAGCAAAAATTAAATATACTAAATTAAGTGAATTCACTATGTGAATTATGACAAATCAAAGTACATTAATCACCAAGAAATCCATACACGGCCACACAATCTCCTTTTTCTTCTTCCCTCGCAAAAAATATGGTTTAACACTTGCTGGCGAACTCAGGAAATCAACATATCACGGCGGCACCTCGTCGTGTCCTCCTCGTGCCTATTTTGATCTTCACGTTTCATCATCTATATCAAACCATTAAATTGTTCATTTTAGTCCTCTTCCCATCTTCATCACTTTGTTCCTCGTCAAGGTTGACTCTGAGATAACAAAAACAAAGTGAAATTAATAAATTACCGAGCTAAATGACCAATAATTGTACAAATTTATGGCCTATAATAAGTGTAAAGATTACACTTATAACAAAGCATAAACTTTTATTTTAATTAATCCATGAATTAGTTTTGAGTTAACTCCTGAGAACAAATAACACAATTATCTTCTCCACATGGACGTCTTAATTGGATCTGGGTGCTAAAGACAGTTTTACTCTTTATAACCTTAACTATCATTCCTCTCTAAAGCATTGTATAAGTACATGGGCTTAATCTTTCAGTTCATAGTCTTTTTCCATGATTCAAAATCCACATATATCGTGCCCTGATGATACGTAGTAGGATGATAATTTTCTTGTTCACACAAAGACTATTTGATTCGCAGCTAGAGTGAATGTTCAGTGATCTCCAAATGTTATTAACCTACTGACCAAGATTGACATGTTGGCATTTCCTTGGTTTTGACGAACATGTCAACTAATTAGGTAGACACATTAATGGAACCTATACGGAGCAATCTGGTTACTTTTAAATTAAAGTTTAGTGGCTTGATTGCTCCAAATTGAAGTTCAGCAACCAGATTACAATTAGTGTGAATGCTCAATGACTTCCAGTGTAATTCATCCATATAGTTATATACGTAAGTGTAGGAATTCATTAGATCATGGAGGAATTTGTCGAATTCAGTTAACAAGTTATAGGTGCTTTTGGTACGCTAACAACCTTAAATTAAACAATACAATGAACAAAGTTTTAACTTATATTTTGTTGCTTGACAATATTGTCTAATCTTCCTTGCTAAACATGCTAGAAAACAACCAAGTTGGTTGACCAACTTGCCTGAATTTTGCCTGTGAATAGATATGTCAAGTCAATTTTAAAATCGTTGAGAATATTTATATAGATTTTTCTGGTATACAAAAAGATCAGATGACTTGCATAAATAATATTAATATGAATAATTTTATTATTTGGTAAGGGAAAAGAAGCTGGCTCCAATAATTTTCATTAACTCCTCCATGGATGAAATGGCGAGTTCAAAAATTAAGGGCTTATCACCCTCAATTAGTGTTGCAATCATTGACCTAATAGAGTCCGCTGCTCCATACACGTCCCTTCTTATGATTGGCATTCCTCCATATATTAGTTCCAACAGCCATATCAAGTGAATTGAACCCGACTGGAGGGGAAACGAGGGAGGAGGAGTAGTTTGCAAAGGGTTTTCCAACATACTTCGACCCTATTGTTGTAATACGATCAACCTACAAAGAAAGAAAACATAACTCATTAGCTATTGAGAGTTAAAACAAATCAAATGTACACTAGATATAGTTTATTAATGATCATGAGATAGTAAAAATCCCAAACAAATTAACCAACTATATATATGCATTACCTCTTCTTTTAGTCGAGCATTCTCCATTCTCAGTTGATGTTCATCAAAGGACATTTCTGCTATAGTAGTCGGCCCGCAACATGTCGGGCAAGAGGCATTGGTGAGAGCTTCTTTGTACCTCATGTTTTCAGCGCGGAGCTTTTCATTTTCAACTCGAAGTTGTGTGTTTTCTTGGCACTCATGTTGTGCCTGAATCGAATAAACAAATTGATGCATACAAGTTCGAATTAGGAAAATGAGGACAATGAAAAATTACTTAAAATTACTATAGTTGTTCCTTTTTGAAAAAAGTGAAAACAACTCACCAAGTGTAGTAATGACGGTTGGAAAATAAACTTGATATATTTCTTAAATATTCATTTATTTATATATGAGTTAATCAAATATTTATGGCATACATATGTAAGACTAAGTTGATTCTGTTACTTTATACATGAATAATTATAGGAAGAGTGTATTAATTGCTAGATATTTATATTTGGAAGTGCTATGAATAAAGCATTGGTTGCAAAATAGGGATAGAAGGCAATGATGGATATAAAGTGGTAAATAGCATTGATTTATAGACATGCAAAACTCGAAACCTGGAGAAAAATGTCGTCAAATGATGAAAAATAAGCTAATTTTGCAAATGAAAATTTGAACAAATTATGGGGTTTCAATTATTTTGTTGGCTTTCAATGGAGAAGAAAGAAAAATATAGAAGACTCAACTTCATAACACCGGTGGTAGCAACCACGTGTATTATAAAAATGTTATCTCTGTCGATTTGTATGAATTAATTATTGGTAAGGTTACTTTTAGAGATTAATTTATTCAAATTTTCGTTCAGAGAGTTGATAAATAGAAGAAAAAACTTGTTTTTTTTAATAAATTGGGGAATTAACTTAAAACCACAAGATAAATTTATAAGACTAGGTTTCACACACACACATCTATATACCTTCATTTGGGTGCGCTTATTTTGGAACCAGAATTTGACTTGCAACGGCTCCAACCCTAGTTCATGGCTAAGTTCCTTCCTTTGTTTGTCATCAGGGTGTGGACACTCCTTGAAAAACCTAAAATTTCATTGTTAATGCACAAATAAAACAGATATATGAGTGAACACCTCAACAATTAATTGATGAGAGAAACAATGTATTTTGGTCTATTTAGCTTACGCTTCCATTTCGCGGATCTGATGTTGTGTGTGGCGATGATAACGCTTTCTCTTAGCTTTGTGGTTCTCACTGCCAGATTTGCTGTCGATTTCTTCGACTCTCATTCTCTGCTGCTTTTCACTTACAGATATGTTTGATGCCATTGTTTTCTGGAACATACAAAGAGAGATGACAAGAACCCTATACCATATATGAATCTAAGAATGAACAAGCGAATTAATCTAAGAACTAATTAATATATCAAACTTTTGACGACAAATAACATTAATTCACACAACTTCTGCCATGGTTGGCATCTATGATAATCCCAACTGGCATTTTCACTCTAAATGATTTTCTAGTAAACCCTAGTTTTCATTTTAAATTTCAAATGATTTTCAATGTTTTTCTTGACAAAATTAATGGCTAATGCGCGAGTTTTTGATGTACATTTAATTAAAGATTTTGAAAATAATACATGGACAAAGAAAGGTTCCTGCTGTACATTCAACGAAAGATTTTAAAAATAAAACAACAAGAAAGGAAGGTTTGACTATTATTTCGTTTAAAAAGTAATCTTTGTCGAGGTCTATGTAATCTTTACTCGTTATTCACCAAGAAAACGACAATGTATTACGTCAAAAGTTGTTTGACATTGACTCCAGGCTTTGAACAAACACAAAAACCTAGATTCTCTACAAATCAGTATCCTTGTTTAGTAAAAATATAAAATGAAACCATAAACGAAAAGATTCTGAAAATAAAACAACGATAAATGAAGGTTGACTATTATTTCGTTCAAAAGTAATCTTTCTCGAGGTCTATGTGATCTCTTCTCGTTATTCACAAAGAAAGCGACATCGTATGTTGATGTCAAATTGGAGGTTCAATTTTCTCATATTTGGGGGAAGGAAATAAAGTAGTCGATTGGTTTGCCAATAAGGGACATACTGTAAAAAGTTTCCAAATGGTACAAGAAATTGATTTACAAGGTGTTGTGAGAGGCCTCGTTCGTATGGACAAGTTGGGTATTGCATTAATCAGGATGATGGAGAGAATAACAGGACTTTTAGTGTAGGAAGTAACAATTTTTTGGCTTACAGTAGTGATGTGGATTGCTGATGTTTACAGCTCAATATTGGATTCTGCAGAAATGGGACTTACGAGGCACATCAAAATTCGAGCAAATTAAGGAAGATGAAACTGGTTCTTTGGAGCAAGATTTTCTAGAGGCTACTCTTTCATACTCGACTATCAACTTAGTTTCTTTTAGAATTTGTGGTTTTAACTTATATAAAGAGTCTTTTATGCATTCATATACATAGATACGTCTCTTTGTAAGATTTGGAGGTAAGGCTCATACGTCCCCTCTACGTAATTCTTTTTGGATTGTAATAAAATGTATATCTCAGGCTTGGATTTTCGAGCTGAGATATCTCCAAAAATATATATATATATATATATATATATATAATGCTTGTTTACAAAAAAAATGTAAATGTAACCATAAATGGAAAGATTTTGAAAATAACACAACGATAAATAAGGTCAACCATTATTTCGTTCAAAAGTAATCTTTCTCGAGGTCTATGTTATCTCTTCTCGTTATTCATGAAGAAAACAACAAAGTCTGTTTACGTTAAAAGTCGTCTAAATGTTGACTCCAGACTGAAAAACCTAGGTTCTCATCAAATCAATAACCTTCCTAACGAAAAACGTAAATGAAACAAAAAACACACAAACGCGAGAAGAGAGAGAAGGAAATTAAAGATTCCCCTAGTACATCCCCATCAACCAACCTTTGTCCAGAAGTTTACCTGCAAAAGATATACAAAAATGCATCAGAATGTGTTTTAATTGTTATATCTGTATTTTGTTGTTAAAAAGAAACTGAAAACTACTCGTGAACATATATACTTGGATTGAAACTTTTTGAAAATCTTAACAAACAAGGCTCAGGTCTATAAAATGGGAGGATTTTGTCGAGGCTACTGATATTATTAAGTGAGGAAACTCTTGGTGTTATAAATAAATTTTGGGGACTAGAAGAAGCCAAAGAACAATAAATAGAGAGATGACATATAAATGGAAAACAAGACCAATGGTGATAAGTAGAGGGAGGGAGGGAGTACCAATTGAGCAAGAATGGAGAGAAAATTAAATGTTAATTTCCAAGCAATATAGAGATGGTGCAATTGCATTTAATGGAGTTGTTCCTATTATACCAATCTATAGTAAGCAAGGAATATATTGGGCGGAAGAGTGGGGTAGGATGGTGTGTCTGAAACCCTTGCGGCGCAACAATTGACTGGACATTCTGGGGTCTCGTGAGCATATATAGTATGACTTTATTCTTGGTACTATTATCCTATTAGCCCGAAAGCGCCATGGAGAGCAACAAAAGTCCACATACTGCCTAATTGACACTAACGAGTAAAATCTTCTTGTGCTTGAGGACCCCACATAATAATAAAGAATGCGCTAAACTATTAGTAGGAGTAGAAAATGTGGCTCTTAAGAAATTACAGTCTTCCAAATAGGAACTAGTCAATCCACGGGTATACGATGAAGTTACAAAGGTTGTACTTGTGAACCAACCCCCTACAACGAAATAGGCACAAGGAAAGAGCAATATGCAAGTGCCGCTTTTAATTTCTATAAAAATTGGGTTAAGTACACCACATGTCACTCGACTTCCATTGAAATCTCATCAGGTCACTTAATTCAATTTGTTGCAACGGGGTCACTCTACAATTTTTATACAAATTTCACCACTCTCATCTCTTCTTATTGTAAATGTGTGCGATGGCAATGTCCATATGAATGATCCTAGTGAGGCATCTATGTAACGCCCCGAATTTTTCTCAACTCGGAGGGTCACTTAAAAATCTTTAAATAATATTTGACGACTCCAAATAAAATTTTTCGTACCCTTGAATGATTTTAAATATTTAACTATTGCCGAAAGTAACAAGCGCACATGAGAAAAGAAATTAAGTTTTGAAATTTAAGGTTTTTACCTAAACCACAATTGGTGACGCCAAAATTTATTTGACCATCCAAAAGTACTCCAAAAATTATACGATTTGAACTGTAAGTACTTGGGACCTTAGAGTAGAACATGTTAAAATTTTAGACCTTATCTACGTCGTTTGGGAGGTGAAAAATATGGTCAAAATTGTTTGAAAAACTGTCCCAGTGCATTGAGACGACCTGCTAAAATGTTCAAAATAAATTCATACGATGTGATTTTGAGTTATTCCAAATCCTGCTATTAGACAACATATAAGGCTAACCACTAATTTTACTCAAAAATTTTAAATACGCATAGAGTTATGATTTTTCAAAGTTGAAAAAGAAAGTTGAGAAATAAAACTAAGCAACTTCCTCTTTAAATTTCAAACGGCGACCAAAACAACATCTGAGTTTTTCTAGTACTTTATATAATCAAAGATAACAAAACCAACATTGTACTTAAATTTTTACATTATAAAGGGCTCGATTATTTCGACACCCAACCATAAAATAAACAAACTAAGTCTTTCTTCAAGGTCGTACTTATGCCGTAACGCCAACGCCAACGCCAACGCCAACGCCAACGCCAACGCCAACCAATCCAATTGGAACATTAAATCATTTTGGGGTGAGTATTTCATAAGAAACACTTAGTATTAAGTTATACTTACATGTGAAAAAATATATGAAATTAATATGCGAAATGCCAATCGTTAAAACATACAAAGGAACAACATTTTCGGCACATTAACTTAAAAGTGATTACCTTTAATTACTAACATACATATATGATTACCTTCAATCACAATCATAAAATTCCAACTTTAGCATTTAGCATGGCATAATAATTTTTCATATCTTGTTCTCAATTTAAAATCATGGAACTTAAAATTTGGTAGTATAATAACCTACCTTGTAAAATTGAAGTCTTGTGTAGTTGAAATATTAATGGAAATTGACCGCTTCTTTTCCTCAATGAAATCGTGTCTATGCCTTTTTGTTCTCCCAAAATATAGTAATATAGCATGAGATTTAAATGCTGGGAAAAGAAAGAAATCGATTGCCTAAAGAGGAGAGAAAAGGATGCTTCTACTTACTAGTGAGGCCGATTTCTGCTAAAAGGAGGGGGTTAATTTGCTGCATTATTTTTGTATCTGAAGTGAGGAGAAAATTAGGGAATTTCTGAGGCTGACAAGTGAAGAACAAAAGGGGAAAAAGAAAGTGAAATGTTGCTGGGAAGAATGCTTGCAGCTAGAATTGTAAATTATTACCTAAACTAAGTGGAGATGAGCAATGTATTGGGAGCTGAAAATTAAGTTGGGGTTAAAGGAAAAACTTGCTACCGGTTCTCTGGTGGTTAAAAGGTAGAGAAAGATCGGAGAATATAGGCTGAAAACTGGAGATAAAAGGGTATGCAAATTAGAGTGTGAGATAGCAAAAATAAAAGAAGGAAAGGCTTAAGAGAGGGGCCAAATACTGGTGTTGTTGGGCAATTTTGAAGTGATTTGAGTGGAGAATTAGTGGGTTGAAACATTGGACTGTGGGGTGGTTTTATTCATGTGAAAAGGTGGAAAACATCATGTGCTTATGGACGAGTTTGAGGCTCCTTAACTAATAACCGTTTTGTGGCAATTTTCATTAGGTTTATGGGGGAAACTTGGAACGGTTCGGGGGGGCCTTGGAACATTTTTCAGCAGTTTAGTTGAGGGTACTATAGCTGCAATAAGTGGAAAAAAAATTGGGTAATTAAAATAATATCTAGCCTAATATGGGATATTTCTATCCCCTATCAAACTTTAAGATAATTAAAATAATATCTAGCATGTTTTCGATCTCTCGAAGCCCAATTTCATCATTTCCCCAATAAACTCATAATGTTTGTCATCAAAGCCCAAGTCAAATTAACCCAACAACAGTAAAATAAAATACAAAAGTGATGCAGTGGAATCGAAAAGAACACAAACGCGAGATCAACTAACTCATTGATTCATAGTGAATATTGAGAAAGGATCACCAATAGAAAAAAAATCCAACGTATCATCAAATTTTATCAAGAAACAACCAAATAACGATAGACTCACAATTGTGTCTTAAATATTAAAACCCACTAAATAATCCAAAACAAAACTACCTGATACTATTGGGACGAGAAATCAAAAATTCCATAGCAAAAAGCATCTTGATTGGCATCGCGGGATCATGGACTCAACTAAGCACTTGTTAACACAATGAGTAGCCCATGGGTATGGATGGATTTCATCCTACCTGGCCACATGTGGCAATTTATCCTACTCTACCCACATGGCCGAGTAGGGCATAACCTTACCCTCCGGCCATAAGGCACTAAGGCCTTCTTCCCTATATTGGAGTGCATGGTCGGGTAAGACCCTTGGCCATAATTAAATTAAGGTTACAATTGAGGTCACATACAAGGAATTAAACATCACAAGTACTCGACAACCCAAAATATACGTAACAAATTTAGCATCAAATTAAAAGCGAAGAATTAAAAGTCACAACTAAGGTCACGCACGAGGAATTAAAGCTCACATACGAATAACTATAGGTCACAATTACTCAACAACTCGAAATGCCTTTTTGAGGTCAATTAGTGACATAATATGTCAATTTGAGGTGACTAACGGCAAATTACATGTCATAATTACTCAAAAAATCAAAATTTTTTATCAAATTTCACATTCAAAAAATAAATACTAGTCACAACCATGTGCTCAAAAAAATTCAAATGGAAAGGAAAGAGGTCATCAACTATATTCAAAAATAACAAATTGCAGCGAAATTTTAGGGTCTCATATTGGATAGGAGAAATTGAAATCAAATTATAGAATTGCCTTTCCATCCAGGTATTTCGGTTACTCAGGCTGATTGGTTATACAAAATTAATTAAAAAATATCACTATTTTTATTGATTTTTATAAAAAAAAATGTAAGCATGCCGTATTTTTGAAAACGACATGTGAAAGTTGGAAACATACTATTTTTTGCCAATAATTGTAGCGATAATTTTGACACATACTTGATTTTATATTCTAATTTTAATATTACTTTTCAACATTTTAAATTTTAAATATAACAAATGTAACACATGTTAACACACATTTTTTATTTGAAATGTAACAAATATAACAAATGTAACAACAAGTGTTACAAAAGTAAAAATAGTATTTTTAGAATTAAAAAAATTAGATAATATTTTTTAAATTATTTTATATTTTGTGGTATATGGTAAAACTATGTGTGTAATTTAAGCTCCAATGATATCATCATTAGTACCAACTATTAAATTTAAAGCAATTATAGAAACATGTTTGTGAAAATCGCAATTACACAATATCGTGATATGAAATATAATGTTGAGTGAAGTATCGTTTCTTCAAAGACTGTGTTATTAAGTATCGAAATTAATAATCTTAAATTTACGTCAACGGTCAATTTAAAAAATGATTTTTAACTACAAACTTAAATTAAACTAAAGCAAGAAAAAAGAATGATCGAACATTTTAACTTGAAATTAATTCGACGATCTTTCACCATAGTTTTCCAAATTAAGTTTGCATATCAAGCGTCGACAATATTTCACACTTGTATTCGGTCGAATTTCTCTAATTTATTTGATAGTCTCTCTCGAACAAAAATCGAAGCTACTAAAATAAGTGAATTCATTATATCTATGACAAAATGCATTAATCGCCGAGAAATACATACACGACCACACTAATTATAAGAGTACTATATCTCTATCTCCTATCCGAATGTAATAATTTTTATTATATAGGTCTAAATGAATAAATTGTCTTTAGGTCTTATTACCGTTCATAATTCAATCAATTATTGTCCATATAATTAACGCATTAAAACATTACACACAAAATCAAATTTAGAGTCGAAACTTGATAATTAAAATTAAATTGTCAAATAAGACTACATTGTTCGTCCTAACTAAAAAAATTAGCCACACATTGTTTTGCAAAAACACAAATCAAAGATAAAGTACATCACCTGGTTTTGATTAATAAAAGATGAAGAAAGATTAAGGGCAATGTAGAATTCCATAGCTTGGACTCCGAGAATCAATCCCGAGCTTCTTCTTCTTTGTTTCTTCAAACTCTAGGTAGTTGAACTGTGCTTATACTATGTTATTTTATCAAAGTTTTGGAACCCTATTGAAGTCTCAACATGGTGTATTTATAGGTTGTCCAATCACCCTTGAAAATCTTGCCACCAAATACCCTCTCAAAATATGGTTTTCAACTTGCAGTCGAACTTAGGAAACCGACATATCGCGGCCGCACCTCGTCGTGTCCTCCTCGTGCCTATCTTGATCTTCAGATTTCATCATCTACATCAAACCATTAAATTGTCCCTTTCAGTCCTCTTCCCATCTTTTATCTCTTCGTCCTCGTCAAAAACTCTGGTTGACTCTAAAACAACAAAAACAAAGTGAAATCAATACCGAACTAAATGACCAATAATTGTATAAGTTTATGGCCTATAATAAGAGCATGTTCATGATCGGTAGAGTTTTTTCCCCAAAAAATTCATTTTTTTGCCTACAATTTTTGATTTTTCAACCTTTTTTACACTACAAAAAAAGTTGAAAAGTCAAAAAATAACAAAAAAAACCCATTTTTTCCCAAAAAAGAACTCTACCGAACAAGCCATATGCATAAAGATTACACATATGAAAAAGCATAAACTTTTATTTAATTTAATATCCATGAATTAATTTTGAGTTTACTCCTGAGATCAAATAACCCAATTATCTTCCCCACATGGACGTCATAATTGGATCTGGGTGCTAAAGACAGATTTACTCTTTAATTATATTTATAACCTTAACTATCATTCATCTCTAATATATGCTTCAAGAATCAAATGTCCAAACTTCAAAAGAATCAATGTATTGTTCACATAGTAGGATTGAGATTCTGGTCAATCTATTAAAATTCAAACATGGTGACAATGTGTCTACTAGAATGTACTTTTTCAAGTCATATCTAATACATTCTGAATACACTAACGTCTTTATTTAGAAGACGTCACTTTTATGACTAAAATAAGTCATTCATCCAATTGTTAGGTTAAGAATGATAAGACCCACCAGAACAGAGTGTCTAACTTGTTTTAGGTCATCGACATGGAAATTAGTCTAAAAGTAAATAAAAATCTAAATACATTGAAAATGAGTGTTTTAGACACTATTTCTAACAATCTCTCACTTGTCTAAAGCCCGTGTGACATATCACTCATCCCCATTCCATCCAAATGCTTATCAAAAATTCTAGCTACTAAAGTTTTCGTGAAGGCCGGGTCTACCAGATTTTGTGTAGATACGATTTTGCGAACTATCACATTTCCACGATGGACAAACATTCTCATGAGGTGATAATCTATCTCAATATGTTTTTCCCTCTTATGATTACTAGGTTCCGTCACACTTATCCACACTACGACTCTTCATTCAAGAGTAGACATTGATCTACATGTCAATTTCTCGAGTCCACATTGACTAGAATTCTAAGTCGCTATATCCTACAAGTCACTAAATGATTCCCACTATAAGTCACTAGCTAGCATCTCCCACAAGTTCTTCATTCAAATTTTCTAGGATAAACAAAAGTTTTATTGATAACAATACCCCTATATGATTCCCAATGAGTAGTATGTCGTCCATATATAGCAACAAAACTATATGTTGTTGTCCATTATCCACTTTTAATTAGACACAAAACTCATCGACATTCTGATCAAATCTAATAGACTTGATCAATTGATCAAACCTTGTCTCCAGTGAACTTGAAGCATGTATGTTTACCCCATAAATGGACCTCTTCAACTAGTAGACTTTATTTCTCGGCATCTCGATAAGGACCATTTTGTTACGTCATATAGATGCTCTCCTCATTATGGTCATTAAAGAAAGTCGTCTTTGACATCCATTCGTCATATCTCATTATCGATATAGGCAATAATGGTTAAGAGAATCCTAATAGACATAAGTACAGCAACCAAACGAGAAGGATTCATCGTAATTGATGCCCCCTCTTTAGATATAACCATTGGCCACGATCTAGCCTTGAAGGTCTCAATCTTGCCCTCTACCCTTATTTTTCTCTTATATATAGTCCCTCTTGCATCTTGTCGGTTTTATCCTTAAAGCATATGCATATACAAGAACCTAGACCTTGTATAATTAAGTACGTCGACTCAATCTTTCAGTTCATAGTCTTTTCCATGAGTCTATAAATCGACATATGTCGTGGCCTGTTGATACATAGTAGCTATACATAGTAGCTAGAATGATAATAACAAACGAAGACTACATGATTGCAACTAGGGTGAAAGTTCACTAATGTCCAAGTGTTATTAATCTACTGACCAAGATTGACATGTTGGCATTTCCTTGGTTTTGACGAACATGTCAACTAATTCGGTATACACATTAATGGAACCTGTATGGAGCGATGTGATTGCTTTCAAATTAAAGGTTAGTAGTTTAATTTGATTACTCCAAATTGAAGTTCTGTGACCATATTTCAATTAGGGTGAGTGCTCATTGACCTTCAGTGTAATTAATCCATATATTTATTTACACGCGTGTAGGAATTTATTAGATCATGGAGGAATTTGTCAAATTCAGTTAACAAGTTATGGGTGTGTTTGGTACGCAAACAATCTTAAATTAAAACAATACAATGAACAAAGTTTTAATTTTTTTTTTTTTGTTCGACAATATTGTCTAATCTCCCTTGCTAACCATGCTAGAAATCAACCAAGTTGGTTGGTACCAACATGCCTGAATTTTGCCTGTGAATAGATATGTCAAATCAATTATAAAATGGTTAAGAATAAGTATAAGTTAGGTAATGTATTGTCTATCTTTATTTAACTAGTTTATACCCCAATTTGAATTAGATTATACTCTTTTGCTCTTTTTTCAGATGCATTAATCCACAAATTATTAAAAGTTAGTTGAAGTAAGAGACTGCAAATGAAAATCATGTTTTTGCAGATGTTCTCCCTTTGTCTCTTTTGTTTTATTTCTCAATTATATTGAAACTACAATACTTATTTGTTAAACCACTTTTTATTTGTACTAAAGGTCTCCGATATTTGCTTATTATAATCGCACTTATATGTTCCCACCTTTTATTTGTCCATGCTTATTTTAAATCTTTGATTTAATTAGCATATTTGGTCCCTGGTGATAGTTTATATATGTCTAAATATTATGTTAACGTGTTTTAAATAGAAGAACAAATATTTTATCGTACTTTTGTATTCATTGTTTTTTTCTTATTTAGAAAAAAAAAATCTTTTTATGCCCTTGTAATAAATATTTTGGATGGAAATGATCATCATCGAGATCAAAATCAGATGTACTAACTAATAAAAGGCTTGACGATAAGAATGTGACGAAAAAATATTAAGAACATAGCTACAATAATAAATAAAAATTGATGACTTTTAGTATTAGCGTAACAAATAAAAAAATGCCTCTTATTTATCTATTAGATTAATTCCACACTAAATGATTACTTTAGACTTTGATATGTTCCCTCTCAACTCCTTGTGGCCCCACACAAAGATTCCACATTGTGGGTATCCTTCTTCTTCACGTTCAAACCCTTTCTTCCCCTTCTTATAATCCATCTTAAACTCTTGGCAAAACTCAATTACTCTCTTCTGATTTTATTCTCTTTCAATTTTCTTCTTCTTATATTTATGGAAGACCCCAATAACTCATCTTCAAGAAAGACTGAAGAGAGTGGTTGGACAGCTTATTTGGAGGATTTTGCATTCACCCAAAACTCATATTCCATTGATAGTTTCAACAGCCCTTCTTTGGTTTCTGATGCTGCATGGAATGGTCCTAATAATCATGATCAAGTTATCCATAAATCGTCGTTCGATGGCTCTCAATTTCCCAGGAGATTGAATTTCAACAACACAGCTAGTAAGAAATTTTCTTGTGATGATTTGGAGGATACAGCAAGTTCTCCAGTCAACAGCCCTAAGGTGATCAGATCATGAATTCAACTATATATTTACAAAGCTTTTGCAAATCTTCTTCTTCATTTTTCGACACAGATAATGATATTTGATGTCTAAATAATAGGTTAGCAGTTTGAAGCCCAGGAATGTCAATTATAAAAGATCAGATGACAGTATTGGCCAATTTCTGGTAATTTTTATATAGAGTTGTCTGTAAGAATACATTTGACTTGCTTAAATAATATAAATATGAATAATTTTATTATTTGGTTATGTAAGGGAAAAGAAGCTGGCTCCAATAATTTCTCAATACAAGGAACAGATGAGAGAAATGAAGTGAATTTTGCTGATGGAAGAAGAAATAGTGAGTATATGGACCAAAAGAAGAGGGAATTTTGCTTGGTGCCTGTGGAAGTCCTCATGAACCATCTTGGCTGAACAACGTAAAAATGACTTTTTACGATAAAAAGTTCCGTAGTAAAAAAGTGAAATTTCTTATACGAAAGAAGTAGTGATGGATGTAGTAAATCTCACAATGGAATTGTATAATGAAAATTTTCCTTTGTAAGTATATAATTTTACCGACGACGAAAATCGATTGTCATCTAAGGATAGAATGATGTTGAATATGTGAATCTATGTTATTCCCAAATCATATTGTGTATAGAAATGAAAAATGTTTATGATCCAATTTAAATGACTTAATGCATGGTTACTTAAATTATAGCTAAATATATGTATGAATTAATGAAGAATTCATGGCAACTTGTTGATTATATAAATATAAGTAATTAAATTCTTAGTTCAAGTTTTTAGATAGACATTTGAACATCTCAAGGCCTTCAAATTTTGAATTAATTGCAGCCAACAATAAGTTAATAATTTATTTCCTAGCTCTCTAACAAATTAAAGAATGCGCCACACGTTGAAAATATAAATATAAGTAAATAATTCTTTCTTGTTTCTAATAGTGTAAACGTTTCAAATAAGGTGATTGTTTGAAGTGTGTTTCACAAACTCGTTTTTGGGTCTAAGGCTAATTCGCACTTGTGAAGGTTAAAGTAGATGCCATGTGGATCCTTCAAATTGGCTTAGTTGTTGTGGGATGGATTGTGCTTTCTCTTATCGTTTCTTAGTTATTGGATTTAATCCAATGGCTGAGAGAGCTGCTGACCATTCACTTCGTCTTGGACTTTGGGTATGAAAGTATGGTTAGTCTTTTATTTACATAATTGAGTGTACTCATATTCCTTCTTTTTTTTCTTCACCATTTTTAGTCTAGTTTTCCTTTTTCTACTGTTCTTTTTCATTTTTTGGGGAAAACAAAGGAGGGAGATGTTTGCTTGAATGCCAAAGTCTTGAGTGGGAGAATTAAGATTTAATGTTCATCACTGTCGATGAAAAGTAATTTTAATAGAAATGGATCAAAATTGTATGGGTGGTTTTAGCATTAGATATGTAATACATTAGGT
Source organism: Forsythia suspensa (assembly GCA_023638005.1). Taxonomy (NCBI): domain Eukaryota; kingdom Viridiplantae; phylum Streptophyta; class Magnoliopsida; order Lamiales; family Oleaceae; genus Forsythia; species Forsythia suspensa. Next base: position 254,969 of record CM042667.1, read on the forward strand.
GTGTTCTAGTGATCAATGTGAAATCTATGTCTATCCTTGGACGGCATGTGTAGTAATCTAATCTGGCTGAGTGCTTCTTGATTGTAATCTTCGTTTTTAAAGGCATGGTTCTTTATATTATTAGAAAGTTGTATCAATCAAGTATAGTATTTCTTAACAGTCATCTCAATATAATCTCAATATAATGTTTTACTTTGTGAAAAAGTCTAGCATTAAATTATTTTGAAATGATAACTTAAAATTTTTGAAATAAAAATTTCTAGTTAATTGTTACTAATAAATAAATTAAAGTAGAACACAAACGCTTTAGATATTAAAAACTAGCTCTCAAATATAAATAGCCCAAGTTTAGATGCATCTCTCAACAAATCCATTTTATAATCTTCCAAGTATATCTCTTAAAACTTAAATCACATAAACATTATGGCGTTTCAATTAGTAGCTGTAAAGGGAGCTTTGGTATTATTTATGGTAGCCTGCATGGTGACATCTGCCGTGTCAAGTTCAAGTCATGTTGGGACGGGGCAGCCAAAATTATCGCAGGTTGCGGCAATCTCAGAGGTAGCACTATCAGTGGAGGGGTTTCTGCCATGCTTGAAAGCTATATTGTTAGTTTGTTGACACCCTAGCCAACGAAATTTGTAGTCACTACATGAGTTCAGAAAGAATAGGGATTTCAATAGAAGTCATTCCATATAGTTGTGATTGTGAATTTAGTGAATAAATGGATAAAATTAAGGTTTGGTTTGAGATTGTTTTTAGAGTCCCAACTTCTTTTTGTTAAATAGCCACAGCTATTGAAGGTATTTGATAAACTTAAAAAAATGATTATGGAAGAATCTATTGTATCCAATAGTAGATTTAGAAAGTAGCAGAAATTAGCTTCTCGAATTCTACTTTTACCTTTTCCTTATTCATCATTAAAATGTCAATTTTAACTCCTACGAATAAAACTAATTTCTTTTATGTCATAAGGTTGTCGTTATTCTACATTTATTGATATAATTTTACAATTATTAAAAAAAAAAAAAAAAAGACTCTTCATCATTCATATTAAAAACATTGTTTTATTTTTTTCTAGGCCATTGACATTTCAAATTTATTTTCTAATTCTATAAATTTTGAGATTTAATAACTATTAATTTTTTGCCTTTCAAATAACTATGGTAAATATATTGTCATCACTAAATATTTAATAATATTACACATTGTTATAAAAGTAAAAACAATTTATGCAACAATAACAAGACACAAAGCGATTATTATAATTAATGTCTATTTTAGTATCTTTACCAAACGTTCAAATTATGATTTTGAAACATACGAAATTAACAATTCTGAAGCAAAACTGATATCCATGTGATTGATTCTTTCTTCAACACAGTTAAAACTGATTTTCTTAAAATCACAATAATATCAAACCAAATCTAAAAAATATAAAAGAAACGAAATAATAATCCGGAACAAAAAATGGAAGAACAAAATTCATTTAATCTATTTACAAGTGCTTGTCGAGAACAAGACCTTTAATTCATTTCAACCCACCATCTGAAAAATAGTTGACGAATTAATTTGCAGTTTGGTAGTTAATTCGATGAATGGACATCAACTTTAGTCAAATCAAGTGTATTCTCTTAAAGAATTATTATAGGATCACTTGAGGATTAAATTTAAATATTAATTCTCTTTCTACGAGGTATCCAATGTTGTTTTAAACTATACAAATGTGTAAAATTCAAATCTCATTATTATCTATTTATAAAAATTGTACGCGTATTCAATATATAATAGAGACTAAATTTATTATATTTAAAATGATATAAACTTTTCAATAAAATAATTTAATTATCACAGTATATTCAAATAAATATATGCTCGTCAAACCCACAAAGAAAATACAAATAACAACAATACCTAAGAGAAAAAGGCACATTAATCTATAGATTAATAGCATCTTGCAGGCCATTTATTTAAAATAAACTGAAATTTATCCAATTGAAGACCCCTTCATGTGCTTAGACATGAAAGCATGTCAGATCAAATCTAATGACTCCAAATATGTTTTGGTTTGGGCTCTCACATAATTTTATAACCCTTTTCATTTATTTAATTTATTTTATTTTATTCTAGTACAAATTAAAAAAATATATAAATAACAAGTGGACAATATGTGTCAAGAAATGAAATTATTGCTTTTTAACTTGATATTTTTAAATGCAAAAGATACTTGGAATATATAATAAGATATGATGAGTAGAGTGTGTAAATTTGTTAGGAGAACTTAAAATTAAAACATTTTTAAAATTTAGTAGTGTTTTAGGGTGTTGTTATTAAAAAAAAAAAAAAAAGTCAATAGTTAGAATTTTTCAAAAAACCCCCATTGACGTATTATTTAAATATTTAAATCGTTAGAGACGGAACAAATTTATTTATATATAATTATCATTGATACATATCATATCGTGCAATTTACCTTTTTTCCGTCAAAAGGGCTAACTCATAGACAGTGAAACTTGTATACAAAATCGTTTGTTTGTTTTGATCACTATCATATGTAGAAATTTGACGTTTAAGTTTAAACTTTTAAACGATGTGATTAAACACACAGATTGTCATCAATTGATATGTTAATATGTTTATTTTTTGTTGTAGTTCTTTAATTATACATTATCTAGACTGAGTAAAGATTAACGGTCCTAATTTTTTTTTTTTTTTTTCATAAATTGGTCAACATTATCTTATATGAAAGGGAGCAAGTCATAAGTGCTTGGAATTTAGATTGAAAATGTCAAAAATGGATAATTAGATTAGACTAACGAAGTTAACAATACATTTTGGATGGATTAGTTAAAGCAATCTAGAAAAGATGTTATTTATTAATTAATTAATATAAATCACTCACTTTAATTTGATTAGCAAACCGATTAGTTCAACAGTCAAATAATTAATGATCTTTCATGATTTATTCTAAATGGTAGATAACATGTCTCATTCAACATGTCTCCATGGTGAATAGTTCGATCTCTTGCAATTTGATCTTACATTCTAAGCCAAATCCTTTGGTTAAAGTAGGGACAGAGCCAGAATTTTTTAGAGAACTACTACTTTTAAAAAAAAAATTACACTTCAAAATCGGACTGCTATTTAGAAAGAAAAATAAAATTTGTACTACAAAAATTAATTACCTCCGCCCTTGGGTTAAAGCATATCTAGATTTTATTTGATAGACAGACAAATCAAGTATTTGTTGTAATTCAGAGTTCGACAAATAAATGTTAACTTATTAGTAAGAGTAACTGACGCAGACAAAAGAATCGCATGCTACATCAAGGTCGACCTTTCACATTATAATATATCTGTTCATTTTCTTAAATATAAAGAATCGTATGCTGCATCAAGGTCGACCTTTCACATTATTATGCGTCACTATCTTACGTTGACATAATCACGATTAACTGACGCAGACAAAAGCGAGAAAGAACAATAACACGTGATTCTGTTTATCAATAAAAAACAAAAACCAAATAAAACACCAAGCAGTCGGCTGCCTATGAACCTAGTTGGATGTTCTAATAAAAATTAATTACTTAGTCCCAAATGAATTGCTCATTAAATCCCACAACTCCTAATAACAATATATAATTAGATCCTAATTAAACAAACATCATTTGTATCTGAATAAAACATGAAAATTAAATAAATAAACTAATAACCAATGGCAATTGTCATTGAATTCAATGACGACAACCATAAATGTGGCTAAGTTTTGGATATGGATCTAATATTACTGTGGAGATTTAATTCCTTATAAACCCATGACTCTATCCATATTTAGTCAATAAACTAAATATATAATAATAATAATAATAATATTTGAAATAATATTTTATTGACCAAATTGATAATAGTAAATTGTTTTGTATATTTTACGAATTATTATAAATAACTATAATTTAATCTCATAATTATTAATAATATGTCAAATAAAATTATCATTTTTATTATTAAGCAATTACATTATTTAAAATTTAAAATTTTATTTTATTGTTATAACAAAATAAATAATTTGTCACAAAAATGATGCTCAAATACTTTTATTTAATTGAGATATATGTTTATTAATTACAAATATTAGATATCCAACTATATTCTTCATATTTTAATTTATCGTTTTATTTTCGTTTAAAAATAAACAAAACATAATATGTAAATTAATTTTTATTAATATTTTTATGTTAAATAAAAATATATTGATTCAATGTCATAAAATTATATACGGCATATTATTATTTATTTAACTTGATTTTTATTCAAGTTTTTCACATCACATGACAATTATATATATATTTAAAGCACAATAATTTTATATTTTTCTTTATGAAAAATTTAATTTACATGAATATAATGATATATTTAGTATGCAAAATTAAATATTATTTAATAAATATACTGGACTTATTTGTACATTTTGTAAAGTTTATGAATCCAATTATACAATTTTTTCTAATTAAAACAAAAGGCATATATTTTTTTCATCAAACGACTAATCAACTAAAATATAGATTAGAGACTTACGTCAAAAAATAAATATTAAAGACTATTTCTCCACTAAAAACAAAGTTTTGATTGAAAATTTTTAATATTAAATCTAAATGAACGAATTGGCACGTGAAATTTTCATAAATGACTAACGGTAAAAATCTCGATATGAGAGAGACTAAATTATTTATCTATTTATATTAATTCATTGAACATAAGGAATTAGTACCAAGTTTGAGGGCTTAATCACCTTTAATATTTAGGTGTGTTAGGTGGCATATTTGTGTTGACTTGATATATATTAGCAATCTGTGCCCGTGACAACTTAATTATTATTCCTCACATTTTCACAAATCATACATTAAATTTAACAAAACCTTTGAAATAAATGAAAATGGAGCATAAAATCTTGTGACCAAATCTTGTATCTTTGATTTTGTATTTTATAAATAATATTGAAGATATCTCATATATTCAATCATCCGCCGGCCCAAATGTACTTATTCTAGCATAAGAATAGTTAGTTGTTAAACATGTTTAAATATGTTATTTTTTTCTATTTTATTAAACAAATATGAGGAAGGATTTGAGCTCAAGAACTGGAAATGCTTGACTGGTCACATATGGTGGAAGTATTCTCCCCTCTTCTTGATCCATCGCGGTACATACCTAACACTCGGTCGCCTTCGATTGGCTATCTTGGGCTTGCTTTGTTGCAATAGACGAAGAAGCTTTTTAGATACTCAGTTGATAGAAATTCCCCAAAGCCAGAAAGAAAGACTGAGCTTGGCTCAATCATTCATTTTTGCTATCAAAACCTCATATGTCGATACCAACCCCTGAATTGGATGAGGGAAGAGAGACTGAACTCGTGCCATTTCGGGAAATCATAACAAAAGCTTTCTCCACATAGTTCCGAGAGATGAATGAGCGGAAAAATGAAGCACCCCAAACCAGGTGGTAGTCGTGTTCTATGTGTTTCGTTCAATTTTATTCAATCAAACCTTGCTTCATGAGTTTTACGCTTGAATATTGTACAATTTTAACAAAAAAACGACGTCGACTAAACATTGAACTACCAATATGGTCGTTCAAAATGTGTTTTTGTTACTCTAAATTGATTTATATAGTTTCATAAAAGTATTTTGATGATTAATACATAATTAAATTAAATTGAAAGTACATTTAGAACATCCAACAGTGAGTTATACTGAATTTTGTCAAATTTTGACCAAAATTGTTCAACATTCAAAAACATATACATTTGTTCAAAACTTATTTTGTGATTCCAAACTAGTACATCTTGATTCGTATGTGTATTATGATGTAGAAAAAATTTTGAAATCGAATTAAAAAAAAAATTCAGATATTCAACAAAATAGTTTTTTTAGTTTTATTTAAATAAAACTAAGGGTATAGTAGTATATTTTATTAAAAATATTACGGAAAGAACTACTTGTGCACCAAAATGTTGAAATGAGGAAGTTAGTTTCAAGAATAAATAGATAAGGACCATTTGTGAAAATAAGCCTACAATGATTGGGTACTAATTTTCATCGTGTGATGTGTGACTAGAAATTAATCGATTATACGATGCTTTCACTTGTGTTTCTCTCACCAAATTTAGTAGGCTAGAATTGGGATTTGTTAAAGTAGTCCACGATTACATGCCACTTTGTTTGTTGTGATAATTAGGATATACACCTTCTTTTCTTTCAAAATCTATAAAATAATCACTCGCAACTCAAGTTTACTTTTTTTCTGGTGAAAGTTCTTCTAGTATTGTTATTATCAATTGGTCTATTCACAAAGTAGTACGTGTGAAAATATGGTGATGTTCGTAAAGATAGTGAGTTACACATGGAGAAAACTTTATTTGAAATGTACGATAAAAAAGTAAAAAGTAGGAACATTCGACGGCTATTGTAGTAAAGATAACAACGATTTATGGAGCTACTTAAGTTCTTGTAAAGGTAGTCAATAATCTAGTCATTCTTTTACCCTTGCAATTGTTACGGATATATGTACTTACTGTTGGAGTTAACTAGGTATTTTGTTCATGTCATACTTAGTATTTTAGATGATGGTGAAAGAAAAAAAATTGACATACTGAGATGGTGGAGAATAAAGTGGCGTCAATATCCAATAGTATCAATGTTAACACGTGATGAACTAACACATATGTTATCTACTGTAGCATTAGAGTCTGCTTTTAGCACAAGTAGCAGGATTTTATCTGATTACCGAACAAGGATAAAAGAAAACATATTAGAGACATTAATGTATTTAAAGGAAAGGTTGAATCCAAGATAAAGTGAACATCTCAATAGCTAAAGATTTCCAATATCTTACGTCATAATTTATAATTATAGTATACATTACTTTTTTTTATTTTTCTTACAATTATTTTATAGAAAAAATTGTACATGTAATATTGTATTTGCGTACAATTTTAAATCCACCTACGTTAAAAATAGTCGATCTCAAGTCCAAAAAAATAGGAAATTTTCAAATTTCTCATACCAATTTTTTTTTAAATTTTCAATTTTTTTTTCAAATTTAAAAAAAAAAATAGGAGCAGGGCCCATGGGCTCGTGGATGGTTCATCTCGGCCCATGAGACCACGAGCCCAAGGGCCAAGCCGAGACCATGTTGATGAACACGAGCCGAGCCCTATGTGTCTAGGGCTAGGTTAACTCAACTTAGTCTATTGACACCTATAGAAAATCTAAAATTAAGAAAGTAATTTTTTAAAAAAAAAAATCATAATATACAGGAAATTACACTCAGTGTATTATCATCGTGTAACACACACTATTTGAACAACATGACCTAAAAAAATATTATATCTTGTAATTATTTTCTTATCAACAAACAAAAAAAAAACCTGAAAAATGGCAATATATAATCAACCATTGAAAAATCCTAAAAGCAATAACCAAACATAACAAAGTCAATCTTAAAAATGAAAGTGAAAAAACACCCCTACAAATTACCTTCAATGTTCTTAAGATCTATGACTTCACATCGTTAATTTTTTACCACCAAATTTGTTTGGATTTTGGGATTTTTTTACATAATGGATTTTTAGGTTTTATTTGATTTGATTTTTCTCCCAAATTTATAGCGTGCTTAATTTTTCCGCATTTTCCTTTAAATGGTGGGTCAGTGTTGTAATTTTGCAATATTTCACAAAAATTTGTATTTATCAGTTGAGCCACCTATTTATGCCATGTTTGTATAATTTGCCCCCAAAATTTAGCAAGGCCTCATTATGAACCTTAGATTTTCACAATACCATTCTACAATTTACGAATAAGGGATGATTGGTGGAAGAAAACAGATATTTACCAGTCAATCAACAAAAAGAAAATATCAATTAATCTTATGTAAAACTTATAAATGAGCATCATGATCCTGGGCACTTTTGACATACGAATTCAACAGCACCTGTCAAACTCCTGTGTCACAGTTACAGCCATAAAATCTAAGGTATTTCCCACTTTACATCCAACTTCATGTGAAATTGGTAGTCAATAAACATTTGACTTTGGACTGGTGGTTACTGTATCGAGGTATATGATGATTATGAAACCTAATTTTTATCTCAAGGACCACCCATGGGAATATCATTAACGTTAGAAATATTTGTGTTTGCACCAAAAGTAGTAATGTCATCAGAAGTGTTTTTCTGTGTGTGCCCTGCTCCAAAGCTGAATTCCTGAGGAATGTCAAACGGTTGATGGGAAAAAATTGAAGTGGCGCCGCTGTTATTGAAAATGGGAACGGGAACAAGTGGATTGTTAGGCTTTGGGAAGCCGAAGTTGAAGGATGGCAGGCTTGAAGGCGAGAAGCTCGGCATGGAAACATTGTTCTCAGTTGTACCGAAAATCTTTTGTTCATAGTCCTGTAATTGCTGGTAGACCGCTACAAATCACAAATGAGAAACTAAATGTCAGATATGAAACTACACCATTCAAGAACGACCAAGTAGAGGTAATAACAATTAGTAACTTTATTCTAAGCACTCTCCATCTCAGATCTCAAGACATTCAAGCAAGATTGGAGATCATTTTTCAAGACAGAACTGCCAATTGAGGTTGAAAGAATAGTCACCATCACACCAACATTGCAAGTGCATACAATTGAAACACTAATAAAACTTCATCATTGAGTTTATTAACAGAGAAGTTAGACAAGAAAGTTTGTACTTTATCCTTTCAATTAGTAATACACTAAACACCATGGTGCATAATTGTTTTTATTTTATTCCCCAACAATACCAAGACAAACCCCCAAAGTACCTTTCTGAAAGGAAAAAAGAATAATGTGACGATGACAACAAATAACAAACACTAGTACTTGAGCCTTTTAGCCAAAGAATGACCATAACTACTGGCAGACCTATATATTAATTCTTATCAAACAGATGCATACCTAGTCATTCACGTAGAATCTTGCCTGTAGTACGAAAGACCAAACATCATCAGAACTATTCTCCAGAAAGTAAGCAAATACCGAGCTTACTCAAGATAAAAGACTTCTAAGTCGGATAACATGGCTTAAATGTCTTCGTTCAGGTTACTAGTTTATTAAATGTACGCGCTAGTGTAACAAACTCATTACCAATGTAGTCTAGCGATTGTACCCATCATAATAATCTATTCTCTTTTAAGCAGAAACCCTACTCGGAATAAGGCTCAGTTTGTTGTTGTATGGAAAGCAAATACCTTGGGTTCGCGGCAAGTAACATTTGTCCACCCCACCCCTGCTCTCCTAGAGAATACAGTAAGCAGATATATATCCTTCTCATCAAATCTACAACTACACCATAACAGTCTGACTTTGATGTTCAATTATTTGAAGCAGAACCATCATTTCGACCAATTGCGCTGCAGCTCCTTTTGATCATTTGACAAATTACCAGCATTCAAGCTGTTTTTTCTTAACAATGCCATGCATCTGTTGTTTCCAAAATTGTGCACTCTATTGTTACAAAGTGACTTAATCGACCTTTATCAGATCATCTCTCATTCATCATGTTGTAATATTCTTGTTTGACATAAAAATTTTGCAACAGATGATCAAAGCACATACAGCCAGTTAATGATGTAAATCAACAAAGCAGAGTTGGAATGAACCTTGAGTTAGTTCAACTGAAGGTCTCTGCTCTTTCACCCATTGGTAACTTTGTGCAAGTTTCCAACCTTTGCTTTTCATCAAGTAAGCCATAACTATAGCTGGCGACCTTTCAAAACAACATAAACACACTTTAGAATTATTTATGATCTTCACAGAGTGTTTTACGATCGATAAACAGCATTTTCAAAGAAAATATTGTAAATCCAAGAAGAGTCCTCATAATTGAATAGGCTTATTTGTACTGGATGGTCATCAAATCATAGACAGATAGACTACCATGGTCCTTCACCTTAATAGGTAGATAAACCATATGTCAGCATGTTAATTACAGTTGGTTAAGTATACAAGCAAGCAACGAACCAAAATCTCAAAACCCGAAACATTCACCAATCCACTCCTCACTTTGAAATCCCCTCGAAGAGAACAAATAATCAATTTAATCAAATTAAACAGAATTCACAAAGACAACCAAGAAGACCAAGACCAAAAGGAAAAAAGGTAAAAGAAAGAAGACGTGAGAGCTTCAATTGGAGGTAAAACATTTCACCTGTTTTTCCCTGACATGCAGTGCACAAGAACCCGTGCCCTGTCTTTTTCACATTGTTCTGCATAAATATTATCAGCAAAATAAGCCCAAAACTAAATAAATCAAATCAAAGTATGCAATATTCATGAAGCAACTAATTATGTCCAGAAATACTGTGATTAATGACATCAAAATGTTATTGCAGGAACAGCCTTGGAATGGATTAATGATTGTGTTCACTGTTCACGTACCCGTGATAGTCATTATAAAGGATGATTTTAAAAAAATACCACTTCAAGTAGCAATTAAGGATTTAATAGAAAAGATGAGAGTGGTCTCAGTATGGAGAGAACCGGGTGTATTGATGGCAGTCGTGAACAGGGTATGGGGATGGGTAGCAATTTAAGGGACAGGGATAGGTGCAGGGGTAAAAAGGGGAAGGTGGTCAATTTGGATGGTGATGGCCAGATTGGAGACACAGACATGAGTGTAGACAGGTTGAAATTTTGCGAAACATATTCTTTTTCTCCAATGAATTGTAGTACTGTTTTCATGAAGGGTATTTTAGAAGGCGATAAGCAAACATTAGTTCAAAACAGTTCGGAAAAAGAAAGTATTTATTTTGAAACATGAGAATTATATTTCAATTTTATTTTTAATATCCTCTTCAGGTCTACATTTATATTGAGTTATTTATATACCTAGGAACTTGTTTTTTCTGATAGTCATGCTTACATTTTTTCCATGTCTCTTTGATTACTGTAAAAACACAGTCCTCAACAACGTTCAAACACAATTTCACTTGACACAAAAATCATAGTGAACGGAAACTGAATATCTTTCTTTTACCAAGATTTTATTAGCTTAACAAGGAGGTAAGAGAAAACAATTGATTCACTATTAAGAATTTATGCTGCTTACCAACAGGAACTTAACCCAAGAGTAAGATTTGTTAAAGGAAGATGCAAAAAAAGAAGAGTATGAATGAAGAAGCATAGTCTCCCTTTCTATAGTCATCAATGAAGGTAACGTGTACAATAAATGTCACAGGAAGCTGTAGTACAATCTTCAAAAGAAAGAAGAGAAATTCATTCTAGAATGTAATGAGAAAAAAAGACCCACCTAGAAACCTGATGGCTTCATCAAACGGCAATTTTTGGTCATCTTGAAGGCAATGGTAGGTAAAAGAGTTCTTGTACAGATTTTGACAAGCAGGAACTGTCTGCAAATATGCAAAGTTTTGCCGATGTGAAATTTGTCATTACACGATGATCGACTAAGTTGCAGCAAATTGGCAATAAATGCAAGATAGAAAGGTTACGTCACTAATATTAGCAACTCATATCAAAGGGTAAAAAGACAGCACCAATTCTACATATGTTCCCTTGAATAATGAGATGGACTCGTGGACAGCAAACCAATGCGCATATAGTCAGATAATACTGAAAAACAGTTGGTATCATTCCACATTTGCAAATCATAACTTAAAATAGGTCAAACATCCGTCTGTGTGTGCGGGCGTTACGTGTAAAACATTAATGTTACTAGAACAACAGGATGGTACTACAAGCCTACTTTAATCTTCCTGCTTTTCCCTTGTGAATCTAACAGAAAAAGTACTAACATTAACCAAATTGAAGCTTGAGCTAGATCAATTCAATAAAATTAACCAAGTAAACAACAAACTTATAGAGAGGAGATTACATTGAGGACACGCGAGATACCCTGGGTCTTCAGAAGCTCAGCGCGGGAAGCGTTATCGTAGCTGCCCAAGTAGAGGAACTCCGGCAGGATCTCGGAGGGGAAGGCGCTGACGTGGATCGAAGATGCCGCGGAATTATCGGAGACGGATGGCATGCGGTGACCGCAGATGCCGCACACCTCGCCTTCCTCGTACTTGTGGTAATGCCCGCAAACCCCACACGGATTTTCTCTCTCCCTTTTCCTCATCAATGATGATTCACGATCCGAGTCAATCCAATCCAATCCAATCCAGTTCAATTCAATTCAATCGATTCAATACTAATATTAAATTTTCTTAATCGAGAAAACCCAGATGAACAGTTAGAATTAGATATTAATTGTATGCAGACGGGAGGAAATGGGATTTTTTAAGAAACGTCAAGTGGTTAGGACTGTGGCGAACAAGAGTATATTGGAGCACCATGACAATGGAGTCCTCAGCCTTCTATTTATGGCATAGAGGTCCCCCAACCAATGAAAATTATGCGTGCATTACCCCAACCAATGAAAAAATTATGCGTGCATTTTCTATGGAAGTGGGAAAATAAATTACTATGAAAAAGTTATTTTCAAAAAAAAAGTCACGCTTTTTTTACCAGAAAAAATAACCATTATACCCTTAACTTGAATATAGAAAGACAAACAAAAAGTCATTGAAAATGACCGACCCTTAAAACATATCAAACTATCGTCTTCTGTGTAACTCAAACATTATCCCATCCCATGATTATACACCGTCAATATCATCTGCATCAACCACCACCAACTATATGCAAACACCAAACACTTTAAAATCAACATTATCACATACTTTAGCTAACCACACTTCCACCCACGGCACCAACACTATAGTAGTAGATCCGCCCTCCAAAGCCAGCATCTACTTTATCCGGTACTGACATTATTAGCCCTAGTATTATCCGCCCTTATAGCATCCATAATCAAAATCCTAAGAGCATCTCCAATGCATTTAATGGATTGGAAAAAATATATGTCTATTAAAAACACTTCTCCTATGCACTATGTGAACATTATGTTAGGCTGACATAAAAATAGAAGATTAAGATATTCCTTCTACATCTAGACACTCTGTGAGATTAAAAAGTCAGCAATTATTTTAATTTTTGTTTTAATTTTTTAAAATTCTTTTAAATGGATTAGATTGTAGAAAGAACTCATTGGAGAGAAATTTTGGACTTCACCGCTTATTTATTCTATATAATCTAGAGGTTTCTATTTAATTGTCACATCAACCACAATCTATTGAATACATTGGAGATGCTTTAAGGCACTAGTTTGTATATTTATCTATTGGTTTGTTTTGCACAAATGGTCCATATCTTTTGCACTTATTGCGAGTTGAAGACCTATCTTTTCATTTTTGGTAGTGTAGTCCCTATTTCAAACATTTTTGTCGACAATGGTCATTTCCGTCAAATTTCATCAAATTTTAACGGTAGTTCTGACTTTTTTGCACAAATGGTCCCCGCGTGCATTCCACACTCTTCATTTCATAAAGGTATTATCAGCATTCTACTGTTCATAAACAAAAATTTGCAGTAGAGGTACTAAACTTAAGAGGAAAAAAAAAAGAAAATAATTTAAAAAATATTCCTCTTCTCCAAACCACATCACCCCACATCTGTGCTGAAGAAGAGGTTCTTGCCCTTGCATTGCTTCACAACATCCTCAAGGCCTTGGCTCATAAATAGGAGTTGATCGTTGTTCCATGCATTGATACAAGAACATAAATATCAATGAAAACAACTTCAATTTTAGGGCATTTAAGTGCTATTACAACCATGGTGGGGCCTCCAACATACCCAGCGCCAATATAGCAAATCTTCACCATTTTCCCTCTGTGGGCCTCCAACATGCCCAGCGCCAGTCATCAAATGCTGCTATGCCAAGTAAATATTGGGTTAGCTTTACAAGTTCATGATCACTTCTCGATTTGAGTGGGCATTTCTGAATGGTTTTATTTTCAAACCATTTTCAATCCATTTTGCGGGTTCATATCGCCTAAGTTCAAAATCATCAATAATCTCTATAGAGTCTACTTGATCCACTATTATTTCATCCTCGACTGTACCAATCATGGTCATTTTGAGGGAGGCTTTGAGGGAGAATTGTGAGAGGAGAAGGGAATCATCGGAGAGTTTAGAACCAACTTTTGGGTAGAGAAGCTTTTGGCATTTGGGCAACACATTTGTAGCCTCACAAATGAGCCGCTTGAGCTCCCTCCACGATGTCGTCTCCGCAGACTCTAACGATATACTCCTTGTCGCTCCACTTCACCATCAGTGTCAGCTCTTCCTCCGTCATCGACGACGCGTCTGCAGCTGACGACGACAATTCACTTGCCATTTAGAATTGGCTCATTCTCAGACTCCAGTATGTGAGAGTGAACACCATGATGATTTGTTGCATGATTTGGCGATAATTGATGATGGGTTAATTGTGCCACTGATATATACAGAAGATACGATGGCAGCGGCAACGGCAAAATCTAAAGAAGCCAAGTGTTTGGTGGATTCTAGGAAAAAATGGACTTTTTTGGGTTGGGTTGGGTTGGGGTGGAGAGGAAAAGTATTTTTTAAATTATTTTTTTCATAAGTTTAGAATTTCTACTGCAAATTTTTATTTATGAAGAGTAGAATGTCGAAAATATCCTTATGAAATGAAAAGTATGGAATGCACGCGGGGATTATTTGTGCAAAAAACTCAGAACTACCCTTAAAATCTGATGGAATTGGACGAAAAGGATCATTGTCATAAAAAACATTTGAAATATGGACTACACTGTCAAAAATAAAAAGATAGGTCTTCAACCTATAGTAAATGTAAAAGATAGGGACCATTTATACAAAAAAGCATTTATCTATTTGCAAATCCACCAATATTTATCTCGACTTTGTACATGTTTTAGATGCATTCCTCACGCGAGAATAACTATTATGTTTTCTTTACAACCAACATATATTCTATTTTTCCACTACCCGAATTCTAGGAAAAAATATCTAAAAAGACTAGTTCTCTCCGGTCTCTTTCTGTCGGGCTCAACTGTAGGTCGGTATTGATGTCGTCCCGCTTATCCTTAAAGAAGTCCCTGAGGGAAGAGTTGTTTCTTGTTTGTTAGACCATATATGGACACTTCTCTTTCAATCAATTGCTCGATCCTAACTAAGCATTGCAAGACTACTTTGATAAGTTATTGAGTTTGGATCCACCCAACACCATATCGAGCTGAGTCTTATCTTATTGAAACTGGTTGTCCATTGGGATCGATTAGCTCCTTCACATGGTTGTTTTTTATCTCTCATTTCATTTGATTAGGTGTCTCTTTTGTAAAGTTTTTTGTAGATTATAAACAGTGAATCGTGTGTAATGTGTGGATAAAAGTCGTGGATCCTACAAAATATGTGGATAAAAATTATATTTGATTAACTTATAAGTTTGAAAAAGCACACACATGTTTGCTTTTGTTAGCTCAATTGTTTGATTACCTCGTCTAATTTCTTCTCCTTATTTAATTGATAATTTATTTAGATTGTATGTACACACCATTTAATTTAAATAAATTAAAAGATTTAAATTATGTTTAAATTTTTTATATTTTCTTCGTTTCATTGCTTAAATTATAATTTCAGTTGATCAAATTGATCAAACATACTTTTTATCAATACATTTCATAAAATCGACAACTTACAACTCACTTTTTATCCACAAAATCACCCACAACTTAAAATATAAGTATTTAAAAATATAATTTTAGCACTACCAAACATTTGGCCATGAATGAGGACAACAATTTTGACGAGGGTGTTGCACATATAAAGAGTAGAGTGATAATCTATTTATGCCTGATGCCATAATCTTGGCACTCCTTTGAGGTGTTAAAACATGTGAATTATGGGGCTCGGGAGGAAAGAATGAGGTAATTGCAATGAAACTTTGCCTCGTTCACGGTGTTAACGTAAGTGGATTTCTAGAAAGCAATATTTTCAAAATTTGTTTAACTTTTTGTATTGTTACTTTTCTATTGTGGTAATGGCACTTGTGGGATCTAGAGCTAATTGCAGTGGTGACGATGCCTAGCAAGAAGGTATGAGTGGTGATGATGGTGATGGTGTTTTATTATTTTATATATAAGAAAAAGTAAAAATAAAAATTTAAAGACCAATTTGGAATTATGCACAAACTTAAGTGATCATTTGTGAAATTAACTTACTTGTCTTACAATATATTTAATGGTTTAACGGCGTCAAGTTAGAGTGATCAAAGAGTGATTAATGATGTAACATTAATTAATTTTAATTTAAATAAGTCAAAAAAATACTTCACATATCAACTTGAAATGAAATGTTGCACAAAGTTCAAGGATCATTTATGAAATTAATTCTATTTTTTTTTAAAAAAAACGAACAAACAAAATGATTGCTTAGGAGGTTTGATAAATCTCCACGACAATGCAATTAGTATTTAACCAATTTAAAGATCTCCAACGACTGCCTATCATACATTGCGACTACGCAAGAAGATAAGATTTTGACTTTAATCCAGTGAACCACGCTCATAAAATGAGCGGTCAAATTAAAATTCATCTCCAATGCATTCCGCCTAAAATAGTCCGTCTCAAATATAGACGGACTGACAGACGAGTCTATAATTTAATGTGCCACATCGACAGATTTTGAGTCCTTGTCACAAGCATTGGAGATGGTTTTTATAACTCCGCCTATAAAAGCTTATATGGCAGACGCCTAAAAAGTTATGAGGCGGAAAAGATCGGAGACTTCTGGGATTCATATTATTAGGAGTGGGTGTGAGTCGGGGTTGGGTTAGTTTTCTACCGGCCCGACCTGACCCAAACCGACTAACAAACCATCAAAAAATTAGAAAAAATGGACTCGAAACCGATCTGAATCGACTCGGGTCAATTCGGGTTTTCGATTTGGGCCGGTTTGAAGAACAATTTTTTTTTTTATAAATCGATCCGATCGAGCCCAAAAATCGACTCAAATCGACTCGAATCGGGTCAAGTTGATTTGTCGATTTCGCGAGTTTTTTTTGTCAAGCCCTACATATTATAATAAAAAATTAAGTTTTTACTTTACTTTACTTTTAAAGTGCTCATATTCTTATTTTCAATGGCCTATTGAATTGATAGAAATTATAAATTCTATGAGGGTCAAATTGAAATTGATTGTTTTATTGAGGGGCAAAAAAACAAAGTAAAAAATATTACTAAAAAACACTTCAATAAAATACCCATTTCTAAATCGGTCCTTTTTTCTCCGAATCGCCGTTCTTCGCCGAGAGGCCCGAGACCTCTCTTCGCTGATGAAGCTTTAGTACAAGCACAAGCTCACGGTTCTGTTCTATTGTATTTCTGCTTTTAATTTATTTCTCTTTCTGTTTGGATTGGCTCCTGTTTATTGCGCTTTCAGTTTTGGCTGTCTATATATTTTCGGTAAGTGACTGTATTTATAAATTTTAATTTTTCAATTTAGTTTTAATTTCAGTCAAATTTGCACCCAATCGAAAATCCAGCGTGCGCCTAATCAGAATTGATCTCCTATTTTGATTTCCCCTAATTTCATGGAAAGCCAGCATGGCTAAGTCCCTTTGATTCCCCCGCAATTTAAACTCGATCAAATATCTTCTACTGTTTTAAATACTTAAATATAGTTGGCTTTCCTATTTTCTTTAATGTGGATGAGTTGAAAGTTTGGATTTTGTTAAAAAAAAAAAAATTACTTTCCTAATTGAATTTGTTTGCTGCTTGGTGTGCTAAGAAGCAGATTGGAATAAAATGAGACCATTGCATCTTTTCATACTCCTTCAATTTTATAATCCTTAATTATAACAGTTGGGCAGTGTGTGATCTGCATTGTAAATTGGACGAAAGTTTAGTAAAATTGTATTTTGAGTCAAATTTTCTGGAGGCTTAAAAATGTAAGTTGAATTGCCTCTTGATTATATAGGCATTCACATTTAATTCTTCATTTCACCATTAATGTGCTTCTTGCTGGACATTTGTTATGGGCCAAATGATTAGACTGAAGCCGCTTGTCTGAGCTGTGAGCATGATTCTTTAGCATGAGACATCTATACTTTTAGTGTTTTAATTCCAACTGTCAATGGATTCAACAGGGTTTCTGAAGCCACTGTGATGATCACAAATCCATTCTATAGCTATATTATCCAACCCACGTGTTATGTAAGGCATAGCTGAAAATCTTCAAGCTGAATATATGGTCTTGTGAAATTTATGTGCTTTGTGGTTATAATTTCAACAAGTTAAATGTTTCATTTTGGAAAATTCTATGATGAAAAATATATATACATATCATAAAAAAAAAAAAACAACAAAAAAAAATGGGGAAGAAGGGAAAAAGATTGATACCTAAAGGAAAGAGTAATAAAAGAAGTTGCTTTTAGTCTGTCCCCCTTCTGTGCGCATTTGATTCCCACTTGTTATTCTTCTGATCCCAAACCACCCTAAATGTAACCCTTGGTCACCTGCTGCTTTCTCTAAAAGCTTCAGTGAAGGAAATATGCATCTTTCTGTAACGCGTCACGTAAACCATGTATGAAGAGTGAATGAAGTTGCTGACTCTTGTATACAGCAGTATATGAATAATGGCTTCCTTGCACAGAAGAAAAGAACTACAGAAAAGCTTTCTTCCTCCTCCTTAAGTTATCAACTTTTGAGATAGCTCTCTGTGTAGCATCTTAAGCCAAGGAAAATGCAGCTTTTACCAGTGATGAAGTTTCCTGATCATTCTTAGTCAAAGAAGGCTGTAACCTTTTTTATGTGATTTATGTTCATTGAGCATAAATCAAACATTACCCAGTAAAGACAAGTATTTTCAACTATAAATGGATTGAATGATTTTGAGACTTCTGTCAAGGACTTCTATTGTGTTATGGAACAGTAAATCACGAACTTCAGTTCATTTGTTGGCGGCTTTCCTAACTCATTTTTCTAGTTACATGAATATAAATTGTTATTTTCTTTAGGAATATTCAGCTTGATGTCAGGCAATATTTAAAGACATGATAAAATCTTTAAAAAGCATTTGAGAATAGCATATATGAACAGTATTTCTGAAACAGTGAACAAGTATAAATAGTGATCAAAACATATTTTTTCCATAAGTAGAAAAATGTAAGAAAGCTCCCCATGGAGAATGAAATTGGCATCTTGGGGAAATACACACTTACCTTTCAAATGGACTAGGATATTGGGCTTGTAAAATGAATAGTGCGCATAAACAATGTGAACAGGAAAGTTTGTCCCAAATTTTGCAATGTAGCATCACTCGCTATTTGATATAGAAATTTTATGAGATTATCTTTTCTGAATGCTAGTCCATTTGGTCATGACCCATCATTTCCCACTGCAGGTCTCCTGGTCAGACAATATGGGTGGCGTTACTTATGGAACATGACTGAATAGGGATGCATTATTCCAACTGGCTCATTATGTTGTTTATCCAAATGTTGGAACTCTGGTTATTTATGTTATGAAGGAGAAATTTATTAGCCTAGGCAAGAGATGAATTTACCAGCACACCACCATTCGGGGCAGATATCGGGACAGGCACTGAACCAAGCTGGTACTTCAGTGCCTGAGCTAGCACAGCAAAATGGAAATCCTCTACCTGGCCAGATGCAAAATCCTAGTATCCATCGCGGTGTCCCATATATGGACCCTGAATTTGCAAAAGCACGCAGATTTATGGCAGAAAAGATGTAAACTTTTGTTATTTATGTCATTCAGAGAATTTTCTTGCTGTTTCTTCTTATCTATTCATCTTGTCGAATTGGATGATATGCAATGATATGGGTCTTATTCGATGATGGTTTCATACGACAGTTTTGTTTTACTTAGAACCGTTAAAAAAAATAGAACGTGGGATTCATGTTCTGCTGCTGAAAAATTCCATATTCTAACTAAACTTTAAATTTACCATTATTATTGGAAATTTCCTTAATTGAGAGCTTTTTTTCTACTATTGGACCTGCTCAAACCTCCCTTCTCTGCCCCTAGTAATTATGTTCTATAAAAGATTGTAATAGGATGGTGTTCTCTATGTTTGGCTATATGTTAAGAACTTAAAATAAAACAATGAAAAACAACAGGTTTTGATTGCAATAGATGTTTAAGTAGGCATGTACTGTGTAACTCGATCTGCAAGTTTCTGTGGGACTGAAGCCCCAAATTGCATTTTTGCAGCGGGAAAACTTTTTCAGTTATTTTCATCTAAAATACGTGCAACTGAATGTTGCGAAAGACATCACTATACCAATATAATAATCCGATTTAACTAAACTGGCTGGAAGTGTGGTTATCCAGCTTTTCTAGATTTTTATAGTATTTGAGTAGACCTGGCTTTTTATCTTCGGCATATGGACATTGGTTCGTGTTGTGGTATAGAGAAAATTAGTTGGTTCCTTTGTTGCATTGTGGCGAGTAATTGTAGAAAATATGCACCGCAACGGTAACAAAACAAATCAATAGAAAGTCCTTTTAAATGATTTTTGTAAGAAGTTTTGCTGGTTTACAGTGGCCAATTAACAGATACTTCAACTGGAAGGTTTTATTTTTCCTTTGTTTGGACTCAACTGCATTCATTCATATGATTTCTCTTTCCTGTTTATGAAAAGGATTTTTTGTTACGTTGACATTTTTTTCCCATTTATCCACATGCCAGTCTCCAGGTGATTGGATGAAACAACCCTATTGTGTTATGTGAAACCATCTTTTGTTTCATTTTACATCTCTAAATTGGATATAATGAATATATTGTGCTCATTTGATTGCAGAATTTTCGTATGGGTTCTATACTGTTGTTTTGGCTGCATATTTTGCTATGTCTTATAACATTCTTCCTCCTCACATCTGGTGAACATTTTTTATTTGGTCACTTTCTACTATTACCCTTTGTAAGATTGTAAGAATTACTTCCTGGACCATGTCATAAACATGTAGATGCTCTTGCATTTGTGATTTACACATAATGAACTTCGATTGAAAAGTTTTGGCATTTTTATTCTACAGCCTTGAATTTCTCAACCAGCGGCGGCAGCAATCTCACGAAGTACCTGTTAAGAAAATGATGGATTTAGTAAGACGCTTAGAAGAAGGTCTAGTTAAGAGTGCCAGTACAAAGGTTTGTGATAGTTCTATCTTTGTTTATAACATGCAATGGTCTTCGTGAGTCATATGCATTATGATGTTTGATTTTAGTTGAACTTTTAATATGACTTCCATTCTTTCCTATAATGACCGATTAGGACAATCTGTTGGCTTGTTAAAACTTATCTTGAAAAGATTCTTACACCAGTGAAATAAATAATTGCCAACTATGTAAATATTCTAATGTCTTATCTTTTATTTCTTGTGTTATAGGAGGAGTATCTAAATCTGGCAACTTTGGAAAGTCGTCTACACTTTCTAATTAAACGGTCGCCCATGAGTAATCAAAACCAGCAATTTTCACATGCTAATACTTCCTCTTCCATTGGAACAATGATTCCAACTCCTGGATTGTTGCAAACTGGGAATTCAAAGCCTGATAGGAACATCGTCTGTTGATAGTTCGGTTATTGCCAACCATAATTCTAATATTCCATCATCCAGTGTCAATTCTGGAGGCTTCTTGCCAACTGGAAATGGGCCCTCGGGGAGCATTCATGGTGGTTCTTTTAGTTCCTCTGACGGTACTTACAAGTCTTGTGATCTATCAAAATGAGTAAATCTATCCGTTTGTCTTTTCCTTCCTGTCTCACTGGATATTTCTTCTCAGGACCATTATCTGGTGGATACCAACTGCCGTCTTCTGGTTTTTCAACTAATTCTGGTGGAAATAATATGATGACATCCACGGGTGTACAGAGAATGGCAAACCAAATGATTCCTACTCCTGGATTTAATAGTTCTAGTAATAATGATGTGAATAGTAATGCTAATAATCAGTCTTTCATGAATCTGGAATCCTCTAATAATATTGGTGCATTTCCAACTGGTGAATCTACAATTGTATCACAGCCTATGCAGCAAAAGCAGCATGTTGGTGGTCAAAACAGTCGTATATTGCATAATATTGGTGGCCATTTAGGTGGCGGAATTAGGTCTACCTTGCAGCAAAAGTCCTATGGATTATCAAATGGCCCCTTAAATGGTGGGTTGGGGAAGATGGGAAACAATATGATGAATGATACAGGAGCTTCTGAGGGATATTTAGCGGGAACACTGTATGGCAATTCACCCAAACC
Organism: Forsythia suspensa; assembly: GCA_023638005.1. Classification (NCBI taxonomy): domain Eukaryota; kingdom Viridiplantae; phylum Streptophyta; class Magnoliopsida; order Lamiales; family Oleaceae; genus Forsythia; species Forsythia suspensa. The sequence continues at coordinate 277,206 of CM042667.1, forward strand.
CTTGCAGCAACATTTTGATCAACATCAACGACCAGTAATGCATGGTACCTTCTCTCTCTCTCTCTCTCTCTCTCTCTGTGTGTGTGTGTGTGTGTGTGTGTGAGATATCTGTGGGTTTGGAAAAAGAAATAGAAATTAATCTTTCAGTTGTCTTTTACCAGTATTCTCACTCCAAATAGCCCACTTGACAGGTGATGGGTATGGAATTGGTGCTGCTGAATCTGCTGGGTCTGGAAACTTGTATGCTCCATCAATGGTGAACAATCAGAGCTTGAATGCTGTATCCTTACAGTCCATGTCAAAAACAAACTCTCCTTTGATGACCAGTCAGTTGAATGTTCACTCTACACAACAGGTGACAAGTTTGAAGCCTCAATTAATTGACCAGTCAGAAAAGATGAACTTCCAATCACAATACTCAGGGAGAGATAATCTTGTAAATTCCAATCAACACCAACAATTTCATCAGTCGTCTCATCAATTCCAGCGCCATCAAGTTGTTCAACATCAACTCCAGCAAAAGCAGCAAAGTCAACAATACCAGCTCTTGTTGAAGAATGATGTTATTGCTCAGTCTCAGTTGTTATCTAATACAGGTTCTGAAGGGAAGCCTGAGACTGAGCATCATGATGAAGGTCTTCACTTCCAAGTCCCCCAGCCATTCCAATTTTCTGATATGCAGACTCAATTACCACAGAACCCTATGGAAGACCGTTCTAGAGGTACTCAGTTGCTCTCACATCCTTCACGCTTACAGGATGCCTCTTCATCACTATCTCAAACTTCGGATCAGATGCAACAGTTGATGCATCCTGATCAGTTTGCTGCTAAACCTGAAGGTGATTTGAGCGGCATTTCTGGTGGTGTCCAACCGGATTCAGCGCTGCAAAGTCAATGGTATCCCAACTCTCAAGATGGGTCTCATATATTGGGGAGACATCCTCATGATCAAAATGTGCACGAGGAATCCCGTCAGGATATAACTGGGCAAAATGCAGCTCAGCAAAACAATTTATCTTCAGAAGAGTCAATGATTGGTCAATCTGGTGCTACTAAATCGACAGAACCTCCTAATGGAAGTGGCACTATATGTAGATCTAATAACCTTAATCGTGAACGGCAGTTCAAGAATCAACAGAGATGGCTGTTGTTTTTACGCCATGCTCGTCGATGTCCGGCTCCAGAAGGGAAATGTCAAGATCCCAATTGCTTAACAGCGCAAAATCTGTTGAAACATATGGAAAGATGCAACATATTTCAATGTACATTTCCACGTTGCCGCGCCACCAAGGTTTTAATCAATCATCACCGGCGCTGTAGGGATGCAAGTTGCCCTGTTTGCGTTCCTGTTAAGAATTTTGTGCAGGCACAGCTAAAGGCATTTGCTCGTTCTGATATCAATTCCAGTCAGCCAAATTCAGTCAATGGATCCTGCAAATCCTTTGATACTGCTGAAATTGCTGGTAAGTTGACTCTGAAGACAAACCCAACAATAGCTGAAATGCCAGAAGATTTACAGCCTTCTATCAAACGCATGAAGACTGAACCAGCCTCCAGATCTTTACTATCTGAAAGTGAAAGTTCTGTTGTAGCAGATGCTGCCGCAAATGAACCTCATCCCCTCTCAAATGCACAACATGCTGAGCAACCACATGACTCTTGCATGCAAACAAAACATGAAGTTACAGAATTAAAGATTGAGGTTCCTACAAGTGTTGGACAGGGCAATTCGAAGAGTGTTAAGATGAAAAAGGATAATTTGGACGATACCTACATCCAAAGGCCTGATGATGATCAAATCATTCAGGAAAACCCCGCTGTCTTTGATTTTAAGGAGGGCATTAAAATTGAGAAGGAATTGGACCAGGATAAACAAGTAAATACATCAATACCTTCTGAAAATGTATCAAAGTCTGGGAAGCCAAAAATACAGGGAGTCTCAATGATGGAGTTGTTCACCCCTGAACAAGTCCGGGAGCACATTAGAGGTCTGAGACAGTGGATTGGACAGGTCAGTCTATTTACCTGTATGTGTTACCCTATTTGATGAGGCAATTAGATATCTTGATGTTCTCAGTCAGAAAATTGCTGTACAAATACATATGCTGCATTTCACTCATTGCTGGAAAGATCTTTACACACTTAGGTGTTTGCTGGAAATACTGTTAACATGTAAACTCATCTTTCTGCAAGAAAAAATATCACAATTGTACAATCTAAACTAATACTTACCTACCAATGAATGAGAAGGTGAAGACTGATAAGGCATGTGTTATTTTTTCTTCCAAACTGGACAATTTGATGAATGGTCATTCTAAATGAAATTTGATGTTGTAGACTATAGAAGATCAATCAATTAATGCAGCACTACTTTTATATATAGTTGAAACAAACATTTTTCATCATTGTCCCCTTCAGTCGTAGTACAGTTATAATTTTATTCATACATGATAATCAAGCAGGTTTCTCTTTTACACTTCACTTAAAATATTTCACTATTCTGTGGCCAATGGAATGAATTAAATAAGGGATTGACTCCATCTCTTACGCAGTCCATCTCATGCACATTGGCGGCAACACAATTTAGTTGGTCTGATTGGAATTGAATCAGGAACTTGTTAAGCAAGTTATATACTCTGCTAAGACAGTTATCCACCTCTACTTACATAATCGCTGAGCAGTACCCAAATTTTCTTCTTTTGGTGCGGTCTCTTTTCTTTTGTTTTTTTTTTAAATTTTTTTTATTTAGTTTTTTCATTTTCTTTTTTGGGGTGGGATATAGAAATTTCTGGATTTGATCTCACTAATTTGTCTTCACCAACCTCTTCAAGGGGTTTAATTCCTTATAATGTACTCTTCATGTGTGATTCATCATTCTCCGCTAATGGATTCTAATTCACATTTTCTTTTACAGAGCAAAGCAAAAGCAGAAAAAAATCAAGCAATGGAGCGTTCAATGAGTGAAAATTCTTGCCAGTTGTGTGCAGTTGAGAAGCTTGCCTTTGAACCACCACCAATATATTGTACACCTTGTGGTGCTCGCATTAAAAGAAATGCAATGTACTATACTATTGGAGCGGGTGATACTCGTCACTATTTCTGCATTCCGTGCTATAATGAGTCCCGTGGAGATACCATTGTAGTTGACACAACTGCTATTCCAAAGGCAAGGATGGAGAAGAAAAAAAATGACGAGGAAACTGAAGAATGGGTATGTCATATCCACCTACTAAAATAGTTTTTATGCCCATGAAAATGTTACCCTAAAATATTGACTATCTGTTTCATTGCAGTGGGTACAATGTGATAAATGCGAAGCTTGGCAACATCAAATATGTGCATTATTTAATGGTAGAAGGAATGATGGTGGACAAGCTGAGTACACTTGTCCAAATTGTTATATAGAAGAAGTTGAAAGAGGAGAACGTATGCCATTACCGCAGAGTGCTGTTCTTGGAGCCAAAGATTTGCCTAGAACAATTTTAAGTGATCATATTGAGCAGCGATTATTTAGACGGCTGAAGCTAGAAAGACAGGAAAGAGCAAGACTTCAAGGAAAAAGTTATGATGAGGTAATTCAATTGACTTGCTATGTTATATGCCACAGTGGTTGATGTTCTTTCTTTTCTACAATCTGAGGCGATGCTATACATACTGAGATATTTGCTTCGTGTGTCCCTGTTTAATGTTTGGATTTATTTTTTATCCTACTTTCGAGTAGCTTAAGTAAATCAATAAATATAGATGATTTTTAACCAGTGCAGATGTTGATGCTGTAGGTCGAAAATATTAATGGCTTGTCTGTAATTTTGAGGGTAAAGAACCTTTCAGCAGTAATGAGCAATTACATGTAAATTTTTTTTTTTTTTTTTGAACTTAAATTATTAACAATGAATTCCAAATGTTAATCATTCATGTTGAAAAATTATATTCCAATATATCTGGTTAGAATAAGAAGTCTATGTAGGCTTCAGACGTACAAATTGATAAAAATATGTCTTAGGAATGTAATTTTGTTAGGATGCTTTTGAATTGAAGTTTAGATCTAATTACTCTTTTACGCATTTGACATTTCAATTAGTTCCCAAGGTAAACTTAAAAAAACTCGTCTTAGTTTATGCACAGAGGTCCTCTAGAAAATTGTTTTCCCCTGGCCTTGCCTCCTTTTGGGGCTTCTTATACATGGAACTTATCTGAATCCTCATATTTAAAATTACATGCTAATTTTTTGTTTTCTTTATTTCTTATACCATATTAATTCAACCGGGAAAACCATTTTGCATGTCCTACTGATATTACCACCAGTGCTATTACTACTGCTTTTACTACACGTGTTCTCTTTGTGTTCCTGTGTTGTGATTGTTATAATGTTGATTTTATCAGGTTCCAGGAGCAGAATCACTTGTTGTAAGAGTTGTTTCATCAGTGGACAAAAAGTTGGAAGTTAAACCGCGGTTTCTTGAAATTTTTCAAGAGGAAAATTATCCATCAGAGTTCCCATATAAATCTAAGGTGTTGCACATGGAGACCTGAATTAAATTAAAGAATGTCCAATAAGTGATTTCGGTTTCTGATTTAAGTTCATTATTTTAATTATATTCTGTTGTGCAAGGGTTGAAAAGTAATGTGGTCTAAATAAATCCATATTGAAATTTTTGGAGAAAAGAATTCTTCAACTCAACTTCTGCTTTTAATAGTACAACATTGGGTCTATTTATATTTATATTAGCTGACTTGTAGGACTAAATATAGCTAATTTCTAATTCTAGCAAATCACTAACTTTTAGCTAAATATAATAAAATAGAATATATACAGAATAAATCAAGGATTTATTTCCTAAAATCAACTTTGACCAGATCAGTGAGGATTGAGTCAATCTTTTCCAATTCGGTCAGCCCTTTTTCAACCCATCTATATGTTTTTCTTCACTTCTGGCCTTCCTTCATTAGTATTGTCTTAACTTTTTTCCCTTTCGGTGTTGGTGGGAGATAGAGTGAGAGGGGGACATCTTTTGTAGAATACTGGAAGCGGCTACTACTGTAAAAAATGAACCGAGGCTCTCTCTGTGGTTAGAGAGGGAGGTGAGGGGGGAAGATCTTGGTTGGAAGATTTTTAGTGGATAATGATATTAGCATTGCCTAACGTGTGTCTGTCCAATATTATGGAAATTCAAATAGAAACACTTGTGAACAGTAGTTTGATATGTCTTGTTTTTAATCAGAAGGCACGGGAAACTTGTGTTTCATAAGATTATCATCTTTATTGTTCTTTGGCTGTGCCTTAAATTCAGACTATGGACTAAAAGTTTCATCTTCTAGGTGTTATTATTATTTCAAAATATTGAAGGTGTCGAAGTATGCCTTTTTGGCATGTATCTTCAAGAATTTGGATCAGAATGTCTGCAGCCAAATCATCGCCGAGTCTATCTTTCGTATCTAGATTCTGTCAAGTACTTCCGGCCAGAGGTCAAAGCAGTGACGGGAGAGGCTCTTCGTACATTTGTGTACCATGAAATTTTGGCAAGTTTTGACTCCATTAGCTCTTATTTGTCATTCTTCACTGATTCCTCTAGGCAGTTTCTTTTTGCCATTCATTGTAACAACACCCTCGATGATATTTCCATTATGTTTCCAGATTGGATATTTAGAATATTGCAAGTTGCGCGGGTTCACAAGCTGCTATATATGGGCTTGCCCACCATTGAAGGGTGAAGACTATATTTTATATTGCCACCCAGAAATTCAGAAGACACCAAAATCTGATAAACTCAGAGAGTGGTAAGATTGATAGCTGTCTGACTTGAGGCACTTGTTGTATGCATTATGAGGAGCTGCTAATGCTTTTTGATGTTTTTAGTTTTGAATTAGATTATATCTCCGATTTCAGGTACTTGTCCATGTTAAGAAAAGCCACAAAGGAACATATCGTTGTTGAGCTTACTAATCTATATGATCATTTCTTTGTATCTAACGGTGAATGTAAAGCAAAGGTGACGGCAGCTCGGTTGCCATACTTTGATGGAGATTATTGGCCTGGTGCTGCAGAGGACATGATCTATCAACTACAACAAGAAGAGGATGGGAGAAAACAGCATAAGAAGGGAACTATTAAAAAGACCATTACAAAAAGAGCTTTAAAGGCCTCTGGCCAAACTGATCTCTCTGGGAATGCATCAAAGGACCTGATGTTGATGCATAAAGTAATTACATTGTCCAAATTCTTTCTTTCATTGGTCCTCTTCCTCATTTTGAGTTTCTATAGTAATACTTACATTGGTCCTCTTCTAGTTTGAAATTTTTGCAGAATATAATTTTATTTTTAACATTTACCAAAATCAAATAGATAGCATTGTTATCTTACTTACACTGGTTCTCATTTTGCCTTTTTCATGCTATATATATATATATATTTTTTTTTTTTACATGACTGAAAATTGTAAAGCTTTTTCAGTTTATTGTTGGTAAGTTTATGTTTTTTCCAATGCCCCCTCTCCTCCCTATATGATTTTTTTCTTAGAACATTTTTTTTAAAGCACAAGCCATTTCTGGCACTTCTCTTTTGGTTCTCAGGAAAAATCTTTGTTTTGTAGCTAGGTGAGACAATTAGTCCAATGAAAGAGGATTTTATCATGGTTCACTTGCACCACGCATGCACACACTGCTGCATTCTAATGGTGTCTGGAAATCGCTGGGTTTGCAAACAGTGCAAAAATTTTCAGCTTTGTGACAAGTAAGGATTCAGCTTACTTTTGACTAAAACTCTTTTATCTTGTGTAGAATCCTTATATTTCCTTTATCAATTCATTGAGCTATCCATCTTCTATTGCTCGAGACAGCTATTACAGTATAAGTATTCATTAATTCATTTGGGGGTCTTTACACTTTCCTTCACGGCTTCACCCCCCACCCCCACAATCCTTTTTCTCATGGATGGAGAGAGGTAAAATGATGGATCAGATATCAAATGCAATTTAAAATGGTCATAGGAAAATGTGATTTTAAAAGAACAAGTGGCTCGAAGTACAACAAAATATGTATTAGGATTCATGTCATAATAGTCGACAAAGTTTTAAGCTGACTGTGAACCTACTGCAACTCTCTATCTTTACTTGGGCTTGGGACCGGCTATGAAAAAAAATTGATGAAATTGATGCTTATTCATTTATCTTTGAGAAATTACATTTTTTTGTCATAGATCCCACCTCGTTTATTGCTCTGATGAACCACTAATCAACCTGCTATTCTGTCACCAAGGAGTAAGGTTGTTAGGATAAAGAACATCTTGAGGGGCCTGACTGATTTGAAGCCTAGATTTGAATTCATGGAAGAAGGTAAAAATAGTTGATAACAAAAATGTAATTGAACTAAAATGACGATTGCCTGCAACTAATCCAGCCACTGGGGATGTATGCAATCTTCTACAATGTTATGTTTTTTTTTCTGTTCTGATATTAATATGCATGTATGTACTATACCTATAAATCAATTTCTAGTTGGCTATGGCATCTTTGGAAGCTGGTTTTGAGTTTTCCTTTCTATAGATTGCTATAGATATTTTATCCTTCTACCCTAATGAGTCCAGCTAGGCAATCCCAATGATGTTCCAGTATAGTAGCATGCTGTAAATTCTGCTGGTAATTGAAAAAGCACCCCTTCACTCTAATGCTTTTCTTTTACAGTTGCTATGAAGCTGAACAAAAACGTGAGGACAGAGACAGACATCCTATCTATCAAAAGGACAAACATATACTTTATCCAGTAAGTTCTACAGGATTATTGTATTCACCAATATGGTTATGTATGAACTTACGTGTTCTGTGTGCATTCCTCATGGATTTAGTTTAGTTTTTGGATTGAGAAATTGTGTAAATATTCAGGTTGAGATCACTGATGTCACTGGTGATACCAAAGATAAAGATGAGATTCTTGAGAGTGAATTCTTTGATACGAGACAGGCATTTCTCAGCCTTTGTCAAGGAAACCATTATCAATATGACACCCTTCGCCGTGCTAAGCATTCCTCAATGATGGTTCTCTACCATCTTCACAATCCCACAGCGCCAGCTTTTGTAATAACATGCAATGTATGTCACCTTGATATAGACGCTGGTCAAGGTTGGCGATGTGAGACATGCCCGGATTATGATGTATGCAATACTTGTTATCAGAAAGATGGTGGAATTGATCATCCTCATAAGTTAACTAATCATCCATCCAATGATCGTGATGCACAAAACAAAGAAGCAAGACAATTGCGAGTTATGCAGGTATGCTGCTCTCTCTCTCTCTCTCTTTCGCTGGGGCATTGAATGTTGTGTTCTACCTGTCTTTTCGTCTTGAGGTAATTAGACAGTTTAATGCACCTTAAAGATCTAATATCTTGAGATGACATGTCCACTAGACACTTAGGTGGGGTGGAATGCTCTGCAAAAATAATTGGGTGAAGCTACTGTAAATGGATGAACATCTTAATAATTAGGAAGGGGCATGAAATGCACCACAATCAAAATAATTGGCGAAGATAAATAGCTGGGTAAAAATTTAATAGTTAAGCTGATTTGTCCAATTGAAATGCTTCATTTGCTTAGAAGGTCTCTCTCATGCACGATCTGTTAGTTTGTTATATAGTCAACAAGATATAACACATTGACCTTGGAAGCATTTATTTCTTGATGGAGATCTTGTGACGCAACTGTCTTTTGGGTTTGCAGCTTAGGAAAATGCTCGATCTCTTGGTACATGCTTCTCAGTGTCGTTCCCCACATTGCCAATATCCAAACTGTTGCAAGGTGAAGGGACTTTTCCGCCACGGTAGGCTGTGCAAAATACGTGCTTCTGGAGGTTGTGTTCTTTGTAAGAAAATGTGGTATCTCCTTCAGCTTCATGCTCGAGCATGCAAAGAATCTGAATGCAGTGTACCACGCTGCAGGTTTGTTCTACCAATGCCTACAGCCCTTCTCAGCCCTTTTCTTGTCGCTCTCTCTCACTATATTGGAAATTTGATTTTGTACACAACTATGCTTATGAAATTACACGTGTTTGATGCAGAGATTTGAAGGAACACGTGAGACGGCTGCAGCAGCAGTCTGATTCCCGACGAAGGGCTGCTGTGATGGAAATGATGAGGCAGCGTGCTGCAGAGGTTGCTACCAGTTCTTGATGACCCATTCTTGTTGTTGTATATATATACTAGTCGCAACATTTTGAAGATACTATTTCCGAGCCAGGCAGATAATTTATTAGTTATAAACAGCTGTGGACAGAAACCCAATGGTGAAGAAAATTATGTTCCGAACTCCACGGCAAAGTAATTTGCGGGAGTTCTTTTTGGTTCTCAATTCTACAGATAAGCTCGATGGCAAAGTTATAGATCAGGGACTGCTGGCTTCTGCAACAACTGACTCTTTGTTCGGAAGGAAAGCTTTCCGAAAGTGCTTGCTATGGCAGCAATTCTTTGATTTTATTCTGTTTTATTTCATCTCTTGCCCACATTTTGATGGCAAGTGTGTGTACAATAGCTGTTGAGTGTTTTCGAAGCTCAGTTTTGTATAATTTATTTGATTTCATTTGACATTTTTTGTACCCCTCCCACAAAATTGTGCTAAATTGTCATCCTTGCTCAATATTCATATATAAACACTCACGCACTTGCCTCTCGTGGGCTGTGTGTGACTCTGGTTTCGTCTTGTTGGATTGATTCTGGCTTTTCTGGTCACTTTGAGGTCATGAGAACCTTGTGATTTGATATAAATTATGGCGTGCATCTTTTAGGAGAGTGGCGCGGCCAAACATCATCCCAGAAGCGAATCAGCTTACCATTGCCCAACCAAAGTCTAGCCCAAGTTCTGCCTGAAAGTCTATCTCTATCAAATAATACCTTTCTAGATGCAGGATATTTAAGAGGTGGGTTGGTCACCCGTTCTTGGGGTGACATTGTAATGAAATGTGATTTTACGGTAAAAATAAAATTCAAATTGAAATGGGACTACAGAAATGGGTCAAATTATATAGCAGGACAAAGTTAAAAACGTGAATGAAATACACAGAGGAAGAAGCAATAAACTCTAATAATTCCTAATCTCGACTTCATTCAATTAAAAGGTTGGAGATATGTGAGTTGGTAGTGGGATTTCTCTCTTCTTATTCTTCTTCTTGAAATGCTTTGAAGCAGCTTTCAATACCTTTGCCCATCCCTGCACAAACCCATCATAAATTTTATTTCGCTAGCATGCAAAGCAGCAAGAGCCAAGATTGTGATGTACACAACACGTTTGGTTACGGTAAAAACTAAAAAGTGGACATATGTTTGGTTAAACTTAAAAAAAGTTACTTTTATGTACGTATACTTAGATGATCATTTAGGAGTGGAGAAGTACCTTTCTTGGTGTTGAGGAAGTGGGAGTGAGCTGATGAGAAGAAGGGACTGAAGAAAATTCCATAGATTTCCTCCTTCTCTTGTTCATCTTTTGGTACTTGTGAAGATTATTAAATACAGCATTTGTGAACTTCCTTTTCATTTTCTTGGTATTTTCCAGCAACCCGACACTATGATCTTCGTCATACGATAATTTTTTCGAAATTGATAAGCCACAGCTTAAACTGTTTACCTGATCGGAATGTATGGGCGGAGGGAGCAAAGGAGACCAAATGGAACTCTGGGCGTAGTCGAAATCAAAGGCGCTGTTGTCCGGAAATTTGTAGAGAAGATCTCTTGACATAGACTTTTCCAAATGCTCAATCACAATCACAAGTGATTCACCATTGTTGCGATAAATTCCCATTCTGTATGTATATATTTGATTGGATTAAGCTAAAATGGTTGTGGGTTTTGTAAATAAGCTATTGAGATGGTCGGAATGAAGGATTCAGAAATAGCCGTTGGGATTCAATCTCGTGGCTAGCTAAAAGACAAAACAGAGCTCAACGGGTATTTAATGAAATAATTGTAGAAAAACAGATATGAAATACAATATTACCCACTACCCATGTCTATAGGGTTCAATTTATCTGCTGTCATTGAACTTTTAGATCTTAATTAGGTTATTAAACTTTAATTTGTCTCAACTGAATTTATTGAAGAATTGAAGTTGAACTCAATTTCAAATTTCACTACTCTGTCATATATTGGCTCTTAAATTAATGGAAATTGCTTAACTAATAGTCATATTGCTACAATAAATAAATATATTGTATGACATGTCAATTTACTACTACATCACGTCATAAAATTATTAAAAAAAAAAAAAAAAAACAAGAACCTTCTCATTTAAAGACATTATCATAATCTTCGTTTTTATTATTTTTGCTTCTAATGTCTCGAATAACGATATTATGGGGAAGATCGGTTATGATATTAGTACCAACTAAGCACTTTTTGTCAATATGAGGAAAAATAGGTAACGGAATGTGATAGTGGTGAATTTTGAAATTAAATTGAAGTTCAGTAATCAAATTGAGACAAATTAAAATTTAGTGATCTAAGTAAAATTTTGCTAAAAGTTCAACAACCGAGGATGAAATTTACCCAATGTCTATATAATAGGATTTTGACAAAGCTAACAAAGTAACACGGCTGTTATATTGTCTCCATATTTTTCTCTTATTCTATTTCCCATCAATTTTTAATTGTATTAAAAGTCTCAATTTTTGTTTATTGTCACACTTATGTTTCTAATTTTTCTTTTGTTGTATTTTTATCTTAACTTTCCATTAATTAGCACATCTTCCTCCGATGATAGTTTCTGTTCAAAAAGTCCATTAGAATGACATAAAAAACTTAATCGTCCCTCATATTTTTAAATAAGAAAAAAATAAAAATACAAATACAAATGAACGGCAGAATATTTATCCCTCATTTTAAAACCACGATAACGTAATATTTGAATAAAAACCATTATTAGGGACCATATATACTAATTAATAGATTATTGATAATAAGTATGTGACAAAAAGAAATAGAGATATAAGTGCGACAATAAACAAAAATTAAAAACCTTTAATACAATTAAAAAAATGTGGTAGCGAAATAACCACCCATAAATTATATAAAAGAGATCGAGTTTTACTCGAAAACCCTCCAATGAGAAGGAAGAAAATACAAGAATATTGTCCAGTATAACTTCCATTGTATTTGAAATAATAGAATAACAAGATTCTCTCTATATATCATCAAGATCACTATTTTCTTGGTTTGCTTGAGACTCTCTCTCTTTTTTTTTTATGGCAAAAATTTGTGTTTGAGACTTGCATTTTTCCCTTCTTGGGTCTAGGTGTGCGAGATGTCATCTTATTCAGTTTATTGTTCGATTTGTTAGAAGATCTAACACAATTAAATCATTGACAATTATGATAAATCATATTAGTTTTGTGCTATCACTCTCTTTGTGGAAAATATTTGATAATATTGCACGCAAGGGTGGATCCAGAAATTTTTAGAATACGGGCTACTAAAAAAAAAAAAAATTGCACTTTAAAACAAAACATTATAAAAAATTTATTTTTTTGGGAGCGGGACCGGGTTATAGTCCGATCCCACCCCTAAATTGCCCCTAATTGCACATAGCGTGAACAAGTAAAATGAGAGAATATGCATTGGGCTCCAAAATTAATACCTTCAACTTTTCAGGCAAGATTGGAGTTCATGTATGTATGTCAAGGTAATGAACTCCCTAAAACAATCCAAAATATGAGGTATTTGATTAGGTTGATTAAGAAGCTGAATAAAAAGTCAAAAGCTCTAAATTCTGCCTTGTATTTTGAGCAAGCACATATTCTGTACAAACAACTTATAAAGAATTTTTTGAAATAGAAATGGAAACGAGACACAACACGATAAGTTATTCTTGAAATATTTTCTAAAATGGGTTACGAGCCTTTATAAAGTATATGTACATCGAGAAGTCGATGTCCTTATGAATCCAAGAAGTGACACTATGGAAGTGTCCATTTTAGCTGTTTGTATCATATTACTATTAGCCTCTATTATCCAGAGTCAATGTGGTAAGTTCATCTTCTTCCAATTACAAATTCAAATTAATTTACTTTATTGCACTGAATTTTTCCATGGATCACTTGCAGCAGAAGCACGAAGCATAGCTCGAATGTACAAGTCGAAAATCCCAGAAGAAATGCATAAAAATTCAGTTCTAAATTCAGTGCACAAGTTGATTAGTACTGATTTTACAATGGATATTGCTAAAGGTGAAGCCAATCCTCCATTTTGTGTATATCCTCCACTCTCCCCCAAACCAACTTCTGCGGCCCTTCCACCTCCCACCACCACGCCAAGTCCACCCTCAGTCTTCCGACCACCCCCAATATCGTCTTCACCACCACCTTATACGAAGCCTGAGCATGTTGTTTGGTGCGTTGCTAAGCCAACTATACCTACTTCATCAATTCAACAAGCCTTGGATTATGCTTGTGCGTCAGGTATGTAATGACCAGGGACGAAGATAGGGGACAGGACCAGACCATAGTCTAGTCCTGCTCCAAAAAAAATCAATTTTTGAAGTGTAAAATTTTTTTTAGTGGTATTGACATACTGCTAAGACTAAATCTTCTTAGATTAATTTGATGTATGAACACTCGATTTAACATTATCAGGTGCCGATTGCGAGCCTATTAAGCCTAATGGGTTGTGCTACCAGCCGGATACAGTGCTATCTCATGCTTCCTATGCGTTTAATAGTTATTGGCAAAGGACTAAAATCGGTGGAGGCACTTGCGACTTTGGAGGCTCTGCAATGCTTGTCACCGTTGATCCAAGTAAGATCAACACTTTTCGTAACACTCTCTTTGATTTTCACTAGCACATAATTAATTTTTTAATTAAATACTTTTTTGCAGGTTATGATCGATGTCATTTCTTCTACAGTTGATAGTCTATTTAATTGAAAACAATGTGATCCTATTTAATTCAATAATAATTCACGTGTTGTATTATTATTTATGTTTGTCTTCAGTCTTCTTACCAAGAAGACTTGAAAATGTTTATTTATTTATTTCAATAATAACACCCTCGTCGTTGTTGCAAATCTTTTATTGTTGCTCCTCTATCACCTAACCCTCTAGTCTCCGTCCCCTCACCTTCACCCGATAAGATACTTGACATTGTAATTGAAGTAAATTCTTCTTTTTGATTAAGGATGGCACCACCCCTTCCCCGTCCCGCCTTGTCCCACTTCAAATTGGACGGGGACTGGGATCATAGTCTCCACTTCGAATTTTTTTATTTTAAAATTTTAATTAATTAATTAAACTGGATGATAAATGAAAAATTTTCAATCTGCTCCCACTCCACCTCCCAAAAATCTCCGACAGAGCGGAGATAGTAATGACCGCCTCGTCCATTATCATCTCTATTTTTGATCAATGAAAACCATTTTGTGAAATGTACAATCTTCTTCTAAAGCATGGGGCCGGCTTTCATTTATAAAGATGAAATTTGTATAATCTCGTGAAACTATATATCTAGAAATGGCCGTTAATACTTTCTTTAACATTGTTTGAGACACAAATTGTATATTCGAAAAGATCGAATTCTAATAAAATAGGATGAATAATTGGCAAAACAGAAACCAGACATCAAAAGCTAATAAATACATCACTTCGGAAATATTGAGGAATAAATATGAGTTGTACTAATTTGCATCTTCGTTCGTTACAGATTTTGTTAGTCAAGATTGTGACGATTAGATGGAACATTTTTAGTTGAATTTCTATTTGTGTAATGTAACAGAAACTGCCAAGTAGATAAAGAATATACAAATATAAGCGTGATCCCACACCTACACGCAAACAAACACTCTTCTCTGTTGTGTCGCTTTCATAACTTGCCCCACCCTTTCTACTTCAATTCTCTCGCTTGGTCTTGGTCTCGATCTTGATCTCAATATATATATATACACCATTTTTTTTTTGCGGTGGAATCCGACCGTAGGTCTATTATAATAATGAATTGAGACAGTGAACAGGTTTTGAAGATAATCGGTGGGAAAATGATCGAATGAATGAGATAGATAAGGATGTAGCAAGTTTTAGAGATAATTTGTTGAGAAAGAAGATATTGATTGAAGCGATAAGCAAAATTTGGAAGAGATGATTTTATGAGGTGAAAACGTAGTGACATACAAATGTTCATTTTTTTTTCCAAGAGTTATAGAAAACTCCCTACTATCGTGATATATATATATATATATATATAAATTGCAGACCAGATTATTATTGAAATAAATAAAATTTATTTGCACTACAAAAATTGATTTTTCTCAAAACAAGACCAGACTATATTTTAAAAATATTTATGTGGTATTTCGTATCTTTTTTTTTTTTTTTTTTTAAATAAAATTACCGTTTCAGCTAGGTACAAATAAGTGAATAAGCCCTTTGTCATCTCTGTGACAGACGAAAAATATGGCCAAAAAATGCTCTCTTTTGTTGCTGGCACTTGTTCTCTATCTGATTCACAGCCAATCAACAAATGCACAATTGCAAAACAAAATCAGTCCCATTGATCTTGATGCATTGCTCCAAATCAAGAACACCCTCGTTGACATTCCCTTCACCACTTCACCACGCTTCTTCTCAAGCTGGGACTTCAACTCGAGTGACCCTTGCTCGTCCTTTGCCGGAGTCACTTGTTCATCTTCCGAACAATCAAGACGAGTGTACTCACTCGTGTTAGGTACTGGTTTATCTGATTCACCGGGACTCACGGGCATACTCTCTCCCTCTATTGCCAACCTCACGGAGTTGACCCAGCTCGTTCTATTCGCCGGCATTGTCACAGGGCCTATCCCTTTGCAACTAGGTTCCCTCAAGAAGCTAAGAGTCATCTCACTCACCAACAACCGCTTAACCGGCGCAATCCCAGAATCCATTTTCACCCTGCCTGATCTTCACACCCTCGACCTCAGCCACAACCAGCTCTCTGGAACAATCCCGGTCACATTATTCGCGTTAAATCAGTTGAAGGTTCTCGTGCTCGCCTCGAACAGAATTTCAGGGACGCTGCCGAGTGGCTTTCCACAGCAACTGCTCCACTTGGATTTCAGTCAGAATAACATCTCCGGCATGCTGCCGGAGCAAATGCCGTCGTCGCTCCGCTACTTGTCAGCTTCTCAGAACCACATGTGGGGCCCCCTCAACTGCCTGGAATCAATCTCAGAATTAGTGTACCTCGACATAAGCATGAACTATTTCAGCGGGGGCCTCCCCGCCTCCCTCTTCCAGCCCAAGCTCAATTCAATGCTCCTCCAACGAAACAATTTATCAGGTGGGCTCCCACCATTGCCACCATACCTCTATGGGCCAGGCTCCATTATAGATCTTAGTCACAACTTTTTGACAGGAGAATTAACTCAGGTTCTAGTAGGAGTCGAGTCTCTCTTTCTGAATAATAATCAATTGACAGGAACAGTGCCCAAGGAATACTTCGAGAGTGTGAGCTTAGGCAGAACGAAAACACTCTACTTGCAGCACAATTACATAACGGGATTTCCAACCGCAGCCGTGTCGTCATCGTCCTTGCCTTGGGACACGGTTGCAGTATGCTTATCATATAACTGTATGGTGGTACCAGCAGTAGTGGAGCTGATGGGGTGCCCGGGTGGCGTGGGAGGGCAAATTTCACGGCCTGCTTACCAGTGCTCCGCATTCCATAATAAGAGCACCATCTCTTTGGAGAAAGAGGACCACATCAATATTTGATTATTTTCAAAGCAAACTACTTATTTTTCTTGTGATTTTTACTTATTTCAAAAGGTGATAGCATCCACCATTAAGGTTCAACAGTGTAATTAAAGAATGGGGTCCATTGTTTTAAGTGCTTTAATAGTGTAAACTGGTCCTGTCCGAAGGGCTTTTGCCATATAATTTATAATTATAATTATAATTGTCTTGATGTTTCAATTACTTTTAAAATTAATTCTAATTATTTGTATGTATTAATTTTAGAAAAGTAATTAAATGGGATGTATGTATTAATATTCGCATCAAATAGGGATCGATTCTGACACAAAAATGTCGCACAAAAAAAAAAAAAAAAAAAAAAAAAGCAAAATCATATTGACTAATGTAACCTCAACACCATTAGAGAAAATTATAGCATCTCTTGTAAAGATGGTGCAGTTGTAATGTTGTCCCGAACTTATAGTCCCAAACTTTGATGTAATGTTAGTCCGCAACGACAAAATCTATTCATTTGAATATTAAAAAGTCAGACTTGTCATGCATCATTCTGTTGTAGCAGCAGCAGCTTCCACCTCCATTTCAGCAGTGATAAATTTCTACTATTTCTTAGACAGGGCATGTTAACCAATTAGCAGAGAAAATTGATGAAAAGAGTTGACTTGCAGCAACCTTATCTTGAAACAAGACACATGGCATGAGAAGCACCAACAGCTACACAAAGTACATTGTGATTTTCCAGTCCATCGTTGACGTCATCCTCTACAAGAAACTTTACTTCAACAGGAGACGATTGTACCTCTGGCAGTCCAGGGACACCGAGCTGGCAATCTTTGGAATTTCCCCACATGTACAACTTACCTTTGTCTGTGCATATCAACTCTTGTTCAGTTAATTTTTAACCATGCAAACGTAACAACAATGTTAACACATGCATTTTTGCTATAGATGATGTTTCGGCAAAGGCACAGAAGTAAGTCAAAACTTACGTTGTTCCCAAATATGTTTGGATAAGTTATTTTTTCTTAAATCAAAAAAAGTTGCTTACTTTCCAAACTTGCACATAGTAAGATAACAGATGGTAGTACAAGGGTCTGGGATTGTATCCCGTTGAATACAGTAACAACAGTAACTATTGACGTTCTTTATTATGATCTCTTAGATATGTGCATATGCTAGATTTAGGCCATCGTCGGATATATGGCCATCTATAGGTTCTTGATTTTTTTTTCTCAAGTAACTCGTAAAGTAGTGGGCGTTTTATAAAGTCTAACTCTTAATATGAAACAACCTTTGACGACCTCATAAAGTGATCCAAAGTGGACAACTTGAAGATCATAGCTCGTAAATGAGGGGTTTTAGAAGCTAGGGTTTTTCTCAAACTGGCAGAGGGCTGGTTTTTCCTCACATAAAAATTTAAAAATTAGCAAACAAAGTCTGTCAAAATTTACCAATTTTGCTTGTTTCATGAACCCTAAGCACCATAATGATAAATTCATTAAACTTAAACCTCAGGTACCTAAATGGTTTTTATCATAGAACGAAACACTGATGTAGACCAGAAAAATAACAAAAAGTCATTGTCTTTGGTAAGTGATTCACAAATACTGATGTAAGGGCGAGAAAGAGAGAGGAAACCAGTCACCATCCCTCCCTGCCCAGGGGGAACACAAACAACCAACCTTAAGAGTGCCTTTTCCTTTACATTTTCTAAAACTATTTCAGACATGTCAGTATGAAATGAAAGCAAGGTGAGAGGAAAATATATCATGTCAAGCTCTTCATAAAATATTAGCATTCAATATAAATTGATTCATCTTACCAGTTATAGCTGCAGATGACGAACCTCCACAAGCAATATAAGTGACCCTCTCATTAGCTAAGGCCTCAATTCGTACAGGAACTTTCTGATTTTGAAGGGAAGAATGGCCCAACTGGCCATGTCCACCATGACCCCATGAAAGCACTTCTCCTTTGTCTGAATTCATATCAGGAATAGCAAAATAAGATGCATAGCATTTCTCTAGGCATCAAGATGTGCACATAAAGATACTCCTGCCGGATTGTAAGATTCTTCACTCATCATACCAGTCAAAGCAAGAGAATGATATCCACCACTAGCTATCTGAACTAAACGGACATCTTTCAGGCTGGGAACAGGCTGTGGTTTCCAGCCACCAACTTTATCGCCTCTACCAAGCTCATAGTTGGAGTTTGCTGTGGAAAAAAAGAACACTAGATGCTTTTAATCAACTTTGCGCTAATTTAGTAAGTTGAAGGGCTAAATGAAAAGCTATCATTTTACAAACACAAGGCCCATGAAACATTCAAACTAGCCCAAAAAAAAAAAAAAAATTGAGAAACCTAGACAGACTTTATACATGACATCAAGACTTTCTGATTCTTGAAAAGACATCATTTTTAAAGTCTAACAATAGATATAGCACCCTTACCACCCCAGTTCCAAAGTTGCCCGTCTTCAGTCAATGTCATTGTGAAAAAGCCTCCACATGAAACAGCAGCCACTGGCACAGGCAGTGCTTTAACTTCAAAGGGAATGCTGAGACCACCTGCTTGGTCTGGGCCACGACTAGGACCAAGGCCCAACCTACCATCACCTTCATCTCGGCCCCAAGTGTAAATTTTTCCTTCACCAAACACAGACATATGGTAAAGTTTTTTGAACAAGATCGGAAAAAATAAAAAGCAAGTATTTTTTATCAACTACAAACTGTTTGATGAACAGTGTAGTATATTTAGTATGAATGCACAAAATAGTTGCAATATTCTTATCTATATTTTACATTACAAAATATTTATCTTCATGGATGTCATATAACAAAAAATTTGAAACATTTAGTCGTATGAATAAAAGGTTTTAGATTGGTAGCATGGCATACACAATAATAATTGCCCGTATAGTCTAAAACATAGAAGCCCCACATCCATCAAACTATAAAACAAAACACTGTTAATTTAAAGCAAACATAGTGTGAAGTACCTAGATAAATCAGAAAGTATTTGAAAATAAAAAGTTGGTAATAGTAAAATAAATTGAAAGATCACAAAAGGACCATAACCTGTAACAGAACCAACTTCTAAATTTGATTCCTCCATATTTACACAAGCATTATTTCAGAGCAGTAGCAAGAAAGAGAACTGCTAGCCAACTTAAGATGCTGTGGTGATAGAATTAGAACCTATTGAGGGAGCCTTGGCTGGGGAAGTGGAGAGTGGCTGGGCGGTCAAGAGCTACAGTAAATCTATTGAAGTTTTTGTACGTGACGGGTTGCATCAAGCTGCATGACATATTCGTAAACTAGAGCACAGTGGGTTGACTGCCAAATCCATCAAATTGCTTTATGGGACATTCAATGCGGAAAAATTATAGCTGAACGGGCTGAATAGCAAAAGCAGTGCAGCCAGGTCTAACTAATTGACGAAGTGTGTATAATTTATGTAAAAGACATGGGATGCACAGCTCTTAAAACCTATCAAACCGGACACATATTGTTACTCTAACATTGCTTGTGATGTGTACTGCTGATTACATTTTTCACGAAAAGGGTTAACATAATTAAAACTTCAATTTTCAGGAGGCAATATTAGAATTAATAAGGCAAAGTTAAATGGATTTTTTCCTATTTCCTCTAAATTGTCATTGACCAAAAAAAACCTAAAGCAAATCAGGCGTAAAAAGGACCAAATTATGTCACTGGCAAAAAAGTACAGCAGATGAAGCTAAAGAAGGGCCATAGACTGGATGGAAAACAGAACGATAATTATATGGAAATTGTTCATATTGTTGAATACAAGAATGGATCATACGCTGATAACGGTGGTGTGACGAGGGCTAGCTGTAATGGGTCAACAGGCCAGAAAAATACAATGGCATGGCAGTGTAGTAACAGTGATCCAACAATGATAGCAGTTCTAGCACCAATTCTTTGCTGGACTAAATGGAAGCCAGATAACCAACAGCAAAAACATTAAAGAGAAATATAAAATTCCAACAGTAAGTATAAAAACAAGAGAAGCGATTCAGTAGCTTAGCCAAAAAAAAATACTTTACACTCTTTGGATGCAATTAGATGTAATAAATTGGATTTAATAACATCATTTTTCTGCAGACTTCAAATACAAAATAAAACATGGGACATAAAATTCTCTTCAGATGTACAGAACTACAGATATCCCAATAAGGTAGATGCCCCACTAGGGTGACAAGATAACAACATAATGCAAAGGATAATGTAAATTAATATTTTAGTAGAGGACATACGCATCAACAGATTCAGGTAGAACTATAAAGTCAACTTGTATACTGATGTTGGCAAATAAATTCGACATAAATAAGTTTCCGTAGTCAATTTTATCAACTCAAGATTGACCCACAACTATAATTTCCAGCACTAGAATATTTCTTTAAGATTCCGTATTACCATCTAAATCCACCAGTCCTAGCCTCCTAGGAAATCAAATGCTTTTAACAAAATACTTAAAAGATGAATTATTCTGCTACAAAACATGAATTTTATATAATGAAATATCAAACCAGATTTTGTGATAGCAGCTGTATGTGTCCCACTGGTGGCAATATGGCATATTTCTCCATCCCAAGATCCTTCAACCACTCTAGGTAACAGCTCTCTATGATACACAGAATGTCCAAGAGCACCAAACCCACCATAACCCCTGAAAACTTCATTTTTTAATAGAAGTATCAGGACTTGCATACAAGAGCAGTAATCCAAGACAATGAAGTAGCTTGATAATGCTTCACAAATCTTCAATGGAATTGTCAACAAATATTAAAAGCTATAGGGTAATCTGATTTGGGATTGAAATAAAACTAAAACAACTGAAAGAAACTACACAAGTGATCTGCAAAAGATCCATATAATCATAAAAATCTTGATGATTCTATTATGAACATCTCAAGGTGTTGCATAAATTAGTCTTATTCTGTTCAATTTTCAACAATTGTCTCCTTGTAAATGATCCAAAGGTCGTACTGAGCTTCATTTTTAGAGTAAAAGAAATCAAACTTGTAGGAGAGCAAGATTTGTTTCCAGCTGGTGACGTCAAGACAATACCGGCCATCCACCATTAGGGGTGAACAAGCCATCAAATCAGTTAAAGTAGGGCCAAGGGGAATCTTGAAATTGAAACTTCTAGTTCCTTTTAAATTCTTACTTTGATCAATGTTCGTTGGATTTTTGAATTTAAACTTGCTTAACAAGAGCATAAATGTCAGGAAAACAAATTCAAACTTTTCCTTTTCCCAGAAAATCAAGATTCCCAGCAAATCAAGCTTCAAAAGGAGTAAACTCGATGAGGATAACATCCTCAATTATATACCATATTGTGTTTAACTCTATAGTCAAAAGTGTATCACCTATTAGTGACACATGTTGGCTTTCAATACTTCAAATTGTCACTAAAGTGGATCAGTAGACAGTAATAACTTATGCAAAACCAAGGGAAGTGACCTAGTACAGATAATTGAATACAAAACTGAAACACAAATTAATATTCTGAATTAGTAAATACAATTTCTACCACTATAACTCAGTAAAACACTACGTTCCAGTGCATCCTTTACACAGAAGATATGGCAAAAGGCGGGTACTGACCAAGCAAAGACGCGGCCGAGGGAATCGAGAGCAACGGAATGGAGACCACCGAGAGCTATGCTTTTGACAGCCGAGTCGAAATTAGGATTTATTTTAGGTACAAAGACGGAGTCTTCATGTCCAAACCCAAGGCGGCCTCCATCGCCCTTGCCCCATATCCACAGCTTTCCATCCACCACCAAACCCGAATGGAAAAGTCCACAAGAAATCCCGATTTCCACTTGGGCCCCAACACCATTTGAGCATTGGGAGGAGAGGCGACCTGGGGTCGAGGGAGAAACTTGGAAAATGGGAGGGAGAACGATGGTTGCAACAGGTGACGGATATAGTCGGATTTCCTCAATTCCGCCACCGAGTTGACCAGAGGCCCCACGACCCCACGAGAGTAGTTGGATTGTGACTGCTGCTTCTTTATTTTGCTGTGGGTTGTCTGTGGTGGTGTTGGGATTTGTATAGTCCCAGAGAATGGGCGTTTTCTTGTCGCCGGCAGTGGACATGCGACGCCAGCAGCTGTGACGGGAGATGGAGGAAGAGAGTCGACCGAGGCCTTGGTAGCGGAGGGCCATTGAAGAGGAAAACCAAGTATTGTAAGACAAGCGTCACTACGAAGTACACAAAACCCGTTCCTTTTCACCGTTCATCTTTATGGTAAAAACCTGAAATTCCCTGAATGACGACTGGTCACTGGTCTGCCCTTTGTTGCATAGCAATATTGAAACTTGAAAAAAAAAAAAAAAAAAAAAAAAAAATTTAACTTTTGCTTATTTTAAAGTTTAACCAAACATGTCAGAGAAAACATGAATAGTGGATTAACATACACATTTGTCATTCTTCATCCAACTGATGTTAATCCCAATCTTGTTCATGCACAATTATGAAGTTGTGCACAACACTTCTATTTTTCCATCTACTAAAATGGAAATAGGAGAATATGAATAGCATAGATTCAATATTGAAATTACATAATGACAAATTTAAGATTATACTCGAAAATATTCTATTGTATATTTTCTTTTGATCGACTTAACTCGGCTTAAACAATGTCCAAAGACTCCCACGTCTTTCTTGATTGGACCAACTCAATCAGCCATTTCCGACTTCCTGAATTAGGAGAGCAAGTCTCTCTTTTTTGGAGTTATATGAAATAGTCTCTGATAAAGAACTGGACTTTCAAGTCCCTTGTTTCTTTCGTTATCTATGTTTATATAATAGGTAACGTGATAATTCTCATTATATCACAAGATAATAACTAAAAAAGGCCACTTGAGCCTTTGTATCAAAGAGGGTCCGCCTTCCCGAGGTACAAACTATGCGATAACATGCATAGTCCCACGAGACCAAAAACAAGATGAAAATGGCTTCTTACTCGCCACATCCTCCGGATTACCTTCAGTAATTATCCAACATTCGTGTCATCTTTGACAAAGAGATAGAAGGCCATGCCATGCCTATGCTAATCGAAATACCCTTTGTTTATGAGTTAGTTAAGGTGGAATGAGGAAATAGAAAATTATTGTTCCAATTTCTCGCACTATATGAGCTTCAACTAAGAGCATTTCTCCTGCCCAGTTGCTTGCGGTGCGGCTAAGGCAAGAAAATTGTTTCATTTGCGCACCACGGGAAAGCTTGAAGATCGGAAAAGCACTTTGATCTCCTGTTTCGGAGAAATAAGTGGCTCAAGGGGAAGAGGCAACTATGTAGGTGGTGCTCGTCTAAGATTATGTTTTGTGTACTTATAACTACTTATAAGTTGGTCAAATATTATTTTATCCACATATTTTGTAGAACTGTGCTTATAATCTATAAAAATCTTTACCAAACATATATTAAATGTCATATAATTGTGACTCACGCACTAAACAGATTATAAATTAGTTTTCAGTTTTTTTCTTGTGCAAAGCAGACCCACGTCACTTGCAACAATTGACCAAACAATAACCCATATGATACACACTATGACATTGTGAAAGAAAATTACCAAGTCGACCATATTGTCACCCTTTCATTTACATGGTCACATGCACACATTTTATGAGTTCAGGGCTATTTTGAAAATTGAATGGTGGAATTATTGAAATGTGCACGGGATTCAATGTATGCATTTGTGACATGGGGGCCCCTTCGCAAAACAAACAAAAAACGGAAGTGAATTTATAATCTATTCTAAATACACATTTTAAAAACTCTTCTATTTTTACTTCATGATCTATTGTGGTTCGACTAATATAGTTAAACTAGAAGCTTATCCAAAATGCTGATAAGAGAATACGGGCACATGAGTTAAATCTCAAAGAAGCTTATCCAAAACCCAATGAAACTGATAAGAGAATACGGCATCACATCTTAGTCAAAAAAAGGCGAGAAAAAAGGTCAAACAAGCTTGGATCGAGCTTTTAACATGTCACGTGCCACGCATGTTGGATGGGTAACTTATTTCGACAAAAAAGCAAGAGGGATAAAGTAAGAAGTTGGGATAGTTTGATAAGGCAAACTAGATTTCTATCCAAAATGCAAATAAGGAAACACGGAATTGGGTATTAGCATCCAACCAAAATGCGAGTAGCCATGTCCTCTTCGGCACTGCCCATCCCATTTACCACATCCACTGTCTCCCAGACTCACCACCACAATTACTCTTCCTTCCTACTATCAGACCAACAAGCATCCACTCCCCAAGACACCCACCATCTCCAACTCCACCAAGACTCGCCTCCCAAATCCAGAACAATCAGGTATCGTCTAAGCCAGCTCTGCAGAAATGGCGAAATCCACGTAGCACGCCAACTGTTCGACTCAATTCCCCATCCAACTACTGTCCTCTGGAACACCATCATCATTGGCTACATTTGCAACAACATGCCCCATGAAGCTATCCAATTTTATTCCCGCATGAAGTGGACCATCACCTCCACTTCTCACACCCATATTTGTGATGCTTACACTTACTCCTCCACTCTCAAAGCCTGCGCGGAAGCCAAGCAAATTTTAATTGGTAAAGCCCTGCACTGCCATATTTTACGTTCCAACATCTACCCGGGTAGGATTGTGTACAATTCTTTGTTGAACATGTATGTCACTTGTCTTTTGAGCTCTGCAAATGGTTCTGGATGTGATTTAGTAGAAAGGGTGTTTAATACTATGCGTAAACGCAATGTGGTCGCCTGGAACACTATGGTTTCCTGGTACACAAAAACGGGTAGATTTCTGGAGGCTGTTGAGCATTTTGTGATGATGATGAGCATGGGTATTCAGCCCACTGCTGTAAGTTTTGTTAATGTTTTTCGGGCTGTGACAGGATTAAGAGATGCTGGGATTGCTAATTTGTTTTATGGGATGGTAATAAAATTGGGTAGTGAGTATGCTAATGATCTGTTTGTTGTGAGCTCAGCCATTTTGATGTATTCAGAGCTTGGTTGCCTCGAATTTGCTAGTAAGATATTTGAGAATTGTTTGGAGAAGAATGCTGAGATTTGGAACACAATGATTGGTGGGTATGTTCAAAATAATTGCCCAATTGATGCCCTTAAGCTTTTTCTTAAAGCATTGGAAGCGCAGCATGATGATAATATTGATGACATCACGTTTCTTTCAGCTCTAACTGCTGCTTCACAGTTACAACAGTTGGATGTTGCTCAGCAACTACATTCATATCTGATTAAGAATTCGTGGGCATCATCTGTTATTCTGCTAAATGCCATAATAGCTTTGTATTCACGGTGCAATAGTATTTACGATTCCTTCAAAGTTTTTAGTGGGATGCACGAAAGAGATACTGTTTCTTGGAATACCATGATCACTGCTCTTGTACAAAATGGGTTGGACAATGAAGGTTTGATGCTTGTCTATGAGATGCAAAAGCAGGGGCTTTCAATTGATGATGTGACAATTACTGCACTGCTTTCAGCTGCATCAAATCTAAGAAACCAGGATATCGGTAAAGAGACTCATGCTTATCTAATCAGACACGGTATTCAATTTGATGGGATCCAGAGTTATCTCATAGACATGTATGCCAAATCAGGTTTGATACAAACAGCACAAACAATCTTTTGTAGGAGCTGCAAAAATGATAGCGATACAGCCAGTTGGAACGCAATGATATCTGCGAACACACAAAATGGGATGATTGAGCAGTCCTTTATTGTTTTTCGGCAGATGCTGGAGCAGAATGTCATGCCCAATGCTGTGACCTTAGCTTCAATTCTCCCTGCATGCAGTCAATCAGGAAGTGTAGCACTAGGAAAGCTACTCCACGGTTTTGCTATTCGCAAAATCTTGGACATTAATGTCTTTGTCAGCTCTGCTCTGGTGGACATGTACTCAAAATCAGGTGCAATCGTTAATGCTGAGAGTGTTTTCTGGATGTCCCCTGAAAAGAATTCAGTCACATTTACAAATATGATATTGGGATATGGTCAACATGGAATGGGTGAGAAAGCTATCATGCTATTCCATTCCATGAGGGAATATGGAATAAACCCTGATGCTGTTACCTTTGTAGCGGTTTTCTCTGCGTGCAGTTACACTGGTTTGGTTGACGAAGGCCTTAAAATATTTGAGTCAATGAAGAGTGAATATGGGATAAGACCCTCAATAGAGCATTATGCTTGTGTTGTAGACATGTTAGGAAGAGTTGGAAGGGTGATTGAAGCATATGATTTTGTTGAAGAATTGGGTGAAGAAGGTAATACGCTGGGAATCTGGGGATCACTCTTTGCTGCCTGCAAAATTCATAGAAATTTTGAGTTGGGAAAAACTGTTGCTAGTAAGTTGCTTGAAATGGAGGGAGCAGATACGTTATCAGGCTATCATATTTTACTTTCTAATATCCACGCTGAAGAAGGAAACTGGGAGTATGTGAATAGTGTAAGGAAACGAATGACAGAAAGGGGTTTGACAAAGGAGGTTGGTTGCAGTTGGATTAATATTTCTGGTTATGCAAACTATTTCGTATCCAGAGACAGAAACCACCCTCACTGTTCTGAGATTTATGCACTGTTGAATGCATTGACTGCTAATATGAAAGATGCTGGTGACATTCCTCCTTTCCTATCAAGCGAAGGCTGGAGTTTGGAGCTGGAAGAATGAGAAGTTTTATGTCCAAAGTGGAAACCCAACCCTTCATTTCCATGTTACCAAATGGGTCCCCAGATATATATATGATGGAAATATTCACCTCTTTTGGCTGTATCATTGAGGTAAAACATTGAAAATGTTTGTTTCACAAATTAATGGTACTGAGTTGATGTTATAGGTCCTTGTTTTACTTATGCAGATCCCAAAGAAGTTAATGATATCTTATGAAGCTTGAAATAGGCCAGCTGCTACCCAAGTCTTTCTTCACGATCAGCGTGATGAAGATGTGAGATTTCACGAATGCACTTGTTTTCTTGGATTGCTAATTAATCAACTAAAAACAACTCTCTTCAGTTCTAGAGGTCAGTTATACAAATCCCTTTTTCATCACCATTCTTTTTGTTTATCTATTGTAAAAAATTACATTTGAAGTAGATGTCACAAAGTATCAAAATAGAAAAAGGAAAAGTTGCCAGTTCTGTAAAATAGTGCAGGGAAGTTTAGGGAAAACAAGATCGACTCTTGCAGAGACGAGAAAGTTCAATTCCAATGCACAGGTAGTTAGTTATGAGGTTCCTTTCCATTTTATGATGTAACTATCTGATCGAAATCAGTGGTAGCCACCATTATAGGTTTATCGAAGACATAAAGTAGTCAAGTATCTGGAAACTTCATAAGGTCTGCATTTTGATGTCCTTTAAGAGTATTCAATGCTTTCCTTTATCAAGTGTTACTAATTATCTTAAAGTGACGTACTGTGTATGTATCAAACAATCCCATCACTGTATTGAGAGAGAGAGAGAGAGAGAGAGAGAGAGTCATCTAAATATGGTTGTAGGTTTCCATTTCTCGAACAGAGAAGAAAATAATATGTTCTCTATTTCTACACTTATCCTATTCCTCACCATGGAAAGAAAGCTTAGTAGGGAAATCAACCAAATAAACATGTCCCAGACCTACAGTATTACACCTTTTTTCTTTCGATTCAGTGGCTGAAGGATGAGTTCTCCCTTGAGTTGTCTTTGACCGAAGGAAATATAGCAATCCGTGGATATGAATTACCCAACGGTGTGAGCCTTCTCACTATATGAAGTGCCTAATTAATTCTTAATATAACCTATACTTTAGTCGAGAATAGGTTGCATACGGCACAGCAGCACCCGTACTATTGAAATGGTTTGTTAGTAGAGATGTTCCCACAGGTGCCCCTTTTTCCAATGGTACTATAATCCCTATTCCTATCCCTTCATTCCCTCTTTTGGTCTATCTACATTCCAGGAAATTCCCAGGAATGAAAGATACATCGAATATTTTATCCGGGGTTAAATTCTATCCAGTTTCTTTGTTTTGCTTATCAATTTGTTATATAATTTCTGCATGGTATACAATTATTTTGACTTATGAAGAGCCTCACACATTAACATATGGTCTATAGGTAGTTGAAATCTGGCACACTTTGACAAAACCACCTTTCATAGATAAGGTGTAGAGATTTTTCTGTTATGTTTTTAGGCCATTAACTTAGCAGCTATCGCTTGCAAGTAAAATGTGAAAGTGTATTTCATGATTATCAGATGTTGATATCACAATAAAAACAAAACAAACTAAAACGGTCACTTGGAATTTAGAAATTATAGTACCAGACCATGATGTCATCATTGTAGAGAGTTATCTCTCCTCTTTTACTGCCTGTACAATGAAGCTTATTGTTATTTATTAAATAGTCTTTGAAGTACCATGTCTATAGAAGATTTTAACTATCCCATGAGAATATGTTTCAATTAAGTATTACTTCTTATTGTTATTTGTCTTGTTTTTTGGTGCTACACTTAAATTTTTGGTTTATATCATTTGATAATTAATATTGAATTAGAACTTAGAAGTCCAAGATGAAGTTCTTGACTTTTGGTATCTTAAGCCAGAAATAGTTATAAGGTTAAAACCTTGAAAATTAATTAAGAAAAGAAAACTCGGGAAGAGATTAGTTGAGTAAGAGAGGATTAAATTCAGCTTTTCAGTTGAGACTTTCGCCTCAATTCTTAGTTTTTCATTTGAGAATCTGCTGCTCATGGGTATATCTACTCTGCAAATAATGGAATTACATGTGGTTGAGGAAAGTGGAAGATAGTGTTGGAGACATTTAAATCCAATTGTCAATAAATAAAGAATAAATGGAGAAAAATCTGAATTACTTGTGGCTGAAATTGGGTGAGTATGACAGAAATGTGAGCAGGAAAATGTCTGGACTGGAGGAGAGAACCCTAACTAAGGATGTTTGATCAGTGGTTGAAGGCTGATATAGGCAGTCTGTGGTTTGGATCAGCACTGCGTGGATGCCTCTTTTTCAAATTAAATTTGCAGCCGAATTTAATTGAGAGTTAATTGGTATTTTGCAAGTAAATTCAGGTAATTTTGTGGGTGGTTTGATTTGCTTGGTAAAATTCTGTGCAGAAAGGAAAGGAAAAGCAGAAGAAAGCAGCTTCTTGAAAAAAGTGGAAGCTTGCGACATGCCCAACAGCAGAAGACCTATTGACGATGGGGAAGAAATACTATAACTAGGCCGATGCCAATCAAGAACAACCATAGGCGCGTGAACACGTGAGTATTGTTGGTTCCGGAAAGGATAGACAACATTTGCACAGACCAAGCAACTCAAAAGGAATCCAGATGTTGAACACTAGTCAAGAAGAACCAAACTAGATGCTCCAAACATGACCAAAGACGTGTGAAAAAACAAACAACCATTGGTATAGTGGTATTGACCACCATGGGAGGACCATCTTGCAGCGATATCAAGTCCTCGCAGAGGGCCTATGAATGGGCAATGAGATTATTACAGCTAGACCCCAAGTAGACCTGGCTGGTGGAGATTGTGCAAGTGGAGAGTGGGGATCACTGCAAAAGCTTGATAGCTTTCTCTGAAGAAGACATAATGGAATACGCATCTCATACAATGATTGCTTGTAATCTCCATCACTGCAACCAACTACGAAGTTAAAAGGATATTGATGGATTGAAAGGTCAAGAGATATGCCCCTTTACTTTGAGAAACTTGGGGCAGAAGCTCGGTGACTTAAGAGGATCATGCCCCATTGCTTGGCTTCGGAAGAAAAGTGGTCAGCCTGAAGGAGCGATACACGTACCAGTGTTGCTAGGACTTAAGCCTGTGATGAGGAACGTTGTAGTGTCATATCTCTCAATCTGATTGTCTTCAACTTCAAAAGAGACCTTATTCATGGTCGTGGATCTTTCTTTGTTGTTAGCTTTAACTCCTATTATGATCCTACTCAGACTTGAGATCTGCGACTATAACCAACATTAGGAGAGTTGTTAGGCTGTACCGTAGTGGTTGCACTCCGACAACCAAGTTGGAAACAAAGTGACTGAAGTAATAGAGGTGGGAGCAATATGAGTGTAGTGATAGTCTATTCAAAATGACCTCTATTTATCCCGTTGATTTGAAATATCTTCATTGTGGCTGTATAAAATGATGCTCCTCCAGATGTAGGGCCTGTTCTTACGTTCTCTCAGACTACGGAGTCTTGGTTGACCCTCCTGGAAGTGGAGCTCATGGATGCAACTTTCTCAAATTTAGTGCCTGTCCATGTTCTTTCGACTTTGATTTGCGATTGGTCATACTATTTTCAAATTTAGTGCCTCTAATCTCTGCCTAGCTTGGTTGATAGGGCTATATGTGCAATCAACGTTGTTGTGTATTAGAGGCTGGCCTGGTGAGGGAGATGTGGGTTCACTTCAATTGTAGATTTCAACATTAGTTCAACTGATTACGTACATGTTCCAACACTAACGCAGCTTGCAATAGTCGTCAAATATCTATTAGCTTGTAGATTGACGATGAATTGAACCAAGTGGTGAAAAAGAATTCATACTTTTAAATTTATTAGAAAAAATGTTTAATTTGTTAATTCAACTCTGTCCTTGTAGGTATATTTGAAGTTTGAACCCCTCCTGGTTTCCAATAAAAACTAATAATTTTTATATTTTAATCCTTAATCTTAAACTTTTAATTCTTTAGTGTATAATCGGTGACTACAAATTAATGGACGTGTTATATGAACTAAGTTGCATGGACATAGATATGAAAATAACGACACGTGATTTTTAAATGTAGAAAAGATATGTGATTTTAATTATTTCAAAATATAATATTTACATATTATACTTTTATTTTTATATTTTTAATATAAAACATGATACATATGACATCGAACACTTTTCTCAAAAATTTCTTTAAAGTAATTAAGATAAAAAAAAAAAAAAAAAAAAAAGACAGTGATTTGTTAGATTCATGTTATGGATAGTTCAAGAAGGGTCCGCCCATTGTCTAAGACTTCGTTTGATGTAGATTATAAAATAATATATTTGATCAATAATAATAAAAAAATATCATCCTACAAAAATAAATTTTTTGATCAAATAAATTAATTTATAATTTACACCAAACAACAAACAACGCTAAATGAACTTGTCCGAAGCAATATGTACACATTTTGGCAAAACGTAGAATCTACAGTTTTGTCAGGTGGTACATTAATTAACAAAAAAATTATCTTCGTGATCAAAATTTGACGATTTAAAATTTTAATTTATTTTTCATATCAATTACTTGGAGGTGGTAAAATGGGCGACCCGAGATAGCTGGGTCTACTGGGGTTTGGTGGGCTAATAAAAAATTGATTAAATAAAAATTAGGTCGATTTAGTGCGATATAACTAGTCAGCAGAAATTTGATGCGATAATTTTTTTTGTCAAATCCTCCCCTTGCTTCAAATACCCGCCCGTCCCTCCCAGGTGAAATGTGGCGGCCGGGGTGGGGTGTTTGAAGTGTGAGGTGAGGACTTGAGCAAAAAAATTATCGACTGGCCGACTGATAACAAGGGCGGGTGTTAGTTGTCTTGGGGACTAAATTAACTGCTCCCAGGCAATTTTTATTGAATCACACTTTTATTGGACCCGACCGGCTGAGAACCAGGAGCTATTGCTGGGCGACCCAAGTTTGTTATTTGTATACAGAGCCACAATGGGTGATATGAAAAATCGCTATAAATTAAAAATTTTACAAGTGGTCAATAAATAAATGTAGTAGTCAAAGTCAAGATTGCCAGCAAAGCAATGAAGTCACCTCCCATTCTTGATCCCCAAGAAATATTAGTCTTTTACATATTAATATTTAATTTTGTACAAGGTGAACCCTGACGTCACCTCTTATCTTGATCTCCAAGAATATACTACTACTACTTGCTAATTATATATGCATATATAAATCTTGTACCAGTCAGCAAAGTAAATTGAGCTCCAAAAATGGCAGAAACAAAGAAATCAGAGCTTGTTTTCATTCCTGCTCCAGGTATGGGTCACTTGATATCAACTATTGAGATGGCTAAGCTTCTCACTGATAGAGATGAACGCCTCTCGATCACAGTCATCATCATGAAGTTGCCAATGGAGTCAAAAACCGATTCCTATTCCCTAAAATCCAATTCGCGTATACGTTTCATAGAATTTTCTCTCAATCAGCCCATTACACCTAACAACTTTGTCACTCATTTCATCGAAAGCCACAAGGATCCTATAAGAGATGCTGTCACGAAAATAGTTTGTGATGAGTCCAACTCGATCAGACTTGCTGGATTCGTCATTGATATGTTTTGTACTACTATGATTGACGTAGCCAATGAGTTTGGTGTCCCGACTTATGTTTTCTTTACAACTACTGCTGCACTGCTTGGGTTCACCTTCTATTTGCAGAGTCGCAGCGATGAACAGAAGTTGGATGTGACCGAATACAAGAACTCTAATGCTGAGTTATTGATTCCCACGTACATAAATCCAGTTCCTGCTAACGTATTTCCTTCGAGATTCTTTGATAAGGATGGTTTGGCTATGTTCCTCGGTATGGCAAGAAGGTTTAGAGAGACCAAGGGAATTATGATTAACACCTTCTTGGATTTAGAAGCTCATGCAATGAAGTCCCTCTCTGATGATCATACAATCCCACCGGTCTACTCAATAGGCCCAATAATTCATGTTACGGCTGAAAATGATGACGACAACAAAGATTATGACGAGATCATCAAGTGGCTTCACGAACAACCTGTTTCTTCTGTTGTTTTTCTTTGCTTTGGAAGTATGGGATTTTTTGATGATGAACAGGTTAAAGAGATTGCGGTTGCACTTGAAAAGAGTGGCCACCGGTTCTTGTGGTCATTGAGAAAGCCTCCTCCCAAAGACAGGTTCGAGTATCCATCAGACTACGAAAATCTTGAAGAAATTTTGCCAGAGGGGTTCTTGCAACGTACTGCAGGAATCGGGAAGGTGATTGGATGGGCTCCACAAGTGGCCGTCTTATCTCACCACTCAGTGGGAGGCTTTGTGTCGCATTGTGGTTGGAATTCGACGCTGGAAAGTGTCTGGTGTGGAGTGCCAATAGCAGCATGGCCAATGTATGCTGAGCAGCAGACTAATGCCTTCGAGTTGGTGAAGGACTTGGGAATTGCTGTGGAGATTAAGATGGACTATAGGAGGGGCAGTGATGTGATTGTGAAGGCTGAAGAAATTGAGAAGGGAATCAGGCACCTAATGGAGCCTGATAGTGAAATGAGGAATAAGATGAAACAGATGAAAAACAAGAGTAGATTGGCTTTGATGGAAGGTGGCTCTTCCTACGATTTCTTGAGACATTTCATCGATAACATTCCAATGACGGATTAATTTCGAGGAGACCATCGAGCAACTCTGCAACACTAGACAGTGTTAAGAAATCAAAAGTAAGTTCAAAAGTTTTTATTTACTATTATATTATCTTGTACGTTTTTTGTTACACAATTTCGACTACCCACATTATCTACATCGAAAGCTACATTGTAACGTGTATGTGGATGAAATTTCAAAAGTGACAATGCATAGATTAGTAATAGTATAATCCACACAACTCTTCAACTATTGGCCCCATGGATAAATTGTCAAGAAGTCACCAAATAACAAGTCACTGTCTTGTTGTTGTACTGGACATGTCTTATTGGTATATTGAAACTCGATACATGACATACAATATAATATTATAGAAATTTTATGCCTATCAAATATATAAATCGAAAGATGAAAACATCGATTGGCTTGTAACATGTATGAAATCATGCATAAAGGAGATAATCGGCGTATGTTATATGTACAATCTCATTATCTTTGAACTTTTGTGCTTGCTTAAATTTGGTCACTCTACTTTGAAAAAGTTCAATTTAGTCATTCAACTTCATTTAATGTTTCAACATCGTCCTACCTTCCCAAGGTTGGTTATTCCATTTATCGTCGCATTAAGTGTAACTATAATTAGCAACGAAGAGAAAAGGAAGTTACTAACTTGAATCAAAACAAAAATTAGATGACCTTTTTAGAACAAATTATAAACAATTGACTAAATCAAAACTCGATTATAAGTTTAGTGACCGTATGGTTTTCCTAACCTAATTTGATGCAAATTTTGTAATTGGACTCCTTGAGATAGTTTCAAAGATTATAAGCCTCGACTATGTTTCAAAGATTTTTATATTGATAAATTATTTACACATGCACCATTTAATCTTGCATAAATTTATAAAATACATCCTTTATATATAGAATTTATTTACATTTTTCTTGTGTCGACTTTTAAAAGTTACAAATTACATACTTCTTACTTCTTCTTTTTTTTTTATAGACAATAACAAACAATATTATATGTCAAATCTCAATCAATCAAAGGAATTGATTTTTTCAAACTTTTTAGAGAACATTAAAAAATATTTTTTTGGATACTAAAACATGGCCTAATCTAGAGATATACCAACTAGTAACACAAATCACACCCTTTATAATATATTTTTATAGTGCTTTAACTATTTATCATTCTTTAAATTGTGATTACTTTAAGCAACAATGTTCCATAATACTAATTTTTTTCTTTAAAACATGATAATTTTTTTTATTGTTCCATATTTGTGTACAAAAATAATACTATACTTTATCCCATTTTGTATGTATATAATAAATAAATAATGCAATAAAATGTGGATATATTTACTAGAAAACAACTTGGAAAATTCAAATCTTAAATTTGTACTTTTCAAAAACCAAATAAGGGTATTAGGGAATGTTTGGTGTGGCTTTTGAAAAGTTAAAAGTGGTTTTGAGTTTAAGTAGTTGCTTTTAGGCTCATTTGGATATTTTTATTAAAGTGATTTGTTTGATTAAAAGAGTTTTTAGAAGAAACTGACTCAAAATGACTTCTTTAAAAAGCTCTTCTACAAAAAGCAAACAGAAGCAGAAGCTATCTTAGAGTATGTTTGATAAAAATTTTTGTTGATTATAAACATTATGTTCTACGAAATGTGTGGATAAAATTTGTGAATCCTACAAAATGTGTGGATGAAAATGATGTTTGATCGATTTATAAGTACTTATAAGCACACACAAATATTACTTAAACAAACCAATCGATATTTTATAAATACTTATTTTGTTGTGTTGATGCATGTATTTGATCATAGTAACTAATTTGTAACTTCTAAACATATATAGTATGTAAGAGAAAATGTACTTAATAAAAAAGAAATTTGTTAAATGACTACCTTATCCTATGGTTTGTCTTTTTCAATCCTTACTCCTCATCTTTCTAAAATTAAGGTCCCGATCTAGATTTAAATACCTGTTCTTTTAATTCTATGGTAAATTTTAACTGGAGTCATCAACCTTTGATAAGTGTGATATTGTAGTCCCATAATAACCAAATATGACACTCAAGTCTCTAATCTTTCACAATGGTGCAAGAGTATCCCTACTTTACCCGAATTTCACGTAAAAAAGTCAGATTTTATGTCAAAAAAAAACATTTGTTATCCCAAGCTTCCCTTTACCACTGTCAGTCACCGCACTACCTCCACACCTTTAAATCCATCTTTAGATACACAACTTTTTACAGAAGAATTCAAAATATTACTTTAATAAAGATTGATTTCTTCTTCTTTTTATTACTCAATATCTCTAAGTCTCACTAATTCCATCTCCATTTTTGTGTTGATGTGGTGGTGGTGGTGATCGGTGGTAAAGATTATATTATTCAAAATAATGTTACGTATGTGTATTCTCTTACTCAGAATCAAAAAGTGTCTCTCAATTAGGGACGATATTCGCACAATTTTAAATGGTTAGGAATCTAAATCTCACATTTTGTAAGTTGAAGACTTCAACTTCAATTTATCGTAATTATCATCGACATACTCATATCATATACCCAGGGAATCAAATCACGAGGGAGCATGTACAGGTGTCATCCATCATCTTGGTTAGTACAATAGAGCCAATGAACGGTCACTACACAGTAGCATTTTTCTATTAATTATTTAAATTGAAAGTAATACATCCTTCATCAATTACGCACCAAATATTGTTACAAACGGTCGACTTGTGTGGGTCCCACAAAAAATAGGCCCACATGGTTTATTCAATGTTGTAAAAACATCACTCAACTGCTCCGCACATCCTTTTATGTCATCTTTTGTCAAAAAAAAATAAATAAAACAATAATTAATTATATTGTTTAGAAATCACTAAATAAAATCTCTTTTTAACAAGGTCCCTCGAGATTGATTTTAATCTCCAAATTTTAACGGTCAAATAATCAGAAATTGTTTTAAATATTTAAAACTACATATTTAAAATACTAATTTTATTATAATTAATTAAATTTATTTATTTTTTACTATATTAACTATATTTTTATTTTGTATATAGTAGAAAAAAATTATTAATTAAATTTAAAATTAATACTTAAATTATAAAATAATTGAAGAAGTTAAAAACAAAATTTAAGAAATTACCATATATTAATTTTTTTTAAATTTATCAAATAAAAGTTAAACTTCCGTAAAAATTATTACTAATATGTAAATTTTTTTTTTTAATCAAATATACTTTTATGTAATCGAGAAAGAATAGTCGAGAAAATTTTATGGGATAAAAACTTTTGTCGTTAAATTTTGTTACAGTGGATGCCAATAAATCACTGATATATAGTCCCCACTTTGTAAACATCGATTCCCTCAACACTGCTCTCCTCTCTGCTCGAACTTTCACTCTCCACTCACAGCCATAATTCTCTCACACAAAACGGGGTTTGATTCGGGGCAGATTCAGGCCATGGAACTTCTCAAGATTTCTCTGCTCCTTCCAATCCTTTGCATTTTCTCTTTTGCAGGTATTTTTCTCTTCTTTTCCTTGTTTTAAGGATTTTCTTTTTCTTTTCTTTACAAAGACGTGCATGAAAATTTTGGGTGCATTTTGCAGATGGGGGATCAATCGGAGTGAATTACGGCAGGATAGCGAACAATTTGCCGTCTGCAGTGAAGGTGGTCGAGCTCATGAAGTCTCAGGGAATCAACCGGGTGAAGGTGTATGACACAGATCGGGCAGTGCTTAAGGCTTTATCCGGGTCGGGTATTAAAGTTGTTGTCAACCTCCCAAACGAGCTACTCTCCAACGCCGCCAGACGCCCTTCCTTTGCCAACGCCTGGGTTCTTCGCAATGTGGTCGCATATCACCCTTCTACCACCATTGAAGCCATTGCTATTGGCAATGAAGTTTTTGTTGACACCCATAACACAACACGCTACCTCATCGCCGCCATGAAGAACATCCACCAAGCTTTAGTCAAGTACAATCTCCATGACACCATTAAGGTCTCTTCTCCAGTGGCTCTCAGTGCATTGCAGAATTCATATCCTTCCTCAGTCGGGTCATTCCGGTCTGATTTGATCGAACCGGTGTTTAAACCCATGCTTGAATTCCTTAGACAAACCGGGTCCTCCCTCATGGTTAACGTCTACCCATTCTTCGCCTACGAGTCAAATGCCGACGTCATTTCATTAGACTACGCACTTTTCCGGCAGAATCCCGGCATGGTTGACGCCGGGAACGGTCTGCGTTACTTTTCCCTCTTCGATGCTCAAATCGACGCTGTTTTGCTGCAATGTCGGCATTGAAATACGACGACGTCAAAATCACAGTGACAGAAACCGGCTGGCCTTCTAAAGGAGACTCAAACGAGGTCGGAGCAAGCATGGAGAACGCCGCCGCGTACAACGGAAACCTTGTCCGCAGAATTCTCACCGGAGGTGGAACCCCCCTCAGGCCGCACGAGGATCTCACGGTCTACCTCTTCGCCCTCTTCAACGAGAACAAGAAATTCGGACCGACGTCGGAGAGGAACTTCGGCCTCTTTTACCCGAACGAGAAGAAGGTTTACAACATTCCGTTCACGGCAGAGGGTCTAAAGAGTTACAGAGACAACCATACGCCGGACCATTCGCCGGCGACCGGCGGCGAACAGAGAGTATCAACCGGTTCCTCAAATGGGCAGACATGGTGCGTGGCAAGTGGGCAGGCAGGAAAAGATAAGCTACAAGCAGGTCTAGATTATGCTTGTGGGGAAGGAGGGGCTGATTGCCATCCGATCCAGCCAGGGTCCACGTGTTTCGATCCTAACAATCTCGAGGCGCACGCTTCGTATGCTTTCAACAGTTACTATCAAAAGAAGGGACGTGCCATTGGTACCTGCTATTTTGGTGGGGCCGGCTACATTGTTTCTCAACAGCCGAGTAAGTACATTCAATTACATTTATTGACTGCGGTTAAACTTACTTATAAATATTTATTAAGAATTTAAGTAGAAATTAAAATTAAATGGGTTAAAGACAAAATTAGGGAACACAAATGTCAAAAGGATTATGGGGTTCCATGATTCAAACAAAAAATGTTTGGGAGAAAACGAAACTTTATGGTGCATTCTAGGAGAGGTGTAGATATAAATTGCTAACATGTGCGGCAAAGATAGACCGAATGGGGTCCACAACAACAAGTGGTGGAAACTAGGGTAAATGGAATAGCACGTGAACTGTTCTGACATTCAACTATGTATTGCTGCTTTTGGTAAAAGTTTTTGTTTTTTCTTAATAAAAAACACCGTGCTTGTTTGTCTCCTCTTAAATTTAAGTTGTTTAAATTAGTCACGTCCACACATTTTGTAGGATTCTATAACTAAATTCACTTTTACTATCAACATATTTTACAGGATTTATAATTTATAAGCTCTTTAAAAATAATTTTAACACTACCAAACATGCGCACAATATATGTTGTTCTCGTAAGGTTGTCATGTCACTACAATTTAGATTTTATGGGAACTCAATCTTAGGAAAGGATAAGGCTGAGACACATTTTTAATTGAAAGTAAGTTGAATATGTCATATGATGTTGTGATATATTCTATTCTATGCCCAAAAGGGTAAAAGCAAGTTTCTTTTTAATTTTATGTTTGTTTCTTAGATTAAAAAAGCTATAGAAATTTATGTAAAAGATATTATGAGAGCATAGAGATGCTGAAGATGCTTTCTTTTTTGACTTTCTTGTCTTTTTAGAATATGGGAAATGTGAATTCCCCACTGGATACTGAAGAAAAGGGGAAGGCTGGAGCAGGTGGGCCGGGCCGATCAATGGGCTCTATTTTTGAGGCTGCTTGTGTATGTATTTATTTGTTATAGTCATCCGTAGTAGCAGTTGTAATAGATTAGCAATTAATTGGACTTGCTTTGTTTATCTAATTAACATATTAAATTATTAATATATCTCTGTCGTTGTTTCTTGAGCAATGTTCTCAAGTGATGGCTTGGAATGTTTCGCCCGCTCGACTTTGTCTTACTATTAGAGGTATCAAAATGAGTAGGTCGGTTTGAACTGGTACATAATCGAACCTCTAGCAGCATGTCCCAAAAAAAAAGTCAGTCCTGGTCTTTTACTTAGGGTATGTCTGATGGTCTTATTAGTTTATGATCAAAGAACCAACTGTTGAATTCGACAATATTGTTAAGAGTTGAGAACAGTTAGATCCTGAATTACAATTCTTAACTAATGAAATCGACAGTCTAATTGTCAAATTCTACAACTTGGGAATTGGCCTTTAGTCGAATTTGAAAGTTTCTAGTGTTCGTGTGGATCATTTTTTCCCTTAATACTTGCTTAATGAGTTAATTATGATCTTTCGTAAATGACTTATTAATTACCCTTTTTTTAGATGGTTTTCAGTTGTATGTTA
The DNA here is from genome assembly GCA_023638005.1 of Forsythia suspensa. Lineage (NCBI taxonomy): Eukaryota > Viridiplantae > Streptophyta > Magnoliopsida > Lamiales > Oleaceae > Forsythia > Forsythia suspensa. The sequence goes on from CM042667.1 coordinate 317,751, forward strand.
CCCGAGGTCCGAGGACTTAAATAATTTTATTGAAATGTATCAATACCATATTAAACACATTTGATAAACGATATAAAACCAAATTTAATGGAAGCTGTTTTACGCATTTCTCCCGTCAAGTTAGTGCAGTTGACCAGAATTTAGAGTGGTAAAAACGTCTTTCAACCTTTTCACAATGAAAAGCAATAAAAATGATGTTAAAAAAAAAAAACACACACACACACACAAAAAAGGAAAAAAAAAAACCATTCATCTTCCCCAACATACTACTGCTGCCGCCTTCACCGTGAAACCTCTCCGTGTCGCCTCTGCACCACCACCGGACTATACGGAATCCATTAATGACACCACCTCCACAAACCAAAACCACCACCTATCTTAAAAACCCAACCCAACGGCATTACCAAACTCCAACCCACCATCGGAGGGGATTTCTCCCTCTTCGTGACCCAAACGGGAGTGATCTCCATCGTGCAAATCCTCCACAGATGGTTGCAAAACCAAAAAAGATGAATACCCATTCCTTTTCACAACTAGCTTGGCAACTAATCGCGGTGATTTTTCCATTATGGTTTGGGACTAATCAAGGCGCAATTCCCTTGTTAACTATATAACTAGGGGAAGAAATCTCCATTGGTTTCACCACAGATGATTAGGGGTTAGGAGATGTGGTGGTGGTGTTGACGGTGTGTTAATATGTTGGCAACATAAGTGTCGGGTAGAGCCATCAAACTTTAACCGAGTTTCTACTTAATCGTTAAACTTTAAAATGTATCTCAACGTCCATTCAACTTTCAACTAAGTTTCTTATCCATCACCCGTTACTCATTCGTTTACAATACCTGATAGAATATCCTACGTAGCAAACGGTCTTCTAACGAGACATAGTAACAGTGTTAGATCTCTTCCAATCAACAAAAATGCATCATCCAAACATGTTATTCCTCAAAGAAATTGAAAATGCTTTTAGTTTTGTGCAACTTGAACTGAAAAGCGTTTTCAATTTCTTTGAGAAATGGAGTGTTTGTTTAGTGCACTTTTTTTTGCTAGAAGAGATTTAACACTGTTACTATGTCACGTCGAAAGATCGATTGTCATGTAGGATATTTCGTTAGATATTGCAAGCAAATGAGTAACATGTAAGAGCATCTACAACAATTTATCTATATTTAAAGAGTATTTTTAGCATTTTAAAGAGCGTCTATTAATTTAAAGAATAATTTTTTTTAAACATTCCAACAACCTCTTTATCCATGCTCTTCATTTTACTTATTCCAAGAAACATATGATATATTTTCGCCTCTTCTATTTTTTTCATATCCTAATTTGTATATATTATTTAATTAAAATCAATATATCAAATATTGAAAATTGAAATTGTTTCAATGTATTTAATAATAGAGAGTGGGTTTTAACTCTCCAAATTCCAAACCCACTCTCTAAATTTAAATATTAAATTGGAGAGTCCATTATAGCAGAAATTTAAGAGTTGACTCTTTAAATTAAAGAGCATCATATGTTTAAAGAGCTTGTTGGAGATGCTCTAAATGATGAAAAATTTAGTTGAAAGTTAGGTGGGCATTGATATACTTTTTGAAGTTCGGTGGCCAAGTAGAAATCCAATTAAAGTTCAGTGCCATTAATTGATTTTACTCCATAGTGTCCCTAATAAAATGTTGGAGACATGACTTTCATATTTATAAAAAGTTAGGGATCCCGGAGGAATTTACTCTTTCCAGCACGTCTTTTTTAAAGAAGATGATTTTTTTTCTTTTTATTTCATTTAACAATTAGCGTTCCGTAGTGGAGCAATAAGGTCGACTGTCTAAAATTAGTTACAATTTGTATTTATTTTACTTTAATTAATTGTACCTTATTACTATACAAACGAGTGTTCAGTTACAACTAGTTATAGTGTTAGTTTTAGTCAATTTTGATAGTGATCGAAATTAACAAATTAGTGTAATTTTGCAATCAAATTAAAGGTCAATGATGCAATTGAATACTTAAAGTTAGTAATCTAATTAAAAAATTTCTAAAATTGTGTCCTAAAGGAGAAAACGAAATACAAAAGCCAAAAAGTAATATTATAATAATAATAATATAAAAGAAAAATTAGGAATAATTTAGTCGGCAAATTTGGGCGATATTTTTTTTTTGGGAATAGGAGAGAAAGCAGAGAGAGAGAGAGAGAGAACGGTACGATGGGGGAGAACGGTGTTGTGACGGAAGAGGCGCAGAGGCAGACCACTGATAACAAAAACGACGTCGTTAACAACCATTCAAAGTCGGAGGAATCTTCTCCGCCGTCCGATCGCCCCGTCCGCGTCTACGCTGATGGGATCTACGATCTCTTCCATTTCGGTCACGCTCGCTCCCTTGAACAAGCCAAAAAGTCGTACGTTTTCATACACATATCTATTTTATGATTTTTCTACTTTTTTTATTTCTTAAATTATTTAAGCGTTTGCTATTGATTTGTGCTTTTAGTCATTTCAAGTTAAAATTAAACCTATATTCTGTCACTCTTCTAGCTCGAGTTAAATTTTATGTACATGTGCCGTTATTTGTGATGTTGAATGGATTCCAAGAGATGCATTTTTCTATTTTTAACATTTCCATATACCTTTTATTTGCTCAACTGAAAATCCATTCTGAATTTGGTTTTACACAACGAATTGCATGTTGATCTGTTCCGGATTTGCATGTGGTCAATTGAATTTTACCCATTTTGATGCCTAATAATATTTCTCTCTGTTTATAAGTTTTCCGCTCATGCTACTAATATTTATTAATTTGAAAACCTGCCATATTGTTTATAAATGGTTAAAACAATGGTGGAGATAGAATAACTCTTGTATATTGTGCTATGTATATATGTAGGTTTCCCAATACGTGCTTGCTGGTGGGATGCTGCAGTGATGAGATTACACACATGTTCAAGGGCAAGACTGTTATGACTGAATCCGAGCGTTATGAATCGCTACGCCACTGCAAGTGCGTTTCTCTCTCTGGCATGCTCCAATTTATATCTTCTGTTCATATGTAGTTGCTGTTTAATGATTCTTTTATATGAATTGAGGAATTGGAGCTAGCTAATGAAATTAAGTTTTATGGTTACATAAATGAAATAATGTTACTGCATGCCTAAGCATATATATATTATGTGGAAAATTTTCACTTCGATCAGACTAAATTTTTACGCAATTAGAATAAAAGATTCCTTTCTATGATATAAACAGTGGGATGTGCATGTTGACGGCCATGGATTAGACATGCATCTTGGGAATGGTTATTAGTTGCATATGTCGTTTATTTGGTTTTATGATTGTCTGTGTTGCTCCTTTAACTATTGAATATTTGGCGTGCTTGGAACATTAAACATTTGCACCACTTCACTTTTCACAGGTGGGTTGATGAGGTTATTCCTGATGCGCCGTGGGTGATAAATCAAGAGTTCCTTGACAAGCACCGAATTGATTATGTTGCTCATGATTCTCTTCCGTAAGGATTTCTGATCAAACTTTCATCTTATAAGTTATAACTGATGTTTGGATTGATATGGAAAATTTAGGTTATTTTACGGCACTGAAATGATCATAAGGAGTATCCTAACCCTTTTTCCTTCCTTTATTGGTATCTGTTTGGTTTAAAATTTATAATGTGCCTTGACTTCTATTGAAAATAAGATTGGTTGCTGTAGGCTATTGATGCAACCTTTTTTTCTTGTTAATTTTACTTTTTTTTTGTTTGATTTTACTTTGATCTGAAATCTATCTTGTACACTGTTAACAATCAAGCATTCGTATTAAGAATTCATTTTATTCTTTTCATGGCTATTGTACAGTTATGCAGATGCCAGTGGAGCTGGAAAGGATGTTTATGAATTTGTAAGCATGCAATAGTTACTTTGTGCTTTTGTTGCAATCATTTGCTTGTTCAAATTTACTGTGCATAGTAAGATCTACAAATTTATTTATTTTTAAAATTTGTTTTGACGTCTGGATACAATAAGTTCATAATTTGAATATAGGTCAAAGCCGTTGGGAGATTTAAGGAGACAAAAAGGACTGAAGGAATTTCAACATCAGATATCATAATGAGGATTGTAAAAGATTATAACCAATATGTAATGCGTAATTTGGATCGTGGATATTCAAGGAAGGAGCTTAATGTTAGCTATGTGAAGGTATGGTATTTTCAAGATATTATGGTCATGCATTTCTTGAGATTTTCTTAACTCATTTGTTGACTGGATTTTCTTACGAGAAACCTTGTCTGGTACTTGTTTTCAGTAAGGCAGCTGAATTTTTAGATTTTATTTGATGTGGGCAGGAAAAGCGACTACGGGTGAATATGAGACTAAAGAAGCTACAGGAGAAAGTCAAAGAGCATCAAGAGAAAGTAGGGGAGAAGGTAAAGTTTCTTATTAAAGAACGTTTGCTTATGTTTTAGATGATAGTTTCTTGAGTTAAGCAAGCTTTAGGCTGCATAGACTTTAAGCATGTTCACGTTTTTATACTCACTTAGTGAATAAACTGTTTCTTATTACCCAAAAAGGAAGATGGGAGAGATGAAAAGAGTACAATGAAAAGGACTAAGTGTATGTTTGGTAGAGTTTAAAAGTAGTTTTATTTAGAAAAAAGTTGGTGAGATGTGTGATTGAAAAGTTGATAATGATTTTAGGAAAAAAAGAGTTTAAAAAAACTCTCCCAAACATGCTATAAAGCAAATGAAGTTCATAACTCAAGTAGTAACATCATCTCCACCACGACCACCACACTACCACCAATCACCTCCTAAAGTCCGTTAACCATCACCATTTAAACCTCTAAAACTACTAGCTAAACCAATCTTAGATTTAATACTGTTATAACAAACATCACTTGGTAAACCAACTTCAAGCACGAGTAGCTGCACCACCTATAAAGGCCCAAGGCTAAAATAGCGTAAACAAGACTACTCTAATGTATCGCCATTTCTCAAGACCCATAGTCATGATCATCCCTGATTTTACATTGAAAAGTAGGATTGCAACCCCCCTTCTGCTACTAAAACACTACCAGACTTCAAATCATTGTTTTATTTTTATGTTTCTTTTCTTTCTTCCTCTTCTTCTTCTTTTTTTTTTGTTTTTTTTGTTTTTTTGTATGATCACCCCCCGATGTTACTATTCCCCACCGCGCTACTAAAAGACAACCAGAAAACTGATTGTATGTTGACTCCATCAAACCACTTCTCAGACCTATTTCTTCTGGAAGTATCTTATGTTTATAGCCTAATGTATCCACACGTCAACTTGAGTACTACAAGGATTTGGAGAAGCCAATTACTTTTGAGGCTAACTAAGTTTATCAATAGTCTTCAACTCCAATAAGATATCAACTTCTGATTTTATGACAAGTCTTCATATCTTTGTTTTCTTTTTTTTGTAGGGGATTGTGGGGGTTTGGATGTGGGTTGGAAATATTGATGGTTTCACCGTGTGATTTTAGAGATTAGTTTAATAGTGAAGGATTCTGTTGGTGTTGGTGTCAATGTCATTATAGTGAATATGGTGTGGGTTTCATTATTATATTGGAGGAATTAGGAATCTAAATGAGGCTGGGACATGTCCGAGGGATAGGTCCTGCAACTCAACGAGTATAATTGTGTACTTTTCCATTACTATTTTCTGGCACATTTTATCCCTGTGAAAAACTGCTATATATTGGAGGAAGTAGAAATACAAATGAGACTTGGACAAGTTTGTGGGATAGGTCCAGCAACTCCATGAATATAATTCTATACTTCTCCATTATTAATTTCCAGTGTTGATGGAAAAAAATGCTTATTATGATTCTGAAATTGAAGCGTTATGGGTTATAAGTCATATTATTCTTTAACCTTTGTATTCAATATAGAGTTCTTATTTCATATTTCATCCCTGCTAAAAGTGTTTCGAAACAGAAATAAATTTGGATATGAAGACATGGTGGCTGTTGAATTTGATAGGTTACAAGGTCTATATCTGAAGCTATCTCGTCAAAGTACACTAAATTCTTTTAGAATTCTTCATTTGAATTATTAATAGTGCGTACAAGACAAGCTGATTGCAAATTTACAATAGGAAGAGCTTAAGATTGGTAGAAGGTTAATCATGAGGTTAAATATACTGAGTTTTGTTCAGTTTCATTTGAACATGCTTATTGTCATAATTGGTATTTTTACTTTTCATCCTGTGCAAATCCTATGATACCCTTGCCCCCGCCCAGCCCCAGAGAAGAAGAAAAGACGACAAACATGGCGGATGTAATTATATGTATTCTGTATGGTTGTTCTCTATTATTTGAGCTTATCATCCTGAAGCATGTTGCTTGTAGACTTTCATTGTGTATAGTTGGTTCAGCAGCCCCCATTACTGTGCTCTTATCATAAAGGAAGGTCTTGCAGTTTGATCAAAGGCAAAACTATGCTCGACACCAAATCATTTCATGGAGTATTATGATTTATGTGCCATTGATGACTTTATTACTTTACATTATTGCTCTCATTCCCCTCTTCTGCGAATTTGGATCCTTGAAAACTTTTCAATTACCTTTAAATTTTTGAAGCCTATAAAATAGAGGATACTTTCGGCAATCTTTCTCAATGATGCTCATTATAAGAAGTTTTCACTGTTACCTTTCTTTGTTTTAGTGAACATGAATTGGGTTATGCTCCACAAACAAGTTAACTTAGTGAATAAAGTCATCACTTGGCATACTGGTTGATAAATCTATTGATCCACTACTACTGCTTGCCCTCCTTTGTCTGGGGTTGAATTTGTTAACAGGCTGATTCATTCATTATCAATTATTTCATGCATTCTGCATTGCCAGATGTCATATTTGAATCTTAAATCTTGCAGATTCAAACAGTTGCAAAAACAGCTGGCATGCATCGCAATATGTGGGTCGAAAATGCTGATCGCTGGGTCGCTGGATTTCTTGAAATGTTTGAGGAAGGTTGCCATAAAATGGTATGTAGCATTCTTCTGTACTTGGACGTACATGGTCTTGTATACTCTAGAATCTAAACATAAATTCATATTTTTGTCTTTTTATCTTTTCGTCATTCTTATGTTGTAACTTCGTATTTCTCAGGGGACAGCCATAACTAAAAGGATTCAACTGGGGAGTGGATTGTTGTTAAACGGCCATAAGATTGATGATGAAGGAGAAGAGGATGAGTACTATTATGATGATGAGGAAGATGAAGAATATTACGATGATGAGGAATACTACGATAGTGATGAAAAGATATGATTGTGCTCTGTAAATTATACTGTCGGTAGAATTGCCACAGAGGTGACGTATTTAGTTCTTGGGTTATGTAAAATATAATAGAATGATTTAGGCGAGTGATTTTGTATTAGCGTGCTTGGATTTAACAAACTTGTTATAATATTGTTCTTGAATTGAGTTTTGTTTTGCAACTTGCGCATAATTTGATTTGCAGTTTGAATGAAGCAAAAGCGAAAAAATGTCAATTCGGGCTCGTGATTCCATGAATTTTAGTTTATATTTCATAGAAAAGATCCGACATTCCTATAACGTTATGAAAAGAGTTTGATTTTCAAAATTCAAGTGTAAATTTTTGTGAGATGGATGATGGTTATTAAACTCTTTCAATGTGGTTGTGTTTTTTCATTGGTATATGGAGTGGCTTGATTCAGTCTATCAAGAACGGGTCCGGAAAACGACATCCGGGTATATCTTAATTTGATTTTAATTTGAAGCACATGAACTCACTTCACGAGTTTCACAAATTAATACCGTGTCTCAAAATTGTGTCATTTTATCTCGAATTATAGCGTTGAGATGGTCCCAACTCCTTATCATCTAGTTCTTTGATAATGGTTTTGGTCAATAACGTTCCAAACTAAATCAGGAAGTTCTCGCCATTTCAATGCATGGGAGGCTCAACTTCTGGAGGCATACATATCAATATTACAACCATGCCAAGTTTAATGGTTTCGCACCATTTAGATCTTGTTTTGGTTGTCTTTTTGATTCTTATTAAGGATTCCATTGGGTGGGGCGGACCGATCCTTGGGGGACCGGTCCGAATGGGGCGGGCCATTGCAATGGTTAACCCATCCCATTTAACTTTTAATAATAATAAAAAGAGTAAATTCAGAACTTTGTGCTTATGAGCTTTAAAATCATATAACAAAAAGTCACATTTTTAATATTAAAACCAACGATCTCTCCGCAATTACAAAAAAAGTGCAAATTCAATGATATTGTTTTATTTAGATAAAGTGTTATGATATACTTATACCATGCTTTTATCTTTGATCATCGTTTAATTACGATAATATTTCAACATATGATACTGTTATTGAATGCAAACAGTATAAGTGATCTTGTACTACTAATAGAGTATTTTAAGATCAGTATCATTACTTCAACCTTTAAAACATCTTGTACCTAGTTTTATCTATAATACTGTTTTCATTCAAAATATCGTTGTAGATACTATTTCAATCTATGATCCTGTTATTTTACTGGATTATAGTTTGTGTACGTGATACTGTTTTGTTAAGATACTTTTATGTATGATACTGATATACTAAGAATAAGTTATATTTATTTATGATACTGTTTTAGTATGATATTGTTAAGTGTTAATACATGACAAACTAAAGATTTCTGTTTTAAGCTAAAGAGACGACTTCAAACAAATAAAATCCATTGTCAGCGTTGGCAAAGCAACTTGTCTTGATCGGTTCGTCGAGACGATTCTGAAAACATATTATATTAGAAATTCTTATGCGTATGCAAATTCTATGCTCGTTTATGTTATGATACCGTTTTCTATAATACTGTTTTATTATGATACTATTTTCTATGATATTGTTTTCTATAATATAGTATCAAACAATATACATGACTAAACAACACAGAGAATAATCTAATGGACAATTTTCGACAGAGCATGCACACATCAAACTTTTTCATCCCTACAGAAATTCAAGCTGCTATTTACAGCAACAAATCATGGCCACAACCAATATACTTCTTAAACATTCGCTTCTACGCTCATCTCATCACAAACAATACACTTATACACCACAACCACCAACTCCGTTACCGCCTCTGTTGCCATCTGGAGCAAAATCCACTCTCTCTTGTCCTTCTTGCCTGAGAGTTTTAAATCAGATTAATTAATAACAATAGATGTTTGTTGAAGACAAGCCAAGATATCCCAGTCTGAAAATTTTCATTGGTGCCCATAAAACCCCATGAGCAACACCAGAATTTCCATCCCATGTAGTTACGTTATTTGAATTAGTCGCCTTGATTTCTTTGTTAGCACCTATCATTTACCTCTTAGAATTTTTCAACATTGACTTTGTTCAGTCCGTCATTTACAGATCAAACGAAGAGGATGCATGGGACGTAGAAGAGGAAGAAGCACTCTTCGTATGCTGCTCAACCGCGGCAAAAGATGTTTGTAGATGTGGAAGAAGGTTCCGATGGAAGTTTGTGGAGGTGGAAGAAGGTGTTGAGGTTTGTGGAGGGGTAATTTTGGAATTAATTTGAAATATTGTTGAATAGTAAGACTATAATCACATTTTGAAAAATATTTTGACCTAATGTGGAACATGTATCTACAAGTGACTTATAGACAAATTTTCCTTAAAAATTTGGAAAAATTCAAGGCCGGTCACTATTCATGCGCTTATGGACTCCTAAGTCATATGGCCCAAATTTAATTCAATTAAATTCACATTTCAGTACTAAAAAACCAACATGCCCCTACAATTGCAAAAAAAAAAAGGCTAATTCAATAATACTGTTTTCTGTGACACTGTTTTACGAAAAATGCTTGATACTGTTTTACTTTTAATATTGTACACTAGTTTTTGTTACATTATATCATGTTTGACCACGTTTACTAACTCTTTTTTTTTCAAACTTATTTTCAACCACATTCACCACAAAAAAAACTACTTTTAAATTTGGGTAAATATCACTCGGGGTCGCAAACCTTTGAACATTGTGATGATATGGTCCCGAACCTTCAATTATTAGCACCCCAAGTCCATAACCTTTAAAAACATGCGAGAAAAATCCTTCTGTTAAAACAATCGTTAGTTTGACTATTAAATGATCAAAATTTACTTAAAATGACTAGAGTACCCTTTTGAATTAAAATTAGAAATAAAAATGAATAATCAACTCCCTCCCCCACTTCTTCTTCTCCAATCAAACCCTCTCCCCCATTTTTACTTCACCAATCAACTCTAACCAACAAAACACAAAAATACAATCCATCCAACCTTTCTTCTTCTCCAAAAGCACCGCTGCCAACCACCACCCATCGGAAAACCATAGAAATCAATCCAACCACTTTTTCTTCTTATCAATTTCTCTTCACCAATACCTCTGTTTTCCAAAATTCAAAAACAACAAATGATGAATTTCAATATCATTTTTTCCTCATCCGATTTTCAATTACCTCTATCTCTCTTCTCTGATAAATTTCTCTGTGTGCGAGTGTGTGATAGATAGAAATAGGGTGCCAATGCGTGTTTTGAAAACGAGTTTTGTTTTTGTTGAAATTCAACAAAAACAAGACCTATTTCCAAATTGCGTCTACACACACACACACACACAGCAAAAACAAGATTCAACAATAAACAAGACCCAAAATTAAAAAAACAAGACCCATTTTCAAATTGCATCTATATATCTGGATGAACATATACATATATATGTTCATCTCTATATATATAGATACAATTTAGAAATGGAAAATCACTCAATTGTTGTTTTCCGGTGGAGTGTTGATTAGTGAAGAAAAAAGGGAGGTTGATTGAAGAAGTGGGAGAGGGGTTGATTCTAATTTTTTTTTGTTTCTTATTTTAATTCAAAAAGGTAATCTAGTCATTTTAAGCAAATTTTGACCATTTAACGGTCATGTTAACAGTTTTTTTAATAGAATGACTTTGCTCGCGCGTTTTTTAAAGGTTAGGGAATTGGGTGCTAGTAATTGAAAGTTCGAGACCCCATCGTCACAAGGTTCAAAAGTTCAGGACCCTCACTACTATTTACCCTTTATATTTCACCAAACAAACATACATTAAAAATTACTGCCTGTACAATGAAGCTTATTGTTATTCATTATTATATACTGTCTTTGAAGTCCCATGTCTATAGAAGAATTTAACTATCCTATGAGCATATGTTTCAGTTAAGTATTACTTCTTATTGTGATTTGTCTTATTTTTTTTTTTTTTTTTTTTTTGGTGCATATGCAAATACTGTTCTGCACTTAAATTTTTGCTTTATATCATTTGATAATTAATATTGGATGAGAACTTAGAAGTCCAAGATTAAGTTTTCTTGAATTTGGGTATCTTAAGCCAGAAATTAACAAGTAATAAGGTTATAACCTTGAAAATGAATTAAGAAAAGAAAACTCGGGAAAAGATTAGTTGAGTAAGAGAGGATTAAATTCAGCTTTTCAGTTGACACTTTCGCTTCAATTCTTTGTTTTTCATTTGAGAATCTGCTGCTTATGGGTATATCTACTCTGCAAATAATGGAGTTATATGTGATTTGAGGACAAAAATAAATGATAGTAAAGTAAGAACGAAACTGGAAGATAGAGCTGTAGACATTTACATCACATTGTCAATAAATAAAGAAAGAATGGAGAAAAAACTGATTGCTTGTGGCTGAATTTGGGTGTGGCTGAAATTGGGTGAGCATGACAGAAACGTGAGCAGGAAAATGTCTGGACTGGAGGAGAGAACCCTGACTAAGGATGTTTGATCAGTGGTTGAAGGCTGATATAGGCAGGCTGTGGTTTGGATCAGCGCTGCGTGCATGCCTCTTTTTCAAATTAAATTTTCAGCCAAATTTAATTGAGAGTTAATTGGTATTTTAGTGGTTGGTTTGATAATTGCTTGCCTGGTAAAATTCTGTGCAGAAAGGAAAGGAAAAGCAGAAAAAAGCAGCTTCTTGAAAAATGTGGAAGCTTGCGACATGCCCAACAGCACAAGACCTATTGGCAGTGGGGATGAAATACAATAACTAGGCCAAGGCCAATCAAGAACAACCATAGGCATGTGAACACATTGGTGTGTATTGCTGGTTCCAGAAAGGGTAGACAACATGTGCACAGACCAAACAACTCAAAAGGAATCCAGACGTAGAACACTAGTCAAGAAGAACCAAACTAGATGCTGCAAACATGACCGAAGACGTGTGAAAAAACAAACACTTAACCGTTGGTAGAGTGATATTGACCACCATGGGAGGATCATCTTGCAGCAATATCAAGTCCTCGCAGAGGGCCTATGAACGGGCAATGAGATTATTACAGCTAGACCCTAAGTAGACCTGGCTAGTGGAGATTGTGCAAGCGGAGAATGGGGATCACTACAAAAGCTTGATAGCTTTCTCTGAAGAAGACGTAACGAAATACGCATCTCATACAATGATTTCTTGTGATCTCCATTGATAAGTGCATTTTATGCACTTATTTTGGCTTTTTAATTAATCATTTATGTCGTCATATAGTTGTTTTTCTACTTAATCTAGTTTATTATTGTTTTATTTCAGTTTTGGACTTGTTGGTGAACAATTGGAGAAGTTTGGGCAAAAAGAGCAATGATTTAGAAGATATCTCATAAGTTCGAGGACTCAATTGCACTCAACCCAAAGTTGAGGGACCAAACTGGAGATAATGTAAAGTTGAAGGACCAAATGGGATGTTATGAAAAGTTGGAGGACTGAAATGACCAAGACCCAAAGTTGAAGGACCAAAGTGGCTACCGTTGAAACAAAAAGGACCAAGTTGCAAACCTTTAAAGTGCAAACAAGCCAAGGGCGATCGCTTCGCTTAACGCCGGGCTTAACGCCCAATGCACGAATTGAGCTTCAGAGACCTAGATCGTGGCACAGGCGATCGGGAAAGTTAATCGGGCGATCGCCAAGTGCAATTTTTTGGCTGCGATTTCTGATTTTATTTTCTTTCCTTTTTTAAGTCCCAATTCAACTAGGAAACGTTTTGGACGATTTTTTTAGGTTTTCTTGGGATTTTTGTGGCACATTAGAGGCAATATAAATATGAGACATATTCTCATAACAAAGGGAGGATTTTGGGAGCCGAATGAAGGGAAGGCGGAAGAAAACAAGAGAAGAGGCAATGACCGACAATCAAGAGTTTTTGAAGATTTCTTCTCCTTCAATCCATGCCGGGTTCTATCAATTCTTGTATTTTTAATTTAATTATGTTCTTCTAGTTTTCGTAGCCAAGGTGAGCGATGAAACCTTGTTTTAATTAAGTAATTATTTCATTATTCGTTTAATTCCTTTTAGGGCTTTAACGTTCATGGTTCGTTTTAACTAGATTAATTAAACATAATTTCTTTCATCTTAAATATAATGTATTTTTGATAGTTAGATATTGGTTTAATTAATCCATGCTTGATGCTTAAATAAGTTTTATTAATTGCTTTTGATTTTTCATCTTCTTTTATTCTTATTGGGATACATAGAATGCTTAGGTAATCTTTGATTCTTTGTCTTCTTTCAATGGAATGTGATATGAAAAATGCTTAGGTAATTTATGTTTGAAGCATAAGGGAGCCTATATTTGATTCTCTTCTTTTGGACTTAATTGATAAATCTTTAGGGACGACAATAGATTGATTTCGTGTTGTCGTATGTTTTCTTTGGGAATTAATGAATGATTAGATGATTGCTAAGTTAGACAATTGTGGATTAGAAACCTTGGTGTTTTACACTTCTTGATTATTCAACCTCATTATTTTCGCGTAATTAGTTATTCTTTAAATTAAATAATTTCAACAAAACTCTTTTCGACTCAACTAGCATAGAATAACAGTTAATTGAGATTAAATTACACCTTCCTCATAGCGATGCTGCGTAGGATCGACCTCGCTTTTTACTTATCTATATTCCGGTAGATTCGTGACACTCATGCGAGTTAATTAAAATTTGACATCAAGTTTTGGGTAATTCTTGGTGATCAAGCGTCTCAAGGTTAATTTAATTTTAGTTAATTTCATTCTTGACTAGTTATAATTTAGGATTTTATTTTGTTTTTTTATTTTCGTTTTTTTTATTTTATTTAAAAAAAAAAAATTTCAAAAATCAAAAATCTGCATTGTGCATGCTTGGTCGTAAATCTCTAGAACTTAAACTAGAACATCTAGATAGTGAAATTGAAAGGACTTTTCACCAACAAAAACGAGCCACTAATCTAGATAAAATTGAAGAAACCAAGAAGCAATAGTAGCTATGGAGGATGAAATTGAGGAGAGACCTTTCAGGGACTATTTTAGTCCATTGGCTAATTTGAGCACCTCATGCATACAATACCCTCAGTCACTGACTAGGAATTTTGAGCTTAAACCGAGTGTGCTTAAGCATCTCCCATCTTTCTATGGTTTAGATAGTGAAGAACCTTATAATCATTTAAGCGATTTCTATGTTGTATGTGAAACATTCAAATATGAGAATGTGTCTCTCGATAATGTTAAACCGTCTATTTTCCTTTTCTACGAAAGATAGATCTAGATCTTGGTTTAATACATTGCCGCTAATAGTATTACTTCTTGGGAACAAATGGTTGCTAAATTTTTGAACAAATACTTTCCTGTTCACAAAACTAATGCTATTCGCAGGAAATTTCGGGAGTTTGTACAAAAGAGCGATGAGCCATTCTATGAAACTTGGGAGAGATTCAACGGGCTTCTCATGAAATGTCCACATCATGGCTATGAAAAATGGCATTTATGCCAATACTTTTCTGGAGGGATTGCTACCATATATTCAAGAATGGTTGATGGCCACAAGCGGGGAGAGCTTATGTCTAAAAATGCTACGAGAGATCCGGACCTTCTTTCAAAAGCGGTGACAATTCACAACAGCAATGAGCCGATCATCTAGAAGCGAACCAAAGAAAAGGGGTATCTATGAAATTCGCAGCGGTGAAACTAGCTCGAGAAATCAAGGAAGTCAAGTGCATGATAGAGGACATCTCTCGTAAATTGACCTCATTGATGCCCAATAGTCCTCCGAACTGTAAGCGGTGTGTCGAGCAAGCTAATGCCCTCAACATGATGAGGAAACCTCCTTACAATCCTTACTCCAACACCTATAACCCAGGTTGGAGGGACCACCCCAATTTCTCTTGGTCACAGAGGTCTCAACGGGATGATATCTGTCAAGTCAAGCCCCCAGAAGCTACTCAACAATTCAATCACAATTTTTTCATGACCCAAAACCATGGGAGGAAGCAATTCATAATTTGACAAAAGCTACACAAGCTGCATTAGAGCATCGAATCACACAATTCTTGAGTTTAAGAATGAAGTACGCCCGCCCCGAACTCTCGAGCACAATCCATCTCCAATCTTGAACACATGATGGGACAACTTGCTTCATCGGTCCAACAGTTGGCAACAACCATTGAAAAGAAAGTTTCCTAGTCGACCATTTCCTAATCCTAAAGGAGTGCAACATGAAGAGGCTAAATCAATCATGACTTTGCGACGTGAAAACTGTTTGACAACAAAGTGGACATCTCAAAGCAAACCACTTCTCAACCACTTTCTCCGTGTAATTGTTCCAAGCGATAATTCAATCCAAGAAGCTCCCAAAGAGGACAATGAGCCATCTTACATTCCAAAAGCCCCATATCCTCGGAGGCTCACAAAGGTAAAGCAAGGTAATTCCATCAATGACATGATGGACATCTTCAAGCAGTAAGCATAAATATCCCTTTACTTGATGTTATTAAGCAAGTTCCCGCCTATGCTAAATTTTTGAAAGATCTATGTACAACAAAGAGACAACTACATATGCTAAAAAGGCATTTTTAAGCGAACAAGTTAGCTCTATAATTCAAAGCAACACTCCTCGAAATTTAAAGATCCAGTTGTCCTACTATCTCATGCATCTTAGGAAACCATAAAATTGAGAAAGCTTTGCTAGATTTAGGAGCTAGTGTTAATCTTCTTCCTTATTACGTGTATATGCAACTTGGACTAGGCGAGTTAAAACCAACATCTATGATTTTACAACTTGGCGATAGATCCGTGAAAGTACCCCAGGAATTGTAGAGGATGTTTTGATACGGGTTGACAAGTTTTATTTTCTGTTGATTTTGTTGTACTTGACACTCAACCAAAGACAAGACTCTACAAAACATATTCACTGTAATTTTGGTCGTCCTTTTCGGCAACATCTAATGCTATCATTAATTGCAGGAATGGAGTTATGCGACTATCCTTTGGCAACATGAAAGTAGAACTAAATATTTTTAATGTCAAAAGCTACCACATGATAATGAGGATGTTGGCGATGTGGACATGATAGAAGCATTAGATGATGATTGTCTTGCTTATACTAATTGTGATGATCGTTAAACATGTGCTTAACTCATTTGGGTTCTTATTTTGATATTGATAGTGCTATCAAAGAAGTTAATGTTTTGCTTGAATCAAAGACCGTCATAGGTACAACTAAATGGAAAGCAGAAAATTGAGCCACTTCCAACGAATGCCAAAGTCAATAGGTGCAAGAAAAGCAGGTCCTCCAAAGCATTATTCAGAGAGCCGTAAGGCAATCGGACAATAAGTCAAGCTAATGACTATAAATAAGCGCTTAATGGGAGACAACCCATTTTCTTACCCTTTATTTACTTGCTTTATATGTAGTAGTTTTAGATAGTTTAAATAATTTATTAGTTTTTATTTTATTGCACTTATTAGGTCTCACCTTGTCACGCGCAGGATGCCCCACTGCGAGCCGCTTGGATATTATGTAGGCAATCATCTTCCCGACCAAGGGTCCCAAGACTACTCGAGTCCACTACATACTAAGCGGATCCTTCTCATCCATCCCTGGGAGTAACGCACTTTTCCCTCCTACTCTGTGCTTTATGTTATTCTTACATTGAGGACAATGTAAGGTTTTTGTTTGGGGGTGGGTTATAAAGTATCATGTTACTTTAGTACTTTTGAATTTGCTTATCACTCTTGTCTCTATAATCTGAAATACTTTTTGAAAAAAAAAAAAAAAAAAAAATTTAGTTATTGTTGAATATCCTACCACCAATGATGATATCTGTTCAAAATTGAGCACATTTTTAGTAGACTATTAGACAACACTTGAACTCGTTCTTTTATATGAATTCTTATCCATGTTAGACACGATTATGAAAGCACATAGCCACTATTGACTTATCGTTTATTGGAGACATGACTTGAGTGTTGGTGTTGATATTATTGATTGAGTATCATGATGAAACATTTTGTTCCTACATTCTTAGAGCTAGTGACTAAAGCATGTTTTGAGAAACGGTTTGGGGTGTTAAAGTTACTATACGTTTACAAGACTTTTGATGGTTTGGGTTTTCTAGGTCTCATCTTTGGTTGAATGTGTTATAGTCAAGGAATCTAAACCGAGCACTACTCGCGGTGATAAAATTAAATGAAATATCTTACTCGAGCAATTAAGCACGTAAGGGTATCTATCTCGACTTAGGAGTCATCGACCCAAAGCTCGCTACATGAGTCCCTGTATCTAAAATAAGAAAACAAAAAAAAAAAAAAAAAAAGAAAAGAGAGCGACATTTATAAATTTACATCTTCACTCCTCTATTAGCTTTGTGGGACTCGAGCAATTAAGTGCGCTAGGGTATTTTCAAACACGGTGCCCTATGGTCATCGACTTGGGAGTCATCGACCCAAAGCTCGCTACTGGTCACATGTAAAGCTAGTGAAAGAGAAGTATTGCATGGATGTAAGGATGTAATGTGATGGGAGTTAAATAAAAAAAGGGTAGAAGTGCTCAGGAAGGATTGCTAGATTAGAACCTTAGAGACTGAAGATGAGAATTTAGAAACCTCTCACCATCCTAATTCTCAGAATACAAGTGCTAAGTTTTACCACTTTCGTTGAAAAGAAAGAGCATTGTGATGATCAATAGAAACCAACTTCGCTAGAACACCTCGGGATTTGAGAGAAAAGCTTTAGAAGTGTGATAACTACGAGAGGTGCAAGGAAATAAATGACTACAAAGGGTTCGGGATTGTTGAAATATCAACCACACAATATTGGTCATGGTCTAATCGTGTATAAGTTTAATTTTGGCTATTCACACACTCACACGAGGTCGAGTATCGGATAAGTGAAAATTTTTGTCTTTCGTTGTTTAATATCCTTTTAATAGTGTTGCTTTATTTTGAACTTGAGGCATATGGTAAGGAATTTAACATTGACTAATTTTTCGTTGATTCAATTAGCTTAGTTTAAATTATATTTTAGTTTTGTTTTTTTTGATTCGAGGACGAACAAAGGTTTAGTTTGGGGGTGTTTGATAAGTGCATTTTATGTACTTATTTTGGCCTTTTAATTAATCATTTATGTCGTCATATAGTTGCTTTTCTACTTAATCTAGTTTATTATTGTTTTATTTCAGTTTTGGACTTGTTGGTGAACAATTGGAGAAGTTTGGGCAAAAGAGCAATGATTTAGAAGATATCTCATAAGTTCGAGGACTCAATTGCACTCAACCCAAAGTTGAGGGACCAAACCGGAGATAATGTAAAGTTGAAGGACCAAATGGGATGTTATGAAAAGTTGGAGGACCTGAAATGACCAAGACCCAAAGTTGAAGGACCAAAGTGGCTACAGTTGAAACAAAAGGACCAAGTTGCAAACCTTTAAAGTGCAAACAAGCCGGGCGATCGCTGGCTTAATGACAATGAACGCCCAATGGTGAACCGTAAAGCAGAGACCTAGAACCGGCGCCTGGGCGATCGCCCGGGAAAGCACTGGGCGATCGCCCAGTGCAATTTTTGGCTGCGATTTCTGATTTTATTTTCTTTCCTTTTTTAAGTCCCAATTCAACTAGGAAAGGTTTTGGACGATTTTTTTTAGGTTTTCTTGGGATTTTTGTGGCACATTAGAGGCAATATAAATATGAGACATATTCTCATAACAAAGGAGGATTTTTGGGAGCCGAATGAAGGGAAGACGGAAGAAAACAAGAGAAGACAACTGACTGACAATCAAGAGTTTTTGAAGATTTCTTCTCCTTCAATCCATGCCGGGTTCTATCAATTCTTGTATTTTTAATTTAATTATGTTCTTCTAGTTTTTTCGTAGCCAAGGTGAGCGATGAAACCTTGTTTTAATTAAGTAATTATTTCATTATTCGTTTAATTCCTTTTTAGGGCTTTAACGTTCATGGTTCGTTCTTAACTAGATTAATTAAACATAATTTCTTTCATCTTAAATATCATGTATTTTTGATAGTTAGATATTGGTTTAATTAATCCATGCTTGATGCTTAAATAAGTTTTATTAATTGCTTTTGATTTTTCATCTTCTTTTTATTCTTATTGGGATACATAGAATGCTTAGGTAATCTTTGATTCTTTGTCTTCTTTCAATGGAATGTGATATGAAAAATGCTTAGGTAATTTATGTTTGAAGCATAAGGGAGCCTATATTTGATTCTTCTTCTTTTGGACTTAATTGATAAATCTTTAGGGACGACAATAGATTGATTTCGTGTTTGTCGTATGTTTTCTTTGGGAATTAATGAATGATTAGATGATTGCTAAGTTAGACAATGGTGGATTCCAAACCTTGGTGTTTTACACTTCTTGATTATTCAATCTCATTATTTTCGCGCGTAATTAGTTATTCTTTAAATTAAATAATTTCAACAAAACTCTTTTCGACTCAACTAGCATAGAATAATGATTAATTGGGATTAAATTACACCTTCCTCATAGCAGATCTACGTGGGATCGACCTCGCTTTTTACTTATCTATATTCGGTGAGATTCGTACACTTGCGAGTTAATTAAAATTTGACATAATGAGATTGAATAATCAAGAAGTGTAAAACACCAAGGTTTCGGAATCCACCATTGTCTAACTTAGCAATCATCTAATCATTCATTAATTCCCTAAAGAAAACATACGACAACACGAAATCAATCTATTGTCGTCCCTAAAGATTTATCAATTAAGTCCAAAGAAGAAAATCAATATAGGCTCCCTTATGCTTCAAACATAATTACTTAAGCATTTTTCATATCAAATTCCATTGAAAGAAGACAAAGAATCAAGATTACCTAAGCATTCCATGTATATCAATACGAATAAAGAAGATGAAAATCAAAAGAAATTAGTAGAATCTATTTAAGCATCAAGCATGGATTAATTAAACCAATATCTAACTATCAAAAATACATGATATTTAAGATGAAAGAAATCATATTTAATTAATCCATGCTTGATGCTTAAATAAGTTTTATTAATTGCTTTTGATTTTTCATCTTCTTTTATTCTTATTGGGATACATAGAATGCTTAGGTAATCTTTGATTCTTTGTCTTCTTTCAATGGAATGTGATATGAAAAATGCTTAGGTAATTTATGTTTGAAGCATGAGGGGAGCCTATATTTGATTCTCTTCTCCATCACTGCGACCAACTATGAAGTTAAAAGGATATTGATCCATATTGAAAGGTCAAGAGATATGCCTCTTGTTGGGTTGTATGTCCAAATTATATAATTTTGCTGTGATGAAATGAAAATTTTATATTGAATAAAACTTTAGTTTGTATTTATTTATTATTATTGCATTTATTTGGTATTGAGCATGTAAATAAAGTGCTAATGATCACTTGTGATAATATAAGTTGAGTGCTTGCGTTGAGAAGCATAGTGTGACACAATTTATATTTTGATCAAGAATAAAATTGTTCACAACTAATGTATAAGGGTCGGCGCCTTACCGAAAGATTGTAGTGTTGACTATTTAATCATTTGGATATGCGATTTGTTCTTATCGCAGAAATAGATTAATGATGACACTAGTACACTTGGAGTGTATTGAACGGACCACGTGTCGAATTTAATTATATAGCTTCACCTTGCGAATAATTAAATTTCACTTAATCACCGAGTATTTCATCTAAATCTTTTGACGAGATTTTGTATATCTTTTCGTTAGTTTGATAGTTCTTTGATTCTCTAATAGGTGAGATCAATTTAATTGATCAAATATCTAGGTGAGTTGGGAGATTGAGAATAAGCGAAGTAGAGAACTTGTATTTGTGTCGAGAATTGTCGCCTTGAAAAATAGGTCGAATGACAACTTAAGTATTTTCTGTTGAACGGTAGCGACGGCTAAACTTCGACATCTGTGAATTAGTTCACATGAAAGTTGAAGAAAATGTAACTTAAAATTAGTGAGAATAATTAAAAGGGTAAAACGATCATTTATGCTCATACTTAATTATCGGATCTCAGACAAGGATGAAATATATAAATACGGTAAGTAAAAGAAAAGTATTACAGCTTCTGTAATCTTATATATTCCGAGAGTGCAGTCTCTTGCCTTTAGTTGAAAAAGCAAAAGACTAATAATTATATCGAGGGGTCTAGGGTCGACTAGATAAAATCTAATTATTAGAGCTTGAAAAATATATGTCCGGATAGGTTTAATGGTAGCTCTATAAAATTTTGGGCTTAATCACAATTACTATGAAAGTTTTGGACTTGATTGTAAGTATGATATAAGTTCAGGGAATACATGTGTAATCAAATCAATCTTAAGCTAATTGGATTTGGATGCAATCAGGACTCTTGTCATTGTTTGCAATCAGGACGCTTGTCGTATTTATATCACATTACATGTGACGTAAATTAATTCGAACAATTAAGAAAAGAGAAGAGAGAAAAAATTCTTAAGTCTTGTTTGACTTAAATTTTATCTTCTTGGTTTTCTAAATCGAAACAGTCCAGAAATTAGTTTTTTGATTCAATTAAAGGGTGTCCACACGCTGGTGTAATCTATACTTGGGAGAATACCATAAAAGACTTGAATGTTAGGAACACCAAGTTCGTGAATCAAAAGCAGGAAGTTCATGAATCAGGTTGAGACCAATATCGTTTATCGATTTAAGTATAATACTAAACTATTAGTATTTAATTATAATAAACATCGAACGCTTAACAAAGATCTTGGTTTATTGAATTAAAGATTTTTTTAATTTTTCCAACTAATTCTCGTGTCAATTTCCAACACCTCTTTACTCTAAAAACTTGGGATGTAAGCTCGGTGACTTAAAGAGGATCACACCCCATTGCTTGGCTTCGGAAGAGAAGTGGCCAGCCTGAAGGAGCGATATACGTACAGTGTTGCTAGGCCCAGGATGATGAAAGTTGTAGTGTCATCTCTCGCAATCTGATTGTCTTCAACTTAAGAAGAGACCTTATTCATGGTCGTGGATCTTTCTTTGTTGTTAGCTCTAACTCCTATTATGATCCTACTCAGACTTGAGATCTGCGACTATAACCAACATTAGGAGAGTTGTTAGGCTGTACCCTAGTGGTTGCACTCCGACACCTAAGTTGGAAACAAAGTGACTAAAGTAATAGAAGGTGTGAGCAATATATGAGCAAGTTCAAAAATATTAAATTTATATATTATATTCATTAATATAGGACACGATGCATATGACATCGAACATTTGCCTTAGAAATATCCTTAAAACTACTAGAGCGTTAGAAATTTAAAAATATATGAAGAATAATAAGGCACGTCATATGATATGACCTATCGAATGTAAAATCCAATGAGTGTCAGCATCTCAATGCACTTGGCTGAAGTTATATGTGGACAAATCTTCCCAAATGTGGGGAAGAGAACATTCCCCACAATCAAAGTTAAGATTGCCAGCAAAGCAATGACGTCACCTCTAATTGAGTTCTCCAAGAAAATACTACTACTACTACCAGTCGTGATCTCCTGCCCTCAGGGGCAGGATAATTCACCACCTGCTGAGGTGTCAGCAGGTGGGTGGTTAATGTATATATTATTTTAACATTAACCACCCACCTGCTGACACCTCAGCAGGTGGGTGAAATTATCCTGCCCCTTGGGGGCAGGAGATCATTGTTCTACTACTACTTGCTAATTATATATGTATATATAAATCTTGTGCTAGCAGATCAACCCAGTAAATTGAGCTCCAAAAATGGCAGAAACAAAGAAATCAGAGCTTGTTTTCATTCCTGCACCAGGAATAGGTCACTTGATATCAACTATTGAGTTGGCTAAGCTTCTCACTGATAGAGATGAACACCTCTCGATCACAGTCCTCATCGTGAAGTTGCCAATGGAGTCGAAAACCGATTCCTATTCCCAAAAATCCAATTCGCGTATACGTTTCATAGAATTATCTCTCAATCAACCTATTACACCCAACAACTTTGTCACTGATTTCATCGAAGGCCACAAGGATCCTATAAGAGATGCTGTCACGAAAATAGTTCGTGATGAGTCCAACTCTATTAGACTTGCTGGATTCGTTATTGATATGTTTTGTACTACTATGATTGATGTAGCCAATGAGTTTGGTGTCCCGACGTATGTTTTCTTTACAACTACTGCTGCAATGCTTGGGTTCATCTTCTATTTGCAGAGTCGCGGTGATGAACAGAAGTTGGATGTGACTGAGTACAAGAACTCAAATACTAAGTTATTGATTCCCACGTACATAAATCCGGTTCCTGCTAATGTATTTCCTTCTAAATTATTTGATAAGGATAGTTTGGCTCCATTCGTCAGTATGGCAAGAAGGTTTAGAGAGACCAAGGGAATTTTGATTAACACCTTCTCGGATTTAGAAGCTTATGCATTGAAGTCCCTCTCTGATGATCATACAATCCCACCGATCTACTCAATAGGCCCGATACTTCATGTTAAGGTTGAAAATGATGACAACAACAAAGATTATGACGAGATCATCAATTGGCTTCACGAACAACCTGTTTCGTCTGTTGTTTTTCTTTGCTTTGGAAGTTTGGGTTGTTTTGATGTCGAACAGGTTAAAGAGATTGCGGTTGCACTTGAAAAGAGTGGCCACCGGTTCTTGTGGTCATTGAGAAAGCCTCCTCCCAAAGACTTCGAGCATCCATCAGACTACGAAAATTTTGAAGAAGTATTGCCAGAAGGGTTCTTGCAACGTACTGCAGGAATCGGGAAGGTGATTGGATGGGCGCCACAAGTGGCCGTCTTATCTCACCATTCGGTGGGAGGCTTTGTGTCGCATTGTGGTTGGAATTCGACGCTGGAAAGTGTCTGGTGTGGAGTGCCAATAGCGGCATGGCCAATGTATGCCGAGCAGCAGACAAATGCCTTTGAGTTGGTGAAGGACTTGGGAATTGCTGTGGAGATTAAGATGGACTATAGGAAGGGCAGTGATGTGATTGTGAAGGCTGAAGAAATTGAGAAGGGAATCAAGCACCTAATGGAGCCTGATAGTGAAATTAGGAATAAGATGAAACAGATGAAAAGCAAGAGTAGATTGGCTTTGATGGAAGGTGGCTCTTCTTACAATTTCTTGACACGTTTCATCGATACCATTCCAACGACGGATTAATTTCGGAAAGACTACCGAGCAACTTTGCAACACTAGACAGTGTTAAGAAATAAAAAGTAAATTTAAAGTTTTTATTTATTAAATTTTCTTATACGTCTTTTAATTTGATACGCAATTTCCACTACTCACATTTACTACATCGAAAGCTACATTGTAGTCTGTATGTGGATGAAATTTCGAAAGTCACAATGCATAGATTAGTAATAGTAGAATCATCACAACTCTTCAAGTATTGGCCCCATGGATAAATTGTCAAGAAGTCACCAAATAGCGAGTCACCATCTTGTTGTTGTACTAAACATGTCTTATTAGTATATTGAAACTAGAGATGGCAATGGGGGGTCCGGGGTGGGCGGTTATTTTTTTTTGTTAAACTGAAAAAAGAATTAAAAAAAAAAAGAAATACAAATTTTTTAAATATTTGTACCAAACAAAACAAAAAAAATTTAAGATTTGGATTGTAGTTTAGTGGTTAACGTTGGTAGTTTATAAGTTTCAACTTTGATTCGATTCTTCTTTAGTCCATTTTTAGTGAATATTATAATTTCTACTATATTTTATGATTTTTCAAAAAAAAATTTTTTTTTTAGGGAGTACGTCAAGGGGCAAAAAATTCTGCCCCAAACCCGCCCCTATTACTCGGCGGAGGTTCGAGTCGGTGGATTTTTTTGCCATCCCTAATTAAAACTCAATATATGCCATACAAAATAGTATAATGAAAATTTTATGCCTATCAAATACAGTAATCGAAAGATGAAAACATCGATTAGGTTGTAATATGTATGAAATCACGCTTAAAGGAGATAATTGGCATACAATCTTATTATCTTTGAACTTTAGTGCCTACTTGAATTTGGTCACTCTACTTTGAAAAAGTTCAATTTAGTCATTCAACTTCATTTAATGTTTCAATATCGTCCCTCCTTCCCAAGGTTGGTTATTCCATTTATCTTTGCATTAAGTGTAACTATAATTAGCAGCAAAGAGAAATGGAAGTGACTAACTTGAATCAAAACAAAAATTAGATGACCTTTTTAGAACAAATTATAAACAAGTGACTAAATCCAAACTAGATTATAAGTTTAGTGACCGTATGGGTTTTCTTACCCTAATTTGATGCACTTATTGTAATTGGACTCCTTGAGAGAGTTTAAAAGCCTCGACTATAATTTGACGTTTTTATATTGATGAATTATTTACACATGCACCCTTTAATCTTGCATAAATTTATAAAATACATCATTTATATAGAGTTTATTTACATTTTTCTTGTACTGTCTTTTAAAATTACAAATTACATACTTCTTCTTTTTTTATAGACTATGACAAAGAACATTATATGTCAAATATCGATCAAAAGAATTGAATTTTTGATCGTCGGTAATTACCGATATATTTTATTGTCCGTTGAAAACTTTTACTAATCGGAGTTTTACCCACGTATTTTTCGTCGGTGAAGCTCTGTTTTTAGTAGCGTTCAAATTCCGTTAGTGAAGTCCTATTTTTTAGTAGTATTCGTATGTGCAATTGTTACTGAATTATGTGTCTTTTATTAGATCTCGGGTGTTCAACTTAATTATTCAGGTTCTTAATTTGCAGGCTAAGTTGAAGTCACAAACAGTTGCAATAATGACTTTTTTATTCTCGCTCACAACCCCAATAAGCACTATGATAGGTTTTGGAAGGTAGCAACATTTATATTGAAGCGAGTCTCATTGCTCTTATTGTCGATGAGATTTATAATTTAGCATTGGCCGGGATCTTGATCTACATGGTACTCGGTAGACATTCTTTCACCCGAAATCCAAAAATGCAAAGCAATGAAAATAATTTTTTGTTACAAAAGAAATTATAAAATCAGATTAATTTATTAATTGAAAATATTTTTTGAAAAAAATAACATTATAATTTATCCACATACACTAAAATTCATCGATAATTACCAACGAATTGTGTTGACGATAATTATCGGTAAATTGTTGGACCGTCCGTATAAATATGTTGGTAATTACCGAAGGCTAACAATCCGTCAGTAATTACTGATGGACACGACCAACAATCTGATGGTAATTACCGTCCACTACAAGAAAAATAACTTTTTACAACATCTAAACAACAACATTTATTAATTGTATGTTGCTAAAAAAGATTTATCCCAATAGTCATTAAATGTATGTTGTCATTGATTAACTAAACTAAGATTTGACAACAGTATTTAAATACATGTTGTTAATGTATCATTTTGCAACGTTCGTAGTCTGTTGCGGAAATTTTATATATATATCGTCATTTAACAACAGACATTGACTGTTGTAAAAAATAGTCTATTCGGCAATGTTTGCTGTCTGTTGTAAAAAAATAATTTATTTGGCAACGGTCGCTGCACGTTGTTAAAATATATACTTTTTGACAATAAATATAACATATTGTTAATAAACATACAAGGTGCTGTTATTAAGGGTGTGTTTGATTTTGATTAAAATAAGATTTTTTGTAAATATTGATAAACGTTGATGAAATGTGTAGTTGAAAAGTTGTAAAAAATTGTGGGTCAATAAAATGTGTGGTTAAAATTGATTGTTGACTTTGACTTTAGCTTTTTAGTAAAATTTTAATTGATTTCAAATAAGCTTAAGCACATTAAAAAAACTGACCCACGAATACAAATTGAAACCTAAGATTACTTTTCAGAATCGGAGGTGATAAGCAGTCCCAAATTTGGCTCCAACACAAAATCCATAGCCCATCTTCATCCTCTCTCAACAGATTCACAAATTGTAAGCAATTGAAACCCTTGCTCGTCCCTCACCCGTCTTCATCCCCGATCCTTGGATATTCCCAAATTAAATTGCGCAATTGAAGCCCTAGCTCGTCCTTCGCCTGTCTTCATCCTTAATCTTTGCAGTTTCATTTAAGGATTCATCCAGTTGTATGTAATGAGTTTTATACATATATCATATAATGTAATTTGAATTTAAATGATTTAGAAAGTAAAATGTAAAAGAGTAATAATAAATAAAATTTGTTCCAAAAAAATAGATAAAAATCATTTCATTTTTTAATTAAAAAAGAAAAGACAACTTAGATAGTTGAACGTTGTGAAAACATACAGTTGAACGTTGTGAAAGACTACTGATAAGTGCATTTCGTGCACTTATTCGAGCCTTTAAACTAAGCTTTTATTTCATCATTTTATTGAATTTTTACTTAATTTAGTGTATTTTCCTTTCTATTTCAGTTTTGGACCCGTTTATAAGCAATTGAAGAAGAATAGAGGAAAAAGCAACAAATTGATGAAATCGACGAGTAAATTAAGTTTTTGAAGTGAATATCAAGAGCCAAACATTGGAAGATGAGAAAGAAAATAAAATCAATTAGTTTAAGGTGTTTTGGAGTGACAATGAAGAGTTGAATCAATAGATCAAACACCAGAAAACTAAAGAACCGAATTGAGAAACTACCTACTAAAGCATGTGGAGAAATTTGAGTACAACTTTTTATATAGAAATCTCCAAAAGGAAAATTATATACCATTGGAAATATAATTGAATTACAAGTCTAACACTTTTTACGAATATCAATTTGAAGTTTCCTACAAGAAGTTATGGCCATTTGAAAAACAGCCGCCGCAGAGAAAAAAACTTATCAATTAGGAAACCTTTGGAACACGATTTTAATAAATTTTTGGGATCTTTTGGGGCACAATTAGGTAACTATAAATATAAGTTATTAACTCATAATTAGGGAGCCGTTTGGAGGGTCGTTTTAGGCCGATTTGGGAGCCGATTTAGAGATAAGAACGGGAGACAAATCAAGAACGAAGATCAAGATTCATCCTTTCAATATTAAAACGAAGATCAAGTTCCAGGTTTTATCTCCCAATTATTTTCTTCATATCCGGGTGATGGCTTCCATATTTTATTTTTATTTTTTCATTTCTTCTTGTTAGCATGTTAGGTTAAATTCTTTTAGTGCTATGATCATGATGAAACTTGTTTCATGATCCTTTAATTATTTGAACCTAGTTTTTGATATTTAAGTATGTTTTTAATTTTGAATATTTAATATTGATTTCTCTTCATCTACAATTATGTGCGCAATAGTTGTATGATTCTTGTGGCTTATTTTACTTTCGAGAGATGGAAAATAGGTTATACATAATATAAATTATCGTAGAGTCCGATAGGGGATAGAGATATACCACTATGCTTTACGTGATCTTTAAGTATTCACAAATTCTAATGCATTATTGTATGTTCGCATCCGTCATAGAGATATAGTCAGGTCATATATAGGAATATGTTTAATTCTACTTGAAAAAGATTGTTAAACAAATTAGGAATATTGATCTTCATAATTAAATCATGTTATCAAATTCAACGGTTCTGGTTAAAGGGAATTGGTATAAGTGGATTCGGGATCCTAGTACGCTTTTCTTTTCTTTCCTAATTTTAAAGTAATTCTTCTTTAATTTAATCTCTTATTTGTTTGAATTATAATTAGTTAATTGTTCTTAGTTTATTATTCTAATTAGTTCTTAATCACCAATTTTCTAAAGTTTATTAGATTCGGTTAAAGTTAATTTAATTGAAATATCTAAATATCTGTGAGTACGACACTTGGACTCATAATCCACTTTATTACTTGAGCGATCCGTGCACTTGCGAAATTATTAAAGATATAAAATCGCTGACAACTACACTCTATAAAAGACGAAAGTGTGCATTAATTGTTGTTAAAAAGAAAAGACAATGTACAGTTGAACGTTGTGAAAAGACTATACGTCTATAAAAGACAACGTGCATTAACCATTGTTAAAAAGAAAAGGCAACGGACAGTTGAACGTTGTTAAAAAAAAAAGACAACGTACGATTGTGTGTTGTTAAAACTCAAATGTACGTTGCTAAAATATAAATGACTACGCCATTTTTATTTTTAGCAACAGACATTACATGTTGCTGTAGAGATCTACTTTCGACAACATCAAATGACACAACATACGGATGCACGTTGCTAAAGACCTACGACAACGTTTTCTGTCCGTTGCAAAAACTATTTTTCTTGTAGTGGTGAGATTTTATTGTTTGTCGAAAACTTTTACAAATGGGGTTTTACCCACCGATTTTTCATCGGTGTATAATCGTCGGAATTGGTGGTTTTCACAGAAAAATAGGTTTCATCGATGGAAAATTTTGTCAATGAAGCCCTATTTTTAGTAGTGTTTGTATGTCCAATTGTTACTGAGTTGCTCGTCTTTATATTGACGAGTGTATTGTATAAAGATCCATATAACATACAGAGTAGCGTTCACCTGCCCCAAATGGGGCAGGATGTAAACTTCACCGATGTGGCCGCGCCACATCAGCGTGTGGGGGGTTTTAAGTAAATAGGGCTGCCCCAAAATGGGCAGCCCATTTCTTCACGCCATGAGTATTGCTGGACAGCCCCTTTTTTACTCCAATCTGATTGATTTTCTCTCTCTCCATTCCTTACCCTAAGCCGACGACTGCAGTGCTTTTTATCCACTTTGAAATCTCCGACCACTTTTGGGGCAAAATCAGTGACGCTAACGGCACTTCTTACTATCTACTCGTCCCAGACTTCGGAGATTTCTGAATTTTTTTTTTTTTTTTGCAAATCGACCGGGCAGTACATTCATTCTCATTCCAACGACAGTAAGTTTGCAAACTTTATAGTTGAATTTGATTAGGAATTTTATATGTAATAAACGGACTTGGAAAAATAGCAAATTTATTTGAATTAGTTAGATTGCATCCAATGTTTTAATTGCTGAATTGGTAAGTTGCATCTGAAATTTAAATTGCTGCTGTAAATACATTCATTCCCATTATATTAGTAAGTTTGTATCCCTAATTTAAATTGATGCGGTAAATATAGGCGTATTTGTTTTAATTAGCTGATGTGTTTGTAGGAATGGAGGCAGAAAGTTCAAGCAATGTGTTTGTTCCACAAGTTACAATAAGCCGAATTCCAAAGATTGGACAACAGTTTGAATCACATGAGGACGCATATGATGTGTACAATCAATATGCATGCTGGAGGTCGGTTTTAGTACACGCATAGCCAATAGTAGGAAGAAGAAGGAAACGAATGAAATATATTGGAAATTATTCGTGTGCTCTAAAGAAGGAAAAATCGACGAAACATATCAGAACATGATCATTCAAGTCAGTCAAACTTCTCACGGGAAATTCGGATACTAAAACATGGTTGCCAACTTGGGGTTCAATCTCATCGGCCCAAGTAAACCCTCCACATATGACACCTTCCTACAAAAGAATAATATTAACCAAGTTAGTCCGAAAAAAAAAAATCTAACAACATTATGAAAACAATACTCGTACCTTTACATTGTGGCATCTCCAATACTTACGACGAACAGGATTTCGCTCATCGTGTGATGTGTGTATCTTCATATACGCACTCACATTTACATCTAATGCGGGTTGCACATTATTCACTTTGGAGGTGGACATTGATGGATACCTATTTATTTATCGAAATCCACACCAACAAACCAAAAATCATCTACCTTGTGGACATTATACTAACATCAAATAAGAGGCTCGAGATAAGAATGCAACAGGCGAAGATACATACGTCCCCGCCATGGCTGCATTTCACCGGTTGCATTTTGGATTATTGTTTTGTACAACTCCTAATCTCATGCCATCCAGGTTGCCAAGCCAAGTTACGGTTTTCATAGTGTCCTAGCCGAAAATCATTCGCTCATTTTTGCAATAATTTTATAATATCATCACAGCCTCTACACAAAGAACGTTAAATATAACCAATTTACAACTCCTAATTTCGTGTATTGCAAAATTCAGTCTCAACATATTATGAACCACATCAAAAATCAAAATGATGAAGTAGTCCCTTCTCACTGAACCAGATTAAGAAATCATAATTCTAGAGTGCCGTTCTCACTGCCCCATAACGTTTCAAACGAAAAAATCATGGTTTCATAAGCAACAATCCACAATAACACGTAACCCACATATTCATGAACGATCCTACAGTCGAAGGGTTGTTAATTGATTGACCTACATATCATTGGGTACGAGGAAGGGGTAACAACCCTTCAAAAATTCCCAATCTTCCTCTCCCTCATCAATTAAATAAGTATATTATACATTCGATGATTTCTTTTACATCGAAGCCCACAAGATATATGGAGGAACGTACCTACAGTGCGAAGTAACTGTTCGTGAACAATGGGTGGTGTTCTCTCAACCGGAGTTTTTTCTTTGCAAACCGTGGTCTATTCTCCACCGGCGGAGCTCCTTCAACGTGCGGTGGTGTCGCTACCGGTGGAAGCCCCTTTCCAGGTAGGAGGACCGGTCGATTTGCAAAAAAAAAAAAAAAAAAATTTTAGAAATCTCCGAAGTCTGGGGCGAGTAGATAGTAAGAAGTGCCGTTAGCGTCACTGATTTTGCCCCAAAAGTGGCCGGAGATTTCAAAGTGGACAAAAAGCACTGCAGTCGTCGGCTTAGGGCAAGGAATGGAGGGAGAGAAAATCAATCGATTGGAGTAAAGGGGACCGCCCAAACAATACTCATAGCGTGAAGAAATGGGTCGCTTATTTACTTAAAAGTCCTTGACACCGATGTGGCGCCACATCGGTGATGAGTTTTACATCCTGCCCCATTTGGGGCAGGTGAACGCTACTCATAACATACATATATACAAG
The DNA here is from genome assembly GCA_023638005.1 of Forsythia suspensa. NCBI lineage: Eukaryota > Viridiplantae > Streptophyta > Magnoliopsida > Lamiales > Oleaceae > Forsythia > Forsythia suspensa. The sequence goes on from CM042667.1 coordinate 349,944, forward strand.
TACGTATGAACTCATTGAGTCTTCGTCATCTTTGAAAGAAATCACATTTATTTCTACTGTTCTACATTAAATAAAAATCATCTTTAAAACCTAATGACTTGTGCATGTCTTGTTAAATGATGTTGAAGAAATATGAAAGAGATGAAGAAATATAAAAGAGAATATGTGGAGAGAAATAATTCTCTATATTGATTCAATTGTATGAATGATTGAATGATGAATATTACAAGAGTACAATGTATATATACTAGTAGGAAAAGAAATCTGCCTAAATATATAAATATTACATATATGATATCTTTCTATAAATACAATTTTACCAACAAGGTGAATATAAAATATGGTAAGTAAATATATGTTAATACTCCCCCTCAAATTAGAGCATGTATGTCAACGATTGCCCAACTTATGAAAGTGAAACCGTGAAATGCCTCCTTGCCCGGTGCTTTAGTAAATAAATCGCAATCGATTGTCGCTTGAAAACATAGGCGCCTCGATCTCTCCTTAATGATTCGCTCACGAACAATATGACAATCTATTTCAATGTACTTTGTCCTCTTATGATATCTTTGGATTAGCCGCAATATGTATTCTTCGCTTGATTGTCACAATATAAGGTTGCTGCTTGTGGGGTGATCCACACATAAGTCTATCAGCAACTGTCTCAACCACGTAAGCTTACAAGTAATGGAAGCCATTGTCCTATATTCTGCAAGTAATGGAAGCCATTGTCCTATATTACGCCTCGTGAAGATTTGGACACGATGTTTGCTTCTTGCTTCTCCATGATATAATTGCCTTTCCCAAGAATACACAATATCCCGTGAATCGACCCGTCGTGGTAGTAATATCTCCATCCCAACTGCATCACAAAATCTCGCTTAGCTGCAATTTTCCACTTGATGGAAAATATAATTCTAAATCCGGTGCTCCTTTCAAGTATCGGAGTAATCGGTGAACCGCATCAAGATGGGGTTGTCTAGGTGCTCGCATGAACCGACTGAGTGTATTGACCGAATATGAGATTTACGGTCTAGTAATGGTGAGATAAATGAGCTTTCTACCAACCGTCGATAATATGTAGGATCTTTCAACAATTTTCCATCCGTCGAATTAAATTTTGATGACTACTCCATAGGAAATGTTGCGAGGTTTTGCTCCAAGTAATCCGACCTCTTGAAGAATGTCAAGAGTATACTTCTTTTGATTTATCGAGATCCTTGATCTCGAGCGAGCAATTTCTACTCCAAGAAAGTATTTTAGTGTGCCAAGGTCCTTCAACTTGAATTGAGATACAAGAAACGTCTTCGTGGAAGAAATCGCTTTATCGTTTCGTGACAATCATATCATCCACATATAATATAACAAGCAGTAAATGAATCACCACCGACCTTGGTATAGAGTGAATAATCTGCATGTGATTTGCTTGAACCCAAATGAATAATAGCGAGATACAAATTTTGAAACCAAGAACGAGATACTGTTTCAATCCATATAGAGATTTATGAAATCGACATACAATCGGTGTCTCCCTCAGCGACGAAATCCGGTGGAGGAGTCATATAGACTTTTTCATCAAGGGTACCATGAAGAAAGTCATTGTGTACATCCATCGATGAAGCGCCCGATATCGAATAGAGGCGACAACGAGTAAGCATCTGACTGTTGTTAACTTTGCAACTGGAGCGAAAGTTTCATTATAATCAATCCCTTCTCGTTGTGTAAACCCCTTTACCACCAGCCGTGCTTTGTAACGTTCAACAGTACCGTCAGAATTAAATTTGACCTTAAATACCCACTTACAACCAATAGGATGAGAACCCGGAGGAAGTGGGACAAGGGACCAAGTGTTGTTTTCTTCCAAGGCACGGATTTCATCATTCATAGCAGCTACCCACTTGGGATCCTGACATGCTGCCTCAAATGTTGTTGGCTCAACAATATGAGAAATATTGTATGTGAGGGCACAATGAACAGAAGAAAGATTGCTATATGACACATACCTTGATATAGGATGTCGAGTGCTGGATTTGACCGGAAGAGACCCAGTTTGAGTAGGTAGAGCATGATTGATATAGTAATCTTTTAGGTGAATTGGGGTTTGAATTGATCTTGTGGATCGTCGAATTTGTTATTAGGTATGACAAGAGGTTGGTCCGGCCATCCGCCGGTGAAGGTGGGGAAAATTGCTCAACCGGTCTACCGGAATGTGGAGACGGTCGACCGTCGAGCTCTCTCTCAGAGAAACGGATGAGGGAACTGGCTGACCAGACAGTCGACTGGGTGAACTCTTTGTTAAAACGGATGATGGAACCGGCTGACCAGAGGGTCGACCGGGTGAACTCTCTGTTGAAACGGAAGATGGAACCGGACGATCGGTAGGTCGACCGTTTGAACAGTGTGCGAGACCTGCAGGCAAGGAATCTGTTTCTGCTATATGTTGGTTATCAGGGTAAGGTAAATGTGGCATTTCAACATCCAGAGGCATAGATTGTGGTAATGGAATGGAGTTAGTGTCTTCATTTGGCTGGGAGGCGTATGGAAATATGGTTTCATGGAACACGACGTCCCGGGACACCACTAGTTTTCTATCGGTGAGGTCATATAAAAGGTATCCTTTTTGTCCTAAGGAGTATCCAAGAAACACACACCGTCTGGCCCTTGTGTCAAATTTATGGCTGGGTTTAAGGTTTGTGGCAAAACATAGGCAACCATAGACACGCAAATGAAAATAAGGTGGTAATTTCTTGTGCAATCTTTCGTATGGTGTTTTGTATGAAAGCAATGGAGAAGGTATCCGGTTGATAAGATAACAAGCCGTTTTGATATGTTCCCCCCAAAATTTTAATGGAAGGTTAGCTTGAAATCTAATGGCACGGGCTACGTTAAGGAGATGACAGTGTTTTCTTTCTACTACTCCATTTTGTTGAGGGGTATATGGACATGACCTATGAAAATTGGTGCCATTTTGATCTAAAAATGTTTGCAAGGATAAAAACTCTTGACCATTATCAGATCTTAGGGCTTTTATAGTCAGGTTGTGTTGTGTTTTAACCCAAGCAAAGAAATTCTTAATTATGCTTTCAGTTTCAGACTTGTGACGCATGAGGTGTACCCAAGTATAACGAGAAAAGTCATCAACAATGGTAAGGAAATAACTTGCACCGTAATAAGAATAAATTCTATGAGGTCCCCAAATATCACAATGAATCAGATCAAATAGTTTATTGCTAAAAATTTGACTAACCTTAAAGGGTAGTCTAGATTGTTTAGCCAAATGACAAACATCACAAATATCGTGGGAATCAAAACTAATATCCGAAATACTTTGTGCTAGGAATTGAAGAGGTGAGGCGGAAGGGTGCCCAAGACGTTTATGCCTCGGGTTGGTGGATCTCTTGGTAGTATAATGTATTTGTGGTTTTTGTGAAAAGTAATATAGACCGTTGCTCGCCTTCCCAAGCCAATTGTCTTCTTCAGTAGTTAAATCCTTCATGACACAAAAATCGTGGTAAAATATCACATAGCAACCTAATCCTCTAGTAAGTTTATCGATAGATAATAGATTAACTTTGAAGTTGGGAACATAAAGCACATTATCAATGAATCATATTATTCCCTAAGTCAATCGCACCAATAGATTTAATAAGAGCATGACCCCATTCGGTAATTGAGCAGTTTTGTGCTTTGGCATGGATTTATTCTCAACGATCCCATCCTTCGTCACATGGTTAGTGGCCCCGCTATCAATAATCCATGAATTACTCAAAGAAGTAGTAGAAGAATTGATACCGTGTGTTAACATAAGACTTATCATTACCATCTTGTTGTTCAAAAGTGTAATGATCCGCTTTCGTATTCCTTGGTCATGAGCATTCTTCCTTCCTTTGGGCTAAGTGTAAAAGCGGTAACAGTGTTTGTGAAGCGTTTGTTTCGTGGGCTTCACATCCTTCCCATGAAATTTGTGCCATAGAGGAAAGCGGTATGAAATAACAGTATCAACAATGTGGCATCATCCCTACGATTGGGTGACTGTCGTCATTTGTCTAGTTTCCGTCGAAACGGTCGACCGGTAAGATGAAACGGTCGACCGGTTCGGCCGATCTTCACTCTTCCAGTTCGATCTCCAATTGATTGAATGTTGTCCTGGTGCTTTGATCTTCTCATTAAGTGGTTTAGAAACGGGGATTAAGCCGGGATGATCGGATTGCTGTAGAGCTATGGGATCCGATTGGGCAATTGTCGCTTTTATGATTTTTGTGCCAGACATCGTTGCTCAGAATCATCGCTCTGATACCATGAAGAAATATGAAAGAGATGAAGAAATATAAAAGAGAATATGTGTGGAGAAATAATTCTCTATATTGATTCAATTGTATGAATGATTGAATGATGAATATTACAAGAGTACAATGTATATTTACTAGTAGGAAAAGAAATCTGCCTAAATATATAAATATTACATATATGATATCTTTCTATAAATACAATTCTACCAACAAGATGAATATAAAATATAGTAAGTAAATATATGTTAATAGATGTATGCACACAATTACTCTAAGAGTAGCCATTATTCTATTTGAAAAGAAAACTCTCTTTTACTAAAAATTCTTTTCCACTCTCTTGATTTTCGACACAATCACTAGTGATGAATTTTGAATAATACTCACATGGATGGATTTGCAAGATTGTTTTCCTGCTTTCATCTTATTGTTTCTTACCGCAGTTTTAGGGAAATGCACATGTGAATCCAAGGAGGAAGATCGGAACAAAAGCTTAGCACTCAGATATACTTTAGCTACCATTGCTTCAACCCTGGTTGCGAGTGCAATTGGGGTTTGTCTTCCAGATTTGGGTAAGATAATACCAATTTTGAGTCCAGAAAGAAGTTTTTTCTTTATTGTAAAGACATTTGCAACCGCAGTAATTTTTAAAGTGTTAAGATTACAATCTCACTAACGTGATTACAACCTTTGAACAATACAACCAAAGAGCAAACTATACACAATAGAATAATCTGAACTTTAGACCTTGTATATACATCAGCCAAAAGATGAAGATAAGGCTCAGGTTAACGAACCAACATGGAACACTGCAATCTGCCTTACCAAGAATAGGCACAGGTTTCTCCTGATCACTAGAATGACCTAATCAGCTTACCCAAGAACACACCCTTAATCAGCAAAGGCAACCCCCAAACCAAGATTTACTGTTCATCTACTGAGTCATTAACCAGACCCAGACGAACCACTTTACTGTTCACTCTAATCTCCGGCTGTTAAGCCAACAACCTTACTCTTTATTCCCAAAGAAAAGAAAAGGAAAAACGGAGAAGAACCAGAGAAGAACCCTAAGGAGATGAAGCCAGACAGAGAGGTTTCAGATGGAAGGAGAGAGAAAAACTCAAAACCAAGACTAACCGTATTAGATTCCCCAAATCAGAGATGAAGGGTATATTACTTTAATCGATTCAAAGAATTGGATTTAATCCAATGGTTGATATTGATCTCAAGAAAGCACAATCCACAACTCAATGAAGGGCAATCAAACACCGCCACGACACCACCAATCTTTGAAGGAAAGAGGCGTGTTTTACTTTGGGTTTGGGAGACACGATTTATAACATTCTTCACCTTGGATCACTAACCCATACCAAGATTCTTGATTGCAGATTGCTATCCATTTTAATGGTTGTTGTTTCATCATAGCCTTGTGCTTCCCAGTCAAGACCCTGCAAACATTGAAATTTAACCAGTATCAATTAACAATTTAGCTAAACATGAATTAAATTTACTTACAGGGAGCACCTTGGTACCCATGTCAATTTGGATTCGTAAGTATCAATTTTTAACAATGACAATTCATCAGAAGCTAATTGTTCTCTAACAAAATGATACTTCACCTCTATATGCTTTGATCTTTCATGATAAACAGGGTTTTTGCAAAGCATTAAGGCACTTTGGCTATCAGTGTAAAGGAAAACTTTATTTTTCAGAATATCAATTTCATAAAGTAGACCTTTTAACCATAAACTTTCATTTCTGACCTCGATGATAGCCACATACTCGCCTTTCAATTGCTTGAAAGAGCCACTAAAGACCGAAGTTGAGATTTCCATGATATACAATTTTACCAAGTGTAAAAAGCGGTTGTGGATTTTCGTTGGTCTCGTCACCAAGAAAATCGTAATCCACATAACCGTTAAAGTCAAATCATCATGGCATTTCACATACACAAGACCGGTGTTTAAGGAACCAAATATATACCTTAAAAGCCACTTTAGACCAGCCCAAATGAGGCTTACTGTGGTTGGCCATGAATCGCTAAGAAGACTAATGGCAAAGGCAAGGTCGGTCTTGTTGTCAACATGGAGTACATCACGGATCCTATAGCATTGGCATAAGGAATGTGCTCCATTTCCTTTCTTTCATCATCATTAGTAGGAGACCGATTAGAGGAAAGAACCATATGGCCGACTAGGGCACATTAACAGACTTAGCATCTTTCATGCCAAACTTAGAGACTACCTTATTCAAGCACGACCCCTGAGTTATGGTCAGTCTATTTTCAAGTCTGTCTCTCTTGATTACCATGCCTAAAATCTTTCTAGCACTGCCTAAATCTTTCATCTCAAACTCAGACTTAAGAAGAACCTTTAGTTTCTCAATCTCACCCTTACTACTACTGGCTAAGAGCATATCATCAACGTAAAGAAGAAGATACACAACACAATCTTTCAGATTGTTGTTAAAATAGAAGCAGGCATCATACTGACTTCTCCTAAAGCCAATTCTAATGACAAAGGAATCAAAACGTTTGTACCATTGCCTTGGAGACTGCTTAAGGCCATACAGGGACTTCCTAAGACGGCAGACATGATCGACTTCCCTTTAGCTTCAAAGCCTAAAGGTTGAGATATGTAAATGGACTCTTCTAGCTCACCATGCAAGAAAGCAGTTTTGACATCTAATAGCTCTAATTCCCAGTTAAACTGGACAATTAGAGCAAGAACCAGTCTAATAGTCTTATACTTAACAACAGGGAAAAAGACTTCATTGTAATCTATGCCTTCTCTTTGAGAAAAGCTCTTAGCAACCGGGGCCCGCCTTATATCTCTGGGGATCAAGATCATCGCTTTCCTCTTTTAGTTTATAAAGCCATTTGACTTTGGATAACCTTCTCGATCTTTAGGCTTGTTAACCGCCCTGTATCATTCCTAATTAAAGATTGCATTTCATCCTTCATAGCTTCTACCCACCTGCCTAGAATTAGGACATGACCACGGCTTCATCATAGGTCGTGGTTCTAAGCTTTCTAAGGCTTCACCAAACAAGAGCATACTCAACCATATTTATAGAACTATACTTGGGATTGGGCCTAATCCGTCTTCTATCTCTATCCCTAACCAACTGATAGTTTTGAATATCAGTTTGATCACTAGTACCAGGTTGAGTAACTGCATTGGGACCGCAGCTGCATCGCTCGTAAAGGTTAGGGTTATTTGGGGTACCTGTATCAATCAGATGGTCATTGGATTGGACTTCTCCAGAGTCACCTTTCTCTAACTCTACCCTTCTGATCTCAGTCACAACTTTAGGAGTCTGATCAGGTTCAGTACCATCAATTTTCTTACACTTAGGCATTTCTGTCTCATTAAAGATGACATCTCTACTATTGATGATCTTAATTCCCCTTTCTTCACTTACCCATAGCCTATACCCTTTAACACCTGTAGGATACCCTAACATCACACACTTGGATGCCCTAGCATCCAATTTCCCCTGGTTCTGGTGAGCGTACGCAGCACACCCAAACACCCTTAAATGTGAGAGGTCAGGAGGTTTTCCTCCCCACATTTCCTCGTGAGTTTTAAAGTTAACAAAGACTAGATGGGGATCTGTTAATGAGGTAAACAAAGAAGGCAAGTCGCTTCACCCCAAAAAACCTTTAGAAAGGCCGTAACTAATTAACATACACCTAACCTTATCCATAATGGTTCTATTGTATCTCTGCAACCCCATTTTGCCGAGTGTGTGTGCCTAATCGTTCTATGCTCTGGATTCCTTTTCTCTACTGTAAAAGGTCAAACTCTTGATTCTGTAATTCAAGGCCATTGTCAGTCCTTAAAGTTCGACCTTGGTTTCTTTTTGGTTTTCAACTAAAGTCACCCAATTTTTAAAATTTTCAAAGGCTTCATCTTTAGTTCTCAAAGAAAAGATCCAAAGTTTCCACTGTAATCATCTACCGAGAAAGGAAATACCTCTTGCCTCCATGAGTGGGGTGTTTTCGTGCCCCCCACAGATCAGCATGGATATAAGCTAAAGGCTTAAGAGAATTGTGTGACCCCTTACCAAAGCTAAGTCTATGGGACTTTCCTAAGACACAAGTTTCACAAAATGAGAGGGTAGAAATCTGATCTTTTCCTAGAAGTTGCTGATCATTCAGAAACTTTAAGCCTTTATTTCCTATATGCCCAAGCCTTTTGTGCCAAACCTCTGTCCTATCCTCATTTACAGAGAGAGAATCAGAGCTATTAGCCAAAAGGGCTTCTCCCTGAAGGTAGTATAGACCACTTCTTTTTGGTCCTTTCATTACTACCAGAGAGCCCCTCCCAATTTTCAAGACATTACCCTCAGATTTAAACCAATAACCTTCATATTCTAAAACCCCTAGAGCTATAAGATTTCTCTTAAGGTTAGGAACATATCTCACATTATGAATGGTTCTAGTTATCCCATCATGCATTTTAATGGCAATGTCCCCAACACCCTCAACAACTTGAGAGTTGTTGTCCCCATATACACCTTTCTTCGCTCAATATCCTTATAGTTATTGAACCAAGATTTCATAGGACTCATATGGAAAGTACAACCCAGTCAAGAATCCACTCTTGGTCGTGATTGTCCTCAGACACATTCATAACGTGTAGGTTATCTAATTCATTTTCAAGAGCAACATTGTTTCGATGTTCTGATTGGTCTTTCTGTTTCCTCTTAAAATCATAACAATCTCTCTTAAAATGACCTAACTTACCACAAAGTGGTAACATTTCTTGTTACTCTTATCCCTAGACTTAGACCTACCTTTGGATTTGCTCTTAGACTTCTTAGAGTTGTTGTTACCTCCCTTTTCTCGCACCTCCCTCTAACAAAATGACTTTCTTCCTTTGTGCCCCCCTGCACTCCTTTTTGACCTCAAGATCTCTAGACCTAAGAGCATCTATAACAATTGTTTGAGTCAAAGTATCCCTAGAGTACTTAATAGCATTTTTCACATCTTTATAGGAGTCAGATAGAGAATTCAACAAAATCACAGCAAGGTCTTCATCAGTAAAGGTTTTCCCATTGTGAGACAAACTTTTAACAATTATGCTAAAATCGAGATAGATTTAGTTCCGATCCTTACTTGTGTCCATTTTAAAACTAAGCAGCTTTTTCAAGAAGGTAGATTTTGTTAGGCAAAGTTTTAGTCAAGAATAAGGCATCTAAAGCGGACCATAGTTCTTTTGCAGTTTTTGAATCATCTACTTGTCTCACAATGTTATCAGACAAATGCAAAATAATATAACTATATGCTATTTCATTTATATCAACAAATTTCTTCGGGTTTTCTTTTAATTCATCGGGGTAATTTTCTCGGGTCATCAAGAGCTTTAGCCACTCTTTGTTGAACTGAATGGCTCTCATCTTTGTTTCAGATAGAGTAATCACCCTTTCCATCGAATATTGACAATTCAACCCTCGAACCCATTCCAGGTTCTAAAAAAGGAGTGATTTCTCTAGACTGCATTTACTAATTCTTTTAAGTAAATATGCAGGGAACAAATGATGGTTTTCTCAAACAGCAAGAAGACAGAACACAACACCAGATATATATTCAGAGGAAATCCAATATATCCTAACACGTTCTAAAGCTCACTTAAACATATACTCCAAAAACGACAGTTAAGACTCAAGGAATTCACATTATACACATAGCACATGTAAGAATGATGAAAGTAGCATTCAGGTCACACATTAAAGATTTTCAGTTAGTCACTAATCAGGATATTCAATGGTCAGAAAATCCTTACCAGATATTGTTGTCAAAACAGTACACAAAGTTCTTCAGTACTTGTTAAGAGTTTTTTCAGAATACCAGAAATTATATCACCACAGGAGAGTAGAATGCAGAGTAATACCAGCAATCAAGAATACCAGGAATCACGTTCCTTAATGTAAGGTTTATCTGCGATCTGACAAATCTATCATTAACTTGATAGACCTGTCATCGCAAACCCTTGACCACAGCCCAGAAACTTCAGAGAATGGCTCTGATACCAGTTTGTTAAGATTACAATCTCACTAACGTGATTACAACCTTTGAACAATACAACCAAAGAGCAAACTATACACAATAGAATAATCTGAACTTTAGACCTTGTATATACATCAGCCAAAAGATGAAGATAAGGCTCAGGTTAACGAACCAACATGGAATACTGCAATCTGCCTTACCAAGAATAGGCACGGGTTTCTCCTGATCACTAGAATGACCTAATCAGCCTACCCAAGAACACACCCTTAATCAGCAAAGGCAACCCCCAAACCAAGATTTACTGTTCATCTACTGAGTCATTAACCAGACCCAGACGAACCACTTTACTGTTCACTCTAATCTCCTAACGTTAAGCCAACAACCTTACTCTTTATTCCCAAAGAAAAGAAAAGGAAAACGGAGAAGAACCAGAGAAGAACCCTAAGGAGATGAAGCTTATGAGAGAGGTTTCGGATGGAAGGAGAGAGAAAACTCAAAACCAAGACTAACCGTATTAGATTCCCCAATTCGTAGATGAAGGGTATATTACTTAATCGATTTACAGCCATTGGATTTAATCCAATGGTTGATATTGATCTCAAGAAAGCACAATCCACAACTCAACTGAAGGGGCAATCAAACACCGCCACGACACCCCAATGTCAAGGAAAGAGGCGTGTTTTACTTTGGGTTTGGGAGACACGATTTATAACATAAAGCGTAAATGATAGAAAATACATTAAAGAACACAAGAATTTTTGCCGTTAGGTCCTTGTCTTCTCGCTCACAACTCCAATTGGTATTGTGATAGGTATTGGAATAAGCAATATCTATAGTGAGACGAGTCCAACTGCTCTTGTTGTTGAGGAGATTTTTAAATCAGTATTTGCAGCAACTTGATCTACACTACACTCTGTAGATCTTCTTTCAGCTCATTTCATGAGTCCAAAAATGCAAAGCAATGGAAAGCTTCAATTAGGGGGCAAATGTTTCTCGTCTACCAGGTGATCGATGTATGTCTCTCTTAACTAAGTGGACTTGAGACCACATAAACCATTTTTTTCTTTAACAAAAATGTCAAAGTACACGTTAAGACTTAAGATACAATATTTCATCAATGTTTGATTTTTTGATTTTTATTTTTTTAAATTACATTTCGTAACAAGTATTTGGACTTGCAAAATGCATAAAATTTTGATAGCGAGAAATTTAAGAGACATAAAACGCATTAAAATCTGAGACGAAAAAAAAAAGATAGTGAGAAATTACTTTTTGTGAAAGTAAATTTACCAATATAAATTGATCTCAATCTTCTAATAATTGTCCTTTGAATTTGTCTTCCAAAAACAGGTAAAAAAAAGTGTGCTCTTGTTGACAATGAGCACAAAATTTGTCGGGAAGTTCTGATGGCATTCGAAAAAACAAAATGGACAATTGACAAAAAGTTTTACAATATGTCTATCAGTGTTTAAAAGTATTTATAAGTTGTTCAAACATCATTTTTATTCACATATTTTGTAGAAGACTCACAATTTTTATTCACTTTTTATCCACACATTTTGTAAGACCCACTGCTTATAATCTATAAAAATCTTTACTAAAGTTACGTTGATTACCAAAGAAAATACTAATTAACATGAATAAATAAATAAACTTAAAACTAGATAGGATACAATATTTTCATTCTGTCTTTCACGATGTTGTTAGATATATATTGTCAACAATTTGGTGTTACGTAAAATATACATTGACGTCGAAAATTCCAAAACATGCATCATTTAATCCACCTCAAATTATATTATTCAAGAAATTTTGAGCATAAATCAATTATTTTTACAGAATATTCAAATCTTCTTAAACTTATTTCAAACTATAAAATTATTGGTGAAATAAATTTGACTCTTACTTAGGGGATGGCAATGGAACGAAACGGGACGAGGCGGCCATTATCATCCCAACCCCATTGAAATTTTTGGGAAGCAATACGGGAATCGGGACGGAGCGGAAATTGAAAAATCTTTATTTATCGTCTCGTTTAATTAATACTATTTTTATTATTTTAAATTTGATTTAAATTTTAAAATATAAAAATAATATAATATAAAAATATTAATGACGGGACTATGATTCCCGTCTCTACTCCTACCTAACATTTGATAGTAATATTTGAATTAACACACATATTGTAGATTCTTTTAGGCAAATGGAAAGTTTCTTGTCATCTCTTAACCCAAGTGGCATGGGTGCGCTTTAGATGATTGAATAGATAAAAATCTACGACAATAATTAAAATATTATTATTTAAAAATTTGAAGAATACAAAATTCTTTTACGACATTATCAAAACCCCGCACAACATGTTCATGTTCTTAACTAGTAACTACAAAAGTTAAAAAAATATAATAATTAAAATAAAGAAATAATTATTAATTCATTTTATCTTTTTTTTTCCTTTTATATTACGTGGAATATGTGTGGTGATTATTGACTATTGAGTGGAAGACTAGGTTCCGTTTCCCACAAAATCAAACAAACCATGATTGTCCAAGTCCACCATCTAAATTGACTTTGACATTTTTTGTGGCCAATTTATCTTTATGGGTCCCACATATATATTGAAACTCGACGTTAAAGTAATAAAGGTACCGAGTTCTACATAGTCAAGGTTGTCCTGTCTGAAAAAGCATTATTCAATTAAAAAAACAATTTATTCGATTGAAATAAGTTTTGGATATTTTATATTATGGCCGCGTAGATAGTTGTCATATCCAACATTCGATTTAACATTAAGAGAATATTTGTCAGTAACTTATAAATATTTATAAATTAATTAAATATTATTTTTATCTACATATTTTATAAGATCTATAATTTTTATTTATTTTTTATCTACACATTCAATAGGATTCAATAGCTTATAATCTATAAAAAATTTTACCAAAATTACTCTAAACGCTTAGTGCAAAGCAATGTATGTGTAGCTCAAAATAATTTACTTAAAAGAATAGAAATATACGACGATGTTATATAAAATATAAAATATAAAGTAATAGGAACAAAAAAAAATCTAAAATTAAGATATTAGAGAATTGTAAAAAAAAAAAAGGAAGATCTAAAGGATCTTTTTTGAAAATTACATTTTCGTCCACTTACTATCATATCTTTCCTCAACAAATATTTGCTTTATATTGGTTAGCGAATCTTGTCATTCAAATAAAAATTATAATAAGAGATATATTTACCACGCGTGATTAGAGATGGCAAAAATATCTTATCCGTCCCGAACTCGATGAATACCCAATCCAAATGGAACAAAAAATTTCTAATCCGCGGAGCGAGACGAATCGAGGCAGATCGGGGCGAATCGCGGAGCGGGGCGGATCAGGCTTGATCCGATCCGATCCGCCCTGTTTGAAAAAAATATAATTAAATAATAAATAGATGAAAGATTTGAAGCTTAAATTACAATTTAGAGGCGGCTGGAGTTAGCTAAAAAAAAATTATTCAAAAAAAAAAAAATCACGCATCAGGGCTCTGATCCGTCCTAAAAAATGACGGATCACGAGGCGGATTTGAATCTCCTATAATTATTGCTGGACGGATCGGATCAAGCATGATCCCCCCTTTGCCTCACTACGCGTGATTAATAAATAAAAAAACACGAGAAACTATTCTATTTTGAGTTGATTTTATTCAACAATTAACCAAAAGAAAATATTAAAATATTAATAAATAATAAATTGCTTGAACTTGGATCAGTCAAATATTGATATTTCTATGCATATGTAATAATTCGTCCTAATTAATTTAATCATTTAGATTGTATTCCGGTGAAATAATGATAAAGAAAGTGGAAGGGAGAAAAGAATTTACAAAAAACAGGATTTATGAAAAATAGATTAACTATTGATTCGGAGAGGGGAGTCGAAGTAGATATATGTTTTTCAATGGCTATAAGCTAACTCTTGTAGATATTTCAACGATTGATTCTCGATTCTAATTAAATCTAAGATGAATGCTTGTTAACGAGTATAATACAATATTTTGTAGCAAAAAGATTTAAGAGAACGGAAAATGAAATATTCGAGAAATTTTTAAATAAGGGAACTCTTGATTAAATGGATAAATTCGATAAAGATAAACGCACGACATTTTAAGATTTTAATGGTTTGAACTATTTATGCACATCACATATTCACATTGATTGTACCTTTTTCTTGTTTTAATATTTGATTCAAAAAATTTTAAAAAAAATTCCTATGAGTTTGAATTATTAGGATCTGTTTGGAACGATTGTTGTAAGTTGAATTTTTGTTAGTAGGATTTTTTTTTAAGAAAAAAAGTTGTTGACTATTTGATTGTTGAAAAGTGTTGTCAACATTAAATAATTTTTCGATAACATTATTAGAAAAATATATTTATACAAAATACATATTTCTTTGACTAACATTAATTATTTCATCTATAATTTACAATTTTCTCTTCCATTAATAATATTTATTTTAATATACTATGAAATTTAAAAAAATTGATATTTAAACAAAATTATCATAGCATAGTTATTTTAATACATATCATATTATATAAAATTTATTTATTTAAACTATACACATAATGTTTGATTTATATATATATATATATATATATATATATATATATATATATATATATATATATATATATATATATTTGTTAAATGAAGTAACACTAATAATAAAATAAAATGATAAATAATGACAAAAAAATGATTAAATTTTGTCATAAATAAATCCTCCCAACATTAATTGATAATAGTAGGTATAATTTTTTTTTCTCCCTTTAATGTGAAGAAAATTTGAAAATTTAATTGTATTAAATGCAGATTCAATTTTATGTAAAAGCTAATTTAAAGTTTTATTTAGAAAAACTCTAAATTTAATTTTTTCTAAAACAGTTTAAAAAACTGGTTTTATTGATTTTAATGAAATATCCAAAAGTCCGACCAAGTTCTTCTAAGATCATTTTTTCTTCTAAGGAGCGATTGCTTGTTGGGAAGCAAGCTCAACCTTAAGTTACGAGAAAGGAGCCTAGCGGTTTGATCCTAGTTGGACAGATAGTGGTGCCAATTGATTTGGGAATTGAGATCAATTCTTTTATTGCCCACAAGATCATTGTTCAGAGATATAATCATTAGATTTCACACACCCAACTTCTCAAGTATCTTAAGAAAAATAATATCATAAACTTTACCGCACCCACCAATTTTTACTCTTTGTCAACCTACAAAGAAAACAAGAAAAATAACTAAAATGCTATACTTACAATTTTGCTCTCATAAACCCTCAAGCCAATTCTACAAAAGAGAATAAACTACGTCAATTTATAGTTAATGTATGACTTAGATGTCTTCCAAGTTTCAACTACTAAAGTGTCCAAGATTTAAAAACTTGTCCAATTTTAGCCACCAAATATAATATAATATTATATTATATCATATATTTCCTTTTCAACAATTGGTGCATCTTTTGATTTTGACAAATTTTGAGAAAATATCCCAACACTTGATTTGAGTCGCCCTCCCTTAACTGATTCTGAAATCCTCATCCAAAAAAAAAAAAAAAGAATTTGATTCTGTATGCACCGATTTGCTTTTTTTTTTTTTTATAAATAACTGACGGTTGGTTGAAACACCAGAGCATGGTGGCTAAGTGTCTTTAAAAAGTGCTTTTAGACTTTAAAAAAGTTATGCCAAACACACACTTAGTTAATACAAATTTATTTAAAATAAAATTTAGTTGGATAAGTTTTATAAATTATTTAAAAATCTATAAAATTGATACATATCACTTGCAGTTAATTATGTCAAACTTCTAAGAAAATGACGACATTGACTTTGAAATCAAAATATATTATTTAACTACGTTTCTTCTTTTCTTTCCTACAAGAGTTTGTTATGTCGACATGCTTACAGAACATTTACTCTCTAACCTTCCTTGTATATATACATATAACATATATATAGATACATATGAGTTCATTATGTCTTCATCCCTTTGAAAGCAATTTACATTAAATTTGACATTAAATTGAAATCATCTTTAAAAACTCTGTTGACTTGTCCATGTCTTTTTAATTGCTGTATTACACACAACAACTTTGAGAGTTTCCCATGATGAATTTTGAATCATATTCACATGGATGGATTTGCAAGATTGTTTTCTTGGCTTTCATCCTATTGTTTCCGACTGCAGTTTTAGGGGATTGTACATGTGAATCTGATGAGGAAGATCGGAACAAAACCTTAGCACTCAAATATAAATTGGCTGCAATTGCTTCGATCTTGGTTGCGAGTGCAATTGGGGTTTGTCTTCCCGTTTTGAGTAAGACAATACCAGCTTTGAGTCCAGATAGAAACTTTTTTTTCATTATAAAAGCATTTGCAGCCGGAGTAATTTTATCGACAGGGTTCATACATGTGCTTCCTGATGCTTTTGAAAATTTGACGTCCCCATGTATTAACCCCCACCCGTGGACAGATTTCCCATTCGCAGGGTTTGTTGCAATGGTTTCTGCCATTGGGACTCTTATGGTCGACACATATGCAACATCTTATTATAGGAAGAAATCGAGTGGCAAGACGCAGATAGCTAGTGGAGATGAAGAAGGAGTAGTCCCTGTTCATACTCATGCCACTCATGGTCATGCACATGGATCAGTATCTATTGAAGACAATTCTGGTGAAACACTTCTCCGTCATCGTGTAATCTCACAAGTAATAATATCCTCTCTTATCTTCATTTTTTCGTTTTTATACGGTTGTTGTATATATAATATAATTAATTTTGATTGTGTTGTAGGTGTTGGAGTTGGGGATTATAGTTCATTCTGTAATTATTGGAATTGCGGTGGGGGCTTCAGAAAGTCCTAAAACAATAAAGCCTTTAATTGCTGCTTTGACGTTCCATCAATTCTTTGAAGGCATAGGGCTCGGAGGATGCATAACCCAGGTATTATTTTCTGCGTTTCGAACTTTTTTTTTTTTAATGCTCAATTTTGGTCTAAATAAAAATATAACACGAGGGTATGTCTAAGATTTGGCATTGGATTTCAGTTTTCAGCATACTTTGAATTAAAGGCATGAAATATTTTAGCTTTTTGAAAGATTTTTTGACCATTTTTGTTTTATTCAATCTGGACAACGTATTCAGATCAAATTGAAAAGATATGGAATGTATGGAGGAAAATTGCTGGCAAATGCAAGAAACGCTAGTTTGGCGAGATTTTAGTTTCTTTATAAGCATTTTGATATTTGACAGGGTGTCAAATTTTGTATTAGAAAATATACACGTGTAACATATTATTAATTTTTTTCTTATTCATGTGTCCAATTGTTACCGAGTTGTCTGTTTTTGTATCAAATCTCGAGTGTTTAACTTAATTATTTGGACTCTTAATTTGCAGGCTAAGTTTAAATCACGGGCAGTTGCAATAATGGCACTTTTCTTCTCGCTCACAACCCCACTTGGTATTGTGATAGGTATTGGAATAAGCAACATTTATAGTGACACGAGTTCTACTGCTCTTATTGTTGAAGGGATTTTTAATTCAGCATCGGCCGGGATCTTGATCTACATGGCACTTGTAGATCTTCTTTCAGCCGACTTTATGAGTCCAAAAATGCAAAGCAATGGAAAACTTCAGTTAGGGGCAAATGTTTCTCTTCTTCTAGGTGCTGGATGTATGTCTCTTTTAGCCAAATGGGCTTAAGATATAACATATGTTTTTGTCATACCCCCTTTTCTCATTTCAACAATATTAATATTAATATTGGTCTCTTTCTTTAGCAAAAATTTCAAAGTACACATTGAAATACAATGTTTCTTGCAAGCTCGATTTATTTTTTTCAATTACATTACGTATTGGTGATTTGAGCTTGCAAAACTCCAGTTTGTACACTCTTTTTTAGTAGGATATAAGCAGGACCAATTTTGAAATTTTCAAGGTTTGAAGCGAATTTCATAAATTAAGCCCTAATGAACCCCAAATTATAGTATACATTCAAAATCTACAAGTCTTTTATGGAATTAATTGTTAACTTAAAAAAAACAGTAAACATGGGCTAGAGAGCAATAAAGATGGGTCACCTTCGATTTTGATCCATATTTGCACAAGTATTTTTTTGGGCCAATTTTAGTAATCAAAAATAATTTTTTTTAATGAAAAAGAGCCCATTCGATTTTGGACCCGAGGTGGTTGCTTTACTCGCTTCAGTCCAAAACCGGGCATATATACAAGCTAGGCCTATGTGCCCGAGAAATAAAATCCGTTCTTAGTGGTAAATTCTTTTGTGTTGTAAAACGCCCAACTTATATTTTTATTTCTATTTGACAAATATCACATGAGTTACACTGTCACTTTGTTAGGAATTAATATGCCAATTGTACCCACACGGATACTCTTTAGAATCCAAACCCAAATACACCCATTTTAGACCAATGAGTATAATAAGTAGGTCATCTTACGATCTTAGCACTGTTTACGTAGAAATTTATGTTTTACCACACATTTTCTGAATTTTACTAGTGAAAATGTTGAATGCTACCCTCAATTTTAATTGCATTTTATTGGTTAACCCCATTATTTTCAAACATTAATTCTATTTGTCTCCAACATTTTTCCATCCAACAAAGAAAACTTGGCTCAATTTTGGACAAATTTCTAGTATAACATGTTTGACTTTTAAATTTTTTGAAAGTGAAATGACCAAATTGTCTTTACTAATTTGAAATAGAATTGTGTCGATTAAAGACAATTTTATCATTTTACTTTCAAAACTTTTGAAAAGTCAAATATATCGTACTAGAAAAATCTATTTTTTGCCCAGAAAGACCTACCGAACAAGCTCATAGTATTAGATATAGCAAAACAGGCCCGCACAAAAATCGAGCCAGCCAGTCGGGGTCAATTTCAAGTGTGGCCCGACTCTAGATGGTCAGTTCGAGCTACCTTTCCCGTTTGCTAAGTCTGTAGGTATGTTTGGTAGAAAATATTTGATAATACTATACAATATTTTATAATAAAAATAAAAAAATGAAAAGATATTGTTCATTATATTGTATAATTTTCTTTAATATCGTTTACTACACATGGTATATTGTATAGATCTTAGGTTGAACAACTAAATCACCAAACCACAAAATCGAACCGAAATCGCTTTTTTGAAACCTTGATCTATCAATATTTTGGTGTTGAACTGAATCAAACCGCTTCAAAGTTGTTTGAGTTAAGTTTTTTCTAATTAAAACTATGGGCATATTTATCTTTTTTATCAAATAAGAACCAATTACGCACAAAAACACATAAGTTATGGATTTCTGTGCCAAAAAATTAACGTTAAAGATCATTTCCGCACTAAGGACAAATGTTAATGACCATTTTGGCCAATTTCTCTTTATTTAATTGAGTTATATGCTTATTAACTACAAATATTATACATGCAATTGTATTCTTCATATTTTAATTTATCGTTTTATTTTCGTTCAAAAATAAACAACACATAATCACATAATGTATAAATTAATTTTTATTGGTATTTTTATAGTAAATAAAAATATAATAAGATTTTGTCAATGTCATAAAATTATATACGTTATTTTGTTACTTATCTAACTTAATTTTTATTCAAATTTTTTATATCACATAGTAATTACATATATTTAAAGCCATTAATTTTATATTTTTTCTCTTATGAAAAATTTAATTCACACAACTATAATGACATTTAGTATGCAAAATTAAATATTGTTTAATAAATTTACCATACTCATTTGCACATTTTGTAGAGGTTAGGAATCTAAATACAATTTTTCTAATTAAAATAAGGGTATATTTATCTTTTTTTTTTTATCGAATAAGGACCAATTGCGTACCAAAATACATAGGTTGAAGACTTCTGTGCTAAAAAAAATAAACGTTATGGACATTTTTCACACCGAAGACAAAGGTTAAGGACCATTTGCGCCAAATTCCCCACCCCCACCAAAAATTAACCATGGTCTATTTTTTCCCTTAATAATCAATTAACTCAATGAAATCTTGTTCAACTTCGTCCGTAGGGGTGGACATAAACCAATTCAGTCTAGTTGTATTTGGAATTGGAATTGGATTGAACTTGTTTGGTGTTGCCAATGAGAATTAGAAAGCAATCAACCATTTCATATCTGGTTTAATGTGTTCTAATTCTGTAAAATATATTGGTAGTCCTGAAATTATATTTTAATTACTTATAAATTGTGAGTCCTATAAAATTTGTGAATAATAAGTGAATAGTAAATTATATATTCTACAAAATATGTAGATAAAAAAAAATATATTTAACTAATTAAATTATAATTTAAATAATACCAAACAAATTGTAAGTTATGGGTGTTGGAATTTAAGGGAGATGGGACGCCATTTTAGAATTTATTAATCCAAAATAACTATCAAATTATTATTATTTAAAAATTTTAATAACAAAACAAAATTACAACATTATTATAAATTACGTGCAATGCACACACGTGTTCTTAACTAGTCTATACAAAATGTACAAAATATATAATAAATACAAGGGTAAATTATATTTAGAGTCTTTATCATTTGAATGTTGTCTCAAATTCACTCGCATTCAATTTTATTTGTATTTATCAAACTCAATCTTTCAATAACTCATGCGAATGGTTATTTCTGACAATTTTATCATTTAACTTAAATAAATTAAATCAGCAAAAACATAAAATTAAATGGAGAATTTGCAGCCATCGGTGGTGTCTCCAAGAGCGTGAATATGGAAATCATGGAGGTCTGGACGGCTGGACTGAGTCAACTAATTCTTCCTTTGACACGGGTGGCTGGCTCTTGTAGACCACCATACAATCATTCATTTGGGCCCTTTGGCATTTCATATCTAAGAATTTATCATAATTACAAAAAGCGTGCGAATTATTGACCAGCGGGGTGTTTTTATTTTGTCTTTTTCATGTGAATTCATACAAAAGGATAATTGTTAGAACAAATTACACCAAGACCCTATACTTTTTCGCAATCAACCGGGGTTGATTTCTCCCCCTGGTTTCTGACCCAGACCCAGTTTGGGTCGAAAACCAGGGAGAGAAACTCCCAATTAGTTAGACTGCAGTTGCATAATTACACTGTCGGTTTGTGATTGCGGCGGAGTGGGGAAGAAGAATATATATTTATTATTTCTTTATTTATTTATTTTTTTTTTGGGACATAAGTGTTAGGATTAATAAGTTTAAAATTTTACGTTACAATTTTGAAAGGTTTGAAAACCTTTTTTTTTTTTTTTTTGATCTTGGGTGATCCTAACTTTCGCTGACTATATTCGGACCCCAAGACTCTTCGCTTAGAACTTTGAAGGAGGTAAATCCAGATTACATGCCTCAACCTGCCTCGCGCTTCTTCTCATCCGACCGCACACTTCGCACAAAGAAATTGCCTCCAAAGTGATTGCTTCATATACCGAATAAAATTCAACCGCATGTGGTTCCCACTGGGATTCGAACTCCCCACCGCCACACGGAAGCAGTTCTTTACATGTTGATTATTCCAAATTCCTTGGCGGTTTGAAACCTTAGTTGCAAATTCTCTCTTCCTTTTTTTGCTCTTTAAATTTATTTAGCACATGTTTGGCAATGCTTAAATTATAATTTTGGTCAAATTAGTCAAACATACTTTGTATTCACATATTTAATAGGACTCACAACTTACAACCCACTTTTTATCTACACATTCACTAACAACTTAAAATATAAGCACTTAAAAAAATAATTTCAGCAATACCGAACATGTGCTTAAATTGGAGGACATTGTCACAAAGCTTCATTTGTGCGCATGCTGAAAGGTTGGGAAGATAAGTGTGAATAAAACTAAATGGAGACGAAATTGAGATAACATTCAAAGAATAGGGGCTCGGAGTGCATTTTATCTTAATTAAAATAAAGAAAAAGACAAAAACTTACATATTAATTCATTTTATTCTTTTTTTCTTCCCACAAAATCATACTATATTTTAGAGTTGACTTTGACTTTTTCTTTTCGGGCCCCACATATACGATTAAATTTATTTGTGTTTTGCACAATTGATGTTGTACTTCTAAAATAGTTAAACATTCAAATAATTTTTATTTTTATTTATTTTTTACTGTTTATTCCGTAATTGGAATAATAAAATGTTATAAATTTGACTCGTAAAAACGTAATATTGAAATTTGATAAGAAATGAGCTATTTGTAGTTAGTTTATTCAATTTTGTTCGATCTAAAATATCAATATGTATTTTAGATTTAGAAAAAAAAAACTTTCGATTGAAAAGAAAAAGATATACGGTATCGTAAATAAATAATAGTAATAATAAAAAAAATATAATCTTACAAAGAATGAGAATTTAACCTTGATAGATTGTGTTGTTGAACTATTGGAAGGTCATCTTCAAGGCCAAAGAAGAGTCAAAATCAAATGAAAGAAAAAGAGGAGAGATTGAAGAGTATGGAAAGGAGTTGTTATTCGAGTATTCAATTAAAACTAAATTAATTTGAAAACATGCAGGTTTTAATGGATTGGATGATTTGAACTAATTAGTTTATTAGTTTCTATGAAAGCAAAGTTAAAAGTGTGAGTTTTAGAGAAAATTCAAGTAAAAAACATGCACTAGGATTCCGTACCCAATTTTAATTCGCAAACTTATTTTTATATATGATCCAATAATATTTCTATAAAATATTTGAATATACAAAAACTCAATCAATTAAGATTGTACAAAGTATAGAGGTATAACTCTATTCTCTATCGGATTTTGTGTTATTTGTCAAAATATACTTAGACCTAAATTGAACCATTTCAAAAGTAAAATAAGTCATAAAAATGTTGAAACGTTGATCAAGCATCTTCTCCAATAATTACTTAACAAATAATCAACATATCATGAATTTGGAATAAAAAATGAGAATTATTGAATTAAAACATCAGATAAGGTTTACGTTGTCATCCGAGTGATAACAAGTTTACCTTAACATTCTTGAAATACAAAAACACAAACTAGGTTGAGAATACATAACCCCAATCTATGAATATAAGATAAAAAAAAAAACAAAAACAAAAGATCAATTGTCCACCTTTAAACATCTCTAATGGAGTCTTCAATAGTGCCTTCCTATGGCTTGTAAACTAATAAACTCGAGTTGTTGATGAATGTCACGAGAGAATTGTGTTTTTATCTATAAGATTGTTGTTTACTTCTACCAATCTTATGTGTCTATGAAGCGTTAGGGTTTTGATATATATATATATATATATATATATATATATATATATATATATATATATATATATATATATATAAAATCGTGTTTAGAGTTGCCAAATTGAGCTGGAAAACAGGTTACAAAATAAAAAATGCGCACAAATTTTACACTGCCGCTTGAGCGGACAGAGATGACAAAAATTTTATCTTGGGTCAGCTTGGGTGGGCATTCTGTCCGCTCAAGTGCACATATATTTTTATTTCGAACATATGACATTCAATCGGTCATAATTTCTTGTGGGAAACTCGAATTACAATTTCTAAAACGTATTAAACTCATAATTCAATTATCTTTCCAATAGTATATTAATTTCCTTGTGAAGATCTTTGTATCAAATTTTGTACTCTAGTTTTCCCACCTACCCCACGCGTATGACATTCTTCTTCCATCTTTGCTTTCGAGTGTTTAATTATTTACTTCTACTCTTCATTATCACTTCAAAACACTTTGTTTCTTTTCGTTTTTCTCTTCTTTCTAATATTCTAATGTTCTGCTCTTGATCTTCACTTCAAAATTTTAAGGTTTTTATCATTTTCTTGCCGATTTCACAAATGTAACTCGAGTTCGGAAATTTCGTCATACAAATCACAAAAATTGATGAACTAAAATTCAATACATATCGACTCTAAAAAACTTAGACTATACAAAAACTCTTCGTTAAACAGTCAAGATAAATGTATAAATTACGCATATCAATGCACGTACATTTTCAAGTCACACAAAGTTAGACTAGAGAGATTTGAAGAGAACAAAGATAAAAGATGTTTAAGTGTCATGTAAATTACGCTTATCAATGGACGCACATTTTCAAGTCACACGAAGTTAGACTATAGAGATTTGAAGAGAACAAAGATGAAAGATATTTAAGTGTCATTGTATCCCATCTTATTCAATCTAAAATGTCCACATATTTTTAAGATCCCCCAAAAAAAGCTTTCGATTTTGAGTTTTTTTAAAAAAAAGATAAATTAAGCGTACACTTCGAGGTTTTGATGGTTAGGACTATGTATGCATATGGCATTTAATTTTATCTTTTTTTTAATGTCTACAATGAGATTAATTAATTGATTAACCTCCTAATTAATCTTTTAACTCTATTTTCAGGAGTAGTTTATTTGAATCAAACTTGTAGGAATTATGATGACATCATTTCAGAATCCATGAAGTTGACAAACTCTTTTATATTACTATCTTGCTTATATATATCGATATATACGATATATACGCACAAATATCTCTGTATTAGTGATTTGTGCATTTTTTAGCACACACTACAAGAAATAGCGGCAATAGCGACGACGAATAGCGGTGACTATTCCGTCGTCATTATAGTGTAGGTAGAGATATAGCGACGACATTTATCATCTCTATAAATCAATTTAGTCGCTTTGTGTTTAGAGAAGATGGCGACGAAACTTTGTCGCCTCTATAAATTTTTTTACCTATAGCGAGGACAAACTCAGTGTGTGTCGCTTTTTTTTTTTTTTGGAAATCTTAAGTGTGGAATTTGTTTTTTTACTAATATTTATTTATTTTACTTTGTAAGCAATTATAGAAAATATTGTTCATTGAACTAATATATATTATAGAAACAAATATAATCACAAAAATTCATTTATCTCTAATGGTTTGGTTGTAACCTCACAAACCCTAGGTTATGGGTTTGAATCATATTACAATCATTCTAAAAAAATTGCTTGACAAAGCTTAGTGGATCGGGTCGGGCCTTTGGTGGATTGGGATTCAAGCCCATAATTGGCGGGTCGGGTCAGGGGTCCACCAAGTGTATAAAATTAATTTTTTATAATTATTAAAAATTTGACTCCTATAGCGACGACTTTGTGTCCTCGCTAGAGAATTACGATTATAGCGACGATAAAATGTCGTCGCAATAAAACTATACCTACTATTAAATAGAGAAAGTCGTCACTATAAACAACATTTCTTGTAGTGATACCCATCTTGGAATTCGAATGCTCGTTTAAGTTTTAGACGGATCAAATTGCTCATTTGAGTTTAATGAGCTCTGATACCATATTAAGATCCGAGTTCCATATTATAAGGTCAACTTTATTAAGATAAGTAACTCAAATCTTTATATATTGAACAATATTTCAGTATATAACTAATGTTTACTTCTCAACATCTTGCTTGTATATAGCAACATATAGATACATTGATACATAGATAAATACAAAGAGAGAGAAAATATGTCTTAATGAGCTCATTATGTCTTCAAAAGCAAAATTAACAGCTACATTAAAATAGAAATCATGTTTAAAAACCTGTTTGTTGTTAATTAGAGTATACAGCCATTGTTCTAATGCAAAAGGAAACGCTCTTTTAGGGACTTTCAAGTAGTCATGAATTTCCAATTCTTCTATTCACGTAGATGGATTTGCAATATGGTTTTAGTGGCTTTCCTCTTATTGCTTCGACCACTGTTTTGGAAGATTGTACATGTGAACCCGAGGACGAAGAACGGAACAAAATATTAGCACGCAAATACAAGTTGGTTGCAATTGCTTCGATCCTGGTTGCGAGTGCAATTGGGGTTTGTCTTCCTTTCTTTGGGTAAGACAATACCAACTTTAAGTCTAGAGAGTAACCTTTTTTAACTTTTAAGCCATTGCAATGGTTCCCGCTCAGAACCCATCCCATTTAACTTGTAATAATAAAAAAAAAAAATCAAATACTAAAGATTAAGGAATGACTAAGGTGGCGTAATGTTTATTAGTTCTTGATCAAGCCGTAAATAATTATTTCCTAAACAAATGAGTTTATATTTGTTGATATTGTACACAATTGTGTTGTATTTACACGGTGGAGAGTTGGTGAGATTCGAAGAAAATGAGAACCGTGAACATTTGATGCTAGACAAAAAGAAAATATGTTTTAGTATTTCAACATTTTTTGTAGTGAGATTTAATATGTTGATTACATAATTTATCTCTAATTAAATACTCTCTGGATGGAGACGTAAAGACTAAAGTGCATTTTAATTATATGTATGATCTTTATTTTAATTTATTGTATTTGCTAGAATTTCAAAATTTATTTCATTACACGGTTTTTTTTATAAAATCAGATGAATTTATTAATTGAAAATAATTTATTTTATAGTAACATACAATATACCTATGAATTGTTGGTCGTCGGTAATTACCGACATATATTATTGTCCGTCGAAAACTTTTACTAACCGGAGTTTTACCCACGTATTTTTCGTCGGTGAAATTCTGTTTTTAGTAGTGTTCGTAATTTCATCGGTGAAGTCCTAATTTTTAGTAGTATTTGTATGTGCAGTTGTTATTGAATTACTTGTCTTTATATTAGATCTCAGGTGTTCAACTTAATTATTCAGGTTCTTAACTTGCAGGCTAAGTTGAAGTCACATACAGTTGTGATAATGACTTTTTTATTCTTGCTCACAACCCCAATTGGCATTTTGATAGGTTTTGGAGTAAGCAACATTTATAGTGAGACGAGTCTCATTGCTCTTATTGTTGAGGAGATTTATAATTTAGCATCGGTTGGGATCTGGATTTACATGGTACTCGTGATATATTCTTTTTATGAATACAAAAATGCAAAGCAATGAAAATAATTTTTTTTATAAAATAAGTTATAAAATCAGATTAATTTATTAATTGAAAATATTTTTTTGAAAAAAATAACATTATAATTAATCGATGGACAATAAAATTCATCGGTAATTACCAATGAATTGTGTTGACGATTTCAGTGCTACCAATACATAATTATAGTTCTAGACATTTTGTAAATTTGTGGAATATATCTAAATATTGACATTTGTTCTTTAACTCTTTTTGAGGAAAACACTATAATGCTAGAATTTAATCTACATATTTTCATGTGCACATGATTAAGGGTGGGATATGTAATTCCTTAAGTATGTCTCCTAGAAAGTCATATCACGCTCATTTCTCATTCTGCTCATTGACGGGTTCGTTTAACGAAGAGAACCTTCCTCTTTTTTTTCCCGATATATAGCTTCCATGATTTTATTATCAGGATTGGTTCTTTTTGGTATCTATGGAAGTAGTAAACATTGGGTCAATTTTGAAACTAAACTTATTTTCAATGCTATGTCAAGTTTCTTAGTGAAGTGAATAATTTATAGGTAGTTGGCTTTGCCTGTTTCTAACTTGGGGTGGTGCTTTTTGAAACATGCTTACCATTCACGAGGATGAATATGATTTTCATTAGAAGTGCACTATTGTTGAATAGATCAATTGCTAACTTTTAATTGTGGAATTTTTGCCTTAACATTAATCTCGGTCATTGCAGCCACAAAAATTATTATTCAAGGATTTTGTTTCAATTCACTAATGCCTATATAAAGCATTATAATATCCAAGTCCTTTCCAATTTTAAAAATGTTCTTAATATGTTAAATGTTATTGTATTGCGGATAAAAACTGGGGTGTGCATGTATTGATTGGAAAATACACCCTTTTGTTGAGTTAAGAGAGTGATTTTCCGAAATCCACTTGCATGTTTCCAAAATGCTCAACTTCTGTTAAAGAAAGAAACCTTATTCAAATGTCGATGGAGGATGTTGATCTGATAGCATGAAATGTCAAATTTAATTCTTTTATTTAATAATGTTCAAGAAAATATTGTTGATATTACCCCCTCTGCTATGACCAGATCAAGTTTCCATTTATCAATGAATAATTTAATTTGTATTTTAATTATTGTCTTGTATGTAATTCTTATTACATTTTGAATACAATTTTCCTATGCTAATCATCCAAGTTTACCTAGCTAATAGTTTTTTTTTTTTTTTTTTTTTTTGTATTTCCAAATAAATCTTTACCCAAATACATATTAAATTACATAATTATAAAATTTTCTATAAAAATAATATAAAATAAATAATCAAAACAATATTAAATAATGTATTGCAATATGTCACGTGCATTACACGAGCTAAATACTTTGTGTGTGTGTGTGTGTATATATATATATATATATAATAACAACTTAGATTAATTAATCAATAATTGGTGCGGAAACAATTTTAATTCATCATTCAAATATTATTTTTCATGATACATTCGTTAATCAGTAACAATATGATAGAATTTACATTTTCTATAATACTTTATTATCCTAAATTAATGCATATGAAAATTTCTACAACCCATAAAACTTGAACAAAACTCCAAAACATGCATCATTTAATCCACCTCAAATTAAATTATTTCCACGGTGCTCAAGAAATTTTGAGCATAAATCAATTATATTATCAGAATTTTCAAATCTTCTTAAACTTATTTCAAGCTACAAAATTATTGGAGAAATAAATTTGTATCCTACCTAGGATGACAACGGAACAGGACGGGGCAGGGTGGTCATTACCAGCCCTACTCTGTTGGAGATATTTGGGGGGCGGTGCCGGGATCGGGGCAGGGTGAAAATTGAAAAATTTTATTTATTGTCCCGTTTAATTAATTAATTATTATTTTATTTTTTTATATACGATTTAAATTTGAAAACATAAAAATAAAATAAAATAAAAATATTCGGAGCGAGGACAATAATCACAGTCCCTACTTCTATCTAACATTTGACAGTAACAGTTGAATTAATACATTCATTGCAGATGCTCTTAAAACACCAACCCTCACAAGCAAATTTACTCGACCCTCTTTTCAACAGTTTAGATCAATCTTGTTCACTACTGAATTGTTTTTGAATTTTAAGCAAATACATAGTTTCTTGTCATCTCTTAAACCTGGTGGCGTGGGTGCACTTTGGATGGTTGAATAGATGAAAATCTATAACAACGATCAAAATATTATTATTTAAAAATTCGAAGAATACAAAATTCTTTTACGACATTAACAAAACTCCGTGCAACGCACACGTTCTTAATTAGTCCGTACAAAAGTTACAAAAACATATAATAATTAAAATAAAGAAACAATTATTAATTCATTTCATCTTTTTCTTTTCTTGTATTATAATATGTGTGGTGATTATTGAGTGAAAAAGACAATCAAACAAACCATAATGGTCCAGGTCCACCATCTAAATTGACTTTGACATTTTTTGGGCCAATTTATCTTTTTGGGTCTCACATATACATTTCAGACGTTGAAATTCGACCTAAAGTAATAGTGACTCCAGTTGACTCCAGTCAACTGTGTCAAATGTATGCCTCTTCGATAAAAAATTTACACATCATTAAAAAAATATAATTATTTAATATATTCACACTTACTTTTAAAATTGACTTGTATTTATTTGATAATGTGTAAATTTTTTATTGAAAGAACGACTACAAAAATATAAATTTAGAACAACAGAATTGGACTCAAAGTGATAAAGGTTCCGAGTTCTACATAGTGAAGGTGGTCCTATCTGAAAAAGCATCATTCAACTAAAAAAGAAAACGTTTTATTCAATTGGAAAAGTTTTGGATATTTTAAATTATGGCCAACGCGTAAACAATTGTCACATTCAACATTAAGAGTATAGTTGTCAGTACTTATAAGTACTTATAAATTGGTCAAATATCATTTTTATTTACACATTTCAAATAATATCCACAACTTTACTCACTTTTTATTTACACATTCCGTATGACCTACATACTTTAAATTAACGAGTATAATGTAATATTTTGTACCAAAAAGATTTTAGAGAACAACAAATGAAATATTTGAATAAAATTTAAATAAAGGAACTCTTGATTAAATAGATAAATTCGATAAAGGTAAACGTACTATATTTTAAGATTTTAACGGTTCGAACTATTTATGCACATCACATCGATTGTACCTTTTTCTTGTTTTAATATTTGATTCAAAAATATTTAGAAAGAATTCTTACGAGTTTAAATTATTATGGTCTGTTCAGCACAGAGAATAGAATTTTTATTAATAGAACTTTTTACAAAAGAACTTTAAGTAAAAAATTGTTGACTCTTTGGTTGTTGAAAAGTGTTGTCAACATTAAATGATTATTCAATAGTATTATTATAAAATTATATTTATACAGACTACATATTTATTTGATTAAACATTAATTATTTCTTTTATATTTCACGATCTTTTTTATAAATAATATTTATTTTAATATACTATGAAATCTATTAAAATTAATATTTAAATGAAATTATCATGGCTAGTTATTTTATTATATATCCTATTATATAAATTTTATTTGTTTAAACTATATATATAGAACTTGTTCGATATAGTTTCCAAGGAAAGAAATGATTTATTTTTTACACGAGTTTTTTCACTTTTCAGAAATTTTGAAGGTTAAATGACAAAATTTACCTTACTCAACACAATTCCATTTTAAAATAGTAAGGATAATTTTGTTATTTCACATTCAAATTTTTTGAAAAATCAAAAAACTCATGCTAGAAAAACCTATTTTTTCTACGAAAAGCTCTATCGAACGTGTGTGATATATATATATATATATATATATATATATATATATATAAAACACCAATATTATATGATATATATTTGTTAAATGATGTAACGGTGATAATAAAATAAAATAATAAATAATGACACAAATATGATTAAAGTACGTCATAAATAAACCCTTCCAAAATTAATTGATAATAGTACATATAATTTTTTTTTCCTTTAATGTGAAGAGTTGAAAAAATTTGAAAATTTAAAATTTGTATTATTTTATGTAAAAGCTAAGTTTAAATTTTTTTAGAAAAACTCTATATTTGAACTTTTCTAAAACAGTTTTCAAAAGCTGGTTTTATAGTCAATAAAAATTTATTGATTTTAACGAAGGGCAATTATATGGGTAATTATATTACCACAATATTATTTGCTAAGTACACTACATTTTAATTGTAAAAGTTTCTAACTATTGGTCACTTTTACATTTATGTCTAACTTTTTTTTAGTAAATTTTTATCATCAAACTATTAATTTGTACGTCTTATATTTGTCTTTGATAATAATTTTTGATCACAAAATTAACTAGGAGGGCGTAAAAATTTTTTTTGCCTCTAGTATTTTTACATAATCAAAATAAATAACAAATAAGAAAGTTTCACAAAATATTTTCCCCTCATTTCAATGCACATTAGAATAATATTTAGACAAAAATCTTCATGCGAGACCAGATGTGAAAACTATATGAAAGTTAATGATAAAAATACGATGAAAAAAGTTAAAAAGATAAGTGTCTAAATATCAAAAGTTAGGAGACCTTTATTGCAATTAAAGATAATAAAAAGTGTAATGTGAATATAATTACTCTAATTATATTCACACAATACTTTTTATTTTTTGCACCACATTTTAATTACATTTAATATCATTAATCTATAAACATTATACCACTCATGTCCCCAACTTTTTTTTATCATATTTTTATCATAAACTTTTCGTTAATTATCATATATTGTGTTTGATAACGGTTTCCATCTAAAACATTTGTTGAGAATTCGTAAAAAAACTTATTTGTATGTCATATTTAAAAAAACAATAAATACAAAAGTACGATAAAATATTTTTCCTCATTTCAAAGCACGTAAACAAAATATCTCGACAGAATCATCATTAATGATGAAATGTGCTAATTAACGAAAGTTGAAGATAAGAATTCGATGAGAAAAAGTTAAGAACATAATTGCAATAATAAACAAAAGTTGAAGATCTTAAATACAATTAAGATGTGGTGCGCTTATAACAACTTGTAGTGTGAATATAACCACCATTTAACAAAATATCCAAAATTTTAATGAAAAATACTTTTGTCCTTCAAAAAGTGCTTTTAGACTTTAAAAAAGCTATGCCAAACACAAACTTAGTTAATACAAATTTATTTAAAATAAAATTTAGTTGGATAAGTTTTATTTTTAAATATAAATATCACTATATTCTGTTGCAGTTAATTATGTTAAACTTCTAGGAAAATGACGACATTGACTTTGAAATCAAAATATATAATCACGTCACAATTGTATGGAGTTTCTCTTCTATTGGCTCAAAAAGATTACTTACGTCTGTTTTCACCTTCTCCAATTTTTTTTTTTTTTTTCAATTTCCTCAATTCTCTCTTTCCCAATTCTCTCTCACTTCACCATTCTTCTCCAAATCTTTTTTTCTCAACCTTGTTCCTCCTATCAATCTTCATTTATTTTTCTACGATCAAATTCCACCGATAAGCGGTATATTAGTTTAATTATGTTTCTTATTTTCTTTCCTACAAGAGTTTGTTGTGTCGACATGCTTAGAGAACATTTACACTAACCTTCCTTGTATATATACATCAATACATATAACATACACTAGTTTTTTCTACATGTGTTGCACGTCCGCGAAAAATATAGGAATAAATTTTATGTTTAGGCTGTAGGTATTGCTTGAATATATACGTATAAAAAATATTAAATATATAATACGTAAATAATAAATATGAAAAGCACATACCATTTAATACAATTAATTAAGTAAAATATTGAAATTATAATAAGAAAAGCAGAACCAAATAAGCACATAATTCGTATAAAAAAAATTAAATTATTAAGATTCGTAAATGACTTTGATAAAGTGATGTGGTAAAGTGACCATTTTTATATTTTTATTGAATTACACCACTTCGAGAATTTGAATTGGACCAAACTCTTGGCTACAACTTTTTCAACTTTTTTACTAATGACTCAAAAATCAAATATTGAAGAATTGTGTACAATTTGTTTATATCATCAAACAAAAAAAAAAATTGGTGAAAAATTGAATGAAAAGTAAAAAGAAAAAAAATAAAGAAAAAATAATAGCATTTATTTAGAATAATTTGTAAACCTAAAAGGTAAAATAAAAAAACAAGATTAGTAAAAAATTGAATGAAAATTAAGTGTAAAAAAAAAAAAATAAGAAAAATAAATTAAAGAATTTTTTTTTAGGTTATTGGCATATCTCAATGATTTTAAAACAATAGGGACCTTTCATGCAATTATTCCTAAAATAAAATTAAAGATGACAATGGCCAACATGTTTTTTTTTAAAAAAAAAATTCCCAACACAGTGTTGTCGAGTTACTCGACAACATTGTGTTAAAAAAAATTCCAAACACGGCAACAAAAAAAAAAAAAAATTAAACACAATGTTGTAGAGTTGCTCGAAAACATTGTGTAAATAAAAAATAAAAAATTTCCCCAAACAAAATGTTCTTGGCAACATTGTGTAAAAAAAAAAAAAAAAAAATTAGAAAAAGACAAAGGAAATGGCCTTTAAAAAAAAAATTTGTGAACAGTAACCAAATTTTTTTTTTTTGTAATACATATGTGTGGGTTAAAAAAAAAAAACGTAAACAGTATCATTGCCGAGCAACTCGGCAATGAACAGTAAAAAAATTTATTTATTTTAATACATATGTGTGGGTTAAAAAAAAAAATTGTGAACAATATTTTGTATCTTGTTCAGTTGTTGTTCATTGTTGAAGTTGTTCATTGCCGAGCAACCCGCAAGAATGAATGAAGATAATTTTTTTTTTTTTTTTTTGGTAATATATATGTGGTTTTTTTTTTTTTTTTTAAAAAAAAAAAAGAAACGTGAACAAAGAATAAAATTTTTTATTTTTATTTTTTTGTAACACGTGTGGGTTAAAAAAAAAGTTGTGAACAATAATTTAGATCTTGTTCATTGCCGCCGAGTTACTCGGCAATGAACCGTAGAATTTTTTTTTTTTTGTAATACATATGTGTAGATTTTTCATTTTCTTTGTCTTTTTCTAATTTTTTTCACTTAACAAGATTTTTTTCCTATCGAAACTTCAGAAAAAATGTTTAGTTCCAAGCATTTTTTGTCGACCAAGTAGTTCTTATCTGATTGAATTTTTTCACGAGAATCACAGACCCAATTCAATTGCATTGTTAAAAGGTGAAACTACTCCCTCCGTCCCAAATATATAGGCTGATTGGGTTTTTCACACGGATTAAGAATGTTATTGAAAAAGTAAATTTTATCAATAGTTTTCCTAATTTACCCTTATTTAATGAGTATCATTTAATGTACAATTTCAAGATTAAGTTGAGAAAAATGATTATAAATAAGCAAATTAAATAAGGGTATTTTAGTAAAGGAACAAAAAAAACACCTCAAAAATAGAAACAAGCCTATATATTTGGGACTAGAGAAAAAGGAAATGTGGCCTATATATTTGGGACGGTGGGAGTATTTTTCTTTTTGCATATTATTTTGTTTAATTGCACATTATATTTTAAGGTTGATTTTTATTTCTAAAATAAGAAATGAGTATTTTTGCTGTGATTGGTTGGTAATCAAATATAGGAGATCACTGAAATCTCAATTGGGCTCAAGATTATTTACAATTAAGACAAATATAGTAGTAGAGAATTCAGGAGAAATGTAAGATTCAGAAAAACTTACACATAAATAGCTGATTTGAAATTTCCTAAAAATTATAGATACAGAATGTGTCCTTACAAATATCAAACATAAAATTTATAACATAAAAATGATCCCACAGTTTCATCACGTAGCAAAAACTAAATCAACTGGATAATGGATACAGGTCGAGATGGTGGTCCAACTCGACAACCAAAATTGGTTGTCCAACTCGACAACCAGCACTCGGCAACCACACGGTTGCCGAGTGGCTAGCCTGGTGGAAGGGTTGTTCATGGGATGGATGGTGTGATATTGTCAGTTCAATTTTATCTATTTGAAGTTTGAAGATTGAATAAAAAATTTTATATTCTTTACAGTAGCCATATTACTAGTTGAATGAAAAATATCTTCATGACCTTTTTCCACACAGATTCCCTTCATTGATGTGTTAGGATGTTGAACTTCAGCAGGATTTACACACTACATTTTGTATTTACTTTCATTTTAAATTGCTCCTATGAAAAGTATATGTTACATTTGGAGAATTAAGCAACAAACATGCATATTATCATACAATGCAGTAGTTCAGGACAGTAATTGAAATCGTGTGACTTCAATGAATTTTCTTGAATTTGCACTCATTGTGAAAATGTATAAATGTTTATCATTTTTCATCATGAATAATTCCAGAATTTAGTTTCAGCGATCTCATCAAGATATTATGTTCTTAACTGAAGCATACTTGTTGCAGGGAAAATTAAGGATATAGCATTTGTTAAGGATCCTGATGGTTACTAGATTGAAATCTTTGACACTGCATCAATTGCAAAAATGGTGACAAACATGGAGGACCAACGGCAGAAACCAAGGTTGAGCTGTGCTTAGGGCATTTTTTGATGAGAGAGAGAAGAGATTTTTTTGGGTGAAATGTTGGACAAAAAAAAATTGCTGTTGTTTTCATTGGCAAAACGGTAGCGTATTGGATGAAAAAAGCTACGGTAAAAAAATTAAGGCTATTATATTATTGTAAGGATATATAGATACATATGAGCTCATTTTGTCTTCATCCCTTTTGAAAGCAATTCACATTAAATTTGACATTAAATTGAAATCATCTTTAAAAACTCTGTTGACTTGTCCATGTATTTTTAATTGCTGTATTACACACAACAACTTTGAGAGTTTCCCATGATGAATTTTGAATCATATTCACATGGATGGATTTGCAAGATTGTTTTCTTGGCTTTCATCCTATTGTTTCCGACTGCAGTTTTAGGGGATTGCACATGTGAATCTGATGAGGAAGATCGGAACAAAACCTTAGCACTCAAATATAAATTGGCTGCAATTGCTTCGATCTTGGTTGCAAGTGCAATTGGGGTTTGTCTTCCCGTTTTGAGTAAGACAATACCAGCTTTGAGTCCAGATAGAAACTTTTTTTTCATTATAAAAGCATTTGCAGCCGGAGTAATTTTATCGACAGGCTTCATACATGTGCTTCCTGATGCTTTTGAAAATTTGACGTCCCCATGTATTAACCCCCACCCGTGGACAGATTTCCCATTCGCAGGCTTTGTTGCAATGGTTTCTGCCATTGGGACTCTTATGGTCGACACATATGCAACATCTTATTATAGGAAGAAATCGAGTGGCAATACGCAGATAGCTAGTGGAGATGTAGAAGGAGTAGCCCATGTTCATAGTCACGCCACCCATGGTCATGCACATGGATTAGTATCTATCGAAAAAATTCTGGTGAAACACAACTTCTCCGTCATCGTGTAATCTCACAAGTAATAATATCATCTCTTATCTTCATTTTTTGTTTTTATACTGTTGTTGCATAACGGGACCACCTACTCTCAACTGATGAACGCTTCAGAGTCTCCATAACTATATATATATATATATATATATATATGAATGTGAAATGATTTGATGATACTAATATAATTAATTTTGATTGTGTTGTAGGTGTTGGAGTTGGGGATTATAGTTCATTCTGTAATTATTGGAATTGCTGTGGGGACTTCAGAAAGTCCTAAAAAATAAAGCCTTTAATTGCTGCTTTGACGTTCCATCAATTCTTTGAAGGCATCGGGCTTGGAGGATGCATAACCCAGGTATTCTTTTCTCGATTTTGAACCCTTTTTTTATGCTCAATTTTGGTCGAAATAAATGTCTGTTTAATTTACTGCTTAAGCTTCCTGTAAATTATTCACTGCAATTTGTTTCGTTAACTGTTTATCAAGTTTTCTTACAAACAATAAAAATATAGCACGGGGGTATGTCTAAGATTTGGCATTGGGTTTCAGTTTTCGGCATAATTTGAATTAAAGGCATGAAATATTTTAGCTTTCCTGAAAGATTTTTTGACCATTTTTGTTTTATTCAATCTGGACAACATATTCTGATCAAATTGAAAAGAAGCCAATTCTGAAATGATTTTATGGAATCTATGGAGGAAAATTGCTGGCCAGCATTGAAATGCAAGAAACGCTAGCTTGGCAAGATCTGGTTTCCTTATAAGCATTCTGATACTTGAGAGGGTGTCAAATTTTGTTAGAATCATACACGTAACATATTTTAATTGTCTATCTTCTCGCTTTCTCTCATTTTATGTGTTCAATTGTTACTGAGTTGTCCATTTTGTATCAGATCTCGAGCGTTTTAACTTAATTATTAGGGCTTTTAATTTGCAGGCTAAATTTAAATCATGTGCAGTTACAATAATGGCACTTTTCTTCTCTCTCACAACCCCAACTGGCATTGTGATAGGTTTCGCAATAAGTAATTTTTATAGTGATACGAGTTCCACTGCTCTTATTATTGAAGGGATTTTTAATTCAGCATCGGCCGGCATCTTGATCTACATGGCACTCGTAGATCTTCTTTCAGCCAACTTTATGAGTCCAAAAATGCAAAGCAATGGAAAACTTCAGTTAGGGGCAAATGTTTCTCTTCTTCTAGGTGCTGGATGTATGTCTCTTTTAGCCAAATGGGCCTAAGATACAACATATGTTATTTTCATACCCCGTGTCCCTTTTCTCATTTCAACAAAAATGTCAAAGTACACATTGAAAATACTTTTGTTGCAAGCTCGATTTTTTTTTTTTTTCCCAATTGCATTTCGTATCGGTTATTTGAGCTTGAAAACTCCAGTTTTACACGCTTTTTCAGTGGCGTACAAGCTAGGCCAATATGCCCGAGGAAATAAAATCCGTTCTTCGTGGTAAATTCCTTTGTGTTGGATTTGCAAGATTGTTTTCGTGTTGATCACCCAACTTATATTTTATTTCTATTTGAGAAATATCACATGATTTACACTGTCACTTTATTAGGAATTAATATGCCAATTGTACCCACACGGATACTCTTTAGAATCCAAACCCAAATTCACCCATTTAAGCACTGTTTTTGTTGAAATTTATATTTTACCACATATTTTCTGAAGTTTACTAATGAAAATGATGAATGCTACCCTCAATTTTAATTGCATTTTATTGGTTAACCCATTATTTTCAAACATTAATTCTAATTGTCTCCGACATTTTCCATCCAATAAACAAAAATTGGCTCAATTTTGGCATTCACAAGACATACAACGCTTAAGGTTCTTATTTGTGCCTAAACCTTTCTTATATAGTATTAGAAGTGGCAAAACAGGTCCGTACTGGACCGGTCAGGTCATTTCAAGTGTGACCCGGCTCTTGAGGGTTGGTTCGGGCTGCCTGACCTATTTACCAGGTTTGTAGAGTATGTTTGGTAGAAATTTTTTGATAGTACTAAACAATATTTTATAATAAAAAAAATTGAAAAGATAATTTTCAATATATTGTATAATTCTCTTTAATATGTTTACTACACACGGTATATTGTATAGATATTAGATCACACGTCTCACAAAAAGGGATTTTGGTACAAATAGTCCTTAATTTTTACTTTCAGTGTAGAAATAGTCCTTAAAATTATTTTTTTGCACAGAAGTCTCTAACTTTTATGTTTTGGTGCGTAATTGGTCATTGTTTGATGAAAAAGACTAATATATACTTAATTCTAATAAGAAAAAATTGTAGTTGAATTGCTAACCTTTGCAAAAAGTGCAAATGAATCTAATACTTTCATTTTTTTTTATAAAAATTAAAAAACACTAACGGGTTCTTTTTTATTTTAAATAACACTTTATTGACCAAATTGATAATATATTAAATTATTTTTATATTTTACGAACTATTATAAAATAACTAAAAATTAAGATCATAATTATTAATAAACATGTCAAATAAAATTATTATTTTTGCTATTTCATAATTATATTATTTAAAGTTACACTTTTTAATATTGTCACAAACTTGATGCTCAAATACTTTTATTTAATTGAGTTGTATGTTTATTAACTGCAAATATTAGATATTTTATTCTTCATATTTTAATTGGGTTAATTACATCATATACCACTGAACTTTATACTTCATTTTATTTATACCACCGAACTTTAATTCGTTTAATTTATACCACTAAACTTTAAAATTATTTTCAGTTAAACCACTTCATTATCCACCGTTCACTGTTTGACAAAAAATCTGACGTGGCATTAATGGACCGTTAATTGGCTGATGTATCTCGCCACGTGTGAAAGTATTGTCCACACGTGTATAATGTTCAAAATGAAAATACGCTTTTGATGTCAAAATCGTGTTTAAATATACGTTTTTGTATCAACTATTTCGACAATTCTTGAGCTCAAAGTCGTTTAATTGATGTCAAAAAAGTATTTTTATTTTAAACTTCATACACGTGGCGAGATACATCAGCCAAATGACGGTCCGTTAATGTTACACCAAAATTTTCGTCAAACAATGAACAGTTGGTTAATGAAGTGGTTTAACTGAAAATAATTTTAAAGTTCGATGGTATGAATGAAACATAGTATAAAGTTCAGTGGTATAAATGAAACGAATTAAAGTTCGGTGGTATTAATGAAATGGAGTATAAAGTTCAGTGGTATATAGTGTAATTAACCCTATTTTAATTTATCTTTTTATTTTTGTTCAACAATAAACAACACATAATATGTAAATTAATTTTTATCAGTATTTTAATATTAAATAAAAATATAATAAGATTTGTTCAATGACATAAAATTATATACGTCATTTTATTATTTATTTAACTTAATTTTTATTCAAAATTATATTTTTTTTCCTATGAAAAATTTAATTCATACGACTATAATGATATATTTAGTATGCAAAATTAAATATTGTTTAATAAATTTATCAGACTTATTTGCACATTATGTAGAGGTCAAGAATCCAAATGCAATTTTATCTAATTAAAACTAAGGACATAATTGTCTTTTTCTTTAGATAAGGACCAATTGCGCACAAAAATACATAGGTTATGAACTTCTATGCCAAAAATAAACGCTATGACCATTTTCACACTGAAGACAAAGGTTAAGGACCATTTTGCGCCAAATTCCCCCACAAAAATGATTCATGATTAATTTTTCCCCTTAATAATCAATTAACTCGATGAAATCTTGTTCAATATGTTGTGTCAAAAAAATTCGTTGATAGGGGTGGGCATAAACCAATTCTGTTTGGAATTGGAATTGGATAGAACTTGTTTGGTGTTGCCAATGAGAATTCATGAAAGGGAATCAACAGTTTCATATCTCGTTCAACGTGTTCTAATTCTGTAAAATATACTGATAGTGGTCAAATTGCGAAGCTTCTTGTAGAAATTTGGCTTCGATTGTTGGAAAACAAGGAAAGGACAAGATTGTGCATGTTTAAAAGTGCTGAAATTATTTTTTAAATGCTTATAAGTTGTGAGTCTTATAAAATGCGTGAATAATAAATGAATAGTAAGTTGTGAATCTTACAAAATGTGTGGATAAAAAATATATTTGACTAGATACAATTATAATTTAAATACGGTTTATTTGCACATATGGTCCCTGACTTTTGCACTTACTGTGGGTTGAGGACCTATCTTTTATTTTTGGCAGTTTAGCCCCTATTTCAAATATTTTTGGCGGCAATGGTCCTTTTCATCAATTTACATCCAAATGACCGTGAAATTTGATGGTGGAAATTTTTTTATTTAAAAAGGGCTTATTTGCACAAATGGTCCCTGACTTTTGTAAAAGAAAATTTGCAGCAAAAGTTCTTAATCTTTCAGAAAGTGTTGAAAAGTCCCATAACCTTCTAATCCTAACACATACGACCCGAAACCTTTTTGACAATTTTACCCATAACTTAAATAAATTAAAAATAACTCATAAAACTTTTCAAAAATACAAATAAGTCCTAAATCATTTTATTTTTTTACATATTTACACTTAAAATAATAAAAAGTGTGTCATCAAATCCCAAACTTTTTAATTTTGTTCACAAAAATGACATTTAAAATGTGTTTGATTAAAATCAAATTTTTTTAGTAAAAGTTGTTGAAATGTATGGTTGAAAAGTTGTAGGACCATAAAATGTGTGGTTACAATTAATTGTTGATTTGACTTTAGCTTTTTAACAAAATCAACACTGAAAACAAACAGGCTCTTAGAGTCTTTACAGATTTTGTCCAAGAATTCATTAATTAACAAAAAAATTATACCCATGATCGAAATTTGACCAATTTAAAATTTTAATTTATTTTTCATATCAATTACTAGAGGTGGCAAAATGGGCTAACCCAGGATAGCAGGTCTCTGGCCTCCTGGTCTTTGGGTCAATTTGGTCTAATAAAAATTAAATCAATTTAGTCCCAGATAACTAGCCAATCGGACTGGCCCGATAATTTTTTTTTGCCCAAGTCCCGATCCTCACCCCACCCCACCCCACCCCACCCCGTGAAATGGGCAAATGAGAGGTGGATTTCTCCCCCGGTTTCCTACCGGTGGCGGGAAGAAATCCTCCCCCCCCCTGCAACAAATGGAGGATTTCTCTCCCTGCTTCGGCCGACACGACACGAAAACAGGGGGAGAAATCCTCTCTCTCTATCGCAACAAATAGGGGAGATTTCTCCCACGTTGTTTCCGCCTGGACGACCGGAAACAATGGGAGAGAAATTCTCCATATTCACAGCAAAACCAGGGAGATTTCTCCACGGTTTCGTGTTTCAGATGAGAGAGAATTTCTCCCATTTGGTCGTCTGGATTCCGGCGACTGTGGAGAGAAATCCCTCCCTTCCGGTTGGATTCTCAAGTGGGGTGGGGTTGGGGTTGGGGGTGGGTCGGTGGGTAGTGGGGGAAGATGGTGGATTTTGTTTTTTTTTTTTTTTTTACAAAATTATAAGTAATTATTTTGAAAAAATAAGTTAAAAATGTAAGTTGGGTTGGTCTATTGGCCCTGTGGTCCAAAATCGAGCTGAGTTCGCCCAGTAAATACCAGCCCATGTAAAATTGGGTCACGGTTAGCCCAGTCCAATCTTTTATGTGGCTCGTCTAATTTCGGGTTGGGCCAGTCCATCTGGCCCATTTGCCAGCTCTACCAATTACTAAATAATAATTTAAAAAAAAGTTTTCACAATCTTCAGCCCACCACCACCTTTTTTTAAATTGGTATGAAAAATAAATTAAAATTTTAAATTGGTCAAATTTTGATCATGGGTATAATTTTTTTGTTATGTAATGGATCACTGGACAAAATCTGTAGAATCTCTAATAGCCCGTTTGTTTTCAATTTTGATTTTGCTAAAAAGCTAAAGTCAAGGTCAACAATTAATTTTAACCTCACATTTTATGGTCCCACAACTTTTCAATCACACATTTCAACAACTTTTACTAAAAAATTGATTTTAATCAAACACATTTTAAATGTCATTTTGGTGAACAAAATTAAAAGTTTTGAGACTTAATGACACACTTTTTATTATTTTAAGTGTAAATCTGTAAAAACTATAAAGATTTAGGACTTATTTGTATTTCTGAAAAGGTTTATGAGTTATTTTTAATTTATTTAAGTTATGGATAAAATTGTCAAAAAGGTTTGAGGTCATATGTGTTAGGATTAGAAGGTTATGGGACTTTTCAACACTTTTTGAAAGATTAGGGACTTTTGCTGCAAATTTTTCTTTACAAAAGTCAGGGACCATTTGTGCAAATAAGCCCTTTTTAAATAAAAAAATTCCACATTCAAATTTCACGGCCATTTGATGGAAATTGATGAAAATGACCATTATTGTCAAAAACATTTGAAATAGGGGCTAAACTGCCAAAATGAA
The DNA here is from genome assembly GCA_023638005.1 of Forsythia suspensa. Taxonomy (NCBI): domain Eukaryota; kingdom Viridiplantae; phylum Streptophyta; class Magnoliopsida; order Lamiales; family Oleaceae; genus Forsythia; species Forsythia suspensa. The sequence goes on from CM042667.1 coordinate 393,187, forward strand.
AAGATAGGTCATCAATTTGCAGTAAGTACAAAAGTTAGGGACCATTTGTGCAAATAAGCCATTTAAATACTACCAAACAAATTGTAAGTTATGGGTGTTGAAATTTAAGAGACATGGAACTCCACTTTAGAATTTATTAATCCAAAATAACTATCAAATTATTATTATTTAAAAAATTTAATAACAAAACAAAATTACAACATTATTACAAATTATGTGCAACGCACATGTTCTTAACTAGTTTATATAAAATGTACAAAATATATAATAATTAAAAGGGTAAATTATATTTAAGAGTCTTTATCATTTGAATGTTGTCTCAAATTCTTCCGCATTCAATTTTATTTGTATCTATCAAACTCAATCTTTCAATAACTCAATTTTATTTGCATCTATCAAGAAATTTCGAATATACAAAAACTCAATTTTATCAGAAATGTTATAAATTTGACAAGTGAAAACTCAAGAATTCGAATATACAAAAACTCAATCAATTAAGGTTGCACAAAGCATAGAGGTATAACTCTATCGGATTTTGTGTTATTTGTCAACATATGCTTAGACCTAAATTGAACCTTTCGAAAGTAAAATAAGTCATAAAAATGCGGTCAAATGTTGATCAGTATTTACCGGAATAATTACTTAACAAATAATCAACATATCATGAATTTGGAATAAAAAATGAGAATTATTGAATTAAAACATCATATAAGGTTTATGTCGTCATCCTAGTGAAAACAAGTTTACCTTAACATAATTGAAATACAAAAACACAAATTAGGTTGAGAATATATAACCCCGAATCTATGAATATAAGATAAAAAAAACAAAAGATCAATTGCCCACCTTTAAACATCTATAATGGAGTCTTCAATACTGCCTTTCTCTGGCTTGTAAACCAAGAAACTTGACGGTTGGTAGGAGTTATAATGCACATTGCTGATGTGGCAACACACAATTGAAAATTCATGGCTCCACACTTATTATTTTTTCTAATCATGTGTTCCCACTTCAACAATAGACATTATAACTCATACCTACTATGAGTAGGAGATCATCCTCATATATATATATATACTAGTTTTAAAGTTGCGTATGCGTTAACGTAAGTGACAAATATAGGAAAAAAAATTTAGGTTTTAAATGTAATTGAAATGACCAAAAAAAAAATATGAAATTAAAATTTTAAACAAATTTGAAAAATGTAACAAATTTAGAGCGAAATGTGTACAATTTGCTCATACACACCAAAAAAATAAATAATTAACAAATAATAAAGAAAGGTCAAAATTTCTTCAAATGTTTTGTCTAATTTTCGGCCATTTATTTAAAATATATTGATATTTTTTTCTTGAGTACACTTGATATAAAAATTGTAGAATAATGGCATATTTCTTGATTTTTGATTCCTTTTCATATATGAAATAGAGGATTATGAAAATGTTAACAATTCTTTGAATTGTTACCTTGGGTTTACTCAAGACTTACACATTAATCACATACCCCACACGTAAATCACTAAAAGAAAAATTAATTACACCATTAACAACAAAACTGGGTCAAATGCAAGGAAAATATCTGTAAAATGAGGAGGACCCCAACAATGAAAAAAGACAAACTAATTCAAATTTGAGTGTACTAAAGCTCAAAACTCTGGAAATATCCTCATCGAACTAACGTTCAATAAATTAAAAATTGGAACGGATTTACGAAAATTTCACGATCAAACAAACAACTATAAACAAAATTACAATTTACAATTCCTAATGGATGATAACAAACAAAGCACGTGTGTGTAAGAGATTTGAACTCGACAAACTTCATTTTATGGGTCTTCATAGTCCCATAAAATGTCTTTTGGTCATTAACCAGTAATTGTTTATTTCGCAAAGAAATCAACAATTTTGGTTTACTCGTATGATTTGTAAATTGTAAGGAGAAGAGTATGGTCTTTGTTTTGGTGGAAGAAAAATTAACACAGAAATGGCGGCGGCGACAAAAGTGGATGACATGTCTAATTCAGAACGACGGTTCCTATTTTTTTCCTTAAAAAAAAAAAAATATTTGACGATCTGATTGTGGATGAGAATACATGTCCACATAATTTTCTCAATATCTAATTCAGAACGGAGGTTTTTTTTTGTGAGACTCCAACGAATTTGTCGAGTTGCTCGACAAACTGGGACAAACCCCAGTTTGTCGAGTAACTCGACGAAAGGATAAATGAAAAATATATATTAATTCCATGGAATGGAGTTTGTCGAGTTGTTCGACAAAATGGCGTCAGGAAAAAAAAAACAAATTCCAATAGTCAAAATCAAAGCTAGAGAAAGCTACCATTATTTCATTCAAAATTCAAAATGACTAATCTCAAATAATCTATAAATAACATTTATAATAAAAGTGAAAAACAAATCTAAAAATGCAAAGAAGTTACATTTTTTTGTAAACAATAAAATAATTAAAAATATAAAAATAATAAAAATTATAATAAAGTAAACAATAAGCCAAATGGGGAAAAAAATGTTGTCGAGTAATTCGACAAATTGTCCGATTTGTCGAGTGGCTGGAGTCTCATCGAGTTCTCGACAAAGGGTGAGACATGGGCTTTTGTCTTTTTTTTTTTTTTTTTCAAGTTACTCGATAACATTGCTTTTGAATATTTTTTTAATTGTTGTCGAGCAATTCGACAACATTAGTTTTGAATTTTATTTTGACTTTGTGGTATGTGTCATTTTATTCATATAAATAATTGAGCAACTAAGCAATCTCAAATTTCGGTTTGTCGAGTTCTTTGATAATTTAAGCACATGCATAGTTTTTTACCCTATCATTTATTATAACATTGTATAATAAATTACTTTCTCGAGCAACTCGAGAAAGCCACCAAATTTTTTTTTGTTTTGTATTTTTTTTTTTTTTTTGGTGGCTTTCTCTGGAAGCCACCAAAATTTTTATTTTTTTATTTTTTTACTTTACGGAGAAAGTCAAAATTATTTAGAAAAAATTTTTTTTTTTTTTTTACTAATTTGCCGAGTTATGAGGCAAAGTGGGGAAAAAAGGAAAAAATTACTCGAGAAAAAAAAAAAAAAAAAAAATTGATTTAATTTTGTAAAGTTATGTTGTTCCAATGGTGGGATTTTATTTCTAATTGTCTCATGCCTTTGCTAAGTTAAAAATTCTAACTCTTTGTTTAATAATCTAATAAGTTTTAATAATCGTTCTCCAAAAGCAATGACAAAAAATAATACAACTCTTAGCATTTTGCAGTTGAATCATCTTAGATATGCACGCATGAACTCTCAAAAGTCGCACAAAAATCCTCCCTTTTCCTTGTGAATAATTTTAAATATTAAAAAGTGAAAAAATATCTGAGAGAAAGAGGGTCATAATATAATTAATTTTGTTTACACCTACTCTAATCAAATTTTAATTTATAAAAAATTAGAAATGTAAAAGCTCACCATAAAAAAAAAAAAAAAACTAGCATTTTCCTTTAACAATAAAAGACTATCTATGTGGAAAACGTTTGTCGAGCTATAGAATGGGAAATTTTAAATATTGGGCAAGCATTTGGTCTAGTTAATTGCGAGCTTGGAGAAAAAAAAAACAAAATAATTTTAATGTATTATTTAGTATAATAGACTATAGTAAGCGTAAAAATTATAATAAAGTAAATATTATATAAATATAATATGTATCATAATGAACTAATACAATATATTATATTTTCTTTTCTTTTAGAAATTACTATTACATATTACAATAAACAATTATTATAATAAATTTATAACATAACAAAATTAATTTTGTACTATTAGATTATTAATTAATTATAATGATTTAATGAGTGTAATCAATTTATTATAACAAATTGATATTAAATAAATTTTTTTATAAATTGTTATAAAATTTATTAAATTTTTATTTATAAATTGTCTTCATGAATATTAATATAAATTTTGTTATAAAGAATATTATAAATAGTAATTATAAATAAAAAATGATTTCCATAATATAATTTCATATAATTATTGTAATAAATAAAAATAATTATTATAACAAATTTTACTCCTTTGTGTTTTTATATTTCATAAAATTAGATATGATATGTTATATTAATTTAAAATAATATATAAATTTTTTATAATAGCTAATTTATTATTACATATTATATTAGGTTATAGAATATGAAATATTATTGTTATAAAAGAACTCATTATTCATTGTAGAGCATAACTCGACAAAGTTAAAATCGAGTTTCGAGTTACTCAAGAAACTAATGAAATGCATAATTTTTATTTTTTGAAGCTTATTTTATTTAAATTATTTAATACATTGACTATTTTGTTTAATTTGAAAGTTGTAATGTTATTATTCGAGGAACGTGTAAACATGAAATTTGGATTTGTTAACTTATTTGATAAATGAAGCACATACATAATTGTATTTAAATGATTATTTATTAGAATATAGCAAAATAAAATATATATTATATAAATTTAATATATATCATAATCAATCAATACAATATATCATATATTGTTTTATTATGATTAATTTATCTAGTAACTCGACAAATCTAAATTTGAGTTCCACGAGTTGGTTAAAAAATAACACGAAAAAACTAAAAAAATAAAAAATTTAAGTGTATTACATAATTTAAATACAAAAGTAAACTATAAAATGAACAATATGCATTGTTGAAGCCATTTCGAGTAACTCGATAAACCCAAAATAAAGTTTGTCGAGTTACTCAATTAAAAATGTGATACTGAAATCAATCTATTCAATAAATTTCAAGTAGCTCGACAAACTGAAAATCGAGTTCTTGGAGTTACTCGATGAACTAACGAAATTTAAAATTTTAATTATTTTGTTTCCCTTTTTATTTAAATGATGTCATACATTTAAATAATTTTTTATTCTTATTTAGTCTTTGTTATTTTTCAAGAAACTCGTGAGTCTTAAATTTGGATTTGTCAAGTAACTTGATAAATAAAGCATATACAAAATTTTATTTAATGTTTCATTTATTAGAATATAGTAAAATAGAATATATATCATAATCAATTAATACAATATATTTTATTTTATTTTATTTTAGCAATTAGTATAAAAAATATTTGTAACATTATTTGGTAAGAATGTTATAATTAATAGTTATAAAAATAAAATATGTTGTTGATCTTTTTCATTGAAAAAAAAATTAGAAATGTAAAAGCTCACCATAAAAAATAAAAAAAAAAAATAAAAATTTCATGAACAAGAACTTTTATGAAGTTACTATTCACCTCGTAAAAGTTTGTCGAGTTGAATAGTAACTCGACAAACTTTTTCGAATTTTTAAAAAAAAAAAAAAAAATTCATGAACAAAGAACTTTTCGAGTTACTATTCACTCGAAAAGTTTGTCGAGTTGAATAGTAACTCGACAAACTTTTCGAATTTAAAAAAAAAAAAAAAAAAAAATTTCTGAACAAAGAACTTTTTCGAAAGTTACTATTCACCTCGAAAAAGTTTGTCGAGTTGAATAGTAACTCGACAAACTTTTTCAATTTTAAAAAAAAAATATTTCCATGAACGAAGAACTTTTTCAAGTTATTATTCATCTCGAAAAAGTTTGTCGAGTTGAATAGTAACTCGACAAACTTTTTTTTCGAATTAAAAAAAAAAAAATAATAAAATTTTAAAATTTTTGTCGAGTTACTCGACAAATTTTTTTTTTTTTTTTAAAGTCGAGTAACTCGACAAAAGTAAAAAAAAAAAAAAAAATTTTATAAATTCGAAGTTACTCGACAAAAAAAAAAAAAAATTATTTTTTTTTTTTTTATAAATTCGAGTTACTCGATTAAAAAGTAAAAAAAAAAAAAAAAATTTTTTTAAAAATTGAGTTACTCGACAAAAGTAAAATTTTTTTTTTTTTTTTTTAAAATTTGAGTAATTCGACAAAAGTTAAAATTTTCGCTTTTTTTTTTTTTTTTTTTTTAAAATCGAGTAACTCGACAAAAGTTAAATATTTTTTTTTTTAAATTGAGTTACTCGACAAAAGTAAAATATATATATTTTTTTTTTTAAATTTGAGTAATTCGACAAAAGTTAAAATTTTCTTTTTTTTAAATTCGATTAACTCGACACAAGTTAAGAAAATTTTTTTTTTTTTTTTTAAAATTCGAAAGTAACTCGACAATAATAAAAAAAATTTTTTTTTTTTTTTAAAAAAATTCAAGTAACTCGACAAAAGTTAAAAAAAAAAATATATATATTTTATTTTTTAAAAATTTGAGTAACTCGACAAAAGTTAAAAAAAAAATTTTTTTTTTTTAAATTGAGTAACTCGACAACATTTTTTAAAAATTTTTTTTTTTTAAAATTGAGTAACTCGATAAAAAATTTTTAATTTTTTTTTTTAAATTGATAACTTCGACATAATTTTAAAAAAAAAAAAATTTGTTTTTTTAAATTCGAGTAACTTGACAAGACAAGATATATATATATATATATATATATATATATATATATATATATATATATATATATATATATATATATATTTAAAAATTCGAGTGACTCTACAAAATTTTAAAAAAAAAAATGTTTTTATTTTTTTTGGCTAGTAACTCGACAAATTTAAAAAAAAAAAAAATTTCTTTTTTTTTTTTTTGTCGAGTAACTCAACAACTTAAAATATATATATATATATATATATATATATATATATATATATATATATATATATATATATGTGTGTGTATATATATTTTTTTTTTTTTTTTTTTAAATTCGAGGAACTCGACAAAATGTAAAAAAAAATGTCGAATAACTCGAGAAATTTAAAAATATTTTTTTAAAAATGTCAAAATAAAATTGGACTACTTTTTTAAAAGTTGTAGGACTTCATATATATTTTTATTTTATTTTGTTGTTATTTGTTTTTTTTTATTATTTAAAGAGGTGGACAAAATAAAATTTGAAACGAAATTTAAAAAGTCGGGGATGGCCAAAGTCAAAAAAAAGATTATGGGTAAATTTGTTATAAAATGAAAAGAATGTGGATTAAAAGTACAAATTACAAAAAAAAAAAAAAAATTTAATGTTTCCCACTTTGCCGAGTTACTCGGCAAAGTGGGAAAATTAAAAAAAAATTTCCCACTTTACCGAGTAACTCGACAAAGTGGGATAAATTAAAAAAATTTCCCCACTTTGCCTACTCTGCAAAGTGGGGAAATTTTTTTTTTGTTTTTATATTTGTCATGAAAAGTCCACCTACAAAAAAAAAAAAAAAAAAAAAAAATCTTAAGCAAATACTTTTCCATCAGACGACGAAAAAAAAAAACTTCAAAACTTCATTTAGTCATGGATTAACAAAATTCATTTCACATAGAAAACGATCACCGAAAAATATGAAATTTTCAGCGAACATAGAATACTCATGTTGCTACCACATATCAAAATTTGACAATCCGAGCGGCATATTTGGCTTACTAAAATGCTAATCGAAACATCCTAGTTTGTTTTTCAGATTTATGCTGTCACAGTTTACAAAATTGTCTATAAATTGAGTTATATAACATGAAATTATGTAAAACCAATGCCAATGGTTAGATAACCCATAGGGCTATCGTTTTTCAACCGGAATTATGTAAAATATTTAATATATAAGATGCGGTAAATGTTTGAGTTGGACAACGTAAGCTCAGATCTTAGAAAAACATGAAGTTTAGCAAAACCTTTCAAGTTCACATCATTAACGTGTAACCAAAACATAGGAATCCACTAAAACTACCACAAAACCAAGGTCCAAAATTTTTAAGAAGATATTTACACTACTTAAAGTTTTTTATTGGTTTATAATAGCGAATCCCAAGACGCCGACGGCATAATCTGAAAAGCGACCTAGGAGGTTTCGCGGTAAGTATTTTAGTATGCCTAAACATGCCGTCGGACTACTAATTTTTGGTATGTGGTAGCTACCTGAGTATTCTATGTCCCTTGATAATTTCGTATTGTTCGGTGATCGTTTTCTTTGTCAAAAATTTTTGTTACTCCATGACCAGTGAATAAAAATTTCAAAATAAGGGCATCATTACAAAAATTTCTTCACCGGTCATGGAGTAACAAAATTTGTTTGACATAGAAAACGATAACCGAAAAATATGAAATTTTCAGAGAACATAGAATACTCATTTAGCTACCACATATCAAAATTTGATAGTCCGACGGCATGTTTCGACTTACTAAAATGCTCACCAAACACCCTAGACGGTTTCTCGGATTTATATGGTCGTAGTTTACAAAATTGTCCATAACTTGAGTTATATACCATGAAATTATGTGAAAATGGTTAGGTAACCCATAGAGCTATCGTCTCCCACCGGAATTATGTAAAATACTTAATATATAAGGTGCGAGGATATTTTTGAGTTGGTCAACGAGAAAGTGCAGTTTGAGAAACAATTCACCAAATCATGGAGCAAAAATATTTATTTGACATAGAAAACAGTTATCGAACAATATAAAATTTTCACAGAATGTAGAATACCCATGTAGCTAACACATAAAAATTTGATAATCCGACGGCATGTTTTGACACACTCAAATGCTCACCGAAACATCAGTGCGGTTTTCGGATTCATGCTATCGCAATTTAAGAAATTGTCCGTAACTTGAGTTATATAACATGAAATCATGTGAAACCAAAGCCAATGGTTAGGTAACCCATAGAGCTATCGTCTCCAACTGGAATTATGTAAAAATACTTAATATATAAGGTACAAAATATTTTTGAGTTGGTGAACAGAAAGACAATTTAGAGAAACAATTCACCCGGTCATGGAGTAAAAAAATTTATTTGACATAGAAAACGATTACCGAACAATATGAAATTTTCAAGGAACGTAGAATACCCATGTAGCTACCACATATAAAAATTTTATAGTCCGACCGGCATGTTTCGGCATACTAAAATGATCACCAAAACATCTAAGTCGGTTTCGGATTCATCATCTGTCATAGGTTTACAAAAATATCCATACGTTGAGTTATACAACATGAAATTATGTGAAACCAAATCCAATGGTTAGGTAACCATAGGGATATCGTCTCCAACTAGAATTATGTAAAAATACTTAATGTATAAAGTGCAGCAAATATTTATGTTGGACAAAAAAAACTGCAGTTTAGAAAATGAAATTTAGCAAAACCTTTAAGAATCGATCAGATTTCGTCATTTGTTCTCCATAGAACTGAGATAAAAAGCACCAAATTTGATGACTTATTAAGGAAAAATGAATATATATTGACTATATAATATATAAAGTCAATAATTGCGGCTTAAAAGACACTAATATATGTATATTAAAACAAATAAAAGAAAAGATGAAGAAGTCAAAAATGCGCCATATATATTAATTTAATATACAAAAAGTGTCAAAAGATTAGGACAAAATGGTGAGATTTGGACAAAATTAAGACTAATACTACATGAAAACGACGTCGCGTTGGTTGAAGGGTGAATAAGTAAACATGCCATATGATACTTATATTATAGTATATATATATATATATATATATATATATATATATTGTATTGGGACTTGAGTTCCATCTTAAAAGTTCGATTTTATTAAGATAAGTAACTTACGCCATTATATACTGATTAATATTTCGGTACATAACCGTTGTAAAATTTATCTCTAAACATGTTCTCGCATAATGGTGGCTCGTGTGTTTTTGAGAATACTAATTTTGGAATTCGAATGCTCGTTTAAGCTTTAGACGGACCAAATTGCTCGTTTGAGCATAATGAGCTTTGATACCATATTAAAACTTGAGTTCCATCTGAAAATGTCAACCTTATTAAGATAAGTAACTCAAACTATTATATACTGATTAATATTTCAGTATATTACTGATGTAATATTTATTGGAAAATGCTATTTGTACACCCAAAACTTACACACTCACTTACACTCTCACATGTGTCAAGTAATGATTAGATCACTTTATTTATTTGGCCAAATAAAAAATGATTTGAACCAACTAGTATTTGACACATATGATGGTGTAAAGGAGAGTGTAAGGGAGTGTGTACAACTAGCATGGTCCATATTTATTTCTTAACACCTTGCTTGCATATAGCGACATATAGATACATTAATACATAGAAAAATTCAAAGAGAAAGAAGTGTTGGATTATTTATTGGGATTTTTTCATAAATAAACCACTTTTTAAAAATAATTCTAATTTTATCAACTTAACAATTTATTCTAAAAATACTACATTCTTAAAATTATATTAATTAATAAAATAATAAATTAAAATAAAATCTATACCACAAAATATATATATTTCCACGTGAATTCACTTAAATGTCCTTTATTATTTGCACAATAAGTCCTTCATCTTTATAAAATTTTCACTTTAGTCCCTATACTTCCTCTTTCATTTCAATTTCATCCTTTTTTATTTACAACCCAAGTCCTTCAACTTTTAAATTTGTACAAGTTGATCCCCATATTTATACTTTTATATCAATTTAGTCCTTTATAGTATCACTATATGATACATATGTTACAAATGATATTGTGTATCAATGTTTGATACAAATGTTACAAATGATATTTTGTAACAATCGTATTACAAATTGAAATATAAAATATCGTTGATACAAAATATTAATTCACGTAACATGTATTGTGTAAAATAACATAATATAATCAGAATATATTCGGTGATACAAAATATTATTTGTAACATTTGTATCAAACAGTTGATACACAATATGATTTGTAACATTTGTAATGATTGCGATAATAAATGAAATTATTACAAGCTGTTATAACTCGCAAAATCAACTCTAAACTTCAATAAGTTCGTTATAGTATGATATAGATATGAAACACAATGTTAAATTTAACAAATAAAACTATTGATTTCATCATTTGTAACATACGTAACATCAGTGATACAAAATACCAATTCATGTAACATGTGATGTGTAAAATAATATAATATAATATGTAACATATTCAGTGATACAAAATATCATTTGTAACACTGTATCAAATAGTGATACAAATGATTAAATTGATATAAAAGTATAAATATGGGGACCAACTTGTACAAATTTAAAAGTAGAAGGACTTGGATTGCAAATAAAAAAGGACGAAATTGAAATGAAAGACGAAGTATAGGGACTAAAGAAAATTTTATAAAGATGAAGGACTTATTGTGCAAATAATCAAGGACTCAAAAACAAATTTGAGTGAATTTCACGTGGAAATAGTTATTTAATTTTAATTCATTATTTTATTATTTAATATAATATTAATTATGTAGTATTTTTGGAATAAATAAGTTAAGTTATTAGATTTAAAATTATTTTAATATTTGTAAGTAGTGGATGTAATATCCACTTATTTATTTCTATAATGGGCTACATATTACATTGCAATTATATGATTATCTAATTGATATGGCTATTAATTGATCTGTTGATTGGGCCTTGGAAACATCTAAATTGAGTACGGGCTTTGTAATGCAGATCCTAATCCAATTAGGTTTGATGGACTTCTAATTAGAATAGGATATACAGAATATAATAAATAAGGGTTATATTCTCCAGGTCAATTACAACTTTTGCTCTTATCTTCTACACCATTATAGATAGAAATTCCATTGAGCAAATCTATCTTAATGAGTTCATTATGTCTTCAAAATCAGAATTAACAGCTACATTAAAATAGAAATCATGTTTAAAAACCAATTTTTTGTTAAGTAGTGTACAATGGTGTTCTCTCGCCCGTGAATGCCAAGATAATATCACCCAGCTGCCGACTTGGAATTGTCCACATAAGCGGCTAATTAATACACAAAGAAATGGGGCGGATCCCATACCTACCCCAATCGCCCTAATTAACTTACTCACCAAAATCGCCCCATTTGCTTCTCTACGGTGGCTATTTCGCATTTCCATTTTGCTCCATATCCGCGCCCTAGCTTCTACAAACACAATCTACCGGCGATATATCTATTGCCGGCGATTTCAGTTGCCATAACTTGTAGTAGCTGATATCTCGCTTGCCGGTGATATCTCTCTTGCCGGCGAATCCAATTTTCTTACGCCCATTTCGTTGTAGCTCGGTCCAATGAAACTTGAAAAACTCACGGCGATTGAGCACGACTCCACCATGGGGTAAGCCTACTTCCGCCCATTCGGTATTCACGAAGGATTGTCGTTTATTTAGCCTTTAGTGGGTGACATTATCTCCGGTCCGCTGAAACTTGGAAAAACTCAGCCCGCGATTGAGGTACTTAAAATATAAATTTCAGCTGGAATTTTTTTTGTTTGTTTTGCTTGAAGATAATGTGAAACGGAAATACTGTGGTATGAAAATTGAAGCTGGGAATTGTTTCATTTTATGCTTCCATTCCAACATTTTGATATGATTGCTGGTTATGTGAAATTATGTCATTAACAATATGATTTTTTTTTATAATTAATGTTGATTTATGCTTCCAACCTTTTGACTTATTTTATTTTAGCTGCTTCGTGGTCTTGTTGATATTCAATAATTTGATTTATTTTTTTGATTAATAGGAATGGACGCTGAAAGTGCAGATAATGTTTTTGTTCCCCAAGTTTCCATAAGTCGAATTCCGAAGATTGGGCAAGAGTTTCAATCGCATGAGGAGGCATATACATTTTACAACCAGTATGCACGTGAAGCTGGTTTTAGTGCACGTATTGGCAATAGCAAGAGAAATAAACAAACAAATGAAACTTTCTGGAAACTTTTTGTTTGCTCAAAGGAAGGAAAAACAGACGAGACATATCAGAACAAACAAAAACATGCTGTGGTACGCAATGGGGAAAGAAATCGTGGAAAGACGCGAGTCGGATGTAATGCTAGATTATCTGTTGTGGTACAACAAACAGGACATATATGGGTTGTCAATAAATTTGTGGAGGAACATACTCATGCTCTTACTACGCCAAGTAGAGTACATTTGTTACGCTCACATCGGCATGTATCAACAACAAAGAAGCGCATTAACACAACAGATGGCTACGACTAACATACCAACATGTCAAGAATTCGCCGATGGAGATAGACTCGTGTGGTCCATCATCGATTGGGTGTGTAGAGAGATTTGAGGAATCATGAGAGGAATATTCGAGAAGAACAACAAGGTCATGATGCTGAGACGTTGATTGAGTATTTCACATTTGAAAAAGAGAAAAGCCCCAATTTCTATTTCGATTACGAGATTGACTCGGCGAATAAGTTGGTTCGTTGTTTTTGGGCTGACTCAGAGTCACGTCGAGCTTACACATTTTTCGGAGATGCGGTTGTCTTTGACACTACCTACAACACCAACAAGTATTCGATGATTTTTGCACCGTTTGTAGGGGTGAACCATCATAACCAAACCATTCTATTTGCTTGTGGGTTATTGAGCGACGAATCCACAGAGTCATTTGTGTGGTTGTTTTCGAAATTCTTGGAAGCCATGCCTACACAAGCCCCACAAATTATTATTACCGATCGGGATGCCGCAATAGCTAAAGCCATATCAATGGTTTTGCCATTTACATTCCACCGGTATTGTTTGTGGCACATATTGAACAAATTCTCTGAGAAGATGAATGTGATGGTGTATAACGAAGAGTACCACATGTTGGTGAATATCATTAAACAATCTGAGTCACCCGAGGAGTTCGAGGAAGGTTGGGCTGCAATCATGGAAAACGCAGTTTTTGCCGGCAATGAATGGTTGTGCACCATGTATGGTCTTCGTAGTCGATGGGTTCCAGCTTATCTGAATCACATTTTCAGTGCAGGAATGTCCAAAGTCAAAGGTCGAGAGAGTAATCACTGCTTTTCAAGAGGTACGTTAATCGAAAGAATTCACTTATGGATTTCATCATTCGTTTCAATATGGCACTACGCCATCGTGACATGAGGAGTTAGTTGCTAATCATATTGATATTAGCGAACAACCTCGACTAACGCCGAAATTTCGGATCGAAAATCAAATGGTTCATATATACACGAAGAAGATATTTTGTTGGTTCAAAGCGAAATTGATCAAAGTCATTTCTATATTTGCACGAAGAGATCTACACTTGTCGATTCCAAAGTTTATGGGGTGGAGCGAAGGGAGCAAGGAAAAACATTTGATCGCAAGTGACAACTTACATATTATATGGAGAGTGATTTCATTTCATGCGCTTGTCGTAAATTTGAATTAACGGTATCCATGTCGTCACATGATTAGTTTTTGAGAAAAAAACAACATCGCTTCTACCTGATAAGTACATATTACGAAGATGGACAAAGAATGCTAAATTGGTTTATTGCAGTGATTCTACGTCGGGGTTGTCTTTGAATGAATGTTCGAGTACGTCATTAATGGCAAGACATGGTTTGTTGGCACACAAGGCCTCTTTACTTGTTGACGAGGCAGCTTTGACGGATGCGCGCAGTACATTCATGTTGAGGGAATTCGAGTCATTGCAATCACGAGTGAAAGATATAGATGATGCCGATAATTTTGGTTCTATCAGAAACACAATTACAAATCGTGAAGAGAATCACACAATTCAAGATCCTAGTGCTGTAAGAACGAAAGGGGCGGAAACGATTGAAATCATCAAAAGAAAAATCAATTCGCGAAGGGAATGTGACAATGTCGTATATACACAACAAGGACACGATAAAAGGACGTGTCCTAAATCGGGCGTAAAGGTTTTTGGTTAATGATTTTTCTACGCAAGTTTGTGTATATAATTTTTGAATTGTTAGCTAACCTTATTTGTGGACGTATGTGTAGGACAAATACGGACACGTATCCCCGGATGAAATTGACGGCGCGGGCACGCAGGATGATGGAACATTCACGTCGATTGCCAGTAGTCATTACGATGTTGTAAATTGGTTTGTGTGACGTTTGTAATAACTAGGTTGCAACTTTAATTTCATTATTAGGTAATTTGGTTTTATTGCCCAGATTTGGATTTCATGTCTATTCAACAATGTTGTTATGAAACTTGGTGTTATTTTATTAGTATGGGTTTAGTTATTAGTTTGGGCTTAGATGATGAATGATGTTAATTGATGATCCAAATCCCATGAACTTTATTATATTATTTACGGTCAATTGGAAATGAAATGTTATGTTTGCTTGGTTAATTATCGTGAACTCGATAGCTAAATGATTCAAGCATATTTATCATTTGTTGTTAATTGAAGAATTTCTATGTTATATAAATAAGTGTGTAATATGTATTCTTGTTTTGCCCCCGATCGGTGAGATTTTGTGTCATTGAAGATAAAATGTTAAGGCTCAATACGCTTTGAAAATGGGTCCCATTGCCAAATTGAGGCTGTAATTTCCATAATATCAAATTGCAAATTGGTGCGTTTTTTTCAACTTCACGGCGTAATAAAAGTGATTACAAAACCAAACAAACTAAGATTATTTATACATTTTACAAATAAATTGCATTTCGTTTCTCTTGTGGGTATTTTGGAGGATTTCTTGATTTTTAGCATCATAGCTCGTATTCAATGTTGAAATACATTGGCCAAATTACCCGACACTTTTCTTGAGTGGCAAACAATAAGTCATGGTTGTAGCATTGTGAGGAAACAGATGTGGATTTCGGGATTCTTTATGTTTATCATAGGAAGGCTTGATGATTAACAGCATCATCTCCATCTTGTTGCATGAGTCCGAATCTAGCCATGATATCTGCTCTCCATTTCTTGACGGTCAAAGACAGACAGACAGAGACAGTGAAAAATTCTCAATTTGTTACAATATAAGGCTGTTAAATACTTCCTTCAAGTGAAAAACATGCAAGTACAGAAAATTTGGATCACGTGAAATACTTTAAAAATTTCATCTAAACTTGCCATACGTAAAAGCAATAGTCAACATACATAATCAATTATAAAATTTTACGACAACGAAAAAAAATTACAATAACACCTACAAATGTTAGAACATTCGAGCAACTTTTTTTTTCATTGATATATCACGCCGTAGGGACGCCACGTCATACAACACTTTGTCTAGCTTCTCCGATAACTTCATCACATCAACTTTCAATTCATTCAAAGCTCTCGTGTGCATTTCATTTACTACCAATTGGCTTCCCGGTTGTGGGTTCGACCTCATCGGCCCTGTAAACCCTTTGCACATCACACCATCCTACTAACCAAATAAAAATGTAAGTAATTATTTAAATACATAACAACATACAAGAATTGAAACTATCTTACATACCAGTAACGTTATGGCATCTCCAATACCTACGAAGAGGATTCCGTTCATTGTGGGATGTATGTATCTTCATATATGCACCACAACTACATCTAAGACGAGATTGTGCATCATTCATACTAGAGGAAGACATCTTTTGTTACCTATATGTTGAACGGAGTTCAAACCAATAACAAAAAATCATCGGTAGCGTTATTGAAGCTCAAAATAATAAGAGTTCATCTTTTATGACACATTAGATACTTGAGGCTCGGATATGTCTAATTGCGGGCAAGAGAGATACGAACGCCATGGTCGCAATTAATCTGGTTGCATTTGATCTAAATGTTGAAATAATCTATAGTCGCACGCCTTCCGGTTTGCTGCCAAGCCAAGCTACGAGTCCGATTATCTCCTACCACAAATCATAATTTCATTTTTACGAATCAAAATCATCACCGCCTCACTTCACATTAAACAATCAGTTCGATTATCACAGTAATAGGCAATTTCAAGAAGGATCCAACAGAGTACTTCTACACTAACATCAACAACAACAACAATTGCACCAAGGGTTGTTAATGAAGTACAATCATTGGGGAAGATGAAGGGGTAACAGCCCTTGAAGAATTTCCAATCTTCCAATCCCCTCATTAACATGAATATCATAAATCAATGTATGTACTTACATCGTAGCCCAACTGAAATTGATGGTACATACCGAATGGGCCGGAAGTAGGCTTACCCCGCGGTGGAGTCGTGCTCAATCACCGGCGAGTTTTTCCAAGTTTCAGCGGACCGGAGCTACAACGCGAAATGGGCAGAAGAAAATTGGATTCGCCGGCAAGAGAGATATCACCGGCAAGCGAGATATCAGCTACTACAAGTTATGGCAACTGAAATCGCCGGCAATAGATATATCGCCGGTAGATTGTGTTTGTAGAAGCTAGGGCGCGGATATGGAGCAAAATGGAAATGCGAAATAGCCACTGTAGAAGCAAATGGGGCAGATTGGCTGAGTAAGTTAATTGGGGCAGATTGGGGTAGGTATGGGATCTGCCCCATTTTGCTGTGTATTAATTAGCCGCTTATGTGGACAATTCCAAGTCAGCAGTGGGTGATATTATCTTGGCATTCACGGGCAGGAGAACACCATTGAAGTAGTGTATACAGCCATTATTCTAATTCAAAAGGAAACTCCCTTTTAGGGACTTTCATGAATTTCCAATTCTTCTATTCATGTAGATGGATTTGCAATATGATTTTCGTGGCTTTCCACTTATTGCTTTCGGCCGCTCTTTTGGGAGATTGTACATGTGAACCCGAGGACGAAGAACGGAACAAAATCTTAGCACACAAATACAAGTTGGTTGCAATTGCTTCGATCCTAGTTGGGAGTGCAATTCGGGTTTGTCTTCCTTTTTTTGGGTAAGACAATACCAACTTTAAGACCAGAGAGGAACCTTTTTTAACTTTTAAGCCATTGCAATGGTTCCCGCTTAGAACCCATTTCATTTAACTTGTAACATAAAAAAAAAAAAAATCCAAAACCAAATACTAAAAATTAACGAATGACTAAAGTGGTGTAATGTTTATTAGTTCTTGATCAAGCCGTATATAATTATTTCCTAAACAAATGAGTTTATATTTGTTGATATTGTACACAATTTACACGGTGGAGAGTTGGTGAGATTCGAAGAAAACAAGAACTGTGAATATTTGATGCTAGACGAAAAGGAAATATGTTTTAGTATTTCAACATTTTTTGTAGTGAGATTTAATATGTTGATTACATAATTTATCTCTAATTAAATATTCTCTCGATGGAGACGGAAAGATTAAAGTGTATTTTAATTATATGTATGATCTTTATTTCAATTTATCGAATTTTTAATTTATTGTATTTGCTAGAATTTAAAATTTTATTTCATTAATGACTTTTTCATTCTCTAATTAAACACTCTCTCGATAATGACTTTTTTATTCTCGCTCACAACCCCAGTTGGCATTGTGATAGGTTTTGGAGTAAGCATATTGTTGAGGAGATTAATAATTTAGCATCGGCAGGGATCTTGATCTACATGGTACTCGTAGATAATCTTTCACCCGATTTCATGAATCCAAAAATGCATAGCAATGAAAATAATTTTTGTTATAAAAGAAATTATAAAATTAGATTAATTTATTAATTGAAAATATATATTTTTTAAAAAATAACAGTATATTTATCGACGGACAATAAAATTCGTCGGTAATTACCAACGAATTGTGCCGACGATAATTATCGGCAAATTGTAGGCCTTCAGTATAAATATGTCGGTAATTACCGAAGGCTAACAATCCGTCAGTAATTGCTAATTTTTTGTTATAAAAGAAATTATAAAATCAGATTAATTTATTAATTGAAATTATTTTTTTAAAAAAAAATAAAGATATTTATTGACGGACAATAAAATTGGCCAAGAATTACCAACGACCTAATTGTGCTTAACGATAATTATCGGCAAATTGTAGGCCTTCAAGATAAATATGTCGGGTATCACCAAGGTCGACAATCCGTCGATAATTGCTAATTTTTTGTTATAAAAGAAATTATAAAATCAGATTAATTTATTAATTGAATTTTTTTTAAAAAAAATAACAGTATATTTATCGACGAACAATAAAATTCGTCGGTAATTACCAACGAATTGTGCCGACGATAATTATTGACAAATTGTAGGCCTTCAATATAAATATGTCGGTAATTACCTAAGGCTAACAATCCGTCGGTAATTGCTAATTTTTTGCTATAAAAGAAATTATAAAATCAGATTAATTTATTAATTGAAAATATTTTTTAAAAAAATAACAGTATATTTATCGACGGACAATAAAATTCGTCGGTAATTACCAACAAATTATGCCGACGATAATTATCGTCAAATTGTAGGCCCTCAGTATAAATATGTCGGTAATTATCTAAGGCTAACAATCCGTCAGTAATTGCCGACGGACACGACCAACAATCCACCGATAATTATCGTCAGATTTTATTGTTTGTCGAAAACTTTTACCGATGGGGTTTTACCCACCAATTTTTCGTCACTATACTATCATCGAAATTGGTGGTTTTCGATAGAAAAATAGGTTTCATAGAAAGAAAATTTTGTCAATGATGCCCCTTTTTTAGTAGTGTTTGTGTGTCCAATTGTTACTGAGTTGTCCGTCTTTATATTAACGAGTGTATTGTATTAAATACAAATCATCTTTAAGGGAAAACAATTCAACATTGATTGCCACTTGGCAAAAAACTTGGCAGACTATCATACTTTAATATACTATATATATAGATTCTTTTCTTTTCCACTTTCAAGTAATCATGAATTTCCAATTCTTCTATTCACTTAGATGGATTTGCAATATGGTTTTCGTGGCTTTCCTCTCATTGCTTCCGACCGCTGTTTTGGGAGATTGTACATGTGAACCCAAAGACGAAGAACGGAACAATATCTTAGCACGCAAATACAAGTTGGTTGCAATTGCTTTGATCCTAATTGCGAGTGCAATTGGGGTTTGTCTTCCTTTTTTAGGTAAAACAATACCAGCTTCAAGTCCAGAAAGGAACCTTTTTTAATTATAAAGGAGTTTGCTGCCGGAATAATATTATCGACTGGTTTCATACACGTACTTCCTGATGCTTTTGAAAATTTGACATTTCCATGTATTCGTGACCACCCTTAGGGAGATTTCCCACTCACAGGCTTTGTTGCAATGGTTCCTGCTATTGGGACTCTTATGGTGGACACATATGCAACTTCCTACAACAGGAATAAATCAAACGGCAAGGCACAGATAGATGGTGGCGACCTTGTTCATAATCACGCCACCCATGATCATGCACATGTATCACTCTATCTATTGAAATCAATTATGGTGAAACACTTTTACGTCATCGTGTAATCTCACAGGTAATAACATTAGGACTCATAATTGAGTTTTAGTAAATCCATTTTAATGACAATGAATAATTTTCATTGTGTTGTAGGTGTTGGAGTTGGGGATTATAGTCCATTCTGTTATTATTGGAATTGCTGTGAGTGCTTCAGAAAGTCCTAAAACAATAATGCATCTAATTGCTGCTTTGACATTCCATCAATTCTTTGAAGGCATAGGGCTCGGAGAATGCATAGCCCAGGTATTCTTTTCTCGGTTTCAAATATATTGCTATTATTTACGTATGCAATATTGCCTTCCTTTGTTCTTTGTGATTGTCTTATTATTCGTCGATCTTCTCGTCTTTCTTGGTTCTATACCTTTTTGTCGACATAAAAGATGAATGGTTTTCTTCTTATTCGTGTGTCTAGTTGTTACTGAATTACACGTCATTAAATCAAATCTCGGGTGAATTTTTTTTTTTTTAACATAATTGAACTCAATTTTACTAAAAATAAAATTTAGTTTGTTGTTGCTTTAGCATCTCCGTGCTATGTGATTTCTTCAATTTATGTCTCCTTCAAAACATTATGACAATGCGTGAATTAATATGTTGTTTGTTTCTTACGATTGAATGATGTTTATACAAATACTCCAAACGAATGAGGAAATATTGGCATCCTTTCTGTTTCAGCCTAAACTCTCTATCTCTTTTTTTTTTTTGTTTTTTGTTGTGTCCCCCAAATATGGAGGGAGTCTTCAATTTATAGAACGTACTTAGGTCTACTGACATGGCAAAGTAATATATTACGCTCGGTCGAGTTTAAGCATGATCAGCACGCCCCCTTTCCGCCCGACATCGACCGACTTACTTACTAGCCCCCTTATTCTTGGACCTAGTCATATCGGTCGATTGACCTATTCAACATCATTTTCCATTAAAGATTAATGCATACATCCAGAGTGCTTAACTTAATTATATGGGCTCTTAATTTGCAGGCTACATTTAAGTCAAGAGCAGTTGCAATAATGGGACTTTTCTTCTCGCTCACAACCCCCCATTGGCATTGTGATAGGTATTGAATAAGCAACATTTATGGTGACACAGGTCCAACTGCTCTTATTGTTGAGGGGATTTTTAATTCAACATCAGCAGGGATCTTGATCTACATGGCACTCGTAGATCTTCTTTCAGCTGACTTTATGAGTTCAAAAATGCAAAGCAATGGAAAGCTTCTGTTAGGAGCAAATATTTCTCTTCTTCTGGGCGCTGGATGTATGTCTCTCTTAGTCAAGTGGGATTGAGATCATCCCCTTTCTCGTTTCTCATAATATTAATATTGCTCTCTTTTCCTTTAACAAAAATGTCAAAGTACACTTTAAAATAAAATATTACTTTTCATATCGATTATTTGGGCTTGCAAGTACTCTTGTTTTGTTTGTTTGGTGTAGTTTAAAAGTAATTTTTTAAGAGTTTTTTTTATAAAAGTTGATGAAATGTGTCGTTGAATTTGTCTTGAAATAGAGATAAAAAAAAAGTGTGCTCTCGTTTACAATGAACACAACATTTGCCGGGAAGTTCTGATGGCATTCGAACAAACAAAATAATGGGACAAATGAAAAAAAAAAAAAAAAAAAAAAAAATTGTATTGATTACCAAAGAAAATACTAATTAAAACGAATAAATAATTAAATTGCAAATTGCCCCTTGAATCTGGTTGCTTCCTGTTGTTATTTATCTAGCCATTTTCTCTTCAACATTCAAGTAGAATTTTCATTGTTCTTAAGACTTAGCCTTTTCAATAGGGGCGGAATCAAGAAATTATTTCAATCATGGATGTGAATTAATAGAAGTAAAATTACAAAAACAAGGAAATTGGGCACAAATGTTCTCTAACCTCTTCATTTCTGGAAATAGTTCCTAATGTTTGTTTTTGGGTACAAATGTTCTTAATTACCTATATGCTTTAGTGCATAATTCATCCTTATTTGATGAAAAATCCAATATGTCTTTAATTTTAATTAAAAAAATTAGAGTTGAGATTCTTAACATTTGTAAAATGTGCAAATGAGTCCGATAATTTTATTTAATAATATTCAATTTAGTGTACTAAATATATTATTATAGTCGTGTAAATTTTTCAAAAGAGAAAAAATGTTAAAACAAATCCTATAATATTTTTATTTAACATAAAATACTAATAAAAATTAATTTATAAATTATGTTTTCTTTATTTTTATTATCAATAATAATAAAACGATAAATTAAAATATGAAAAATACAGTTGGAGCTCTAATATTTGTAGTTAATAAACGAATAAAAGTATTTTTGAGGATCAAGTTTGTGAACAAAGTTTTTTTTTTGTTATAACCATTAAATAAATGTTTACATTTTAAATAATTTAATTACTTAATTAGAAAATTAATAATTTATTTGTTAATAATTATGAGCTTAAATTTTAATTTTTTCATAATAATTTATAAAATATAAAAAAAAAATACATATATTATCAATTTAGTCAATAAAGACTTAATTCAAAGAAAAAGAAAAAGGAATTGGTTTCCTTGTTTTTTATAAAAAATAAATGTATGAGAACCATTTACACTTTTTGCAAAGGTTATTTATACTTTTTGTAAATAAAATATTTTTTAATACTTATAAGTACTTATAAATTAATTAAATATTATTTTTATTTATACATTTGATAAAATTCACATCTTATGATCTATAAATATTTTTACCAAACTTGCACATAATAGGCAGGCCTGTTGGGCATTTCTGCCCAGCCAAGTGAGGGCCCCTCATTGGATCTGAATGGTCTCCCCCCATTATTCTATTTTGGTCACTGATGTTTTTTGTTGTTGCAAATTTAGCACTAACCTTTTATTTAGTTATGATATTAGTCACTCAACTCAATTTAGTCAACAATAACTAACAAAATACGTACATAGAGGATGATATTCTTATACTACATAATCTCAAATGTTAAATGCTATCACTTCGCATAATTTTTTTATGGCATTATTTCAATTTGATTTTCTGCTTAGGCGAATTTTACATGGAAAATGTCACATCCGAGAAAAATAGAAAATATTTTCCGCTTTCTTTACATTTGATACTGGTGAAAAAGGAAAACGAATTTAAGTAAGACAATCACTTGAAGCATAAATTTGACAATTTTTGTGGAAAATATTTTCATACCATTTTTGTGGTTTTTATTTTCTTTTTTACATGGAATTTTTTTTTCTTTTCCATCATTTTCAATCAAACAGTTCTAAAATTTGGTGAGATAACTGCAATCTAATGGATAAGTTTCATGGGTGGACTTTTAGAAAAATCTCAATTAGGTCACTAAATTTTAAATTTTCTCAATTGGGTCATTAAAATTCAATTTAGTTTCAAATTTTGCCAATTCGTCATATGTCGTCTCCCAAACTGATGAAAATTATTTAATTGGCAGCCATTTTGCAATGAATTTTCCACGAAATCATTGCATGACATGCCAATTTACTACTACACCACAATATAAAAGTGTTGATGAAGGACTAAAAGATGCGGTGAACCATAGCGCAAATGAAGGACTGAAAGATGCGTGTAGACCACCAATATTGATACGAAGTGCTGAGAGCATCCCAATTCTAAAGCGGAATTCTTTTCATTATAATTTATTTTTTATCACACATTTTTACAACCATTTGTACACTGAAATAAACTGCAACAAGGAAAATATTTCCCTAAAATCATACTTAAATCTCTCCTGATTACAAGGAAACAACATCTGTGTGCTGAAGACAAGGAAGATTAGAAACAAAACTTAGCAGTTAGCACTCAAGTATATAAGTTGGCTGCAATTGCTTCAATTGTTGTTTTGAGTGCAATTGGAGTTTGTCTTCCCATTTTGGGTGACACAATACCAGCTTTGAGTTGAAAGAAATTTATTTTATTTTTATTATCAAGGTATTTGCAGTGCTTCACGATACTTTTGAAAAATTTTAGTGCCCACTGGGGTTTCATTCACGTGCTTTGTTGCAGTACTTTTGAAAATTTGACGTCCTAGTGACACATATGCAACATCCCTGGGGAGATTTCGAGTGGCAAGGTGCAGATAGCTACAGGCTTTGTTGCAGTGGTTTCTGCCACGGGACTCTTATGGTACAACACATATCCATGCAATCTAATTCTGGTATACATACTCTTATGAAAAATTTATTTCACACAACTATAATGACATATTTAGTGTGCAAAATTAAATATTGTTTAATAAATTTACAGATAATGCACGGAGCAATTGTGTTTCACCAGAACTGGTTTCCATGGATACTGATCCATGTGCATGACCGTGGGTGGCGTGAGTATGAACAGGGACTACTCCTCCTTCATCTCCACTAGCTATCTGCATCTTGCCACTCGATTTCTTCCTATAATAAGATGTTGCACATGTGTCGACCATAAGAGTCCCAATGGCTAGAAATCATTGCAACAAAGCCTGAGAATGGGAAATCTTGCCACGGATGGGGGTTATTACATGGAAGTCAAATATTTAAAAGCATCAGGAAGCACATGTATGAAGCCGGTCGATAAAATTACTCCAGCTGCAAATGCTTTTATAATAATAAAAAGTTCCTCTCTGGACTCAAAGCTGGTATTGTCTTACTCAAAACGGAAGACAAACCCCAATTGCACTCACAACCAAGATCGAAGCAATTGCAGCAAATTTATATTTGTGCTAAGGTTTTGTTCCGTTCTTCCTCATTGGATTCACATGTGCAATCCCCTAAAACTGCAGTTAGAAACAATAGGATGAAAGCCAAGAAAACAATCTTGCAAATCCATCCATGTGAATATGATTCAAAATTCATCATGAGAAATTCTCAAATTTGTTGTGTGTAATACAGCAATTAAAAACGCATGGACAAGTCAAAAGAGTTTTTAAAGATGATTTGAATTTAATGTCAAATTAAATGTGAATTGCTTTCAAAAGGGATGAAGACAAAATGAGCTCATATGTATATATATATATATGTTATATGTATATATACAAGGAAGGTTAGAGCATAAATGTTCTGTAAGCATGTCGACATAACAAACTTTTATAGGCATGTCGACATAACAAACTCTTGTAATTAAGAAAAGAAGAAACTTAATTAAATGATATATTTTGATTTCAAAGTCAATGTCGTCATTTTCCTAGAAGTTTAACATAAGTAAAGTAACTGCAAGTATGTATCATTTTTATAAATTTAAATAATTTATAAAACTTATCCAACTAAATTTTATTTTAAATAAATTAGTATTAACTCAAAGCGCTTTGACATAAGTAAAGTAACTGCAAGTGTGTGTTTAGCATAGCTTTTTCAAAGTCTAAAAGCGCTTTTTGAATGACAAAAGTAATTTTCATTAAAATTTTGGATATTTCGTTTGATGATAGAAACGACAACATTTGCTATATTTTTCGGATGATAGTGGCGCGTCTTGGCACACCCTCCTCAATGATTCGATCGTCCTAATGGTCTTATAGCTCGCCTCTTGGATGTGGATAGCGGTAATCCGACCGTCGTTGAATCAGTCAGACTCACGATTCACAAAGTGATAATTACTACTCTCAATTGAGAATAGGGATGGCAAAAAAAAACCCCTGCCCCGCCCCGCCCGCCCGCCCGCCCGCCAAGCCCTGCCAAGTGCCTCCCTACCCAATTTGGATAATAAGGCGGGTTTGGAGCAGATTTTTTTACGCCGCACATGGTCCGGGGCGACCACTGACCGCCATTAAAAATTATAAGAAAACAGTGTCTGTGAAGATTGGCATAATGATGTCATTGTTTTCTTAAAGGGTTTTAGAATCCAAATTAGAGTTGGAACCTTTCTTTTGTTGTTCATCGGCTTTTGGGGTCTGAGTTTTCTCCTCCAATGCTGCTGCTTTGGAGCCTTCAAAATTCGAAACTGAGTCCGAATCTGAGCCCACTTCCTTTTTTTGCAGCAGCTTCTAATTCTATGGTTTGAATCTTCTCTATTAATGTTTCTTCTTCTAGGGTTTGATTTTGCATGTTACATATATTTTTCAAAGCTACTTCAAAAACTTGAACATCTTTACCTGGTATTTGTTGTTTGACGTCATCTTTTAGATCGCTATCTTCGTCTTCTTCAGACGAAGATGAAGATGAAGATGAAGAAGGGAATAATTTTTTCGGCTTCATATCCCCCTCTTGTATGAACAACTTGTACTTGTATATATCTATTTATATTTGTATATAAATATCAAAAGAAAGATACAATCTAACTTATAGGCTCCCCACCTCCCTGCAAAAACACAGTTTTTCAATTTTGGAGTTGCATGATTTGCTCCACTTCCCAGTAAGTTAATTACTCTAATAATTAGTGTTAAATGTCAATCAATTCAAACAGATTGAAATGGAATACCAATAGATTGAAATGGAATACCAATAGTTGTTCAGGGGATTCTATTCTACGTGCATATTCATTTTATTTTATATAAGGAAATTAAATCAAATATTAATTTTTTGCTCGACGTACATACCAATCTTATAATTTTTTTGTTTTGTTTGGTAAAAATATTTAAAAAATTTGTATTTCATTTTTTTTAATTATTTTTTGAGTTTAACAAAAAAAAAATTACCAAGGCGGTTGACGGGTCAAAGGGCCGCCCCACCCCGCGAATTCGCAGGTCGTGGGACGAGGCAAAATTTTCACAAGGGGCCGACCCGTCCCAAACTTGCCCCATTGCCATCTCTAATTGAAAAGTTGTAACGTCCTCATTAACTCTAAGTATTGAGGGAGGTAAAAGGACACATGTCATTAAAGACAGTGATATATGTCCCTTATGATAACTCCCATAAATAGAGGTAAATCTCCTATGTAAGACAACTCCCACATTTTTAAGCACTGCAATCCTGCATAGTTCCTTTTTCGGATACCTCCTTCATTATTTATTGATTATCACACCGGAATAGATATGGGGGAAAGAAGCCCCGCTCCTTTTTGCAGCTTTCCACCACTATCACTGTCGTACTCGGAGGAGGAGAAAAACTTTTATCATCAATTAGCACCACCTGTGAAAAATTGCACAAAAAGTCATGGTTTGAACTAGAAGAGCGAAGAATATTACCTCCATCCCAGGCCCCGTCGGAGATGTTGACACTGAGTCCAACGCCGCCACTCACCACCCACAGTAGGAGTTTGCCCCTGCCTCTCAACTTACGGCACTGCATGCTCAGGTGGCGGCTTTAGTATCTCAACTCCAGGATCGAAATACTGCTGTTTCTCAACTGCCCCAGGCTCCCAATCTCCCACCGGCGGGACCATCACCACTAGGTATTTCGCCCGAGGCTCCTAACCTTCTACCAATGGAACCACCGCAGGCCCCAGGTTCTTTGGCTCCATCATTTGCGCCATACATTCATTTACTGATATCTGCCCGAACTTTTCACTATAGGGACAATCGTCATGGTTGGCTCGCTTACACCAGGTGAGATACCAATGTTAGGCCTTGAGCAGCAGTTAGAAGATATGATGAGTCTCAAAATAGTAGAAGTTATATCTAAGAAAAAAGGCATGCAACAATCATTGGTATTCGAAGAAGATCATTTTACCCCAAAAGTAATGGTCGTTCCTTTGCCACGAGACTTTGAACAGCCAAAGATGGAGAAGTATGATGGGTCATTTGACCTGTTGGTCACCTCAGAGCTTTTGTTGATTTGATGACGTTACGAGCCACCCCCAATGCTATTATATGCAGGGCCTTCCCTTCCCTCCAACACTTAGGAGGAAGGCAAGGGACTGGATGGCAACTTTTTTCCCAAAATCTATCTGCATGTTTGATGACTTTTCTAAGCAGTTTTCTGCATACTTTGCAAGTAGCAAGCGATCTAAGAAGACATCTATCGGACTGATGCAATTGACCCAAGACAAGGACGAGTTGTTGAAACACTTCATTGTTCGGTTCAATTGGGCTACTCTGGGTATCAAGTATCTACAAATGTCTGTTGTAGTCACTTCCATGATGAGTGGAACTTATAGTCACCTTTTCAAGATGTCACTCTCCAAGAATTTGTCGAATATGATGCATGAGTTACTAAGGAGAGATGATAAGTATGTGAATGCTGAGGAATCATTTTTCATTACCAAAGGCATGAAGGATTGAAAGGAGCCTGAGTCTAACAAAATGAAGACTCGAGACGAACCCAAGCCCAGAGATGATAAAGGCAAGCAGAAAATAAACCATCTAAGTTGGATAAATGGTGAGGGTGCTAAGGAATGATCAGCCTAGTTGGAAAGTCCTGGTGTACCTATTGAACCCAACCTGCAGCAACTTCTTATTTTCACTACAGTCTTTATTAAGAGTAAGCTAAGAGACACAACTATTCTCAACAACTACTACTACAGTCAAACAAGGTGATGAGCCTTATTTTAAAAACAAGGCAATGAGCCTTAATTAAAAAAAAAAAAAAAAGGCGAAGTGCCTTAGTTTAAAAACAAGGCGAAGAGCCTAGGTGATGAGCCTTAGTTAAATAAACAAAGATATGAGCTTTATCTTAAAATTAAATGACAAGTCTTCCTGAACAAACTTCCAATGGAACGAGTACACGAAATGACAGGGGCACTCGTCTCCAAACCAAATGGCAAGCACACGTCTGCTCCTACCACGGTATAGGGAGAAACCGCACACTCACACTCCTACTCCCACTCCCACTCCCACTCCCACCTGTACCTATTTTTATGAACTACTTCACATTCACAATATTGGTTGGGGGATATACACACTTATAGAACACAACATACAAACAATTATTCGTCACACTAGAAAATCGAAAAAGTTAGAGAAGAACAGGTGCGGAAGATTATTTCTACTTTTCATTAACGACAGTCTATGAAAAGTAGATGAACTTATGATGATAGAAAACAACAACATTTGCAAAATTTTTGTCGGATGATGGTGGATGTCCTAGCACGCTTGATAAGTACAAATTTGTACTTATCTAAGCTCACAAAAAGGGACGATTATGAGTTCTCTTTATTATTTTCAGTTTAATGGAGCGTTATTTTCTTATTATTTTAGGAAAAAGTCAAATTCAAGTGTCGATCTAGTGAAAAGATAGAAAACAAAAGAAAAGATGACTTAAATGTAAAGACAAAGAGACTTGAGGAGCTTGGCGTGCAAATATCAAAGAAAGAAAATCAGGAACTTCCTCCAGATTAACCATGCGATTAACCATGCGATCACATGGTTAACCATTGCTGCGATCGCAAACTGTGAAATTTTCTATAGAACATTAATTGTCACAACCATGCGATCGCATGGCTTTTCGGGTAGAAACTTAAGTTGTCTTCTAATAGGAATGAAACTCTATCAAGTCCACTATGAAACAACTACCAAAAACATGTTTTGAAGATTTTGGAAAGCAGTATAAAAGCCAGAGAATAGATATATCGTGGGAGGTGAATTTTGAGAACAAGATACAAAGGAAAAATCGAAGATTGAAGATTCTTGGGTCGGAATCACGGGTTTTATTTATTTTTATTCTTTTTTCGAAATATGATGAATTCAATAATTTTAATAATTAATAAAATCATGTCCGGCTAATTTACTTATTGCTAGGATGAACGATGAAACATCATATTTTTTATTAATTAGAAGTTTTTCGTTTTAGTAATTAATTGATTTTGGGTTGATTATTCTTTATTCATTATTTCTATTATTTTAATGCTTGATCACCATTAGAATATATTGTGATCTATATTGAAGTGAAGAGATTCCATATAGATTAAGCACGTGGTATTGAATAACATAGGGTCCAATAATAGATAGAAATTACTATTCTGCTTTATGAAATCCGATTAGGTGTTTTTGTGATTTTAATGCATATTTTTATGTTCGAAACTTGATTAGAGATAATTAGGTTCGCATATCGATATAAAATTAATTGACCATCAAGAGAGACTTTTGATTATATTAGGATCATCGATTTTCAATTCAAGATAATTATAAGCTAAAGCGATTAAACGGATAATTGATTAAGGAATGTGTAGGTAGATTCGTGAATCCTAATGTTGATAAAACTCGAATTCGTTCTCACAAATTTACTTTGATTTCTTGATAATTTAGATTTAATTAAACACAATTAGAATAGTTTGGAATTAAAACTATAAACAAATTTTTGTTCTTACATTGTTAAAACTCGAATTATAAATTAAATGGTTAATTAGTAACTAGTTCTCGTGGGTTCGCCACTCTACACATCACTTTATTACTTGTTAACGATTCATCCACTTGCGGGATTGAAATCACACAACAACGCTCGCCTCAATGATTCGCCCGCCTCATTGACTCGCCCGTCCTAATGGTCTCATAGCTCGACTCTTGGATCTGGATAGTGATAATCCGACCATCGTTGAATCAGTTAGACCCATGATCCACGAAAGTCACAATTACTACTATCAATCGAGAAGCTGTAACGTCCTTATTAACTCCGAGTAATGAGAGAGATAAAATGACACCCATCATTAAAGATAGTCAATGAAAAGTAGAGAGGAACAGGTGTGGAACATGTGCGAAAGATTATTTCTATAACGTCCTCTCTAAGTTAGAGAGGAACATGTACGAAAGATTATTTCTATTTTCCATTAACGATAGTCTATAAAAACTAGATGAACTTATGATGATAGAAACGACAACATTTGCAATATTTTTGTCGGATGATGGTGGCTGTCCTAGCACGCTCGTCTCAATGATTTGCCCGCCTCATTGACTCGCCCGTCCTGATGGTCTCATAGCTCGTCTCTTGGATCTGGATAGTGATAATTGGACCATCGTTGAATCAGTCAGACCCACGATCCATGAAGTGACAGTTACTACTGTCGATCGAGAAGCTGTAACGTCCTCATTAACTCTGAGTAATGAGGGAGGTAAAATGACGCCCGTCATTAAAGATAATGACACATATCCTTCATTATAACTCCTATAAATATAGGTAAATCCCTCAGGTAAGACAACCCCCAAATTTTTAAGCATTCTTTGCCACAGATAGATTACATTTACGAATACCTTCTTCATTATTTACTCATTATCACACTGGAGTGGGCACGAATGATAGAAGTTCTGCCACTTTTGCTGTGTCTCCACCACTATCACCGCCGCACTCGGAGGATGAGAAAAACTTTTATCATCGTTAAAATCAATAGAACTAGTTTTTTTAAACTGTTTTAGAAATATTCAAATTTAGAGTTTTTCTAAAAACTTTAAACTTAGCTTTTAATGAAAATTGAATCTACATTTAATAAAACTTTTAAATTTTCAAATATTTTCAAATATTCCTTCACATTAGAGGAAAAAAAAATTATACATTTATACCTATTATTATCAATTAATTTTGGGAGTGTTTATGACATACTTTAATCATATTTTTTGTCATTATTTATCATTTTATTTTGTTATTAGCGTTACTTCATTTAACAAATATATATCATATAATATTGGTGTTGTTGATGTCGGAACTTGCACCGTCCACGTGTCAACAGATCTCCAGTCACTTCTCTGCCAACCTGTATGTTACCTACACATTTGGACAATTGTTAGGCACCAAGATCTCCGGGAAAAAAAGGGTCCGGCGATCGTTGATACTCCGACGATCAAATCAACTACCGGTATATAGAGTAATATATGGGGGATGAAAGCAATTGGGTGTGGGAGAGACAAGCAGACAGAGATTTGAACAGAGTTAATTATTGCATAAAAAGAGCGTACCTTAGAATAACCGGAGACGTTGTATTTATAGCACAAGAGTCCGAATTGATTTAGGAAACAATCAATTAGATATCTGATAGGATCCTCATTCCTTATGGGATAGGGATGACCGGCTGTCAAGACAATCTCCTAGATTACCGTCCTTATTTGAAATCATCACGTTTCCTAATCTTTAGGAGATTGCGATTTGGTTTACTTATGAGGATCCGTGCGGCAATCAAACATGATCTTTCCTTACGCATATCTCTGGTCATTCCGGGACGCTGTGTTACCTGCGGATTACGAAGGACTCGAAGCTCGGCGAGGCCCACTTGATCAGTTATGGTACTCGAGGCCTGTCATGGGCTTCATTATATTTCGATTTGTGAGTGCTAACATGCTACTGGGTCTTAAGAATACTCATGAGGCCTTCGCTTGATGTATGAAGCCTTTATGAATCTGGAGGGCCTCCGCTGGGCCTATAAGGCCTCAGCGATGGCCAACTTGGGCCTTTATTGAGCTTTTGCTGACGTGGACGCCTTATCAAAATCTTGTGGTAACAGTTGTGTTATATATATTTAAAAAAATCACACATTATGTGTATAGTTTAAACAAATAAAATTTATATTTCGGGACATTGAATTTCAGTTTATTTATAGAGTTTGAACTGAACTTATCAGCCAATAATGAAATGAAAAGGAAAGCTGTGTTGATTTTAATGTTTGCAGTTGTTTGGAGAGCAGATGGTGTAATACTATGCAATTAATTTTAAGTTCATTTATGATGAAAATCTCTTTAGGTCCCATGGTGATATTTTTGTACTGAATACACAGGTGCCAGTCATCCACAAATACTGATGAATCCAAAACAATAAAAACAATGAGCTTATTAGACAATGCAAGCAACCTGCTGACTAATTTCTTGAGTGGAGGAAAGATTGGATCTATGCCTACAGCTGAAGGTGCAGTTTCTGATCTTTTTGGTCAGCCACTTTTCTTCTCCTTATATGACTGGTTCTTAGAGGTAATTTACCACCATCATTTGCTTTCTCTGGTTTTAATAATCAGAGACTATTAGTTGATGTAGCTTCTACTCTTGTATAGCGATCTGGTTCATTCTGCTTCATGCCAAAGTGATTGGCTTGAAGCCTGGCCACTCCCAAGTCCCCTGTCCTAGATACTACTGTGACCTAATAGAATGGTTTTGTATTTCACAAGGGATTTCCACCATGTCTGATTTCTTCTTTGATTTTGAACTACACAGCATGGCTCTGTATATAAACTTGCATTCGGGCCCAAAGCATTTGTTGTTGTATCAGATTTCAGATCCAATTGTTGCGAGGCATGTCCTTCGTGAAAATGCATTTTCCTATGACAAGGTATGATCTGATTCTATAATCCTCAACATTTGCCATATCTTGCTTTCATTCCCGCGCTTTAAAGTACATTTGGATTATTATTCATTTTTCAAATTTTTTATTTTTTCATCAATTTTTCTGATTTAAATTATTATTCTTTAAGCTGATTCGGTGATACTGAAAATTCAGAATCTCTCCTGATTACCAGGAAACTAGATCTCTAAAATCTGTCCTGAAGACTAGGAAAACTTCCTAAAATACATCAATTTTAGGTCAGCAAATAACGAAATAATTTTGACTTCCTTCTTAATTTGGATTCGTAATAAACTCATCAAGATTCCCCTCAAGCAGGTGAATTCAGAGTTAGTCAGTGATCAACTCTTCCCAGAGTTTTGTTTATTTGGAGCCAGACGAGGTATTGTGAATGTCTTCGAGGACTAGGACTAGTATGTTGCTATGCCATCCACTAGGCAATATCGAAGTCGAGTGCTAAGGTTCGTCCCCTTGGATAGCACAGAGGAGTTTTTTTTTTCCACCTTATCTCGCAGTCTACCTCACCAAAGTCGCTCTACGCCCAGGAGAAATATGGGGATTCTAATGAGAGAAACTTAGAGCATGTTCGGTAGCCATTTTTTTCCCAAAAAACCTATTTTTTCTTCTGATTTTAACTTTTCAAACTTTTTACACTATAAAAAAGTTTGAAAAGTCAATAAATTACCTAAAAATCCATTTTTTTCCAAAAAAACTACACCAAACATGCCCTTAATAGAACTATGATTAGATATGTAATTTACGAAAAATAAGATTAGATTAGACTAGATTGGTTTTGGTAAGATTTTGATGTAGTTAGACTTATTAGAAGTTACCTTAGATACAAAGTCTTTACAAACTATCAAATGGGAACTAGTTTCAATTTAATTGAATGACTCTTGATTATATGAAATTTTCTTCTCCTAAATTTCTCGTCTCTCTTGAGACTCTTTCATTCTTCATCATTAGTCTCCTATTTTTGTCTTCTTCTATTTAATTTAAAGTATCAGTTGCTCATTTTCATGCAGGGAGTTCTTGCTGATATATTAGAACCCATAATGGGAAAAAGACTCATATCTGCTGAACTTGAGACTTGGAAGCAGAGGAGAAGAGGTGAGGTAGTTTAGGATGCATAATACTTCATTTCAAGTCGTTATAATGGTAAGCGACTTCTTATTTATGTTGTGAAATGCAGTAACCCTAGCAATTTGTAGATTGATCTCGTAGTTTGGGTAAGACAATACCAGCTTTGAGTCCAGAGATAAACTTTTTTTTTATTATAAAGGTATTTACAG
The DNA here is from genome assembly GCA_023638005.1 of Forsythia suspensa. Lineage (NCBI taxonomy): Eukaryota > Viridiplantae > Streptophyta > Magnoliopsida > Lamiales > Oleaceae > Forsythia > Forsythia suspensa. Next base: position 427,793 of record CM042667.1, read on the forward strand.
TCGGAGTAATTTTATCCACCGGTTTCATACACGTTCTTTCTGATGCTTTGAAAATTTGACATCATTGTATTTGTGTATTAGTGTCCATCCTTGGGGAGATTTCCTATTCAGAGGCTTTGTTGCAATGGTTTCTGCCATTGGGACTCTTATGATGGACACATATGCAACATCCTACTATACTGTTATGGTTCCGCTATTTGCGCCGTGTTGCTCGATTTCTCCCTATAGTAGAGTGTTCACGATAAGAGTCCCAATGGAAGAAACCATTGCAACAAAGCTTGTGAATGGGAAATCTTGCACAGGTGGGGTGCTAATATGTGTGGATGTCAAAATTTCAAAAGCATCAGGAAGCACATGTATAAAACCGGTTGATAAAATTACTCCAACAACAAATGCCTTTATAATGATTAAGGGCATGTTCGTGTAATTTTTTGGGAAAAATTGGTTTTTTTTGGTACTTTATTGACTTTTCAAACTTTGTTATAGTGTAAAAATGTTGAAAAGTCAAAAATCAGAAAAAAAAACGAGTTTTTGGAAAAAAAATTTGCTACCGAACATGCCCTAATTAAAATAAAATAAAATAAAATAAAGTGTTTATGAACTCAAAGCTGGTATTTTCTTATCCAAAACGTGAAGACAAACCCCAATTGTACTCGCTAATTGCAGCCAATTTATATTTGAGTGCTAAGCCTTTGTTCCTTTCTTCGTTCTCGGATTCACATGGTTTGAGTTGAATTTTTTTTTTTTTTTTTTGCTATGTATGACTTAATAATAAATGTTCTGGAAAATAAAATTTCAATTTTTTTTAAATTTGTAAATTTATGAAAGAAAAAAAATTTTTTTTTTTTTTTTTTAAGTAGAAATTGTTCATATTGGCTAATTGTTAGTATTTAACGTTTGAATTTATGCGTGTGCTCTACGTTAGTTTTTATTGAGTAAAGGGACCAATGAAGTAAGTAAATGAAAATTTAATGCTAAATTTGCAAAAAGGCAAAGATAAGTAACTAAAATAAAATAGGGCATATCAATAAATGGAATATTTTTTGAAAGTCATAAATTGATTTAGCCCCTAATAATTCAATAATTTAATAGGTAAGGGGCTAAGATATCTAGTTTAGACATTTTTTTGACATATTTTTAAATCAATTCGTGTAAAACTTTTCAAACCTAAACAAAATTGTTTAATACAATTTGAGGAAAACTCAAACATAAGTTAAATGGTTTGGCTTGGTTTTAAACCAATGTTTTACTGAATATTTTCTTCTTGTTCATCTTAACATCACTAGTTCATTCATTATAGAATATCTCTATACTTTATTAGGATGAAATAAAATAAACTTATATATCAAACTATAAATTTAAATACCAATAATACTACAATAAAAACCACGACAAAGTGTTCCGTTTATTTATTTAGACTAAATTCATACAAAATAAAAGTTAATATAAAGTCACAATATATATTCTATTAAAAAATATTAAGTCTACAATTTAATGTCCCAAACAAATTTTTACGATCCTCATCGTGAGCAAGTAAGATCTGATAGATTTTGTCGTGCTTTCTAAATTTTGACATTTCAAGCGTTAAGACGAGGGTTAGGTGTATAAACGAGGAATGGTTAGGTGGTGTATAAACGAGCAACATGATGGATTGATTGTTTTCATCATATTAGGGTTATTGCTGTTGATTGATCATTTACCAAAGTACTCATATTTAGTTTAAAACTTTGATAGTTATTACTTTATTTGGAAGTTAAGATTGTAATTAGAGATAATGACCAAATGCTCATATTTAGCATAAAGTTTTAATAGTTTTAATTTTATTTGGAGGTTCAAATTTTAATTTAGAGATAATCATCAACGTATATTGAAATTTTATATTTTTTTCTTAAATTGTTCGGTATGATTTCAAACCGCAGATAAAATATTGAAACTCAAAACAAATTATTTTTTGTTTAAAACCATTTCCCTGACAGGCCTACGTACTATCAGACCAAGCGGTTTTAAAAAAATAATTTTGGTTTGGCAGTTTCTACTTACGGCCATACAAGAGTCACAACTACAATTCAACACGTAAGTTTCATTTGTGGATGTTTAGTAAAATATCAATTAGTTCATTAAATTAAAATTTTTCAAACTTCAATTTAGTTTTCAAATTGAGCCACCGAACTTTAATTTATAGTTTCATATTTTGCCAATCTATGTATTGTATCTCAAATTGACGAAAGTTGTTTAATTGGCGTCCATTCTGCAATGTATTTTTCACATAATTTGTGCATGACATGTTAATTTACCACTATGCCACATTATTAAAAGTTCTATAATAAAAATAAAAATAAACATGCATTTAATCTTTTAATCTAAATATATTTTCATAACTCTCATTTTATATTTTCTTTATAAAGTGTCACATAACAATTACATTGAAAATTTAGTTATGACATGACCATGGCTGGCCTGAGACCATGCAAAGGCTCCATAACTATAGGGACACCATAGAACGTATAATAGGTTAATATATGTATTTATGGGCTTGTTCGGTGTTTTTTTTTTCTTTCAAAAAATGAGTTTTTTTAGTTATTTTATTGATTTTTTAAATTTTTTTGTAGTGTAAAAAGTTTGAAAAGTCAAAAATAGTAGACAAAAAAATGGATTTTTTTTTTGAAAAAAAATGATTACTAAACAAGCTCTAAAGTTTTTGATTAATTTAAATAACTTTGTTTTAGTAGGAAAATATTTTTGTCAAGCTAAAGGGCACAAAAATCAGGAGGTAAAAAAAAAAAGAGAGACTATTTGTCCAACCCACAAAAATATATATAGTCCATCTAAAAGACTAAACCAATAAACAAGAAAATAAAAAAATTTTGATATATAAACTAAAAATTAAATAAAAGAGGAGTAATATTTTAAATTTCGTATAGGGCACTCAAAATATTAAAATCGTTTATGAATATGAAAGTCAACTATAAAGTAATATATGTTAGTTTGGATGATATGTAATACTATATCATTAATCTTTAACTATATAAAAAAATGACTTTGTAATGTTACTGTTGATAAGAGTTCGTGCCATGTACTGTTTAGTTCCCTTTTTATATTTTTTTCCCCCTGACCCTAATGACATTATAAGAAATGAAAGACCATTTTATATCCCTATATATCCTTATATCATATATTTTATTTATTATTTATCTCTATATATTAAAAGAAAAAAATTAGTGTGGCACTGTTTGTTCCTAAGAATAGTACTATTCATTTTTTTAACTTTTATATGTTTCCATATCATTTTCTTTCATTTTTTCCAATTTTTTCCCAATTATAGATCTTTTACAGCTAGCCCCAAAATTTTTCCAACATTTCGCCATTTTTCCCGTCTTCATTTTGTCATCTTGTTCGTCTTTCTTCCGACTTTAGTCATGTCTTTCAAAAAATCGCCTAAAAAATTTGCAGATATGTTGATTATTTTGGATAACCAATCAAATATTATTTTTGTTTTTCTCCAAATATAAGTTATCCAAATGCATAATAACTTAAATCATTAAAACAAGATTAAGCCCCCCCAACACACACACACACACACACACACACATCCCTATATATGTATATATTAGGCTCTATATTATTATATTTACTTTTTCTATTTCCCATCATTTCTATTATTTTCATTTTTTTCAATAGAAACAATTTTCCTTCAATTAATTACTTATATTAAGTTAAAAACACAAATTATCAAGATTTGAATACAAAAAATACATAGTTTTTAAGTCATTTTAAACGGTTGAAACAAAATTTAGCTGAATCAAATTACAATTAAGTAGTAATATAAAGAAGATTTAAATCATTTGCAATCGAAAGCTCAAAATCTTGCACAATGCAAGAAAAAGAGAAAGATAGTACTACTCTTAAGGTTGAAAATTACATAAGAAAAAAAGAGAAAAAAATATATATCCATGAATACAAATATATCCAATATACCTAATAAAAAAAAAAAAAAATCACTAATTAACAACTTATGCTAATATATAATAAGTATTTTACTACTTATTACCCAAGTTCACAAGAAATCTTATGTATATCTCCCGACACTCGTGTGATTTAAACTTTTTTGAATGTTTGATACATTAGAATGAAAAAAATTAAATTGAAAATTTGAAAAAAATTACAAAGTCGAGTCATAATGAGAAGTATAGAATAAGTTTAAACTTTAAAGCAATAGAATAATCTTATAAAATCATAATTGAAGTATTTAGTTATACAATTTATATTAATCAATTACATTAGTAAACTACACAATCATTTATTACATCAACATTAAAAATTAAAAACGTTTTGTTAAAGATCAATGAAGTTTATATCTCTCGCTTTTAAATAACACGTATTTTTCTCAATAAATTTTAATCCATGTTTTACTCATTCCTTCATAAGTGAGAAAGTAATTAAGAAACTCATTAACAATGATCACATATTAAATACTTAATTAAAAATACAACACGTAAAAGCACGGAGAATTTTACTAGTATTTATATAAAAAGAACAGTGAAACCTTTAATTATACTACAAGAAATGAACGACCATTTAAAATTAAACTCAAATTTAATAATTGAAACAAATTAATTAGTGACTTTATAGAAGTAGTGTTGTATGCAGGGGCGGGTTGGAGTTGGGTGTGTAAAAAAAATTTTTAGTAATAATTTAGATTTGAAGTAAGCAGATCAAACTTCAAAAATTCTTGAATTTGTCAATTGTTATACGTGTAAGGGTAACATTTTCAAAATATAGAACACATAGTGTAAAGTAGTGTACCATTGCACAAAAGATGGACAAAAAAAGGTGCATGTAGACCAACAATATTTATTGATGCTTTTCTCCAAGTATCAATAAAACCACTATATATTTTAATGTGACACTTATCCAATATTTATTGAATGACAATCAAAAAGTTCAATTAATTACATTCATCCAATAAGTATTGAAACTAATATTGGTTTATTTGGGCAATTATTTATAACGCTTGATCATATTAAAACATTGAAAACAAAATCGTCAAAAAAAAAACTTCAAATTTTAACATTAGTTATTTTAAACGATTTGTTACAAAAATAAAATAGATTATCGATTTTTAATATTAAATTTTAACATCGATTATTTTAAACGATTTGTTACAAAAATCAAAATAATAAAATTAAGAACGTTTTATTAAAGATCAATCGAAGCTATATCTCCCGCCTTTAAATAATACATACTTTTATCAATAAATTTTAATCCATGTTTTACTTAGTTCTTTATGAGTGAGAAAATAATTAAAAAAACTCATTAATAATAACTACACTATTAAATACTTAATTTAATACAACACGTGCTTTGCACGTGAATTTTACTAGTATTTATATAAAACAACAGTGACATTTAAAATTAAACTCAAATTTATAATTGAAACAAATTAATTAGTGACTATATAGAAGTAGTGTTGTATGCAGGGGCAGATTGGAGTTGGGTGTGTAAAAATTTTTTAGTAATAATTTACATTTGAAGTAAGTAGCTCGAACTTCAAAAATTCTTGAATTTGCCAATGATTATACGTGTAAGGGTAACATTTTCAAAATATAGAACACATAGAGTAAAGTAGTGCACCATTGCACAAAAGATGGACCCAAAGGCGCGTGTAGACCAACAATATTAATTGATGCGAAGTATCAATAAAACTTCAAATTTTAACATCAGTTATTTTAAACGATTTGTTACATAAATAAAATAGATTGTCGTTTTTAATAATTTAATATTATTTAAAAATTAACGGACTTGATGAATTTACACAAATATTATTCTATACGTCATTCTATGTATTGTATTATCAAATTTGTTAATTTTTAAAACGGTGATTGACGAATGTGATAACACACTACATGTGGCAACTAAAATATTTAATTTTTAAAACTTATAAAGTTAATATAATGAGAAATAAAAAATACTCTAAAAAATGAGATAAAACATAGTACATATGGCATGTTCTATTAAAAAAGAAGATAAAACATAGTACATAGTACATATGGCATGTTCCATTAAAAAAGAAGATAAAACATAGTACATATGGCATGTTCTATTAATAAAGTAGATATAACATAGTACATATGGCATGTTCTATTAAAAATAAAATAAAACATAGTGCATGCTTAAGAATAAGGCATTTTATTTAAATAATTTTGAATTTAACAATTCGTTAATTATAATCATTCCCTACCACCCGTAATCGACTTACCTCTGAGTTATTATATTTTTTATTCGGACAAGTGCGTGTCTAATTGTCTTTACATGATAGTGCACAAGCTTTGAGTGGGAATGCTCCATTGCTCCCTTAGTCCCTTATCACTAACAAGTTCAATTTTTTTCCCTTTTTTTTTTTTTTTTCTAAATCCATCCTTGCATACTGTTTGTTATAAACAGCAATTGGGAGAGAAACTGAAACTGTGTTGGGAATTGGAAAAATGGCTGCTACTAATTATTATTCATGTCCTGTGCTGCATCGTCTGAATGAGTTTTCATGTTCTCGTCTACCTGCTTCATCTGCTGCTCGTATCTACAACTCTAAGAAAAAGGGGTCTTCATTCAGGTACTCATTTTCCCCATCCAACTCACAGATTTTTTTTTTTTTTTTTTTTTTTTTTCAAAAGTGATTAATTTGGTGCTATCCATGTAGTTCTATATGTTAATTTTTCAAGCGTCACTGTTAATTCTGGAGCCTGCAAATTTATTTATTTATTCTTTTAAGCAATTATTTGATATGATCTTGAATTTAGACGGAATGCTGAACCACTGAATTTGATGGAGCTCTTGGGTTTATGACTGGTGCTAGTGCTATTGAATCTACTGTTCTAGTTCTAGAGACTAGTATGTACGCTTTCCTGCGGTGGATTTGATCGTAGGTAACATTTCAAATTCAATGGCAATTCAAATATATAGCAGATGAAGAAGAAAGGTGGATTTGATAATTTGATATGAGGAGATGGAATTTGAAAAAGAAAGGAGATATGATGAGAGAAATTAATTTTGGGAATGATGTAGATGTAGTAGATGAAGAAGAAGTGGATTTGAGAATTTGATTTGAGAGGAATGAATTTGAAGAACAGTGGAGATATGATGGAAAAAAAATCAAATGAAGCTGAAGAGAGATGTATATGTGTTTTTTTGGCCAAGAAGGATAAACTCCTTACGGTCGTGACTAGAATCCACAACGCATTCATCTATAGAAGAGAACTTTAAACTGAGTTTCGATTTGGATTAATAATCCACTGTTACTTTCCTCATGGATTCGATCCATATGACGAGGACCGAGCTATTCGAACCATTCCCATGTAGCATCCGGCCCACATCTTATTAGATGACTGGGGTCTTGCGACCTATAATAATTCTTCGGAGAGAAAAGAAAAAGATGTAGTCCATAAAATATTATTTAAGAGGGTCATGTTTATGCCATTTCATAAATTTGCGTTGTTGCTATATTTCTTTGACACTGTCTGAGTAGAATGGGAACTGTGCTCACCTTGTGGATTGCAACACTCAGATGCAATAGAACTATGCCTCGTGTGTCATTACGGTTCACGATGGTCGCCCCTCTTGTTCTGTTGTGATCTTTTCCATGTATTTTTGTAAGTTTACATTGTTCTTTCTGTAGGCTGCAATCCTATACAATGTGTTTGCACCTAAAAATTTTGTAATTTTTTCACGATGTTCCAATTATTCTCTGTGCTTCACTCCCGAGCTATGCCAGAATTATAAGAAGCCATGTCAAACCAATCTTGGGATTTCAACCTCAAATATAAGTGGAAGAAACAAGGTCCAACTAAAATCTACTTTTGGGAGGATTCAGTTGACATTAGGTGGCCAATCTTTTGGCATGTGCCAAATGATAACTCACTGTTAAGCAAGACAAATGTCATTTGTGCAACCTTGGATTAAAATCTGAAGTTTGTGGGATTTAGAGCATAAATGTTGAGCAGTTAGACTGAATTTGCTGAAACTCCATTCCAGCAGAAGCAAAAGAAGGCCGGAGGCTGGTCCAGCTAATAACATGTTGGACATATATGAGATTTTTATCAAATAACAGGCCAGAATTCAGCAGATTTGATCAAATTGATTTAAAGTCCTAACTAAATAAGCCATAGAAGCAAGAGGAAATTTAAGAAATTATCATTCATTGTATCTTCCAAGCTTCTACGTTATAACTACAGGTCTAATGTAAAGCAAAATTAGATACTCCAATCATTGTCGAGTCCAGATTTCTTTAAGGAAAATTCTGAAGAAAACCTTGAAAACAGAAGTCATAAGATCTAATATTTTAATCCAAATAAGTTATTCTTCTTCCTCAATACATTGACCCTTTTAAAGTAAACAATGATTCTTAGATAATTGAAATGACTCTTAAAATACCTAAACTTCAACATAAATAAATCTAGAAAAAGACCAACTACCCTCATTGACTGAATAGGTTACAAAAAACAATTAACTACAACAAAGAACTTGCATAAAATTAAACAATGACTCTTTGACTCTTTAATTAAGACAAATAATTAATTCGTGCATCAAGGTCTTAGGGTTCTATCCCAAAAGGTCGACTTATTAGGTGGAGTAGCCCATGTATCTACCGGAGTCATGGTCATTGACTTCTGCACACTCGTGCTATTGTATTATCAAATTTGTTAATTTTTAAACGGTGATTGATTGAATGTGATAACACACTACATGTGGCAACTAAAATATTTAATTTTTAAAACTTATAAAGTTAATATAATGAGAAATAAAAATACTCTAAAAATGAGATAAAACATAGTACATATGGCATGTTCTATTAAAAAAGAAGATAAAACATAGTACATAGTACATATGGCATGTTCCATTAAAAGAAGATAAAACATAGTACATATGGCATGTTCTATTAATAAAGTAGATATAACATAGTACATATGGCATGTTCTATTAAAAATAAAAATAAAACATAGTGCATGCTTAAGAATAAGGCATTTTTATTTAAATAATTTTGAATTTAACAATTCGTTAATTATAATCATTCCCTACCACCCGTAATCGACTTACCTCTGAGTTATTATATTTTTTATTCGGACAAGTGCGTGTCTAATTGTCTTTACATGATAGTGCACAAGCTTTGAGTGGGAATGCTCCATTGCTCCCTTAGTCCCTTATCACTAACAAGTTCAATTTTTTTTTTTTTTTTTTTTTCTAAATCCATCCTTGCATACTGTTTGTTATAAACAGCAATTGGGAGAGAAACTGAAACTGTGTTGGGAATTGGAAAAATGGCTGCTACTAATTATTATTCATGTCCTGTGCTGCATCGTCTGAATGAGTTTTCATGTTCTCGTCTACCTGCTTCATCTGCTGCTCGTATCTACAACTCTAAGAAAAAGGGTCTTCATTCAGGTACTCATTTTCCCATCCAACTCACAGATTTTTTTTTTTTTTTTTTTTTTTTTTTCAAAAGTGATTAATTTGGTGCTATCCATGTAGTTCTATATGTTAATTTTTCAAGCGTCACTGTTAATTCTGGAGCCTGCAAATTTATTTATTTATTCTTTTTAAGCAATTATTTGATATGATCTTGAATTTAGACGGAATGCTGAACCACTGAATTTGATGGAGCTCTTGGGTTTATGACTGGTGCTAGTGCTATTGAATCTACTGTTCTAGTTCTAGAGACTAGTATGTACGCTTTCCTGCGGTGGATTTGACCGTAGGTAACATTTCAAATTCAATGGCAATTCAAATATATAGCAGATGAAGAAGAAAGGTGGATTTGATAATTTGATATGAGGAGATGGAATTTGAAAAAGAAAGGAGATATGATGGAGAGAAATTAATTTTGGGAATGATGTAGATGTAGTAGATGAAGAAGAAGTGGATTTGAGAATTTGATTTGAGAGGAATGAATTTGAAGAACAGTGGAGATATGATGGAAAAAAATCAAATGAAGCTGAAGAGAGATGTATATGTGTGTTTTTTGGGCCAGTAGAAGGATAAACTCCTTACGGTCGTGACTAGAATCCACAACGCATTCATCTATAGAAGAGAACTTTAAACTGAGTTTCGGATTTGGATTAATAATCCACTGTTACTTTCCTCATGGATTCGATCCATATGACGAGGACCGAGCTATTCGAACCATTCCCCATGTAGCATCCGGCCCACATCTTATTAGATGACTGGGGTCTTGCGACCTATAATAATTCTTTGGAGAGAAAAGAAAAAAGATGTAGTCCATAAAATATTATTTAAGAGGGTCATGTTTATGCCATTTCATAAATTTGCGTTGTTGCTATATTTCTTTGACACTGTCTGAGTAGAATGGGAACTGTGCTCACCTTGTGGATTGCAACACTCAGATGCAATAGAACTATGCCTCGTGTGTCATTACGGTCTACGATGGTCGTCCTCTTGTTCTGTTGTGATCTTTTCCATGTATTTTTTGTAAGTTTACATTGTTCTTTCTGTAGGCTGCAATCCTATACAATGTGTTTGCACCTAAAAATTTCTGTAATTTTTTCACGATGTTCCAATTATTCTCTGTGCTTCACTCCCGAGCTATGCCAGAATTATAAGAAGCCATGTCAAACCAATCTTGGGATTTCAACCTCAAATATAAGTGGAAGAAACAAGGTCCAACTAAAATCTACTTTTGGGAGGATTCAGTTGACATTAGGTGGCCAATCTTTTGGCATGTGCCAAATGATAACTCACCAAGTTAAGCAAGACAAATGTCATTTGTGCAACCTTGGATTAAAATCTGAAGTTTGTGGGATTTAGAGCATAAATGTTGAGCAGTTAGACTGAATTTGCTGAAACTCCATTCCAGCAGAAGCAAAGAAGGCCGGAGGCTGGTCCAGCGAATAACATGTTGGACATATATGAGATTTTTATCAAATAACAGGCCAGAATTCAGCAGATTTGATCAAATTGATTTAAAGTCCTAACTAAATAAGCCATAGAAGCAAGAGGAAATTTAAGAAATTATCATTCATTGTATCTTCCAAGCTTCTACGTTACAACTACAGGTCTAATGTAAAGCAAAATTAGATACTCCAATCATTGTCAGAGTCCAGATTTCTTTAAGGAAAATTCTGGAAGAAAACCTTGAAAACAGAAGTCATAAGATCTAATATTTTAATCCAAATAAGTTATTCTTCTTCCTCAATACATTGACCCTTTTAAAGTAAACAATGATTCTTAGATAATTGAAATGACTCTTAAAATACCTAAACTTCAACATAAATAAATCTAGAACAAGACCAACTACCCTCATTGACTGAATAGGTTACAAAAAACAATTAACTACAACAAAGAACTTGCATAAAATTAAACAATGACTCTTTGACTCTTTAATTAAGACAAATAATTAATTCGCATCAAGGTCTTAGGGTTCTATCCCAAAAGGTCGACTTATTAGGTGGAGTAGCCCATGTATCTACCGGAGTCATGGTCATTGACTTCTGCACACTCGTGCTAATCTAAGAGAACTCGATGAAATGAGGGAAAATGGGAACGGACGGTTTATGCATTTATTAGTTTTTTTTAATTCTATCAATCTTTAACCTGTTTGCATCAGTTCCATTGATAAGCATTAGTTGATCTGCATATTCTCTTTCTTCTTCTTATTTTCTTTTCCTTTTTTAAATCACTTTTAGTCTTAACTATACAGCCGTACTTCTTGGAAATACTGAAGATCACTCCATTCTTAAGCATCTGCAAATTACTGCACTTTTTTTTTTTTTTTTTTTTTCAGTTTTAAGAAACTTAGTGCTTGGGTTTTATTAACTAGAGCTTAAAAATGAATGCTTTTGTTTTTATTTGTACCTTCATTATGAAATCTAGTATATCACGATGATTTTATGCTTCTTTGTTTGAGATAAATAGATTTAACAATGTAAGCAATTGGAGTATCTTATTTTATATTTTCTTTGTGTAGGATGATTACCCTTTTCTCTAATTTGTTCTTGTTGTGGGAAAGTCAACAGGTGACAACATAAGAGTATCATGTTTGTATAAGATTAACAAGTGGAATGACATTGTTTGGGTTAGATAATATGCTTATTATGATCTTTATGTTTTTTCAATAGTTGCGCCCTATGCAAAAATATAAGCCAATACATTTTTAATACGTCATGACCAATATGAAATGATGCATGCCTGATGCCAGGAAACTCTAAACTATGGTTCAGTGACGTGGTGATGAAACTGGAGTTGTGCCTCCATGATAGTAACCAATACTTTTCCCTTGTATTTCTTGTTGTTGGCGATTCAAGTGAAGGTGGCTTAGTGGATGATGCATATCTTCCATGGTTATCTAATTTCTATCACTTGAGTAATGGGAAGATCTTCTGGTCAGTTGAAAGTTGGTTTGCAAACACAAAGGGAAAGGGAAAGGAGGGTGGGTTGGAACCCTATTCTATTTGGGAAAAGATATTCAGAAGTATGCTTTACGACAAAATTTATTGAATGGTGGAACCACTTATAACCTAAGTTATGTGAGTACTTGAGAAGTTTGTGTTTCAGTTGTATCCTCTTTTCCTTCCACTTTTATGCTTAGAGGTAGAAAATGTCTGCAGCGAGGTTTCATGGTTGAGTGATTTGTGTATGTCCACCAGTTAAATGTTTGCATTGTTTATCCTCCACTTTAATTTTAATTTTTTCCAGCACTACCTGAGCTTTCGTATATTTTTCTGCGACCCTAATGATATAGACCATAGCATTTATCATGAGCGAGCCTTCATCTTTCTTCTTTTATTCAGTTTGGACCCTGGAGTGATCTGGCATTCTTTCTTGCTCATCATTTTTCCCTATCTATCTGTTGCAATAGATATTGTTCTGGATCCATGCGACTTCACATACCAGACCCAGTTCTTTGCCCACGAGCTTAAGTTATTAGGCGTTGGTCCGTTTGAGAGATAAGCTCACTCTCTGTACACGGGACAATTTTTCTCTAATCTTTGTAAGCTAAGGTTGCCTCTTCCTTTTGGTGGTTTGGTTTTATCAGATGCACAACACGGTTGAAATGCCTTTTTCTTATTCTTTTTTAAATGTCTCTTCTTTCTTATTTTAGGTTGAGAACTTCTCTATTATTTGTATATCTTCTACTAACAGAATCCATGTTTGTAAACAAAAGGAAGAGTTTTTTCCCCTTTTCCTTCTCTTTTAATGTGAGGTGGGGAAATTGAAGGAAGCAGTAGAATGAAGAGGTTCATGACATGTCACTCAGGTCTATTGATCTTGTTGGTATTTCTTCGGGACATTGAATTTCAGTTTATTTCTAGAGTTAGAACTGAACTTATAGCCAATAATGAAATGAAAAGGAAAGCTTTGTTGATTTTAATGTTTGTAGTTGTTTGGAAAGCAGATGGTATAATACTATGCAATTAATTTTAAGTTCATTTATGATGAAAATTTGAGTGAGTTCAAACTCTTTAGGTCCCATGGTGATATTTTTGTACTGAATACAGGTGCCAGTCATCCACAAATACTGATGAATCCAAAACAACAAAAACAATGAATTTATTAGACAATGCAAGCAACCTGCTGACTAATTTCTTGAGTGGAGGAAAGATTGGATCTATGCCTACAGCTGAAGGTGCAGTTTCTGATCTTTTTGGTCGGCCACTTTTCTTCTCCTTGTATGACTGGTTCTTAGAGGTAATTTACCACGATCTTTTGCTTTCTCTGGTTTTAATAATCAGAGACTATTTGTTGATGTAGCTTGTACTCCTATCATCGTTATTATATGCTCTGGTCACTAACATGGCATCTTTTTGGTCTTCTTGTTTGTTCATTGTGTTTTTTTGCATGCTCACAAACTCTACTACAGGTGACTTTTTCGTACTGTATATTGTTAACAGATCTATAAACAATCTGAGAGAGGGATTGTTCACTTGAGTGATTGACTTTTATAGCAATCTGGTTCTCAAAAGCAATCCTCATTCTGCTTCATGCCAAAGTGATTGGCTTGAAGCCTGGCCCCTCCCAAGTCTCCTGTCCTACACTAATATATTGTCCATTGTTTTGTAGTCTGTGACCTAATAGAATGGTTTTGTATTTCACAAGGGATTTCCACTATGTCTGATTTCTTCTTTGATTTTGAACTACACAGCATGGCTCTGTATATAAACTTGCATTCGGGCCCAAAGCATTTGTTGTTGTATCAGATCCCATTGTTGCGAGGCATGTCCTTCGTGAAAATGCATTTTCCTATGACAAGGTATGATCTGATTCTATAATCCTCTTCATCTTTATTTTTAAGATCTCGCAGTTAGGCGAATTTTCTCTCGTCAATTTGTGAGGTTATGAAACAATTAATGACTCTCGAACATTTGCTATATCTTTTTTCATTCCCGTGCTTTAAAGTACATTTGGATTATTATTCATTTTTCAAATTTTTTAATTTTTCATCAAATTTTCTGATTCAAATTATTATTCTTTAAGCTGATTCAGTGATACTGAAAATTCAGAATTCTTTCATTATAAAATACCAAGAATATGAAATTTCTTTTTGATATTGTGTCACAGGTTCTTACAACCATATGTACAAATGAAAAACACTGAAAAAGGAAACTATTTCCCTAAAATCTTACTTAAAATCTCTCCTGATTACCAGGAAACTAGATCTCTAAAATCTGTCCTCAAGACTAGGAAAAGTTCCTAAAATACATCAATTTTAGGACAGCAGATAACGAAATAATTTTGACTTCCTTTTTAATTTGGATTCGTAACAAACTCATCAAGATTCCCCTCAAGCAGGTGAATTCCGAGTTAGTTAGTGATCAACTCTCCCCAGAGTTTTGTTTATTTAGAGCTAGACTATGTATTGTGAACGTCTTCGAGGATTAGTATGTTGCTATGCCATCCACTAGACAATATCGAAGTCAAGTGCTAAGGTTTGTCCCCTTGGATAACACAGAGGATTTTTTTTTCCGCCTTATCTCGCAGTCTCTACCTCAAAGTCGCTCTAAGTCCAGGAGAATATGGGGATTCTAATGAGAGAGACTTGATAGAACTATGATTAGATATGTAATTTACAAAAAATAAGATTAGATTAGACTAGATTGATTTTGGTAAGATTTTGATGTAGTTAGACTTATTAGAATTACCTTAGATACAAAGTCTTTAAGACTATCAAATGGGAACTAGGTTTCAATTTACATAGACATAAACTATGGCTAATTGAATGCTGATTATATGAAATTTTCTCCTAAATTTCTCGTCTCTCCTGAGACTCTTCCATTCTTCTCATTCTCCTTCTTCTCCTTCTCTTCTTCTTTCTTCTCTGTATCTCTTAGTCTCTTGCCTTTTGCATTTCTGTGTCAGGGTGTGCATCAATTAGTTTCCTATTTTTGTGAATGTGTATTCTATAAAAGGTATAATGTTTTTCACGAGTATTAATAAAGTAGTGCCGATTCATGCACCTATAGATTTCTCATCTCTTTTGTACCTTTGAAATTTATAAAAGTAAGTTAAAATGAAAAATGGAAAGAGTATTTGATCACTGTTTTTCTTAATTTTAGTATTCTAATAGGCAGTTGCCGCATTTTCATGCAGGGAGTTCTTGCTGATATATTAGAACCAATAATGGGAAAGGGACTTATACCTGCTGATCTTGAGACTTGGAAGCAGAGGAGAAGAGGTGAGCTAGTTTAGGATGCATAATATTTCATTTAAGTCGTTATAATGGTTAGCGACTTCTTATTTATGTTGTGAAATGCAGTAATCCTAGCAATTTGTAGACTGATCCTGTAGTTTGTCTCATAATTTCTTGACATTATTATTGTACTTCATAAGATATCTAAATTTTCTGTAGTCTGGGGCGTAGTAGATGATCTTAATCTTCCTGCCCTTGCTCGACATTCTCTTGTGTTCTGTTCGAGATCACAAGTTAATTTGATAGATTTAAGTTACTATTATTTGGTACTTTATATGGTTAATGTGAATAGTCTTTTCTGATGTTGATCAATTTCCTTTACAGAAAACCATTGTTTTGTTTATCTATGTGTAGCCTTCCCATATTACATAATATGTAAGGAAGAAGATTGGAACTCTCCAAGTATTTGGTTCATTAATTGAGTCCTCACTGATTGTGAAATCTTGAATTCTTAGTATCTGCTTGAATGGTGCTTTTAGATTTTTGATTCAGAAGCATTTATCCTGTCAATTAATGTGATAACAGAAACTTTATTTGAGCTGAGAAACAGAAGTTTGATAGAGATTATTAATTTGTGAAAAGGCATGTTTTTCTTCAAAGCCTTAATGGTGATTATTTTTAAGCTCATACATCCATATAGTTGCTCTTGAAGCTCAATCTGCCTCTGAATTGTCTGGATCCTCGGAATATCATTGATACATTTGAGTTCCTTCCAAGTTTTAAAATTGGACTCAATAAGGCAACTCAAATAAGGCCAGTATTCAATTCATAGAGCCCTGGGGCAGGGGTGGGGGTGGAGAGCAAGGCTGACTGTCTAGTTTGTAAGACTGAGTGTGCGTGTGTAAAGAGTTTGATTTGTCAGTTCAATTGGTTCAACATTTTTAAAAATCAGAACTGAACCAAAAAAACTGGAATTTTCCTACCTTTCAAAGAAGTGACTAAATGGGCTCTCTCTCTCTCTCTTCTAACAGTTGCTCTCACCACATGTTGGAGCTGAAGTTCTCTTTTTAGTTTTCTTTCTATGTTTCCTTAAGTGAATAATGTGATATATAAAGACAATTTATCTAATTAATATCCATATGTTATACAGTTATTGCTCCTGGATTTCATGTACTGTACTTGGAAGCCATGGCCAAAGTATTTACTGACTGCAGTGAAAGAACAATGTTGAAATTTGAAAATCTTTTGGAAGAAGAATGTTCAAAAGGAGGGGGACAATTGAGCTTGATCTGGAATCTGAGTTTTCTAATTTGGCACTAGATATCATTGGGCTTGGTGTTTTTAATTATGACTTTGGTTCTGTTACAAAAGAATCCCCTGTGATCAAGGTTTGATTATATGATTTTTTTTTTTTTTTAAGATGCTCTTTTGTTTTGTGTATGCTGATGTTATATCTTCCTGTTAAACTTTGAACTGTGGTCTTGGTTCCACATTACATTTTCTAACAAATTTTAGGAATGTGGCAATTTACAAGTTTTTACCCAAGGTCCCAAGGTGATGTCAAAGACCATTTTTAAGCAATCAAGACTTGCCCAGAAAAATTTAGCTACTTTATTTTGCGTAATTCTTTTTATGTACAAGTCTCTGTATGTTTTTAGTTGGCCTTTTCTTTTCACCGTGAATGTTTTTTAATATTGTATTTCTTTGTTGCTCTATTAATTGAGGTTACACTGCTTTCAGCTTCACTCTCCTTGAAAAGTGAGTTATTCCTTGAGTTTCATGCCTTCAATAAGAATTCAAAAATATCCTCGTAAATATCAGTCTTAGGATGTAAATTTTCCATGTAGCACTGTAGTGACTCATGTTCTAAAAGGCAGTGAAGTTTTATAACCATCTTATTCACTTATACTTATATTCTACTTCCAGGCTGTCTGTAATTAACATATTCCTACTGACTACGTTATGGAAATGTACAATTAGAAAAGTGATTTATCCCATGAATTTCATGCCAGGAATAGAAATAGAAAAATTCTCATAAACATCAGTGTTCAGAGAGAGATTTTCTATGCAGTACTGTAGATGATTCGTTGCACTTCCAAGGTCACAATTAACGTAGTACTGCTGCCTAAATTATGAAATATGTGACTAATCTTGTTTTCTTCTGTAGCAAACGTGGCAGTGCAGAGATGTTCTACCATGAAACAATTGATATCCCTGAATGTTATGAGAACATGTGATATAAAGTACCATGGGTGTGGTCAATAAGTTCTTAACCATTGTTTGGACCTTTTCTCTCTCTTAAATACCACAGTGTTCTGGACCATTTTTCTATATCATACTATTCTTTACATATCTTGAATTCAACTCAGTTAAGAACACGTTGGCCAGGTGACCAATCTTCATAAAATAGTCTTATTCATCTGGGAAACTGATGCATATTTTCGTGGTTGTCTTCCCCTCTCACTTTTTCTGCTGGTTAGTTGCCTGTTACATACTAATTGTTTGGCATTATCTATGTATTTGCAGGCTGTATATGGTACTCTTTTTGAAGCCGAGCATCGTTCTACATTCTATATTCCTTACTGGAAAATCCCTCTGGCAAAATGGCTGGTTCCTCGTCAGAGAAAGTTCCAGAGTGACCTCAAGGTCATTAATGATTGTCTCGATGGTCTCATCATAAATGCAAAAGAGACCAGAGAGGTGAGACCCATATACAGGTGGATGACCACTGTAGTAGAGAAACCTTACTGTTGTAACTTTGCTGGTTTTGTGTCATTGTGTTCATGAATTGGTAGAAGCATTCAAATATACAAATTTCCAAGTCAAATACTTGTACTATTGGAATATTATAGCTATTGCTATGTACGTCTACCCAAAAAAGAAGTCCTTGGAGAATCTGGCAATAATCTGTCGTCTTTGGAGGATGGGAACTGTGGGTGGCATTATAAAGGTGATTTTCGATGCAAAAGGATTCTGTCGACATAATTAAGCTTAAAATTTCATGAAGAAACTCAAATTTTACTTACATATTCCAAAGACATGGATGTTTAATTGGAAAACTTGCCTATACTTCTTAAGGTTTGTCTATAATCAAATGTGTACTGAGCGTTTGCTCTGCAATGATAAATATGGAACAGGATGTAGCAACCATAGCATGCATACTTCATGTTGACTGACAACTGAGCCTCTTTCTAAGCTCCAGCAAAAAAATGAGCAAAGGATTTTAGATAAGGGCATTCTGTGATGCAGCTTGTGTTTAACATTTGTGCTAAAAGCAACTGATGTTCTCTCATTAATGCATGCATGGCATAGTCACTATTCAGATCACTATTCACTGCATGCAGTTCTTAGTTTTTATTACATTTTATGACAGGAAACAGATGTCGAGAAACTCCAGCAAAGGGACTACTTAAATCTCAAGGTATGCAATATCCTATGCTTATAAAGTTACCTAATTTCATGTGTTATAGACATCAAAACTAGTTTGCACATTTGAAGCTTTTGATTTGATGACCGATAAAAGTGAATCTTGGCGCTGCAACTGAAAGTTTGCAGGATGCAAGTCTCTTACGTTTTCTTGTTGATATGAGAGGTGCTGATGCTGATGATCGTCAGGTAAAGAATCTCATACTCTTCTCTTTGTGGAAAACATATTATTACCACCATAACTGCTTGTAAATTCCCATTTGAATGAGCAAAAAGGTAATAGTTCTCTTCCATTAGGCATATATATAAAGCAATTTTGAGACTACAGGGAGGACCCATCTTTTATGTGAATGCATGCTGTGATATTCGTTGAATTGCCTTTGGTCAGCGCCTTGTTTCTATAAATGTGATTTTTTATGGTTAACATTCTGAGATTGTTACATTTTATCTTCTGTTATTTTGTTTAACAGCTGAGAGATGACCTGATGACAATGCTTATAGCCGGACATGAAACAACTGCTTCTGTCCTTACTTGGGCTGTTTTCCTTCTCGCACAAGTATGTTTTTGTAGTCCGCGTTCTATTTCTAATAGATATGCATTGATAGCTCTTCATATTCCCCACTTCCACTAGTGATTGTGCAGGGTTAGTACAAAATTAATGTGTGATGAATTGCACTAATGCAGCATCCCTCCAAAATGAAGAAAGCCCAAGCAGAGATTGACTTGGTGCTTGGTCAGGAGAGAACAACATTTGAATCAGTCAAAAAATTAGTGTAAGTTGTAAACTCTTAAACATTTTCTATTACTAGAGCCAAATAGCCATTTCTTAAACTTTTTGTTTCTTTAACTAAGTAAAATTTGTTCACTGCAGTAATAGAGTTTATAAGCTTTTAATGCTTATAAGCTCTTGCATGTTTGTCTCTGCTTCTAAGCCAAAGGAAGCACTTTAAATGTCTATATGCTCTTTGAAGAAAAGTTGGAGTGACCCAACTTTTTTCCATACTTATTATTAGCACTTTCAGTTTGTCACATAAGAACTAAGAGGTTATAAAGTCCAATATGAAATAAGATTTAGTGCCTATAAACTCCTTTTATTCTAAAGCAAATCTAGATGAGCAAGCAAGAGTGGATGTTTGTTGAAATTTGGCTATGTATTTCATAAGTTGTCTCATCTTAGATACACTAGATTGCGTGATGTTAGAAGTATGTAAATTTAATTCAGATCGTCAAACACAATTAAATTTGGTTATGTGGATTCCAAGGGTTATGGGATGTGACATAAATCTCCATGACCACCCAAATCCTTGTAAACGCAAACCAAATTAAATGATGAAACTATTAGAACAATTGTTTATGAATTGGTTGAGCACATATATTAATATAAAAATTTGAAGATATTTAACAACAGGGTAGGAATAATCTTTGAACAAGGTTTAAGATAGGGATGGCAACAGGGCTGGGTGACCATCCCCGCCCACGCCCACGCCCCCGCCCCCGCCCCCTCCCCCGTCGGGGAATTTCTACTCCCATATCCACCCCGTTCCCCTCTTAAAGCGGGACGGGGTTGGGGCAACTTCATGCCATGCCCGCCATCGCTCCGTTAATATTTATTTATTTTTACTTGTAACTGTGATTTTCATTGAATTTTTATCTGATTACATTTAAAACTCGATGTCCAACATACTAAAAAAATATTTCATACGTAAATTCTTTGTCTTATTCAAAATATTTCATACGTAAAACTAGTAAGAAACCTATGCACACATGATTGAATTGTCTTCATCAAGAGAAGAGAACGGACTAGTGAAAGAATGCTTAATGAATTGCAAAACAAGAACATGAGTCACTATCTTTTGTTCAACAAACTCAAACGGAAAAATAAAAGTACGAATGGCTTTCATATGACCGAAAGAGTTTGTAAAGCAAATGGAATGTTACAAATACGAAGTGTTTTCAAAATTCAAACTAGTTTCAAAAAGAACAATCCAACATAGTCATAGTTCATTCTTCTTCTAAAATATCTGTGTCAGACGTCTAAAAACTTGATTCCTGTAAAAGAAGTTTATTATTGTTAATTTGTTAGACAGTTAATGTATTTATTATTTTAGTTCATTAAAGGTAAAATCAATTTACCTCTTCCTCAATATTTGCGTCACATAACTTTGTACAACATCCAGAGTACGACGAATGTAAAGAATGTTCTAACAAAAAAATAAAATTAGTTAACAATAAAAAAAAAAAAGAAAAATAACAAATATAAACATAAATAATCGTACCATGAATTTCACTCCATAACCAATTTTAAGCACATATCAAAGCCTCTTAAGTCTTTGGATGTAGTCTATTTCTGTGTAGACGGACAAATCTACCACTAGTACTGAATGCAGACTCAGACACCACTGTAAACACTAGGATGGCTAAAATATCTCTTGCAACTTTTTGTAAAGTTGGATATTTTGTTGCATTTGTCTTCCACTACGTCAATATGTTAAAATCATTTGATTTATGCAATATAGGCTCGTCCAAGAAAATATCAAGTTTTGATTTCGCACTATTAATACTAGTGCTAGTAGTAACTTATAAATCTAAATTGTGTCAACCGATCTCTTTTGCTTGCATTAGTAGATATCTTGGATTGAGAAGATGAAGTTGAAGATTGAGTCACGCTCCTACTCGACTTATGTCTTTTTGAGTACTCATTTAGTAGATTTTGATAAAATCTTCGAACATTTTGAATCTCATGATGTGAAGCTTCATTTCCATGAATCAGAGGAAAATAATACTCAGCCAACTTCATTTTAAATCTTGGATCTAACACAGTAGCTATAGCAAAAAATCCATGAATTTTACTCTAATATTTGTCAAACTTTTCAGTCATACTTGAAGCCATCAATTTGATTTCATCATATGGAGATGTCATCCAATCGTAAATTGATAACTTTATCTCACAAATATTTGAAAAAAAAATTAGTTGTTGGATACTTAGTCCTAGAAAATAGTTTAGTTATTTTAAAAAAACACCCCAACTTGTCACATATCTCTTTTGCCAAATCCCAATCTTCATTATTAGGTAAACATCTATATTATGTCTCTCGTTGCTTTAGTCGAAGAAAAATGTTCTTATGCTCTAAAGTAGTTTGAAGCATTAAGTAAGTATAATTCCATCTAGTTTTGCAATCAAGTGCTAACTCTTTGACACAAGAGATTTTCAATTGACACGTGGACATCTCAAATTTTTCTACTCTTTTTGGTGTTACTGCAACACTGTCATGAATTTTTTCAACACTCGTGTTAATGATCTCCAAACTATCTTTTACTATCAAATTCAATATGTGCGCACAACACCGCATATGGAAAAATTTACTATTTAGCATAAGTAAACAACCGGAAAGCTTATCTAAAAGTATGTTGATCATGGCATCATTTGTAGTACAATTATCAACCATCAATATAGACAACTTATTATCAACATTCCAATCCAATAAGCAGTCCATCAATATTGTACTCAGTGACTCAGATATGTGCGGGCACACCATATATATGAACTTGTATTTAAAAATAAGACAAATACAAAATAATTAAGTTTAACCAATTCATGAAAAGAAGCTAAATTAAGTTCTTAAATATCAAAGAACCTCATAATTCGACTTTGAAGTCTCCAAGAATCATCTACAAAATGTGCAGTGATAGCCATGAATTCCTTCTTTTGATTAGAAGTTCACATGTCCGTGGTAATTGCAATTCTACTATTGTTCTTCTCCAACAATCTCATTACTTTCAATTTTTCGTAATCATATAGTTGCAAAATATCGTTCTTTATAGTATTACGAGAAACAACCTTAAATAATAGTTGAATTGCATTCACGAATCTTTTAAACCCAACATGTTCAACTATTGAAAGGGATACCCATGCAAAATGATCATATGTCCAAGTTCTTTCCGAGCATGCGCTTGATCAAAAGAGTAAGTACCCATTGAAACCTTTCCACTAGCTTCAGTTTTCGAATTCAATATTGTTTGTCTGATGTCTATTTTATTTCGGAGAGGACATCTTTTCAAATATTCATGCAAATGTTTTGTTATATTCTTGCTCTCACCTCCTAATTTTCTCTAACAATAGTTACACATAGCTTTGTATACCCCAAGTTTTAAAGTGGTCCCAAACTCCACAAGTCAATTTTCTTTTCCTAGTTTGTCCACTTTTCTCCTCTTCATCACACAAGTCTATTGGAGCTTGCTATGTGTATATTTGATTAGGTGAGTCTTCATGGGTACGAGTAGTACTAACTCGTGCATTATCATGTGTAGGTTGAGTACTTCCAATGCTCGGTACTAGTGTATAATTCTCTCGTTCAGTCATCTAAAATGAAACACAAGGAATTGCACATTTAATTATACAAAAAATCAAGAAAGGAAAACAATAGTGCAATATAACAAAAATTAAATGACCATCATTTAGTGTCACTAAGACAAAAACAATTAGGAACCAAATGCAAAATGCAAAAAACCATAAAACCAAATTCAGTTTCATTCAGTTTCACCAGATTGTAAAATTTCAATCTCAGGAGAACAATTTCTTTTAGGAGAACAATCGATTAATATTACTTGCGTATATGCTCCCCAAATAGGACTCGATAAGACAACAAAAGCAACGATTTTCAGAAAATGTAGATGAGTTCATTCAGGTAATCCCTAATGATAAGATCTTTAGAGGGGAAGATTTGTACTGCCATGCGAGGAAAAGTAACTTTGGGATATGAAGAATGCATGAAAAATTGGCTTTGGGGATTGAAATGGAATGGATGGTGCTGTTTTTGTACTATGGGTTGGCTTATAAAATGGTGTCAGCAAATATGTGCTTCAAAAAGAGATATTTACCTAATAGCTTTTAGAAATGGATAAAAGCTTAGTTGAATAGATTTCACTATGACTTGGAAGGTGGATAGATCTTTGTGCAAGGGCTGTGATGTAATTCGTGGTGAGAGGTTAACTACGCATAGGTTAGTGGTACTTGACGTGGCTGTTAGGAAATGGAAAAGAAGTATCAAATAGGCTCGTATTCGTAGAACAGAATGGTGGAACGTACATGTGAGATATAGTGGTACTAAGCATTGAGATAGGCTTGAATGAGGTTCTCCCTAAAGTTCTTATCTTTTTCTTTAGTCATTGATGAGCTTACCTGAAATATTTAAGATTGGTTTATTAGTGTATGTTACTCATTGATGACGTAGTGTGTGTTGGTGTGGTCATGATTTAGAATTTTGGAGACCTACGCAGGAAATAAAGATTTTAGACTAATTATAGCCAAGATAGAATGCGTGGAATGTCCTTTTAGTGACAGAAGTGTAAGGATGCTATTGGAGTCACTAGCGAGTGATTTAGATATTTAGTTATGATTATTAATAAGGACTTAAGGATGACATAACGAACAAAATTAGAGTTGATTGGATGAAATGGAGAAGTAACGCAAGATTCTATTTGAGATGAAGATTTCTATGATGTTAAAGGGAATTAGTAGACCAGCGATGTGTATGTACTGAGTGTTAGACTGTTAAGGATGGAATGCCTTTGAGATGAATGTAGGTGGAAACGAGGATGTTGAGATTGATATGTTACCATACTACTGTACAGGAATGGATAAGATAAGAAATCAATATATACACCACCACGTACATGCGACACCAAGTGAGGATAAATTAAGGGAATGACAACTTAAATGTTTGGAGAATATCTTGCGTGACCTAAAGAAATCCTCATTGAGTCATGCGGTGTGAGTAAAATAGCTCAGAAGAGGAGTGACCAAAATTAATGTGGTCTAATGTATTTGTGAAGGGTTTTATTGTGTTGGATTTGGACAGAGTAGCGAAAAAAAAATTCACGTGGTCGACCCCAAATTTATTAGAAAGAAGGCTTAATTTGTTGTTGAATGTCACATTTGTTGATTGAGATACAAAGAATCAACAGCATAGCCTAATCAAATAATGATTTTCTGGACGTTTTCTAATAGAACTATGGCAGGGGATACCCCTGAAGAGATATATTGTATTGAAGCAGAAAATGCAAGCAACAATTTGCAATTTTAGAGATTTGACTCAATCATTGAAGTGGATTGATGAGCCACATGACATAGAAACTTTTGTCTTTATAAGTGAGTTGATAATCTACCAACAATATGCCATTTACTAGACAAAATTTCCATCTTCCTTCATTCCAAATCACGTGTAATGAAAGTTTAATTTGCAATGGCTTTGCATCCAAGGTGAAAAGGGGTTTCTAAAAGTTTATATTTTTTTTATTACACTGTTGCCTACATCTATCAATCAATTGAGAAATTTCACAATGTTCAATCAATGGAATATTTTGCTATATTCATTGGCTCCTGTGTACCAAATTTGATGTTAATTTTTAATTCCATATTTTTCAGGTACTTGCGACTTATTGTTGTGGAGTCTCTACGTTTATACCCACAGCCTCCATTGCTTATTAGGCGTTCCCTTAGATCAGATTGCTTACCTGGTAAAGTTTTTGTTGCTAGAACTGTGAAGATTTCTTTATGAGGTCATATAATACAATGCTTTCTTTTTCCCCTTTAAAGTCAAAATGAAGTGGGAGTTGTGGATTTGGAGATAGGCTACTATAGTTAACTTGTGATATTGACATTTTGTTCTAAGTGGATACTTTTCACAGTGACAAAATCTATTCAAAATTGTTCCCAATTTCTGTTTATTTTCTAGTGGATTAGTAGTTAGGTTTTTGGTACCTAAAAAGATTATGGTCCAAGTTATGATCTGATAATTAAATTACACTTGTTCTTCCTGCATTATTCATTTTTTCCATTTCCCATTGTGTTCATGCAAACATTTACCTTCTATCTGTTAAATACAAAACAACCCATCAGCTTCAAACTTTCATTTGCACTGGTGATCAGATGCTTTGATATAATTTGATATTCGGAAAGGGTATTCAAGTGGTAGAAGGAGAGAGGCCTTGAAAACATATTCTATATTCAAATTTGTAGATGAACTCACTGCACTATTAGAGTACTAAACATCAGCGGCAGGCGCTGCAAGTTTTTTATGGAAATTTCCAAATCTTCCATGCTAGTATATGTGTGGTTCTCTGGACTCTAATTTGTATGTTATTTTGGTTCTCTGTCCTTCTCCCTTCTTTCATTTATGCTCCCATGCAGGGAGTATAGCTTTGGATTGGAAATTTTATGCCTCCAAAATGTCCAGAGTAGTTATTAGTGTAGCAGCTCTACTACCAAATGGTTAGATACCTATTTAGCTGGAATAACAAAATTTCTTTGAAGGAGGTATAACAACATAAACAGGGAGAAGTAAACTACTGTGGAGGTGGTCACAGAACATAGAAGTTACGTGATTAATCGATGGAGATTTTATTATCTACTTCTGCACTGTAAATTATATAGAATATAGCCCATAATTTATTGTTAGGTTCCACTGGGATGTACCTCTCATTTTACAATTGAAACCAAAGTGAGGGCTCAGAATGCTCAAGCCCTAAAGGGGAATGAACTGTGGCCAGTGCTTTATGGTATCATAGAAGTTAATTGGGTCACTTTTGGTCATCCACTGTAGCTTTGTCGAAGAAATAGTTTTTTAACAGAAATATGTGAAACTTCTATATTGAACTTCTAAATAGTTTTTTTAGCAAAATATGTGAACTTCTATATTGTCCTCTTCAAATCTTGAACGAGTCGATGACATTCTTGAATTGGAGAGGTGCGGCAATTAGAGGCCCGTGTGTTCATGGTGTGAAGTGTGAACTAGCGATTTCAGATATCTTTTTGTTTTTACAGGCATCAATACCAATCTAGGACATTCTGCGAGACAAAAAAAATGCAGAATGCTTGATTTGAACTTAATCCACTTTTTTATATAGGTTTAAATATTACTAATGTTCTTGATTGTGTGTATTCTCAATGCTCTCCAGACTAAACCGTTCTACTTCTCTGCCATTTCTATCCCAGCTACTAATTTTAGTTTCTCCAAGTGCTTATAACTCATGAATTTTGCAGTGTGTTCTTTTTTCATCTTCAAAAATCAGAAATGAGTACACATATCCATGATGTAACATACTAAAAGAAGCTTGTTAAATTCTTAAATTAGTTTTTTCTTCATGCGAACAATATGCCAAAATTACCAAATACTTGTCTCCTATAATTTAGATGAATGTCCTGAACTTATATTTCATTTTGCAGGTGGTTACAAGGGTGACAAAAATGGATATGTGATTCCACCCGGCACAGATATATTTATTTCTGTGAGTCTCTACTTATTCTCTTTGTCAATATAATATGAAATAATGTAATGTGAACGTGCATAATGTGCACTCGCTTTATTTGAATTTTTTTGATGTGTACTGAAATATTGGGGGCACTTGAAATGAATTGATATTACGGTGAACACTTGCAATTCCATTTAATAAGCTGTTCTGAAATAAATTAAACAGGTGTATAATCTCCATAGATCTCCGTACTATTGGGACAAACCCAATGAATTCGAGCCTGAGAGGTTTCTAGAACAAAAGGAGAGTCAAGGCATTGAAGGGTGGGCTGGTTTTGATCCATCTCGTAGCCCAGGAGCATTGTACCCAAATGAGGTCATTGATCCATTACTTAACTTGTATTCTCATGTTCCACCCAGCTCTCATAACCTTTTACTAATATCATTGCTGTTATCAGGTTATATCAGATTTTGCCTTCTTGCCTTTTGGTGGAGGGCCAAGAAAATGCGTCGGTGACCAATTTGCCCTCATGGAGTCGACTATAGCACTTGCAATGTTACTACAAAAGTTTGACATCGAGCTTCAAGGATCTCCAGATTCTGTAGAACTTGTTACTGGAGCAACCATTCACACTAAGAACGGATTGTGGTGCCGATTAAAGAAGAGGCCAAATGTTCATTGAACATTCTGAGCAGAAAAATGCTATAGATGTGATATTGGGTTTTGCACAAGTTGTGTTGTTCATTATTTGTAGAACACTTCAATTGAACTTATAAACTTGTGAAGTGGAAATGAAAATAAATTGTTAGTTTTTTCAAGTCTTTTGTTGATCGAGTACAATGCATTGTTAATTACGTTCTTATAACTCGATTGGCTATTATGAAAACTGAAAAGTGACTGTTGTATTTTGGTAGATAATTATTGAAGTCATTCGTTCTAAGGAAAATGGATAATGCTAATGCTTCGGTCGAAATCAATATTACACCCACTCTGTGTTTAAATAGAAATGGATGAATATGGATGAATCATTTCATGAATTCACGTCTAGACAAAGATGAACAAGGGCAACAATTCAATGAGTGAAATTTTAGGGCCTAGGTTTAAAAACGCCACTCTTCTATTGATTTTATAATATTCAATTTGCTCGATCAACTATTTTTTTTCTTTTTTATTTTTATTTTTGTGCAACACCTATACATAAAAAAAACGACATTTTTTAACTTTGACTTTATAATGTTCGGTCTGCTCTACCATCTATTTTTTTTTTCCATAGTTTTGTACAATATCAATTCATGAAAAAATCACTACTCTTCTATTCAGACTTTATAATGTTCGGTTTGCTCCGTCAACCCTTTTCTTTTTTGAGGAAATTGGACAAACTACCAGTTTTTAGAAGTGTATTTTGAAATATGTCCAATTTTATAATATTTGACAAATTGAATAATTTTTAAAAATTTGGACAAAATTACCCCAATTGAAAATCTATTATATCTATTTTGTTATCTTCTCACTCTCATTCTCTCTTTCTAACTTAAACACTATCCCTCCTCACCCTCCACAATTTCCATGCTCTAAGCTCCATTTCTCACTTATATTTGTTATTTTTGTGGTCGGATTTTCTCATTCTTAAATCATATTCAAATATATTGTCACATCTGTAACCAAATTTTAAGCTATTTGAAGAAGTCGACCTATTTGAAATTTTTGAAGTTAGTTATAAGCTATTAAGAATTAATAAAATTAGTATATTTTTGTTGTAGATTAAATGAAAGTTAAATTTGATATATTGTATATCTCTATTTTATTGTTGATATATTTTATGTTGTTGGATAATTTTTTTTTTCGATTTAATTTGTATATTATTGGATTGTATTAGATATTGAATTTAATTTACAAATTTTTTCGATCTAATTTATTGGTATATTTTATTGTCGATGTACAGAAAATAAAATTGATTACATTTAGTCGAAAATAAGCAAAAAAATAGGCACAAAACAATAAACATAAAACTCATCTAATTATTTTGTCGATGGACAAAATAAACACCAAATCGGTGACTATTTCATCGACAAATTTGGTTCCCAATTCTATCATTGGGCACCAAATTTGTACCATTTTGTCGAAGTCATCCAGTTTAATGGGCACCACTTAATTGGTGCCCATTTTCTCCTTTGTCATGTTCAACGACAATTTAATGATACTAATTTTGTGCTATTTTTAAATCGATAAAATAGATACCAATTTAGTGATATTTTTATATCTACAAAATAATGGTATGTCCATTTTGTCCATCGACAAAATAAGTACTAATTTGTGTCTATTTTGTCTCAGATCCATTTTGTCGATATCTTCGACAAAAATTTAGTGGATATCGAAAAGTTTGTTGACATTGACATTATTTGGTCGATGTCGACAAACTTTTGTCAACGCCAATATTTGCGGTTGAAAATTAGTTTTTGAGCCATTTGAATGGCTTTTTAAGTCATTCGAATCAATTGAAAAAATTAGTGTATTTTTACGTAAATTACATGAAACTTAAATTTGATATACCGTATGCATCTCTATTTATTTTTTTTGTCAACATATTTTATGTTGTTGGGTGATTTTATTTCAATTTAATTTGTATATTAGTAGATTATATTAAATATTGAGTTTAATTTACAAATTTTGTTGATCTAATTTGTTGATATATTTTGTTGATTTGTCGATATCATCTCGACAAAAAAACTGTCCATTTTGTTGACATCAACTAAATGGGCGCCCATTTTGTCGATGTACAAAATAAGAACCAAATTGGTTCTCATTTACAACGACAAAATGGAAATGTTCCATTACATGGATAAAATAGGCTTTTTATTTTGTTAATGTAATTTTGTCATGATGACAAAATGGGCACTAATTTATATCTATTTTGTTCGTGTCTATTTTTGTTGATATAATCGACAAACATAGACAAATTTTTGTGACATCGACATTTTTTTTTTGAATTAGGAACCAAATTGGTTCATATTTGTTAACATTGACAAATAGAAATAATTTGGTTTTATTTTGAAAATGTCGACAAAATAGGCCTATTTTGTCGACATCAACAAAATGAGCAACAAAATAATCGATCATCAACAAAATGATCTTTTATTTTATCAACAGAGAGACGAGTTTTGTACTCTTTTTTTGCTTGTTTTTGACCAAATGTAATCATTTTCATTCTTTAACAACAATGACTCAAATTTAAGTTTCATGTGATCTACATAAAAAATAGATTAATTTTCTCAATTTTTAATAACTTATAACTAATTTTCAAATTTTCAAATCGGTCGACTTCTTCAAATGGCTCAAAAGCCAGTAACAGATCTGACAATGTATTTGAATTTGGAATAAAAATGAGAAAATCTGGCAACAAAAACAAAACAAAAAAAGAGTGGAAAATAGAAACTTATGCAGTTAAAGAATGAGCGGAGGAAGTGAGAAAGGCGTGTGTTTAAGTTGAAAAACGAGAATAAGCTTGAGAAGATAAAAATATTGATATAATAGATATTCAGTTGGTAATCTAGTGGTAATTTTGTCAAATTTTTTTAAATTTGATCAATTTATCAATTATTATAAAAAATAGGCATATTTCAAAATACGTAAGTGAATTTGGGTACTTAGTCCAATCTCCTCCTTTTTTTTCTAGTTTTGTACGCTCATTCATGAAAAAAAAAAAAATGCGATCATTCTATATTTGACTTTCTAGCGTTCAAGTTGTTCGACCATCTTGCCCCTCTCTCTCTCTCTCTCTCTCTAAATCTGTACAACACACCCATTAATGAAAAAACAGCCTCTCTATATTTTGAATTTATAGTGTTGGGTTTACTCCCAAATGATTTTTCTTCTTTGGAGAGAGAGAAAATAAATTGACAATTTCGAATATATTAAAACCGTACCTCGTCTTCTACAGGAATTTTATGCTTGATCCGTGAGATGAAAATTATTTTTGTTTTTCGTGAAATGCAGCACCGTCTCCCATTCGAATTTGACTTGTCAAAAGAGGCAATTTCTTAAAATTCGCTCTTCTTAATTTCTATAGCTGTTTGTCCACAATTTTCTGTCATGTTAATCTCTGATGGATTGCTTTGCAGAGAATCTGAGATCGAAGCATTCACCATTAAATGGAAAAATTGTTTTCACCGAAATACTGAAAAAGGTCAGTTTTATGCTTCATTTTCCTCTTCTCGACCAGATTTTTACTTGGAATAATTCTGTTTTATGTGGGATTGAAATTTGATTAAATTACTTTTCATTTTCTGGGCCTCTATGTTATATGTATTATGCTTTTTATTGTTGACAAAATGATGTAGGGTAATGGGAAAACACAATATTATTCAATAATTAAAGCGGAGTACATTCATAATGTAGGTGCATCTTAGACTTGTGCATCCCTTATTTATTGGTTTCTCTGGCAAATCTGCATTTCTGCCCATGAGGAACACATGATTTCGATGATAAAGAAATGCCTTAATAATAGGCAACTTCCCAATACCCAGTCATGTCTTCTACCAGTATTGTAGATACTTCGGCGGGAGGTTCCATCATCCAGTATTGCGTCTCTGCTTCATTAGTGGCCATTTCTGCCACTTTGATGGCAGCCCTGTTGGCACATTCCGCCACGGGATGAAATTTCACAAGCCTAAATGCTTGTAAAAGTTTACGGCATTTATTGACTATGAATTCTATTGAGGGCGTAAGTGGTGCATTCTCGTTAAAGGCCAGCTCAATTGCATGTGCTGAATGTCCCTCAACCTCAAGGTAATCAACGCCTTGTACTATGGCTTCGTGTAGGCCCAACTCAAGAGCTACAAGTTTCGCTTCAAGGAGGCTGAAGTCAGTTGACAATGGCTCTGCACGGGCGGCTTTGAAGATGCCATGATGCTCACGAAGGACATAACCTGCTCCTCCATGCCTCAGCTCATTTGGGGCACAAGCAGCAAAATTTAGCTTCCATGCGTCTTCGATTGGTGTTGTCCAGGCTACGGTATGCAGCACTTGAATAGAGCTGTGAATGTAAAGATGTTGGCGAGGTCTGGGTTCAAAGCCTAGAAGTACGGTTCTCATTGTTTAGGTTTTTTGATAGTGAAATAAGGTAAAAGTTTTGGTGTTTAGAGACTGTAAGGTTGCCTGTGAAACACTAATCACTACTTACAGGAAATAATTAGTAATTGCAATTG
The DNA here is from genome assembly GCA_023638005.1 of Forsythia suspensa. Lineage (NCBI taxonomy): Eukaryota > Viridiplantae > Streptophyta > Magnoliopsida > Lamiales > Oleaceae > Forsythia > Forsythia suspensa. Next base: position 460,305 of record CM042667.1, read on the forward strand.
CATTCTGCTCTAGAAATGACTTGAATTTATATATGGTAATTTATAACGGCTAGTTTATGGTCAATCGTTTGAAAAGTTTTCGCAACGGTAACATAACGGATAAATTATTAATTGCCTTCAATGGTGATTGATGGCACTAAAATTTAAATTCTTAGTAAGGCACATCATTATACAACTCATTTAGAAACAACTGTAAGTATTGATGAAGGCTTGGATGTATTAGATTCTTTATAGTTTACGAAAAATTTGAATTTCAAGCTTACTCTACACTGACTTGATGGAATGGTACTATACAACTCATTTAGAAACAACTGTAAGTATTAACGAAGGCTTGGATGTATTAGATTCTTTATAGTTCAAGAAGAATTTGAATTTCAAGCTCTCTCTACTTGGGCTTGACAGAATGATACAAAGATGCTGCAAGATTGTGCCTTGATTACCTTCCTTTTATTCTTCTTTTTCATTTCCTTTAGTCCCTGTATCTCATACATTCAGAAAGTGCACGTGTTCACAATCTTAAAGACTTCATTTCTGCTGCTTTGCCAAAAGTTAAATTTAGACACAGGACTACTACTAATGGATTAGTGTATTATATGCATATTAAAGAGTAGTAACCTGTGAAAATTGATGGTGTATATAATGTCTTGTAACTTATCTGTCTTGATTGTTAATCTCTAGGCAGATGAATTGTTTTATGCATATCCTCAACTTAACTAGGGCTTATCCCATACTTGTCTAGCAACTACATAGATCCTCTTCTTCTACTCTACTCCATCAAGGGCCATAAGTCTACAGGAGAGGGGCCGACACGTGAGATTCTATCAAGTGGGCTTTATAAACAACTGCTTTGCATTTGTCGTTACATTGTGAAAATGGTTAATCCAAGTTAGTATGGAAACCATTACACGGTTTACACTCACATGTGAACAACATTAAATTCTATTCAACAACGGTGTTGGTCGTTATCCCACGTTATTCACCCGTAATAAACTAATCCACTACACCAAGTCAACTCATTTCATGTACTTTTAGATCGACCTTTTACTTTAGGTTTACAATTGATACTAGTTCAATCACTTTTCCCAAGGGTGCATCTGGCTGCCTTTGTTAACTATGCCTAACTATCAAGTGCAGCTTTTTGTCTTCGTCTATGTTACCTTAACCAATTCATGAATATACTACTTTCTTGTGGTACATCTTCTCTTGCTTTGATTTCTTAACATTGTAATCTCACCTACATTCTGCATACATAGATAAAAGTCAATATAGTTGTTTGTTAATAACATAACATTCAGCCATGTATAACATCTTTGGTCTTCGTTACACTCTTGTAATATTTTCCATAACATTAGGAACTCATCAATCGCACAATATAAATGAAAACCAGCCTTGATCATGCGAGCAACATCATATTCAATATATTTCTCTCTATGATTAATAGAGCTCAAGCATCAAAACACCTATATTTCATTATATCAAACATTGTTATAAAAAGCGCTCAAGGCTTACGCCTTGGGTCAAGCCTCACACAAGGCCTTCATTAAGTGTCTCAAAGAATATGCTTGTAATGCTATTTTTCAAGGCTAGCCTCAACGTATAAGCCTTAGGGCAGCTGAGGTGTATGGTCATTTGTCTTACTCGTTATGTGTATTGGTGTCATTTTTTATTTTTTGTATTTTTATAACCTAGAACATTTGAAGGATTTTTTCAAATATTTTAAACGCAGCTCAACTCTAAAAATTGAAAAAATAAATGGAAAATAAAGAGAGAACTATCCATAATTGAAGTGCGATAACTCCTCTTCCAAGTGAAGTTGGAACTTTTCTGTTGCAGACAAGCAGCGAGATCTACCACACATGACTTTTATCTTATCTTTGTTTTATATTTTTCTCGTTGTTGTCAATGTCTGTGTTTTTGTTTTGTTTTCGTTTAAGTCAAATAAGCGAAATTCTTGAAGAAGTGGTCGGTTATTTCATTTGTTTTAGACTTGTAGTTCTAGTGTTGGATTCATGGTCTTATTATTTAACAACTTTGTTTATTCATTATTTGCTACTTTGCTAATTTTAACATTCGAGTTGCAAATTAAGCTTTAAATTTTTTAAAATATTTTATTATGAGTTGTTTAGATAATATTTGGTTTATTATGTGTATAACCACGTATTTTTTGTGAATAAATGAATTATTCTATTGATTAATGTTGACCCATACGCCTTACAGTTCGCGATGATTACATCTCGTGTTACAGAGGAAAAATGCAATGATACCTAATTTAGCCTTTTTAATAGTAATTTCCAGATCTTCAACATCTAGTATCTCCCAAGAAGTATTTTCCATATTCAGTAAAACATTCCATGTGTTTTCTGTGACTTTAATGTTTAAGATAATTTCTTCAAAACTCTAATAACACGTACATACTCTTCCATATGTATAGACATGTACAATTGTATATACATGTATAAAGTCTCACACACGTACACATTCGCATGTGTGTGCGTGTGAATATACAAATATCACATTAGATGTATCAGCACTAAAGGTTAGAAGACATCATATAGTAGAGCGGTTTGGCCATGTAATGGGCTGATTCCTGATTGCATTGGTATGTGAAACTCAGTATCAAGTATCAGCAGCTTTGAGACTCAAAGTGGACCCAGAAGTAGTCCTGGAGTTACTTTGAGTTTATGTAAGGGAACTATTTACTCTCTGGTTTGGGGGTTTCCTTCTTACTAGGCAAAGAAGCCAATTAGGCTGTCTGATAATGACTTTTTGAGGATTGAAAGTAGTTAAGGAATGATAGAAAAGATAAAGAAGAAAGAAGTCTTAGTTACACTCTTTTTCATAATAGTTTTCAAGGTTTGATGTGTCTCTCATTAATGGTAATTGGTTGATGTTGTACAAGATATCTGACTTGTATATAGAGATTTGTTATACTCTTGTAAGACCTTTTCTCTCCTTTCTGGAAACTTGAACACCTTGAGTATTTGTCTTGCGCATGATTTCCTGGAAGTGACTCGCCATCTGTTGAAATTATATCGATTTTTCCTTTCTCAAGTTTATTTTTGTTCATTAATGAACACACGAGCAACAGTACAATGAATCTTGAGCAGAGAGGTTTGAATTACTGCTGCTGACTTGCTGGTGACCCTTGGAGTTAGCTTGCCTGAAGCACTTGAAATTACTCATAGACTGCAGATAACATTTAATGTCTACCAACATATCGGCCCAGTGCACGTTTTTTTATGGAAATATCTAATGTTGACAAGTTGTCATGAAGAAACAGTGGCAACTTATCTTGATTTTTAAATTGTGGTGGACTCTGGCCGTCTGGCATTTATGGTAAAATATAATTGGCGCCAACTTCTAAAATTGATGGTGCTAAAATAAGAATGTTGACGTATTATGTGAATGGCTATGGATATTCAATTATATAACCTTAAACTATTGTGGCAAACACCTAGATTATTTGTACACGTTCATGTTATCATATTTTTACCCTCTACTAATTTTATGATTCATATTCAAACAAAGGAAAAGGCAAAAGGTACAAATCCTCCATCCAAGGGTTAATGACATTTATTGAATTACTTTATTTTCATGTTTTTTCAACAATATGAGTTCCTGATGATGTTATATTGTCTCAATAGCTTTTGTGTTTCTCTAAACAAATAAAAGATACAGGACTCTCAATTTATTTATCAATTTATTCTCTAAATATTTCATGGAGAATACAGAAAAACTAAGAGGTCACAATTATCAACCTCTAATGAATGTGGTTTTACCTACAAGCAAGGGGACAAAAAAGCTTAGCTGAAGTTTATCATGTTGGTTTTATTTTTAGATCACTGTTGCTGAATCTCACCCCCGTTTATTCCCTTTGTGATGGTGTACAAGGAATCAACATAAAAAAAATGAATTTATTTAAGTTATAAGATGAGGTCAAGATAGAGTATGGTAACTGCCTATATTTTCCCTTAATCATCTTCTCTTTTATACTTTCCTGGTCGAACATGAGGTTATTTCTTTATGATATCTATGTGTTGTCTATACCCTGTATTTTAGATGCAAATTATGATTGTGTACAGATTGGCGTGTGTAAAAATTTGTTTTGTTAATTAGATACTATGATAGATCTAGATCCTTTGATTACTTATGAAATGGTACTTACTATATAAAAATGTTTATGTAAAGATGTGTTATTTTTGTATCTACTATTATTTCTAATATACCTCCCACAACTCAGGTACATGTGTGCGTAAATGCTTGGACATATCTGTTCCATAATCAGTTGTTTCCTATTTTTTATTAGTAGACAAAAAAATTTGATCTCTCTTTAATCAACTGCTGCCATGTTTTTCTGCTCTTTGACAGAATGGAGAAAGGAATAATGAGCTCACAATGTCTCCAAAGTCAAATGGGTTAGTTTGGTGCACTAAACAATTTGTTCCAAAATAATCGTGAGCAATGATTATTTGTTGGTATGAAAATATTCAATATTACAATATCGTGGTATGATCTTTCAGCAGTCTTATTTTTATGGATGTAACTCAATCTCTGAAACATGTAAGCGAGTGTGAGAAAAGATAGTAAAGACTATCAGTAATTGGAATTCCGTTTGCAATGAATCTTGAGTTCTCTGATTGTGATTCAAGATGTTAGAGAGCTTCCATTTGGAATTACACATCTTGTGCTTTGACTGGATTGCTAGGTCTGAAAGAAGTGAGCTTAGACAATTATTTATTGATTAGAGGTGTGAGAAGAGATGGCGTCTTGGGATTGCTAGGTCTGAAAGAAGTGAGCTTAGACAACTATTTATAGTAAACGGCAAGGCCAGGGTTGTATATAAGCCATTCTGGAACTCAGCACATTTGCACCTCTGGAGGTGCTCTTGATGCTATGCAAAAGGCGCTCTCCTTGTGCTTGAGGCCTCCTTAGCTTATGAACATCAATGCTGGTAGTGACGTTTTGAATTTTTCTGCTGCCAAAAAATTATGAAAAAATTTAGGAGAATTCCTGCTTACTTTGAAGAAGTTTATGATATATTTATAAGGATGCATATATTGATTTGGACTCTGAGGAATTGCTAATAATTCATGTCTAAGTTGGTTGAAAAAGCTTGTTCAATTTCATCGAATTAAAGCTTGGAGGATTTGATTCTGTTGCTGTTTATTGCTCTGATAAGAAAGGGGTTTTTAGGCAATCAGATATGGTTTGCACCGTGAAGTGTGGTTTCTACCAATTGCTGCGTATGGATATTTCTAGTTAGTGGCCGCATAATTCGGTTTCCTTCCTCTATTGAAGTGTATACAAATTGTACATCAGGATTTATGACAGGAACTGAGTAAAATATCCAAGGAAATTACTAACAGATGGATTATGGGCGGGGACATAAACACGGTTTTGAAAGTCGAGGAAAGGTTTGGTGGAAAACTTAGTCGTTCTAGTGCAGAAATGAAATATTTCAATTGAGGTCGATGCAGGTTTTGATGGAAATAGATGTACTTGGATCAATATCAGTGTTTGACAAAGACTTGATTTTGTTCCTGTTAATGATGAATGTAATAGCAGTTAAACACTTTTGGTAATCTAATCCGACAGTTGCCAAGCGGATGCAGTCAACAATGACAGATCCTTGCCATGGAAACATCCCAAGCAGCAAACCCGCCTGAGCTGCCAGGTTACCTGCCAACGAAACTGGCCTAAACCTGAACCTGCCTCAATTCAACTCCCCATCTCTCCACCTTAACCTCACCCGTCAGCTACGGTCCACCCACCTCCGTAATGTTCTTTATCTCACATCCAAACAACTGCTGCTCCACCGTGTGTCGCTATACACTCTCAGCATCCAATCCACCCCCTAAAGCATCAAATAATGCTGAATAGTAATACTAGGCCTCCACAAATCTTCCTAGAAAACTACCCCCATGACTCAAGTACTGTTCAACAATGGTGATCAATTTTGGCCTTAACAAAGTCAATAATTCAGTGTTCCTATATCACTCCCTGTTATCTCATAGAAACAATGGTGCATCCAGTGCACCACCACAGTATCTCCCATTTTGATTCCCAACTGACTAAGTTCCTTTATGTTCCCAATTTTGCCTTCCGAAGGCTGGAATTGAAAAGGGATGCTAAGCACAGTGGCGAACTCTTGTAAATGCTGGCCGGTCAAGTTCAATACCTCCATGGAGGGTTTGAGGCCGGTGATTCTAATGGACTTGATTTTACACAATTTGGAGGCAAGGATGTGGAGCAATCTTGGACATGGGAGGCCGTGCATGATGTCCATGATGTGGACGTGGATCATGCCATCGAGCACCTGCTGAATGGCTTGGTTGGTTGTGAAATGTGAGAAATTGATTAAAGGGGTGATGGAGTAGTATACTTGGAGGGCGTTGGGGACACTACAAGAAATATATGCTTTCCCTACAAAATTTCCGCAGATAAATTGAGATTTGTCTGTAAAATTAACTTTTTCCCACAAACTCATTTCTTGTAGGGCCATGATTTGTTCTGAAATTTTCAAAAGTATAATAACTTGTGTCCACAAACATATACATTTATCCCGACAAAAAAATTAGTCAGGCAAAGTATATCTTTTACCGACAAAAAAAGGGACTAATTTGTAGGATAATATTTAGAGAAAAAATTCGGTTTTTTTTTTAAATATTTTAGTCCACAACATCAATTTTGAAAAAAGCAATTATAATAAATAGAAATAAAATAAAATAGAATTAAAATTAAAAATAACAAAACGTCAAAACCTTCATAGAAAATCTTCCCTCTCCCATTTTCCATTCTTCTCCCGTGCCGCGACTCTCACAATTCACCTCATCGAATCAACCGCCGTAGCCACCAACCCATCACGCTGTTCACCATCAACCCGATCCTGCGGTTGTCGTCTCTTTCACTGAGTTCGTCTTTATGCCCTTAAAATTTCTTTTTCACATTTATCAATAAAATTAGGATTTTATGAAGAAATGGGGGTTTTAATTGTGAAATTAGAAGTAGAGTTGTATTGTTTTGTTTTGGGTTTTGGTGATTAAAATTGAAATTTGTATCCGGTTGTTCCTTCATCTTGATTAATTGTTTTGGAATAAATTTTGCAACTTGCTATTTATTGATTAAATAGTTATGTGTGCTATAAATAGTCGATTTTCTGTTATTTGTGCTTTTTGTTCAGATATGTTCTTATATTTTTGTGTTACGGGTTCCTCAATTTTTGATCTTTTGTTTGCTATTTTTTGTTCAAATATGTTAGCAAACAAAAGAACGTTCTGTCGGGATATGCTGAAATTTGTAAAATTAAGAATTAACATGTTTATACGTAAAAAAGTAAAAAGGGCTTAGTCTTCTTCTTCTTTTGAACTCAACTATGAAATTTAATTAACAGAAAAATGATTCTCTACAATTTGCTCCAAAATTTTCTCATCGTGCAAAGTTATAGGAGTTCTACTTTTTAGGAGGAAGGTGGGATGGCTTGAGATCATCAAATTTAGAGCACATTTATATTTGTTTTTAAGCAAAAACAATTGAAGAACTAGAGCTGATATTTTTGAAATTTTTGTATCATGAATCCTTTATGGCGATTTTTATTGGAGGTAGTCTTTTGATTGAATTATTTTCCACATTCTTGACCCAATAAGTGGAAGAAAAAAAATCTTTGGGGTAATGTTTGAAGGACTTGTGTGGCAAAGTGTCATTTGTTTATAATTTCTTTTCTTCTTGTTTCCTGGGTTCTTTAGATATGATTGTTCTCTATCAAAAGAACAAAATGAAAAGTGGGAGAGAAAGCAAGAGTAGATAGATCTTTATGTGGCTCTCTCTCAGCAATTGGGACCTTGTTTAACAAAAAATAAAAAATAAAAAAATTGAATTAGAAGTGATACGGTTCGATGAAGATATGTTTCATATCATTATTACTAAAAGAGGACTTGTTTCTTAATATGTTTTGAGTCTTTTTCTGGCTGTATCTATCGTTGTTTGTGATGACCAGTTCATTATCTTTTAAGCTTAGCATGAAACCTGCTGGCTTGCAGAGTGACGAGTTACTAAAAATATGAAATATTTAATATAATGTCACGATTATATTTTGAAATGCCATATCCTAATTTTGGTTCACTCAAAAAGTATATTTCATGCACTTGGTTACGTGCTTTTAGCAGTGATGAATTTGTAGCTCTGCTTCTGTAGAATTGTGGGTTACATTCTTGATCTAGCACACGGACTACTCATTTCAAAGATTTTAAATACAGGATTATTTCCTGTGGATTTTGAAGATGCCCCCAATCCTTCATCCAACTCACCCGAATTACTTGCCTATGGGTAAGTTCCAAGCAGCAAAATACACACCAAGTATCAAATGAATGATAATTAGCTCTGCTCTTTAAGAAGTCTGGACCTGGTTTCTTAAACAGGTAGACAATCAACCCAAAGTATTAATGGGTGGCTCATCTTCACGACGAGTTCTCTATCAATAGCCTGCCAATGGTTGATAAGCTATGTGCCTTGGTGATGGTGTTCGATGTTAGTGATGTAAGCCTTGTCCTTTTGCTTCCTCTTTTGTGCAAATTTATGGTGAAATTTCTCTCTTTTCTGCAACTGTTTCTTTAATGTACAAGATGTTGTCCCACTATAACATTGAGCACAGTTACATGTCTTCTTTCATGCCATTGTCCGCAGCTCTTTTCTTTCGCTGTTCTTTTCGCTGTTCTTAAAGATTGAGTGAAGCAAACTGATATTCAAAAATTTGATATACTGCTATGTATTGGTAACAAAGTGGATCTTCTTCCTCGTCATCTAGCTCACGCTGATTACAGGAGATGCCTGTTGAAGCGTGAAGAATCATGTGGTAGTTCTCGTTCAGACTTGGCTGACCATGGGATTTCTGAAACTGAAGGAAGTAGTTTATTGGGAGATGAAGAACCATCACCAGAGATTACGAAGTCTTGCTTGGAATGGTGCACATCTAATGCTGATTTTGACAAATGTAAGACCATAGTATTATGCTTGCTCTGCAATCTGGCTATATGTCACAACTGTTGTCCTCTAACTCTGTAAACTTGATTTGCAACCTGAGTAATTTGGTGCAAATTTCCTCCCTATTTCAAACCTCTATTCTTTTTATATTTTTAATCTTTAGACTGTGTTGCTTCTTGATACATACAGTGTTACATTTGCTTGCAATGAGTGCATCTCTGTCACTATTCTATTCTTAGTTTTTCAGTTTTAAAATTTTATATTGGCATATCTGTTTACATGCACATACTTACAATTTGAATTTAGTGCATGTTAGCTGAAATGGAAATTTTCTCTCTTATGCACTTCTGTTAGACATTTAAGATTTTGTTCATAACTTTTCGTTGCAGGTCTGTCTATAGATGGCGATTCACAGGGTGTTGAACGACTTTATGGGGCTCTCTGCTCACATGTGGCCTAGAATGTCCTTGAAGTCTAGAGATTAGATAATTGAACCTTCATTACATGAACAAGAAGGTTTACAATTTGCCCTTGTCATGGTCATGCATTAAATTGTTATTTATGTTAATGGTTAAAGGTATTCCAACAACTGAATATTTTGACAACTTATTGTCAGATTTATCAGAAGAAGAATCCGAGTATGAACTTGAATACGAAGTCTTATCTTCTGGTTTTGTAGAACCATGAGATGACACAGATGGATGGATGTCTGCAGATGGTCCTGTTTCAACCATGGGGACTTGGAAACCATCTCCAAGCGATCTTGACTTAAAGAATTTAGATTGCAAGGGTGAAGTCAGAATGTCAGATTTGTTGGAGAAGAGCACTGGCCTTCAACATTGGCATCTTAGCTGCAGGAAGAACTTGACAGGGATGAAACACCCGAGGCAGATGAAGCTGACCATACTTCGGATCCTGATGAGAGTAAGACTTATGATTTTGAGGATGTGGAAGTGTTGATGTCTGAGATTGACAACATGCGCAGCAGTTTGAGGTTAATGCCTGATTTCCAGATGAGGGAAACCGCCGCAAAACTGGCCATGAAAATGGCTGCAATGTTTGGGAATAGCAGTGGAAGTGAAGAAGGATTTGATTGATAAGAGTAAATTGTATTGCACACTAATATGAGCTTTGCTATCTTATCCTAGAATTGTGAAAATGTCAAGGAGATCAAGAATCACTGACATTAACTAACCTTAATAAGTTTAGCTTAGTGAATAGTTTTTATTTGTATTTTGGTACTATTTTGAGTTTAATGTTATATTGATTGACACTAATAAGGTCTTAGTTTAATTTCTTGTATTTTTTTTTTTTTGCATATTTATATTATTTTGAAGAAGGTAAAGAGAATTAACATATTATAAAAATTATATAAAAACAATTAACTTTTTCCTACAAATTCTATCATTGTTGTTAAAAATAATTTACTAAGTTCACAAATCGCTTTTTTTCTACAAAATATCATTTGTAGAAAAAGTAGAACGTGACTTACAAAATTTTTTCGACACAAAAATTTATTTGTAGGGAAAAGTACGATTTAGCCTACAAAATAATTTTTGCCTTGTGCCTACAAAACCTGTTTCGTGGGCCAAAGTAATTTTAGCAGACGAATAATTTTGTCGAGAAAGAACTTAGACGACAAATTGTATCGTTTCTAAAAGATTTGTATGGAGAGACTTTAGCCCACAAATTTTCACCATTTGTCTTCTTATACCTTTCCCCACGATGTTTGCGTCACAAACGCCCCTACAAAAATTATTCGTTGGGAAAGGTTTTTCCCACAAAAATAACCTTTCCTACAAATTTATTTTGTATGCGGAACATAAATTTCTTGTAGTGGGAGCTTTTGGTGGTGGGTCTTTAAGAGTGTGGAGACGGGAGTAGGTGCCCAGGTAGGAGCTGATGATCCAAGCTGAGAACGCATCGAGGAAGTAAGCCCCCACGTGCTGAGCCGACGAGCCAAATGGAGATGACAGCTCAGCTATCTCCGGGAGGAGCTGGCTGGCATCTTCTAAATTCTCCACAGCTACACATTCGACGCATTGTAGGAGGCGGATGAGCCCAGTGGAATCATCTTGGTCAATGTAGGTAGTAGTCTGGAGGTGTTCTTCCTCTGATTCGTGTTCCTTCTCACTGGAGATCGAAAAGTTGCCGACCGGGGGAAGGTAGATCGGCAGCTCTTGAGAGGTTCGCGACAGATGCAATATCGACAGAGCGTTTAAGGGATATAATTGATGAGGACGAGGAAGAAGCATTGACGGTGGTGGTGTGTAGTAAAGGAGTTAGTAGACTTTGGAACATCATCAGCGTATCAAGAAGAAGATCAAACACAGTCAAATTTAAAGTCGCCAATGGGATTATTACATAGTAGTTAGGTGTTAGCATTGTTTATGTTGTCTTAATTGAATCATGATTGGATTAATCCAATGACCATTGTTTTGGCACATTAGAAAGATCAAAACTTTTCCCTATATACAAGATATTGATATGACTCTATTTAGCTTTATTTTAATGTGAATACTGAATATTTTTATGGGTGATGGTGATGCTGCTGATAATATTATCATACAAATATCTGTTTAGCCGCCTGGCAGAAAATAATAATAACATAAAGTGAGTCATCAAAATTTTCAAATATTTTTTTGTATTTTATATTTGGATTTTATTAATTGTCACACTCTATTCTAATATTGTATCAACATGCGAGACACGTTAGGCAGTGGGTTCATCTATTTGGATTGTCGGTTTGTCTAGTTGGATAAAATTAATGCTTCTAATATTGACGATTATGTAGACGAGTTATATTTTTGATACATTGACATATCACTTTTTCTTAATAAATAGAAAAATATATTTTTGACTCACGAGTATATTACACTTTGGATATTTTCTTTTGGATATTTTCATTTGTTAAGAAGATGTAATATGTCAACATTTCAAAAATGTATTAAGGAGACATTCCCGAATAGATTATATGTCAAGCAATCGAAGAGTAGTGCTATGTTAGTTTTGAAATCTTGAGAGGTACAAGAACAAGGTGGCAACGAAAGTTTTAAAAAATTTAAAATTTCTTTTTTAAATCAAATATTAGAACCCACGTAGCGCGTTGAAGTCAAGAATAATAAGCAAACTAAAACCAATATGTTGCATCGATCACATTAGATTCATTACTCTTCATTTGTTTTACATGCTACAAGCCTCCAATAGTTAGATTTTTACTTACATAGGTGGGTGGCCATATTTAGAACCAATCTCGGATTCCAGTTGAACTAGTTTGCCAACATAGTAAAAATAAATAGTTTGCCAAACGTTGTACTGTCTAATACAATATAAACTCACTAGTGTATCTACTTCGAGGTCACAATTTTTCTTAAGTAGTAACAAGTAGTAACAATTAGAAGACATGACATAAATTTAGAATTAATATTATACCCCGGTGGCAAAATAATAAAATAATGCCATTGTCAAGGATTACAATTGAACAAAAAAAAAAATAATATTATTACAAACCACAAATATTCTGAAATCAATCCAAATATATATATATATATACATGAAATTAAAACATTTTTAATTATGATTTATGAATGTGAACAAACTCCTTGGCCTCCTCAGAAACAAGCATCCAATGCACAACAGCAACACAAGGCAGCTAAACTGCATCATTTTCATTCCAAACCAAACAAAATCAGCATCTCATAGTTGATATCAAAAAGTAAAAATTATCGCACATTCTAACCAGGGGCGGATCCAGACATGAGCTAAAAAATTTTAGACCATGAAAAAAAAATAAATTTGGGTCAAAGGAGTCTCGTGTATCCACCCCTTATTTTAACTGTTGACGAATTTTGACATCAAAAGACAACTACTCACCATCCCTTAAAGAAGCCATCGCCCCTAGACTGAGTTTTCTCGGCGGCTGTATCAGCAGGGGCCTGACCATTCTCATCTTTCGCAGGATAACCTGCCGGTGGTGGAGCCATGATATGGGCTTGTGTCTCTTTATTCCCTTCAACTGGATATGCAGTGTCTGCTGGAAAAGAAAAGGACAAAGTGTATTAAAACAAATTCATTTACATATATATGATATCTTCAGACATAGATATGTACCTTGAGACTGGTTGTAGTTACTCATGTCGGATAATACTATGAAACAGAATGAGAATTAATGTTTGATGCACGAAGATGAAAATAAACATATAGCTGGTATGTGTGTATATATATAGATATATAGAGAAAGAGACGTGTAACTCACCGGTGGAGTTGTTGGTTCCGGAGTGGTTGAATTATGTTACGTGGGAGTTGAAGTTAACGAGGGAGGTGGCAACACCACACCGCGTGAAAGGTTGAGGTGCCGAAATCTTAAATGAGGAAGGTATTTATGTATTTACGCGTTCACCATCTTTTTCATGCTTGCATCAATTTGTTGACTTTTTTTTTTTTTTTTTTTTTTATCGTTTAAATTCTTAATCCTTATCTGCAACATTAGAGATTAATATTATAAAATTTATTGTAGAATCCAATTGATGAATGACACGTGGATTATTAAAAATTCATCTCCAATGTAATCGTTGATTGCTAAAATAATTTTGTCACATAGATAAAATAAATAATGTCTAAAAAAAGATTTTGTCAAGTTGACGTGAGAAAAAAAAAAAGTAGACATTGTCTAGATTTAAAAATTATGTTAGATGAAGTGACTCATCAATATTTTTATTTTTTGTTAATTTATTTTAAGAAAAACAAATCGTACGGTACTTTTTAGATTTTCTCTCTTCTATTTTTTATTTTAGAGACAACAACATTGAATTGAAGATCGATTTTAGATTTGACCGTCTATTAATTTGAAATCAATATGACATATAAATTGAAAATCTTTCTATTTATATGCCACGTAAAGGCAGAATCCATTATAGACAATCTTAGTGGAGTCAAATCTGCAGTGCAGGTTAATCTCTTTTGTTTTGGAGTTTTACTTTACTAATAGGAGAAGATAAAAATATATTATTTTAAAGGCTAGGAAAGGAATCCCAATGTTAGAGGAAAGTTTAGACACAATAATTGATTTATCCCTCAATCCAAGCGGTGGAGAAGAAGCGATGAATTGGTCGAAGAAAAGATAGGATCTTTATTTCAACTCGTCGTTAATAATATTTAGTATTTGTTTGGCAAAGTTTAAAAAGTTATTAAAAAATTAAAGTTAAAATTAACAATTAATTTTAATTATATATTTTATAGAATTTATAATTTTTCAATCATACATTCAGAGACGAAACTACCAAAGGACAAAGAGGGTCAAATGACCCGCAAAGATTTTTGAAAATGGCTCAAGTCCAAATTCAAAAATATAAATTAACTTAAAATAACTCAAATTCAAGTCGGAACTCAAATTGGCCCAACTTCCAAGTTTTAATTCATATTAGTTGCTGAATACTCCAAGTCCCCAAACTTAATTGGTATCATCTATTCAATTGTCTTTTAAGTAGATAACTGCATCTTAATTTGATTGTAATTTTCACTATATTTCTTTAAATTAAAACTACAATAAGCCAAAATTAGCCCTAAATCCATCAACTCAGTTGGCCAGCTCGCAAAGGGACTAGGAGAGGAGGGTTTAGCTTGCTCTCTTCGTGGTTATTCTTTCAAAAGAAACATCGTCCAGCTAGAAAAAAAGACCGACCTAGACCCATATAAATACTTCTCCATATCTTATATTTAGGTTACCTAGCTAAGGAATAGTCGAATAGAGAGCTTGACGATGGATGAGACGGTCTAGACGGAGTCACGTAGATAACAAGATTTTATTGTAAATCTAGAATAGTTTTTAAGTAACATATAAAATATGAATATCTAGAGTAAAGAATATTGACGTGAATGAAGTGATAACCAACAACACCAATTGATCATCATTTTAAATTTTAATAAAATTAATTTTCTTATTTGTTTATTGAAATTAATATTGATGTGAAATTACATGACAACCACGTCGAAAATACGTCGTTTCACAAAATTGATAATGATATAATTACACAACGTTTTCAAAGTATGAAAACGTGTAAGGAACAATTGTTGTAATGTATCAAAATATTTTCATTAGTGTTATATTATTTCAAAACTTTTTTGCTACTTCATTTTCTCCCACCCAAAAAAAAAAAAAAAAAAAAATTCGATTCTATCACTGAATGCATTTCATCGACTTTTAATCTAAATCTACTAAAAAAAACTTTCCCAAACAACCCCTCAATTATAATCTTGGAGTGGTGTAAGGTCAGTGATGATGGGTTTGATTGCATTCCCACCATGGTGGAAATATCAAAACATGTAGCATTTTCTTTATCTTTTACTTTCACTTTTTGTAATTTTCATGCTTCTCAATGGATTTTTGCAAGTCTAGAGGCTCTGTAGGTTCTCCATTCGGGGTGCTTTAAATATCGTGTTCGTGTTGATTTGTGTTCTTTTGTTTATAGCATGCGAACTTTCGTGTTGTTTTGTGTTCTTTCTTTTTAAATTGGTCTTCTGGATCTTGACTTATCAAGTGATGTTCTTTTAAATCTTGACTTATCATGTTTGATAATGTTAAAATTATTTTTAAAATACTTATAAATTATGAGTCTTATGAAATATAGATAAAAAAAGTGTTAAGGTCATCGATTTATTTTAGTAACACCAACTGTGATCATTTATATTTGGTTGGACATTATTTAATTATAATGATAAAAGAGATGTTAGACTTACTCCTTATATGGATTGGAATGCAAGTGATTTAAATGCAAATGATTAGGGATTTTATTTGCTTAATATTTACGTCGTTGATGTTAATCATTTTATTTTTATTTGGGTAAAAATTATGATTCGTTTATGTACTTTCTAAATTTTAAATTGTACTTCGTTAGTTCTTTAACTAAACATTATAAACCCAGTTAATCTCTCTGTCGTTCTCACTAATGGAATGATTATGTGGCGACCTCAAAATTCTGCCTAAACTTTTTTTTTTTTTTTTTTTTGTATTCTTGAGAGGGTAATAGTACCCATATTTGAGGGTATTGATACCCTTTTACGCAGAAAGCAGTTCTACTTCCTGGTTTGATGAAAAACTGATTTGAAATATGTTTTCTTTATTTTCTTTTGAGGAAAGTAATTAGAAACTAATCTTAGACAGTATTTGGAGATCACCCTTTCTCATTTTGCTTCGGATTTTCTTTATTCTTTGTTAAGTAAAAACATGTATACTTGATGAAATAAAGAACCATAAGGTAAAGTATGATAACTTAAATATAGCGGAAGTTTAAAACATGTAAATCCGGTCTTTTAGTTCATTTCACCTTCAATGGTATGAGTTAACACAAAATATGGGCCCAAGTAAGTAAAAGAAGTACCTCACTTACATTTTGGTTTCAAAATGGCTCATGACAAATCATTACGCCTCATGAACACACCGAAAGCTTGAGCCGATTGACAAGTACTACTAAATACTTTTAAGAAAGAGGTGATATGATAAAGACAAGGTTAATCAAAATATTACACTTCATAATAACGAGTAGTAAGATACTCCATGGTCCAAAAAAATCATATATGTCCACGCAAAGGTAGGTGGGTTCATGCTTTTTCATTCCGGGTTGATGGGGATACGAGGACCATATATCAATCTTTGTGATCAAGTGGTATTCATGCTCATCGAAGGCCACTTCCACTCGTTGCTCCTTGACTTCATACATATCTCGATCCATTTCCTATAAGAGTCATAAAACGACTATGAATGGTGACATTCAATGAGTAAAACTATGGTGCTTGTGTGATATTGCACATAATATATCTTTTATCTTTCTTAGGGCCCTTCCCACAAACAATATTTGTACACCGAAGCGCTCAAATCAATATTCTTAGGACACTCAATGTCCTTTCACGGGCTACTCTTGCCCTTGGCCTTAGTTCAATCGGACCTCAAGTCCTCATGTGGGTAGTTCTAACCCTTGGCCTTAGTTCAATCGGACCTCAAGTCCTCATGTGGGTCGTTCTAACCTTGGCCTTAGTTCAATCGAACCTCAAGTCCTCATGGGTCGTTTCTAACCCTTGGCCAACAGTGGAATCCACTCTTTTCTTGGGACCTTCATCGTCCCTTATGGGCCACTTTTGCCCGTGGTGTACAAATAAGTTTGGAGAAATCTTTATGTGTTCAAACATACTTCATCTTTGTTTACATATAATTTTTGCCTTCTCAAGTTGAGCATAAATGGCACAAGATAATTTTCTCATTCTTGTTCTTCATTCTTGTTGCATAAAATAGTCAATAAACTCAAGATGCTCACAATCATATCATGTAACTCATCAAAATAGTTCATCAAGAGCACATGGAATATACACATATAGATGTATATAATTGTCATTTTGCATATAAGTCATATACATAATTTTACTCACAACTTCTTGTTGTATAAAATAGTCAATAAGCTCAAGATGCTCACAATCATATCATGTAACTCATCAATATAGTTCATCAAGAGCACATGGGATATACACACATATAGATGTATATAATTTTCATATTGCATATAAGTCATATACATAATTTTACTCACAACTTCTTGTTATATAAAATAGTCAATAAGCTCAAGATGCTCACAATCATATCATGTAACTCATCAAAATAGTTCATCAAGAGCACATGGAATATACACATATAGATGTATATAATTGTCATTTTGCATATAAGTCAGATACATAATTTTACTCACAACTTCTTGTTGTATAAAATAGTCAATAAGCTCAAGATGCTCACAATCATATCATGTAACTCATCAAAATAGTTCATCAAGAGCACATGGAATATACACATATAGATGTATATAATTGTCATTTTGCATATAAGTCATATACATAATTTTACTCACAACTTCTTGTTGTATAAAATAGTCAATAAGCTCAAGATGCTCACAATCATATCAAGTAACTCATCAATATAGTTCATCAAGAGCACATGGAATATACACACATATAGATGTATATAATTGTCATATTGCATATAAGTCATATACATAATTTTACTCACAACTTGGCGTTAAATCTTGATCCACCTTTATCTCTGTTATATTTCTCTTATTGGAGGTTATCTCCTCCCTGATTAAAGCTAGAAAACGTGGGGGAGAGTTGTGGGAGAGTTATGGGGGTTGGAGAGGAGGAAAGGGGCAAATATAACTTGAAATGAATGGGGTATTTATAGGGAAAATTCAACTCCTTCCTCATGATTGCATTCATCCTCATGGTGACACATGTAAAGTTGGGGAGATTTTTGAAGATTTTCTGGTTGGCCTTCATAAATTCATTTCCCCAACTACTCACATTTAAGAAGGTACTAGGGGTAGCCTATAGGGTAAAAATGCAAAAACCCAATTAGGCAGATTTCGGACCTGTTTTTGAGTCGAGTTTTGAAGGTCGAAACGCGTGCTCATTTTTCGACGTTCCTTATACCATCTCGAAGATCTCACGGGGATCTTCCCAAAGAACTTTGAATCGTAGAAAACGGATCATCACAACGATCACAGCATCGTTCCAAAAATGGCTGCTCGTAACCAAATTTCTGGGAATTCCAGATTTCCAACTTCCTGGAAGGTTTTTGACATAAAAATCCGGGGTTGATTCCTGAGTCGAACCTAGGTGTATTTGGTACCATTTCGAAGGTCTTGTTGTGTACTTCGCAACGCACTTTGAATCGAAGAAAATGGACCAACACAGAGGTTAAAACATCACTCTAAAGATGGCTGCCCAAATATGGTTTTGCTGGAATTTTGGCTGATTCCCAGATTTCTAACATCTTGGAACGTTTTTGACATAATTTTTCGGGGCTGTTTTCATAGTCGAAACTATGCATATTTGGTACCATTTCGAAGGTCTCGTTGCGTACTTCGCAACACCATAAGTTTCGTAGAATTCCGACCAATACACAATTCATACGATGGCTCCAAAGTTGGCTACTTAACTTTAATGAAAAATGCTCAAACCTTGTTTTCTCACTTTTTGGGTCTTTACCCAACTTTTTCACTTTTAACCAAACAAGCCTTAATAAAAGCCAATAAATCTTAAATAAATTCATCTTAGCCCTTTTATAAAACATTAAATCCGATTTTTCTCCCTTTTTAATATTCGGATTTAAATTAAATTCTAAGTACTACGACTTTCGAAATACTTTTTGGGACAACTCAACCAAATTTCTTCCTTCATTCTCGTTTTCTTATTTAAATTGAAAATACGAATTTTTCGGGGCGTTACAGATTAGTTGGCAGATAAAATTGTTTATGTTACAGTTAATTTCTTCTAACTCAACAGTCAACTTCGTCTAACTCAACATCAACATCTAAAAACATTATTGGTCGTGAACTACACACTTTTGCCAAGAAAAGATTCATTAACATTAACAACATACATGTTTAGTCCTTCAACTTAACAACATGAACATTGTTAGTCCATTCTTTACTTTCTATCATTCCAACTAACGAAAATAATGAGTTAGTAGACGAAATTACTTAAATAGTATTTCGTCTTACTCAATATCTATCTTGACCAAAAAAAAAATATATAGAATTTTGTCCAACTAAGTAGAATTTCTTACGATGGCAGTAAAAAGGAAGGCTTCGTAAATTGCAGAAGAGGACGGATGATATCCACTCCAAGGTTAGATGTAGGTGTACTATATATATTTTTATATTAAGATTTTTTTAACTCTCTTTTTTCTTTATTTTCTAAGTTTTTATTTTTATTTTTTGGTCAAGGTGGATACTGAGTTGAACGAAATTAGTCTCGTGTTAGTAATTTCGCCTGTTCATTCATCATTTTCAATAGTTTTAAAAAAATATAATGAGATTGGCTCCCATTGGATCTAAACGATCTTTTCTTTTTAACATAAGAGATAAAGAAGTCGTTGCAATTGATAGAAATACTAGACCCACTAAAACACAAAAATAAATAAAAATTTGAAAGTTTTCATAAAATGGGTATCTCGATTTACTATTTATACTTGTTATCATTAATTTTTCATAAGAAATATCTTATAAAAATTATAAGTAAGAAATAATTATTAATTAATTAAATATAAAATACTTAGTATAAAAAAAATCTATATATCTAAGTGAACAAACGAAAAGACAAACGAGGTTCATATTGTTAAAGTTTAGAGGCCTTTTGCTTGAAAAGTAGAGTTTAGATAGATTGTGAGTTGGACAAAATTACCGGTTATGTAAGTAATTCTATATGCCAACTCATCATTTATGTTAGTTGGAGCAGCGTAAGCATGACAAATGGACTAATAAAGTTCACGATATTTAGGGTGTGTTTGATTTTGATTAAAATCAGATTCTTTAGAAAAGTTGATAAAAATTGATGAAATGTGTGGTTAAAAAGTTATAGGCCCATGAAATGTGTGGTTAAAATTAGTTGTTGACTTTGACTTCAACTTTTTAGTAAAATTTTAATTAAAAACAAATAGGGGTCTTAGTTGAACAACAAATAAAATACGATTTAAAATTTAGAGACTTTATTCACAAAAAGTATAAAGTACGAGATCATTCAAAAAATTTGTCCTCTTTATTTGGAGAAATTAGACAAATACATTAAAAAATCGAATAATTTGAAAAAAATGTTGAAAACTAAATCATTAGAAATTACGATAATTAATAAGCAGTGGCTCCCCACTAACAATTCATGCACCTATCGGCTACCACACACGCACAAATTTAGGTAAAAGATGGGCCCCACAAAAATTCAACCTCACATGTGTTATTTTTGTTGATCACTCTCGTTTTAATGTCCATCGTGGATATTAGAACAAAATCGTTTTGTTGATATTGTGTTTCTTGTGCAACATTTCATATGCAATGATTTAGGAAATAAGATGGGCCCACAATTAAAGCAATTTCCTAGGGGCCTACTACACAAGGGGGTTGATCTCCACAAATACCCATAACTTGGGGCTTTTTAAAATCAGGTTAAAAATGTTTGTTAAACATTAAAATCGTATTAAATACGCTCAATATAATTATTAACTCCAAATCAAATACAAAACCTATCCCGCTAAAATCTAAATTTGAAACGAATAAAATTTCCTCATTACAAATCCAAATTCATAATAACAAATGGATCTTTTTCAGATTATTATAACGAATTTCTCGTTGTTTTTCTCTAATTTGGCACAAAATTAAAATTCAAAATTTAAAATTCTCATGTAATATGATAAATTTTATTTCTTTTTCATAGTTTTTATTATGAATTACATAAATTTCTGAATTTTGTTTCGAAATATTCAATAACATGCTCAATAAGTGCATTACGTTTAGGCCTGGACATTTTATTCAGATCCGAAGTTATCGAACCAGAACCAACAGATCTGGTCCGATTCCTATCACTAAATATCTGGATTCAGTTCTAAAGAATTGAGAACCAGCGGTTCTGGACCGGTTTTGGATACCCGGTTTATAACCGAAAATTCAACTTTTTTTTATTTTCAGATTTGCATTTTTTTTTTTTACTTTTCATATTTTTCTTTACCAAATTAACCCTATTATACATTACTCCCAAAGCCCAAAGGAAAAACCTATTAATCTACCAATGTCCTATTAGATGTAGTTCCGGTACCGTAGATCTTATTAATTATTATCAAGTTGTATCATTAATATTTGAGAACTTTGGTGCCTATAAGCCGATGTATGATTTTGAAAATTTGTTTATTTGTACATTTAGCTTGAAATGACAATAAAAGGGTTCTGCTTTCGGTTCTTTTTACAATATACTCGAACATAAACGGGTGGTTTCGGTTCTTCCACTATCCGAACCGAACCACCCGACGCCCACCCCCAATTACGTTATATAATTCAATCTTGACACATCTTTGTTCATTCATTTTTATTATGAATTTCTGATTTATTTATTTTTAGATTTTTGTTTGTCTACCTTATTTAGGTTTAGGATGATCAAGCATTAATGTATCATTTCTTTGTCTTAAATATGAATTAATGTAATGGATAAGAAAGTGACATGCTGTGTCACTTTTTAAGTAAAATATCACACACAATCCAATTTAAGTTTTTAATAGAACAATTTTTAATGATATAATGAACTTATAAAAATATTTTAATTGATATTTTGATATTACTACTTACTCTTTTTATGTTGAATATGAATTCAGTTTGTACATTTAAAAAGCAGTGTTCTAAAAAGCGCGCTTAGGCGCGAAGCGTGACCTTCACGTCTCGTTTAGGCCCTAGGCGCACGCTTTTTTTATCAACTATTTTAACTAAAAAACTTGCGCCTATGCGCGTCTAGCCTCACCTATGTGCGCCTAGTCACGCATAGGCGTGCTTAATTACGCTTAGTCTCCCTTAGGTATGCGCTTTTAGTTAAAAAATTTATTTTTATCTTTTTTAAAAAAATATTAAAAATAAGAAAACATTTTTTCACCCTTCGCTCTCGCCTCACCCCAAAAAATTTGATACTTGGTCTCCACGCCTAGCCACGATTTACGCTTTTTAGAACCTTGTTAAAAAGTGACATGGTGTGTCATTTTTAATGAAAATGTTATACAGTGTCGTTTTAGATTACTGAAAAAAGTGACACGTTCTGTCACTTTTTACTGAGAAAATGAGAACAACTTTGGATCACAAATTTCTCTATGAATCACTTTTTTTTGTGTTCTAAATTGATATTTGTTGTACATTATTGAGTGATATGCCATATTGAGGATGATCAAACATTAATGTATCATTTTTTGTTTAGAATATAGATTAATGTACTGAATAAGAAAATGACATGCTATGTCACTTTTTAAATAAAATGCCACACACAATTTAATTTGAGTTTTTTAATATAACATTTTTTTTAAGGATAAAATGAGCTTATAAAAAACTTTTAATTGATATATCGATATTACTCTCTACTCTTTTGTATTGGATATGAATTAAGTTTACGTATTTAAAATATGACATGGTGTGTCAGTTTTTAATTAAAATATTAATTAAATTCGTTTATTAAAAAGTGACATATTTTTCACTAAAAAATGGCAAAATATCTTTTAACTAATTAAAATCTTCAGCGTATTTTTCAAATTTTTAGTAAATTTTTGTACTGATCCTCGATCAGTTAGCGACTTTGGGCTTGTTTCTTCACGTGAGTTTGGACTTTTCGGGCTTGATTTGAGTTTGATGCTGATGGGTTGGTGTTCATATCTTTTTCATGGACTGGGTTTGTATTTCTCGAATGGGCTAAGGAAAGAGATTTTATGAAATTTGGTAATGCATCTTGACCTTTTTTATGGGAAAATTGCCAATAAGTCATCCATAGGTGACTTGTTTCTAATTAGGTCCAAACACTTTCCAAAATTGTGAATAAGTCATATGAATTTATCTAATACCATAATTACCCCTGTAATCTGTTAAACCACTTTAAACCGGATTTCATCAATTCACGATTCTTATTCAAGCTGCCATTAACAACTTTCTTCTCCAGATCTCTCCCGTCGACGATCACATCACGGGCAAGCACCTCGTAGTCGACGTTATGTGAGCCGCCACACTCTAAAAACCTTGTTTTGTTTTTTGCAATTGCTTATTTCATGAATTTTATGGTTTTTTCGCCTGTTTCTCTTCTCAATCATGGAAGATGGCCTAATTTTACTTTGTAAGTATATTTCAGACACACTTCCCATAAAAGTTTCTTCTGGTGGGGATTTTAATGGTGTTTTGCGAAAATTATGTGATAATTGGAATTCATTAGAAGTTGACACTATTTTATTACGTTATTGTATTCCTGGACATGATAGGTGTTTTCTAAGGAATGAGGAAGAATTTAGGAACATGATTTCCTTGATTTCGCTTTTGAATTGAAATTTGTTGATATTAGTGTTTCGGACTCTAAAACAAGATTACTTGATTATAAAACAAGATCACATGATTGTGATATCTGTTTTCGGAATGAAGGATCTCGCCATAACTACATATTGTTCTTCAACAAATAGTAGGGCATTACTTTCATCAAGTTGGTCAAGCATAATCACTCATGTTGGATGAGAGGTTCGAGAGAGGTGTAGCTGAATTTAGAGATGCTTTATGCAAATTTTCGATTGAGAGAGGATTTAAGTTTGATTACATGAGAAATAACAATGGTAGGGTAGAGGCTCAATGTTCAAACGGATATTCGATGATTGTAGGTGGTATGTTTGTGCGACAAGATATCAAAGGTTAGTAGTTTTTGTTACATACTAAAGCTTGTGAATGAGCATAGTTGCCCTATAGTGTTGAGGAAAGAAAAAGTGAGAGATTAAGTTGTAATGTAATTTCGGTTTGATTGTTGATATATTGAGGAGAAACCAACATTGTGTTCTAATGATGTTGTTTCACACTTTTTAACAAACTACTGTTACACGATAAGCTATGAGAAGGCTTGGAATGCGTTGGAGAGAGCGAAGGATTGATTTTAGCGGCGATCCGAATCTTTCAAGCGATTACATTGGTATATTGAGGTTGCAAGGTCATTTAATCATGGAAGTCATATTGATTTAGAGGTGGACCAAGTTTCTAAAAGATTCCAAAGATTGTTTGTTTCTTACCATGCGTGCATTCATGGGTTTAATCATTGTCGTCCCATGTTGTTTATCGATGGAACATTTTTGAAAGGAAGGTTCAAAGGTATCTTGTTGTCTCGTGAATCGCTAAGAATGGCAACCAAGGTTAGATAACGATTTTCCGTTATTTTGTGATCTTGTTTTATTTTTTGATAATCTTGTTTTCTCATTATTGATCATCGATTTTCTACTCTTTTGTGACATCTTTTTTCTGTTATTTTTGTGATCTTGTTTTATTTTTGTGATCTGCTTTTCATTATTTTGTGTAGCTTATATCCTTTGGCTTATCTTTGTTGTAGATTCCGAGAACTACGATAATTGGTTGTGGTTCTTGGAACAGTTATGTAGTATTGTTCAAAGTACTCGAGAGCTTACATTTGTGTCTCGATCGGAATGTTGGGTTAATGGAAGCGTTGCCAAGGCATTCCCTACATCGAATCATTTTTTCTGCATTTACAACACCTTAAAGGAAATTTGAAGGATAAATTCGGTGGTGGTGGCTTCTCAAACAGCTTATAGAGAGCGTATGGTCCGGTTGTTAGGGAATGCACATGCTCCAACAATTGCATTATTTAACCAGAAGTTGGAGGTATTGAAACGTGAGGGGGGAGCTATTGTTCAAAGGTTTCTAGATGGGTTACCATTTGAAAATTGGTCGAATGCTCATAGTGTTGGATGTCGATATGGAGAGATGTCATCAAATGCAGCTGAGTCTTTTAATGCATGGATAGTTGACTGTAGGAGTTTGCCCATAACCCGAATGGTTGACATGTTGAGGATAAAGCTGATGAACATGTTTGTTACAAGAAGAACTGATTCTGGTAATGTTATGATACTGTTTTATTTTCTGCATGATACTGTTTTATTTTCACTGTGATAATCGCTTTATTTTTACGCATGGTATTGTTTTATTTTCACCGTGATAATTGTTTTATTTTGGATGTGACATTGTTTTATTTTTATATGATACCGATGTAGGTGAGTGGATGTGGGGTTGTCTGTCCCAAGATGATAGAGAAGTTGCGGGGGATATGGAGATGAAAGTCGATCATGGAATATCAAGCGGTCTTCCGATACAATTTTTGAAGTTTTTCGGATCCATCGGTTTGTGTGGATATTTGCAAAAGCACATGTTCTTGTTTCCGATGGCGGTGAATGGGTTCCCATGTGTGCATGCGATTGTCGCAATTAATAGATTTGGAAGGCGCATTGATGAATTTGTTGATTATTATTTTCATGTTCAAAGATTCCGCAAGTCCTATGAAGAAGCTATACATCCCATCCCTACGCCAATGAGGTTGGAATATGAAAATTTCGCCAATTTTGACATTTTGCCTCCACCTACAAAGAGACAACCGGAAGACCTAAAAAGAGGCGTAATTAGATCAAGGGGTGAACAAGTGCGGATGATACGTTGTGGTAGGTGTGGAAAGTTGGGTAATCACAATAAGAAGACTTGTAAGGAGTCATTGGTCTAAAAGATTGTTCCAATGAAGGATATTATTCATTCTTTTTAAATATATACGAACACGGTTGTGTTGTAATGATTTGTTGGTTGAATTAATGAAAGCAACATTTATTTTCACAAAACAAGATCACAAAATGTTTATTTTCACAAAACAAGATCACAAAATTAACAAAACAAGATCACTAATGAAGATCTCATTAAGAACATTACATTGCAACACAAGATCACAATTTACTTTAATCCTCGGTGTTTTTGAGAGTTATCCGTTCGTGTGAAAGATATTATTGTTTCTTTTTAAGTTTTTGATGGAGAGATATTATTTGTTGGTCGAATTAATGAAAGAAACATTTATTTTACAAAACAAAGATCACGGAATGTTTATCTTAATAAACATTTTGTTTGATCTTGTAAATAGATTAACAAAACAAGATCACAAATTGTATTCGATGATCAAAACAAAATTTCAAGTACAATTACAAAACGATTATCACGAGAATGTTTATCTTAATAAACATTTGTTTGATAATTGTAAATAGATTAACAAAACAAGATCACAAATAGTTTAACAACACAAGATCACAAACAAGATTTCATTAATTAGAAGTATGTTCACAATACAAGATCACAAATTGTATTCAGTATCAAAACAAAATTTCAAGTACAATTTACGTGATCAAACAAAATCCACAACTAGGAAATCTATTCATCTAGAATGAAGAAAATCTATTCATCTACAACAAAATCCTTGATGAATTGAGAAACCATGTTTGCTTTATATTGTCTAACTTCCTTCATTGTCATGGTTTCTTCTATCTCTTCATTCTTTGCCGATCTTTCCATCACATGGCAAACGTGTATTCCACAATCGATAATCGCAAAACAAAATTCAAAAACATGTAGTAAATGTCGTGTGTCGATAGCCATTTAAACACAAGATAATACAAATAGGAGTTTGAAGGATTAGTTGCTTCTTACGTCCCAATGTGTTGTTGCGGACATTTTCGAGAGGAGATCAATGGATGATTGAATTCTTCTTCTTTGTATACAACAAGATTTTGTGACGGAGATTTCATAAATAGTTCTTTTGTTTGCTCTCTACATATTCTTTCTACACGTATTTGGAAAAAAACAACAATGTAAAATGTTAGATTTGTATTTTTAAACTCATCAGAAAAAAAAGATATGGTAGTCTTGAACAACTCATTATCTTACCAATATTATAGCATCGTCCATATATCTCTGTTTGAAGTCCCATCTCTCGGCAAATTATTGTTGTAATGTGTCCATTGACCGCCTCAAAATCGAATGTGAGCAGTGTCCAATGGTTTGGAACTACGTCAGATCCTCTTCCTCCGTTTGAGTTCATTGGGAACAGCAAAAAAAGTTTGTCCGGTGTTGTGGAGGTGCTCCAACACCGTGTCGATTTTTTTTTGAGTTCTTGGAATTGCCATTTGAGGATTTGTGACATATATAGTCGCAGATTCAAGTACAATATCAAGATAAGAAATTATTTTGTTGTTAGACCTAAGTTTGTAATTGAAATGTTTATGTTGAAATTGAATAATTTACCCAAAGACAAAGAATCAAAATGACAAATCTTTTGTTGTAAGTGTTGTCTACAATTGGGTCTTTGGCATTTAGAAGTTCCCATATGCATCAATTACCGCATATAAAGTATCAAAGTTATGTTTTGTATAAGTTTATAATTTAGGAATACATTTTTTGATTTTTACAATCTTCATCAGATTTGATATTGCTCGTCGCCAAGAATATCAAATAAATCCCCCAATGTCACAAAAAAAGCAATCTCGCTCTGTTGGCATGTAAATCGTCGCTCTGCAATAGCAAAACGACCTTAAAGCAATGAAACAGTATCACAATATCACAAGTAAAACATTCAATAGTTGAAACAGTATCACAATTTTTTGAAACAGTATCACAATATCACATGTAAAACATTTAATAGTTGAAACAAGATCACAATTTTTAAAACAAGATCACACATGTCTTAGTTTTAATTCATGATAATCGCTTTTATCTCGAAAATAGTATCACAAATGTCTTAGTTTTAATCCATGATAATTGCTTTTTAAAACAATATCACAAGTAAAACATTCAATAGTTGAAACAAGATCACAATTTTTTTAAAACAAGATCACAAATGTCTTAGTTTTAATCCATGATCTTTGTTTTATCTCGAAAAAAAGATCACAATATTATAAGTAAAACATTCAAGAATTGAAACAAGATCACAACAATGAAAAAAAGATATCATGAATTAAAACATCAACAACCATCAGAGTGAAGATACTTACGATGGGTCGTGGATTTTTCCGATCTTTGTGATCTTCTTCCGTCATCTGCAGTTAAATGTTTTGTGTTAACCATTTTGCATTGATTTTCGTTGGTACTCTTTTTGTTTCCTCGTTGGAAGATCGGGAAGGTCCTCAACATTGATGATTGTATTGTCATCTTCTTCTACTTGCTCCTTTTTATCCTTTGTGACTCTTTTTTTTCGTAGAAAGAGTAGGTAAAATCATCATCCCTCTTCTTTTTCTTTCCTTTTTTCTTTTATTCTTTTCACCATTGAAGTTTGCTTTGTTGCATCCTTTGTTTTTTCGGCCTCTCTGTCATTCAAAGCTTGAGTGACTTCATGCACTACCTTTTCACCAACTCATTTACAAGTGAGGTATTCTCTTTTCCAATGATTTATTTTCACTTGTAAGAGATTCCAAAGTTTGTTGCAGCTTTTTTGAGTTGTTCAGATGTTATTCTTTTCTTCCAAAACCGCCGCATGTAGAGCCATTGACTTTTGTAGTGGTCTTCTATAATTCGATTCTTGTGCTCATCTCGTTGAGCTCCCGTATATTCCTTTCAATTTGCAAAGTATCAAAAGCATTAATTATCAAGATCAAAGTATTAAAATCATATTATTATCAAGATCTTAATTAAAGCGAAGATCACAACAAAACAAAGATCGAGACAATGGTATCTCAATAAAACAAGATCACAACAAAACGAAGATCGAGAGACAATGGTATCTCAATAAAACAAGATCACAAGAAAACAATGGCATAGATAAAAAAAAGATCATATCGCTTTTAAAATAAAAACGATTATCATATAAATATATATTAGTACCTTTCATTCGCGAGACGCTTTCATCCAACGCGACTTGCAAGATGCGCTCCTTTCTCTAGAGTCATGTAATTCATCACGAGTCTAGATGAACTAGTTATGGCTTTCTTCTCCGATGAATCCTTGATTGCAACCGCCAAACGACTCAAGAGGGCAAGTGTAGCCAACTATCATCCTCCTCTTCAAAACCTCCATGTTCTACTTCATTGATGTTGTCTTTCTCACTTTGTTCATCTTTGTTTTCTTCTCGTTGAAATGTTATCCTCTATTTGATTGTCATCACTTTCTTCCTTTTTACGTATCAACTTTATCAGATTCTCCATCTCCACCGGATTCATCATCTTCAGTAGATTTTTCACTTTCATTAGATTCTTCATCTTCATCGACTTCTTCAACAACCTGCAATGGTGTAATTGAATAATAAATATTCTGGATGTTTGTATGTTGAATAAATCTTCATGTAAGATACTGTATGCTGTGAATTGGTGATACTGCTATTACCTTTCTTTTTGCTAGTTTGTGTACTGTCGTAGATTTTAGAATACAAGTGAGATCTCTTAAATCCCATTTGATGCATTTGGGTTCTGCATTCTTCTTCAATGGTTTGCAGACTTGAAGATTTTCCAACAACCAATACTGAATTTTCATAAATAAAAACTTATTAGTGCGAATATCATATTTAATGCAAAACAGTATCAACAAATAAAACAGTATATAGAAATCAAATAGCTTACAGCTAAAACCATGACACAGCCTGTTACATCGATCGAGTCTTCATTTTGCATAGGAAAAATTAGATATTCAAGATGTGCTTCGACCAATTGTAGGTTTTGATCTTGTCGAGATCTTCAACATACTTGATATATCCCCCACTCAAAGTCGTGGATTTATTTGGCACAAAGAACGATGCCATCGGAAAAGTATCATTAACCTAGAAACATCATCGATGTCTTCTTTTTGTTCCCATTTGCTGCGCAGCTCTCAACCGTAGATATTATTGTTTTGGTCAATCTCGACGATCTCTCGAACCTTCGTTGGGAGAAAATCGAAATCGATGTCGGCCTTTGTTTTTCAACCTCCATCGAGTTTTACCTTCGACGATACCAAAAATACCCTTTACATCGTCCATCTTGAACTTTAGACGGGAGTTGTTTATCAAAAATCCTTGTTTGACTTGTCAAAGCACTCGATGATCTTATGTATCCATATCACTTGACGGCAATGTCTCGCAATCTTGTAAATCAAAGATCAAATTGATAAGATTGAAAACGGCAATTTTTTCAACCCATCTGTTTGTGGTTTTGTTAGTGACAAACCTTTCACCTCCACGACATCGCTTGAGGTTAGAAGCAGATCGCTGGGTAAGGCTTTTATCCACAGTTACTTTTTTCGTATGGAATAGACTTCCTTTTTCCCATTGATTTATAACCAATTGTTTTGTACCCGTAGTATTTTGCTTTGTCGCATCATAAACAAAAGCAAAGATCAAACAAGATCATTATATACTAATGCACATCAACTAAGAGATTAAAACAAAGATCACATGAACAAAACAAGATCACGGATGAAAACGAAGACGTTGAAACAAAGATCACAGTTCAAACCTTGCCATATTTAAACAGTATCACATGTTCAAACTAAGAGATTAAAACAGTATCATTATATACTAATGCACATCAACTAAGAGATTAAAACAGTATCACATGAACAAAACAAGATCACGGATGAAAACGAAGACGTTGAAACGAAGATCGCGTGTTCAAACCTCGCCATATTTAAACAAAGATCACGTGTTCAAACTAAGAGTATCAAACAAGATCATTATATACTAATGCACTTCAACTAAGAGATTAAAACAAGATCACATGAACAAAACAAGATCACGGATGAAAACGAAGACGTTGAAAAAGATCACAGTTCAAACCTCGCCATATTTAAACAAAGATCACGTGTTCAAACTAAGAGATTAAAACAAGATCATTATATACTAATGCACATCAACTAAGAGATTAAAACAAGATCACATGAACAAAACAAGATTACGCGGATGAAAACGAAGACGTTGAAAGCAAGATCACGTGTTCAAACCGCGCCATATTTAAACAAGATCACGTGTTCAAACTAAGAGTATCAAACAAGATCATTATATACTAATGCACATCAACTAAGAGATTAAAACAAGATCACATGAACAAAACAAAGATTATCACGGATGAAAACGAAGACGTTGAAACGAAGATCACGAGTTCAAACCTCGCCATATTTAAACAAAGATATCACGTGTTCAAACTAAGAGATTAAAACAAAGATCATTATATACTAATGCACATCAACTAAGAGATTAAAACAAGATCACATGAACAAAACAAGATCACCACGGATGAAAACGAAGACGTTGAAACGAAGATCACAGTTCAAACCTTGCCATATTTAAACAAGATCACGTGTTCAAACTAAGAGTATCAAACAATATCATTATATACTAATGCACATCAACTAAGAGATTAAAACAAGATCACATGAACAAAACAAGATTACAGGTGTTCAAACTAAGAGTATCAAACATTTTGCATGGTTAAATAGCACGTACGCTAACAAAAAAACAAGATCCTAGAAACAAGGAAAAATTAAGCAAAAATAGAAACACTATCATAGATCGAAGGAGTATCAAGCATTTTGCATGGTTAAATAGCACGTTCTCTAACAAAACAAGATCATAGAAACAAGGAAAAATTCATTAAAAATAGAAACACTATCATAGATCGAAGGAGTATCAAGCATTTTGCATGGTTAAATAGCACGTTCTAACGAAAAAATCAAAAAAAATCACCAAAACATCAACATATTTTATACAGTATCACGTATTTCAAAGCCCTACATCGCTTGTTCTGACAGAAAAAACTAACCCACGGAAAATACATTATCAAAAAATTTATCGAAGAAATTACCTTCGCCATCGATGTATGCGGTTAAGATTTGTGGTTAGGATTTTCGGTGAGAAGAATCAATCACGAAGAAGATGAAGTGTGCAGAAATAAATCGGAGGTTTTCAAAGTGCTGTACGTGTTTAAATGGCGGTTGGTGTAATTGGAGGGCATATTGGACTTTTGGCACTAAAGTATGACTTTAGTTGAATTAAGATTGGGCCATATGACTTTTTAGCCCAATTTGGCAGTAACAGTGACCGGCCCAAAATTTTCCCTTTTTTTATTGGGTTGATATGTTGGGCAGATTAGATTTTGGGCCCTTTTTTTTAACGGAAGTTTGCTTAATATTGAACTATGACATAGTGCAAAGACCCGATCTTTTCACGAGTTGAGATACGTTGTTTCAATTATGTGTCTTATTGACTGTTCCATCAATAAAAAATATATATATTATCAAATAAATACAAATTAATTTTAACAGCAAGTACGAACACATTAAATAATTGTATTTATTTGATAATATGCACATTTTCTATTAGTGAGACGGTTAAAGAAACACGCAATTAGAACATCAGATCTGAGCTTTCTTTTCACACTTATATTTACTTTTTATCTATACATTGAGTAAGACTTACGATTCATAACGTACGAAAAATTTTTATCAAACAAACACAATTTGTTTGTTCTTCCTATTTGACAAGAGCTAGATGCCAACGATATACTTGGCTTGCCCAAGTTTTTCATACGAATTGTTGAACAAACTATTATTTTTATAATAGTAATACATGTTGGGACATAATTAAATTCTCCTAAATCATAGAACAAGAAAACCGCTATACGTAGGATTGATCAAACTAATTGATGAGCTTTAATCAATGCCCAATTGGCACGAAGTATGAGATTTGCGCAGTCTAACGAGTCAAGTGACAAATATTTGAGGTCAAAATCAATAATTGATTTTAATTATACATTTTATGGGATCTATAATTTTTATTAACTTTTCAATTACACATTCATCAACTTTTTATCAAAATTAGTTATAACTTTTTATTAAAATCTTTGTCAAGCGGACCCTAAATATTATAATCAACCTTGATTAATGGAAAGATTTACTTACCTTACCAAATATGATACAATCGAAATACCTATACAAATAGATATTTGGAACATAATAATACTACGTGCTAAACAACATTAAACTGTAAAAATACTTATCTCATTTAAACTGTTTTATCAATTGATGTCACTTAATTGTAATCTAAATTGATGTTTAGCACCAGTTGTACTACACACAATTACTCTTTAGAATGAGGTAAAATTCATTCAATAGACACACCACATAATATTTATTTTCTATTATACATACAAAATTCTTTTATGTGTATGACGCTCATATTTTCGGCTGATTTAAGTATTGAAGAATCTCTATTGGACAATTTCAACATTGTTTTAGAGCTGTATTCTTTTGCATGCAATCCCAAAATGATATTCGAAGATTCTCGTACATTTTAACTGATGCTACACACAAAATTCATCTACATTGCTTGATCAAACATTACGTTCCTTAATCTAGGGTCTACTTCCATTCATAATTTATCTATATAACTTGTAGATCTTACTTTCCTGTCTCTTTTCTGCAAACTTGTATTATTATACATCATGTAGAGACACTTGTCGACATTATTCTTCAAGAATATTGTTCTCATATTTATTTTTTATAATTCACAATCAAAATATGTTGTAAAAAATAAGAGAATTCAAATATATTTTAGCACGATAATTAGCGAGAAATTATCCTCGTAATTTATATTGTTAGTGTTTGGTGATCCAAATTTTGTTGGGCCGAATTCAAAAAGTTTGATGTGCGATATATGATGTCAAATTAAAATTATGAGAAAAATAGGGGTCGTAGCGGAAGGATCGAACCGGTCCGATCCCGTTGCCCACCACTGCCTCCAATGGAGTACAGAGGCGTCCCCATGGTATGGACTTGTTTTTATTAGGACTAGTATTTTCTTACATGAGTATATATATATATTATGTATTCTAGAGTTAGTGTATTGGCTCTTCTTTGTAACCATATTTGATATATTTCTATAATGAATGCAAAAGACATTATGGACTATTTGCACTATTTTTCTTATTTTTTAATATTATAAGTTGGGAGTGTAAAATATGTAGATAATTAATAAATTTAATATTTATGCGAGAATAAAAATAATATTTGAGTCATAATAAATATTAAAAAAAAAAAAAACGGTGCAAACAGTATGGCACACAGGCGCAGTTTGTTTAGCGTTTGCCACAAACTCAGTCTTAGCTAACAGCAAACCAACCGTATCTTTGCCTTTCCCTGCACTTCAAATTCACTTCTCCGCTACTTCCATTTCCATTTTGGGTATGTGCCTAATTTCATGTTTCTTTCACTTCCCTGCACTTATACTCATTTCTGTCTTTTTCTTGGCACAAAAGCCCACTTCTTTTTTGATTTCTTGTTCAATTTGAGCCTTTATATTCGCTTCTTTGACGTCTTATCATTCTATTTAATATCTTCTGGGTATTGGATTGTAAATTTTTCCCTGTCAATTGAAAGGAAAATTTATTATCGTTTTTGTATCGTGAATAATGGGTTTTTTTGTGTGTGTGTGGTAATTTAGCAGGTTTTGCTTGATATATAGTTGGGAGGTGATGATTTTGGAGTGTTAAAAATTAAAATCATCGTTTGTGCTACAATAGTATGACTGAGCAGTACGGGAGTGCAAGTGCAAGCTCGAGCTCGAGTTTGAATAGCAGTTCACAAGATACAGATGATGATCATACCATTGCTGCAATATTAGCAGAAGAAGAGAGATTAAGCTATGATGGCAAACTTGGGAAGAGGCTTTCTCATTTGGACTCAATCCCGGTATATATTTCATATTATCAGAAGAAGATATATTAAGCTATGATGCAATATTAATGATGTTTGTATATATATTTGGAGAACATGAACTTGCATTTGTTGTCAATGATCATAATTGATATATTATTTTCGTATGCTTTGATGCGTTTTAAAACATGTTTAATAAATATCATTTTGTAGCAATTAAGAGGTTTTCTTGGTTTTGATTAATCGAAATAGTATCAAAATGATTTGGAGATCCAGCTTGTAGAAATATTTTCTGAATTTTGACCATATGTACGCTTACAAGTTCATGGAATTGGCAGCATACCCCTCGGGTAAATGGGGATATACCAGATGCCAATGATGCTACCTTAGACCATGAGAGGCTCGCTGAGAGGTTATATTTTATCTTCAAACCTTTGTGTGTATTCTGTTTGATTTATTGCCTTACTCCTGGTAATTTTAGGCCTGGCAAATGTTACAAAAGGAACAAAAACAAAATGATTTGGCTTAGTAATGGATATCAATGGTATATACACAAAGATCAATGGATATTATTAATTATTTCTTCGCCTTTGGGTTTTTTCCATGTAAATTTTTAAGCTCCAGCATGGCTTCCTAGAGTACATGAAATGAAACCATGATATATTGAAGAAGTTTATTTCTTTGCCTTTTCATATGGCACAAAGCGGTTAGGGTTTTTGGCACCGGTGTGTGTGCATGCAGGGGGTGGGGACTTAAAGTTTACTTTTCATTTCAAGGTATATATATGCACATTTTTGTGCACGTCAGACAGTTGTAGTGATGAGCTAATTTTGTCAAGAATTTTCTATGTGGACAATCTATGATGCACCGACACGGATACGCGTGTCCGATACACGACACGTATCGGATACGTCGACACATAATTTTCGAAAAAGTACCGACACCGACACGCCTCCGATACGTCGATTAAATTTTTTTAATTTAATTCTTTTAACTTTATAGCCTAAAGAAAATAAAAATTTCTATACTTATTGCATAAAAAACAATACTAAACATGATTTACCTATTTTAACATTAATAAACACATAATTAGCCCATTTAAAATCTTGACTAACCCATAAAGATTGACTTATTTTTTGCTAAACCCTAAACAAATATCCGACGAAGTGTCCGATACGTGTCGGTGTCCAATACGTGTCCGACACCGACACGCCGGTGGCGGTGGAGTGTCCGTGCTTCTTAGTGGACAATCTTAACAATGGTTGAGTCACGATGGGAATAGGCTTACAAGCAGTTGGAAATACGTGGCCTAACTGTTCCAAATCTTGGGAGATGAAGTTGGGGAAGGGGAATTGGCACTCTGGGAGACTGGGACTTGTTCGTATCCTCACTGGAGTTTATTGTACCACATTTAATTTCATTTGTCCCAGAGTTAAGTAGAGTGAGTATTGTTTCAAAAAGATTGCAAAAAATGAGTACTGAGGATTAGGCAAATTTTTAAAAGTTTAGAAATTTGGAAGTGAAATGACTTTACAGGGGAGAGGGGAGAGATTGAACAAGAAAATGAAAGTCAAATACCAATTATGAGATTTATAGTTGTGAATTTTCAAGTTGCCAAAATTGTTGATCTGGATAACAAATTATATGTAACGTGTTAGAGCAACCTAGATCAAGATCATGGAGGTCATTAAAATCCGGTAAATCTGGTTTGCCTTCTCTTACTGTCCCCTCGGCATATCTAATGGCCTGCTGAAGTGCTGCTGGTCTCTATCAAGTGCTCTGAAGTACTATCATCTCCTTATAATGTTCTTACAACTCCAATTGATGCAGTATATCGATTGGTGAATTAAGTGCAAACTTAATTTCTGTTGAAACGAAAGAATCCAAGATTTAGCCCAAGAAAGCATGCCATGTTGGAATTTTAACACTGTACTGTTTGGCTGCTTTTGCAATTTTTAGTAGCAAATACTAGTTTTTATTGCTTTCCAGAAAGGCATTGCTCAATATTGCTACTATTTAGGTTGACCACATACAAGTTAGCTGAACTGCGAATTGAGGGAGATGGAAATTGCCAGGTTGGTCCCTCTAAACCAGTCCATCTTTCCTTGTTAAATTTGTCTGAGGTGATGGCTTGTTATGCCCCATTATCTTTGTCATTCTATTTACTGAGAATGAGGCTAATGAAATTAAATATTTTTTTTAATTATGTAATTACTGACTGTCTTAAATTGCTTATGCCATAATTTGGAACCTTTATTAGGCCTACACATACAAGGCCATTCTATGATTTCGTATCCTCTGATGAATGGCAATTGATTTATATACCGGCTCAACAACCTTGATTTATTTGGATTTCGTTTTATTTGTTTTCTATTTTCTGCATCACTTTTCTTGGTGTATTCATACTAGTTGCTTGACTTACTGGACAGTTCCGAGCCCTTGCAGATCAGTTGCTTCAGCATCAAGATTATCATCAGTATGTAAGAAAGCAGGTTGTCAAACAGGTGTAGTTCTGATGACTTTTGTTGCATTTATCTTTTCCATCTAAATCCCTGTACCATTATTGATTCCAACATCAGAACTTAGATTTAATTATTAAGCAGTGTTTTATAAATATTGCCTCCTCTGGTATTGTATTGTTTTACTGATGCTCTTATTCACAACTTTTGAGTTTGATTTGGTCAATGATTCTATAGTCTTATCCTTTACTACTTTTGTGAAACATATGCTTTTTGGGTAATAACACGGTTACTGGATACTGCATCATGTGTTTTTATGTTTGTGATTTTTTGCACTGTTACTATGACTGTTTACCATGGTGTTTACCATTTCATCTAAAATATATTTGTTAACCATCTCATCTCAACAAAGGCTTCAAGTTGTGGAGAGATGGGTTAACACAAGGAGTTAAGTGAGGGGGGAAAAAAGAAGGAGTTAAGTGTTGAAAGAAATGACTCGGGCTGTGAAAACTATTAGACAAGTTTCTACCATTGAATTTTTCTCTTTCCTAGAGGAATTCAAGATCTCAAATCTAAATAACCAAACTTCTTAAAAATTGTACATATATATCCCCTTTCCCAAATGTCTCAAATTGACATCCACTATCCTTAACATAAGAACTTGGTGCATGTTTGGTATATTGTACACAACAAGACAATAACAGGATTTTAACTTGTATCCAATTTTGTCTAATATTGCTTACCAAATATGCTCTTGACATCATAATAGTTTACTGACCACCCTGGTAAAATAATTGCAATACCGTAATACTCAAAGTTAAAAGCACATGGCCCACATGTTAATTTATGTCACAAATCACCGGATATAATTGGAGAACTACCAAAGACACACCACCATTCAAATTCTACAATGGTAAACAATAATTCTCTAGTCACCTCAAGAACATGTCTCTTTTTCCTCTCATCTATCCCATTTTGTTGAGATGCATCCACACAAGAGCTATGTGCCCAATCCCATAATCAGTTTGATAGAAACCTATCGTTGAGGAATAATACTCTCTCCCATTATTTGTCTGAAGAATTTGAAGATTGGCTCAAAATTGAGAAATTGAGTCTGAATCATATGATGGAAATAATGAAAAGTTTTTGCTGCTTCAGATTTTTGTTGGAGAAAATAGGCAACTCACACGATAATGATCATTTATGAATGTAATGAATCACCTAACACAAAATATTGTTGTGGACACATGAAGGCCCCCAAATATAACTTGTTTCGAGGAAAAATATTGTGGCTTTTTATATATTTGGGCTGATAAATGCGCCTGTTGATGTTTGGATAACTCACATACTTCACATTGAAAATCATGGTTATCCCTTTTTTAAAGTAAAGTAGGTAATAATCTCTTCAAATAAGGAAAGTTTGGGTGGCCTAATATTTTATGCCAAATTGAATTTCTTGATTTGAAAAGTTGAGTGACAAAAACTCAGCTGTGTATGAGATCGATTGTTTGAAACAAATCATTCACCCTCAAAGTAATGAAGTCCATCAATCTCCTTTCCAACATCAATCAGGAAAAAAGTTAGCTACACAGTTAAGACCTTTAGTGATTTTGCTAATTGAAAGGAGATTACGTGAAAGTTTCTCGAACATGAAGCTGATTTGAGTGAGGGGTATTTGAGAGAGGAATGCATCCATTTGAGCAATTGATGATAGAGACCCATTGACAATTTTACTCTCTCTATACCTGAGAAGTGGTATAAGAAATATATAAATTTGATTGGTTGGTCATGCGATTTCTGGCAGAAAAATAAATGATCAAAGAATAATTCGAAAGAGAATCAACATTTAAGTTGGTAGAATGAGAAAATGCATAAAAAGATGAGAGACTGGCTTGTTGGGACTGACAAAAATGATTAGAATACCAGCAAACAGTAACAGGTATATATCATTTTAAGCAATGATAGAATAATAAATAAGAATAAGATAATAAGCAAAAATTCAAGTGGCTTCAAACCAACAGAAATAAGAGTAAAATAGTCAAAGAAAGGACTAAAGTACTCCAAACCAGTGCAAAAAAGATCAAACCAATGTTGTACCATCCTGAAACATGTTGAACTGCCATGGAAATAGACTGAACCAGCTTGAATATGAAATGAACTGAACATGAACCTATTGGGAATGATTGTGTGATTGCTTTGCCCTCGCCGGGGATACAAACCAGATCTAGCAAGTAGCAGCTTTCCAGCAAGTTTTCCGACCTTTGAACAATGGATTTTGGTAAAATTAAGTTTCAAAACAAGCTTGTATAGGCCATTTGAGAGAGAGGGGGGATCGTGATATGATGATAGCTCTACAAAATGAAAGACAACAGTTTAAGAACGACAATGAAAGCCAAGCAAGAAAACGAAATATTTAGCCAAATCCCAGCTATAAGACCATGAGTTCTGATACACTGTGGAAATATTTGAATTTTATGTTGTATGAAACATTATAAAGGAGTTGGTATATTTATACACAAAGCTAACAAAATTCCCTCCAATTAAGCTACATAAATTTCTTTTACACCTAAGCATACACAATTTTCTCCTACAATTAATCAAACAAATAAGCTTAATTAAGCCTAGTCAACTATAACTACATGACAACCATAGAACAATTGTTTTCCACAGTCTAATATACAGCTATCATCTTAAGTTTGGAAAATATTCACACTTTAATGGCTGGACATAATCTGTTTCCTAGCTGTCCCAATCTGCTAGCTTCCTAATAATTGATAACGTAGGCATTAAGAACAATGTACTCAACACATTTTTTATTCCAGGGTATTCAAACTATTGATCATGATTGATGTTTTACTACTATATTGAAAATCATAATGATGAAATCTCATGACATTTAAATGGAAGTTTGAGTAATACTGTAGACACAACTATAAAATACTAAATAAAAATGACAAAAGAAAGGAATCCGTAATATATTTTTGATTTGAAAGGAAAAATATTGATGACATTAAACCTCACTTTGAAACTAGTTTTGGCAAGGCATGAGGAAGTCAGACTTATACTAACAATGTATCAGCCGAGATCGAGATATCGATGACAGTAAACAACATAGGACAATCAACTTTGAGAACTTTTCAAAATCTTGATTGCTTGGCATCTTAAATGTTTTACGAGTTCTACGTCATGACCTGTTCCAATCAAATCAAACTTGTTGCAATAAAAAGCTGCTGAAACATGTGGTTCTGGGTAAAAGATCCCCTGAATAATGGGTTCCTGTTGTCAAACCATGTTGAACACTTACGAAATGTATGAATGCGTAGTCAGAGGGCTATTTCAATAGTAGCATCCAAAATGCCTAACTCGATTCATTTGAACTCTGACACATCTCAATTCTTTTTCAATGAGATATTTAATTAACCGTGCTAACATGCCATAATAAAATCAATAGCGCCATTCTTTAGATCATGCCTTTTCTTTTCATTTTCATTTTCTTGTGGGTTTGTCATTGCATTATTGATCTTTTCAATGTAGAAATATTTCCTCTAATACTTTTCTTGGTTTTAAAAACTTTTAGCTATAATTAGATGAAAATGTGTATAGTCGGTGAAGTAATTACATTATGCATCTTTTCATAGATTTTCTTTTTATCTATTTATATCATTTTTTCTAATTTATTTTCAGTTAAAAAGCTATAGAAATCTATATGAAGGTTATGTTCCCATGAAGTACAAAAGCTATGTGAAGAAGATGAAAAGGTCAATATTTGGCTATCAGCATTTTTTTCCTCTTATCATAAAGTTTTTTATCCATTATTTTCTAATGACATGTCTTATTCACACTAGGTTGGGGGAGTGGGGAGATCATGTCACTCTACAAGCAGCTGCAGATCGAGTAAGTTGAATTTTATCATAAGTGACTTTGGTACTCTAAGCCCTACGTTTCTATGTTGCCATATTTTGCTGTCATTGTGTTTTTCCCGTCATCTGGAAACTTCAAGGATTATCTTATAAAGTAAGGATGTAAATGGGCCAGGAAAAAAATGGGCTATTAAAATTTTTCTTGATTTCTTGCAAACTTTAATCATGTCAAACTTGGTTTGTTTAATCCAATCAAAGAGGCAAGCTTTTGTAGCTCTTTGTAT
This sequence comes from Forsythia suspensa, assembly GCA_023638005.1. Classification (NCBI taxonomy): domain Eukaryota; kingdom Viridiplantae; phylum Streptophyta; class Magnoliopsida; order Lamiales; family Oleaceae; genus Forsythia; species Forsythia suspensa. The sequence continues at coordinate 501,887 of CM042667.1, forward strand.
CTATCTTTTACAAATTATCAAGTCAAACCAAATAACTTCGCGAGACCTTTTGTTTTGAGCTGGATTTGATTAATTCAAAAATCAATCTTGAATTAGCTTTTATTGAACCTGTGATCAGCAGGCTATAGCTTGGTTTGTTTAGCATCTGAACTGATGGCATAACTTTTTTCTGGTTTGAAATAAACAAAAAAGAAATAGACATGCAGGTTTTCCATGAAGTTTCTAGCATGCTTCTTGAGTTTGCCTTGATTTGTGTTAATAATCACACCACAATTTGTTTCTCCTATCATCTCCCCTCTTAAAAGCATTTTTTCCACCTACAAAGGCAATCTCAGACACTGTAGAAATCAAGGTTGAATTTTTGATGATTTGACTACTTTTTGACTACTTATCTCCTCATCATAACAGTTCTCGTGCTCTCTTCCTCCTAATGTACGTAAACACTTTATGAATAGAAGGGAGAGCGTTCTTTGCCAAGTATTCTCCCCTAATTTCATCTAATTCTGAATTGAGTCCTACAAGGAACTCAAAACCCTTCCTTTTCAAGCATCCTGTTGAATCGGCACTATTGGTGGAACACTTTGTTCAGCGTCGTAATATTGGTCTAGTTCCTATTAGAAGCGAAGGTGTGCTCAAAATAAATCAAGCACTCACACTCACAAGATTGCTAAGAAAGAAAAACTTTATTGTCTTGAGCAAAGTGCATTTCTTTATCAACTTGCTCTCTCTTACAATTGTTTGTAGAAACAAACCTATGACTCCTATTTATACTAGGAATAGGAGCATTCTATTTAGTGTTTGTTTGGTTTAGCTCAAAAAGTTGCTAAAAAGTTAATGTCAAAGTCAACAATTAATTTTAATCACACATTTCATGGGATCCACAACTTTTCAATCTCATATTTCATGAACTTCTATCAAAATCTGCTAAAACTTTTATCAAAACCTTTGTCAAACAGCCCCTTAATATGCATACATGAATTCTAGATTAGTGCATTCAATATGTATACATGCATTCTAGACTGGTACATTGATGTGTATTAGATATACAATAGATTTATAGTTCTTTTTTAAAGATCCAATGTGAAAAAAGTTCATGGTCTTTAGTATGTCAATCTTATTGATAGTTCTTTAGTATGTCAAAAGTTTTGATCACCAATGAGGATTCAAAAGCTTGCTAAGATCAAATCCATTCTTAACATTAAATTTGGTTTCTTGCTGTCTTGATGCATAACATTTAATCCACTGGCGGCGATGTTTTGCACAAGTTCTCGTATTGTCTCATGTACCAACTCTTGTTCTACATTAATTAATTCAAGGATCAGCTATTATCTAGATTCGACTGTCAGCCATTATCTACCAAGGTCCTTACCATCCTCAAAAATCTATTATCTTTTTTGAAATGTAAAATTGAGAAGCATTGTATCCTTTTTAATGTAAAAGCAGCTTCATAATTATATTGCTGATTTCTATGAAGTGCATGATCCACTCTACCAGCTTATAGTTTAATTTGCCTTCTATAGTAACAGCAGGAGACCTGCTGCCTGCATCTGGATCATTCAGTTCCTCCTTTCTTTTAAGCCTTTAGGGATGTTATTGACACCATTTAGATATTATGTGTTAAAAAATAATGATTAGACCTATTCAAGTGAAGACACGTGATTTTTGAAACCTTAAAGCCCATATATTCAGAGTGGTTATTACCATTTTCATTACCCTGATTAGGGTTTTACCACTTTTCAAACAAAAGCATTATATTGCATCCCACATAAATTTTATTTTACTCTTTTTTATTAATACTTATGATACTTGATTTCCTTTTCCAGATTCAATGTGTGGCTATTTGTCAGTGTCATGGTTCATCATTGATGATGACAATTAGTACAGAGACAGCATACTTCTTATATTACTATCTGTGGTGATTAATATTTGCAAGTCTACAGATTGCTGCAATCTTGCCTTTGGCACTGATTAATTAGTCTTGCTTTTGTGGTTTGGTGCCTTTTCACCTTCTGGTATATAAGTTAGCGAGCTAACTTTATAAACTCCTTAAGTGATGTAAATCAGTTCTTCATTCGATATCTAAAAGACTAAAACTCTTGTGCCTATGGTCCAAGAATTTGTGATGGAGATGGTGATCCTTGTTTGCTACAATGTTCTTGCATCTTTCGTGATGGTTTATACATGATTTGCCCTTTTGGTCTATTATTGTGACCTGTGTTTGCTAGAGTGCTCTTGCATCTTTCGTAATTGTTTATATGCATGATTTTCCCATCTTGGTCTGTTACCACCATTTTAGATGTAAATAAATGAATCATAATAGTGACAGGATCTCAATTGAATGGTTAACCCGGGAGGGGTAACCAAAAACTAACATGTCCAATTGTGGTTGCAGTTGCTTTGGATCTTTCACAAGATTTAACAATGATCTGAATGCAATGGCGAAAAATGATTCATGTAGCCGAACCGAATTTATAACCGTGCTTAGTTTGTTGTTGTTGTAGTCATATGTAAAGAAATGAAGCATGGAAAAGAAAATTACGTTACGTGTTTAAACTAGGTACAGTAACCTTGTGATTTGGTGAAAAACGCTTGAATTGGGACTTGTAAAGCTTTGACTATGACATAAAGGTCTGGTATCAGATAACTTCTGCGAGAATTAAAGCTTTGGTTATTAGATGAGCCGGGTATTGGAGAACTTTTGAGAAATTATGTTTTTTACTCATTGCTAGGGTTGAGTAAGGTGTCCATCAAAACATCTTACCCGAACACTACGATCCTATGCTTTGTCTGTATTGTTGAAGGAATTGCTCTTATACTTCATGTTTACATGTTCAAGAGATGTTATATTTTTTGTCAACTAGCAAGTGCACTTTTTGGTATCTCATACTTTATTGTCACTAATTCCTCGAAACTTTCTGTAGTTCGAAGCAAAAATCTGTTTAGTGACCTCTTTCCGAGACACCTGCTATATTGAAATTCTTCCCAAGGACAACAGTCCCTCCAGAGGTACACATAATATAATCTTGCTTTACATTTCTTCTTTGTCAATTATACTCTCTCCTTCAATCATATTTTAGTCTATGATATTCGAGAATTTATAAAAGAACAGAAGGAAAAGGAAATGATCACATTATGTTTGATGCAACTGATATTTTTGTATTGAAATATCTTCTCACTGATATTTTGCTTATCCCGGCTGTTGCGAAGAGTTATGGCTGAGCTTTTGGAGTGAAATCCACTATAATTCATTGTATCAAACCGGAGGTGAAAATTTTCATTATAAGACGTATCTTCGCCTTTTTGCCTTCTTAATTTTCTGGATGGCTAATACTTCGTTTGCCGTATATTTGACAGAGGTTCCTACAAGAGTACATAGGAAGAAGCACTGGCTTTTCTAAAGCTTCAAGTATGCAGATTCATTACTTTTCAGAATATATTTCTTTCTGTAAATGCCTTGTACTTGATATCACATTGTATTATTTCTTTACTTTCTAAAAGACTAGACTCTATTTGGCACAAAGATTACGATTTGAAATGTGTACAACTGACGGTTGTTTCTATCATCTTTCGGTAAGGATGTAAAGGTCGGCAGCTCAGCCCGCAGCGTCAAAAGTTCACGGCCCGTATCAAGCGGACCGTCAAAATTTTTTACGATCTCGGACGAGCCATTTTACACCTCCAGTATCAAGCAAGGAACAGTGCAGTATTTTCCTATAGTGAATCACATATAATGACACATGAACATGGCCAGCTTCCATTTATCTACAGTTTCATTATAGTCTGGTTATTGGCTTTGACTGGAACTCGAGGAATAATTACACTTTATACTGATTGAACCAGGTCCATACATTTCAAATAATATTGACTTTTTTTTCCATAGCCCCAAAATAGCGGTTTAGATCTCCTACCCACTTATAATGTCACACTGATGTGGCATTATATAATTGGTAGAAATAATGAGTATAGGATCATGAACTATCAATTATGTGATGTCTATCTCAACGTGGGCATTATAAATTGGTAGAATAAATGGGTAGGAGATCAAAAATTTCAAAATAGATACACATTTGCAGGGAATAGAGATGGACAACCCCATTCTCTCGTGTCTCATCGCCTATATGTCGCGTGTCGAGTCAAATCCAATTGGACATGCCACGTCAGCCCAAAACAAAAACAAACAAAAAACAAAAACAAACGCCAATCCCCCCAACCCCCACCATAGCGCCTTAACCATCTGATGTGTTCACTATTGTCGAACCGAACCTGATTCCGGCCACCACCACCTCCACCCGCAAACGCCTCGTCGGACAACACATCAATCCCCCCAAAACCCCCACCATAGCGCGTGCCCTAATCTCTCCCCTCAAGACTCTTCTTCTGCTGTGTTCACTACTGCCGAACCCGGACCTGATTCCAGCCGCCACCACCTCCACCCGCGAACCCGGACCTACACCACCACGACCCACCACTAATTCCTCATTTCTGCCCTAAATCAATTGTCCCAGTCGCCGGAATGGGAAGTGTAGTAGAGGCATGAGAACATTCTGGAAGATTTGGTGTTGGGTTTGATTTCTCGCGTCTACCCATCAGTCGACGAACGACGGAGCCAACCCAACATTCCCGGCGAAGCAACCACCACATCACCAACGGCAGAGCAACCACCACTCAATGGTGGAGCCAACCCAACGGCGAAGCAACCACCACTACCACCCCCATCACTTTACCCACCAAAACCCCACCCCAACAACAATCATTTCATCTCTCTCTCTCTCGCATCTACCCATCACCGTGGCGAATGGCGGCATAGCAACCACCACCCCATCGCCAACCCAACATTCCGTTAAGCAACCACCACCATCACCAACGGCGGAGCAACCACCACCCAACGGAAAGCAACCACCACCCTCATCGGCTTTGTGTTCGTCTCTCTTCCTCCATCTCTCCAAGTTCAACCTCACCAACACCGTCATAATCTCCACCATCGACGAGGGTTCCTTACCGGGCTTTATTCATGGTAAAAAAAAAAAAAATGTCACCACTTTGAGATCTTAATATCAAGCTAAAATTTGGGGAGGAAGAAGAAAATGATTTTGTGACATTTTGGGGAAACCCAAATCGCAGAAAGAAAGAGAGAGATGTGTGTGGAGTTTTTGGGTGCGTGGAGAGAGAGAGAGAGAGAGAGAGAGAGAGATGATTCTTTGTTGGTGGGGTGGGGAATTATTGTTGGGGATTTTTTTTGTTTTGGGCTGACATGGCGTGTCCAATTCGATCTGACTGGACACGCCACATAGGTAATTCTTGTCCACTGTGAGCAGGAGAACGGGGCTCTAGAGATGGATATACCATCCTCGATTGATCTTCACTTCTTAGCTTATTTGGGTAAATTTTCACTTGCAGTTACTAAATTTTCAACAAAATTTCAATTGGGTCATTAAATATCAATTTTTCTTAGTTGAGTTACGGAACTTCAATTTAGTTCAAATGGGATCAATGAACTTGATTTTTAATGTGTCTTCAACTCAGATTTTAATAAATTTTTTAATATTTATAAATTTCATGAATTTTAATAGAATTTCATAGATTTTATAAGATTTCAAAAGATATTTATATAATAGATTTTCATGGATTTGTAGTTTTTTTATATTAAAATTTGTGTTTTTACATCCAATTTTTCATTCTATGAATGCAATTTTTGTTTTGCTCAATTTGAGTTGGCTATTTATTTATATGAATAATCCAAACAAATAAATTTACACAGAACATATAATTAATTCAACTTGATTAAATAATTTCACTAGCTAATTAATATATCCCTATATTCAACAAATATGGTGCTAATTTTTTTAAAAATCATTCAATCTATAAGTTAGTATACATACACATAGATAAATGTGTTAATAAAAAAACTTGTTCATAGTGGACTTGATGATAGAGAAAGGCGAGAAAGAGAAGTCAACTTAAACTTTAAAGTTTGAAGTTAGAATTGCTAAAAATTTTAGTTTTATACTTATAGGTCCAAATCTATTGATTTCTATTAAAATCCCTAAAACTAATGAGATTCTTCGAAATTCACTAATTATTGAAAATATCTAAATTTTTAAAGAATCTATTAACATCAAAGTTAGGGGTATCCATTCTATTAAAATTTGAGTTGAGACACTTCAATTTATATAGTTTTTAAAATTCATTAAAATTTAGGTTGGAGACTATTTAACATCACATGTAGTTAAGACTTTTTATTGTAAGATTATGTTGAAAAAGAAAAAAATTAATCCAGTTCACTTGTATGATCTAAGGTCAAAGTCGACATACTCAAGGGAGGTCGAGTCCACTTGACGGGTCAAGTTCATCAACATTTGACATGATATTCTAAGATGACTAGTAGAACAATTTTAAATATTTTGAATTATCAAGTTCTATGATGGTATTAAGTATCGTCTTTGTTCATATTAAAATTTTTACACTAACTATTAACACTTTGATACGCGATGGCTAGAAAGCCATCGTCGAAAGCTTGCTATGGCGGATTTTAACTGTCATAGAAGATCTTAGTTAGTAATGCAGGTCTTAAAGATGGCCTGAGTTTGGATCCTAGGTCTTGAAGATGACCTAAGTTTGTATCCCAAGTCCCATGAAGTTGTGCCCATTTCAATTGAGCTAGACTACATATTGTTCATGTTAAGTTTTTATAAAATATGCATTTTGCAATCTTGAATTACTAAAAACATAGATTGCTCAAAGTTTAAAATTTATTACTATAATTTGAACAAGATTCTAAAAATTGTAATAATGGCATTTGCCAGCCCAAATTGTTGGGGTTTGGGTCAGTGGCAATTGAGAAGGAGAAATTTCCAGTGGTTGCAAGAAGACGAGAGAGGATTTCTCTCTAATTTTTGCGAAAACCAACACTTTAATAGGTTACTATAAAATGTTATTGTGGTCCAAAAATTCGTTTATAAACCAAAAAATTGTTAAATTATTAAATCGTAATTTGTTTTAATAATTTGCTTATTATTACAAGAATAATATATTACCATAATTTGAACTATTAATTATAACAATTGTACTAAACAATACCCCGAATTTGTAACTTTTCATAATTTGAACTATTATTTTTTTATTTTGAATAGTTTGTTCACTATTTTTAAAATTGCACTAAAAGGATCTAACTTATTCGTGGAATCAATTTCTTGTCTTATTTGACCAATCATTTTTGAAAAATAAGAGTTTTCGAGTCAGCCAAACAGGGCCCTATTCACTTAATAGCACAATTCACAAGCAAGTGGTTATCCATCCTTTATTATTAGTTATTACGTTTACGAATTAACAAAAGGAAATATTACAAATGTGGTACCCAACTTATTGAACATGTAGCAATTAGATCCCAAGCTAATATTTTGGCCACCTCACTCCCAAACTTTTTTTTTTTTTTTTTGGTAATCCGTGTTGACCATTTTACCCCGTTTTAATTAGAAACAATTTTTTTTTTGGTTAAAAAGATAATTTTACCTTATGTTTATTTAGAGCATATTTGGTATAGTTTTTTTAAAATTTTATTTTTTCTCAAATTCATTTTCAACTACATTTTTAATCAATTTTTTTTTTCAAAATCTCCTAAAAAATTATTTTTAAACTCCACCAAACAGGTACTAAAACAAAAATAATTAAGAAATAACCGAAACAAAATAAAAATAAAAGAAAAAATAAAACCATGATTTTGTTTTTTCTTTTTCTATTTTCATTCTTTTTTTTTTCAATTAAATCTAATGATAAAGTAATCTTTTAATAAAAAATGGGGTTTTAATCAAGAGTGGTTATATTGTCACTATAATTTTTGTTTGGTTTCACCACACTTTAAAATATTTATTTTATTTACTAAAATAGCCATAAATAAAATGACATAAATAATCACCCCATTGTACACTCATAAATATGTTATTTCCTCTTTCATTCTTACGTACACCAAAAGTTTCAAATATAAATATATCCTAGTAAAACTTCACACACACAAACCAACCCTATGATCCTGGAGCTATTTTTTTGTCACTCGACATTCCAATAAAGAGAACTGCATTTATAATCAAAATTTATCATTGTGAATTCCAGTGCCTTGTGTGTTCATTTTGTTGCCTCATTTTATCCATTCTCCAGTATCAAAGTCTAATGTGTTACATCACTCAGCATAGATTATAGAATTGCTGAGTTGGCAATGAAATAAGCAAATTTTGCATATGAGAAGGAAGGCTTTGGTAGAATGTCTTCAACGCTTCCCTAAAGTTGTTGACTAATTCTTGTCTCACGTAGTCTCCTTGATTTACTTTTGACTCAATTAAATAAAAGGTTAGGTGTTTCATTGTCTTTTTCAGAGAATTGCTCATCTCTTTTGTGATGCATTCACCTATGCAAGTTCCTTATGTCTCGTTCTCAGTGGCCTCTCCATATGCCCTTGATAGGTGATGGAGACTAGATTCTTTGTTCATTCCACGTCACTTGGTAAAGAACGAGACATGCTTTGTGGTTGTGGTGCATCGTATACTATGTTTTCTTCTTCTTCTTCCTCCTCTTCTTTTTCTACTTTTTAATTGGACTAAGACTATATTTGCAAAATAATTATGATTTATTATCATAAACACGTAATTAGTGTGTATTTATAAAGTTGTGAAAGAAAGAAAAAATAGTAGTGAAAATATAACTACCATTCAATTAAATATAAAGGTAAAGTTGCATCAAGAGTTTATGTACCGTAACAGACAAAATAATAGTTTGAGGATCTACTTGCTTCAATTTCATTAGGTTAGAGACAACTGCTGTCATTTTTCATCAACAAAAATAATAATCCCGTCCTTGTCCTCGCCCAGAACCCCGACCCCCCAACCCCGACCCCACCAACTACCCTACCCTCCTCTCTCAAATCTAACATTTGGCGTAAATAAAACAACAAACCCATCTCTCTCTCTCTCTCTCTCTCTCCCCTCTCCACCGCTATCACTCGCCACCACCACACACACACACACCCCACCGCAAACAGATTCCCTCATATATATACACGCATATATAGATATATATATATATATATATATAAGCGAAGTTATACACACACACGTATATGTATGCACAAGCACAAACCAGCATACTTGCGCACAGAAGTACACATAGGTGACCGCTTTTTTGGGTATTTCTAGCTGCTTCAAAACCCTAATACAAAATATCAGTTCAACAGGAAAGGGGCAGGGTTCTTTCCTTTGAATGTTAATGTTGTTTTTAGGTTTTTGTTTTTCAGGTTGATTTGTAATTATGGTGGGATCCGACGGCAAAGATTTTAAGGACTTCACCGACGCAGCCTCCAGCATCTCCATATCTGGTTCGCAGCTCCATTTTAAGCTTTAATTCCAATTTTGTTTTCCTCTTTTTCAATCCGCTTCGATCTCTTTTTGTCTATTTTAATCTGATTTTTTTTTTTTTTTTTGGGGTTATTCGAAATTTCTGTTTGGGTTTCTTAATTAATTCTACATAATAAAGGAGATCAGGTGTTACAATGCTAAACTTAATTAATTCGGCTTTGACTTTGGGATGCAGATAACACGCTATTTGATGCATCACAGTACATGTTTTTCGGGAAAGATATAGTGGATGAAGTAGAACTGGGGGGTTTCGAACATGAAGAAGTTGGGGTTCCAGTGATTGGGGGCCGATTTGGTGGCGGAGACGATGAGTTGCATGAGTATCATTTGTTTGACAAAGATGAGGTAATTATAAATACAGTCTTAGTATGCTCTGTTTTGAAATCCTTGTATATGAATTATGTTTTTGGGAATGTTTGTTCCCTTTCCACATGTATCATTTGTTTGACAAAGATGAGGTAATTATAAATACAGTCTTGGTATGCTCTGGTTTGAATTCCTTGTATATGAATTATTTTTTTGGGAATGTTTCGTTCCCTTCCCACTTGTATCATTTGTTTGACTAAGATGAGGTAATAATAAATACAGTCTTGATGTGCCTGTTTTGAATTCCATGTTTTTGGGAATTTTTTCGATCCCTTTCCACGTGTGAGCTAACTTCAGTAAAATGAAATGTTGAAATGTCTTGAGAAAAGTATCTAAAGTGCTGACTCAAGTTCTTTTTGTACGTTATAATTAAACTCGCATGTTATCCTTTTTGTTTTCGATACTCTCTACGTTTTTACTCTGAAGTATCTATAATAATTGCGCTGGCAAGATTATTATTTCCTCCAAATTGTGGGCTTATATAATGGACCATTTTTTGGCAGTCTTGTTAGTTGTTGCATTTGTACACACTGCGTTTGTACCTTGTCCAGTGATCTTGATTCGTTGTTTCAATCCATATGTAATTTTTCAACGTTCAAGTTTCATTTAACAGCTAATAGGCAATGAGTGCTTGGCCATTGATTCGATTTTTCCCTTCCATTTTGGCCAGGGATCAGGTATTGGATCATTATCTGATATAGATGATTTGGCTACTACATTTGCAAAGGTCAGTTATCTTCAAACTTGTAATGCTGGTCATAAAATTCAGTTTCTGGTGTTAAATTTTCTTATTATTCTTCCTGAATTTTTCCTATTTTTGTAATTTCTGAAAAATCTTGTTTAGTTTTTTTTTTTTTGGGGGGTTGCTGGGGTGTCTGATAATAATAATATTTCCAGCATATCAAGTTCTAGTGGTCCTGACAGAGCAGGCTCTTCCTTGCTGCCTTAAATGATTTCATTTTAATAATTTTGTAAATAGTAGGAGTTGGCCATAGGAACAGAAGGTACTATTGTCATGTCGTCTCGTGGATAACAGGTTTGTGCATGCCTGGCATACTGCATCATTTAAGTCTTGTCTAAGAGAGTGCAAACGACATATTTACATCAAAGAGGTATGCTGTAGCGTGCAGGGGAGCTTTTTATAGTAGAGAGTTGCCTCAAAGATACAAGGTGCAATAATTAAATGTATTTAGTGTATATATTTTATTACATTAACATGTAAAGTCCAGCAGGTAAAGTAACAGTTCTTAAGCCTGCTTAGGGCACTACCTGACCTGGCACATCTAAGTGGGGAGTTGAGATATTGATAAAGGATTCCTTTTGACAAACTTATTGAAGTGGGTTGAAGTCTGATACGCTTTGAAGGAGATGAGGAGAATGACACCAAACCACTATGTGAAACAGTGAAAAAGCTGAAATTGCTGTCTGAAATGCCGATGCTGCTGTTCTACTTGGATAGTTTAGATTTTGCAGAGGACTTTACAGTATCTGACAGCTGTTTTAGTCTTTGATTGTGTATTTTTAGTTAGTACTATATATCCTTGTGTGATAGAATGGTGAGTTATCATGATTGTAATTGTTATAGACTTATGGTTGACATTGCCTATTCAATTGTAGTTGAGTCCTGAATATGAAAATAGATGCTCTCAAGTACAAGAATAAAGACGAAAAACAGTTTATGAAGAAGATAAGAAAGAAACCTCAAAACTTTTATGGCCTTCTAAGAGGCTTTCATAGAAGAATCCAAATGGATTCTTAAAAGATGCAAATTTGCAGTAAACGAAATACTATTTTACCATTACTCTCAATTGGAATACTATTATATTTATGGAACTGTAGTTATCATTGTGTTAAAAGACTAAAACTTCCATCCCTAAACCACCAGAAAAGGGGAACATCAATAATATAGAAACTCTAATTTTGCTAGAAGTTAAGAAATTTAGTTTAGCTCATGGAACAATCCTAATTGGATGTCTCCATATTTGAAGAGAGAACATTAGTAATTTGAATGCAACTAATATTAACGTGGAAGTAAGATCTCCGACATTAATAAATATCCCAGTTTATATTTTCTTCATATTTATTTAATTCCCTGCATTTTAAACTGAGGAAATTTCTCTATATGTACGAAATATGAAATGTTAATGGTTACAGAAAAAGGAAAAGAGTTTCATATTGTAATGCAGATATACTTTGCTTTTTTGCAGTTAAACAAAGCTGTATCTGGACCAAGACATCCTGGAGTTATTGGTGATCGAGGATCTGGATCTTTTTCGAGGGAAAGTGAGTTCTAATATTTGTCTGTAATTGAATAATCAAAATTTTGTTTTATTAGACATTGCATATATTTGTTTTCATCCTCATTTCCTTCCTCCAAACTTACAGTTTCAGCTGGCTTGCACTATGAATTCGAGCCACTTTAACTTTTCCCCATTTTATAATAACCACCTCCATTCTTTTTCTTGCCTGTATACCGAAGTGTATATCCCGTGTTCCATAATTCTTGCACCTTCTCTTCCACCCATTTGACCTCTTCTATATAAGCCATGTTTTCTTTCCTCCTCATTACATCTACCAATTCTATTATTTTCCTTCAGGTGTCACTATGTTCCAAGTTGATATCTTAATTCTATTATTCTATGTTGTCTTCTTTACCCTCTTCCGTCTCAGAGCATAGGACACCTTGTTTATTTTCGACACTTGCCAAAATATCGCGTCACTTATAGTTTTGCCCTAGGACCCTTTGGATTGATATAGAGAAACTTCGATTGCACAAACTAGACTTGCATGTGGATGGAAAAGATAAAAGCAAAATAATTGATTAGAATGTTGAACCAAAATAACAGATCTTAAAATAGTTGAAGAGGGACATAGGGGCAAGAAATATAGTATCCCGGAAAAGATTATCATGGGCAGGCTCAGCACTGACTTGAAACTTGAAAGATGGAATCTGCATTAATAAACATGATCATCAATGGTTGATAGAGGGTGTACCTGCGTGTTTCCTTTATATGAAAAAACGAAGCAGTGGAATCATGAATGCTAGATTGACAGTCTGAAACATATGTTTTTACTTATTTATTTCACTTTTCCACTTTTGATTTTCTTAGGATGCTTTATTGCATTTATTCGTTCAAGAAACATGAAATATTACACCTTTTGATGCCATGATAATAGTCCAGTCTTGCTGCTATTTTGTATCAGCATCTGACTTGTCCAAGTTAACTGCTTGTCCTTCAAATTTTGTTTTTTAAGTGTTCTTCTGTGCAATGTCTTTGATTTGATTGGTTCTTCGTTTCACACAATGTTGTTTCAGGTTCATCAGCTGCAGAATGGGCCCAAGAGCCAGAGTTTCCTGATTGGCTTGACCGGCATCTGTCTGACTCAGAATGTTATGAAGAAAGTAAGAGTTGGTCATCACAACCACATCTCTCTTCATTGCAACTTCCAGAATCAAAACCACTATATAGAACGTCTTCGTACCCCCTGCAGCTGCAGCAACTACCGCACTTTTCTAGTGAGCCTATTTTAGTTCCCAAGTCATCTTTCACTTCCTTCCCTCCACCAGGATCTCAACAAGCTTCTCTGAATAATTCGAATTATCTTAATATTTCATCTCTCTCTGGTGGACCTCAGTCACCCTTCTCTGTGCCAAACAACTCTACGTTATCTAATTCTGCTCTGCATTTTCCCGGCACAAGCCATGGGTTCCATTATAATACAAACATGACACACCTGACCTCACCAAGTATCACTCATAATCCACGCCTGCAAAACTTCTGGACTAGCCATGCCGGTCTCCTCCACGGGGATCATTCTCTCCTCTTGAACAATATTTTGCAGCAACAATATCAAAACGGGTCATTATCACCACAGCTACTCTCCCAACAGCAACATCGACTTCATCTTCAAGCTCAACCAGCTTTATCTCATTTTTCACCACTGAGATCTCAGATATACAACACCTTTCCTTCACCATCACATTTGAGTAAATATGATAAGAGAGAGTCAAAACCTAAATCAGCCAAAGGCAAACATAGTGTGCGATTCTCCCATCATGGATCTGATTCTGGTAGTCATAGGACTGATAGTAGTTTACCACAATTCAGATCCAAGTACATGACAGCAGAAGAGATAGAGAGTATTCTTAAAATACAGCACGCCACAAACCATGGTAATGACCCGTACATAGATGATTATTACCACCAAGCTCGTCTTGCAAAGAAATCAGCTGAAACGAGGTCAAAATATCGTTTCTGTCCATCCCACCCGAGGGATCAATCCTCCCGATCCCGTAATAGTGCAGAATCACAGCCACATCTCCATGTCGATTCTCTTGGGAGGGTTTGTTTTTCTTCTATACGTAGACCCTGCCCTCTTCTTGAGGTTGATCCCCCTCCCTCTGCTTGTGGTGACGGCAGTGCTGAACCCAAAATATCTGAAAAGCCTTTGGAAAAGGAACCCATGCTTGCAGCTAGGGTAACTATTGAGGATGGGCTTTGTCTTCTTCTGGACGTAGATGACATTGACCGTCTCCTACAATTTAGTCAACCCCAAGATGGTGGCAGTCAGCTTAGGCGAAAGCGGCAGATTTTATTAGAAGGGTTAGCAGCCTCTCTTCAGCTTGTTGACCCACTTGGAAAAAGTGGCAACTCTGTTGGGCTGGCTGCCAAAGACGACATTGTGTTTCTACGAATAGTCTCTCATTCCAAAGGTCAGAAACTCCTTTCGAGGTTCCTTCAGCTCATTTTACCTGGGAGTGAGCTTGTTCGAATAGTCTGCATGGCCATCTTTCGTCATTTAAGATTTCTGTTTGGGGGCCTTCCTTCTGATGCAAGTGCAGCTGAGTCTATTAATAATCTTGCCAAGACAGTCTCTATGTGTGTCACTGGTATGGATCTTAATTCACTTAGTGCTTGTCTTGCTGCGGTAGTTTGTTCCTCAGAACAGCCACCTCTCCGTCCACTTGGGAGCCCTGCTGGAGATGGTGCTTCATTCGTCTTGAAATCTGTTTTAGAACGAGCAACTCACTTGTTAAGAGATCCTAAAGCTGCCAGCAATTTTAGCATGCCCAATCCAGCACTTTGGCAGGCTTCATTTGATGCCTTCTTTAGTCTGCTGACAAAGTACTGCGCTAGTAAATATGACAGTATAGTGCAATCAATATTTACTCAAGGCCAGCCAAACACGGAAGTAATTTGTTCAGAGGCTGCAAAAGCTGTAAGCAAGGAAATGCCAGTGGAACTTCTACGTGCTAGTCTTCCTCACACTGATGAGCGTCAGAGGAAGTTGTTATTGAATTTTGCTCAGCGATCAATGCCTGTTACTGGATATAATACTCATGGTGGAAGCAGTGGGCAAATAAATCCTGAATCAGTGCGAGGTTAGCTGAGATTGTGAGGAAGATTCTGTGGAAACTTCAATGTTGTACATGCTTTGATCCCAAGGCATTTAGTTCGGATGCTTCCTGTGTGGTGTTAAGCACGGGGTATGTACCATAAGGCTTCATTTTATTGCCTATGGTTTCTCTCTTTCTCTCTCTTGGGAAGTGGTTATTTGTGCTGATTTTGATGAACATTCTAGCTTTGTATAACTGTGTTGTGTCAAAAGCTCCTTGAAGGGACATGGAGACCTGACACATTTTCGTCTGGGGAGCTTTATTTTTATGCTCTTCTGTAAGCTCTGGACAAAACTTTTTTAAGGGTAAGGATGATATACATATGTATGTATGTATGTATAGGTTGCTCACATGTGGTGGAAATTCCCACCTTTTTCAATTGGCTTCCTCCTAATCCCTTTACGGGATTGTTGTCTGTCTAAAGAAACATACAAGTTGAGGAGGAGTCAGTTGTGCAAGCGTGCAACCAAGTGATTAGTTGAAAATTTGTAACATTTTATGTGTTACTGCTTTGTTGAATATTTTGTGTCATAGTAGCCCATTGTTACTGCATATTCAGATGGCTTAATATTTCTACCTTCTTCTCCTCATCTCTCTCTCTCTCCCTCTCCCTGCCTTTCTCAGACGACACAGGTCGGGGTCGTTGGGTGGAGTGTAATACATATTAAAATCTCTTCTAATTTAAACCTACTTGTCCTACATGAGTCTTTCTGATGGTATCAAAGTCATAAATTCACGAGTCTTTCAAAAAAAAATGGGTTTTTTTGCCTATTTTTTCAACTATTCAAACTTTGTAAATGTCTAAATGACAAAATTGTCCTTTCTATGAAATGACATTTGTTGCTCAAGGACAATACATTATGTCAAATATGACATAACTAATTTGGATTGGGATCAGATTAGATATTATGGGAAATTAGAGAATACCAATAATAAAGATTAGAGAGTTGATATTTCTTCATGGTAGTAGAAATTAAAAATTAAAGAATATCAATAATAAACACTAGAGAGTTGTTTTTTTTTTTTTTTAAAAAGTTGCAGAAGTTGAAAATTAGAGAAGATCTATGTTAGAGAGAATTTATAGTGTTGGCAGCGATGGACCCCAGGCCATGTACGACCCCTAAGGTATAGGCAGTTTGGCCCCCAACCCCCTATGGCGCCAAATACTTAGAGCCGGGCCACCTGGGCTATACGGTCGCACGGCTCAATTACCAAGATTGTCTCGTGTATTAGGACATGGATATTTTGGGATTTCTTCTTTTTTTTTTTTTTTTTTGAAAAGAAAAGGACAATGTTGACCTTAGCCATTTTTGGCTTGTAAGGTTATATCCTGTGACGTTGACCGATCTTAAAGAGTAGAAAGAGCCAATTTTAAGAACATGTTTGACTTTTCAAATTGGAATATATTAATTGTAGTAAGTGTAACAAGTCGACAAAATCTGCACGTTATAAGTAGACAACGTTAGGCACAATTAACGTACAGTAACACAAATTTTTAATACTAATAATAAAGCAAATTAATTTCTCTAATTAATATATAACCATTCTAATTATTTCCTAAAATGACATTTTATATTAATTAAACAGTATTAAATAAGACTAGAGAAGAAGAATGTGTGACAAAATTTATGAATTATTTTGTTTAATTTACTCAAAATATTTAATAATATTATATTAATTAACAAGTTACAACTTGGATACACAATTTAAGTATTATATATCTTATAGTCAACATAATTAGGCTGTCCCAAATTACATAGCTAGAGTAAATAAACTACAACTTGGCACAGAATACCTGGCTAATATTTCTATATTCAAATAGCCTCAACCACTTCATAAAATTTATTAAATTATTGTAATGGAAAAAAAAAAAAAAAATCCTATATATAGTATAGGGAGGGCAATAATTGCAGTAAATTACCTTTTTTTTTTTTTTTTTTTTTTCTTTCTTTGCTTCTGCTATTTTTAATCTTGATATAATATACACAAAGTATCAACTAATTAGATTTTTTTATTTGTTTTTTATTTTGAAACATTCCATGCAAACAATTTTATTTTGGCAACCATAATATGTAATTAAGTCATTTATCAATATAGGTACTTTGAGATTTTTTTTTATTTATTTTTATATAATACATCTTTTATTTAATCTTGCAATATTCGTAATTGTTTCTTCTTCTACAATTCAAACAAAAATCACTATAGCACCTTCTATTTCTAATACGTCATGAATTGAGTCTACATCTATTATTCAAAATTATCTTCAATGAAAACTTTACACATCATCATAATAATAAATGTGAATACATTAAATATTGTCTATAATGATTCTACAATCTATTTATTTGATAATAAAATGTAAAATTTATATTAAGGAAATAGCTAAAATGACATGAAATTTTTGAGATCGGAGGATGTAAACTTGAAATAAACTAGTTCATATTAATTCTCAACGAAGCCATCGCATGGAAAATTATAACCAAAATTCTTTTTATCATGATGATATAAATAATGAGTATCGTTATATCATCGCTAATAGTGGCATCAACTTCATGCATCGTTGGTATCATAAGTTTCATCTCCGACAGATAGACAATAATGACCAAATCGGCCATTAGCAAGTTAAACAGCGACCATAAACGAGCAAGTTATCATCGACAATTGGAGAGATGAAACACCATCAATTGAGAAAATAAAACATCTCTCATTAACTCTAATAATAATGAAGGAAGAATCATGAAATGAGGAGATGGAGAGATATTTGTTATCAATAATTGCAAGTCATCCTTATAAATAGAAGCCAACCCCTTAAGTAAAAATAAAATACACAACTCTCATACATTCTTTATTGTTATTCTGTACATCTGTTTTGATCATATACTGATTATCACACCAGAGTAGACACGGGAGAAAAAAGCCCCACCACCTTGTCGTCACCATGCTCGGAAGAGGAGAAAAATATTTATTATCATCTGACATTAACTTGGAACTGTGTGCATCTAAAGCACTTTTTACTAAGATCGATATAGTTGTATGTAAACTCAGAGCAATAGAATGATGATCACTTAGCAGGCCTTTTATTTGATAGGTAACATCGCCAAAATGTATCATTAGATTTAGCTACGAAGGAAGGAACTCGAAGTGAAAGGGTGCCGTCTGAGCCCATTCCATCCGAGTTGAAATTTTAAATTTATTCTCCTTATGTCCCACCATTAAAATATCAACGTCTCACTTATATCAACTTTTTTTGTGACTACTAAGGATGTAGACAAATGAGTACGACATATCTCAAAACTCTTGCACGTAACTAGCTCCGTTTTAACTTTTCTTGATTTTTATTCAAATTAAAAAAAAAAAAAAAAAAAAAAAAAAATCCCATTCAAACATGGAGGATCCCTCCTTCCCTTTTCTTCCTCCTCATGACTTGGTCTTCGTCCAACAAAAACACACACATTCTGTCCCTCTCTTACACACAGAGAGAGAGAGAG
Organism: Forsythia suspensa; assembly: GCA_023638005.1. Lineage (NCBI taxonomy): Eukaryota > Viridiplantae > Streptophyta > Magnoliopsida > Lamiales > Oleaceae > Forsythia > Forsythia suspensa. The sequence continues at coordinate 520,540 of CM042667.1, forward strand.
AGAGAGAGAGAGAGGAAAATGAATGGTTTATTGTGTATGTGATGGCAATATTTATGTGTCATCCCCTGATTTCAAGGCTTTGTTTTGATCGTATGTTGTAATGAAGAACATGGTCCACTTTTCTTCCACTACAATATTCAGATTATCTAATTAATCTCAACACGTTATTTGACATACAAACTGCCTCTCTTTATTTTTCCGTTTCTCCTACTCCTTCAACCCTTTTCACATTTTACACTTTCAGACTTTTATTATATATATATCTCTCTCTTCAGTTCATGTTTTATTATTGCTTTTACAGAATTTCTTCAAGAGTTAGTTCCACAATTAATGCTTTTATCAGTTTTATCTTTTATGATTTTGGGTTGTGTTTTTATCAAATATTTTGTAAAGTCGATGCGAAAATCGGTTGTTTTTTTTCCTCTTTTGTTCTTTTGTATGATCTTTTGAATGTTTAATGAATCAAAAAACTCCGGCTTATGATTCTATTTTGTTGTGTATTTCCTCGGTTTCTCCGACTGTAGAACTGAATATATTTATTATCTGATGCTATAACAACATGGGAGATTTAAGGTTGTTTCCTTGTTGGATCATTTTGCTAATTAATGTTTTCCTATGAATTGATACAGAGTGAATCATAGATATTACAAGCTCGAAGATTTTTCGACCTTATCGTCATTAGTTCTGCCTTCAATTGTTGTTTACTTTAGTGAGGAGAGACAATTCAGTGGGAAATTTTAAGAAGAAACCTTCATCTTTTGCTGCTTAATCGATTTCGAGGTATATACTTTTAGGCCTTTAGATTTATTACGTGTATTTTACTTATATGGCATTTTAGATAGCAAGGATTTGATAATAGTAGACAGTATTAATGAAGAAAAAGAAGCTAAAATAATGTTTATTATGATCCACTATGGTATACCAAACGTGCACATAGTGATTATTCATTGCCAACATCACAAATTTTCGTCATCAAATTTGATTTCTCGCAAAATAAATGTCGCAATCTGTACCCAAAAGATCTTTTAATCTTCATATCATGCCTTTGTTGTACATTGTTCGTGTTCTTAGTCTCGACACAAGAAATGGGTGTAGAAATTTCTTTTCTCGTGTTGAAAGATTAATGATTCTTGATCTCGTTCATCAAAACAGAATATCAGCATTCTTCCACTATAGTATTACTTTATGAAGAGCATTAGAGCCATTGCACAAACTAAAAGAGCACAAAAATCTCTGATTTCACAGTGTTGTAGTTAACAAAGGAATATGAATTTGCTGTATGAATTTCTTTGTTTTTCTTTTTTGGTTTCTTAATGCTTACCGATGAAGTATACGAGTAATTAAATCTTCATTTACAGGGATGGATTTTATGGAGACGAAGCGAAGGAGCAACTTCACTAGGAAAATTTTATTAGCTGCTGGCATTACTGCACTTCTTATTTTTCTTTTGAAGCGAGCACCTGGTACTAGTACTTCTACCAAGGTATATCTCTGATTCAAACGATGAACAAAAGCCTGCTTAACATGTCATAATTGAACATTTCTCACTAGTCGTTTTGAAATTTCTTCTGTGCTGTCTTCAGTTCTCTCAACACGAACCTGGTGTAACGCACGTCTTAGTGACTGGAGGCGCAGGCTATATAGGTTCTCATGCTGTCCTTCGACTTCTCAAGGATTCATATCGTGTAACCATTGTGGTATGTCCATTTAAAAATATATGGTGGAATTTCATTTCATCTAATTATCCATATTCTTGAAAACCGGTTTTTATTGATTGTATTTTGGCAGGACAATCTTTCGAGAGGGAACATGGGAGCTGTTAAAATCCTCCAAGAACTTTATCCAGAGCCTGGGAGACTTCAATTTATATATGCTGATCTAGGAGATGCAGCATCAGTATCCTATTAAAATTTCTTGCACTTTGCTTTCACTTCTTATATTTTATTCTATCATATCTGGCTAATTAATTAGCTCTCTCAAAAAGAAATTGAGTTTTTTCGGAATTTTGTTTCTTTAACATTTATATCAGGTAAATAAAGTTTTTAGTGAGAATGCATTTGATGCTGTAATGCATTTCGCAGCTGTTGCTTATGTTGGTGAAAGTACAGCTGAACCTCTAAGGTACTTTGTAATCTTCGATTTTCAGCCCTCTTCGAGTTGCAGGTTAAGAGTTATAATGCCTGTAAATATCTCGTAGAATGAAGAAAACAACTTTAGTTAAATGACTACTGTTTTTATTGGGACTTTCATTATCCATTGACGAGAAAAATTTGCGCTGGTCGTGGGTCACACGAGCCAGATATGGCCTGTCCTGGTGGTACCGTGCCTAGGCCGGGCCACCGTGGCCCTTTTTGACACCCCTATACCCTGTTTGAGTCCAAAGGCCACGACCTTTTCCACTTGAGCATTACAAAACTTATCAACTTGCTAGGGATACTAAGTTGTTCCGTGCCTATCTTTGTAGCTTTTGCCACTCCACAAACCAAGTTCTTTTTTGTTCTGATTGTTGATGCCTAATCTGCCATTGCCGATGCTGTGTGATATAATAATGCAGGTACTATCATAATATTACATCAAATACCTTGTTAATAGTGAAGGCAATGGCTACGCATGGTGTAAAGACATTGATCTATTCGAGCACTTGTGCAACATATGGAGAACCGGAAAAGATGCCGATCACAGAAGTTACTCCTCAAGTGAGTACTCAATATGCATTTATCTTGCTCTCCATGTTCACGATTTGCAATTACCTGAAGTTGGTTTGAACAGAGCAGCTGATATAGTTGTTTTGAAACTTCAGGCCCCAATCAATCCATACGGAAAAGCCAAGAAAATGGCTGAAGATATTATATTAGACTTCTCGAAGACTTCCGACATGGCTGTCATGATCTTAAGGTTTGTACATCCTACACAGGACAGACTAATAGTTAACCAAAAGGGAATTTACCGAAATATGAAGAAATCATTTCCTGAAATGGCCTTAAAGTAGAGTTCCAAAATGATTTTGAATTTCAATCAAGTTTTGATCCGAGATGTTCCATTAGGATCACTAGCAGAAAATACACCAAATTCTTGCAGCACATATGATGTGTAACTATACAAATTTCTTGCAACACTAATCACAATTATTATGGTGATTTCTTAAAACAAAGAACATAGTAAGTTAAGAGTAATGACCTCTATGTGGGCATATGGTGATCAGGTACTTCAATGTAATTGGCTCGGACCCTGAGGGAAGATTGGGAGAAGCTCCGCGACCAGAATTGCGTGAACAAGGACGTATTTCAGGTGCTTGTTTTGATGCAGCTAGAGGAATAATATCGGGATTAAAGGTGCACATTTTTCTTGTTATGGTTCCACGATTTGTTTAACGTCCTTTTTTGCATAACTAGGTGAACAAATTGCGTGCAAACAGAGACATCCATCTGCTTGCTCAAGTGCTTAAGAGTGCATTTTTCAGTGAAAGCAATTTCATCTGAATTGTAAAATTTTGATCCAAGAATGTTGTGAAAATATCGAAATTCTAAAACAAACTTATTCATGCTATTGCAGATAAGAGGGACTGATTATAGCACACCAGATGGAACTTGTGTAAGAGACTATATTGATGTCACTGATTTGATTGATGCACATGTTAAAGCATTAGCCCATGCAAAACCAAGCAAAGTTGGTATTTACAATGTTGGCACTGGAAAAGGTAGTTCAGTAAAACAATTTGTGGAGGCATGTAAGAAGGCTACTGGTGTGGCCATTAAGGTGGACTACCTAAGTCGTCGTCCGGGGGATTATGCTGAAGTATATAGCGATCCTTCGAAAATCAAGAACGAACTAAACTGGACGGCTAGATTCACAAATCTTGAAGAAAGCCTAGCAACTGCTTGGAGATGGCAAAAGACACACAGAAATGGTTACGACGATTAAGAGGTTTATGCTTTTACTTGTGGTTCCATTTTGTTATAGTTTTAGTAGATTAGTTGCTATACATACAAGTTGTTTCATTGTATGTCGTCCAACACATCAGGACAATGTTGGTCGAGCTGATATTGACTAATATCCTGAATTTAAATTATATCATGCGTAAGACAATTGATTAAACATGTGATCTGACTGAAGATATGCAATAAAAGGATGACAATGAAGTGAAATTATATGGTCTTGAAAAGAAGTCCCACTTAAATTGTAAAATAGATGCTAAATGGACTAATCTCTTTCTTTCTGGTGGAGATTCTTGTTCTTAACAATATTTCTACCATATGTATCAGCTGCATATTCCACTGGACACCTATCATAACAATAAACGGTTTGTCTCGTGACGGCTCTCAATCGTTAAGCTAACAATCTTGTTCAAGCACTGTAGCCACTTCAATCTTTCAAGCCTCGTCTGATCTTATGTGGAAAAATGGGATAATGAGTATATGGCATTAATACAAAATCACACCTGGGATCTTGTTCCTCTATCATCAGATCAAAATGTCATTGTAAACAAATGGGTTTTCAAATTTAAATGTAACCAAATGGCACCATACATCGATACAAGGCTAGACTGGTAACAAAGGATTTTCATCAAACTCCTGGAGTTGATTTTTCATAATCATTTAGCCCAGTTATCAAACCTTGCACTATACAAATCATTTTATCTCCTGCTGTGTCTAACAATTGACAAATCTTGCAACTCGACGTGAATAATGCTTTCTTCCATTGTGTTCTTCATGAAATAGTCCATATGCAGCAACCATAAGGCTTCGTTCATCCTCTATAGCCTCATTGCATCTCTCGTCTAAAGAAAGCATTATATGGACTCATGCTTAATTTGACAGCTTGATGTCTGGTTGGAGTTTCATCACTTCAAAATCACATACATCTTTATTCTTTCTACGACAAGGTAACTCAATCGTTTATATTCTCACTATATAGATGACTTTGGGAACAACAGACAATTGCTTAATTGAAGAACAAGTTTGCTCTAAAAATTCTGGGCCGCCCTCATTATTTCCAGGGCATCAAGGCATATAGAAACCCAGCTGATCACTACCTAAAGAAATCGAAATACATTGATAATCTTCTCAGAAAAACAAAAATTGAAAGGGCTAAAGTATATCCAACACATGCCAGCATCACTGCACAACTCTCCATCCATAGTGGAGAACATATGCCCAATTCTATACTGTATCAGAGCACCATTGGGGCTTTGCAATATCTCACCATTACTCAACCAGACATTGCCTATATTGTCAACAGACAGAGCCAATTTATGCAAAACCCCATAGATATCCATTGACAAGCTTGTAAACGAGTGCTTCGTTACTTAAAAGGTACCATTAGTAGGGTTCTCCAATGCCTATTGAGCCTGTTGTATTGATGAATGCTGATATGTTGGACATTGTGTTTATCTATTCTTGGTTCCAACTTGATCTCTTAAGAGTTCTAAAAAGTAGACTGTAGTTGCTCGATTAAGTAGAGTCCAAATATCGTGTTCTTGCCAACATAGCTGCAGAACTTAACCAGATCAAATCACTCCTTCATGAATTGTATACCTCTTCATCAATTTCCAGTTATATGGTGCGACAATCAAGGTGCTGCTGCCTTAGCGGCTTAGCTGCCAATCCAGCCTTCCACTCAAGAACCAAATACATTGAGATTGATGTTCACTTTATCCTCGACAAAGTCCTTCAGAGAGAACTCTCTCTTCACTTTTTTCACTTTATCCACCTTTTCAAAAACTCAAGTTGGCAAATGATCCCCTTCGTTTGTGTATTTCCCCTAGTGTATTTCCCCTATACAATATATACCGTACTATAACTCTCAATGATAAATACATGAAAGAAAGAACCCAAGATGTAAGAGACGTAAAAATTCATCTTTCAACTTCAAACTCCAAACTCCGTTCTTCGTTTATTTAAACTTTGATCTCCAACGGACATTTTGGATGAAAACTGTCATTAGAACATCTCCAATGCACTCCATTTATTGCTTTTTAGACGTTGATATAAGCACAAATAGACAGAGTTATAAAAACATTCTCGAATACATATTGATGAGGATCGCGTGTAATACAGCGATATAAGCAGACAACACATAGACTTTTGTCTAAAAAGTCTGTCAAAACGGATTGACTTAGAAAATTTAAATCCAACTCAGCATTTTATTCAAAAAAAAAAAAAAAATCGGATGAGGAAATAAAAATTGAAGATTCACCAATATAAAAAAATTTAACACCACATAAGCGGTAATATTAGTTTTAGACAGAAGTCATTGGAGATGAATTTTTAATTTGATCGTCTATTCAATAAACGCAGTGCTACATGGACCGAAAGTTAAATCTATTTTACACGCTGCGTGAAACGATGATAGGCAGCGAGTTGGGCAGTGCATTGGGCTGCTCTCTTAGTACAAGATGTACAAATTAATAGAAATTTGAAATATGAATACAATTTAAAAAAAAAAAAAAAAAGTTAAAAACACAAATATGATAATAAATAAAAGTTGAAAATCTTGATTAGAATTAAAAAATAGTGCAATAAAAAAATGCGGGTCAATATAACATCTTTAACTAAAATAGTGGGAATAACGTTAAATGGTTGGGTGACTCGACCAATTTATCTGAATAATCGTTGATCTATTTTATAAGCAAATTGTCGAATATATCATTGTCTTTTTTCTCCACTTATTCTATTTCAAACTATTTCAAAATTTAGAATCTAACTCATTTCATATCTGTAAGAAATCTCATTTCAAATATAGAATCTAACTTACAAAAATTCTTGCAAAATGTGTGGTTATTTCTCTTTTAATTTATAGTAGAAATTATGGATTTTATGATATAAATAATGAAAATATATATACATTTGAATATGAATTGTGATTTTTACTTTAAATTTCTATAAATTTAAGTCTATTCGAAATGAGTTAATTGAAAAATTAATTGAACAAATAAACTGATCTTGACAGAAGATTTGATTCATTAACATACTTTAATAGAGATCTGTTAACAAAAGTCAATACTGACCTCAATAGATTTTATCAACAAAGATATTTAAATATTTTTTTGTAAAAGAAATCTTTACAACTTAAATTTATAAGTTAATTCTTTTCAGCTTGTTCGGCTGGATCTTTTAGCCAAAGCGGGCACTAGAAATTTTATAAGTTAATTATTTTCAGCTTGTTCGGCTCGATCTTTTAGCCAAAGCGGGCACTAGAATAACATTGAGACCTTTAGAATGGGAAAGCACAAATACGAACTTTGAGCGCCGTCCAATGCAAGTGGTCCAAATTAAGCGGTACACAAATTACTTATAAAAGACGTGTAAAAATTAAGTACCATTCATTCACAATTTTACTTCCATGGACCAAAATCGCACCAATCTGGCTCCTACACTGTTCTTGGGACGCAACCTTTCTTCAAATCTCAATATCTTTCACAGAATTTGGTATCAAATTCTGAAAATACTACCAAATTAATTCTGGGAAGAGATAATGGCTCTTCATTTGAGCAGTGCATGCTTCTGTGCTTTTGGTCGGAATAAGGTTAGTACAGTTAAAGCCGTGGCTTCTGGCCAGGAAACTACTGTTGTGAAGACAGATGAAGAAAAAGTGAAGTTGGGTGGTTCCGAACTGAAGGTGAGCAGGCTTGGGATTGGAGCCTGGTCATGGGGTGACACCAGTTACTGGAACAACTTCGATTGGGATGGTAATTTCCACTCGAATTTTATCTCATATGTTTAGATTGAGTTATTTCGATTATTTTTACTTGATTCAATCCATAAATCATGGTTATCTGGTAATGGAAAAGGAAATATCATTATCTTGTAGTCTTGTGGCATTTTATAAGTTGTAAAAGGATGGTGTTTATATTTGTAACATTGTATTGCATATAATAAATGGGTTTTCGTTCAAAAATTTGTTAGAAAAGTAGAATTTGCAGTACTTTTTAATTGAATTACTTGCTTGTTCCACTCACTCAAATTCTGCAATTTAATGTACACTTGTGTTCAGAAAGTAAATCATTTTTCTGCCATATTCAGCTTTAATCTCTCTCTCTCTCTTTGTATGAGTGGCTATGGGTGGGTGTGGGTAGTTTTAAGAGTGAATTTTCGAATTCAAAATTAAACTAACCTCACCAACCCAAATCAAGACATTCAGGTTGGTTCGGTTCACACAAGAGACCATATACCGATTTCCCAACAATATTAGAAAAGAGGGGCATGATGATAAATGAATCAAGAGGAATGTTGCACGCATTGGTGTTTCCTCGTTCGTGTTGACTTGATGAGTTGATCCTGAGATGGGAGAAAACTGAGTTTCTATTTGATGTGTTTCTAGTTCCGAAAAGGATTCTGTTGAGAGTCTATAATAGAACCATAGTGATGAAAGTAGCTATTTGAAACATCCGGTTATTTTTCTAATATTACATATGATAGAATCGTGTTGATCTATCTGAAGGAGATGATGAGAGTTCAAATCCCCACACCAACTACTTGGCTTTCTTCATGTAATACTAGTGTACAGTCAACTTTAACTCCTTGAACTTGCTGACTGTAATTACCTTACCATAGATAAAGGCAACAGTGTCCATATGAAATTTTAGTAGTTGAGGCTTTGTTTGTCATCAGAAATAGGGAGAGATATCTTCTAGTTCGTGCATTAAACATTACTGCTTTCATGTAAAGTATCTGTGGAACTTATAAAAGCAGAATTCTTCCCTACTTTTTTAAGGCCATTAGTGAAAAATAACACATCCTTTTGACAGATCATATTTTTCCTTGCTGGTAATCAAATAATACCCACTTCTATGGAAATACGGTGCCATCCCTAAATATAATTATTGGCATCATTGTACGTTATGAAGTCATAAGCAATACTCAGTTACACATTACTGACATGGTCCATTGTGTTGAAGGTGAATGTGTGACTCACAATTGAAGTCCATTTAAATGAAACGTTGTTCTGGTAACATATTTACACCGTACTACTTCTTATCTCTTCTATTTGCGGGAAGGGTTTCATATTTGTTTCTGTCAATGGATTGTAGTAATATTCTTGAGATTTTAGATATTAGATTGGACCAAAATTGTTTTTCCTTTTCTTTCAAAATTTCCCTTTTCGTTAATTTCGATACTTTTTTCTACTTTGGATGAGTGCTCGTTGTCTTGAATCTTGATCCCACTGAAACTTCCATAAATTGTATTCGTACAGCCTACTTCTCAATGTTTCCCCTCCAATGTACAATCTCGCTTTACGAAAGTTAATGTATCTAATATCTGGCTTAGCCTGTGCTTTTGTTACTTTTTTTTTGTCAGACTGACATGCTGGATAAAACAACTGAACCTCATTTCTATACATATGGGGCCGGTCACTTAATACTTTACAATATTTACATTTTCCTATTTGCCAATTGACTGGTCAGTACTTTTTTCTTTTTCTCAACACTGCTTTAAGCGCGGGGGTGGTGGTAGTTGTTCTTTTGGTTTGGAGGGGGATTGTCTTACTTTTGGTTTGACGCTCCCTCTTCCTCTCTCCATGTAATGAGTTTCTTGGTTGATGAACTCTTATTTTGTTTCTTCTAATCATCAATAAATAATTAACTTTCGTTCCTCTTTTGCGATGCTAACAGACAGGAAAATGAAGGCTGCCAAGGCTGCTTTTGATGCCAGTGTTGACTGTGGTATAACATTAGTTGATACAGCTGAGGTTTATGGCTCAAGGGTGGGAAACTGGTTTTATTTAGTGTGTTGCTTTCATGCATTCAGTTAAACACGTGATCCCATGAAACTTTTTGCCTGTGCTTGCAGCTCGCATTGGGTGCAGAAAGTTCAGAAACACTGTTGGGAAGGTAACTTTTGACGCATTTTGAGAGTTGAAATTTCAAAACAGTGTTTTCCAGTTTTCATCAATTTTGTAGTTCTTGTAATTCGGGTTGCGATATTTGTTAAGATTCATCAAGGAAAAGAAAGATAAGAATCCAGATCTAGAAGTCAATGTTGCGACCAAATTCGCAGCTTTACCATGGAGGCTCGGTCGCCAGAGTGTTATTTCTGCTCTCAAGGATTCTCTATGTCGTCTTGGACTGTCTTCAGTGGATCTATATCAGCTCCACTGGTCTGCTTCTTTTACTTTCCAAATTCTGGTCTTCCTATTCTAATCTGTATTATAATCATACACGTATTGAAGCAATTTGTTAACTGATGAACATTTCAGGCCAGGAGTATGGGGAAATGAAGGTTGTTCGTTGTCTCACTTAATGACTGATCTGATATAGTAACTAAATTTGAGAATATGCGTGTTTAAGTTCAAGAGGGCTTAGCATATTGAGAACCGATTTTCAGGATACATTGATGGTCTAGCAGATGCTGTGGAGCAGGGTCTTGTGAAGGCTGTTGGAGTAAGCAACTATAGTGGTATATTTCTTGAAAACCAAGATACATACACACAGTAGTTGAACCATTCTATATAATTGATGTATCCCTAAATTCATATGGGATCATGACTGTAACCTTGTTGAAGGGGACACTCTTACAATGCCATCAGCTGCATTGACCTTTTACATCTCGTTGTTTTGAATAAACTCTTTCCCTATTCTCTTGGGTGGGAAATGACTCAAGACTCGTGTTGCATTTTGTGCAAGTTTTCTTCATTTATGTGGAAATGATTGAGGTAGTTTCTTAACCACCTTAAATTTCCTTCCAACTCGTATTTGAATGGGTCATTTCAGTCAGCTAGTCATGGTCGTCCAATGACGTATCCAAGTCCAACATTCCTTGCTTTTGTCTACTCATGTTATTCTGTGGATCTTTTGAATCACTGCACTATCCTCCGATGGACAATTTCTGTTACTCTCGCGTAAGCAATTTGTCGATGAATCTGGAAAAGTTTTCACTCATTCTTCTGTCTTATATGCAACATTTGATTGATGAAACCATATCTGATTTTAGAGAAACGTCTTCGTGGTGCATATAATCAACTCCAAAAGAGAGGTATTCCTCTGGCTTCCAACCAAGTAAACTACAGTCTCATATACAGACTCCCAGAGGAAAATGGTGTCAAAACTGCCTGTGAAGAACTCGGGATCACTATAATCGCTTATTCTCCAATTGCTCAAGGTGATGACCCGATTCCTTCTTTTTTTCACGGTTTATGCTCATTGCTGCATAGTTACGTAACTTTTATAGCCATTGACCTCTTGAAAATGTAGTGTTTGCATAATTTTTTTAAGGAGCACTTGGTATCTGAGCTGTGTGACATATATAGGTGCTCTGACGGGGAAATACACTCCAGATAACCCTCCCTCTGGTCCTAGAGGACGGATTTATACCCCCGAGTTCCTGACGAAGGTTAGTGTTATAAACGCACAAGTATATTTACATACAAGTTTTCTACTCAGTTCCTCAAATTACTTGTACTTACCTGCAGTTACAACCTCTGATAAATCGAATAAAAGAGATTGGACAGAACTACAATACAACTCCAACTCAGGTTTGTTATTGTCGACTGTTAGCATAAATTCTATAAATTAGTAAGCTCATAGTATTTTGATCTGCTAGTTAGCTTTGCATAATGTACCTGGGATCTATCAGTCACTCCATAAAAGAATATCAATATCTGCTAATTGCTAAGCCAGTCAGTGCATGGTTCCAGATCCTTATTTTTGGCAATTCCTTTAGATTTGTCCATGATGTTTTAGTTCCTTCATAAGAAATTTAAAATAAAATACGTCACATTATTAAGGTTTCAATCTTTAATTTTACTTTCTCGCGACCGACTACAGTTTAGCAGTCACAAATATTTTCTGTGAGACTGTGACAGAACACGAAATAAACAACATGTTCTAGTTATAGATATCTGTAAGCATTTAATTATTATGGCCATCTCTTTACTAGTTTAATTTCTCGTCACAGGTTGTCCTCAACTGGTTAATCGCCCAGGAGAACATCGTTCCAATACCTGGGGCCAAAAATGCAGAGCAGGCTAAAGAGTTCGCTGGTGCACTCGGGTGGAGACTCAGTACCGAAGAAATTGATGAGCTCCGTTCTATGGCATCCGAAATCAAACCTGTCACAGGATTCCCAGTTGAGAAGTTATAAGTTTCGCAGACATTTGCATGTCTATGGCAGTTTTACAACTTGGGAAATTTGTGAAATGCATATATTTTCTTTTCCAGTATTACATCTAGATGCTGATTCAGCGCAATGATTTATACATGTACGAAACCACATAGACATGTTTGAAATGCAATATACGAGAATATTATAGACTTTTTTATCTTCTTTAGTCTTATTAAATATTTTCGAGCCAAACCCATTAAACACGTGTTCTTCAAACAAATCCTCTTCTTCATCTTCACAATCTACATTAAACATGGTAAGGTTGCTTATATTATCACAAGTGAACATTGACACAATTATTTACATGTTCAATATTAAATAAATGCAACAAAAATAAATAAATAAAACAAAATTTATTTATTATAAAATTGTTATTTTATTACAGCAAAAACTATACTAGATGGGCATACTAAAAAATTCTGTACATCATATTCAATACAAGCCCAAAAAAAGGTGAAAAACTAACCGTATTTGGATCCAGCATGGTTTTCTCTTAAGCGAAAGTACATTTTCTCTACAAAAAATTTCAGATTCTAGGGTTTTATTGGACGTATGTCTAAAAAGTGATTAATTTTATGGGGTTTCTTTGGATTTGTGAAGATGAAAAGGTTTCGTTTTCTCTATAACAGAGAAGATGAAAGAACTGAATGAAAAAAAAAAAAAAAAGGAGAAATAAGTTGGAGGGAAAATCGAAAAATGTGAAATATCAATTTTGCCCTTATTAACAATGATCAAAGAGTAAATTTAATAAATAATCACCTAACTTTACCTAATATTACCACTTGCTCACCCAACTTTGAAGTATTACCCATTGCTCACTAATTTATCTCAAACCATTATCCATCTATCGCTCGACTCATTTCCGTTAAGTAACCTTAACAGAAAATGACATGCGGCAGACGAAATCTTATGTAACAAAAAAATCTGTTAAAAATCTGCCACATAGATTTATATATAAAAAAAACAAGAAATCTAGAACAAAGAAATAACTTTTTCATACAAAATACACAAAACACACTCCCAAATCAAGAAGATTCTAATTGAACCCTAATTGCTAAAATTCTTCCCCAAAATTGACCAATCCATCAACTCAGCCACAGTTATGCCTCAGTTTTGAGCGACAAATGTGACCCACATCACTCAACATGGAAGATAGCGTAAATGTGGAAGAAGTATTGTTGGAGGCAGAAGATGAGGGACCGCAATGAGGTAAATCTTTTTAATGTATTTTATTTTTACTTGTTGTCTTTGTTTGGGACCACATTTATTTATCCATGTATATTTGAATAACTTTGTAACCATATTTTAACACTATGGAATAGAATCTGAATTTTGAAGTTATGGGACCACAATTTATTTCTTTTGGACAATATTTATGCACTTTTATATATTCATATTGTATCTGCATTTGAGAAGTGTTTGAAAAATCATAGTACTTGTGTTTTCATTGCAGCCACGACATTTGATGAAGAGGAAATTATACCTCCAAAATGCAACTTGAGTGATTTAGATAATGAGGTTGACGATGATGGTTTTCTGTATGACACGAATGCATCTGAACGTGTTGCGGTGGGATTAAATGCAGACCCTACAATCAAACTTGAAGCAGCATGTATGGAGAAGTTGGGATCAGATGATAGTTATTGTCCAAGTGAAGAAGAGTTGCTCACTGATTATTCTTCTAGTGAGGAAAATAATTATCGTTCCCTTATTTATGATGCCGAAAAGGAGAAGTATGACCATCAATTAGAGGTTGGGAAGAAGTTCAAAAACATTGAGGAGTTTAGCCTATTTGCGTTTGTTCCAATTGTCATATCTTACCATTGTGTATAATGATCATAATTATTTCATACATTTGCTAATGTCATAAATGGCTTGCTCACAATTTGGACCATATAAGTGTTGGGATATTTTCTCAAAACTTGTCAAAATCAAAAGATGCACCAATTGTTGAAAAAGAAAATATATGATATAATATGATTTGATATTATATTATATTATATTATATTTGGTGACTAAAATTGAACAAGTTTCTAAATCTTGGACACCTTGGTAGACGAAATTTGGAAAAAAATTAGGTCATATGTTAACTATAAATTGACATGGTTTATTCTCTTTTGTAGTTGTGATCTGAGGATTTTCTGAGAGAAAAATTGTAAGCCTAGCATCCTAGTTGTTTTTCTTGTTCTCTTTGTAGGTTGTACAAAGAGTAGAAATTGGTGGGTGTGATAAATCTTAGGATATTATTTTTCTTGAGATACTTGGAGATTTGGGTGGATGAAATCTATATGATTGTAACAATTTTTCATATAGTGAAAACTTTGACAATCTGTAAATTTTTCTATATCTTTTATATTTTTCTGTTTCGTTATTTTTCTCTGAACAAGGATCTTATGGACAATAGTGGTATCAGAGCATCAGGTCGTTCAAAGTGTTAGCGCACAGAGAAGATATGTCTATTAAATATGACGTGGAAAAAATTGACAGAAGAATCAATTTTAGTTTGTGGTAAGTACAAGTCAAAGATGTTTTGATTCAATCTAGACTGCACATGGCTTTGAAAGGAAAACCAACCCATGTTTCTAACAAAGATACTGAAAAATCCAGTATGAGCGATGAGGTTTGGGAAGATTTGGATTTGAAAGCTACAAGTACGATACGTTTATGTTTAGCCAAAAATGTTCTTGCAAATATTCATGGAATATTTGCTGCAAAGGAACTTTGGAAAAAATTTGAACAGTTGTATCAAACAAAGAGTCTTTCAAATCGGTTGTACTTGAAAGAACAGTTTCATTCTCTGCGAATGAATGCAAGTACAAAAATTTCAGACCAACTGAGTGTTTTCAATGGGATTGTTTCTGAACTGGAGGCTATTGGAATTAAACTTGATGATGAGGATAAAGCTTTAAGACTCATCTGGTCTCTTCCATCTTCCTATGAACACATCAAACCAATTTTGATGTATGGAAAAGAAACTGTAAATTTTGAAGAAGTTACAAGTAAATTAATTTCTAAAGAAAGAAGGTTGAGTGGTGGAAGTAATATTTCATCTGAAACTCATTACTTGTTGCTGAAAAATGGAAGAAGAATAACTTTATGAAAAAAGAAAGTATCTTGTTGAAATTGTGGATAACCTAGTCACGTGAGAAAAAATTGTCCAAAAGGTGGAGTAGGCACGACTAACTACTCGACATCAAATACAGACAATATGTCTCTCTTTATGGGAGACGATGACGTCGTTTGAGTAAATATTTACATCCTCGTGGCATGCGCTAATTGCATAATAGATGATGTGTTACTACTAGCGGGTCCACATGTTTGCACACGGGCATTGGCTTGATATTAATACAAGGTGTGTGGTGGAATTGATGTTGATGTCGATGTCGATGGATGATGAACCTCCAAGTAAGTCAAGCAAGGGAGTTGCACCATAATATTTCAGCAAATTTATTCGACATAAGCTAATGAAATTCTTAGAATTCGTTTTTTCTAAGTGATTATACTTATATGGTGGAGTATGTTAACTCTCTGTTTTGAGAATTGGAATTGTCAAAGTGTACCAATTTTTTTAAGTATCGAGATGAAGAGTAGCAGAAGAGATGATTGAGTTTTGACTCGTTTTTCGCCAATGTGGAGATTGTTGGGATATTTTCTCAAAACTTGTCAAAATCAAAATATACACCAATTGTTGAAAAGGAAAATATATGATATGATATGATTTGATATGATATTATATTATATTATATTTGGTGGCTAAAATTGGACAAGTTTCTAAATCTTGGACACCTTAGTAGATGAAACTTGGAAGAAAATTAGGTTATATGTTAACTATAAATTGACGTGGTTTATTCTCTTTTGTAGTTGTGATCTGAGAGTTTTTAAGAGAAAAATTGTAAGCCTAGCATCCTAGTTGTTTTTTTTTATTCTCTTTGTAGATTGTACAAAGAGTAGAAATTAGTGGGTGTGGTAAAGCTTAGGATATTATTTTTCTTGAGATACTTGGAGATTTGGGTGGATGAAATCTATATGATTGTAACAATTTTTCATATAGTGAAAACTTTGACAGTTCGTAAATTTTTCTCTATCTTTTATATTTTTTTGTTTCGTTATTTTTCTCTGAACAAGAATCTTGTGGGCAATAAAGGAATTTATCTCAATTTCCAACAACAAGTTCACAAAGGTCTTGCCAAATAGACAAAGGCAGCTCAAGGATAATCATATATGTTTTCATTTAAGTAATAATATTGGAGTGTGATCAATGTGTATACAAATTGATATTTGTTTGCTTGTTGGATTTTTCATTTTAATATAAAGGCAAAACTAGTGCCTATGAGACCAAATATGAGTTCAGGAGATGAAGTGGAACCACTACCACCTCTACCATTCGAGTTCTAGTTCCAGTTCATGCCAACACCTGGGATAGGTTTGACAAAGGATGCATACATTAACAAATATGGTCCTCCACTTACCATGTCAACACCTGCAATTACATTGCTTATAACCATAGTAGATGATTTGCAAGAGATCGAGAATCAAGAAAATGCAAAAAAGGGGAGCAACGAGAGCAAAGAATGTTTGAGTGGTTAGAGGCTTAATGCCTTTTGTAGCTCTAAGGAAAGGGAACTGTGCAGCAACTCAATAGATCATGACTTGGTTTTATTTGTATGTTGGATATTAAGTGATACACTATTGTGTTGAAATTTTGTTGGGATTGTAATAAGCTATCCACAAGGCTCAATGCTGTGCTGATACCCTATTTTTTGTATGTTGGATATTATTATACACCAATAGAAATTATGTTGAATTGAATAAGTTGTAATTATTTTGAATTAATGGAAATTAAACTGTAATGATTATGTGGTATCGGTTTGTTGTTGCTACCATGATTAAGCAGATTATGTGGTATCAAATTGGATCCGTTAACTGTTTCATTCTGGTGCATATTGATTTACCAGATTACATCATTTAACTGATGCATTTTTGCATCAATTAACTGTTGCATTCTGGTGCATATTGATGCACTAGATTGCATTAATTAATTGATGCATTTTACACCAATTAGCTGTTGGTGCAAAATGCACCAAGAAAGCAGTGCAAATTTTTGCTGGTGCAATTTGCACTAGCTTTGCACCAGTTTAACTCAGCAATTTTGCTCCAGATTATTGACTAAAACTGGTGCAAAATACACCAGATTTTGCACATTTTGCACCAGTTTTGGTCAATAATTTTGCTCCAGAAATGCACCAGCTAACTGGTGCATTTGGTATCAATTTTGCACCAGTTAGCTGATCAATTTTGCAACCTCACAGTTTTGCACCAGTTTTGCAACTTCAACACCGACCCCAACCTTGACCACGAGCCTCGCATTTAAAGGCTGGTCAATTTTCAAAGGCATGGATATATTAGAAATGTCAAAATAAATGATTTTCATTACATAGCTCCATCCACAATGACTCACAAAACCAATTAATAATAAATTTGCAATTATGAAAAACAGCATCCAATTAATAGTAAATTCGAAAGTAAAGCCACATACACCAATTAATAGAAAAAAATGTGTAATATTTATTATAACAAATTCTAAAAATTTACAGTTTTGATCACATCTCTAACACTACGATTGTCCACAAAATGAGAAAAAAAAATGAATTAACACTTGAGTAACTTCCAAATTTAGCTTATGGGTGATACTTCACACGGTAATGGAACGCCTCCAATGGCACAACCACTCTCTACCTTCGCTGAGGGAAATTTCACATTTTTCACCAATTTCTCAAAAGCTTGCTCATACTTCTTCAATTTTCTTGAGCTTTCCTCAAGTTTCAATGGTAGATTCTTCAATCCGTGGATTTGGAGAAGAATTTTAGCAATTAGAGTTCATTTGGATCTTCTTGATTTGGGCATTTGTGTTGTGTGTATTTTGTATGAAAACGTTATTTCTTGGTTCCAGATTTTGTTTTATTTTTTTTATTTTTTTTATCTATGTGGCATATTTTAACAGATTTTTTTGCCACATAAGATTTCGTCTGCCACGTGGTATTTTCCGTTAAGGTTAATTGACGGAAATGAGTCGGGTGATGGATGGGTAATGGTTTGAGATAGATCAGTAAGCAATGGGTAATTCTTCAAAGTTGGATGAGCAAGTGGTAATATTAAGTCAAATTGGATGATTATTTATTTGTTGAAATTTTGTTTAGTAATGTTGGTTTTGACCAACGTTGACCAATTATTTAAGCGGAGTCCGTTAGTTAATTACGAGATTTGTAAGGCCAAACGAGTTATACTATGTGAGTAGATTAACATAGTATATTTTTAGTTACTCGAATCAATTTCGGGTGAATGACAAATTAAGGCACAAAGTGAATCGCTTAAATACACGAATTTTATTGAAAAATAGGATTAGAATATTGCAGAATATTCTAGAATCCGTTTGGATGAAAAATCTTGTCTTTTTGGACATGTCATTTTTTAACAATCACATCTTTTCATCTTAGAAATATGTATTTTGGACATGTGCTTTTTCAACAAGACACGTCTTTTAGACGTGCCTTTTTATAAAGTTGTATCTTTTGATACACAACTTTTTAGATATTATAAACAGGCTCCTCAATGAAAATTAAAATCACTTCATTTTTCAACCAAATGTATCTACATTTTTTATATAAATCATTTTGGTATAGAAATAATTTCGTCATAAAGTTCAAGTCCGATTTTTATTTATAGAGAGAATAAAATATTATTCAGTTCGTTGATCTCATAATTTGGAGTACTACTATTACGAGAAGTGGTCGTTGTATCTTGGAAGACGTATGCCGTAAAATCGTAAGCACCTGTGCGAGACAATTTCGTCTTAAGGAGAAATAGTCAAACTCTTGCCTCGACCGAATCTAATTCTTCATTTTTTGATATTTCTATAAGTCGTCATTTTACTCGTTTGCATGCATGTGATTAAATTGTCATAATATAAATAATGCACTAATTTTCCAACAATCTTAAAACGAATTTTTTTTTTGTGCATTTTATATTCTGTTTTACTGCATGAATCAATGTTAGAATTTTGTTTAGATTCTTATTCGAATAATATGATTGTGCAATATAAGTATCAAATGCAGTAATCTCATTTTTAAATTGATCACGATTTTGGAATTTTTAAATCATATTTCAATTGTGTATCAATAAAATTTGTGCATGCTATTCAATACAGAATTGATTTGCGTGTTTTAATGCATTGAAATAGTGAAATTCTATAATGATTTAATCATAAACTTCTCTTTCCATGCAATGGTTAATGATTTGATCTAATTTTCAAGATAAGTCCCTATGTTATTAATACAAGTTATATTGCATGTTCTTATTTGGAGGTGTCAATCCGAGTCAAGCGGGTTGGGTCGGCCCGCTTCTGATGAAGTCCGGTGACGATCCGTATTAGAAAAAGCCTGTGCCACGGAACATGAACCCGACCCACTCGTCGACCCATCCGGGTCGAGCCCATGTGGGCCGCAATTCTACTCGATTCGACCAGTATGAATAAAAAATTAATTTTTTTTAATTACTAAAAAATTTTAGTTACTTATTGTAATTCAAAAAAAAAATGTTTACATATATTGCAAAAAATGTGTTAAATTACTAAATAAAAAATAACTAACAATGATAAATTCACATTCGTTAATTTTTTAATTCAATTTCTATTTTTTTTAATATTTAAATACTAAAACATCACGCATCTGTCACATCTTTCACTTTAAACGACTTTCTGCCATTTGTTTTTTTATTTTTTTAAATATCATTTCAAATATGAAAGTTTGAATTTTCTACCCTTTTTTACAAAAAAATAAAATAAAAGCGGGGATGGTGGTTAAAGGCCGAACTACCTAGGTCGTGAATGTACCCATCCGGTTTACGTGTGGCGGCACTGTAGTTCGGCCTCCTCGGCCCGTGAACAACCCGCCCGGTTCACGGACCGGCCCGTGGTTCGGGGTTGAGGCGGGTGGGCCGATACGGGTTCGGCCCGCCGCCCGTCTTGACACCTCTATTCTTATCTATGCAAATATTTATCATTCTCATTATATGATAAATTGATTATTCAGCCTATATAAGTTCGATATTATTTTTGATTATATTAGGTGCATTTTAATTAGTCTAATTTATGGGTCTATAACATTCTACTTGTTTCAAGTAATCCAGATTATTATTTTAGCATTTATTGTATAAGTTAAGTTTCTACTTATAAATAAATAATATATTTCTTTTACGTGTTCGATATTTCTTTAACATGAGTGGATTTCAAGAGATGGCAACAAAAATTATTGTTTTATCTCACGACTTTGAATCTAGCGAGATTCTAGCGTAAGGAAGACAAATTGTCTAATAAGATGCCTGATGTAATGTTCTCGGCAATGGTGTTTGAAACCAATATAATAGATAACATGAGCATGGTATATCGACACGGACGTTGTTTGTCATGTTTGTGCTGACAAAAAGATATTTTAATCTTACACTTTGATCATTGAAAGACAACTCTATATGGAAAATCTTCTACTTTAGATATCATTGGACTAGGCAAAATAGTGCTAAAAATGATCTCGGAAAAATGAGTAACCATAATTGATGTTTTTCCAGAGATTCACAAGAATTTGGTTTCTAGTTTATTATTGAGCAAGGACAATGACATGTTCAGACTATTTTTTCAGTTTGAAAAATATGTAATTACCAAAAATGGGATGTACGTGAGCAAGGGGTACGTAGCCAATGGGTTGTTTAATATGAATGCATTGCTTGTGCTTCATGATATTGACGAATTTATGTTGCTAAGCACAATTTTACTTAGAATTGTGGGGTGAGATTGTTGTTTGCATTATATCTTCAATTTAAGTTCAAATTTATTTCAATATTTGTGGGAGATATTGTTGCTTTCTTCAAATTAGAGTATTGAAATATTGAAACAACATTAAAATGTTGAATTGCACCATGAGGAATCCCTTGTTAAACTTGAAAATCGTACAATGTTGTAAATTGGATATTCAATACAAGGAAATCAAAATCTATTAGTAAATATGTTTTACTATTGAGAATTTGTTTATTGGAAATCATTCGATTAACTTGAGTATTGGAAGATCGTGATAGAATCTGAATTTTTGAGCTTTAAATGAAGCAAGAAGGAAGTATGATCTATTCAAAATTTCTTAAAAGTCCTCAAAGCGTCATATATAGCTTGATTCATGATTGAATCTGAGTTCATAGCTTTAAATAAAGCTAGAAAAGAAGCAGAACGGCTTCGTAATTTCTTATAGGACATTCTGTGTTGGCCTAAGCCAGTGCTTGCAATATAGTATGCATTGTGATAGTCAGTTGGCTATCGAAAGAGCACAAATAGTATGTATAATGGTAGGTCTCGACATATACGTCGAAGACATAATATCATTAAGCAGTTGATCTCAAATTGTGTAATTTCCATTGATTATATAAAGTCAAAGGAGCATATTGCGGATCCGATTACTAAAAGTTTACCAAGAGAACAAGTATACTGCGTATCGAGTGAAATGGGATTAAAAGCCTACTACACATAAATCTTTATAATGGTAACTCAACCTTGTTGACTGGAGATCCCAAGATCTTGGTTCAATGGGACAACTAAATTATGAAGATTCAGTTAAGCACTTGGGAGTTATCTCTACCCATTTCTATTGTAAGAAAAATACTATCTGCAGATTCTATGAGGTTAAGTAAAAACTTTTAATGATTCTTATAGCTTGGATAAATCAAGTGGAGTGTGGCAGAATACTCTTAATAGGATATCACCTATATAAGTGTGAAGTGGGGCCGCTTCTATGATAATATTTCGAAACTTGAATTCTCTAAAGCACTTATGAAACCCAAGAGTTGTTTAGGACCAAAATGAACACAACCGTGAGAACCGAAGGTGTTAGGGAGGTTATTGTGTGGATACTATTGTCTTGGTTTACACCAACGACTAAACAGTTCAAGACATCGCGTTCATTGATTAGCCAAGTAAATCCAATAGTATTATACTAAGGAAGGTTGAAAGCCAGAAGCCACTTATCCCGATGCAATAACTTTCTGCTTGTACTCTCTTTTAGTGTCTGTATAGTCGTTTGCATTAATTTTCATTCAGGATTGTTGGAAATTTGTTTAGTAATGTTGGTTTTGACCAACTTTGACCAATTATTTAAGCGAAGCCCGTTAGTTGAGTACTGAATTTGTAAGGCCAAACGTGTTCTACTACGTAAGTAGAATAACATAGTATATTTTTACTTGCCCAAACCAATTTCAAGTAAATGAAAAATTAAGGCACAAAGTAAATCGCTTAAATACACGAATTTTGTTGAAAAATGAGATTAGAATATTCTAGAATCCGTTTGGATGAAAAGTCTTGTCTTTTTGGACATGTCATTTTTTAGCAGTCACATCTTTTCATCTTAGAAACACGTCTTTTGGATATGTACTTTTTCAACAATACATGTCTTTTGGACGTGTCTTTTTATAAAGTTGTGTCTTTTGATACACAACTTTTCAGATATTATAAATATGCCCCTTATGATTGAAAGTTAAAATCACTTCATTTTTCAACCAAATGTATCTACACTTTTTATATAAATCATTTAAGTATAGAAATAATTTCGCCATAAAGTTCAAATCCAGTTTTTATTTAAAGAGAGAACAAAATGATGTTCGGTTCGTTGTTCTCATAATTTGGAGTGCTACTATTACGAGAAGTAGTCGTTATATCTTGTGAAACGTATGCCGTAAAATCGTAAGCACATGTGCGATGCAATTTTATCTTAAGGAGAAATAGTCAAACTTTTGTCTCGATCGAATCTAATTCATCATTTTTCGATATTTCTGTAAGTCGTTATTTTACTTATTTGCATGTACGTAATTAAATTGTCAGAATATAAATAATGTACTAATTTTCCAACATTATTAAATTTACTCAATGATCAAAATTAGATCAACAGTTGAATTAATGAAGTTATAGTCATATAGACATTAATCATCAAAGGTTAGAGACCGTGTTGTCAAAAATAAAAAGTTTATGATCTAATTATACTTTTTGAAAAGGCTAAAGATCTCGACTGTAATTTTCCAGATGATAATTTGAGAGATAAAGAGAGATCACATCACATGGGTGGTTAGCAGTCGTACGTTAGTTAGTTAAAATGTTGTAATCACGTACGTGGTCGGTCGTTTATCCAACAAAAATCTTAAACGTGCGGTATGCATTACATTGCCTCTAATTAATATTTACTTTATTCACATCATCCCCCCCAATTTGAATGCCAAATGGTCTTTATTCAAAAGGATAATAATATATAAGCCACGTGGTTATGATGATAATAAATCTCCTTCCTTTTCATAATTTAAATCAAATTAAAAAATATTGTGCATCTATCGATAGAGTAAGATTGAGTAATAATATATTATTTTATAAATTTTAAGTGCATGCATAAGACATGACGCTTTATTTGATTTTTTACTTTAACAAACGTCTTGACATAAAGTGATGGTATGTTTATTGATAAAATATTTTGTTCATTTAAATTGCGATCGATGCAAGACTTCAATTCTTTATTCTTAAGATGAATTGGATTTGCATTAGTATCCATATTTTGATGACAATCGTTTTCCGAGATACAATAATCAATACATGAGATAACTACATTATAAATTTTGAGACTAAGTGGGGAAAGTGCATGATATGTAATGTATATTGGATGACAATGGATTGAGCCACACATGGCGGATTTAAGGGGGCGGGATCGAACTATAGTCCAATTTCGCTCCAGAAAAAATTCATTTTTTAGTGTAGAAAATTTTTGATCTTGAAGTGCAAATTTTTTTTTTTAGTAGCAATCCGAACTCCAAAAATTTATAGATCTGCCCCTGGAGCCACATACTCTAATAGCTACTATTGCATGAAATGTTTCTTTTGATTAAACAGTTGGTTATATAAAGTTAATATCTAAATCTTGATCATCATTAATTGGCTTATTCAATAACCTTTGAATAATCTTTCATTTAGTAGGTGATTTCATCATCGTATCATTTTCACTAAGATAATTCAAAATATATTAGGCATCTATCACATTTTTGTAGCGTAGACTAATAATGACTTCACATGATCTATGAATATGTTCAACTTCACCAACTTGTAGTTTAAAAACAATATATTCATTTGATCGAATCACGCAATATCAAAAACATTTTACAATGATTGTTGTCTTCGCATCAATGTTCCAAGCTATATTAATCTTATGGCCGGTTATATTGACACCACAATTTAATTGTATTAAAAGTATCAAATCTTTATTCATTATTACATTTATGCTCCCTAACTTTTTTCATCGTATTCTTATTTTCAACTTTCTTTTGATTAACATATCTTGTCCCTAATGATGCTTTTCGTCTTAAATTTATTTGCGTGCTTGAAAACGAAAGACAAATATTTAGTCGTAATTTTATTTTTAATTTTTACTTCTTTAAAAATATGATAGATAAATAAGTATTTTATTCTCCTTAACATAGTTTTTGAACAGAAATTGTCATCAGGGATAAGATGTACTAATTAATGAAAAATTGTGAATAGAAATTGTTGACGTTGGAAAAAGATAAGTACTATTTCCAAGCCAACTTAATGTTAAAGTATTAAAGTCGGGTGTGACCGTAGTGATCAACAGTTGTGTAAATGTATTGGAAGACCTATTGGTATAATCTTTGTAATAGTGCTTTTATTTCAACAATTGAATGTCCGACCTGAAGGACATTTATGTCTCTTATTTATAGGAAAATATGCAATCATGACAGGTAATTAATGCCAAGTTCAGGATTAATTAATTACAAGACATCTTTTTTTTGGACATTCATTGTGAAGTGATATTTGCATTAATTGTGGCAACTAGCCTAGCGCTTGATACTTGAAAGACAAGCTAGGCTGATGACGTGAGCTTGACCAAGTAGGGATGAAGTCCGACCTGAATATCCATGGTTGAGGTCCAACGTGAATACATTCCAAACTGAAACATTGGTCGAAGCTAGGGAAGAGGTCCAACTGGATTGTCTTTACAACTGGGTCAGGTCGACATTCCCATTAGTGGGCTAATAAAAAATTATATGAGTTAATGTGACAGCTCAATTCAGATATCAACAAAAATATGATGAAAAAAGTTAAAGACTTAAGTATGATAATGAGTAAAGATTATGAATTTTTTATACAAGTAAAATGTAGTTCGAGGTTTTACAGTATTGGCAAAATGCCAATTTAGCCCCTATTTGACCTCCATTTTCTAAAATTTATTTTTCTTCCAATTCATTTTCAATCACAAATTTTATTAAAATTTATCAAAACCTCTTTAAAAATATAATAATTTTTATCAGGGGCGGAGGTGGGGGGGGTCCTGGGGGACCAGGACCCCCAACTTTCTGGGGAAATTTTTTTTTTAAATTTCTTTTTTTTTTCTTTTTTTTTTTTAATATTGTGTTTGATTCTATTTGTTAGATAGATTATTCTGAGCAATAGTGGAGCCAATTAATTAATTGTAGCCCACAAATGTTGACTTTTGTTACTTTATTTATTACTAATTTACCAGTTTGTCCTGCTATTTAATAATTTCAATAACAAGAAGAAAGTATTGAAGTTAGTCTTTCAAGAATCGAACAAACACGAAGTGAGTATCGAATACGCCTAACTGCATTGAATCGATTGTATTCAATATCTTTTTTGTAAACTTTTAAAGATTATATGAAAAAAATATTAGATTCTCATAAAATTATTTCAATAATCGTGGTTTAAAAAAAAAAAATGCTGCCTCGAACCCCGAAAAGCCTCCCGTACCACCATTGTTTGAGGACCCCAACATTAAATTCCTCATCCCGCACTGATTTTTATCTATACCAAACAAAACATGCTCTTAACGTGCAAAAACAATAAGTGGCTTCCCGCACAAACGCGTAGTAATCCTCGAAAATATCAAAACAATGTCGGTGCTTCACTGCTCACTGACGTTAACGCAAAATTTACATTTGTGCACGTGAAAATTCAGTAAACCACCACATTCTTCTATAAATATTTCAATTCCCACCCAAAACTTCAAACATAATATATTTCTGAATCTCTCTTTTCAATTTCCCTCCAAATTCTCCATAATTAATTTTACGGGATTATGGTTAATTAGATTCCACATTTGGAGTTATTCGAATCCATTACTTGGATTTTTGTGGTTAGGCTCGACATACGTATGAGCTGTTTGCTGAATCTGCGTATTTCTTCATATTCAAATCATTTCATCACTGAAACCACCACCTTCTTATTGTTTTTGTTGTTAAGATTATTCAAGTTATTGTTGGGATTAAGCTTAAATTTCCAAATTATTATTTATTGTAATTATCTTGATTTTCTTGATCACCGTCGATCGTCGTCGAATTGGAATAATGGAGTCACGGGACAAGAGTCATTGCCAATTGCAAAGAGGTTTGTTTCGGCTTCTTTAAATAATTTTATTTTCCTGACATTTTTCATTCAAGTATGTAAATTTTTTGGGAGGTTTTTTTTTTTTTTCATTTTTTTGAGATGGTATTAGTGGAACCGACATTATTTTGTGGTTAAATTTGCAGAATTTATACTGTATTTTACTGTTTGTTGGATTTATTTATTATTGTGTTCTAGTTAAAAGAAGATGTCATTTATTTTATCATATATTTCAGGAATTTTTTGGTGAACCTTAAAAGCTGATCAACGGTTCATGTTTTCTTAAATTCAAATAATAAAATATAAATATAAAGATGTTTAGTATACAGCTAATAATTTACAAGGATTGAGTGTGTGTGTTCCTTCAGGGGCAATTTCTGAGTTATTTTTGGTTTTTGTAGCTCTTTGCTATTCAACTGATCAAAGGAGGCATGTATCCTCTCCATCAGTCATTGTCATAGGCAGTGGTTTTGCCGGCATTGCGGCAGCACGGGCTCTTCATGATGCTATGTTTCAGGTATGTACTCTGTATATATCTCAAAGTATGACATGCTCGATTAAAAATATTGGTCTTGAGGACACTGTATTTTTGCAGGTTGTCGTGTTGGAATCACGGGATAGAATTGGTGGTCGAGTTCATACAGATTATTCATTTGGTTTTCCTGTTGACTTGGGTGCATCATGGTAATTATAGTTTATTTCTCAAAAGATGTATGATCTCCTTTGTTTGAACTTTTAGATACCCCTCTTGATTCTTCGTACAAATTGTCTTCATGTTGATGCTTCAGGCTACATGGTGTTTGCAAGGAGAATCCATTGGCACCTGTTATTGGGAGACTGGGACTACCCCTGTATCGTACTAGTGGGGACAACTCGGTTTTGTATGACCATGATTTAGAAAGGTTTCTATGTAATTCTTTTTTACTTTGATACGTTATTTGATAAATTACTCTGTTCTTATTTGTGGCCTATCATTTTATAAGTTTAATATATTTATATTTATATATGGGAGTTTCAGATGGTGGTTTTCTCAGATGTTACTGATCGGAAATTTTGTTTTTACATTTTCAATCAACTATATGTCACATGTGGTTAGCGGCTAATATCTTGTTTCTATTTCAGCTATGCGTTGTATGATATGGATGGAAATCAAGTTCCTCAAGAATTAGTATCCAAGACTGGCGAAACATTTGAGAGCATCTTGAAAGAGGCATGTATACCCTTTTCTCTATCCCTCATTCCCTTCTTACAAATGGGGTCAGATATTTAATTTGTTTTTGTGGATTAGGGTAGGCACTCAATCTTTTGTTCCTTCTTCAACAGGAAATAATGTTTTTATAGGCATCTTGATACTGACTTACTTGTTACTTCATTCACTGCAGACTGATCTAGTAAGACAGGAATCTGGTGGGGACATGTCTATCCAACGTGCTATCTCGATTGTTTTCGAAAGAAGGCCAGATTTAAGGTTTTATGGATGCAATAACCCTATCACATTATCATTTTATTTTTCACAAGTTAACTGAATTTACTAAATAAATAAATCTCCCTTTTCAGGTTGGAGGGACTCGCTCATAAGGTGCTCCAATGGTACCTATGCAGAATGGAAGGATGGTTTGCTGCAGATGCGGATACCATATCAGTTAAATGCTGGGACCAGGTTAATTCCTCGATCTCTCTAGGTGCAGATTATTTCATCCTCTTTCATCTCTTGTATCAGCCTTTATCCAGATTTTGTTAATGAAGAAATTACTTTTATTGCGCAAGTAAGAAACTAGTTTTTGTGATTGCCATCTCATAGTTATTCTCATTCATGATCACTTGTTCATCTAGCCTAGAAAAAGATCGAGTCTGAATACTAGCCTAGAAGTCACTTGAACAAGTGCTATTATGCTAAATATTAAACTGGAAATCATGACATGTGCATGTAGTTCGCTTGAATGGTTGTTGATGGGTTGTCACATTTGTTTAACTGATTCACAGGAAGTGCTGCTTCCTGGTGGGCATGGGTTTATGGTCAGAGGTTATCTTCCGGTTGTTAATTCACTGGCCAAAGGTCTTGACATCCGGTTGGGACACAGGTTAGATATTGTAGTAGTTACTCCAATGGATACCCCCCTTCACTTTGATAGATAATTCATAATTGACTCATAAGCTTGCTTTTCTTGTTTATCTCTGTGCACTCTTAGAGTTACAAAAGTAGTTAGACGTTATAATGGAGTGAAAGTAACTGTAGAAGATGGGAGAACCTTTATAGCAGATGCTGCTGTTGTTGCTGTACCTCTTGGTGTTCTAAAATCAAATTTTATCAAATTTGAGCCAAGATTACCCGAGTGGAAGGAAGAAGCTATTAATGATCTTGGAATTGGGATTGAGAACAAGATAGTTTTGCACTTCAAAAACGTGTTTTGGCCAAACGTAGAGTTCCTGGGTGTTGTTGCCGAGACTTCTCATGGGTGCAGTTATTTTCTTAATCTACACAAGGCCACTGGTCATTCTGCCCTTGTTTACATGCCAGCGGGGCAACTGGCCCGTGACATCGAGAAATTGTCAGATGAGGCTGCTGCTAATGTTGCTTTTATGCAACTTCTAAAACTCCTTCCTAATGCTTCTCCACCGGTAATGTTGCATTTTTTTTGGTGTAAATTCTGTCTGTGACTAAATAAAATAGGCAATATGATCAAAGGTCTCTGTTTTTGCCCTTTTGTGTTCTTTACACCCTTCTGGTTGTGATCTTCCCCTGTTCAATTTAAAAAATTGTATGTGCATTATTAAATTAAACGAAGAAGCAAAAAAAGAGTATGAGTAATCAAATAACTTTGTATACCGGTGAATACTCAGATTCTGACACACTTAATATGCAGATCCAGTACCTTGTTTCTCATTGGGGCACAGATAAAAACTCTCTGGGCTCCTACAGCTACGGTACGGTAGGGAAATCCCATGATCTGTACGAGAGGCTTAGGATCCCAGTAGATAACCTATTTTTTGCTGGGGAAGCTACAAGTATTGATTACCCAGGGTCAGTCCATGGTGCATACTCCACTGGCTTGATGGCTGCTGAGGACTGCCGAATGCGTGTGTTGGAGCGATACGGAGAGTTGGACCTCTTCCAGCCAGTCATGGGTGAAGAGGTCCCGGTTTCAGCTCCTCTCTTGATTTCGCGTATGTAACATCTATGCAGTAAATTATTCGGAAACGTCGGAGTTTGCTAGCAGAAGGCACGCTGAATGCTTCATGAGAAATTTTGGAAATCGGATGGTTTTCCGATGAATGATTGAAGCATCAGTTAATGTCGTCTTCCGTGTATCCCTTCTGGAGAAGAATAAAAGTATGAAGGCTGTTCTTATGTAACTAGTAATGTGATGTATTATTGGCAATATATATGTTCTTGACAAAGCCACCTGCTTCGATGAACTTATTGCTAAATAAATTTATGGTCAATTTGTAGTAGAAAAAGTTGTCCTCAATCATCTCTTTGAACTTCTATCTTATGCTGATAGAAATATTTTGGGTAATTTCAGAGAATGTAAATTATTGTAGTGACTCAAGGAACTTTTTATTGTACGAGATTGTCCTTGTATTTCTTGATATCTTAATGACAGTGATCTTTCGATAAAACATACACTGATTTATAACGCAATGTGTGTGCATTGACTTGTGTGCCAGTTTGGGGGCGGGGGGGCGGGGAGGAGGACGATGTTGATTCCATCCAACACTACAAAAAGTTCTAGTTCGAGTTTGAGTTCAAACAAATATATGAAGAGGAGATGTTCATGTCTTTAAAATCATATGCTTTCCACTAGGTTCAACTGTTCTTCATCTGCAGATTCCTTCAACCTATCAGCAGCTTTTACAACCTGAAATAGGTTTTATGAATGATGCAAAGTAAGCACATGCCAACCACAACCCCACGAAAAAGATAAACCACACATAAGATTACCTCGGATTTCCAGTTTGTTCTAGCAGTTAGGATAAATAAAAACAACGTTTGTAAGATAACTCCAATGATCATCCCCCACCAAAATCCCTGAAAACAACAGCAGTTGCTTACTTAAAAAGGCCCTACGGTGTGCAGGGGAAAGCTTGAACCCGACTCCTACACAGTGATAGAATATTCGCGCAATTGAAATTCCAGATGAAAAATAAACACAGAATGCAGAACTCACTGCTGCTCCTAAACTTGTTTTGAATCCAAGAATGCATCCAATGGGAAGACCAATGATATCGTAAGTGACTAGGTTATCATATGCTACAGCTGCTTGCCATCCACTCCCAATGGCCACCCCTGAAATGCGCACAATCTTGTTATAAATTGCCTTGGGAGCTACTCTCCCCCCCGCCCCGACCTGCCCCTCCCTCTCCCCTTGGCTTTAGCACAAACATCATAAGTGTACAATATAATTAGACTCCACTTAGTCTAACAAATATATGCTTACACTAGCAGTTTTTTGTTCAACACTCTAGGACGCCAAAGCATGTTACCTGATAGAATCGGTTGAATTCCATTCAAGAACACGGAGATCGCAAGCAATGGAGCCAAACTGGACGTAGCCTCGATGACCTGAGAGTCACTTGAAAAAACTTTGCCTACCCAACCCTGAATATTGGCACGATTATAGTAAAAACTACGCTAACTAAGATACTTGTTTGGTTCACTACTATGACTGAGAACTTGGCAACCATCGGATGTCCTGCCCCTAGCTCATTGCTAACTCGAATACTGAAACCGCCAAAAAGGAAAAACAATCAATGAAACTTGTCATTGACCTGCATTGATTTATTTTTCTGATATGATGGGATTACAAAGAAAACAATACTAAGAAAATATCTAAAATAATTCAAACAAATGTGCATACCTGGCTGCAGTAGCTATTCCCAGCATTACTTGTATATCCCAGTTGAAGTAATTCATGCTGTAATTTTATAAAACTAGTAAGAGTTGATAATTAACATTTGAACTGACTAATTGTAGTATAGATGGCTGTTCTGAGACTCACCAAATAGAAATGGAATCCAGTGAGATGGTAGGATTTGGGAGGATGCCTGATATAAGCACAAGACCTTGGAAGTACCATATTTCCAAGCTACAGGAAAATGACAAGATACAGTACTTTGAAAAGAGAAAAGGAAGCAAGAAAAATGAATCCCGGGGGTTTCTTTATGATTAATAGTTGGACTGTGTGGAGTCTAATCATACTGTACACTTATCTCTCAACACACGGATATATTGGCTATCCCTACATGTATCAAGTTATCATAATATTTCTGCTACATAAAGGATATTAGGAGGTCAGTTTTTTTAAGAATGCAAGTGGCATGAGATCAGTACCTTGTGTACTTCTTCATCTCATTATAGTGAACATACCATGAACTAGTATTAATTTGTGTGCACGCTGATTCTATATTTATTGATTATTACTCTTGTAAGCAGGGATTAATGGTTAATCCTAACAGCATCCAAGTAAGGGGAAGAGAGAGCTCTAAATCGTACCATAACATAACGGTGGACACAACAGTGAGCTTAAAAAAAGGCCAAATGCCTCTAAAGGCTTGCATAGAGAAACCAACCCAAGTCTGTTTGCAAGGACTGAGAATAATGTAAAGGCCTTGCACAATCACGAGCACCCACCACGAGAAACTAAGTGTAAGAGCAGTTCCAAATAGCCCCCAATCGAACACATATACAACCAGCCAATTGAGCAAAACATGCAACAAAAACACACCAACAGCCATATAGGCTAAAGGGTTCACAATGTCCTGTGCCTGCAGAAACCTTTGCATTGGGCAGCTAATTGCAAATGCATATAGTTGAAGGATGAGTCCCCGAGAGAAGACTTGCCCGTCATCAGCAATGCTATCTGATTGGCCAATGGCTTTGAGGATGCGCCCCGAATACCAGTAGACGAATGTTAGGACAAGAGATGCACCAATATGCAAAACAATTGCTCTCTGGAAAATGATTCCCATTGTTCCAGACTGCTTTGCTCCATAAGCTTGGCCACAAACTGTTTGAACAGCACTTGACATCCCCAACTGCATGTTATCATCATTCATTATTCAAAAAGTTTGTACCTTCCGATAGCTTGTATAATTCATGTGTTTTTAGCTATTTTTCTTCATTTTTCTTTGTAAATATAATTTCGATTTCTCAAACATGTCTGAAATAAAAACGCTAGTATTTTTAAGTTCTCATGCATCGTAGGTTTCCGAATTCAAAAAAAATATTCAAACATACCATGACCCCATAAGCAAGGCCTTGAATTCCCACACTGGCAATGGAGGCTGCAGCAAGCTCTACTGCACCCCAGTGCCCCATGAACATCAGTGTAACAAAGCTCAGCATGTAATTAAATAGTCTAACTATAATTGAAGCTCCAGATAGAAACCACAGCAGTTTGGACTCCAATGCAATTAGTCCAGGGTACCACCTCAGCATACTCATTCCCACTGGCTTGTTTTCCAAGAAAATTTCAATTGCATCTGCTGATAAATCCTGAATCTGCTGCAGCAATTGCTGGTTTTCTTCAGATCCCATCTTCTCTCTACTTTTTTTAACGTTATAATAAACAAGATTTGAACTTATTTTTATTTCTTAATCTCAATTCGATCAAGTATACCAAACATGCCAATGGTGAACCTAACATTCCAGGTTGAAGCCGAGAGATGCACGTGGGGGCGAAGTGTAAAATCTATGTATTTTCACATATAATTCAGATGTAACTGAGGTATGTAACTTCCAAACTACCAGCCAGTGTAAATCTTTGGTGTTACTACAAAAGCATGTGATTTTAGTTGGTAAACCTAAAATATTAGGTGCATGTAAGAAAGAGGACATGAAGATTAGAGAGATAGTAGTACTCTGCGAATTTCATGTTTTAGAGCCGGCTTTTAGTTTTTAGCCAAGAGGACAACAGATTTCAACTCACTAATACGATTAATTAATTGAATTGTTTCTTTGTGGTTCCTATACAAAGCTTTTATCGATATGCAATAGCATGTTTGGCGGGACTTTTAAGCTTAACCAAACATGTTGTTAGTCATGTAATGTTATCCACGATGAACAACAAATCATCGGATAAAATGTTAAAAATATCGATAATTGTTTATTTGAAAAGCACAGTTCAATCACGACGAGTTTTCTCACATGTGCCATGTCATCTCTACATGGCGAGAAGCATAACTTGGTTTAAAGCACCACCAAACATACTCCCTAGGCTGCTGATAAATTCACATTTGAAATTTCCAATTCTTATGAGAACCAAAATGGACCAAGGGTGGGATGTGAAGTGCAAAAAGGTCTCACTTTGTGATACAAGAATTATCAATGCCTGTTTTGTCATGGAAGAAATATCAATTTGCAACGCATAACCCAAAATTTGCAATACTTTTTCGCATACCCATCAATATACAGCACAAAATCCATAAAAAGCATTAAAAAAAAAAAAAAAGGCATTCCAACAACCACGACAAGCCTGGAGGCTTTTTTTAGAGCAACACACACATCAAGTCCCGATTTCTGCTGAAATGGATAAACAACGGGTTCTAATAACTTATTCATGTCCATCGCGCCTGGTTATTTATTTTGTCAAGGCTAAGGAAAATTAAGTCATTCGGGGTCCAAAAAGTGGGAAGACTAAACACAAACAGGTTATGACAGTTCCAACAATACTAAAAAGTAGTTTTATAAGGATTCATGTTATAACATACAGTCTAATTATGTGGCATACAAAGTTTCAATTGATCGACCTTAGCTAGTTAGAGCAGATATTCAGAGGGACCAAAAATATTTGCCAAACATAAACTAAGGCCATCATTGAGTAATATGGTACAAAATAACCTTTGGCATAGTTCAAACTCCGTAGGGTATTTCCCATCAGTAGTGGAGTGACCCCACAGACGGTATCCCATTTAAGTTACTTCTGGTGTCCTTCCGACTCACATAATCATCACAGCTATTACCACTGCTGGAAAGCCTGTGCATTTGAGCAGAATTTGGAAGATCAAGTCCCTCTTTTCCCATCTGCTGCACTTCAAGAGGTGATAGGATCTTGATATACCAGACGCTGTTTACAAATTCCCTGGAAAGGACAAGGAAATACAAGACATAATTAATAAAAAGGATTCTTCATAACAACAAACTAAGCCTTATTTTATAAATTTGGGATCCTATAATTTCTATTCACTCCATTCGGTTCATGAAGCACAACCCAATAAATCCAACCAAAATGAACTGATGTATCTATTAGCCACTGACATTTTCAACACCCTGTGATACAACTCATTTTGTAATTTAGCTTAAATTGCTGACATACATTTTCTCAAACTCAATGCAGATTAAACGGGTCTTGACCTTGAGAATCAAGTCACAAATAGACAGCTCTTAATTATTCAATTTAATACCAATGCCAAGAGACAGAATCCTCACACAATCATTGACTTAACTCAACTTGCACTAGAAAGAAACTACCGAAATATGAAAGCAGCTTTGAAAGGTAAGAACGTCCAGGAGAGAGAATTTATGCTATGATCCGTGAATCTACAAAAATGTAAGCAATATCAGAATGCCAGAAAATGCTCAGTGCTTACTGCCAAGGGTCATCACCGAGGAGAAGAACATCATTCTCTCGGTCAACAAATACAAGCTGCCAGCCTGATCTCTGAGGGTCCTCCAGTAGGCCATCAAGGCCAAACATGCGAGCAAGCTCACTTCTCAGCTCTTGATAGCTGCTAAATTTGGAGATATCAAGTGACCGTCCGAAGGATCCGGACTTGTGAACCTGCAAGAAGTAAACTATTTGAATAGCTTCCAGGTGAAGAGAACCTACTATAGCACAAAGAAAGCCAAGCACACTCTTGAAGAAAGCCATTTTCCAGTACAATATGGATCAGAAAAGGTCATAAATATCTAGTGGAAAAACTAGTTCATTTGGGTGACACCACCTTGACAAACATGTCTTAAAATGTTCATCAAGGAAAAGCAAATGAAGGAAAAGTCACTACATCAAACCAAATAATCAATCAGAAGAATAAGTTTTGAGTTTATATGGAGCTAGAAATGTACAAGTTCATCCGTCCATTTGTGAAGTCCTATATTGAAATGCTTAAGAGGAATACTTCAACACTAAAGTAGCATGTAAATCATAAAATACACAAAATAATATGAGAATTAAATATATTTCGATGTAGGAAAAGAAGCAGAACGAGATGAAGCGTAGTCAAATAACCTAAATATGCTTGAAACATTTAAACGATTGGTAGCAGGACCTTTCTTTCTCAACTTGGTATTTACAATTTGACTTGATGACTTTTGTTTAAGACCTATTATCTAGTACCAGTACCTAAATAAGTAGCATGCTGTTTTGACAGCATGAATTGGAATCTACATTATGAATGCTAATGCCCCTCCATTTCATCCCAACATGAAAAGTCTGAGGGGATGAAAGACTCACAAGGTCTTAGTGTGGGATCAATTCAATTTAAATAGTTAAATTAGTCTACTGCCACCAAAACACCCTTCTGGTACATATATCTCTCGGGTGCCATTAAAATACCACTAGATTGAGCACCACTGATTGGGTAATTCTGTATCTGGTCAAAATCTAGGCTAATTGATCCAAGCAGGTAGCTCCAGTAGACCCATAGATCATGGTACTGTTTTAACTGAGTTCATCTCAACCAACTTATGCCTCCACCTTATTCCCTTCAGAATGATTTCCCAACTATTCTAATTCTTTATGCCCCAAAAGAAAGGTTGTAGCTAGCATACAAGATATATGGTTGGAATAGAAAACAATCTAACTCACCTTCACAAAGGTTCGAGCGGATGGATTACTTTGGTCCGCATTTTCCGAGGACTGCAAGAAACCCGATTCATCTACACAACTTGAAGCAGTCATGTCTGAGCTAAGAGGAAAATTGGTGCCCGTGGCACTAGTGAAAGTAGATGTTGCATATGGCATCGAAAATGATTCATTATCGCTGCTATTATTTCTAAGGTTTGACATCCCGTTCTGTAGTACAAGAGATGAGTCTGTATTAACTCCAAACAATATATTGTTATGGGAATCTGTCATGCCTTGGAATTCAGAAAATTCTCTACCAGGAAATGGTGGCAACAAGGTGGAAACCTCAGGTACTTTAGAATTAGGCATCATGAATTCTTCTGCCCGGGGCACTACAAATTGTGAAACCCTAGAAGGAAATTGAGGTTCTAATGCAACTCGTTTTGATGATGAGGAAGGAGAGACCAGAGTGCTGGGTCCATGCAAGTTCACTAGGTGGGATGATCCTTCAGGAGCAAATGAACTTAGAAGACTTGCATTATTAGATGCAGTTATATGGTTCTCAACGAGGTCAGAGAAGTTCTGTTGCTGGCATGTAGATGGCACAGCCTGCAAAGGTGTGAACTGGGATTGAGTGGCTGCTATATGTGAGCCAGCAGAGATGGTTTTGTTGATTTGTTGTTGATCTTGGAATTGATGTAGTTGCTGGGATTGCCGAATTTGCTGCTGTTGCTCATTAAATGTCTGATGCCGCTGCAATTGCTGCTGCAGAATCTGACCCTGTGATATTATATTGTTTTCCGGATAGCCCTGGAGGAAGTTTTGTTGAGAGTGGGACTGTTGCAACATCTGATTTTGTACAAGTGGAACAGAGCTATTGGGAACATTATGTTGAAACTGCAGGAGGGACTGATTGGCAATTTTGGAAGGATCTAATGAACCCGTTTCCTGGAGTGCAGCAGCAGCCATTGCTTGGTAAATATTAGGTTGTGAACCAAGCATCGAAGCACCAAGCCTTTGTTGCATCCAGGGGTTTACACCAAATCCCTGGAAATTTAGTGCATGCATGCCCTGATCTCCAATACCACCACGAAGCCATGAAAGTGGGGAATTCAAGTTCATATCACCGCTATCTTTAAGACCTAAATGAAGCAAGAGTAAATGATGATGAGTAATCAGAGAAGAAAAATCTAAATTGAGACAAAAGAAAATGAAACAACGACTTTTCAAAGCCACACTATTATAAACACACCAGGGAAGGAGGGCAGTCCAGATGGCCATGGTCGCTTCAATCTGAGGGAGAATGGTGATGGATACATGGGAAAGGTCGTTAGTGGTTCGATCTCCCACAAGGAAACTCGAGGTTGCCTCTCCCCTGCAGTTGATTCATCCCAACCAACCTGCAATAGCAAATAAAGGAGAACATGTTTCAAAATCATCAGGTTTAAAGGTACAGCTGTCAACATGGATGAAAAAACATTAGACCAGTTGAAAGCTCCATAACACATGCACAGCTGAAGTGTAGCAAACACAGAAAGGAGACAGTTGACACTAATAGTCAGGTTTCAATGAACTAAGAACACTGTACCATAACTCTTTTTAAGCTGGTCCTGGAGTAAATTTTACTTTAGGTCACAGACATGGATGGAATCACTTCGGGAGCTTTTTTTTTCTCATATTTTCTTCTTCCTTGTGTGTGGGGGGATGGGCTGGAGTTGGTTTAATATAAGCATGCCTATGGTTTCATCAAACGTCCCATTTTAGACTTTTTGTGCTTTTTGGTGGGAGAAGTATATATTGTTATGATTGAGAAACTATGCTCCTTGAAATGACGAGTACATGTAATTATGTGTGTGTGTATACCAGCCTTGTGTGTATTTATACCCGTACAAAATTGAATCGAGAAAGGAATATGAGTGGAAAAGAAGACTAGGTCTATATTTCGGTGGGTTGTTATGAAATTATTGACTCAAGAAGAAGGAACCCAGGTGCCTGCCTCTTGTTTCCTTTTTCTATATGCTAGTTTTGGATGGTAATTTTAGTCTGCGGCCCATGTACAGAGGATAAGATTAACGAAGAGATCCTTAAAAGTTTTCAGTTGTCTTATTTAATTCTGTCTAGTTCAGCGTATTAAACAAGTCCTAAAAGATCAGTCCAGATCATTTTTAAGGTTTTCACCAAATACATGCAAAAAGAATTAAAAGATTCAAATAGAACAAGTCAGAAAACAGGAGAAGTAAAACTAAAATTAACATGATTTGACGCAGTGGTATAATAAACCGAATAAAACTGCAAAAAGAAAAAAAGTCATGTACCTGAATCCAAACTCATTAATAACAAGACTCGATTAAATTCTTGATTTAAATTGTACAATAAGTTATTCTTTAATAAATTAGTGGCCATATATACTTTGATGAAATGTGTTTGAAATAGCATCTGATAAGCAAATGAACCTACATACTGATAGTTATTTTTTTGAACATAAATAAAAGGAAGGACGACTTGGGTGGTGAGGCATATCATATATTGTTTAGATATAAAGAGACTCTTGTTAGAAAGAGTAATGCAATTTCAGTACAAAACTCTAGAAAAGGGAGTAGACCAAAATTAATGATGTGCAACGATATGTGTAGTATTAGGCAATGAGACTGGAGCCAGACAATGACTAAAAACAAGATATGTAACAGGAGCGATTAAAAAAGATCAAAATGCTTAACGAGAACATAAAAGTGGAAGACAGAGGATTCTGCCTATGATGATAGAGAACATGAGCAAGTGCATTTAGAAATTGAGGTAGCAGTGGCGCTGTCGTAAAAATCTGTTCTCCACCTTCCCAAGACCACCACTGCCCGGTTTGGCATTTACCCGTCTCTCTTTTAAATTCTGAGGTGAAAAAACAAGCAACTAACTTGAGCATTATATAGCTGCAATATATAGCTGAGGTTATACAGAGACAGAAATCACTTATGGTGGTGTACGAGCTGATGGTGATGATTTGGACTTTTTCATGCTGCTTTATAATGGTTCAGGGGCTGGGGGATGACGTGGTTTGGAGTTGTCCCCTTTCAGGTTCTTGGTGGTACTAATGGTGGTTCTAAGTTCAATTCTCTCTCTTTCGGTAGCTATGACGCAGCAGTGCAATCACTGGAATGGAGTACGAATAACATTCTTTTGCATTTGAACATATTCTAACATTTCACAAAAGAATAAACGATTTTCTATAAATGGAAGTGCATGTTAAATGCAAAAGTACATACAACTATACAGTATCTCCATCCATTCACGGTTATCAATTAGTAGATACAACAATACGCTTGTAGCAAACTGACCATCATCAGTGTAAAAAACAAAAAAGCCAATGTGTGCATAGGACTATCTTTTACTAACCTTCACTGAGCGCCAATGCGAGTTTGGCCAACGAACAGGATCTAAGTCGCCAATGCCAGTAATTGTGCCCATGTACCTGAGTTAAAAAATATAAATTTCAGTCCAACATATACCCATAATTTTTCTGTTTGTGTACACATCTTTATATTTCCACGAGTATTTGTTTACATGTATATGAATAGACAGACAAGCGGAAGGGGAGAGATCAGAGTTTATGGCGAATTTAACATTCTGGTAATATAAAGAAAGGAAACAAAAATAAGCCTCTGAAAGTCAAATAATGGAGATCGAAGCATTAAGAAGGCATAGAAGCATACTGCATGACATAGTTATCTCGAGAAAAGTTTGAACATTAGGGAATGATCATATTGGACAAGGAACATTCATTGAAATAACAACATGACGCATTTTTCTTGAACCATAAAAAGTTGAATTTCATTTTAGTTTTTGATCACCATTAACAAGGTCAGAGTCTTGCACCAATACAATATCAGATTATGTCCACGATCTTAACATTCACTATTCCACATCCCTGGCAAGGCCATGATTGTTTCCCGTTCAAATCTAAATTTCATCAATAAGTACCAAATATAAAACATAATGTTGTCGTTTTTAAATTCAACATACTTAATTAAGAATTGTTAATTAGCTAAGTGAGAATAAACAAGCAAAGCATAGGAATATTCATTGCATTTTCAGCTTGCAGGTAGCAAGCAATAACAAGATATATTCTTGGGGAATACT
The DNA here is from genome assembly GCA_023638005.1 of Forsythia suspensa. Lineage (NCBI taxonomy): Eukaryota > Viridiplantae > Streptophyta > Magnoliopsida > Lamiales > Oleaceae > Forsythia > Forsythia suspensa. Next base: position 561,036 of record CM042667.1, read on the forward strand.
GTATAAAATATATTCATCAACTCGTTCATGTTTGGAACACATTGCATAACCAATCAAAAACAATCTGAAACGAAAGACATTGAACAAATCAAATGAACCTAGTCACACAATTCACAATCTAAAGCCAGCAGACTCACACACAACATGAATCTTGCATTTGCTCAAATTTGCTACAAACTAACTATGTCATTCATACACTATTGATCTGACAAATAAAGACATTTCTTGTAGGCAACTCAAATAAAATGCATGGCAATGACTTTGGCCGATTGATAGTGAGGGCTCAAAAGAATTAGATTTCCCACCACAGCTTTAGATAGAGAGGTCAGATTTATGTCTCCATAGTCTATACAAGTGTACACCATTTGACTCGCTGAAGTTTTAGTGCAGGAGGACAATCATATAAAATGTTAAACCGCGTTGTTTTGGCATAGATTTTCGTGCATTATCACTTCTACTTGTCATTGTCAAAACCATTCGCAATTTTATGGGCTAATAAAAATCAAGACCTGTAAGGAACTAAAGAAGAAATTTCCAGACTACAGTCTCATATTAAAAAGATCTAAAATTTGATGGGAAAAAATCCATTAATAAAAAGCTAAGCTGTGAAGGAACCCTACCATGATAAGATATCTCAATGGGCAATCTACACTAACTCATGTTTTTTCACTTTATGTCAATGAATCAATTTAAAAGCTTCTTTACGCAGTAATTAATTAATTCTCTTCAGTACATATTACAAAATTACTAATTCAAACAGCTGCTCTAATGACAATATTGACACCAGTTCCTTTTGACTTCAATACTCCATGCGCTGAAATTCGCCTCCACTCCGCAGTTTGTAATTAGAGTTGGATCTGTCAATACCTTATCAATTTTAGCTTTCACTTTTTGTTAATGGGAAAAAAATAGAGATCGCAATTTAGAAACCTTTTGAGGCTCATATTGATGTTCTCTGCAGTTTGACTTAAGAGACAGATCTGACAATACACTCTTCATTTTAACTTTTATCTTTAGTTAATGGAAACAAGAATACAGGTTGTATTTCAGAAATTGAGGTGTTCATATTAAAGTGCAACAGACAGAATAACGACAAAAGACGGAAAGCACACGAACTTTATATGTGCTGCTACTCCAACATTTTATTGCATGCTAATTAAAATTCTCTTAGCTTCATCTATAATTGCAGAAAACACACTGTTAAGAAATTATAAGAACGCTGTAGAACCTTCAGAAAAGATATGTGACCCAGGTAAACGCTGAACAGAAAGAAACTGACTTATGCTTGATGCTACTCCGTTCCAAAATCTCTCAATTTCATCTAATAAGTTCAACCAACTACAGCAACTTTTTAGGTGCAACAATAAGTTAGCATGCAAGTGTATACACAAGGAAGATATATTACAAGGAGAATGATCCTTTTTCTCCCTTTTTGGTGAGAATGTCCAGAAAAAGCCAGACCTACCTACGAACGCTTGACTCCTCTGTTTCAAAAAGCATCCGAAAGCGCATTCCCACAGAAACTCGTGTATGATACACAGCTTTAGCATATTTTGCAAGAGGTATGACAAACTCTGATGGACTGGCCCTGAAATTAAGAAGAGCACAAATGTTACAAATGAAAAAATATATCTGTATAGCACAAATACAAGCAGATTGTTTACCTTGGATTGTAAAAGATGGTGAAACGACTATTCGTAGCTGCTGCGTGAGCTGCTGCCGCAAGGAGACCTATTTGCATGCTATCGCTTGATAAAACTGACGATGGCATGACAGCTTGTGGACGATTAGCACGCCGAATCCCCAAAAGCAACTGATTATTTTCATTCCTGATAGAAAAAAAAAACTTGATTTAGAACAAGAATACTTCCAATAGCTACAAAGAGATGAAACCCAAAACTGCAAATAGCATGACAACAGACAGATTTGCAGAGTAATAGTATCAAATATCAAAAAGTATATATTAACCATGTTAAGCCTACTGTTTCCAAGGCTCCTTACTAATCTCCTCTGCAATGAAATTTTCAGCCAAAAAAGAAGTTTCTGTTCACAATGCAAGGCCTACTACTTTCAAAAGTTTCTAACAGATCTTCTCACTGGTTGTGAAACACAGTAAGTTAGGAAACGGAAAACTTTAGTTCAGGCCACTATTCGTCAAAAGAAAGCACAGAGTGCAGATATTCTATACTAAGATACGATAACCAACCACCACCCCCACGGGAAACCAGATAAGCATTTTCCCAAGCTACTTAACGAGGCGTATGCTCTCCAGAAAAATGGACACATTTCCAAGTACTGCTGCAACAAACTACAGAAACATATAAAAAACAGTAACATATAATGGGTATATGTAAACATACTTATATAAATTAGCGCACACACGCAAAAACACGCAAGAGAAAGAGATGCAAACACGTGAAATCTCATTCATGAATATCTCACATGCATGCAGACAACTGCCTACCAGATGAAAATCACCGAGTCTCCAGCAATAAGTCTCTTTGCACTGACGAACACACTCCACCCCGTCGTAAGGAGATGCCTCTTGGGCTGTCCTGTAAATTCGAATTTTGGATTAGCACATAAGATGAACTGCAAATTTCAGAAGTTGGTCACCACATCTAAAAAGAAAACATGATATCTTTGTAGATTATGCATGAACCTCCTTAGCCCTCAATAAAAAGGAGAAGATACAAGAGCTAGAGAAGAAAATCATCCAACAACCAAAGTAATGTGACACCGTGATAATCCAGAGCCGCATTCAGCAAGTCTGGTTACATTTTCCACTCAATTGCAGAACTAAATATAACTGGTTCCTTAAATTAATGAGACATAAGTTTTACCAAGATCATCTGGCTTGTTTCTCTTCCAAATCACTAAATCAAAGACAGATTAAATGGATTTTTTTTTAAAGGACCTCTGACACGCCATTTAAGTAAAAGTGGAGGTGCTATGGAACACATTAATATTCGGCATAAAGAGAAGTCGAAGGGGCAGTGCCCATAATAGTAATTGGACCATTCCAATTTTCTGCAATTTCAAAGCTGTTATTCTCCATTTCTCAAAGCACACTTCGTAACCTTCAGTTTGGTGGATTCTTTCTTCCAAGTCTTTTGTTAGATATAAGCATTGAAACTAACCAGATGGTACACAAATTAACCATCCAGTAAGGCATTTCAACTAGTGGCAATTCCCAGAGTCTTCCACACACCTGATTCAGCAGTAAAAGAGATCCAGACAAGCCCTCAGTTGACTTTACACCAATTTAAGCAGCCTCCTCGGGATGAGGTAATGATCATACATGGAAGAAGCCAGATTTCCTAATTTATTATCTTTTAATTCTTCATCATATCAAAGAAATACCACCTAGTTACGATCAACGGCACTGTGATACAACCAGAACACTGCACTGCCAAAATCTAACTCAACTTTTCAAGCCTCAGTCAAGTTTTATGATTCTTTTGGGCTCCAACTAGTTGCTATCTGTAATTTCCATCACCAAGTTTCCACAATTGCAGGAAGCTAACAGCTATCCATATGTCATATTAGAACTTCCACCAACTGTCAAACTCTAAGTAACAGACCTCAATCATGCTTGCAATTACAAAGTAATCATCCCTCGCCTCCACTCCCTTCCATAACAAAAAAATAAAGGATAAAATAGGAGACAAAACAAAACAAAACCAGCAGCTTACCCTTGCGCCACCAAGATTGCTTTTACATCTCCCACTCTGAAGAGTAAAATTTCAAAATGGAGCTACTTCTTGGTTGAAAATGTGGGGACAAACTGTTTTCTGATAAATAAAAGGACAAGTTGACAGGGAAGTAGCACAAGAGGCATTAAGAGTGAAAGGAGAGGACTGCAAGAAGCCATTGAACAGGAAGTGGAAACAGTATGCATGCTTAAATTTTGTAATCACCAAAGTAACCATGCACGGTTAAGGAATACTTTTTCAACACTCAAAAACAAATTAAATTTCCAATAAACCATTCCTAAGGAATACTCACCTCGAAAAATATGCCTGAACTTCCACTCATTGCCATGGAGATCCTTCGCAATCAACTCTTGACACGGAGGTGTTTGTGAGTAATCCTGAAGGAGCAGTAGATGACAAATTAGACAAATAACAATATATCATAGAAATTGTGAGGTCAGATTCTGGAGGAGCATGGTACACATCAAACATACAAGAGGGGGAAAGACTTTCTCAGCTGCTCGGCGAGGGACGGAGAATCCTCCATGAGTGCTGGTGTCGCTTGCAGTCAATGTTTTACAGAAATAATTGGTTGGCTGTTTACTCGGGGTGCCAAGTTCGGCTGGCAGCAGGCACATGTCCTTTTGCTCTTCCTATCAAAATCAATGAGTTAATAAAAAGAGCAACCATGCGATAAGAAGATACATAAATAAACAAAGAAGTCAAAGTTCAGTACGGGACTAAGTGGTTGCAAAGTCATCTGTGCATATACTTCATCTGTTTCAACATCTGCCTGATATAAGAACAAAACCTGTTAATATGTATTCAACGGCGAAATAAGATACAGTTTAACAAATATTAGAGTTTGAAAAGCAACTTACATGCATAGTCACATTGTGAAGCTGGCATATAAGTTGTGGTGATAAGCCGGGATAGTTAGGGATAGTGGCATCTACTTCCTTGTTGGTTGAGGCAGTAACCTGTTCATAAAATAATGATAATTGAGAGCATAAATTATCAGGAAGTGTTAAGGGCAACGCAAAAGTAACACTATATAGCTTCAGCTTTCAAGTGATATCATTCCTGAAGCTTGTAACTACAACATGACCCATGAGGACATTTTCAACCACCGCCCCCCAAAACAAATGCAGAGAAACAATCTTGGTAGAAGAAATGAAAAGAAGTGCAGCACACGGTGACAGGTCACCCTGTATGCCTGTATCTTCCTAGCTTCGACCGATAATTCAACGACCAAAAGTTTTTCATTTCCCAGGAATACTATGTAATGAGAGTCCACATGCAATACACCAATAAACAATAAATATGTTGTAAACAAACTGACTACACTTGATACCTATAAAACTTGAACAGCATTCTCAGATCATTGTACTATTGATGTACAACCAATTTCAAGTGTGACACACAAAGTGCCTTATTTTTACATAGATGATAGTAGGATAATATGTTCTTATAAACTACCAGCCACCAATAAATATGTACAATCACTTATCCAGAATTTAAGAAAGAAGGAGCATCCATACGCTATCAAAACCATATGAAAAGTTGCATCAGTGCATTAGTAAGTAACCTAAGCATATGCACTCTTCATCTATAGTGAACTCACAAATACACAGGCAATCAAAACTAACCAAACATGCACCCTCCCCAGGGATAACACACACTGTGTATACACCCTATCCTCTGAATGGCATAGAAAATTTCGAGCATATGTCTTTCTTTCAAGTACAATCCTAGTTACCTGCTCACTGTGTCCTTGGGGGAAATACACAACACGGCTCCCGACTTGTGGAAGCGACACCAGAGGACCCGCGCACGCATGCCACAGCTCTGAATTCAAGCATTTCTTCTCACCTGCCAGCACCCCCAGCCCAAAAAAAACACTAAAATTAAATATGTCCCATAAAAAATAACTAATTTAATAACTAAAAAAGAAAATCCATATGCATCTATGAAGAATTTTAAATAAAAAATTAAATAAAACATACCTTCCTCAGGCTGAGGATTAAAGCCCGCAGAAGAAGAAGAAGAAGAAGAAGATAACCTCATATTCCAGAAAAATGAAAGCAGCTAAAAAGAAAAACTCCTAATATATCACTCCTAAAAATAAAATATAAGGAATTTATTTATAAATCAAAAAATAATCTTGAACATATGACTTGACCCCCACACCCCCCCCAGCCCACCAAAAGAAATTTAAACAGCAGCCTCACATATTCTTCGTTTATACCAAGAAAACCCCCAACCCAGTTTGTAATTTCCTTTTCTTTCGTTAAAGAAAAAAACAAACAAATGAAGAAAAATTTCTACTACTAAGTAAGGCAGATCTCGAAGAATTTAGCAGTTTATGAACCCTAAGAAGATGCTACATAGAGCAATGAACCCACAAGTAACTGAGAAACAGAGAAAGAAAAAGAAAAAGCAGAAAATGATGAATAGCTTTGTTATCACTATTGAGATCTCTCTGTGGAGAGCTAAAATGGAGCTTCAGATCTTTATGCTTTTTTTTTTCACCTTTCTGGTTTTTATATCTATTATATAATACACACAGAGGCACACAGCCGATATCTAGAGAGAGAAAGAGGGTCTGAATTTAAGGAAGCTTGTAGAAGTGAAATGCTATACACGAGCTAATTTAGGGAAGTGTGATATTTGCATCATGGTGGGAAAATCTACCACTTAATAAGGTGAATTTCTTTCATGTAAAATACCAGTTGAGTTTTAAATAGTCATTATTTATTATTTATGATGAGATCAGGACGAGATCCAGAAATTTTTTAACTCGAATTACTATTGAAAAAAAAAAAATCGTACGAACTAAAAAAAAAAATTTTACTTTTTTCGGGGCGGGCCCGGGCTATTAAACCCCCCCCCCAATCCACCCCTGGATGTGACGTTACAATTTATAAATATCAAAGACTAGTTAATCGTATGGACAGTGATTGTTTACTACGGTGTATAGAGATTGTTCGACAAAAAAAATCGATGAGATGACTGATATTTTCAAATATTTTGCATTAATCGCATCTTCTTTACCAATATGTATTATTTTTGTTGAAAATATAAACATGGCCAAACAAAATAATATTGGATGTGTGAGAATTTTAGCTCTTTTAGATTGATTTATGTCTCGACTAAGAGCTACGCAGTGCTAGTATGTGTGGATGTCTTTGTGGCTAGTTTGCTCAAGCAGGTCTATAACTTTACCCCGTTTAAGAGTTTTGTAGTCAATTGGTCGTCATTTACCTTTTGGAACGTTGCAAACTTGATATATAGGGTCCATGTTATTAGCCGTAAAAATTGGTTGGAATATATGTCTTCAAGCTCCAAATAATCTATATGGCATCCTACTTTTCGACACTCTCTCATAATTAATAGATAGCAGCTATTAAGTCGCCACATCACGTCCATGCATGTGATTTTAGCAGTAATCATTATACAGTCTTTTCATTTGGCGACATAGTCATTTATGTTGGTATGAATCATTCGTTTAAATAAGATTTGTAGTGTCACATTTGATGCTTACTCGAAATATATAGCACGACTCAATTTCTTTTCTTGTCGAAATGTTTGCTCTATACAAATCTCCCGTGCTATTTTTACCATGCCTTTTCTTTTCTCCAACGTTAATCTTCAATCCACCTTTATGGTATCTTGTTCGCCATATTCATCTCATTGCTTCAGATAAAAAAAAAAACAAAGTAGCTAAAAATTGTCAAAATGCCTTCTCTCATAGCATGTCTAGGCTAAGCTTGAAAAGGATACTCGTAAGTAAATTTATTTATTTTTTGGTTCATTGTAAGTAAAGTTACTTATAAGTAAATTTCAAATTAATAAGTTATCTATGTATGTTTGGCAAAAAAATTTGTAGATTAGACATAATGATTCTTACGGAATGTGTAAATAAAAAAAATATTTTGATCTGTTGATAAGTACTTATAAGTACTAACAAACATGATCTAAGTAAGTTGTTCAGAGTTTTTTTTTTTTTTTTTTTTTTCCTTACTTAAAATAGAAGAAAAATTATTTAAACGTGCTCAAAATAGAGAGTTAGTGCTATTTACCCAACTTCCCTTTTGGACCTGGACTTCGGGTTAACAAAAGTCCTCGAGTGTCAATCAAAGACACTGAGATGTGGGCTAAAAACGAAAAATTAACACAAATAGCACAGAAATAGGACATATTCCAGTTTAGCACTATTTCAAACTTTTCAATTTTATAACCATTTTTTTTTTTTTTTTTTTATTTCTACCAACGAAAAGATGAAAGTTAATTCTCAAAAAAAAATTAACTATAATAAATTAAACAAGTTTCTAAATATACTAAAAAAAGCTTCTTGTTATACTTTCAAAAAGTTACAATTCTAATGTGTGTACATTGGAACATAACTAAAATTTCATCGACGTCCAAATTAATGTATTTGTTGTTCTCATTTCAAGTGCCGCTGTAATTGACAAATGCATTGACTGCACAAATAATACAAATATAACATATCATGTATGTTTAGAATGATCTAAAATATTGAATGCAGAAAACTAACATACTCTGCAACGGAACAAATATACTACGTTATCAGTTAACTAACATACAAAACAACATGGGACGTAACATCAATCATATGTGAAAAAATAACATGTAATGAAATAATGTCACCTATCATCTTTTATAACGAAAATCACCTTAAAAGAAATCAAGTATGAACTTGATGAAAAAAATGCAGAAAAACATTCAACAATGGAAATTTATTGAGTCCATAAGAAGAAGAAAACACAGAATGAGTCATTCAAATTGTAATCTTTTAATTAAAATCGTTTAATTGAATTTCTATGGAAATAGTTTGTGATGTTCTCAATTTCATGTTCTTAATGAATCTCAATCAGTTCAATCGATTTCAATGAAATTAATTTTTGTCTTCGTTCTTGATGAATCGATTTTTCAATTTTCAAATTCTCTTCACGTGATCGAATTAATTTTGGTTTGTTATAGTAGATGAATGTTGCAAGTGAATTTTGTTAAATTTTGGACATAACGGTTTTGATCGTGTTTATTGATTGATTTTTTTTTCAAACATGACGGCATAGGAATATAATTTTTTTTCCCCAAATAAATAGGAATGTGATGTGTAATTTGGCAAGATTTATTGATTTTACATAATTTTCATTTTAGGCCTCCTATTTATTACATTTGTGTAATTTTCCCTTAAAATTAGTTAGGTGTGGATAGTCCGACTTGGCCTTCTAGGAAATTTAGGCAGTGCTGGGTCTAAGAGCAACCTATTCGAAGCCACTGAAAACCTAGTCTTTGGCAGCCCAGCCTGTTATGCACCCCGAGTTTGATGAAATGTGGATTAATTTAATGAATCGCTATCTAACTATACACAGAGCTACTACTTAATAATTAAACTTTCAAACTTATCTCAATGGTCACCCAGCATTGTACCGTGTTACTTATTCATCACTGAGATGGATTCCGTTTCATCCCTTTGACGAAATTGCACATGTGGCTTACGCCAATCCGACGTGGCACCAATTAAACATTGATATCAGTAAAATTAAAAGCAAAATAAATAAAAATAAAAACAAACAATTTTTAGCAACCCCGTTGCACCCATAATGGAAAAAGAAGGTGCAACAATGGCCACAACTCTCTCAAGTTCTCCCACCACCACCTCGCCCCCATTCTTCAATTTCTCTCTTTTCCTCATCAACTTCCAACCATTTACATCCCACTCCCACCACCATACTCCACCACCACCTGTCCCACCCCCAAATGAGTTTGGATTAAGATGTCGGACATGGTTTGGATTAAGTCTTCGAGATTATTTGTTTTCTTAAATGAGTTTTGATTTGAGGATTTTTTTGGGTGGATTTTAAATGGAGTCTTGGTGTAATTGAATTAAGAGATAATTGGGTATATGATTTAGAGTAAAAAGAATTTTGGGAAACGATGTAATTTGGTGAATGGTGGTTGTGGTTACTTTTTGATGGATCTTGTGTGCTGGGTGGTGGCGGTGAATGGGTGACTTAGGACATGGGCAAAAAATGATTGTTGTTGGCTGGGTGCGTGGAAGGATGGGGTGAGATGTCTAAGGAAGATGAAGACATTTGTAAAGTCGTGTTTTTAACTATATGGAAGTAGCATTTTGTTGTTTTTGACGTAATTTAACGTCTAAACGGTGCCACATTAGATTTCCATTTGCCGCCTAGACAATTTTGTCAAAGGGATGAAACTAAATCTATCTAACCTAGTAACGGATGAGTAACGCGATACAATGTTCGTTTATTAATTAATTGTGCAAAATACACTTCAGTGACCATTGACATGTTTGATAGAGTTTATAAACTAGTTTATTTGACTAAAATGGTTTATTTGACCAAAAATAGTTTATTTGACAAAAAAAATTGCTTTGTTAGCCTGACATTTTTTACCATTCTTGGTCAAATAAATTAGTTTATAAACTCTACCAAACATCTCTAAATTAACCCACAAAATGCTAATGAAAATAACCAAGCTATGAGCAACCAACTCACAACATGATACAAAACTATTCCAAAATTCACTTTTGTAACTCTGATCTTTAAAAATAAAGAAAGAAACATTGGGTAAGATTGTCTTTCTTAAATCGAAAATACAAATAAATACGAAAAGACAAATAAAAAAATAAAAATTAGGCTACCACAAGATAAAATATCGTGCAAAATGTATATTTATAAACCACAAGATAACATATTGTGCAAAATGTATATTTATAAACTATCTATCTTCTATGCGAAGTTCCAATCTCACTGTACAAATAATATCCCCATAAAAATACGAGTAGTCAACTTGTAAATGGTTCGTGATGGTATTCTCTCATCAAAAAATTCCAAGCAAGCAATGCAGCACCTACAGCAGGCTCCACCTAATTTTATTTCCACATATAACATAAGATAAATAGGATGAGTAGCATATAAAACAGAAAAAATATGAATAGGAACTCACAATGAAGCCAGTAAATCTCTTAACCAATTCATCTGAAAATGAAAATGTTCGATTTTGCTTTACCAGGTTTTTAGACACAGAAAGAAGGGTAGTATGAGGAATGAGGAAAAGAGAACCTGTTGAACTAAAACGTTCAAATACAAATTTTCTGGCCACAACATACAAAAAAGACGACATTACAAAAACGGGATAATAGTAAATACTATTGCTCGCTGGCTTCCACAACCAGGTGGTATTTAGCAGACTTGACTTTCTGATAGTTTTCAGGGTCTTTTAGAATCGGAATATTATGCATTATTGAAGTGACAGAAGTCAGATACTAAATTTTCAAATTGTAACGCAAGTTGTATCTAATCATATTTACAATAATTCATTTGCATATCTTGCCTGTATTAGTAGTTTTAGAGGTTATCTTAAAATCTGGCTTCCATTCAGACACGAATAAACATTGCCCTTTTACAGGCAAGAACTATGTGAAAGGTTTAGCAGAAGGATAATGTTAATATATGCTCACCTTTGGACGAATTGGCAGAGCCCCAGGGAAGTCCTTTGAGATGCAATTCATTACTTCATTACCAATGTCCCATCTCTTGTTGGCTTCAAGGACGCCACCAACCATTACAAGAGGAAAATGATCTTTTCCATCTGCAGTTAGGTAATTGTATAAAATATTTCAATTAAGATGAACAGCTTAGGAAGGATTTCATGCTCTGTGCGTAATAATATGTACTTGGCATATATCAAATGGAGCAGATGGAGGAGTTCTCTAGTGCTTTCTTGTGGTGTTCATTTTAAATTGAGCTTTTTGTTTGGCTACCAAATTAATTTGATATTTTCAATATCGAAGTGACTAAGAAGAACCTCGCACTGTATGGGTTTTGGTATAAAGATTTATGAAATATTCCAGCATGAAGCACTGAAAATTACATTCTACAAGTTGACTGCAGTTGGGCGCTAGGAGAAAGAAGTGTTTTTTAAACTTATTTTCAGATCTAAACAGTGCCATATATGATTCAGCTTGTCCTGGCAACTCTAAGTACATATGATTAAGCTTTATTAGCTTTTTTTTTTTACAATCTTCATGGATATTTTACTAGATAATTTGTCTTTAATATTTACTTATAAAATGGAATCAAAGGAGGATAACCGTGTGTGATTACCTTCAAAATGAAAAGATTATATTCCTGTCCAATATTCAACTACTCATGATGTTGCCTAAGAGAAGTCTATGTATTATTTTAAAAAATGTTTTCTTTCAGTTAATTTTAAGATACAGAATGCGGTCGGTGATGCCATCTCCTTCCCATTGCCACCCGCAGGGATAAAAAGGAAGGCAGAAAATGCCATTAAGGATTCAGAATTTTGTACACATCAAGAAGAGAAAAGGTGCTATGGGGTACCCGAGGCTAGCAAGATCTCAACACATGCAGGTGAGCTTTCAGAAAATGACTCGTGAGATTTCAACAACACCTTCATTCATGTACTAAGTAACCAAAGGCACAACTCTATTTCCCAGATCTCGCCTCTATAAATGAAAGGCTAGGACCAACATTCAAGTGGATGGGCGAGGCACCCACTTTCAACCTGCACGTGACAGCATAAAGGTGGCTTCACATGGCGTATATGTCAATAGGATTTGAAATCACATACCAGACGGTGTGGCACATGCAGTGTGTGTATTCTGATATTAGTTGGAAGGGGGTTCTGAAATTGATGGCAAATGCAGGGCACTGTATTTCATTATCTAGGTAAAGTAGGGTATATAAACTGTACGCGCAAGAAATCAATGAGGAAACCCTTTATAGGTGATATAGATGCATTTTCTACAGCCATTGGAATAGTGTTGGCGATTTGAGTCCAAACCTTCTGAATTATACAATATTTTGTAGGTTTGATATGTTACACTTATGCTAACAGCATTATGATTAGAAATTGGAGTTACAATGTGCATCCATCCATGTAAACTCCTAGCGAGGGCAGGTATAAAGATCATATCCACATGCCATATTTCAAAAACTCTAGGCTCTGAGATTTTCACATGTCAATTCATGAATTCAAAACCGTACCTTCACCGCATAGATCCAATCTCTGAACAACAGCTTTCACACTCAAAGCCAATTCTTGAACGGCATCATGCAAGATCTTGTTCGCAACAAGATCACCTGCTTCTGCACTAGAAACCACAACTGGAACAAGATCTGCAATCCGAGCCCAAGATGGATCTGCATATGTCCACCTAAAATCAAATTCAAGTAACACTTGAGACCTGTTACTGTTCTATCCACATTTACTATAATTAGTTGAATCTACATATCATACAAGGAATCAGAAGAACATTCAAAATAAACTTGCATATAGAGAATCTATCATCTACTGAAAGAAGAAATAAACCTGAGTGACCAAAAAGATGCAAAGTTAAACTATACTACAACCCAAAGTAACTCTTAACATACAAACTGAGCTTCAAGGAGCTGCTATATTCTTATTGCCACTCCAAAAAAACTCAATGATACTCAAAATAACATTAGTGCTAGTAGATAAATTATCATTTGCCATAGAATATAACTGAGTTACTCAACTCCCAAAATTTTGATTTATTTACTCCCCAACAGTCAAAGACCATTAGTGGCAGTAACTAAATTATCATTTGCCATAGACTATAACCGAGTTATTCAACTCCCCAAATTTTGATTTATTTACTCTCCCCAGTCAAAGACCACTTCTCTTTGCATCAAGATACAAGATATTCTTAATAAAGACACGACTTCATCTTTATCTTTTCTTTTATTCTGTTTGACAAAATAGAGTTAATCTTGTTAACAACACAGAATATACAGCATGTAAAACAAGACATCATCAAATTCAGTGGCGAAAAGGAATACAAAACACATTACAAACAAAATAGAGTCCACTAACTTCAATGCTGATCAATAAGCACAATCCCATAGGAAAGCCTTAGATCAACATTGTGGCACGAAAACCTTTCGAAACCAAATAAGATGTACCAAAATCGCTAATTCTGAAAGATACTCTCTAACTAAATGCACCAGGCCACAGCCAGAAAGTGCATCTCTAAAACACCTTACCCTCCAATCCTGAGCCAAAACCCAAAACTCTACTTCATGTAGTTTCTGTGAATGTCTCTACAACAATCACAAAGCACTTCTTAGTTCTTTTCTACCCTCTGAATGAAAAAGTAACCAATAATGGGTTTAATTAAGTAGCAGGCTCATAGCCCACAGCAGGAGAAAGACGAGGATTATAATTTATATTGGGCCTCCACAACTGCAATAAGTCTTTAGTGTAAAGCCTCTGAAGAACCATGGAGTAAGTAAAAGACAGCATTAGAAGAACATTACATTTCCTAATAAAAGGAGCTACAAGGAATGGGTTTGCGCTATGGGCTTCAACAAGAGACGAGAAAAGACATTTTTTAGTTAAAATCCACAAGCTCTCCACGCTCCAGAATCTAGAATGTTGTGAGCTGGGTAGCTCAGAAGTGGAGGGACCAGTAGTTAAAATGGCAGATCATCTCTCCAGCACAAGAAGTGGTATTTCTAAGATGCAAGCGACACTTGAGCAATGTATAAATTAGAAAGAGGAACATGGTATTGAGTGGACAAACAACAGAAACAAAGATAATCTGCGTTAATATACATAGGACTTGCCTAAATGTCATCCAAGAGGCCAGGAGTAAAAGTGAAATGCATGAACTTGGCAAGTGTGACCCAGCCTTAGCATTCTAACATTTTTCTGAAGACCTTACTTCCTATTTTACTTCATGTAAAGGTGATTTTGGTACTGCAGGGAATGCCACAACCACTTCCCTACTAAGAAAATGCTTTTAGACCAAATTTACATGACCACGAAGCCCTTTCAGTTGTGCGTCAGCAAACAAGATCCCAGCCAACCTTCCCATCAAAAATTATAATACCCTTCCAAGAGAACTGCGAGCCTTAGTATGCTTTGAATCTATTATTTGAGCTCAAGAATTTTTTTAGGATCCAAATTAGCTTTATAATTTGCACACCTAGAGCAACCATTGCCATCACAGATTTCCTATGATCCTCACCATCTTAAATCTAAATCAGTAAGATAATCCTTCCCAAAGTGCAAATATATCATTCAAAATCAATCTGTTAAATAGCTGGAGTCTCCTAATTTCTCATTTGACACCTTGATAACATTGATATCTGTCAGGAAATCTATTAATAAACACGAGACTAATAAGAGTAATGTCTGAAGAACGTAAAACTGTATTCATTAGTTAATAACGTCAAATGTATGTACAATACAATTGGCTGTTGTTATTAAGAGCAAAATATTACTAGCATTAACACTTAATACTTTAGCAGTAACTATCTAAGCATTATAACATACCCGATAAGTTCATCTGGTGAAGACAGATTGAGTTTATGTAGGATACTATGTGTAAGTGAAGTATGTGGACCACGACCATCATGAGCCCGTATTACTGCAGTCAGCGCCTGTGCAGCTATACCATATCCACTGGAAGTGAAGAGAAGAAGAATTATCAAATTTCAACCAAAGTATGCAGCACAAATATAATTCTTGGAAAAATAAGGAAACCTTAAATAAAGAAAATAATGCCGGTGTGAGGAAGCGTATACCCAATTAATTAAGAATCTATATCCAAATTCATTGGAAAGATGTACAGGGAAAAATATCAAGATCACACGTATCAAAATCTAGATTTGTCCTCACTGAATTCCAGCTGCTGACTACTAGGATGCAGCCACTGCTCTAGGTCATAACAGTTCATTTATCCCTTAGATGAGAAATGTTGGACTTCACAACTTCTGTCATCAACCAAACTTAATGCCATTTGAGTTTCTGTTGGCTCTAGCAGTGCCAATACAAGTATAATGGTAATTCTTACCTTGTGTATTTTCACTAGCCATTGCAGTCTAGTATGACTGATCCTTGTGATTCTGGTATTATAACAATTGAAAACAACATGAATCAGAACTAGAGCTTAAACCAAGACCCCGAGATGTATCCTATCCATAAGCATGTGGAAACAAGAAATGTGGATCACTCCTCAGAAATGCAGTTTTTCATTTGCTTAGTCGGAGAAATCATTGCTGCAAAACTTTTATTGGAAGTTGAAACCAATCAAACATTTTATGTGGATCACTCCTCAGAAACTTTTATTAGTTGGACAAAGTCAGCCCTTAATTTGTTGTTCCACCTTCCAAGAATGATTGCAATGCCATTTTTCCAATTCCCGTAATATCACATCAACTATTTTGTGAAGGAGTAGAGGAATGCAATAAGGAGAGAGATAGTAAATCAACACATGAAGATATACAAGCATTATGAAATCTTTACCTTCCCCAGTCACCTAAAATGGGTCCTGCACCAGCAGCTCGAGCTTCTCTTCCATCTTCTGTAAATCCATAAGCAATGGTTCCTGTACCAGCTATGAGAACACATCCATGAAGCTTTCCCATTGTCCCACTCGCCAAAGCTGCCACAGCATCATTCTGAACAAACAATCTAACATGGCTGGGGAATATTTCTCTATATTTGGAAAGAGAAAATGAACTTAGGGCTAGCAAAACATTGATTAACAATGATCCTAGACTTAAAAGGAAAACTTATCCAGTCATCAGTAACCAAAAATTCGTATAATAGCAATAGACTCAAAATAATATAGAAATTATCCAATCGAATAAACATGCAGAGAAATGGAGATATAAACACTTCACAATGGTAAGGATAAGTCTCCACTACAAAGTGTAATTAGAATGCAGTAGGGAAAATGTGATGTATCATTTGTCATTAATCAAGGGTCCATGTTAAGCAGAATGTCCCAAATTGAGCAAGTTGTCACTCGTCAAAACAGGGGTCGGGAGTACAGCTTTTTTCTCCAACTGATGACCTCATAAGAGTTCAATGGAGACAGATCATGACACAGATCATGACAAGGAAATGGACATCAAAATTTAAACTTAAGTCACTGGCATCAGTGTTCTTCAGAAGCCAGGAACTATTGGGTTTCTCTATGTACTCCATCTGCCTACACCCTTGAAAGAAGCTTTACATGTCACTTGGAAACACTCTTAGATAAAATATAAAAGAGAAGCAAGAAGCCTCAGTGCACGTAGGAACACCCAAGTTACGAGGATACAACTTTTTAAGTACTCACGGTAAGCTTGAAACAGTTGTGTGTCAAATGTAAATAAAACATCAGTTATATCAATTAGACAAGTGTACCAAAAAATGGATTACCACAAGTATTACAGAGGGTTATTAGCATTTGCACTAAAGGTGATGCAACACAAATATAGAGCAACTTACTATCTTATCACTTTCTCCCAAGCCCATAAGAGTTTTAACCTGAATCAAAAAAGTATCAAATTGTTGTTCACTTTTTAAAAAAACCCCAGATTACGAGTATTTATACCCAATTGCTTCCATCGTCTTGTTCACAGCTCTTTCCCCATCTCCATGTCTTATTATTACATAATTGAATCCTTTTAAGTTCCAGCTGCACGAGAAGACCTGAGGTTTTCTTCTTGCAACCATTTTTCTTTTTACTTTCCTTCCACTCTGGACGCAATTTTCATAAGATATCTCCAACAATTCCAAATTGTTAATACACCTCCGAATCCATTCGAGACCATTCAGTACCATCCTCTCAATTCATATCAATGCAAGGGAAAGGATATCTCCCTGAGTGGTTCAAAATGCCAACTCCTCTACACTATCATCTAAACCTCCTAATCCATCCCAGATCTCCACCCAGTCCATCTTTTCTTAGTCCATTCAGTATCAGCCTCTCAATTCATATTAATACAAGGGAAAGCATCTCTCCCTGAGTGGTTCGAGATGCAAACTCCGCTACAGTATCATCAAAACTTTCTGACAGACATTCTGATAGATATAACAAGACATCATATATTGTGTACCAAATAAATTGTAGAACTAAATGTCTAATTAATACTACACAAATACATATAATCTTCTTTATTACTAGTTTCAACTTAAAACATATCACACGTCTTCCGTTATGTAAATTTCGGTGTATCCAATTGTTGCTAAAGTTATTTCCTTCTATTTCAGTATAAATCATATTTTTGTGTGCAAGTGTTCTATTCTGTTCTTTTTTCTTTTTCTTTTTCTTTTTTTAAGGCTGGAGCAGAGAAGCATTAAAAAATTCAGAATCAGAATAGATGGGCCAGTGCAATACAGGCACACTACATAGTTGAGTGTTTATGGCAGAAAATATTTTGAGAGCAAACCTAAGCCAATTAAGTATACGATGCTGATCTGTGGGATGGTTAACGCCAGATACAGAAAGACAAACAGCTTGAACAGCAGAACGAGTTGAAGCTGACTTTAAAAGAGCATCCGCCATAACTTGCTCTAATGTCTCTCTAGCGGCGGTTTCTGTAAAACATAGACAAGCATTGCGAAACAAAACTTTTATTACAAAAGATTGAGAGAAAGAAATGCCTGCCACACATTATTCTTCACTAAAGAATTGACCAAAAGATCATGTAGTTGCCATGCTTGCTCCACCGTGATGGAATATTCTAGCAATTGAAAGCAAAGAGTTACACCTTGAAATGTAGCCATGTTGAGATCCAAATATGTAAGTATAACTCTGGGAAGCCAAAATCAAGATTCCTCCTCTTCGCTTTTCAACATATGCATATAAAAGTGAATGACTACAAAACTTTTGTTAGATTTATTAAACCACTTATTTTACCACAATGTTCTTCCTATCTTCTGAGTTGCACAAGCTTTAGGCAAAGAGATGTTATATGAAGCGGCCAACTATCACATTGCAATAATTTCTTAGAAACCCTCAAATTTCAATACACTATTACTCAAATCGTTTTTTAGAACATGAATGCCGAAACCTAAAATGGACATTCTGCACAAGTAGCTGCCATCAAATTCAAATTTGGAAACCTATATTGTGAAAATAACAGTTTTCCCATCAGACAAAAGGGTACAAGTTGATCTCTCAGGCAAAGTTATCTAGAATGTGCATCCCCTTGGTTGCCAATATGGAAATATGCAATTCATGTTCACAACCTTGGTTGTCAAACTGCTTAGAACTACGCTCCTTTCTCTAGCTTAGAATTAATTTTACTTCTGACTGATCTATGCCATCCGTTCGCTAAAAACCTTCTCCTACATTGCCAACTCAATATCTTCAAGTTTAACCGACCCCTACATCATTTCCAGCATGAAAACACTCCGAAATAGCTTGTATTTGAGAATATAGAGATGTGGTAGCTAAAAATTAAGTCTCAGGATTTTGTTAGGCATATAACTTAATGTATTACATTTGATCTAGAAATGCAGATATCCCAATTGCCATAAAAGTTAAAAATCTCAAAGACATTTCTAAGTGCTTGTCAACATTGTATGACTAGGGGAGAACAAAGTTAGCTATAGGGAAAAAGAAAATATTTGATGAAATAAAATGATGGAATATGCATCCGGGAGGGAATTTTAACAAAGAAATAGCAAAATGAAAGTAATCAGCATAAACTAAATGGCAATGGAAAACAATCACAATATGTGTACAGTCACAACATGAATCTATTTCCATTGTAAACAGTTAGTAATGGAGCAAACTGTATTCTTTGACAGTAAATCCTAAATGCCACAGTGCAAAATGCAAAATATAAGTTTAACATCAGCTGCATTTATCTAATCAGAGAAAGTAATCAGAATAAAATCACAACACATCTCCTAAAACAGAATGGTAAACACCAAATACAATGATGTTTGAGGGCTTCATTTTTCTTTAACACTCCTCCATTTGTTACACAACGAGCAAGAAATTGTGTAGGTCCCACTTACATGGTGACTGAACTCCTGAATTATCATTCCCTTTTCATTTACTCAATAAATTCACTGTGAAACTTTAACTCCAAATGTGTCAAAAGTAAACCAAAGAAAGCCACAACATTCAGATACACAGGGAAGATTTACACCAAGTATTGCATAATAAGCACATACTTAAACCAAATTATACAAAATGTAAGAAACTCTGTGTGTGTGTGTATACCTCCAACGCTGTTGTGGTTGGAACAGCCTGCCACGGCGCGTGCGAGGACGGGAAGTGGGTCCGGAAGGGGATGAGCGAAGGGTATCAAAGGCATGCATATGCACACGGTGGAGGTAGTCCCGCCGTCTATACCCAATATCACTTTACGGCCACCGAAATTAATCTTATTATAATTACATATACTATTTTCACGAATAACAGCACCACCCATAATCTTTTCATGCTCAAAATCCCAGATTCTTCCATTTCTGTACCGCTTCATTTATCCAATCTTTTGATAATTTTTAATAAAATCGAAAAGGAAATCAAAAACCAATCACTTGCAGCTCTCAAAGGGAAAGAGAAATGGGTTTGGAGTGAGAAATTGGTGGCATTAAAATAGTGGAAATTAGCAATAAAATACTGGGACGGCAACAAAAGGCCAGATGCTTGAAGGTAAATGTGTTGTGCGTGTAAGAATTGACGAGTGTGCATTGAAAATTCATGTTTTGATTCGAAGACTGCAGATTATTTAAATGATTAAAAGACCTGCCGTTTTGCCATGAATAGTATCATAATCCATAAGCGCCCTTTCGTGAATTGGAGGATTCGAAATCAAACACGCCAATCAAATTAATTAGGGAAAATGTATAAACATGGCACATGCAATGGTGATACCCCACTTTTGAATTTGTATAAACGGGTTTTTGAATTTTCTTTCTTGTCTTTTTAGGTCTTCAATGTTTGAAGATTGTAACGTCTTCATCCTATAATTTTAAATTCAATGTGTAGTTTTCATCTTTATTTCCTTTAAACAGAGACGTGCGATAGTCTTCTAATGTTATAAAGTTAATTTCGATGAAAATAAATAAGAAACGCAGAAAATGATAAAATGAAAAAAAAAAAAAAAGTTTGAAGGCGACTGAGGTTGGGTTGCGGGTCGGGGATGGGTTTGGCAGAGCTGCAAGAGCGGGATGCAATACTTCAGTATTTTTATATCCTTACAATAATATAAGAGCCTTAAATTTGTCACTCTACAATTTTCGTCCAATACGCCGTCGTTTCTTTGCACTATTTCAACTATCGTTTAATCGTATTACCTACTTCATTCACCTACTTTCTACTTTTTGACAGTCAAATTTATCTACATTTTCCATACTATTTTCCATAATTCTTTCCATAGTTGTTCTATTGGAGCTTAGAATTCAGCCGGACTGTTCCAACTCGTCGTCAAACAAGTTCTCTGTAAGTGTATATTATTTATATATTAATTATTGTAGTGACAATGTAAATTTTTTTAAGTAGAACATCATTCTATTCCTTGTTCTTATTTATATAACAAATCTGTTAATTTTTACATATTTTGAGGATATTTCAAATATTTATGTCTAAGTTTGTATGAAGCTTAAATTTCAACAAGTATTTTAGTTGATATTTGTGTGAAACTTAATTCTTGAGCAATGTTGAGGGCTAATTGAAATTTCATTAGGGTCAAGATTTAGTGATTGAAATTTGATTACGACAATCAACCACGAAGTCACCAAACTCTGTCGAGTTAGCTAACTCGACAACCTTTTCAGTTGCTCTCTCCACTACTTTAACTTTTGTTTTGTTTTAGTTATATTAAATTTAGATGTTCTAAATATTTACGTGTGAGTGAACTTGAAAAAATATTTTTTCAGCAATGTTGTCGATGATCAACTAACTCAGTCTTAAATTTTGTTGTTTAATTGTACTGAATTAATTGTATTTACTTTCCATATTTTCCATACTACTTTCCATAGTTATTAGATTATATTGGAGCTTAGAATTAGGAGGGAGGGTTTGGACTCTAAAGCAAGTTCAATGTAAAAAAATTTCTCTACAATAATATAAGAATATAAGAGTCTTAACTGTAGTTTTTTCGTCCATCGTCGTTTCATTGCATTGTTTTAATTGTTTTTCATTTATATTACCTACTTCATTCTCTTTATACAACATACTTCTACACCGAAATTTTTCTCAAAATATTCAATATTTTTCATTGCAATCTAAGAATTATACTCTGGAATTGGAATTCCAGTCTACCACAAGTTATTGTAAGTTTATAGATTATTTATTTATAGATTTTCTTACATAAATCTCTCAGTAAGTTCTTATTTGTCTATATATAAGTTCTTATTGGATTTTGTCTAAAGCAAGTTATCTTTAAGTTTATAATTAAAAAATTGCTAGTTAAGAATTCAGAGTGAGGACTCTGCAAGTTATGTGTAAGTTTATTATAGATTATTTGTGGATTATTTTACATAAATCTCTCCTTATCTATAAGTTTACAATCTGGATTTTAGAGTGAGGACTCTGGAATAACTTTATAGATTAAAAGCTACTTAATTATCCCAACAAAATGCCCAAAATATCTATCAAAATCATATTAGTTTAAAAACCCGCAAATTAAACAAAATAATAATCTACCACAATTGGGCTTACAATTTGTACAATCACGTTTGAAATAAGCATCAAAAGATAATTCAATAAGCAAATATAAGAGACCCACTTGATCAATATGGTCTTCAGGAGAAGCCGTTGCACCTCGGTCAAGTGGAGCAATAGCCTCAAGAAGCTCTCTTTGTCTTTGATCAAGAAAGATGGAAATAAAGAAAATCATGTTATCTACCTCGACAATACTCGACAACCAACATTTTGGTTGTCTAGCTCGACAACCAACATTGTTGTCGAGTAACTCGACAACCAACATGGTATGGCCTCATATTCAAATTGATAAGAATTTTACCAGTGTTGCACATGTACAAGTTGGGCATGCAAAACCACCTTCATATCCTTATTCTTTTGGGTACAAGTGGAACATAATGTGCACAGATGGGATCCATCATGGAGCTATAATTTTGTTCGACTGATGAAGTTAAATAAAGAAACAATAGGATATGCTAGCATTGATTTGCTTTATTTCCATACATGATTATCAAAAAACTTTAAATTAGAATAAGTGTCTGAAATTGTGATAGATATGAAGAAATAATTCTTCATCTGTATATGATATTTATTTTTCTCTTTTTATTATACTTATTCAATTAGCATATTATAATTTTTATAACGAGTGCTTGCAAACATTTTGTATATGCACACTTGTGAGGATCCAAAAGTACACAATGCGATCAAGATATTGAAAGGGAGAAATTAAAAATCACATGATAGATGAAATATTTTGTACTATGAAATCATGTAAAAATACTTGCATGCAGAACTATTGAGATATAATCCCTTGATTAAAATATGGACAGTAACAGATAAGACAATTAGGAATGTCTACAAATGCCAAATCTTACTACTCTGTGAATAAGTACAGCTACTGAAGTAACCCTATGAACTGGAATAGGCGAGTGTAAGTAGCAGGCACCACGCGAGCTCTTGCGAGATCAAGAATTATACAAATGTGTTAAATGGTGCAACCTACATCTAATCATATGTGACCACCAAAACATGAAATTTGCTATTTCAGGTATCTTAGAAATGTGATTTAACTGAACTTTACATTAGCAACTGCACATTCTTTTTTGAAATAAGATGGAAATGAATATTCTTAAGGTCATGGTCCTAGGTAAACCAACTCTATTGGTCAGTACTTTCAAGTACTACACAATCTTGAATTTAATGAGCCGTGCTGAGGGACAATTTAATACTGAGCATGTTATCATAAATTCCTTTCACCAATTTCAGTATGAGAAGGTTTTCCTTGAACACTATTCCTTATATATTTTCATATATTTTTGGATCTTGGTTGATAATGTGCAACTTCTTCTTTAGGCATTACAAAAAAGGTTTCCAAGCTGGAGAAGGAGACTGTAGTGCTTGATGCTTCTAGAAAGGTCTAGTTATATTGATTAGTTATGCTTGCAATGCACTGTTAGATATGATTTAAATGCTAAATTTTTCTTGTTAAATTTTAAGGATGAGGTTACTGAATATCATAAGCTACAGCTTAAGATAGCCCAAGTTGAAAAGAAAATGTTGGCAGAATTGATGCGGCCTGAAAGAGTTCTCTATTTCCTTCATTCTGGTAGGCTAGTAAGTGAGAAGATAGATGTTTGTCTATATTAAGCTACAATCTAAAATAATCTGAATCCTGTCTACTTCTTCCTACTGTTACTACTATTCATTTCATCACCTTGCACGTCACTCTTTCCCTACTTGTGACTCACTGATATTTCTCTTATATTTCTGCTTTGTGTATAGTTTTCTGTTAGATGCCGCAGTTCATTTTGCTTTACATATTTGGTGTTTTTCCCTATTAATATAAGGCATGTTTATGTGGATATTTAACATAAATGTAAGTAACGCAATACATATATCTTGCATTACTAACTTGCATTACTTGAAGAAAATTCTAGTTTATTTAATGCATCTGTATTAAATATCACAATCGACATATATGTGTTTCTATTATTGTTGTTAGAGTAGTTGGATTTTAGTATATAATGACAAATTAAGGAACAAAATATTGTACGCTTTATTACAGCTTTTGATGTATTCTTGTTTGCTTATTGCAGTATGGCTGCTTTATCAAATCAAGCTTTTGGTTTAATTCAAAGTCATTGAGGTATTGGGCACTTCTAATGTGCTCGTAATTTTATCGTGAACTTTTTTTCTCTCATCATAGTCTTGTTTTAAGAAAAAAACTTGCTTGACACATTGTCTTTGGTTATGCTAATTTTTTTAATGTTATGCTTTGCAATCTGAGTCTCTCAATTTTGCCACTTGCTGCTTTTCTGGTGGAAAAGTTATTGCAACTAAGGCATATGTCTTGACTTGTAAGTGTGAAATATTTCTTTGTTTTCATCAAGTATATTGTATGTTAACATTATAATGGCTTAGGATTTTAATGATCGTTGTAATGTCTCAAAGTTAATGCAAGTCATTTTGTCGTGGTCAAACTCCATAAAGTATGAAATATTTCTTTTGATATTTTTTTTTTTTTTTTTTGGTTCTTGTTGAGAGCACAAGACATTTTTTTTTTTTTTTTTGCTTGTTGAGGGTAAGAAATTTTTTTTTTTTTTTTTTAAATGCTTGCAATTTCGACAAGCACGGTAATAATATATATATATATATATATATATATATATATATATATATATATATATATATATCCTACAATAAATAATATAAGAGTTTTAATTTCTACAAATAATATAAGAGTCTTAATTTTTTCACTGTAGATTTTTTGTCCAATACGACACCGTTTTGATATTGAAGGAGCAATTTTTGACTTTGCTTTTTTTTTTTTTTTATTAATACCTTGGCTTGACAAACCAAGGCCACTATCTCTTTAACCTTAACAGAAAAATTTCTGCACAGATTCAACATATTCAACATTGGAAAGAGCCCTTTTGTCAAACAGACCAGCATTCCCAATTCATTCAGCAAAACCAACAGCACAACACAGTCAAACCACCAGAACTCCATCTGGTAAGAGTTTGATGAGAAGCATGCAAGTCATTAAATGCTTTTGATTTGCTCCTCAAACATAACGAGCCTTTTTGTGTTTCATGCTACATTCTTGGATTGTTGACGACTATCTCATTTTTTTTACCATATGTAATGCTGATGGTGCATTTTCTCTCTCTTCTAACCTTGAATCAATGGTGTCTTATTACTTTTATGGTTGTTAACCTTTTATGTTTGGCCTTTGTCTTTGAAATTTCTTTTTTCACTTTCCAGGCCATTAAGACTGTATCCAATATCACAAAGACGTTTGTTCACATAGATCAGCCTGATTGGGCACTTGATTTGAGTAGCTTAATTGATAAATTTTTAGATGTTTATGTATCAGATTTTGACACGTAATATGGATGGCTTATGTTTAACAGAATGGCTTTCGCGCTAGGAGATCATCAGCTTATGGCAGGAAGGATAGATGAGCTCCCTATTGATATAAAAGAGGATGGACTTTCAGTTTGAGCCTCGGATGAGGGGGAAATATAGACACTGGGAGGGAATCATGGGAGTACGCCTCAAGATTGGAATGAGGGGAAGGAATGGAAAGATAAATAAATGGGTCACAATCGACTTACAGAATATGATAGAAATTTGAGCTCTAAATGCTTCATTTTTTATTCAAAAGCCAGGACTTTGCGGTTCTTATAGATTTAATTCATTGAAATTCCATCCAATAAAGTGGAAGAATTATAAATCTCCAGAATAATAGATAGAAATACTGCAAATAGAGCCATTGTGACACTAATCAAATGAGTCGTTCCCACCCGGTTAGATGCTATTTATTAGAACAAAATGATAATCAATGAAATTATATAACACATGCGTAGTTTATCTATCTACTTGATTGGATTTCTCTCTGTCGGTTTGAGGTGCACTAACGTTCGCCACATTTAAATTTTACAGGGAATCCCAAAAATTGAACCCAACAGTGATCTGCAACATCATTTTGAGGTAATAATTGATTTTGATCTAAAAATGCTCTTCGTCGAATTTTGAAATATATTGACTATATATAATTCTCTTTCTGGTGCAAATATTGAAGATCAAGGCTCCATATCAAATTGAGAAAATGAGAGAATCTTGCCGAGTAGGCTTCTATTTTTTGCTTCAAAATGAGGAGAATTTGTATGCATATGTACACTTCTAGCTAGCTGTAACGTGGCTGAATGCATGCTATGAATATTACCTGTGAAAGTGGAGGCTGCAGAGATTTCAAATCTGGTCCTTGGATCAAATACATCACAGCAATCCATTTGAAATGTATTTGCCAATAAAGACATGTAGTCACCATTGTTTAGATAGAGAGAGTGGGTGGTCAGATATACAAATATTGCAGAGAGATAAGCATGTAATTGTAAAGTTTCTCTATGAACATAAAAGCAATTCTCCCGAACTTGTTACCTTGTGTTCCAATTTTCGTTCCTTTGCCTTAGTCTATTTTCCGTTAGCATTTACTTAATCCCAAAAGGGTTAAGTGTTGGTTGGAAGGCTGCTTAACGTTTTGTTGCAAGGGTAGGAACTTGGTGATGTTAAGGCCGTGAAGGCGCTGGATTTGCTGTGTTAAAACATTAGGCCTGTGATAGTTGGTGCCCATTTTGACAGCTTAAGTTTTTAGATTAACGTGTTCAACAACAACAATAAGTTTACATTGTATCGGCTACTAAACTTCTGCAAGCAAGGAAAATTGAAAAATTTATAATGCCTTGTTTTGTAGGCGAAGATAAGGACACAGGACCACTATGTCTTTTTTTTCTTTTTCGGGCAAAATAACTCTCATTTTTCTTAGAAATGGAGAAAAATAGCCCTGCAGTCTAAGTAGCAAGTCCACTTGTGCAACTTCACAAGTTAGAGCCCGTTTGGTAGAGTTTATAAACCAATTTATTTAACCAAAATAGTTTATTTGACAAAAAAATTTATTTTGGTAGCCGTCATTTTTGACCATTTTTGATCAAATAAACTAGTTTATAATCTCTACTAAACGGACACTTAGACATGTTGACGTGAAATGCGTAAATGTAAATTTTTTTGTTCACACTTATTATTCTATGTCTTGATGTAGGTAAAAGAACTAGAGAATAAGCTTGGACCTCAAAGTACAATTTTGAATTAAGAAATTGTATGATTAGTTATGGATTAAGGCCTAATCTGTACTCTAAAAAAAAATTAATCATATGACAAGTTCAGCACGCATATATAATAACTCTTACTTAATGTGATGGCTATTTCCACTACCGATTTAGATTTTCACCAGAAAAGAAGAATCAAATTTTCCTCAAGCTATCTTGCAACCAAAAATGAACCTTTGTTAAGTTCTTTATAGAATAGGATTATTAGAACGACCTAATAATGAATGCCAAATGTACACTGCTGTACAAAATAATTGCGATTAAGGGGATAAATGTGTATTATGATTATGCTATATACAGTCCAACACGATTAACGTGAGAAATTTTTAAAAGAGGTTTAGTGTTGGTCCTTCATAACCTGTCAAGTAAATTCTACACTTCCGAGTTCATATAATTACTGTTTAATTAAATTTATTTACTTCTTTTTCTGTTTTTCTTTTGAAACTTATACTTGGAACAATAGAGATAAGGGTCAATCCTTGTCACAGTTTAAGAGTTCAACTCTAAATTACATCGACAACCATGTATGACTAATGCAAATATACTTGTAGATAATGCAGATGTTCACATCTTTAATCTCTAGAATGTACGTTTGAATTGTAAAATGAATATATGTAGTTGATCAAATTTCAAATGCAAGTCAAATGGATAATCAAATAATAAGAGAAGTAAATTTTTTTTTTATGTTTCTTTTTTTCAAATTTAATTTTGTAACACTTTTCAAATGAAAAAATAAAATAAAATTGCAAAATAAATTTGTTACTATTTTCAGAATTTGATACCAAATTCTATGAAAAATATTAAGATTTCAAAAACGCTACGTCCCGAAATTATTCATGTATAAGTAAAAATAATAAAATAAGTTAATAAATATCTAATAGGGTTGAATTCAAAATTAACATAAATAATTCATATATATACAATATTTTCAAGATCGTGAGTCCAACATAAATTACATTATGTCCACTTCTCCTCAAACATGTAAATGTAATTTGTAGAGTATTTATATAAATTGTGAGAGACAACTTTGTGCACGAAAACCACAAATACCACAAATTTATCATTTGAATTAGATAATCAACATAAAATTTATCCCTACATTTTTTACGAGCGTAACGCACGTAGCAAAACTAGTATTATTATATTTGTTGGCCATATAGTATTCAACTATTCATGCATCTGTACGTGGTGAAATGTGAAATAAGATGGAATTGGATTTCTTCGTGAAGTGTGTGATGTGGCACTTGGTTCAAGCAATCCATTTGAATTGTATTTGCCAATAAAGACATGTAGTCACCATTGTTTAGATAGAGAGAGTGGGTGGTCAGATATACAAATATTGCAGAGAGATAAGCATGTAATTGTAAAGTTTCTCTATGAACATAAAAGCAATTCTCCCAAACTTGTTACCTTGTGTTCCAATTTTCGTTCCTTTGCCTTAGTCTATTTTCCGTTAGCATTTACTTAATCCCAAAAGGGTTAGGTGTTGGTTGGAAGGCTGCTTAACATTTTGTTGCAAGGGTAGGAACTTGGTGATGTTAAGGTTGTGCGGGCGTTGGATTTGCTGTGTTAAAACATTAGGCCTGTGACAGTTGGTGCCCATTTGACAGCTTAAGTTCTTAGATTAAAGTGTTCAACAACAACAATAAGTTTACATTGTATCGACTACTAAACTTCTGCAAGCAAGGAAAATTGAAAATTTATAATGCCTTGTTTTGTAGGCGAAGATAAGGACACAGGACAGCTATGTCTTTTTTTTCTTTTCGGGCAAAATAACTCTCATTTTTCTTAGAAATGGAGAAAAATAGCCCTGCAGTCTAGTAGCAAGTCCACTTGTGCAACTCACAAGTTCGAGCCCGTTTGTGGGGGTTTATAAGGCAAAATAGTTTATTTGACAAAAAATTTATTTTGGAAAAGGTCATTATTTTTGATCAAATAAACCAGTTTATAAAATTCTATTTACTTCATGTTGACGTGAAATGCGTAAATGGTCTTGATGTAGGTAAAAGAACTAGAGAATAAGCTTGGATATCGAATACAATTTTGAATTAAGAAATTGTATGATTAGTTATGGATTAAAATCTGTACTCTAAAAAAAAATTAATCATATGACAAGTTCAGCATCGCATGGGTATAATAACTCTTACTTAATGTGATGGCTATTTCCACTACCGATTCAGATTTTCACAAGAAAAGAAGAATCAAATTTTCTTCAAGCTATCTTGCAACCAAAAATGAACATTTGTTAAGTTCTTTATAGAATAGGATTATTAGAACGACCTAATAATGCCAAATGTGATTGTTGTAGAAAATAATTGTGATTAAGAGGATAAATGGGTATTATGATTATACTATATACAGTCTAACACAATTCACGCGAGAAATTTTTAAAAGAGGTTTAGTGTTGGTCCTTCATAACCTGTCAAGTAAATTCTACACTTCCGAGTTCATATAATTACTGTTTAATTAAATTTATTTACTTCTTTTTCTGTTTTTCTTTTGAAACTTATACTTGAAACAATAAAGATAAGGGTCAATACTTGTCACAGTTTAAGAGTTCAACTCTAAATTACATCAACAACCATGTATGACTAATGCAAATATACTTGTAAATAATGCAAATGTTCACATCTTTAATCTCTAGAATGTACGTACGAAAAAAATCCCTGTGGTTCTCTCGATTTATCTACTTGCTGTGTTGCATTTTTAAACTACATTTATGAACTTTTTGACAAGCTTGGTGTTCAATTGAATTTTTACTCTATAGGATGCATGTTTTACCAAATTCTATGAAAAATATTAAGATTTCAAAAACGCTACGTCCCAAAGCCAAGACTAGAATGTTTATGTAAGTTCTACCATTTCAAAATGTTAATGTAAACCTTTCCCATGCCTTTCACACACCAAACACACGGCCCACAAGAAATTATTCATGTATAAGTAAAAATAATAAAATAAGTTAATAAATATCTAATAGGGTTGAATTCAAAATTAACATAAATAATTCATATATATACAATATTTTCAAGATCGTGAGTCCAACATAAATTACATTATGTCCACTTCTCCTCAAACATGTAAATGTAATTTGTAGTATTTATATAAATTGTGAGAGACAACTATATGCAAACACAAAGACAAATATTTCATCATTTGAATTTAATCAACATAAAATTTATCCCTACATTTTATTTAGCGTGTAAAGCACGTAGCAAAAACTAATATTATTATATTTGTTGGCCATATAGTATTCAACTATTCATGCATCTGTACGTGGTGAAATGTGAAATAAGATGGAATTGGATTTCTTCGTGAAGTGTGTGATGTGGCACTTGGTTCATCCAATGCAACGACGTGGAAGGTTGTACGTGTAGCAAGTAAATGAAAGAGAGAGATAAATTTAATGAAATTGTAGATTGAAAAAAAATATGTGGTCTATATGTACAAGAAAAAGCGGTAGGTAAATTATAAAAATAAATAAAATAGGCTTAGATATGAACTAGTATATCGCTTCTCGCGATGAGATTAAATGAAGAATCTATGAGAATGAATTCTTGAAATTTGAAATATTTTGTTCTTGATGAATTTTGATGGGCGATGATGATTTTTTTTCTTGTCATGTAAGCAATTTATAGTGATGTCATACATTTTTTAGTGCAATTTATGGTTGCATCAAAGATGTTGTAACGACGATGATGAAATTGTAATGTTTAGATCTCCCACGAGAGTTTGAAGGGCCATTCTAATTTTAAATTTCTCCAATTTTTTGAAACATACAAACATTCAGTCAAACGTTACAAAACATAGATTAATTTAACTTAAGTCTTCATTGTATTTCCAAGTTTAGGATTGTATAACTCGATGTTTAGTTACACTTTTATATAGATTTATTTGGATGTAGAAATATGGAATAAATATGATTGTCTTATAATGTAGACATGTTCGACATATGTTGATGCAAACAAATTATATATCGTTTATGACAAAGTTAACCATAATGACGATTGCATATTAAGATTTGCAGAACAGATGTGTCGTAAAAAATTTAAAATTGAAAAAAAAAACACAAATCTCAAAAATACAAATTCACTAAGAGCATAAAGATTACAGCAGTTCGTTTGGGTTTACAATATAAATGAACCTTGCAAGTATTTAAATGAAATAAATAGAATTAAAAGATTTCATGTCTATATCTTCCACCGATATTCATCTTTGTTCTTATGCATTGATATTTTTGAATCACCAATGCTTGTTTAAGAATGGCCATGAAGTGGGTCGGGCTTCCCCGTCCCCACCTAAGGATTTTTGGAAGGTGAGGTCGGACCGAAAATCAAAATATTCTCATTTCTTGCTTCGTTTCTCTATTTTATTTTTATTACTTATTTATTTTTTAATATTGTATTTTACATTTTAAATAAATTTTATATTTTGAAAATTTTAAAAATAAAAGTCAAGACATGCTCGAGGTATTTTGCCGTCCTTATGCTTGTCCAATTCAAAATTCACCATACTACAAGCTTCATCCCCAAGTTTAATAGACGAAGGTCGTCAATAATTTTAGACGTACAATGTGTGTTCATGTTCTCTTGTCATATTTTTCGAAAAGTCTATTATTGTATATATAGAGAGTCAAGATGTTGTGACCAAAAAAAAAAAAAAAATCTCTTTATTGCAGTTTTTAAACATTTCCACACAAGTCTAAGACAACTAATTAAAGTTTGTGCACATAAAGTGAACGAGTTAATCTATTTAATCATTAAAATTAAATAATGTTACAATAATTTATCATTCTTTTAGAGACATCCACTCCATAATATGATTTTGTCCATGTTATAAAATTGTCCATGTTATATTTATAATAAAGCGCGATTTTTAAAAGAGAAACCCCACATTCAACAAAAAATAACATATTGCTCATTTTAATTCTAACTTTATTTTTCATCGTTCATAAAGAGTAAAAATTCATGACATAGTTAAAACGGGAGGCAAGTTAGAAAAAATAGATTGCTCTAATTACTGTTAGTCCACGTGAATATTTAATAATTACTACGTCGTGTTAAGTAGATTAATGCAGTGATCAATCATGTAACATATATTTACTTTATTCAATAACGGAGTCATAAAATTAATTGTGAAGTTAACTCAAGTAAACAATGTTTTTCATAAATCTAGCATGTGTATACGTGTATAGTAGTAGTTGTTCATGTTGACTTTTTACCCCTTTCCAAAAAAGAATTTAAAAAAAAAAAAAAACTCCCTATCCCATTTGTTAGAGGTTCTCCAATTCATGATGCATATTGTTATCTAGGTAACTTCTCGATTGAAAAACTTTCACTTTCACGTAATATTTATATCTAATGAATAGACATCAAAATCTAAAAATATATACGAATTCTATCTACTTTATTTTCTTAAAATAAAAATAAAATCACATATAAATCTGTATAGTAAATATAAATTTTGTTGAGTTAGTATATTTATAAAAATAAAATCACTCGAATCTAGCAAATATAAACTACCAAAAATGTCTATCAAAGCTTTTTTGTGTGTGTGTGTGGTCTCATCAGATTGATAGAGTCCATATTAAATTGCACTGGAGATAAAAAAAAAATTTTAACCGTGTTCATTTTGCTTATTTGACAATTTTTGTACCAATTCACATTTGTATTGGAGATGCTCTGCATTCAATGGATTGTTATTTATGCAACACGAATGTTGAAAGAGTTATGATCTATATGACATTGATATCTACACACTCAAGTTTAAAATTGGTTTTCATGCATTATATGGATTGCAATTTATATGTCTTTTATTTTATTAAATAAAAACAAAAACACAAACACAATTAATTTTGCATAGAAAGTTTAATTTTCCCGAGTCCACATATCTAATAGAACTTTTCAATTTAGACAGAGCTTTGGACAATGATTATTTTTATCTCTACTACATTAGCTTGACGTAATTCATGTCAGATTGCATTGGAGATGAATTTCTTTAAAATCGTTTTTATTTTACTTGTGTAACACAATTTTTAAAGCAATCTACAGTTGCATTGAACATCATCTCAGTATAATTTTTTCAAAAAGATTTGCTATAAAAAGTTGCCGACGATTAATTGTCAATCTAAAAGTGCTCAGAATATTAAATTGAGTACTTGGCAAAATAACAATAAAGTTACTTTTATTTTATGACTTATACTTATCTTATACATATTTAGGTGATTAAACTAAATAATTTATTATATATCTCATATTGTTTTTATAATAATATTTATTTCCTGTAAAATTTATTAAAACTAATAGTTTAATTAATTAGCATGACATAATTATTTTAGAACATATCATGTTATTTAAAAATTATTTATTTAAATTATACAAGTAATTTTCTTAACAATATTGTAGCACTCTTTATAAATTAAATAGATGTTGGCTTATTTTGATTTTGGAATGACAACAAAGTTGTCAATTTCCCTTCCGTACTACCTCTCCATTTTCCATAAATTGGATTGATTGTATTCCTCTATTTATCACGTATTCGATTCAGGGCTTTTATTTGATTGTTGAGTTCAAAAAAAAAAAAAAAAAAAACGATAAAAAAAGACTAAAGGAAAAATGAGAGGATTACATTCT
Organism: Forsythia suspensa; assembly: GCA_023638005.1. NCBI lineage: Eukaryota > Viridiplantae > Streptophyta > Magnoliopsida > Lamiales > Oleaceae > Forsythia > Forsythia suspensa. Next base: position 595,009 of record CM042667.1, read on the forward strand.
GTCTAATTATATGCACACCACATTCTTTGTTTGGTAACCTCTATTTTAATTACAATGAAAGTCTTTTAACTTTTTTTATTGTTGCATTTATGTCTCTAATTATTTTTTTTCGATCTTATTCTTATCATTAACATTCTATTAATCAATACAACTTATTCCTGATGATGGTTTCATTAAAAGAAAAAGTTCGAAGAGTATAAAACGACTTATTTGTTTTTTATATTTTTAAATAAGCAAAAAAACAACAAAAATCTGAGGTTTAACAGAATATGTGTCATTTGTTTCAAAGCATGCTAACAAAATACTTAGATTGAAACCGTTATCAGGGACAAGATGTACTAATTAATTGAAGGTTGTGATAATAAAACAGAACATAAGTACAATAATAAACAAAGATTGATAACTTTTATTAGAATTAAAAGAGTTAAATATCTCCAATACCACGGTACTTTGCCACTTTTCTTATTCCTATAAATATTTTTAGAATATTGAATATTGAATTTTAAAAGCGTTTATAGAATATCAATGAACTTTAAAGCGTTAATTTCATATATTGATGTCTTCAAAAGTGAATCTAATATGTCACTCTATTACATTTTTTTTTTTGAAAAATAGCATATTTGGTCTCAAATCTTTAAAAAACGTAAGGAATATACCCCTAATATTTAAAAATAGATTCAGACATCCATAATGTTTGAAGAAATATGCATAGTAAGTTATTTATGACGAAATTGCCCTCCCATTTAAATCAATAAAAAACAAAAAAGAAAAAAGAAAAAAGAAAAGAAAAAACAAATAAAAAACCAAACGATTCCAAAAAAATAAAAAGTAACAAATATGTCATATTCTTTATCAAACCCTAAAATCCAAAATCCACAACTACCCAAAAAATCCAAAAATCCCCAAATCCACCATCTCAAAAAATAAGAAATGATCCACCATGCATGCGGGTGATTATCTTTGTATTATGTAAATAATAAAATAAGAAATGATTTGATCTCACTTGAATACGGATGCAATTATCTTAAAAAACGATTGGTATGAAATAATCCACCATATATGCGGGTGGTGGATTTTGGATTTTGTGGTTTGATAAAAAGATAACTTCTTTGTTTATTCTATATTTTTATAATACATTTGATTATTTTTCTATTATTTTTCTTTATTAGTTTTTTGTTTATTTAAATGGGAGTGCAACTTCGTCATAAAGGACTTACCATACCCATTTCTTTAAATGTTGGGATGTCCAGTACTATTTTTTAAGGTTAGAAGTATATCCCTTACGTTTTTGAAAAGTTGAAAATCAAATATGTTATTTAAAAATAAAATAAAATAGAGAGACATATGAGATTTACTTTTAAAAGTTCAATAACATTTCAAGAACGTTTTAAAGTACAATAACATATAAAATTTAGTTTTAAAAATTCAACGACATTCTAATGACGTTTTAAAGTAAAGTGTTATTTCTAAAACGTTTAACAAAATAAGTGGCATGGGGTATTCATCTCTAATTAAAATGAGGTGCTAAACAAAAAATGTGATATCATTCTACGTGTAAAGGACTATTAAGTCATTTCACTCCTTAAACCCTCATCACTGTTTGCCTTTTCATTTCGTACTCAGTCACTTCATAAACCCTAACATAACCCTCCAACATTAGGGTTTTACTCTTCATTTTCTCAATTTTCCATTATAGTGGAAACAATGGGTAGCCTCCTTATGATGGGTAGCTTCTTTTTACCCAGGAGATCTTCGTCACTCTCTAGGAGGCTCGCCCTCACCGCCCTCGGCCATCGCTTCCCGGAGAATTTTGTTCCTGTGGCTGGAAATGCACTTGTTTGTCCACAAATTTACGACAATGCCACTGTCACTTCGATAAGAAAAGCAGCGGCGCCGTTACCATCATTGGCACGGGCTTTTCACGTGGGCCGGGCTTTGCAGGGCGCGTATGCCGTTGCCGATTTATCTGATGCTGAAGAAAGTAGGGCATCCAGTGAGGTAGCAGATGATGGCCTCGAAATCTCGAAGCTCGGGATTTCGCCCGATATCGTATCAGCCTTGGCCCGGAAGGGTATCAGCAAACTTTTTCCCATTCAGGTATAGCTGCAGACAACATAAATAATACCTTTGAATTTAGTTGTCATAACATATAGTTTATGTTGAAAAAAAATAAAAATGGAAATGATATACGAGGCATAAGTACCGTCTCTGCTTATGGAACTCATAATATGGAGATGGAAAATGCAAGATTATTTGGATCTAAGAGATTTTATTTACTCATATATTGTTTTCACTCTTTTATTCATGTCAACCAAAGAATTTAATACTGTTTTAGGTTTTTCTTTTCGTTCTTTTGGCATATGCTCCGAGCTTTAATGAAAGAGTTCTTTTTTTTTTTTTTTTTGGATTGTAGAGAGCTGTTTTGGAACCAGCTATGCAGGGGCTCGACATGATAGGTCGAGCAAGAACAGGAACTGGGAAGACATTAGCATTTGGCATTCCAATCATGGATAAGATTATTCGATTCAATGAGAAGCATGGGTTTGATATCTTTGCTTATAGTCTTTTACCTGTTTTCTGATTTGAATGTGTTCAAGAATTAGGAATTTTTTAATGGTTTAATGATTTCTGCCTGTTTTCCATCACCCAGACGTGGAAGGAATCCTTTGGCATTAATCTTGGCTCCAACAAGAGAACTTGCTCGCCAAGTGGACAAAGAATTCTATGAGTCTGCTCCAAATTTAGAGACACTATGCGTCTATGGAGGCATGCCAATTTCACGCCAAATGGATACTCTTAGACATGGCGTTGACGTGGTTGTTGGCACTCCTGGACGGATTATAGATTTGATTAAGAGGGGTTCTTTGAATTTATCAGAAGTGCAGTTTGTGGTTCTAGATGAAGCTGATCAGATGCTTAACGTGGGATTTGCGGATGATGTTGAGACAATATTGGGACGTATGACGCAGAAACATCAGACCATGATGTTTTCAGCTACAATGCCAAATTGGATAATAAAACTTACGCAAAAGTTCTTAAAAAAGCCAGTTACTGTTGACCTTGTGAGTCTGCAGATCATCACCTTTTATATTTGTAATATTTTCTTGTTTGAGGCACCCACCAGACATGATTTTCTGGAATCCTTTATGGCACTTGGTTTTCAATATCATCTTAGTAATGTCAAATACTTTTTTGCAGGTGGGAGATTCTGATCAGAAATTAGCTGAAGGGATTTCCCTGTATGCAATTGCATCTGAAAAGCGCGAGAAACCAGCTATAATTGGAACTCTTATAAATGTATGGATCTGCATACTGCATTTATTTTCTGTTATCTTTAATTTGTTAAGATAAATTACCTTTGGAACAAACGTCACGGTGTGTTTGATATCAGGAGCATGCAAAAGGAGGTAAATGTATTGTATTCACCCAAACAAAGCGTGATGCTGATCAATTGGCGTATGCCATGAAAAGAAACTGCAGTTGTGAAGCCTTACATGGTGATATCTCACAAAACCAAAGGGAAATAACTCTATCTGGTTTCCGAGATGGACGATTCAATATTTTAGTAGCTACTGATGTAGCTGCCCGTGGCCTTGACGTACCAAATGTCGATCTGGTGCGTATATAACAATTCTTTCAACACTTTCATTTTCGTACATGCTTGTATTTGTGGAGCATAAAGCATGCTTGCCATTAGTGATGGAAGGAGGGAAAAAAAGGATAAATTTCATGATGATATTTGCTTCCCAATATCCGAACTACGATTCAATTCCGTTTGCTTCTAGTGGCGTTAAGGCTTCATGTGTCAACAGCTAATTTTGTCTATTTGTGTTTCTTCTCCACTGAATAAGATCCTGTAATGCGTCTTCAATTGGGTCTGAAAATTGCTCTTCATTAAGGCAATTGATGGAACATATGATGCCACTTTCTCTCGTGATATCAACACCTATAAAGCCCAAACAATTCTTGTATGGTGAACCGTCGGTCTCCAACATGTATCGATCACTAACATACCTTGGACACGTGTCCGACATGCCACCTGGAATGCCCTCTTTTATATATATATATTTTCAGATTTCTAACAAGACTCCGATACATGTCTCCCATGCCACATGGTGGGTCCTATATTTATATATCTATTTTTAATTTTTAACACGAGAGAGAGAAAGAGAGAGATGACCCAGACATGTCAAGGGCATGGCTAGCCCATTTTGCAACATTTGGAATATATGAAATTATGCATGCATAGTAAGGTAAATAATGCGAGAGAGATTGTACGAACTCTGTTTCAAATCTATATTATATCTGTTATATGCGTTGAGTGCGTGTAATGTCCTTGTCCTGTGTCCGTGCTTCATAGATCAAACTTATGTACGATAGGAAATACCATTAAGAGTGCGTTGAGTGCTAAAGAGTCGGGTACATCTTTGCAATTAATCAGGCATGACCTTGGTTATTGGAAGCACCTGGGTGGTTATGGTACCTCAGGTCGTTAATCATTTAAGGTGCAGGTGCAATTCTAGTTCTACTTTAGGGAGCTTAATAATGATGGAAGGTATTGTTGCAAGTTATTTGGTGGGACATGTTTTCTCCATCCTTTTATTCCTGTATTTGGGGTCACATTGAATTTTTTACTGTTCAGGTGATACATTATGAGCTTCCGAACTCTTCAGAGATTTTTGTTCATCGATCTGGACGAACAGGTCGTGCTGGGAGAAAAGGTAGTGCAATTGTCATTTATTCATCACACCAATCTAGGGACATCAAGGCTATTGAACGTGAAGTTGGTAGCCGATTTGTTGAGGTAAGGCATATCCATAATCTAATCTTGTTTTTTTCCTGTCATTTTGTTCTTTAACTTCCAATCTATGTTGAAGCTAAGGAAACTTTGGACATCCAAAAACAGATCTTCAACTCTACCAAGCAAATATAAATTCTATATTGCTTTCGTTGGTTCAATCATTTTAGGCTAATTTGCCTATAATTTTTCCTGTGTTAGCTCCCAAAGATTGCTGTTGAAGATGATGCTATGGCCATGTACAGTGACATGAACAGTGGTGGCAGTCATTTTGGTTCTAAGGGGAACATGGGAGGTGCTCGGTTTAGGGATTCAGGCTTTGGACACTCTGGTGGTTATGGTAATTCTGGAGGTGGTCGTCTTGGTGGACCTGGTTCTGGTCGATTTGGTGGATCTAGTGCAGGTGGTGGATTGGGTGGACAACGTTCAGGCAATTTTGATGGTTTTGGATCTGGACGGGGTGGTTCAGATCGGAGCAATGGCTTTGGAAACCTTGGAGGTCCAAGTCGAGGGGTTTTGGGGATTTTGGATCAGGTCGTTCCAGTGGATTTGGTGATACACGTCATGGCCAGAATACTAGCTCAAGCCGCTTTGGTGGTATTGGCGATGACAATAGTGATGATAACCAAAACAAGGGGAAATATTTTTCTGAAGCTATTTTTTAGGTGAGCTTGTTACTCTCCATTTAAAAAGTTGATCAAATTAATCATCTTACATGGTAAAAAGCAGTTCGTGTGTGTATTTTGCTGTGTTTCTTGTACTCGTTTCTTCCACCTAATGATAGGGTTGAACTTTAGTTAAATCTATCAAAATCACTTGATGAGTGACTGAAATATGCTTTTCTGCTTTCGCATCTTGACAGACTACATGTTAGAAATGGCAACATTTGATCCTGGAAACCAGAATACCTGGAAATCACAAGTGCTGAAGACAATTTAAATAGTATGCATTTGACCCTCTCTAACAACTTAAGCTTTTACATCAAATTGTTCAATATGCCTGGTATTAGAGCAAAGGTCCTTAGTTCGAGTCTCGCTGTCTCCCATTGAATGAAATTGTGCACGTGTGGGAAAAAATTTAACCCCGCCTACACGTGGGGCGCCTACACGTGGGGGGCGTGTTGAAGACAAACTGAAATGGTATGCATGTGATGCTCTCTAACCTCTCAAGCTTTAATATCAAAATTGTTCAACAATAAGCACCCTCTTTGTTGTTTTCAGAAAGCTGTTTGCATGAGGTGAGTGCTTTGATTGCATATTTTAATATGAGTGGAATTAAGTAAATTTTGATATGCTGAAACCCATATGGAAGCAGTCACATACTTGGATACCTTTGTCCTCACCCAATTTTGAAAGGGTTCCTTACAAGTTCAAGGACAACAGTTTAGTAATTTTTATATGCTTGTGTACTCAAAGTGCATTCCTGTACTATTGTAAATGAACTCAGATTTTGGTTGTCTTTGTCCACATCTCTGATGTTTCTTTCAGGATATTTTGACTGAGGATGGTTTGTTCCCTTGGATTATTCCTGCATAATCAAGTATTCGGTGTAGTGGACGTGAAGATTAACAAACAAGGCTATTGGGGATTGGACATTGTCAGAATTGAGGAAAATTAGTGTAGTTTCTACTTGTAAGGTTCTGCATACTATAGTTCTTGGTTCTGGATTAAAAGAGTTAACTGGCTGGACAATATCATAGTAAGCTGTTCTGCATCCTCTGAAAATTGTAGGAAATAACGCTATTGTTTGATCAGTTACTGAATGATAAGGTTCCCGTATGTAATTTATTGGAATCCATGGGTAATTCCTGTTTATTTCGTTTATTCATAAATTTTGGTTCTAAAGCCTGGAATGAATTCAATATTTTTTGTTTTTGACGCGTGATATTGCTGATGATATCTTGTATGCATCAATGCCCTCATTGTAGTTCCAAGTGTTGTTGCGTCTTGGCAAAGCAATTTTGAATATTGCAATTGATGCATACCTGGTCAAGAGACTGTATTTTTCTGGTCACTGTTGCCCACCCCACCCACCCCACGCCCCCACCCACACAAACACTCGTTCATTCAAAATTTATCGTACTTAAATGATTTCATGCAATATGGGTATTCAAAGATGTAGATTCATTTTCATCTTGTGCTTGTTCGCCAAGTACTTGTGGCAACTTACCATAAAGATCTCATTATTGACTTGTGTGGACGTATACTATCTTTTTTTTGCCAATATGAGACGCCCCATGAGCTTTTTTTGCCAACATGAGACGCCCCATGAGCTCGTTTTCCCTCGTTCTATTTGGGTTTATGTCATGGCATGCATGTACATAGCTGTTGGATAATGCACCTTCGCAAGTAGTTTGGCCTTGTATCCAAACATAACATGGTCTTAAAAGGTTCTGGGATTTCAATATTGCTTGAGGATTAACTTGAAGTAGACGAATAGATCCAATGGAAACAGTAGTAGAGAAATTAAAATGGATAAAATGGATAAAGTGGAAGGGACTTGAACATCCTTAATCCTGTCGCATAGCCATTCGAAGAACTGAAACTTGAACTTACTCTACTTCACCTGCAAATGTTCAATGTGAAAAACCCTTGTTCTGCAAACAGTGTGTTCTTGGCTTCACCAGAACACGTATTTCAAGTCCACGATCCAAAAGAAAGGCAGAAACAAAATGCGACCGAATCCAATACTCGAGTAAAAGAATAATAGAAATTAAATTGTTCAGGAATGGGTTGCCGCTGAAGAACAAATGGTACATCATATGACACCCAAATTCCATCTTCATACAGAATATCCAAACGTATGATAAACAAAATGGCGAGGTTAGAAATCAAATTTATGGGGAAAAAGCGGAGAGTAATATATCAAGCCATAGCTCGCTTTTTTTCTTCTTCAAGCTGCTGCAGTTCAATCAACCTTTCAGCCCACGCTCTTTCCCTTGCAACTGCAGCCATCTTCCTCTCAACCCTCTTCATGTTTTTCTTCCGCTTGGCCTCTTGAAACTGAGCTTTACGCTTCTTTTTTTCAGCCTGCACACGGATAAAACGAAGTTATCATGCAGAACAAAGCATATAAATATTAAAGATTACAAAACCAAATGAGCACAAATAACTTCTACAATCATTGAATGCCAGCCAGAACGAAAAAGGAATCCCGACAAAGATGGAAATCTCAAGTCGCTAAAGTTAATGTTATAGAACAGAATGATGAGAAAGCATATTCAGCTTGGGAAGCAGGAAAGATTTTACAGGCACTGACAGGATTTAATATAATTTGTCTAATGGCAACTATCTACTAGAAATTTGTCGAGAACCATCTGCACCAGAAACCTCGACTGGTCTTTAGTCAGATCTCAAGCCAACAAAGGCTAAATCAAATTGAATGACCTCATTTCCTTTATAGACATGTCGATGAATAATCACCTCTTTCTTAGAATGGAATGCTTTTTAGTACTTTTTGACGCATGGTACAGTTCATTAAACACAGCTATTAGATATCAGATAATCATTCCTTTCCATCAAAACCATATGCAATAACTGGAGCAGAGACTCATCTGTGATAATATTTTCCCATCCCTCCCCCCACCCCCACCCCCACCCCACCCCCCACCCCCCCCCCCCACCCTGTCTTTCCTCTCTCCCTTTCACTGCATCCCATCTACTTCAAACATTGCCACCAATGCCACTGCCGGCTCCAAACTCACAATCAGTGGAAACATAAAGCAAAAGATCACCAACACAAACATCATCCCTTCTGCCACCATCTCCAAAACCTCAAACCCACAGCCAACGAGCCAACGGATTGTTCCCAGACATTAGACTACAAGAGCTATCCCAGACACTGCTTCCTCAACGCACAAAAGGAAGGAAAACAACAAAGCGTTGAAACTAATTGAAAAAACTACAGTTACTTTTTATTGAAAACTGCTTTGCATTAGATTTCGGAGGAATTCTGTCAACAGACCACAACCATCGGATACAGAACCTCAAAGCAACATCGCCGTGGTGATGTTGTCTTTTTGATATTTGCCTAATCTGGTTGTGTTGTTCAACAGACCACTACCTTATTTTTTTGTCATAGTCAATTGGGATTACTGGGATTTTACTTGCAGTTTTTGGCTTGAGTTAAACCAATGAGGTGGTAGAAGTTGCACCAATAGAGGTGGCGGTGTGCATTAGCTTGGGGATAGAGAAAGGGACTGGAAAAAATAAATAGGTTTAACTGATTATTTAAGTAAATTGGGAGGATCTAACAGGTCAATGGCTTCTAAAATACTCTGCGAATTCACATAAGAATGTTCAAACACACAAGAGGAGAGACACCGAGAACAACAACCAGGTCTTTTTTGGGTGTCATAGTTTTCTTAAACATGTTCATCATTATCTCATATAGATAGCAATATATCCGAACCTATTCTCTGTGGGGCCGAAAATGAATCACTGAATATACTTCATCTAAAGAAAACAGGTCCAGTCCTTTGTCAATTTCCACGTCTTATCCATTCCAGAACATGCATAGTATCAGTTTTTCGGATGAACCAAAAATGGGTTTTTTTTTTTTTCGGGTTTCCTTTCAGGTTTCGTTTCTAATTATATTTTCAGGACCTTTCTCGCAATACTTTTCAATTCTTCATCCAGTCAGTTTCGAGATCACACTTCATTACCTTTTCAACTTAATCATTTATTTTGTGATTATAACCTGTATACTTTAATTCTCTATCCTGCTCATGTTAGAGATATTCTAAGACTTTGAAAGCTCCAACTCATTCCAATATCCGGCACCAATCTGCAACATGGTTTTTCCTTACCAAAACTTCGTCGTCAGCAAAGCAGAAAGTTCCTCAAACGACAAGCACTAACATATCAACTATTGAGACGCAGAATTGCAACTTCTAAACATTTGCATTTCAATAACTGCAACTTCTAAACATTGGCATTTCAATAACTGCAACTTGCATTATAAATCCTGCTTATTGAACTATCTGCTAACATCTTGGTAACATTACATCTTCAACATTGCACATAAAAAAATGCGAATAAATTATTAGATTAAACGATGCTAGAGAAACACGCAGTAAAGTAATCGTGCACGTACCAATATAAATGCACGTTGTTGTTTGATTCGCTTCTTCTCATTCCTTTGCTTCACACTTCCCTCATTGGGTTGGTTGGGAAGTATCGGCTGACCCGGCACATATTTCACCCATGCATATGGTCCTTAAATGTTTTTCCACAGCACCATTGTTACTTGTATTTTATTTTATTCCAAATTTTCCAATAAACAAATTGCTAATGTTTCTAATATTTAAGAATTAGAACTTAGAAAATATATATAGACTATTTTTAAACCCTAAAAACCCTAAATTTTGAGAAGAATAACATGAGATAGCGACCTCAACCTGGGGGTCTTAAACTGGCTCGTTTTCGTCGAGGCTTGTCGCTGGGCCGGCGTTTCGGGTAGCGGGTTTCGGTCAGGCTGTGGAAGGCGGATGACGGTGGAATCCAGGGAAGACTGCGGCGGAGCGGCGGCGGCGGAGATGGAAAGGTTGGTGCAGGGAACAAATGAGAGGCGTGTCGGGTTGATAAGAGGGTCCGGGTTACGGGTCGGATTATGGATCTCAAGGCTCCGAAACTCATTGTGAAACTACAATTGCTTTGACGAGGAGACGACAGTGACGACGTCGTTTGGTCTATGCTCTTGCGCACTTCTTGTAGTAGGTGCATTTCTTCTGGCCCCATTTTGGGTAAAAACTCAATTGGTCACTCAACTTTAATTTATATGTAATTGTTATGTGATGTGAAAAATTTGAATAAAAATTAAGTTGAATAAATAACAAAATGAGCGTATATGATTTTTATGACATTGAACCAATCTTATTATTATTTTTTAATATAAAAATACTAACAAAAATTAATTTACACATTTTGTGTTTTTATTTTTGAGCGATAATAAAGCGATAAGCTCAATGAAATAATAATATTTGATTATTAAGTTTGTGACAGTTATTTTTCTTTTTATGTTGTAATCATAAAATTAAAGTTTAAATTTTAATGATTACTTAATAATTATAGAATAATTTTAATTAACACGTTTATTAATAATTATGAGCTTAAATTTTAGTTATTTTATAATAGTTCGTAAAATATACAAAATAATTTAGTATATTTTTCAATTTGTAAGTTTCTTTTAATTTTTTTTTAAAATAAAAGTATCGGACTCATTGTACTTTTTGCAAATATTGGGAATCTAATTAAAAAATTTCTAAATAAAAATAAGTGCATATTTATCTTTTTTTATCAAATAAGGATCAATTCGCACTCAAAATAGATAGATTAGGAACCACTCCACCAAAAATGAAAGGCTAAGGACCATTTGAGCCAATTTCGTATTAGTTGCACAAATTTAAGTTTTGTTTCACACCAGTCACTACATTAGTCTTCATTTTAAAAATTAGTATTAATTTTGATGTGTCAAACAATGGTATATTTTATAAACTGTTGCTTTTAACGCCATTTTATAGACTAGTTATATACTGGCTGCATGCTGTTGCACGTGTTTTTGTAATCATATTGTTAATTTTAATATTTTATATTTTTTAATTGTTAATAATTAAAATGTTAAAGTAGTAATTACAATATAGATAAAAATATATAGTTGTTGATAATACGTTGTTTTGTATTGTTCGATGTTGATATTTTATTTACAATCATTTGGATTACAGTGATTATTTACATTCATAGAACGTTTTATATATATTACTTAAATTAAATTAAAATAAAAAGTTTCACAACGTTAGTTTCTCTACTATAGTATATGTTTAGTGGAGTATAAAGATTTTGAAAAAAATTGGTATCATGTGGATGAAAATTGATAAAAGTCGTAGGTCCCACAAAATATATAGTTGAAAATGAATTTGAGAAAAAAGTATTTAAAAAAAAGAATCGAACCAAACACGCCATAATCACCTGAAATCTAATGTATTAAAAATAATTTTTTTTTATTCCATTTAGGTTTTGACAACTATGATTTGAATTTTAATACGGTAATAAACAAAGTTACAATTTTTCTCATTCATTTTTTTTTTTGTTGAAACTCATTTCTCATTCCTTTTAACCTCTTAATGCAAAAAAAAAAAAAAAAAAAATAAAATAAAAATTTGAGATCGTCTTTTCACTTTCATATTTAATTTAATAGATTAAATGTTTAAAAAAATTAATTGTTTATTTAGTAAATTGTTGAAAATTTAATATACAATAAAGATGAACAATAAAAGAGTAATAAATAAAGTATTAAAAATAATTATACATAAATTAATACAAAAGGTTAATATGAAAATTTAAAAATTTATAAAGGTAGAATAGTCTAAAATGTTTCTTCATTTAAGCTCTTTTTAGATGTAGTATAAATAATTTTTAAAATCTTCACACAACCTTCTTGTTGTATCTAGTCTCACTAGTTTTTCTATATTCTAGTTAGTCAATACGTGGTTAAATAATTTCGATCAAATCTTTGTGATGGAGATTAAAAATAAATATTATCTCCAATTTGTAAGTTTCTTTTTTTTTTTTTTTTAAAATAAAAGTATCGGACTCATTTGTACTTTTTTGCAAATATTAGGAATCTAATTAAAAATTTCTAAATAAAAATAAGTGCATATTTATCTTTTTATCAAATAAGGATCAATTACGCACCAAAATAGATAGATTAGGAACCACTCCACCAAAAATGAAAGGCTAAGGACCATTTGAGCCAATTTCGTATTAGTTGCATAAATTTAAGTTTTGTTTCACACCAGTCACTACATTAGTCTTCATTTTAAAAATTAGTATTAATTTTGATGTGTCAAACAATCGTATATTTTATAAACTGTTGCTTTTAACGCCATTTTTATAGACTAGTTATACACGCGTGCGTTGCACGTGTTTTTGTAATCATATTGTTAATTTTTAATATTTTTATTTTTTAATTGTTAATAATTAAAATGTTAAAGTAGTAATTACAATATAGATAAAAAATATATGGTTGTTGATAATATGTTGTTTTGTATTGTTCGATGTTGATATTTTATTTACAATCATTGGATTACAGTGATTATTTACATTCATAGAACGTTTTATATATATTACTTAAATTAAATTAAAAATAAAAAAAGTTTCACACGTTAGTTTCTACTATAGTATATGTTTAGTGGAGTATAAAGATTTTGAAAAAAAATTGGTATTGTGTGGATGAAAAATTGATAAAAGTCGTAGGTCCCACAAAATATATAGTTGAAAATGAATTTGAGAAAAAAGTATTTAAAAAAAGAATGAACCAAACATGCTCGTAATCAATTGAAATCTAATGTATTAAAATAATTTTTTATCTCCATTTCGATTTTGACAACTATGATTTGAATTTTAATACGGTAATAAACAAAGTTACAATTTTTCTCATTCATTTTTTTTTTTTTTGTTGAAACTCATTTCTCATTCCTTTTAACCTCTTAATGCAAAAAAAAAAAAAAATAAAATAAAAATTTGAGATCGTCTTTTCACTTTCATATTTAATTTAATAGATTAAATGTTTAAAAAAATTAATTGTTTATTTAGTAAATTGTTGAAAATTTAATATACAATAAAGATGAACAATAAAAGAGTAATAAATAAAGTATTAAAAAATAATTATACATAAATTAATACAAAAGGTTAATATGAAAATTTAAAAAATTTATAAAGGTAGAATAGTCTAAAAATGTTTCTTCATTTAAGCTCTTTTTAGATGTAGTATAAATAATTTTTTAAAAATCTTCACACAACCTTCTTGTTGTATCTAGCCTCACTAGTTTTTCTATATTCTAGTTAGTCAATACGTGGTTAAATAATTTCGATCAAATCTTTGTGATGGAGATTAAAAATAAATATTATCTCATATTAGTCGGGTATGGCACTTTCGGATCAATAACATGTCTTACTTTGTAGTGGGAATGGTGCTGAATGGCCGGGTGACCCGGCCAATTTTCCAAAATGGTCGTTGACCTATTTTGGTGTGTAAATTACCAAATATAACATTATCTTCTTCCTCGCTTATATTCATTTCAAATGATTTCAAATTCATTTTATGCGTGAAAAAAGAAGATTTCAAGGTTACAATCTAACCAATTTCAATGTTAGAATCCAACCAATTTCATTTATGTAAGAAATTTCATTTCAAATTAGAAATTCATCATTTTCTAACTTCTTCTTTTAATTCACGGTAAAAATTATGAATTTTGTAGTATAAATCATGAAAATATTTATAAATATGAGTATGAATTGTATTTTTTTTCTTTAACTTTCTACAAATCTGAGTTTATTTGATGTGAATTAATTTAAAAAATCAGTTATAATTATATATTTACGTTAACAGACTCATAGTATGTTAACATATGTTCACACTCATAGCAGACCATGGGTACATTAATAGAAGTATGAACACTATTAAGGCCAAAATTGGCCTTAGCCCGAGTTCAGTCTGATAACAGCCAAAAATGTCTCATAATGAGGTTCATTAGCGGTCTGTTAAATTCTTCTGGTGCATTAATCGATCATCTGTTAACAGATGATTTGTTAACAGTCGTAAGTAAGTAAGGGTATTTATATCTTTTATGTTTAAAAGAGACCTCTAAAACTTATTTGGTATAAGTTGAACTCTTCTGCGATTCCAAGAGTTTGACAAAGCCATTTAAAAAATTCACCCTACTTTGTATCATTAAAATTAAAAATATTTCATCTTGACAATAATATGTACTTGATTGAGCACGTCTATTCATCGTTGATGTAATCTATACTTCGAAGTTTTAATTCAATTTTCACGTTTTTATTTCTATTATGATATCATGCCGAGTGTATATTATTGATTTCTATGCTTTCTTTTGTCCGATCAATAAATTAATTGAATTGAGAACCATATATATTCGTAATGATTTGAGCAATCATTAATCGATGTTAATTGACCTTAATCACTCCCGATCTCCTGCACCGAGTGAGCAAGAGAGATGTCGTCCACCCATCGAGATGTCGCAGTTACATCAAGCTGCTCACCGCTAACACCTCGGTTGGTGGGCGCATCTCATGCCCACTGAGTGCGAGAGATCACTTTCTCCGACCTTTAATACATTGTAATTGCAATTCTTATATTCGTATAATAATCATACTTAATAATAGGTTTAGCTATAGTCTAGAGAAATTGTTGAATAATTTAATAACATTGATTGTCAACAAAATGAATATTGTCAAATTTGTGATTGGTTGAATTAAAGCGAATAATAATAAATGAAATTAAAGTCATAATACCTCCAATCAATTCAGGCCCCGTTTGGAATTGATTTTGGAGCTCAACTTTTGATTCTCAAACAATCAGAAGTTGATTTAGGAGTTTGGCAAATTTTTTAAAAGTGATTATAAAATAATCTGACTCGTTTGGCAACAGATTTTGAGAAGCAGCAAAATAACAACTTTTCAAATTTTGTTTTTAGCTTTTTCATTTATATATTATTAAAATACCTCATTTACCCCTAATTAATTACAATAATTCCTTTAATACCCATTTGAGAAACAGAATTGTTGCAAGTTGGATCATAAAAAATAATATTAATTTAATTAATTTATGCACTATATGATTATACTTTTATTTTGTATTTTTTATAAAATTTGAAATTTATTAGGTTTTTATTATTTTTATTTTAAAAGAATAATAATGAATGCATTGTCTTGTTAAAAAATATTTGACTAGGAAAAAAAATGAATTTTACCACTCGTAATAATAATAATAATAATACAAAATAACATTATTATAATCAATGTCCTTTTTAGTAATTTAATATCGTTAAAGCAATTAATCACTTTTGTTTACCAAACACTCAAATGCTGCTTTTGAAACATACAGCAAGTTTGAAACAAGATTTACCAATCACTTATCTGATTCTTTCCACAACCAATTCTTTTTGCAACACAACATAAACTGATTATCTGAAAAGTACAGTAATACTCAATCTTCTAAAGTTGTCTCACTACCTTTTTGCGCTATTTATTTGGTTTATATAGAAATGTTAAAAACTTGGAATGCAGAACATGTACAACAATTTGTGTACAAAATAATAACGATAGAAGATTGACGAGTCAAGATCGAAGTATCAACAACTAAAAGGTTTAGGGTTTTGAACTTACAACTTTTAAAGTTAGGTAGTGAAATGTCCTTAGCAAAATTATATGTTTAAATAATCCGCTCGACCGACCAACGAAATCTTTTACGATCATTTCGTTCCTTCGTTTGTTCAAAAGGCTCACAAGAAGTGACTACCGAAATAAGTAAGTTATCTTACATGCTGCAAATTCAGTAACTAGTGTTTTAAATAAATTTTTTAACTCTCGTCTGAATTCGCTCCTAGTCATACTAATTCGTCATGTTTATACTAGTGTATGTCCCACTCAGCAACATTTTCCCCAAGTAATAGTGTAAAAATAATCGAGTCAATTAATATTTAATTTGAATTGGCCTGCTCACGACATTAACCATAATTCATGTATGAATTAACCACTCCTTATATGAGTGACACAATTTAACCATTGTTGAACTGAGGTTAATTAAAAGAAGATTTTGAAAAGATTTGATAGAAACCATAATATTATTTAATTAATCTTTAAATGTGCTTAAAGGAAGATTTTGAAAAGATTTGATAGAAACCAATTTCAAAAGTGTCCCCCCACCATAATTCAGATTTGCCCACAATACAACGGTCATATTCTTCAAAACAAATCAAATTCCACTTTCGTCCTTGATTTACGAAGTCAAATGACAGTATTGCCCCAAGCCCCCAACTAATACAATGCCCAACCGACATCAGCATTAGGATCAAAGAGGGATATAAAGGTAATTTGGCTCCTTCCCCGGTGCACGCACATTCATTGAATATCTTAGAAAATGGTAGTAAAAGTGTACGTTTAATAAATTTTTTTGTAAATTATAAGTAATTGCTCTTATGAAATGTGTAGATAAAAATTGAATAAAAGTTGTGGATCTTACGAAATGTATGAATAAAAATAATGTTTGATCAGTTTATAAGTGCTCATAAACACTAACAAATATATTCTTTAATTTTTATTTTGGCCATTGGGACCCACGTCATTAGGTCAAAAAATCGATTTTTATCTTTTAACAATTTCGAACAAGTCCTAAATAATTTCATAACATGAGCAGAAGTCGTAGTAAAAATACATCTAAAAGCACGTTGGTGCATAAACACCTTTGTATATACTCTTGAAGGTGCTCATCTCCATTAAATTAAAAGTCAGTTATGTGCAAATCTTAGCTAAAATCAAAGATTATTTGGCTTATGCAAGACTTGGCCAAGATTCTATGCGTCTCTCATGTCTCGATCGAATTATCATGTGAGCTAGGAGTAGGTGGATCAAGCTGTTGGAGTGTTACATCTCACATTGAACGGATGGAATTGAAACAAAAAGAGGAAAAGCTCAAACAAGAGTTAGTTAGAAGTGTCAGTTAGAAGAGTTAGTTATTTTCAGTTGATCAATTGATCATTTCTGTTTTTAAGTTAATTTCTGTTTCATTTTAGTTAACATATTGCATTATAAATATAGCTACAATCTGATGTAAATAATATTAATACAATTCAGCAATTGATTCATCCTTGTTGCATCTCCTTCTTGTTTCTTCACATGGTACCAGAGCATTAAAAGCTTCCGCAATCTATCTTCCTGCTTTGCAAAAATCTACTCTAGAATTCTGCATTGAATCCCCTTGATTTTTCTGCATTTTCTTGAACAGATTCTTGAAAATGAGTTCCGGTAATCCTTCTCCTAATGATCTTCCTCCTATTAATCATTCAACATCCAACTCCTTCAGTCAATCATCAATCAATCCTTCGGATGATTCATCTAGCACCTACTACCTGCATCCAAACGACAACCCTGGTGCTTTGTTAGTATCAGAAATCTTCAACGGAGAAAATTATGTTGCATGGAGCCGCTAGATAGTTATTGCACTGACAGTATAGATGGTACAATTACTGCCCCTCCAACTGATCAAATTGTTAATTACATAGTATGGTTAAGAGCTGATAATCTAGTTCTTTCTTGGCTAATGAATTCTATTTCGAAAGAAATACGAAATAGTTTGTTATTTGTGATATCCGTGATGGAATTTTGGAATGAGATTAAGGCCGGATATTTGAGAAGTGATGGACAAGAGTCTTTCATCTTGGGAAATCTTTAAACCGTGCATCGATCGAGGGAGCCCTATCATATTTGAATATTTGAAGACCTTTAAGACCTTTTAGGATGAGTATATTAGCTATAGACCATTTCCAACATGCACTTGTGGTAAGATGGCGACATGCACCTGCGAACTTTTCAATTTTCTACAAACTAGACAGCAGTCTGATTATGTACTTAAATTTCTGGTGGGGCTAAATGACTCATATGCATCTATCAGAAGCCAACTATTGCTGATGATTCCTTTACCAAACATGTCCAAAGTTTTCTCGTTATTGCTTCAAGAAGAAAGTCGAGGCGGTCACTAATTACATTGCATATATCGAGACTCATGCTTTGATGGCAAAGCAATTCAATCAACAGAACTCTCAGCCAAGATCTTTCAGGGACAAACCGAAGAAATCTACCTCACAATGCACTTATTGTGGCTACAATGGTCACACAGCTGAAAAGTGCTTCCAACTTCATGGTTATCCCACTGGCTGGAATGGACCAAAAGGGAAAAGAAACGTGGCTTCTGCTAATGCTATCATTACAACTTCAAAGGCCTTCAATCGGAATAGTAATGAGCAACAAAAGGCTTTATTTTACTCCTAGGGAATATAACACAATAATGGCACTTGCAAATTCATCACAACCGAGTTCTTCCAACTAAAGTATTGTCCAACCAGCTGTTAATCTAGTCACTACTTCTCGTTTTCTGGTAAAGTGCAACCTAAACTACCTCTACTTTCTTGTAACTATGCTGCTTCTAAACCAAAATTCAATCCATCTTGGATACTTGACACGGGTGCAACAGACCATATGATATGTTCACCACACTTGTATCATTCTAAACCTAAACCAACTAATGCATCTATCAATCTTCCTAATGGGACCACAGTTCCAACCACTCACATTGGCATAGTATGTCTTTCAGACTCTCTATTTTTACACAATATCTTATGTGTTCCTCATTTTTCATTTAATCTACTGTCTGTTTCAAAACTTACCAGACAATCTAACCTCTCTCTTACCTTTACTGCTTCTTATTGTCTTTTACATGACCAGTCAATGAAGAAGATGATTGGGATTGCTCTTGAGAAAGAAAGACTTTACCACCTTACTCAAGCTTCACCAAAAACCAGTGGATCTCCTCAGACATGTTTTACCCATTTAGCTCTATTTTGTAGTCACAGATCATTAGATATATGTCATTGTAGGTTAGGACATGTATCCAATTCGAGATTACACTCTCTCAAACAGATAGATTATGATATCACTTTCAATGATAGTAATGTTTGTGACATATGTCCTTTAGCAAAGCGAAGGAAACTTCATTTTCCTGTATCAAAAAGTGACTCTAATAAAAGCTTTGATTTGATCCATTGTGACATATGGGGACATTTCAAGATCTGACTTCTTATTCGGTTTTAAATATTTCTTAACCATAGTTGATGACTTCACAAGGTATACTTAGGTATACATGATTAAAGCTAAGTCAGAAGTACAACCCTTAATCAAAACCTTCTGTAAAATGGTAGCCAATCAGTTTTCCTCTTCTGTCAAAACCATAAGGTCTGATAATGGACCGTAATTTTCACTTTCCAAGTTCTATCACAAGTATGGTATCCTACATCAAAAGAGATGTGTAGAAACTCCATAACAAAATGGTATTGTGGAGAGAAAACATCAACATTTACTAAATACTACTAGAGCATTAATGTTCCAGGCAAATCTACCATTAAACTTTTGGCAACAGACTTCCTACTCCTCTACCCCAAAACAAAACTCCTTTTGAACATCTTTTCAACAAACCACCAAATCTTTCCCACTTAAAAGTTTTTGGCTGCCTCTGTTTTGCCTCTACCTTATCCAACCACAGACATAAATTCGACCTAAGAGCCACAAAATGCATATTTACAGGATACCCTACGATGTTAAGGGTTATAAACTCATGGATCCAAACACCAATAAAATCATTGTTTCTAGGAATGTTATATTTCATGAAACAACTTTTCCTTTTCAAATATTATCACAAAATACTAAATCTCACTCCTTTATGTTTCCTATTTCCCAAAACTTCCTAGACTCAAATCATATCAAATCATTTTCTAATCACAATGAAGATTTTGAGTCATCTCACACTCAATTATGTTCCTCCTTTGAACTTCACACACATAATGTACCAGATTCACCAATATTCTCTCACTTACCCAATATTAAGCCAATATCTGATCCAACGTATGATCCAATTGATCCAACATCTGTTTCATTTAACCCAGAAAACCTGTAGCTCAGAAAATCGACCAGACTCAAACAACCACCTTCATACTTACAGAATTATTATTGTGGCAATGTCTCTTCATCTCAATATGCAGCTCAAGCATCTATTTCAACTGATTGTTCTCCTACTAAATGTAATTTCTATCCTCTTCATCATTTTCTTTCTATAAATAGATTGTTTACACCACATAAAGCCTTTTTATCCTCTATCACAAACTCAAGAGAACCCAAAACATACACACAAGCTTCTCGATTACGAATGGCGGGCTGCCATGAAAAGTGAAATTCATGCTCGGAGCAAAATAAAACTTGGGAGCTTGTTCCTCTTCCTAAAAATAAGAGGACCATTGGTTGTAAATGGGTATTCAAAGTGAAATATAGAGCTGATGGAACTGTTGAAAGACATAAAGCTAGATTGGTGGCGAAAGGGTATACTCAACAAGAATGACTCGATTTTTTTGACACTTTCTCTCTTGTGGCCAAGATTACATCCATTAGATTTATGATTGCGATGGTAGTAGCAGTCAAGTAATGGCATCTCCATCAATTAGATATCAATAATGCATTTTTACATGGTGATTTACATGAAGAGGTATACATGGCTTTACCTCCTCGATTGGTCGTCCCAAGAAATCAAAATGTGTGTAAGCTTTTGAAGAGTCTTTATGGCCTCAAACAAGCTTATATGCAATGGTTTGCCAAGCTATCTCATGCCCTTATCTCTACGGCTTTGAACAAGGTAACTCTAATCGTTCTTTATTTGTTAAGAAGTATGACAACTCTTTTATGGCTTTATTAGTCTATGTGGATGATGTGATACTAGCAAGTGAAAACATTCTCGAAATTGATCGTTTGAAGACCTTTTTACATGAAAAGTTCACTATTAAAGATCTCGTGCTTTTGAAATATTTTCTTGGTTTGGAAGTTGAAAGATCAAAAAAATGGCATTACCTTACGTCAAAGAAAGTATGTACTTGACATACTTGAGGACACTTGCTTAAGCGGAGCCAAACTGCACGCCTTTCCTATGGATGCTACTCTCAAATTATCTGCTAATGATACAAATTTATATCAAGATCCATCGGGTTATAGAAGACTCATTGGCAAACTACTTTACTTAACCCTTACTAGGCTCGACTTAGCATACTGTACAAGTACTCGACCAATTTTTAGCTAAACCATCGGTTATCACCAAGCAGCCATTCGAGTATTGAGGTATCTAAAAGCCACACCGGTCAAGGGCTCTTCTTTCCATCCTCCTTAGACTTACATTTAAAAGGTTTTTCAAATAGTGATTGGGTAGGTTGTGTGGATACCCGAAGAAGTATCACTGGTTTTGCAATTTTCCTTGGCAATTCATTGATTTCATGGAAATCAAAGAAACAGGTTACAATCAGTCGTTCATTGGCAGAGGCTGAATATCGTGCTCTTGCGACTACTACTTGTGAAATTCAATGGCTTTTATATGCGTTACAGGATCTAAATATCAATCATTCTTTTCCAGCTTTGTTATATAATGTTAGCAAATCAACCATGGCTATTGCCACAAATCCGGTTCAGCATGAGAGAACAAAGCATATCCAGATTGATTGTCATCTCATCAGGGAGAAATTACAACAAAATGTCATTAAACTCTTCTACATTCCATCACGACTACAGCTAGCTAGCTGACATATTTACAAAACCACTTGGTTCTCTACCTTTTCATCACAATCTTCGCAAGATGAACGTCATCAATATCCATGTTCATCTTGAAGAGGGGTGTTGGAGTGTTACATCTCACATTGAACGGGTGGAATTGAAACAAAAAGAGGAAAAGCTCAAACAAGAGTTAGTTAGAAGTGTTAGTTAGAAGAGTTAGTTATTTTCAGTTGATCAATTGATCATTTCTTTTTTTTACGTTACATTTTAGTTAACATATTGCATTATAAGTATAGCTACAATTTGATGTAAAGAATATTAATACAATTTAGCAATTGATTCATCCTTGTTGCATCTCCTTCTTGTTTCTTCACACAAGCCCTAGACAATGTGGCTCAATCTCAAGCACTTTACAAAGAGTAATGCTATTTATAACGATTAATGATAAACAATATTAGTAGTAATAAAATCCTAATTGAACTTTTTATCATAGGAAGGTCCAAAAAATTAAAGAAGTCCAAAACCATTTTTTAGGGTCCAAAGATTAATAGAAAGCCAATGATATCCGTATTAAATTATAAATTTCTAGAGTTCTATAGAAAAAATAAATGTTCCACAAAGCGGGAAAATGTAGAGTCTAGACATGAAGCATTAAAAAAAAAAAGGTTTCAAATATAGAAAAAAACATGGGAAAAAAAAAAAC
Source organism: Forsythia suspensa (assembly GCA_023638005.1). Taxonomy (NCBI): domain Eukaryota; kingdom Viridiplantae; phylum Streptophyta; class Magnoliopsida; order Lamiales; family Oleaceae; genus Forsythia; species Forsythia suspensa. The sequence continues at coordinate 617,666 of CM042667.1, forward strand.
ACACTCAATTTTATTTTTTATCACCTAACTGCGGACTAGGTGTTAAAAGGCACGTGCCATTTTATTTTTTAAGGGTACATAAACTAATTAAATAAAAATAATAATTATTTATGGTCAAAATAATGATCTTATTAAAATAATTAAAATTATATTAAACATAGAGAAACGCTTTATTATGCTTGAAATCATGCTACTTGTACACTATCATTTACACTATCATACTTGTCAAATACTAGTTGGTTCAAATTATTATTTAGTTAGCCAAATAAATAAAGTGACCCAATCATTATTTGACAAATGTGAGTGTGTAAGTTAAGCTTCATATACAAATAAAAATTATATTTTATTAATAAAAGACGACTTACTTATTTCCAATTAATTACCACGAAACTTCCTTAATATTAACAAGAGCATGATTCCAAGAAGATAACATAAATATATAATTTACACACGCTGCATGATTCCAAGAAGATAAAATCAATAATTTACACTCACAACGCTCCCCCCATGTGTATGTATGTGTGTGTGTAGGGACAAAGGGCGACCTTCCCGGCAACATTTTAAATTTTTTCTAAATTTATATAGAATTTTTTTTTAATATATCTTGTCCCTCCAACATTTTTTTTGAAACCCTCTTAATCCATATTGATTTTCCAGTCGAATCCTTGTGCGAGAAGACAGAAAAAAATGGATTATTCAAAATTGAAGAAAGTGGAACCAGTTCAAGTTGTTCCTTCTGGAAAAACTCCTGGAGGTTTGTATTTGCTATCAAATCTGGATCAAACATTTCCTTATCCAATTGAGATTGTGTTTGCTTATAAAGGAAATGGAACAAACATTATTAAAAATCCCACTGAAATTCTTAAAACATCACTGGCAAAGATCTTGGAGGATTTTTATCCATTCGCAGGTTGTCTTGACACGACCTGGGATGGCAAAATGATGGTGAATTGCACCGGAGACGGCGTGCCGTTTGTTGAAGCTTTTAGTGATGAAGATATGGAGGTTCTTGGTGATCTTACTATCATTGATCCTCTCAAGCTAAGGAAGCTCATCCATTTTAATGACACGGCTCAGAATATATTAGAGGTTCCACCATTGACAGTGCAGGTATCATACTTTTTTTTTTTTTTTTTTTCCATTTGTTTCAGAGCTCAATAAGTTCAAACGAGTCATTATCTTGAGCCCATTATTTCAGGTGACAAGATTCAAGTGTGGAGGTATTATCCTGGGAGTAGCATTCAATCATGTACTTGTCGACGACAAAGCTTTTGCAGATTTCACAAAGTGTTGGTGCGAAGTTGCTACAGGTTTGCCTTTATCAGTCCCTCCCTATTTAGACCGTTCCATATTTTCTGCAAGACAACCTCCAAATACCCAAATCTCCCACCATGAATACACACAAACCAGATACCCTTTGCCAACACTCATTGATCAAAACCAAGAAATAAGAACAAATCAAACATTTTCCTTTACTCCAAATCTAGTTTCCCAAATGAAAAAACATGTCATGGAGAGTTACGGTAATCAGTTCAGTTCAGCTCCAACGAGCTTTGAACTGGTATCTGCACTGGTTTGGATTTGCTGGACAAAGGCCGCTAAGATTAGCCCAGAAAGCACAACCAAACTTCTGATTGCGGTTGATGGCCTCCCCAAGTTACAGCAACAACCACCCGAAGGCTACTTCGGGAATGGCATTGTATGGTCGTGCGCACAGTGCAATGCACGAGACTTAACGAGAAAAACCCTTTCTTTTGCTTTAAGAATAGTGCAGAATGCTATCAAAGAAGTTAAAGAAGAGTACATAAGATCAGCAATAGATTATCACGAAGTAACAAGAAAAGGGCTTGATCTTGAAAATTCACTTTGGATCAATGAGTGGAATAGGCTTCCTTTTTATGAAGCAAATTTCGGATGGGGAGAACCAATGCAGGTTGCTCAAGCTTCACTTGTGGACAATCTTGTCATCACCCGTTTGCAAGGAAAGGATACCGAAAACATAGCAGTGTCATTGAGCCTTCCAGCTTCACAAATGGAAGTTTTTCGAGGGCTCGTCCAACCAGAAGGATATTGATGAATGACTTATACATATCGATGTTCGTAGTATGGACAATAAGTTCCAAATGTTGGAAGAACAAACTTGATTTATATAGTTGAGTTAGTTCACGTATCGTTTGAGACATTCATGTATTAATTGTATTATGTAATGCATGTATTCTAGTTGACGAATACATGTACTTGTTATATATATGAGTCATACTAGGGAAAGTATGCAATAATGGTGGGTACATGTTTTATAAACCCTAGAAGAGATGGTGAACAACAAAATCTCTTCCCCTCGACTCACTAAAGACGGCTACAGCACTTGGTGTATTCATATGAAAAGCACATTTGGCACTTGGTAGAGAAAGCTAATGAGCATCAAAAGAAGAGGGATTGTCTCAAGCCCAAAAGACTTGCAATAAGCAATCAAGAAGAAGGATCAAAAGGCCCTTGGCACAATCTTGAGCGAAATAGGACTTATATATGTTGCACTCAACCTTTAGGTCGGTCCTTGGAGTAGTTAAGGTTTCTTCTCCAAAGGGAAATGTCGGGCTAAAGTAATCATTATATTTGTAATAAAAATAACTAAAGATGCACGCAACTTTAGGTTGCCAACACGACTTTGACAAGACAACAAAGCTCATGATAAAGTTGACAAGCTGCCCATATCAACCAAAAGGGGATACTTGAGTTGCTCACATATTAAGGCGAATGCCAAAATTTATTGAAGAAACAAAGTCAGTGTCGAATTTCGTTATCCTATAAATAGTCTACATATTCACTCAAAAAGAAAATAATAAATAGTAATGTGACTATTTAGTCTTATCAAGATGTCTATATGATTGTAAAAAGTGCATTCTATTCATATTCATATTGATTCCTTTATTATTTTATATTATTATCTCTAATTTATAACACTTTATGAGCACAAAATTTAGCTAATTGATTTAGTAAAGACTCTTTTTTATATTCAAGAGAAAAAAGTTAGTATTCTCTAGACTTTAAATTATTCTACGACAAACTAATATAGCATGTTTGTCGATGCTGAAATTATTAAGTACTTATAAGTTGTGAATCTTATTAAACGTGTGAATAATAAATTGCAAGTCGTACAAAATTTATAGATAAAAAATATATTTAACATGTTTGATCAACTTAAATTATAATTTAAACTTAACCAAACATGGGCAGTTATATTATTGTCAATTACTGATTTATAGTAGACACATATTGATTGAATATTGTTTATTATTACGTACTAATATTTCGGAAGAATATTACATTTCATCCCGTAGAGCACAATTTTTAATAATAATATTTATAAAAATATTATATTATTAGTCCCGAACAAACATAACTCACACATATTCTAGAAGAATATTGTATTATTGTTCCTAAAAAATTTTAATTTATATATGTCAATATTCTAAAAATATATCATGTTGTTTTTGAAAACTCAAAACTTTATACATTTAAATATTCCAAAAGAATATTGTTGCTAAGTACACATTTGTATATATCAATATTTTAGAAGAATAATTGTGTTGTTATTCTTGAAGAAAAACGATTATTTATAAGAATATATGTTATGGCTCTTGAAGAAGCATAACATTTATATATATCATTCTTCTAGAAAAATATTATATTTTTGTTGTCGTTTCAGATTGATGTTCCCAACTAAGTTCAATACGACGAGACATGAAATCAATACATCTCATTTCCGAATCTTTTTACTACTATCATTACCTTCCATGACAGTTTTCAAACTCGTCACTGCATTCCACTAAAACATACTACTGAATTCAACCAAGGAGTAACACTATATCATGCTCAGATGAACATTATAATTATGCATGAGCTTCAAATGCAAAAATTACAAAAATACCATATTTCACCTCTATAGACGCTTGTTTATGCGAGACTTCTTCGGTGTGGATGATGGGCTTGGGGTCTCCTTAAATGCAGATGGGCAAATACCATTAACTGTGCATATACCACAACGAGGCCTTAGGGGAGTACATACAGTCTGCCCGAACCCCACCTATGCACCAAATTCAGCAAAATTCGGCCAAATTATGAAGTTCAAAATAAATGTTACCACACCACGAGTAAATTCATTGCTTGAGGAAAGTAGGTTAGCTATTTATGGTCAGTTTCATCCAATATAGTTTAAAACCTTCCAAAGATTTTCCATGACATTTCAAGCAGAAAAGAGAACAACGAGACTTCCGATTGTCAATTTGTATGATTTGCTAGACCAAATACCCCAAATCAATAAAAAATCTACTTGTGAGTCGAGATAAAACCTGCGTGTTTTGAACAGCATATTTTTATTTGTACCTCATAAGTAAACAGCTGCCAGCATTTTCAGAAAAAGCAGTGGCGTTATCTACCATAGATTAATAGCCGGGTTTTGACTTTCGAGGAATATAAAAAATTAATGCTTATATTCAAAAGTGTTCTAACAAGAAACATGGAGAAGACTTTGCAATGCAAATCAATAAAATAGATGCACTCCATAAATATTGTTGTAGGCATACCAGAAGAGGATTGATGGGAACCCATTCCTCCTTAGGAAGCCATAGTTGCAAGGACTCTCTAGTCTCTTCAGGAGTTGAAGTTCTCTAACAAAGACCAATAAAGTTTGTTAATGATCCAATAGTATTCATCTGCCGTATTTTGCATTTATCATCATTTCTTTGGATAAGAACGAAGGGAGTACCTGCTTAGTGCCAGTACATGAAACCCATCCAAGCCGATTACAGATACGGTGCACATGAGTATCTACACAAATTCCTTGAACATTATTCCACCCCACATTCATGACCTAGAAAAAAAAAGAAGAAGCAAATTCGAGCAAATTACTAAATAAAGTACAGAGTTAGAAGCAAGTATTTGTAATAGATTCTCTCTCACACCAGATGAGCCATTTTGGGACCAATCCCTGGAAGCAGGAGCAACTCCTCCAATGTACTAGGAATGTCTCCATCGTACTTCAAGAGACAAATTTTCGCTATTTTTTTCAGGTTGCCTGCTTTTCTTGTATAAAATCCTACCTGTTATGAACCAAAGCCAAAGTTTGATAATATAAGCATGATATGTAAGTCTAAAAATTTGTGTGGCCGATATATTAACTGGTAGTCTGGACCAGATTTTCCAAATCATTTCTCTCAGCATTTGAACTTGTCCAGATTAAGTAGAGATTCCAATGTTCTGCAATAAACTGACAGAGAAAGAGGCATACTGGGTATATTAAGTTCTTAATGGTAACTTCGTCAGATCTGTCAATGGCTTCTGCTGTAAGTAGATCATTCTGAAGAAGCCGCTGAATAGCTCCTGCAAAACCCAAAAAAAAAAAAAAAAAAAAAAAAAAGAACTCAATAGATGTTCATTTTAAAAGTGACACATCTTATCGGATAAATGGTGCAGATTCTGCCACAGCGTCCGTCCATAATAAACTATAAACATCAAAGTAAACAGAAGAAAAGAACCTTCAATCTTTGATTTACACCCCTATCTAACAAAACTGAAATATGAAATTCTACGGAGAAGCTAATGACATTGCAAATCTCCAATAATAGTTATTAATACTCCATGTGGCAACCAACATCATTGAAATACTAATGACATCAGATGTACTCCACTTATGTTTCCCACTCGATCCTCTAAGCTGTCCCCACAAGGAAAGGATGAACAGTAACCTATTACACTCTTTTAGTCCAAGATAAATACATGGATAGAAGAAGGCGGTCAACGAGAAAATGTTATACAGAGCATAGAGAAACGTACTAGATTAAAAGACAAGAAAATTAGGCAAAAGCCCATAAAAGGAAATTTAATTGCATGTTGTGGCTACAACATTAAAAAAAAAATCCTTGACAACATTAGTAGAGCACCATAACAAGATATACAATAAAAGATTCAATAAATTGATTCCTTCATGACACTGACTGAGAAAAAAAAGGACTTGCCATGAGTAACGTGGTCCTTCGTCTGGCTTGACAAGAGTGAAGATGCCAGAACAGCAAATCTTCTTTCCTGAAAAAGAGAACATAAATACTTCTCAAAACAAAATCTCCAGCCAATTTTAAGACAACACTTCATCCATCAACAAAATCTCATAAGGTATAAAGTATTGCTATAACTTGGGCATATGCTCCCACAATGAGGGTTTGGTGTGTAGGCAAGGTGTTACCTCTGTCTCGTATCCACACTTTCAGCAGATAAAAAGTTTAAAAATTGGCTAATAAGGCAAGGCAACTAACCTTAGACAAACTTGATAAGAAATTAGGAGTCAATAATCAGTTATATGATATCCCAACCCAAAATCATCCCCATGAATACAATTAATATCTTTTCTAGAGGAAGAGCAATAATTTCTGTGGAGAAAAATGATTTCAGTATATCGATGGAAACATGTCAAACCATGTTAATTTTGGTCCATCCTTCTTCTACTAGGATTTCATCACTCTTGTGAAAGGAGTTTCTTAGATTTGTGCAAGGCATGCCACAGTCATCTAAATCGTTCTTTTGCTTAATTCATCCTTAATTATTGCCACCTATTGGAGGCATATATCCCCGTTTCTCATATTATTCATTCTAGTGTAGTCACACAGTCGTCTTATATCTAATACATCCTTCTTAAAGATAATTTGTCATTTAACGACTCATAACTCATTACTATATAGTATTGTTGGTCTAAAAATAGTTCAATAGAACTTATCTTTTAACTTGATAGGTATTTCCAATCACAGAGAATATCACAAGCATTTCTTGATGTCTGCCCAACCTGCTCTTTATCTATGCATTACGTCTTCCTCAAGTTCTTTTCTATCAATAATCAAACCTTAATATCTAAACAAATCACTCCTTTACGACAACATGATCCTTTGCTGACTCATGAATCTTCGTTATTCCTACTATTCCTACAGTACATCCATGTATTCGATTTTAGTTCTACTAAACTCAAAATCTTTAAATTATATGGTTGTCTTCTAAAATTGTAGCTTGCAAATTACCCTCCTCCTAGTCTCAACAACTAAAAGCTTATCTTGGATGTCTCATTAGCTCAGCCATGATTAAAGAGAAAGAACAAGGACTCAAAGCTAAATATTGAAGCAAGTCTATCGTAATACAAAAAATCACTACTACAACTGCTAGTCTCACACTCATAGAAGAACACAACATTGATACTAATAAAAATTTCTATTCTCTCTTGCACAACACACTTCCTTAGACACCTTATTATATGTTTGTCATAAATCAATAGAAAACATAAGCAAATCTTATTTTGTTTCTCTGTACTTTTCCATGAATCGCTGAAGTAGGTAAATAGCTTCCATAGGATCTCCTCGTGTAAAACCCGAATCCTTGAGAAATGAGAACTTTGAATTTCATGTTAATCAGAACTTTCCAAGCAAAGAATTTTTTTCATTTTTTGTAAGTTGAGCCGTTCGGCTTTAGTTATAACACATTTTTATCAGACGAGAGCTTTATGCCAAATGAAGTTAATACCAAAACTTGACTAGTGAAGAACAAGTAAAAAATAGAAAAGATTGGAGCTTTCAATGTCAGATAGCATGACAGCCAAGAAATTGTTAAAAGTGTATAAAACAAAGAGACAAATAGAAAACTGAACAACCTACATAGGAAGGCATATCCATGGCAAAACAGCATGTGCCATGGAATGCAAATGGCATGGACCAATAAACATGATTCTCAATATCAACAATTAACATGAAAAAAAAATCTCTGGGGTTGACATTTGGGAAGGTTAAAACTGCGATAGGTAATCCATGACAGCTTGAGAGTTTGACATTCAGAAGAATAACCAAATACATTAGAGATTGCAAAATCATGCAAAAGCTGAACAGTAATTGTTAAAAATAAAGATAATCAACCATTGACACATGATATAAGACTTAATGATTTGACTTTTTGTGCTCCAAACAGACAAAGAGAATAACCTTAGGAGGAAGCGAACTGCCAGCTTTCTCACACCCCATTGAGTCAACTGGTGCACCCTCAGAAGACCTCATTTTGCGAATTTCTTGAAGGACCTTTTCCCAGTTGGCAGGTGGTGGTTGTCCTGTATCACCAAAAATGCAATATACAGGGTTTCTTTAAGTCTTGATCAAAAGTTCTAACAGCACAAAAATTCAAATTAAAGAACTTTACCTAGGACGTAAAATTAATTGCAAATAAAAGCAAATGGTTTCCAGCTCAGTGACATTAGACCTAATCATAACCAAAGAATCTATTTGATTAGATCCTTCTCAGAGATCACAAACATCCACTTTATTTATAAATTGTTAAATCACGTGATCTAAAAGTTTAAGTTGTTAGAGAGGATCACGTATAGCATTTAAATCTTGTCTTCAATACACTCTCACATGTTATTTTTTCCATCAAAATCTTGCACGTGCACAACTTCATTAAATGGGTGGTGGTGAGACTTGCACCCGGGACCTTGAGTGCCTAAAACCATATTAAACCGCTTGATTTAAAAGCTTAAGCTGTTAATAAAGGCCACATGTATATCATTTAAATCTTATTTCAACATAAACCATTCATTACAGTTTTAGTAATCATATCAAAGACATACTCTGATGAAGACTAAATTTAAATAAATAAATGTATTCACTTTCTAACAACTTAGTGTATGTTTGCTAGAGTTTAAAATAAACTATTTTTTTCCACACTCATTTTCAAGCACACATTTCATGGGAACCACCACAACTTTTATCAACTTTTCAACCACACATTTCATTATTTTTTATCAAAATCTCCTAAAAAACTACTTTTAAACTCTACCAAACATACACTTCAGCTTTTAGGTGAGTTGATTCAAGATTCTTTTTTTTCTTTTCAAAAGGTTTAAAACTGTCATTTATCAAGGATTCCCTTCCAGTCCCCACACCTCAGAGAAAAAACAACTCCAAACTCAAAGTTCATTTTCACTAAGATACCTTGATGTTTTTTCCTTGGATAAAGTCAAACATCATTAACGGAAAATGCATATAAATGCTACGTGAAAGTAGAAAACTCAATGCCTACCCCTGCTATACAAACAACTAAATCCAAGGATAATGGTTACCTAAACAATTCTATAATTACAACATCCTTGCCACAAGCTTCAATGCTTATACCGATCTTCCTAATTTAGATCAGAGTGACTGATGCCTTCCAGCTCAGATATATTGAAAAGTTTCAGGCTAACAGATGTGGACCAAGATTCATTGGACCATTCTACTTATCCACTATACCTTGGCAACCCTGAGGCTAGTATTCTTTTTTCATCCATTCACCACCAAAAAGGCCTGATATATAGTTAAAGAGATAGTAAGAACTAGCATGCATGCCAATACACAGACACTACTATAGTACAACAAAGTTTTACCCTCCCATGCCAACCACCAGCAGCACAGAATGGATAAATGTATATGTTTTTAGAGAAAAGAGGAGATACAGAGAAGAAAACTAAGAGAGATATTCTACCAAAATATTGCTCATGAAAGGGGAGGAGGAAAGAAGGAAGATTGGGAAAATAGTAATACTTCCACTTACATGCCAAAGTCAAAAGGAAAATAAAAACAATTATGATCCTTCCCATCATATTTTTTTATCATAAGGGTCATTCAATATCAAGCTCTATGATCTTTTTTCTACATGAATGCTAACAGAAACCCCATAAATAAAAAATTCACCTCCTTCCCCCTCCTAAAAATAAGGAAACAAAGAAAAGAGACAAAGGAAAATATCAGTATCAAAAGTTCAAAATCAACCAGGCAGAAACTCCACTACATAAGTGTAATCAAAAGTTCAAAATAATTGTTGCACTTATAATTCCACCCTCCTCCCCCAGGTATTAGCACTATGCTAAATGCCTTAGACAAGTTAACGCGCCTAAACAAACTTGACATGTTAGTTAACATTTTTCAACAGCTCTTGTTCACATGTTAAATAATACTGGTCTTGTTCAACAACAATGATGGCAGTAAGAAGAAGAAGAAGTTCATAAATGTTCTTGCTCAAAGAGAAACAGCAAGTTCTAGAACAAAATAACCTACTTAAACAGGAATAACTGCTGTCCTTTCCAAATGCAAAATCTTCAATTTCAGGTGGGCTGCAAAGCTGCATTGTAAACTGATAGTTATGCAACAGTTCCTGTCTTTTGGAAACAAATTTTGAGTAAAGAAATACGCCAAAATGATTAATAAATTATAAAGTATAATATACAGAAAAAGCCAATAATTGTATGAGTAGAAAGTAGTCAACCACCTATTAACACTAATTCAAGGTAAGAGGAAAGCTGCTGTATAGCTCGTGTAAACAAATGCAAATTAAACAGATAGAGTTCTAAAAATATTTAGAGCTCATACAATATGCAAGGAAGACATAAGAAACGAGAAAAGTTTTTAATTAACATACTGTATCAAGACCCGTATGCCCATATGTTCAGTCATACAAATGAAACTAGTAGTCTATTCGTCAACTTTCGTGGGACATGCTATTTCAAGGGGTAGTAATTGTATGAAGGAAAATATTTGAATTCAGCTACATTTCAAGAGAAAACACCTTGAGATTTTTCCAGCCGTGCTTAATCAAAATTAAGTTTTATGTCACGATCATTTTTGGCAATAATGATCATGGCCACAAATTCTGAAAAATGCAAAATGACCTGATTGCTACAAAATCTTAAACACTTCTATTAATTAAAAAAACAGTAAATAAACATTAGCCATGTTTAGCAACTTTAACAAGTATCAACATTTTGTCTACACTCAAGAACAGAAGTGTAGATACTATTCGAATCCATTACAGTTTTACAGATAAAGCATAATGCTTTCAATTTCACAGAAAATTGAAGAGTTAATTCGGACCCTTGTAAAGTGCTTTTCATGTGTGTGATGCCCATAATATGTAGGATGGCACAGTTACATTACAGAAATCTGCAATCAAGACATGATTTAAATATCTAATTATCTTTCAAGCTTTCACTTCAAATTCCCATTATCTAGCGACCAAGGGCTGCAAGAAGCCTTTCATACACTTTTGAATGCACTTCATGAGTTCATGCCATCAACCCCAAATTATATCCCTAAAGCATTGAACACCTATTATGTGTGGAATCCATCATCAGTCCAGGAACGGACCTTTATGCAACCCGTAGAAAATTAAAGACATCATTTCTAATTTATTATCATAGATGCAGTAAATCAAACTCAAGCCGGAAAAGAACATGCTCCCTTAATGGGTAATAACTAGGGTGGCGAAAACATCATAGAGGGAGACAGAGCATTTATCAAAAATATATATGTCCATTAGCCCCAATCATAAATCAGCCAAAAAAATAATAATAATACTCTGTATCCCCTTAACGTGCAAATGATTTGGGTGGTGAAAATATCATCGAGAGAACCAAGCACGTGAATACTATACCCATTCGCCACAATGAGAGATCACAAAAATTACAAGTACAGTAATATAACAGCAACAACACAAGCACTAAAGTACAAAGTAAAGTACACCACCAAATGCCCAGGAAGTTAACTATGACTAACTCCCATAAATGCGCAATGAAGCTGTATACATTTCAGAAAAATACATCAAAAAAAATTTATCTTGTTCCTTTAGATGACTAATCCCACCTTTTGATCACGAGTTTCTGCTTCAACCGCTGTGGGTGTGATCTCAAGAGTTTTTTTGGGTCTCTTTTTCCTAACATAGACACGAACTTTTGGTACAGAGTTGGCATTTGAACTTTCAGGAGCTGAAACGATTAGCACAATTCAAATTTTGGCTCCTTTTTACAATGAAGGGCATAAATAATATTTTGACAAAATCTGACCTGGGTTTTCTGGCTCCCGCGATGAAGGTGGCATCCCCAGTTTGGACGCTGAAAATCGGGTTGTGGGCATTTTGTTGAATGAAAATGAGACGATGAATCGGGGTGAAGCTACGGGAGTGTTTCTGAAAAGAGCGAACATATTTTGTGGAGGGAGGAGGTGTCTAGGCTGTTGACAACAAATTTTTTTATTTTTTTTAAATATTTTATTTAAGTTGGAATTCTAGTAGGAAAAATTAATTTTAGGAGAAAATAACACCATTGATCTTCCATATTCGACTTCTTATTATAATTGTAAGATCAATCTCCATTAATAAAAATCTATTTAAATATTTATTGAGGCGGTAAGCTCGATCTAAGACACAAATGTCTTAATTGGTCAATAAATCGTACAAAATATACGAGTCTGATTGCAAATATTACATTAGTCGCATGATCGGATTATAGATGCAAAAATGGTAACCATTACAGCTCTTTCAAATTACACGTGTTCATTTATAGTGCCTTGGAAAATCGGACCGGACCGGCCGGTTCAACCGGAAAAATCGGGAACTGGCCTCAAAACCGATCCGGGTCACTTATTTAATCGCCTTCGAAAAAATTGGACCGGGAACCGGGTTTTTTTTTTCGGTTCAACCGTGAACCGATTGGAAAAAAAAAAAACCCAATTTTGCTTTGAAATGGTAAAATTAGACTTGATTTTTAGGCAAAATCAATCTTTTGGTCTTGATCTCTCCCGTTCGCTTCCTTCATCATTTCTCTTTTGAAAATCGGCCACAAATCATCTTCTTCAACTATTTATCTTTAAAATCCACAGATAAAACTGTTCATCAATATCTCGCTTCAACATTTCTTAAAGTTTTGGAATCGAAGAATCTCTTCTAAGCTCGCACGCGCGCACAAGTCAGATTTTTCTTGCTTTTTCACTTTTTTCTTGCTGGTTTTATATGTGTATTACTATGTGTTGTCTATGACATTTGATTTTTATGGGTTTATTTCATATGGGTTTGATTTTGATTTTTCAATAATTCTTCATGCTTCGGCTAATGCGTGTTCTTGTCTTCTTCTTGGGTTCTTGAAGCTAATAATCAGTAAAATGATAAAAATGAAAATGAAAATCAGATAATGTGAATGATAATCAGATTACTGAAATTAATTAGACGTGATTTGATTTTTCGGTCGTGCTTGTTCTTTGGGTTTTCAATTTTTTTTTTTTTTATTTGTCTGATTTTCCAATTTCAATGTTAATATTCTTGTTTTCTGGTTTTCAATTTCAATGTAATATTGCTGGCCACATATTGTTGTTTGATTTTACAGCAAATTGCATTGTTCTATATTGCAGGCCACAGAATGTCTATTGCAATTGTCTACTTCAATTCATGAGTTAAATTTTTTCAATTCTGAGTATGTTATACTAATATTAGATATGGACATTATGAAAAGTCTATTTGAAACCAATTTTAGTGGGTTATTTTGTCTATAAATATTGGTTTATTTGTAAATAACTTATTTTTAGGAATTGTGGGATTTATAGATTATTTTTTTAATTTTTTTAATTGAAATCGGTTCAACTCGGTTCGATATTTTGACTTTTGACCCGTTGTCTTTTTCGAGTCGATGGTCCGAACATTGGTGCCTACACTATAAGAAATGCTCCATTTGTTCGTAAAATACATCAATTACAATCATACTTTATTTATGATACACACTTGACTCTAATTTTTTTTTTTTGCCCAAAACAAGTTTAAGCGGCTGACTAAGTTGTGGTCAGTGACGAAGTTAAGATTTTCACATAAAAAAGAAATTAGAAAGACCAAATATACATCCATTAATTTTTATATAAATTCAAAAACAATTAAAAATATTACGTGTCATCCCACGTGGCTCCGCCACTGCATCCACCCCTCTTCTTTGTGAAACGACAAGCAAACTCATCGGGTTTTTCTTTTCTTTTCTTTTTTCTTTTTTCTTTTTGCAACATTTCATGCAAATATGCAAATATCCTATCAATTTCTAAAGTTAGCAACGGCTATGTCACAATAAATCTTAGTTCTAGCTCGTGTTTGACTAAACTTATAGTATAATTTAAATTGATCAAAGATATTTTTTATCCACCTATTTTATAACACTCAAACTTATTATCCACTTATTATTTACATATTCTATAAGATTCATAACTTATAAAGACTTAAAAAATATTTTTAGACGATCAAACATGCCCTAGACAATTATGGTACATTAAGTGCATGTTTAATATTGCTTAAATTATTTTTTAAGTACTTATAAATTGTAAATCTTATGAAGTGCGTGAATAATAAATTAATAGTAAATTACAAGTCCACCAAAATGCGTGAATAAAAAATATATTAAGCACTAAGTCTAAGGACCACTTAGACTGCCTAAGCATTGAATGAATACCTTGGTAATGATTTGAACTCTCAAGTTGTTCAATTTTATGGTCAGTTCAATTAACCTATTCTCTGGGCAAAAAAAGCTGAATTATAATTGTAATTTTTGTTTATCACACATTAATCAAATTATTTTAGCTTATTAGAACATTCCACCAATAAGCGACTTAAAAGTTACTTAAACTTACTTTTAAGTAATTTTTGTTTTCACATTGTTTGAATACATTACTTTTCTCTTATTTATAAATAAAAAAGTTACTTATTTTTTGTTACAAATCTTCTATCTGGTTAAATATCAGATTGAAGAATTACTTATTCAAATAAATACAATAAGGACTGTAAGGCAATACAATTTTCAACAAGTTCTCAGCTATACTCAATATTATTTGTGGTTCAATGTCCTATAAGTGCTGCTGCTCAAAAATCTACTCAACCTTCTTTCCCCCGAACTTGCCGGTCGGGATTCGGCGCAAGACACCGGCATCCAGCTTCTGGTAATTATGTTGAAGCTGTCCGAGGACATTGTACACAAAGCCATCAACCTCGTCTTCATATCTTTCATACAGAATGGGCAACGTGTGGGCTGCAACAAAACCTCAAAAGAAAGAATTTCCAAATATCTAAGTACAACAGAATTAAGGCTTAACATGAAACAAAATTTCATCAAAGTAAACATCCAGTTTGCTATGTAAATTTTTCTAAGAGTTTCAAAGTCTCATAAGTTGAATTAATCAAATTCCGTATTTTCTCGCTCATAGTATCCAAATCAACCAACCAAGGGTACTGAACTGGTGAGATCCAAGATGCAACTTTCAACTGATAAAACATGTAGACCATGGTCCACCTTTGCATGTTTTTACTTAGAGCATCATGCAGCGCAGGACTACAGTCTATACATGCCAAATGTACATATGCTAACGAAAGAACAACAAGACATACATGTTCACGTACGTCAAAAAAATTTGTGTTCCAATCTTAAATGCAGGAGTATCACCTCCTCATGTATGATATCAAAGACAAGAAAAATGTTCAACAATTCCCCACAAATCACGGGATCAACATATCTACTATGCTCTTCTAGCTACTAAAATTAGAATATAATAGGATCTCTTACCAACATATAGAACAGTCAAAAAGTTGCACCAACTTCCAATAATAGCAGCAGCCCACAAGCTTGCTACAACCTGCAAGTATTTTTAAGAAGCCCAACATAACTTAGACATTTTTCAATTTTTTCTCATGCAACAATATGATTCCGCTGAAACGGTCCAGAACAAAATAAGAAAAGAACACCAAATAACAAAGAAGAAAAGAGGTACTAATTTAAGAGTTTTCTATCTGAAAATGTTGAAACAATTGTCTCTTTCTTTAAAAATCCATTAGCAATATGCCTCGCCGGAAAATGTATCAATCTTTTTTTTTCATGTTTTAAGCTGGAAAAGAGAGAATTTTTATGAAACTATTCTTATGTATGTTCTTCACGGAAAACAGAAATGGAGAAGTAAAATCAGAACAGTTGCAAAAGAATTATTGTTTTATGATGAAGATCTAAATAAAAGAGAATTCTCAGAATACACAAGAGTGGTAAACTAAATAACAACAAAGAGAAAAGTTCAGCAAGTCGTTGAGTTCCGAAAAATCCTCGTTTTGTAATGTTTAAACCATTTGGTAGATCATTGATGTCTTAAGGCTACATATCTAGGGGGAAGTAAACTAATAAAAGTGCATCATTGATGTTAACAGAAAAATACCACTAGAAATTGCTTCATATCTCCTTCAGTGGCAACATCTTGCAAGAAGCTTAAACCGTTGTTCACCTTGGCTCCTATTAAATTGGCAATGTTGACAAAAACCTCCTCAGGCACAACAAGACGAGGGATTTTGGATGGAGATCTGTTAACATTGATAATTACCCGAATCAATATGATGCAACCGCATCCGCCACTACTAAAAGCAGCAAATTAGGCTTTGTAAAATTACCTGTTTAATAGGCCTGATGCATTTTTCCAAACCAATTGAGCAAGCATACCCATAACCAACACAAAGCATAGAATGGTAAGAAAATTATAGTTAAGCCACTCAAAAACCACCCAAGTTACTGTAGCAGCAGTTAAGACGCTTGCTGAAATCTTCTTGTTCCTCCATAATAGAACATCAGCAGCTAAACATTGAAGTGAATATACTTAGAAATGAGGATGACTCACTACTAAGAAAATAGGTATTTGGTAGAAAACGTAAGGAGGTCATACATTTGCCACCACCCAAAATATGGTGAACTGGCTTTTGTCGCCCAAACAATCTGTTGAACTGAGAATTCATGGGGTTTCTTTTCTCCTCCTCAAAAAAGGACACAGATTTGTGCTTTGAAGCACTATCCGACATTGTTTCCATGATATTGTTCATAAGACTTTCGGGTGTTATTCCCTCAGGCATTTTTCCTGTCAAAAAACAGTCTTCAAGCTCTTGGACTCAAGTTGATGCCAAAAAGTTGTCAAAGTTTAAAAATCTGATGAAGCAGATAAAAGAGGTTGGTAAAAGAATATCAAATAAACTTGAAAGAAGAAATGAATACAGAAAAGAAAGAAGACTATGCTGAGTAACTAGCTAAAACATATGAAGCATTTTATCCTTGTAATGGTTGGTTCTACCTTGTGCAAGAACTCCATCCCCTCAACAACGGTCATTACAAGGACTCGGGCAATTAATTTGACCCAAATTTCTCATTCAGTTAAAGCTTCATGAAAGAGAGAAAGTCACATTGCAAAAGTAAAGCATGTGACCTTTAGCATAAATGAATCGTGGCAGCAAATTAAAGCATGAAAAAATGTATAACGATACTTGAAAGGCTAGGTCATTAACAATCTCCAATCAGGTGCTTTGTGAACATAGTGATATTCAAGTCAAGAGCCCTATCTACAAGATTGCACATTTCAATGCAAGTGATACAATTAAGCTGCAGCAGTAATCATTTTTTAATATCTCCTGTTTGAAAACCAAGATTATTGCAAAATTGTCACGATCATTCATATAAACATAATAAAAGAAATTGATTATGTGTGAAAATGTAGATATAGGTTTGTTTAACAAAGCTTTTCATAAAAGTTTTAGCAGATTTTGATAAAAGTTGATATAATGTATGGTAGAAAAGTTAAAAAAAGTTGCGGTTAAAATTGAAGTATGACCAACTAAAAAGTTAATTTTATTTTATAAAAGTTTTGCCAAACAGGGACATAAATTCTTATTTACTTAATAATAGTAAATTGACTGATTGTAATTGACATCCATTGTGATATCGTGCCAAATAAAAGGTAATGAAAAATCAAGGACAAAAAATGATTGCTACCAAAATTCCATTTCATAAACAATATTTTTTAAACTGAAAGAAAAATCTTTGTCATTAACAATTAAGAGCAAGTTGGGTCAGTTTGTTTAGCGCATGTTTGGTGAAGCTGAAATTATTTTTTAAGTGCTTATAAGCTGTGGGTCTTACGAAATGTATAATTTAAAAATATGTTTAACCAGCTTAAATTATAAGTTGAGCTAAAGCAAACAAGCTAACTTCTATTTCAAAAAGTATTTAGGCCAAAGAGCAAAACACAAATGCCAAAACAATCCAATCATTCTGAGTGAGTATTCAAGATTGCTCAAGAACATTTACTCGCTTATTCAAACATTACAACAATCAAAAATCACAGCAAAAAAGGTAAAATCTATGTAACCAAATAGAACTTGGAACGGTCAAAGCTTTACAGATGATTCCTAAAGATGAACTGTTCATGTATTTACAAGAAAGCCTCAATCAAAAAGCTAAAATCAGATTATAAAAAAATCCAAGTGATTATACAAAGTATTTATTCCTGTATATTTCATCTACACACCCATGAATCCAGATACTATAAAATGTTAAGATAACACTACCATCAAAGTTTAATATATGATAACGAGCTACAGAGATGGAAACGGGGAAAAAATAACAAAATATTGTCAAAGATCAAGAAAAATCAACTTAAACAAAGACCCAAATGGAACTTAAATTATGATAAATAATAAATTATACAGCAGTAATCACCAAACAGCATTAAAATAAACATGCAAATGTGAACCCATAAACAAGAACCGCACAGATTGAAGGGGGGAAAAAAGCTGCATCTCACCAATTATACGAATCACTCAGAGCTAAATTCCAGTAAAATGAACACAAATGAAGATTAACCCAGTTAAAGAAACCAAAAGAATCATCATATAGGTAACTAAAACTACACAAAAAACAAACAAGAAATAAACTTAACTATGGAATTTGAAAACTGACCAGACTGAGAAAGAAACGAGAAAATAGGCTGCGAAGAGGATGAGTAATTGTTTTGTATGGGATTGAAGAATCTTTTTTTATTAGACCAATGCTAATTCCTATACGTGTCTGCGTAAATAAATATAATATATAATATTGAGAGAGACAGGGACACCTACCCATATGGATATGAGATGCCTCTTTTGTTTTCAATTTTATTGTCTACAAAATGGGACATTATTTGTTGATTTATGATAATACGGTATTGTTTGGGTTTTGATATTTTGAGTGAGATTTAAAACTAGTATACTATTTTTTTGCAGTGCGATTCGACTGTAGATTCCATTATAATGATGGATTAAAGCGGTGAACAAATTTTGGAGATGATCGTAATCGTGCGATGATCGATTGAGATAAACGAATTGAGAATGTGAAGCATTTTGGAGAAGACGATCGGTTGAGGAGATGATTGAATCAGGGAGATGATAGGAGCGATTAGCAAATTTTGAAGGAGATGATTTTGTGAAGTGAAAAATTGAAGACGTTGTGACATACAGACGTTTATGTACTTTTTTCTTTTGCGAAAAAAACTACATACGGTCGTAATTAAACAGTTTAGTTTTGATATTTTAATAGTGATTTGAAATTAAACTAAATTGTTTAAGAATTAAAAAAAAAAAAAAAATTTCATTACACACGATTACATATTATTCTGTTGGTTGGACCTTCAATAGGGGTAGCGGTTGATGTGCTTGATCCATGGAATGCAAATTTGGTTGGCGTTTTGATCTTTTGTTGGATAAAGAGTAGTGCCATTTGAATCGAGTCGCCCTCTTTAAAGATTCGGTCTAATTGGACACGGGTCATACTTTTAAATTACAGTGTTGACCTCTAAATAAAATAATAAAGTATTAAAGTATTAATTTAAATATGGAAATTAAATGCTAATTAGCAAGTCATTTAGAACTAGCCATGTAGTTTCATGAACCCATGAGTTTGCTCTTCAACTGCAAATGCCAAATAGATGTAGAATCGAGTTCACTTTGTTTCATCGTCATTGATATTTAGTTCGTTTTATTTTCTCGTCAATAAATTAGATATACGTTTTATTAAATGACGAGATTGCACTTTAAATTTGGTTTATTTTAGAAGATACAACGATTTGATTTAGATTTGAGATTTTATCAAAAAGTTATAAATAGTTTAATTTAACAATATGATTAAATTTTATTAATGGTCACTAAAATTTATTAAAAATTTCAAAATAGTCATTCAGTTACATTAATGGTTACTCAATTGGAAACGTTAACTTAAAATCTTACGTGTCACTGTTAAATTCTAACATGAACACAAACAACATTAATTAGTACGCAACGTTATACAAAAATATTCTATCTTAAAAAATTCACCAACAAAAATGGAAGTTTCATCAATTAACTGCATACTAAAATTGAACAAATATGAGTTTGATAATTATGTATTCAATTGTAATTAATACAATTTTGTCTAACGTGGTATATTAGTTAATATTATTTATATCTATTTTAAAATTTAACAACGTTGGATTTTAGGTTATTTTTTTCAGTCAAGTGATTATTTTTATAAAAAATATATTTTAATGACTATTTTAAAATTTTTAACAAACTAAATAGTGACTTGTTGAAATTATCTCTTTAAAAATATCTCAAACGAGTCCTCCTTAGCTTGCTTGTTGTGAACGATATCAATGATGATGAGTCTGACTTCTTTGAGAGTCAAGTTGTCCTCTTCTATTGGAAAAAAAAAAAAAAAAAGTTGAACCCCAATCATAAGAGCTCTCACCGATCCCACTTTTTAATATTTACTAGATAGCACCTAAAGTAGTTTGTAGGATATTTACGTTATTATATTTTAATTTATAATTTATACAGATATAAAATAATTCAATTATAATTTGCAACAAATAATTTAAGAAAATTAGCACTCAATAAATATAAGATAGATAATTAAAAGCACAATTTTAAATATGAATATAACAATAAACAGTTATTTGAACAAACCACAATTTACAACCTAGAAGAATTTGTAGTTGATTGTATAACTGTTTTAAATTGTTTACTAAGTAAAATAGTAGAAGTTGAGAAATACTAAGTTATTTGATAGTTTGAATTTATTTTTAAGTCTTTATATTATAAGTTGTGAGTGAATGTATAGATAAAAAGTGAATTGTAAATTGTGAGTTCTAATTTTTGAATGTAAATCATTATCAAAAATAAAGATAAGATGTACTAATTAATAGGTTGATGATAAAAATGTGATAACAAATAGTTAGGGACATAAATGTAAAATTAGATATTGTTGAGGACTTTAATGTGCATTAAAATGAGGACAAATATTTTGTCAAACTTTTATATTTTTATTTATTTTGTTTATTTAAAAATATGATAGGAAAAAAAATATTTACGCCCCTTAATTAATTTTTGAAAGTAAATCATCATTAAAGACAAAGATAAGATGTACTAATTAATATGTTGATGATAAAAATGTGATAACAAATAGTTAGGGACATAAATGTGAAAAAATTAGATATTGTTGAGGACATTAATGTGCATTAAAATGAAGGACAAATATTTTGTCAAACTTTTTGTATTTATATTTATTTTGTTTATTTAAAAATTATGATAGACAAAAAAAAATATTTTTACGCCCTTAATTTATTTTTTGAATGTAAATCATCATCAAAATAAAGATAAGATGTCTTAATTAATAGGTTGATGATAAAAAATGTGAATACAAATAGTTAGGGACATAAATGTAAAAATTAGATATTGTTGAGAACTTTTATTACAATTATAAAATGTGGTGTGGTTAAAAAAATTTTTTTTACGCCCCTTTAATTAATTTTTAAACAAAAATCATCAACAAAAACAAATATAAGATGTACTAATTAATATGTTGATGATAACAAATGTGATAACAAATAGTTAGGGACATAATTGTGAAAATTAGATATTGATAAGGACTTTTATTACAATTATATAAAATGTGGTGTAGTTAAAAAAAATGTGGTTTAAATATAATTACTCAAACAAAAAAAAAGGAAAAAAAAGGAGAAGACAGCCACATGTGAAGCTGACACGTGGCAAAATGAATAGTAAAAAAGTTAGCCTCTTTTATTATAGGTAGATAATAAATAAGTAGATATATATGTTGGAAATTAACATGAAAAATAGTCAGAAAATAAAAAATTAAATTAAATTAGTTAGGATATTTGTTAAATGTTTACGTGTTTGTTACAATTCAAAAACGGAGATTTAGAATTACATATCTAAATTGATATTCGATTATGTGATCTCAATTTGATTCATGAACATCATTATTATTATTATTATTATTTTTAATGAATTTGGTATTTTCAACCTTCAAGTCTTTTATAGTATTCTCCAAAGTAAAGACTATACCGACGTTTGAGTACATTTTCAATTAAAATCAAAAGTTCATTTTGGATTGGACAAATAAAAAAATAAGAATTGCAATTGAGTTCAAAACTGTATAGAGCTATCACAAGGACTTCATACATATATTTTACATAGTCGACTCTAGATCGCTCAATCTAATTATAAGTTGTTTACTTTTTTAACAAAAAACAAAAAAATGTACTATCGAAATATATAAAATTACAGAAGTTGTAATACTTTTTCCTTATATATATTTCATCTCTATCTAGAATCTGATAATTAGGTACAAGCATAAATAACAATTTTGCCTTCTAATTATTCTCACTTATTTAAGTTACATTTTTTTCAATGGTCCCATGAGCCAATTCACGGATATTGAAGTTTAGTTGTTCTTAAACATTGAAATTTCGATTTATAAGCTGTTCAATAGAAGTAGTCACACCTATTTTTACGGGCGACAGTTCCTACGTGAATTCGTGTTATCTACTTCCTCATCCTCAAAATCCCAACTTACTGAGATAATTGATCAATCAAATTTATCCCAATTATTGGTAAATCAAAGACCTATTAAACTCATGAAAAGATATATACAACTATGTCAATGGATTTTGATAAAATATACAATGATCTAGTATAATTTAATTCTCTGCACGATCATGCTATAGAATTAAACTTGACACGTTGTCCATTTAATACATTCAAAATATACTAGTGTTACTATTATACTATTAATGTGATAAAGACAAATCGCAAAATCAAATGATGAAATAGTCACATTACAACTTTCTAGTAAAATGTCTCAACCCTCATACATT
Source organism: Forsythia suspensa (assembly GCA_023638005.1). Classification (NCBI taxonomy): domain Eukaryota; kingdom Viridiplantae; phylum Streptophyta; class Magnoliopsida; order Lamiales; family Oleaceae; genus Forsythia; species Forsythia suspensa. The sequence goes on from CM042667.1 coordinate 640,504, forward strand.
GATTGTAGATAATTTTATTCAATATCAAAATATAAGATGTGTATATGCTTCTCAACGTAAGCACACAACTTATATCATCACAAGTAATCATTGACACTTTATATTCGCACGCTCAATAATAATAAATAAATAAAAATTTTTAACACAATTTTTGTTTTACCAAAGCAAAATTATACTATTTAAACACACGATCCAATTATATATATAACACGTGAGAATTTTTTTTTTTTATTTATTTATTTTGGGCTCACGAGTTTCATGTTAGTAAAGGAGGGAGGATAAGATGCCCCACTTTTGTCGTGAGAGATAACGACCAATGAGCAAATTGAGAGGAATCACCAGGCACTTGTAGTAAAGAAGAAACTGTTCAAATAAAGCATTGTTTGGTTATGCATAAATAAAAGTTAAGTTTCTTAAAAGTAATTTTGAATCTAGTTAAAGATGTTTGTAGCTTTAAAAATTATTTTTAAGTAACTTTTTTATCTAAATATATTGGATTTCTCTCTAAAAGTTGTTTACAATTAATTCTTGATTATCGTTAAATATTTGTTGGGAAGATTACGATTAGACATAAAATAATAAATTAATTTAGAAGCATATGTGTGAATATTTAGTTTGAAGCACAAGTATATTGCATTTTTTAAAAGATTCAAGTTTTTGTCGGTGAACAATAATTTGTGTGTACAAAATGTATATAAAAATCGAGTACATCATTATTTGATTAGCGATTTGATTGTTGAAAACGAAGGCCATGAAGATCGATTCTTGTAGTAATATTTTTGAAATTCCTTAGATCTCCTGACAATGTGTGGAGGAGATCTTTTCTCTCCTATTTTGTCATAATGTTTTTTTGGATCTGATATAAGTGATTCTCTATGACAAACTAGTCATTCACTCCATATAAACAAAATTCTTTGTCTATAAAAACTCTATCGATTCCCTGTCACTCAGAGTATTAATTTGACCGCCACAAATTGGTCTATGCATCTTTGAAGTGCTTGATATTGAGAATCGTGACTATATTATGAAGGAGATCTTTATCTCGAATATTTTTTTTCTTGACAAAGTGTGTCCTTCATCTTTTCTCATTTACTCTTCTTTCGATTAATTTTGTTTTTTTTTGTTACAATCTATATAACATTGTTATAGACAATGTAGTCATTGGCATTCCATGAAACTAAATTCTCTCTATAGTAATTGTCACTATTGTATTAATTTGACTGCAACAAATTGGTCTATGCATCTTTGGCGAGTGCTTGATTTTGAGAGTCGTGACTATATTATTAAAGAGCGTCTTTATCGTAATATTTTGTTTTCGACTTGATTACGATTAGCAATAATTTTATGTGGATTTCTAGAAACATGTTTCATGTAGCTTGGCAAGGAATTTTGAATCATAGGTAAATGACCCTTTACGTGTAAGACATATTGCTCATGTAATTTGGGATCTTTAATTTGTTGGAAATTGGTTTAAAAAAATCGAGAAATTGACTAAGTGGTTAAAAACAACTAAAGTGACTTCGTGTCAACTTGACAAAAATATACAGATCCGACCCAATCCGTTTAGACAAAATAGTTTGCCACTTTGTCGCTTGGGAAACGGGGTTCGACATGGGTATTTTATCATGCGATCGCAACTTGCTGAATCTTTAAGCAAAATATTTTTTGGTTCTACCATACGATTGCATGAGACAAAGCCATGCGATCACATAGTTAGTCTTGATTAAATTCTGTCTTCAAAAATGTACCTTGCGATCGCAGCATGTTAAAACCATGCGATCGCATGGGTATAAGCGCGAACAGGTATATTCTTTTGAAGTGTTGCACGATTTGGCTCCACACCTCTTCGTTCTCAACACTTCATCAACGATAAAAAGGACTCTCTGGACGTCCTTTAATATACAGAAAAGATATGCAAACACACTAAACTCATATATTCATCTCTTAAACCAAATTCCTTGCAATTAGTTGTGAAATTCTGGTTTTTTCATTTCATTTTCATCTTTTGGAGTACAAAACCATTTTTAGTTCGTTGTGCTTGTGTTTTGAAGTGCTACAAACACAAGTAGAAGTCGTTGTATCTTGGGAGTTGATTGCCATAAACCATAGGCACCGTTGTGAGACAAATTCGACTTAAGGACAAAGTGTTCAACATTTGCCTCGACTTTGCATATCTTCCATTTTCATTCGATTTTCTTGTTTTACGCACTTTGGAGTCACTTTACACAATATACACCCAACATAATTTGGTCAACCGACTATGGAAACTTTTTCTCGAGAGAGTAATCTTTAGATACTCGGTGAAATCCTCATCACCTTTCCATGCTTCGACTCCCAATAGTCCCAATTTTTTTCTTCTAACTCACCAATCGAAAGAAAGCTATAGTCCCAATTATTTACATACCATGGGCGCCTAAAATTTACACTCAAGTCACCACCAAACTTTGTTAATCAAGAGAGTTTGGGTCTCCAAGCATCGTAAGTTAGTCGAGTTTTGGTTGACGTTTATTGTTTGATAAGGTGAGTATAGGTGAAGTCACTATTTATGTAGATATAAAAAAATTTATGTTGAATGAGTCTCCTTAAAATCACTAATTTTAGATTGTACAACTATGACTAGTTGGAGAAAGTTCCGAGCATCGACTTAATTCTATTATTTGCTCTTGTATTTATGACTGCACGAAAAGCAATGGTGGATTTAGAGTGGGGCCAACTACCCCCACTCCGCTTTCAAATTTTTGTTTTGGTTTAAGAAAAAATTAAATTTTATAATTTTGCCCCACAACAAAATATAAAATTTAAATTTAGATAGGCATAAAGGAAGTTCTCTATCTTAGTGGCAGGGCTTATTGTTTGTGATTGGGTAAAATTGGGTTCAAGTCCCAATTGCCATGTTATTTTTTTCTTTTTATATTCTTCTGAGAAATTTGTGCAATTAATTTTCAATCTTAAAATAACTTTTAAATTTCTGATTTTTAGTTCCATTTGCATATTTTGTCTTTTTACATAATTCTATAGATTTGAGTGTTAATTTTCTCATGTTTTAAAATGATAAAACTGAAAAACATTATGCTTAACACCGAATGTAATCTTTTAGACCTTATACGTTTATTTGATTTCAATTCCAAAATTTGAAAAATTAAACAAAATACCCTTTCTTTTTTTCACATACAAATTTTGTGAAAATATAGTTGAGTCTTTAAATTTTTGTATGAATAAACTAAGTAGTTTTATTGTTTTCTTCAATGAAGTTATATTTATTTGGCCATCTTGTTTGACGATCTTACACAATACACATGTTTAATAGTAGTGCGGCGGTGGCTAGACTATAGTATTATTAACCGCTATATTGCCCTTACAAACTAGTTTTTTCTGAAAACGAAGAAAATCACGAATCACATGTTTTACAGGTCCTCAAGAAAGTCCAAAAGGAAGGAATCGTTTTGCCAAGAAAGAAGGTAGAACTATTCAAAGAAAAAATTAGATATCTAGGATTGAAAATTGCTTATGGTTTCAAACAATTTAAGCCCCATATCCTTAGTCATATTCAAAATTTCCCAAATGATTTGACAGATCAAAAATAACTTATGAGATTTTTAGGTTGTTTAAATTATGTAGAATCATTCATTCCAAACCTTGCAAAAATGAGAGCACCTCTTCTAAAGAAACTAAAGAAAAATTACAAGTGGCAATGGACACAAGAAGATAATCTTTACATTCAAAAGATTAAATCAAAAATAAAAAATCTTCCTTCTCTTTATCATCCTTTACCAGATGATAAAATGATAATTGAAACTGACGCTTCACAAGATTTTTGGGTGTCACAAATAATGTAAATTTACATGATGAACTAACATGTTTGGCAAACCCTAAAAAGAAGGTCCATGTGCTTACAATGTATTCGTTTCTTATGAGCCCATGTGCGATTGTGCAAATGGATAGAGTTTAGTATCGCAAAACTAAATATCATAGGATTGGATTGGATCCATATATGACATGGGACCCTTGTCCTCAAATGACATGGAGAACACACTAGAATTTCGTACAAATAGCAAGATTATGCAAATGAATACTTGGCACCAATGACATCCACTACAACCTTATCCACTATCACAAATCGTCAAATCCAATCTTGCCAACATCCAACAAAATCCAAAGCATTCACATTAAAGTCCATACACGAGTACACGACCAAGAAAGTGTGTGTGTTTTAGAGAGAGAGAGAGAGAGAGAGTAAAGAGATCAATGGCCTCAACAGCATGCTTCTTGCACCACCATGCAGGCGCAGCACTATCTACTCCAAATAGATCTTCTTCCTCTAACCGCTACCTGCCATCCCTCAAGCCGACACGGATGATTTGCCGTGCACAGAATCGAGCTGCAGTTCAAGAAGAAGACAACGCAGCCACCAATAATATCATGTCCCGAAGATTGGCTCTCACTGTTTTAATTGGGGCTGCTGCCATTGGATCCAAGGTTTCACCTGCTGATGCTGCCTACGGAGAATCTGGTAATACCCAATCACATATTTTGAATTTGAGATATCATTCAAATGTTCTTGAACCGCAACTAGTGAATAGATTTATGGTACGCCAGACTAGACAGTGTTAGGATTAAGACCTAATCCCTTTGGAAGAGAGCAATAGTAAACAAAAAGAAACACGCGCTGATCACAGTGGTTCATCCGGTTACCAAACATTTATATTCCATTATTTGCAACTAATGTGTGAAAAGTTAAATGCAGCCAACATATTTGGGAAGCCAAAGACAGACACAGATTTCTTGCCATACAATGGGAATGGATTCAAGTTGTCAGTTCCCTCAAAGTGGAACCCAAGCAAAGAAGTGGAATATCCTGGTCAGGTTCTGAGATACGAGGACAATTTAGATAACACCACCAACGTCGTCGTTACGGTCACCCCTACCGACAAGAAATCCATCACTGACTTTGGTTCCCCTGAGAACTTCATCTCTCAAGTAATCAATCGTCGTTATTATTTTCATTCCCCGATATATATTCTCACACCAAAACGGCGAAAACCCTCGACCGTGTCTAGTATTATATAGTACAGAACAACACAGTAAATAGACCTGTCTGGTCTATCAAACATGCTTCATCAATTTTTTTATAGAAAACTTTTACCAGACTTTTTATACATGCAGGTGGACTATCTGCTAGGAAAACAGGTTTACTTTGGTAAAACTGATTCAGAGGTAAATCATTTATAGCTTAAGCATGAATATTGTATATTTCAGATTGCATATAAGTTGGATTTCATTTATGCAGGGTGGATTCGATCCAAATGCAGTGGCAACTGCAAACATACTGGAGAGTTCAACACCAGTGGTCGGCGGGAAACCGTACTATTTCATATCAGTATTGACGAGAACGGCTGACGGAACTGAAGGAGGCAAACACCAACTGATAACGGCCACGGTGTCGGGTGGCAAACTTTACATTTGCAAGGCTCAAGCAGGAGACAAGAGATGGTTCAAGGGTGCAAGGAAGTTTGTTGAGAGCGCAGCAAATTCTTTTAGTATTGCTTAAGGTGGGTATCTAGCCAGAATACATAAATATGGTATGGTGTGGTGTGGCGTGGCGTGGCATGTGATTGAGTTCTAAGAGCTGTCAAAGAGTTATGGTGAATGAGGTTTAATTTCGTTTTGCATAAAAGAAGCCCCTTATCATGACCTAAGAATGTTGTACTTCTACGTTAATTGTCGAAGTTGAATGTAAAATAACATGTTCAATAAATAATAATAGTGCTTGAATGTAAAATATATAACATGTTCAATAAATAATAATAGTGAGATTATATTTTATAACTTATTTGTTAAAAAAAAACATTCAGAAAAATGCAAAGATTAGAAATGGTGGATCGAGACTACAGTTTTACTCTATGCCTTTAAGACGAATTTGCCCCGCTATGGTGCTTATAGCTTGATGACAATCGTCTTCCAAAGTACAATGATCTCTTCTTGCATGATGACAGCACTTCAAATCACAAGAAACAACGAACCAGAAGTATTTTTGTACTCCTTTTATTATATAGGGAAGGAACAAAATATTTTTATTTTAATGCAGGAAGTTCAAAAATTCAAATTAATGTTTTGCAAATCGGATGGATCAATTTATAACATACCAAAAGCTTCAATTGAATAGAACACATCTGTTGGGTCGTGTCAGTTTTAATCCCAACAATTGTAATTTAAACAAACAAGTCCGGAAAGACATGTTTTTAATTCAAACAGACACCTCTAGATATATTAATTAATTAATTAATTTTGGAAGGATTTGTCTAAAAAGAATATAATGGATCAAACCCAATCTAATTACCACGACCCATGCCCGTGCCCGGCTAGGCGGCAACACACATGTGGGCCTTTGGACCAAACTCAATAGGATCTAAGTCTCTCCCCTTTCAAAGACTATTGGGTTCCTTGGGGTCAAGATATATAAATTAGTTACAATTCTTCTTATCTTCCAATGTGGGATACAAATTTTCTACTTTTTTACAATCCAAATTTCAAAGTGTCAACATTTGACAATAATTTCTCATTCACCCGGAAATGATTTTGCAGAACCAAATATACCATAATCATCAACTCGCAAAGTAAAACACATTCTAAATATAATCTACTTAAATAGGTGGTTCAGACCCACTCTAATGTTTGGTCAAAATTGATTAAAATTAATTATTTAGTCAACCATTTTCAAACAGAACACACTTGGACTTGTTCGATATTCACAATAAAGGGGTTGATGACCAGCCATGCTCCGATATCTTAATCAATTTAAGAGTTTGTAGCTGAGAAATCAAATACAAAGTTCTGACTTACTTTCTAGCATTTGGATACCTAGAGCATAGCAGCTAAAGAGTGTTTGTAGAGAGGAAGACGACTTCTGCACCATAGATTGGTCCTAGACTTCTGAGTGGCCACATCTCTATTGAAGCTTTCAAGAATGGTCGAGAACATAAATCCTTCTCGATCTACTTAACCAGGCAAGTTGAGCAAGGACTTTGACCCGACAAAACTGCTCTAGAGGTTCATCACTAAATTCTTCGTAACAAGTTTATCAACCCAAGTCTTCCATGATGTGTGACAGTGTGAGTAAATAATCCATTCCCCATTTACATAAATCCTTCTCGATCTACTTAACCAGGCAAGTTGAGCAAGGACTTTGACCCGACAATACTGCTCTAGAGGTTCATCACTAAATTCTTCGTAACAAGTTTATCAACCCAAGTCTTCCATGATGTGTGACAGTGTGAGTAAATAATCCATTCCCCCATTTACGTGTAATATTTTACAAGTTATTTGCAATAATTGCACTTAAATCGGCACAAAATACACCACAACAATTGGGTTAACCTTCTAACTACGCAAGAAGGAATCATGCATGTGCAGTGCTCAACTCTTTGAGGAGAAATCAAAGGGGCTTCAACTGACACGATATAAATAAAAATTACATTTGAAAATTAAATAAGAAAATGTTGAGGTAAACAAAAAACTACACATGAAAACATTATAAGTGCCATTACCGAAAAAACAAAACTATCACGGATACTTTTTAAGTTTTAATTTCAGATGCAAGCCCGGTAATGAAACAATTAGCTATATGGGGAAAGAAAGAAGTTTCTAAATCTACGGGCCATGTTTAATCATGTAAAACGTCAATAATTGAACAATCAACACAATAAAATTATGAAACCCTTCTTGATCAGCTTCATAATGAATAAATTAAGACTGACATTTAGAAGAAAGTACAAAATTTATTGTCAAAGAGATTGTAATATCACCTTCTTGTTTGTTGTAAATGTCAGCTCAGGACTGGAGTAGAAGAATTTACATAAACACAACGGTAAGGAAATACAAATCTTGAAGGATTGATGACTTCAGGTTGAGCCATTGCAGTAGCAGACACCGTTACTATGCCTCCCATTTTGAGTCATATTTACCTGATTTATGCCCCATATGCGAATGGTCCGATCATCACTTGCAGAAGCCAGCATATGAGGATTAGCTGGATTCCAGCTAACACAATTGACAGCCCCAGAATGTCCAGGCAATGTTAAAATCAGCTCTCCCGAGACCCTGTGCCATATATATACCTACATATCACGTCAAATAATTAGTAACACTCCCAACAAGAATTCACAATTTAATATATGAATTGTTAACCAAAGATGAGAACTGAGCTTGCATTACTGAAACAGGAATAAAAAACAACAGACAAAAAGAGAGTAAGATAATCATTTATATTCAGTATTTGATAAAAGAAGCCTTAATCAATGGTAGTTTACTTCTGTGAAGTTGCAGTTATTTCTGTACGAGTGACATTTAAGTAAGAGTTATTTGAAAGCAACTCTTACTTTGCTGTCAAATTATTACTTACTTGTTTTCAGCTTTCATCAATTAAATAATTATTTATTTTAAACAAACTTATTTACTTATAACCAAAAATTTTGCGCTTAGCCAACCATGCTCTAGGTAGGCCATTTCTATGGCAAATATACCCACAGCATAAATCCTATCTATTGTAAAATTGAAAATCACTGGCACTCAAGAGTGGTCCACTGACAAAGTCTAGACAAGGCGACCTCAATGTAATTAGCGCTTTGTATGAAGTGCAGGAACATTCAAATAAAATACATACTTGTTCAGATAGAAGGCCCATAAACAACACAGATAACAACAGTTACCATCAATTGATTAGAGGACATGAGTACTACAAACAGCTTTAGTTTGTATGCAACAAGCTTACTCCACAGAAATACTATTGTTCTTAGTAGGGTGCAATTATCATCAATTCCATTTTAAAGAGCAGTTCATACTGGCAAAATATATAAAAAGTACGTGGCAATGCAAAATAAATGTTCACGATCAAGTCAACGGAAGAGGCATTACCTGTGAGTCCTCACTTCCGCTGGCAATAAATGCTTGCTCTAGTCCACCAAAACAAGACCTCACAACTAAACGAGAACGCTTGTGACCTCTGTATTTGGCTACTAGTATTACACTCCCATCTATACTCCACAGATGGAGTTCTTGATTTGATAGGCTAACAAGCAAAAACCTGTTGTCTTTGGATAAAGCAAATGAAATTATAGTATGATCCTCCTCAATGAACTTCTCAGAATTTGATTCCCATCCAAACAATGATATCATAGTTTCTTTACAAACAGTAATAAGCTGTTTCCCATCACTAGATATCCCCAAGTCTGAGATTCTAATAGATTTTTGCCCTTTCCAACATTCTACTTCTTTCCCTTCCAGATCCCACATGCAGATGCTTTTGTCAGTAACACCACAAAATATCCTTCTCCCATCTGGTGCCCATGCACAATTGATCAAACCAAGGCCACTTTTTTCATATATATGGAGGCATTCTCCAGATGCAGTATCCCAACGTCTAACAGCCTCCTCTACTCCACAAGTAAGAAGTTGATGATCATCAGGGCTCCATGAAATATAGGAGACAGGTTTCTGGTGACCAGATAATCTATGCTTCAAGGATATTCGACCATCCACCTTTACCTAACAAAAGCAACAGAGCCAAGAAAAATTATGTCTAAACAGGAAAAGCCTTCGAGTAATACACTCAACTCTTGGGTAACAAGGCAAAAAATGTAACACTTTTAGGTTCATTACACTATATTGAAGAGCTGAGTGCTACATTTTAATAGCATAATCTTGATTCATAAAACCAGAGAAGGAACCAGCAGTAATTTAGAAATATTAATGGAATAAATTAAAAGAAGTTCCCAATAACTGGAAATAAAATATCCAGTATGCAATAAGCAACATAAGCAAACTAAAACCAAAAACAAAAGTACTTGCAGGTCAAGATGGAGACTGATCAAAAACCAATAACTTAAGTAGCCAAACTATCAAAAACAAATTTATATGGATGGCAGTGAACAAATTCTGCATTGTATCACAATCAGGCTTTTCAAACCATTCATATCAGATAGAAGAGGATTGGGAGTGAAGGTAATAATCTAGTGAAGCTTCCAATGGATTTTGGAATTTCAATCCAAATACATACTTCTAAATTGTCATCAAAATATAATCTACAATCTTTCAATGCTATATGATTAGGTTTAAATTCTTTATTAGTCTAAATAATTTACTAAAGCTCGCACCACGTAGCAGGATCTAAACCAAAAACCAAAGCCCTCCTCACAACCCAAAACCTACATTTAATGCTAGCTATGGAACTTGTATCATCTTCAAAATAATCCAATACAAATAACAATGAAATAGTTTGATCTCCCAAGTTCATTCCTTTCCCCCAAGCTCACTGAAATAATCGAAATAAAAGTCCCATCATGCAAATCGCATGGCAAATCAAATATGTGAGGCTAAAAGGACAAAATGAGTTAGTTGGGATACATTTTACATTCCAAGCAGGAACACTCGTATTAAGCAAAGAGTCAAAAAAGATTTTTGCCAAATGTCAAACATTTGAAAAACAAATTGAAATTGTCTACATATATTTTCAAATATCAACTCTAATTTAACATTTGTAAATAGGTGAAAGATTTACTGGTTTTGATGTAGATCTAGTCGGTAATGTCATAAGTTCTATAATTTTCCAAAATTGCTACAAAAGAACTTCGAAATGTTCTTGAAGTGATGAACAACTTTGCAGGTATGCTCAAGTCTTTGTGCTGCAATAAATATTGATAACGTTCAATTGAACACACCATACCCGGTTCTCTTTGCTTGGTATATTGATTATAATCAAAGATGGGATGAATTTGAAGGAGAAATATTTAATTATGCTTTTATGAAACATGTATTACTATTCATGATATCATGATAAATACATATATACATTTCCAGGAGAAGGAATCCTCTAAAAATAAAAGAAAAACAAGTTTAAAAACAAAATCAAGAATACATCACATTCTCCAACCAATAACACCTAAAGATAAAATGAAAATCATTAAACTCCTTAGAGATAGAAGCCCATAAAGAAGCCAAAAACTTTGCTCTCTCCAATATTTCGCAGCAGTTATTCCTTATATCAAAAAAATTATAGAGGTCCTTTCTATCTAAAATGCCAAAAATATAGCAATAACCACACTTTCCATGGGGTGGACAAAAGTACCTAACCAAGCGGTTCGGATCGGTTCGGTTCGGTTCGTCTTAATTTTAAACGGTGTAATGAATATTAGAACCGATTGTCTATGGATAGGGTATCGGTTCTAGACTCAAAATGAGAACCGAACCGACTTTATTGTTTTCTAATTTTTTTTGAAAATTTAGCCCATAAAATAAATTTTTTTATTTTTATTTTTGTTATTTTGTATTGAGACGAAACTCTTTGTTCAAAATTTGATATATTGTTGTTTTATGAATAGATTAAGATTTGAAAATTATGATTTTTTAGATTATTGTGTTGTTTCAATCAAGGAAAATAAAAATAGTTGTCTTTGAAACTTTAATTATGGAACCGAATGTTCGGTTTGGTTCGGTTCGATTTGGTTCTATAATTCAAGTTGGAATCAATGATTCCATTTACAAGATACCCAGTTGTTCTCTATCCGGTTGCTGCACCTTTCTGGGGAAAAAACATTCTAAATCAGCTTCTTTAACAAGCTGCACCACAAGTATGTTATCAAGACTTTCTGCTGTCCTCAGAAGGAGATAAATTAAGACATTTGCTTTGAGCTAAATAGCAAGTACTAAACCTCCTATGAGAAACCAGACAAGTGAACACCTTAATCCAGTAAGGGATGAAAGATTTTCAAACGAAAGTAAATGGTTCAGATAATTGTAAGCTCCACAAGTCAACCTTGTCGGGTTTTCCATTTGGTTGTTCGAAGTGTCAAAACCCAGAAGGGAAAGCTTATTTCTTGTTTTTGTAAAATATATTAATAATCCACCAACACAAATCCACAATTAAGATCCCATAGCACTGAATGGAATCAATCTCTAGCCTCAGCACTTCTTTCACCAAACCTGGAAACAACCTCTAACCATAAACCTAGAAGATAAAATCGACCAAACTTCTGTCTGGCTGTATAAACCAACCCTTTTATGATGGAACTCCTTACTTAAAAATCTGCTACAGCAATGGAATTGTGATGCCCTTCCTCCTCCGGATCTTGTACAAAGAGCCTAACTGCTAAATTGATTTGGGGGTTTTCTACTCGGGGATTTGTTTCCTCTGGAGCTATTAATCTTTTATTTTTTTTTTTTGTTTGGGTTTCAAGTATATATTGTTGGTGGTTTCTGGTGTAAGCTGATTAGTGAATTGTTTCATGAGGGGCCAATATAGTCATTTGTATAGAGATTTTCAAATCAAATAGAAATTTTTTCCCTTTCAAATCATAGGAGGATTTGTTAGAAATATAAAGAGAGAAGGACAAGCCAGTTTGTAATTATTCTTGATATAGGGGCGCTTACTAGTTTACGAAAAGAGAAGCAGAATCTGAGATTCCAATTTTAAAAGATATGAGAGCAATAATGTGAGCTTCTAAGACTTTTTAGTATTTTACCATCTGTCAGGGAACGACAAATCATCATGTATGGTAAAAGAAATATCTGGGGCAGGTGAAAATTGGGAGACTTATTGTCAACGCCGACAAGTTTCAAGATGGGAACAAACACAAAAATACAATAGACTAATGAAAGGCACTTGATCACAAAATTTACATCGTTGCAATATTATATTCCCAAAATAACTATAAAGATCTAATGGATATTGTGCTAACTTTTAATTAGTCCTCCTTATAATTCATATCCAATAAGTGCTTTAGAAAACAGTTCTGCTTTGAACAAATTATATAAATACTACAGCAGGCATGAAACATATTTTGAGCTTTACAAAAATTGGGAGCAACAGGTGATAATGTTAAGAAGTTGGAAGACCACAATTACAATGTCAAGAAGTGTCTGCACAGAAGTTGGTAAATAGCACTAACAATTGAAAATCAGCATGGTAGTAAATTGTTATCGGCATGAGGTAAAATCATATACAAGCCAGTCATTGAAGGTAATCAGGGGCAATAAATGCAAGCACAAATTAATTATATGCACAGCTAAAAAGAGAAAATATTACCTCCCATATAATCACTAGACAATCACTGGATGATGAGGCCAAGTATTCTCCATTGTGAGAAAATTGCAAGAACCAGACTTCATTACTGTGTTCTTGTAATATCTGGATTATGAAATCAAGCATTCCCGTGGTCAAAAAATTGCATCAAAAGAAGGTATTGATGGTCAAAGTGATGAAATAAACTATGAATTACCTCAGGTTTTGTGAAAGAGTAGATATATGACCACTCCAGTGTTAATATTAAAGAAAAACGGATATTTATTATACCAAAAATATTTGTTTTCAAGTAACTAGTAGACCATTGCATATTATCTGTTTTAATCAGGTATGCAAATTTGAATCCCATCACTCTTCATCTCCATCCAGAGCCTAATCATATCATCACAACTCCCAGGTCCATCAATTGTGGTAAAAAGTAAGGCCAAAGTCTGCTAACATCATTATAACTCCACCATCAAGTTCCAGAGACATTGGGTCAGTTTACTGTAGCAACAACTTCTAAGCAATGTTTAAATTCATGATATGAAGAAAAACCATCATTAACTACTGCAAACTAAACAAAAGGTTTGCCAAATATGGACAGAATACATGTATGCAAAATTGTTTGCAGAGGGAGTTTTTGTTTTTTTTAATCTATTGTAGGGAGTTTGCATGACATATGGGCACACACAATAAGGAATCAGATTTGCCACCTCGTCAATAAAGATGATGCAACAATGATGAGAAAAAAGCTTAAAGAAAATGTCCAAGGTGATTTTAGATCCTTCCATTTTCTCATCCATCATTAACTCTAGTATAGTAGAGAAGATTATTATGAGAATTTGAAATTGTGTTACAGTGATTATTCTTATCTCGTTTTCTCCTCCTAGATTTCAGATACCGTTCATCGCCCTTTTCAAAAAATCATCCCTAAGGACCCTAACCAATAATCAAACTCGTGGATCATTTAATCCACATCAAACTCCAGCACATATCCTGTTGTAGAAGGCTTTATGAGAGATTTCCTAAAGCTGTCCCATGTCAATAGATGCATGTAATTCTCGATAGTCATAAATTATTCATTACAAAAACAATGCACGGATAAATTAATATAGCCTTCAATTCAACATTGTTTGCAGAGTAATTATTAGGCCCATTAGTTTCATCTCTTTTGCCATTTTTTATAGTATTAACCAATTTTCCCTATTTATCTCCATGAGTAAGCATTGTAACACACCAAGATGGAGTAATATCCCCTTCTAGCCTTCGTTGAGAAATAGGCATGACCAACTCTAGATCAATGGTTGATAACTCATTTATTATTCTTGAATAACTTGGAGCAGTACTTTCGTCTCGGACTTGTGCATAAGAAAAAATTTTGCAAATTATATTCTATTTTATTTTCATTGTCCATCCTTTTATTTGGTCAAGAGGTTGGGCGCTTCATGCCACCTTGAAGAAAACATTACCTCCGTCTTGGTGCTTAAGAGATTCTTGCGGTGACAGAAAATTTTCAATCTTGTAAAAAGCACACATACATTTATTTTGCCACATGAAAACAACATTCTCAATACCTTTGTTTCCAGATGTTGTTTGAGATTACGCCTCGAAGGGTGCCTCACATGCGGCTTTCATTAAACACCTTGAATACCATTGTCAAGGCCTACACCTTGGGCTTAGCCTCATGGCAGCCAAGGTGGGCGCAACTTGTCTTACCTTTTCTGGGCTTTTATTAGTGTCTTAGCTTTTTGGGCTATTTTTCTATAGCCCATAACCTTTGACAAGTTATTTTGTTCTTTTTTTGTTGCTTGTACGTGGAAGCAGTAGGGGAAGGGGAATGCACCATTGCAAGTTGAGGATGACAGGAAAAAATGAGAAGAAACTAAAACCGATGGTTGTGAAGAGGATGATAGGGTAATCAAAAATATTGATGATTCTCTTATAGATCTTGCTAGTAGTGATAATATGGGAGACACCTAGATTGTTTATTTGTGTGTCTTTGATTATGTCTCAAAATGTCTCGAGACTTGCACCTTGCCTCACATAGGTAAAAAGCCTCAATACCTTATTAAGCCTTTTTCAAATGTAGCTTAATATAGTTATTTTACCAAAAACAAGAGTAGAAATAGATAAATTCCTTTCCTTTTAACCTGAAAATTGCAACATTGGTCCCCAACCTATTATTCCAATAGCAAGTTGATCCCCAACCTTTCATCATTGTAATACAATCAGCCCTTAGTGACAAAAAATGTTCAATCTTTGTTAAATTGTGGCTCTCATGAAAACATATTTCAGTTGAAAATTTTAGACACCACCACCTCAAATTGGAAAGCAAAATCTAGCTTCAAAAGGTTGGACATGCAAGCGTAGCTACCTTAGCTTCAAAAGGTTGGACATGCAAGCGTAGCTACCTTAGATGAGTTGGATTCTTCCTATTACTTAGGAAAATGAAATATTCGACAAAAGCATACCATTTCCCTACTCACAATATAGCCTCTCCGATCGATTTCCTACTCCGCCATATGAGAATCAAAGCTTTGAGTCAGTTCCTCTAGCTGCTGTCTCAGCATCTGCCCACTTGACAACTAAACACAGATGTGGACGGTTATCGTTGTTGAGGATTAATTGTGCAACAAAATGAAAGGTTAGAAACCAACTAGCTCCTTTTTAAAGGTTGAGGACCAAATTAACTACTAAGGTAGTATGTTGGAGACCAGTGATGCAATTTCTCCACTTTTATCACTCAAAGTGAAAGATTCAAATATCTTATTCATGGACAAACAATATTGATCTATTTTTCCTTTTTGTGTGATTAGTATCAACATCGATCAACTAATAAAGTAAAAAAAAGAAAAGAGGCTTTATTTGCTGTTCATGTATAAAACAGCACAACTGAAGACCCTATTCCAAATAACATGGCATTAATACCAAAAGTCTTTTCATTTCAATGTGTAAATAATAAACTTTAACCTGACCTGTAAAGTTTGAGAAGGAATGTGGTCTCTTCCACACTGATGATCAGTGAGCAATGACATTTCCTCAACCAAGGAGTTGTGAAACCTGCAAGCATCCCTTTGCAAGTCAAGAGCCTGTTCAACTAGACGCACCAATCGTTTTTCTGGTATCATCACCGTAGAGGGCAGCAACTTTTTCAATTCCTCCAGTAATTTTTTACGGGACCTGATCCTTAACCGTTGATCAGAAGTTCCATCAAGAGCAGTCTGTGATGGAGACACAATTAAGGAAGAAAGCTCATGAAGTCTATTAGTATGTACACCCAGAGGTGCAATCTCAGTTCTCAGTGTCTTCAAAGCATCCATGACTTTTTCTCCATCCAAAAGTTCAAAAAACTTTTGCTCCAATATTACAAAAGATGCCAACTTAACAATATTTCCATCCATTAGACCAATTTTATGTAATGTGGCTACACTTTCATCCCATTTACCATCAATAATTTGCTGCATAAACAAATTAACAACAGCGGAGTGCAACGGTATCCCTGACTCTTCCTCAAGATGAGCTCCAGTCTTTTCATAACCAAGAGAATATAAAGCCTCGGCAATAATTCTAACAAGTTCAACTTTCTTAACAATTCCTTTTACACCCACAACCTCATCATCCCCTCGAGATTCTAGGGGTCGAGCCATCGAGTCGCTCAATGAACACCTAGCTAGCTCTCTAAGTGATGAACCGTTTGAAAAACTCTCCGATTCTTCAGATGACACTTTCACGCGTTTTGAGGGTGGATCTTCATGCTCTACACCTCCCATGAAAAGTACACCTCAGCCCATATATAAATGCAGTTAAAGAACCCAGAGGAAAGATGAGATCCTTATTGTAAAATCTCTATTAAACCACGGATAATATTCTGCAGTGAACAATGAATGAAAAGGATATGAACAAAATGCTAACAACAATCACAAAAGGAATGAAAGGAACTCAAAGATATTGAATTTCAAAAATAGAGATAAAATATGGTCCTACAAGGCATTCACATCCATATTTCTAGAGCTGAAGAAAAGGTATGATCAATGTTCGGGAGATATCAACTTGTGCAAATCACATTTCTTTCTGTGCTTGAGATGAGAAAATAACAGGAAAAAAAACATAAAAAATAATGAGAGCTGCATCAATTCATTCAATCTGCTTGGCCCACTTATCTGGAGGACTCCAATCTGCTTTGAGGACATAAATACTTATTCAGCCCAATCTAATTCCCTAAGCCATTAGACACCATAGATTTTTTGCCATAATCAACTGAATCAGCTGCAGAAATGAGTAAACATTATGGCCTTTAAAAAATCTAGATGTTATTGACAACTCCATAACCTCACTGAGCATGACAGTAAAAATTCACAGAGCACAATGACACTCAATACCTCACGTGATTCCAACATAAACATTATCCTTGGTGTCACAGATTCAATACTTGGCCAACTTTTTACCCAGCCATCACACTAATAAATTTAAATCGCACTCAGTCAGTCCACAAATGCCCACGAAAGCGGTGGACGAAGACACAAGGACACAATTGAAGGTACCAGGCACACAAAAATGAAGGCATTGGGCACATAAAGATAGACTAACACACAGAAGCCAACAGTTATGGGTATCTCACAACCTTTATTATCTCAAACAAAGGACTTTCATGACATGGCAGACGAACAAAACTCTCTGCTTTGTGCATCAGCAGCCAACCCGGCAATTGACACCCCCAGCCACTAGGGAGTGTTGACTATTCGAGCATTGGCCAAGTGGCCAACCTGAAACCGTTCACTAACCATTTCCTTGCCAACTGCTCACCATGTTCGCAAGAACTACTTTCTGAGTTACTTTTTCACAACCACCCTCAAGATGGTCAAGTTTAGGGACCAACGTGCACATATGTTCCTCGAATTTGTGCATCTGACTTTGCAAATTAAGTGAGAGTCCATGCTAACTACTTCCCACATGGTTGCCTATAGTGGAATTCATCCATGTCGCCAAGGTCCATGTCTGAAGGATCATGCATAGGAGTTACCCCATCTGTCTGTGCACATTTGGGCCTTCACCCATGCCATGCTTCCCAACACCTCTCTCAATGCACAATGAGATTTGCACTGCAACTTTAGGACTCAAACAGAACCCTCCAACTAAGAAACTTGATCCTTCAAGTTTATGCCAATCATATATAATGCAACTCACCAAATTGTCACATCAGTCATGTTGAGTCTAACTTTTGCCCAACTATGCCACTAAGAATTCTCAATCATTTGCCCAAAATGCACATGAATGCATTGGACGAAGGTACAACTTAATGCACCAACCACAGAGATGACATTCAACATAGAAGTATAAATTAAGGCATGGGATATGGCAGATATAGGTAAAGCTGAAGCAGAACAACTTCTCCCTGCATTTCGGCTCAACAGCCTGCCCCTATATGCGAAAAGGATGATACCCCAACTGCTAGGATGTGTTGGCCAAGTTAAAACAGCCTACTAGCCATATCGTTGCCAACAGCTCACCGTGTAATCAGAAACCGCCTCACAAATCAGTTTTCCCACAACCCTCAACATGGCTAACTTAGAGGTCATCATGTACAATTGTCCATTGACTTTGCACGCTGAATGAGAGTCCATGTCAGTTGCTTCCCACATAGTCTGCCCATAGTGGTGAACAACCATGCGTGTTGCCTTGGACAGGACCCGTGTCTGGAAAGCCTCACATAGGAGTACCCCATCGTATGTATATTTCCATTGAGCCTCAGTGCACATTGAGTGTTGCATTCACATTGTGCGCCTAAATTTCTCTTGCACGCTGGGCAATCCACCCATGACATGCACTGTCATCCGAATGCCAGTTGCAACTCAAATCAACATTGACCTGCTTTCCTTAGCATGGAGTACAGCCATGACAGGCACGCCCCCACCGAGACTTGGCATGGAGCAAAGTAACACCCATGCCTTAACTATTGCTCGTCTCGAGGGGCTAACAATTGGCTAGTAAGCACGCATCAATACACGGAGCATATATATGCCACAAACTTTGGCCTAGCATGATTTGTGATATGCAAATTGCCTTAACCTTTGCTAGGACCATCAAGCTTACCTAAAATAAGACCGTTAAAGGTAGCAAAGTGGGAAAAGGGTGTGAATTTCAAATTATCATTGGTTATTACTCATCCAAACATATATAGAAGCCTTGTTCAAGTAGGCTATGCACAAGTCAAAAAGAAACTTATTAATCAAACATGTTCTTCCATTTCCAAAAAATTCAGCTGGTTAATAAGAAGATTAGAAGTAAATCATCCAACTCAATCAAATGCCTTGATCATTCGCTAAATATCTGTTAAGAAGGATAACAAGTAGAGAAATTTATGAAGTGCCAAATTCAAGATGACCATTCTTATGAAACCAAAAATCGCCAGTTTAGGATTCGAGACCTCTAGTCCATCGCAAGATGATTGCTCTTGGTGATGCCACAGCTTTGCATGATAACAGGTGGATTCAGCTGGATGTTACCCTTAATTCAGTAGTTTGAATAGTTTAAAATTAACCATTCCATTGAGTTTTTTCCTTATTTTTTTTTTTTCTGGTATACCTTTGTTACTATACATCCGTTACATCAACAGCCCAGTCACTTACAGACTGCATTGCAGCACTCAACTAATCAGTAAATGGTCCTTAGTCAATAACAATTACCATATAATATGTACAATAATTCCTTAGTTCCTCATCAATTGTCCAGAAAATATTTTGGAAGCAACCAAGCTCAAAACTCTAGGCTTGAGATTACTTCCACAAACTTCTGGATCACCCCAAGAGGGAAAAGTATTATTCTTCGAGACAATAGATAGTGTCAACCCAAAATGCTCACTTCAACAATAAATATCAGAAC
This sequence comes from Forsythia suspensa, assembly GCA_023638005.1. NCBI lineage: Eukaryota > Viridiplantae > Streptophyta > Magnoliopsida > Lamiales > Oleaceae > Forsythia > Forsythia suspensa. The sequence goes on from CM042667.1 coordinate 660,437, forward strand.
TTTTTCATACAAGAGTAACAATTTTCTATGAAATACTTTCTAGTCATTATAACCCCATTCCTGAAACTTCAACCAATTCACAGGTCATGTTAAATCTATCACATTCTCTTAATTAAATCTTCTGCTGTCCCTATTGTCTCAAGTTTGTTAAGGTTGGAGTACGATCTGAACAAAATTTAATGATTGACGATATGGAAAATTTTAATAATCATTTGTGCTATATTTGACATTTCCTAACCGACCACTAGTATATTCATTTGCCAGGTTTCTAGCAATTAAGCAAAGAAACACCCACAGAAACCTAGACCCATCCGAAGATAAAATCGCCGCTTCTACAACTCAGCGAAAAATTGAACAATGTACCAAGTCTGAAACCACACCCAAGTTTTGGGAATCTAAAATGCAGCGATAACATTGCATGTACAGAATCATAAATGATAACGAACTGAAAACTCACTTTATGAAATCATCAAATGAAAATGAAATGGCCAAAGTGAGCTGACCACACACATACAGTTTAGCAGTCTGGAAAAAATGGGATGAATAACAAAAACCACTTCACTTACTGAATTACTAGTTTTTGAGCAAGCAAACACCACAAAAGCGCACTATTCTAAGTTCTAACACTTCACATAAACATAGAAGCAAAAATTTTAAGATAATCCCACAACAGATTCCCCATTAGAAAATCATAACATTCTTTAGATAATAATCTAATTTCCATCCAACCAAATCCAGCCAAATCATCCGAAAAATGGAAAACAATGAAAAAGTTTCTGTCACGTAATTCACAAACAAAATGATGGCAACTAGAGAATTAAACCCATATGAAAACACAAAACAAGTAAGTAAAAAAAACAGAGAAATTGGGAAATACCAAGATTATCAGTAGATTCACAGAGAATCAAAATACCCAGAAAACAATTCTGGATTATCAGATCGAGGCAGATGCAGCAATGAAAACCAGAGGCGCCGAAGGAAATAGGGAAAGGTTAAAGGATAGACCCAAAATAGATAAAGAAGCAATTTCCCATAGTTTTTTTTCTTATTTGTCCAAAAGTTAATAGTAATAAGACCATTTAGGTGACAACCAGAGCACTGTATTAATTGCGATGGCTTTGCGGTTGAGTGGGGGTGTGTTTGGCGTGGGTAAGAAATTCCTAACACTGATCAAATTCGTTATTATCGATTTTATTCGATCTATTATTTAACAATAATTGTAATTTGAATTCAAAAACATATTAGTTAAGTAGCATTCCTCGTTACTTATAGAATAGTAAGTTGGAGTAAGAAAGAGCGGAAGCGTGTGACGTAGTAAGAAATTTCTAAAATTGATCAAATTCGTTATTAGGTATTTTTCTTTTTTAAATACAAAAAAATCAAAAAATCAAAAGAAAAAAATCTATTTTTCCCCCAAAAACTTGGATCTCTCGATTTTATTGGATATGTTGTTTAACAATGATTATATCGTGATTTCAAAAACATATTAGTTACATAGCATTACTCGTTACTTATAGAATAGTAAGTGGGGTAAGAAAGAACATAAATTCTTAAAATCGATCAAATTCAAATAGATCCAAATCATAGACAGACGAGTTATGTAAAAGTCAACTTTAGTTGTTTATATCGATAATGATTTAATTCAATTCTCGATTTCTGATTTCAAAATTGAATATGAACCGATCTCTAAAATATATATTGATTGGAGACCCGACTTTAGTACATGTCTGGAATCATTTAAATGAATGTGATTTTGCTATTTCCTTGTTGACTATTTTGGGTTGGATCAGCCTAGCATCCACAAATAAATCTGCAAATGTAGAATTGAAAAGAAAATGTCATTCAAATAATTAATCAAAATTACCTTACTACCCCTTATATTGCACGATGGGTATTCTCTCAATGAGTAATAATGTCAAGGGTAATATTGTCCATGTAATAAAAAGTTGTAGTCAACAATTGCGGTTCCAAATTGGAAAATGGCGGCCTTTTTAGTTTTGGTCAGAAATTTATGGAATATAATAATACATTTATTTTGTGGTCAAAAAATTTAATCTAGCAAACAGCATTTCCAGACACAACCTTATAATTTGTTACATTGTTGTAGTTGTCTTGTCAACTATCTTGCATTTTGGTCTATAGGAAGACAATAATAAATTTAAAAATAAAATCAATTTAATGGATCGAATCCATCAATTCCTACTCTATAAATAGAATCAATGGAATGCTTGACGCAGCTTTTTCTTGAAAGCTATCAATCCTCGCTTTTCCCTCATATATCTTCTCCCTCTCGCATCGATTTACATCAGATTATAAGTGTCGAGTCTAAATTTTGAATTAAATAAATTCAATCTACACAAAATCAAATTTCATCCACCCTCAAATGGAGACTACTTATCTTTGTTTTGACATTTGGACCACATAATTTCTAGGTTTAGTTTTGAGTAATTTGTTACCGTTGACTCAATTTCATTTCAAAAGTACAAAAATGTAAATTATGTAAAAATGAACGTCAAATCTTATAGTATCCCAAAATTTCTTGCTTATTATTTATTTACAGAGTTGCAGTTATGATTTATAGTAGCAATGAATGAAAAATATAGACGTTAGATGCTAAGAAATAATTGGGGCTCAGTTAGCAATTACTAATAAATACATGGACAAAAATATAATCTAAGAAAAGTTGCAGGTCTAGATTTTTCACATGCTAGGTTGGTTTAAGATGATCATGACTCATGAGTTCATAAGTCACTATTTGTGGTATAGAATATTCATTGAAACTTTTGGCAATTTTGGGCTGATTTGTAATATTACACTTTTCAAGGGATTAAAGTGAAATTTCAGCAAAATACATTCTTGCAGCCCAAGAAATGGATGATTTGGGACCTTTTATGTTCAAAGTCCACATATTGAAATTGGCCCACCCAATATTTTAGCTATAAAAATTTGATTTTATTTCAAAGTTCAAATCAAATACAGAAGAAAATTAAGCAAGAAAATTCTCACTTTAAGCAATAAAAACCAGATTATGTTGAATATTTGAGACAAAAATCACGAGAAAAGTTGGGGACAATCATACAGCTCTAATGGAGAGAGTGTTTTAGTGTTTTAACAGGCATTGCTGATTTAGTGAAAAATCAGAATATGCTAAAGAGTAAACTCACAAGTAATTTATTCGAAATAAAAGACTTATAGTCAAAAACTTGGAGCGATGTTAGATGGCCTAGTTGTCAACAACCTCAATAAGGGTTGGCTCGTAATCATTAGGTGCCTCGAATCCATGTAGGTTCATCACAGTAGCAGCGACATTGGCAAGCCCACCACCAGGTATATCTTTGCGGAATCTGACACCAGGTGCAAGTCCAGGACCACCAATTGCAATAGGAACCTACACAAAATCTCAATATATTTGCATTAGCTGTGGTTCAACCAACTCAACAACATAAGTACTGAAAGACTCGTAAAATTGCTGTTTTCCCAATAAAGCCCTATATGTAAAGGCACTGAATGGAATATTTGCAAACCACGTATAAACTAATAGCTTTGTTTAGAAAAGAGCTAACTGCTTAGTTTATGTAACTTCAGAAAACAATCTTGAAGAAATTTGGTTTCCAAATTCACCGAATAGTCACATGTGAACTCAACTTTTATGCATGGATAAAATATTGTCCATGAATTTTTTCTGATAGGAGAATAAATACTTCAGCAACAAACTCAATGCCGATGTGATCCAGAAACTTGCTCAGCTAGAAATAACAAACAAGAACAATAAACTATGCCTTATCCCAACAAATTTGAGCACAGCTCAGTTACAATATGAATATAAAAGAATATTTGATTTCATTTTCATATTAGATGGTTCAAGGATAAAGACTAAATGTAGCAACTAATCTAAACAAACATAATATCTGCAATCCGTAGGGAAACCGCTTGGAATGGTAAGTTACTTTCATTTTGGACTCTCAGCATCTCATATACATAGCTGTGTACATGTCTTATTATTGCCCCGGATTTTAGAATAACAAGACTTTTAGATTACTTACAGGTTGAAGCGTGTGAGAAGTAAGTATTTGAATGTTGCCACTCTTGTCAAGAAGAGGCTCGCCCTTCTTGTTTCTTTTCACCATATCCTCAGCATTTCCATGATCAGCAGTCACAACATATATGCCACCCACTTGCTCGATCGCATCAAGGATCATCTGCCCAGATTGTTGAATACGGTTTTAAGTGCAGATTATCAAATTATAGAAAGAAAAACTTAAAAGCTACTGACCATAGCACGAAGAACAATAATGAAGCTCAAATTCAAGCATCATGCCGTGAATCTAACAGGAAATAGTGTTGTGTATGGAGGGAAAATGTATGTAGGATTCCACAATGTAGAGGAAAGCATTGTATTGATGTACATGATGCAGGTGGTTGTGGCCTATTGCATTTAATAAATTAATAATGGAGCAAACATATGTGCCACCACCAAACATGTTTTATGTCTATCTTCTCAAGAAAACAAAAACTTATTTCCATTTATATTTCATAAAGTAAAAGTGGAAAGAAATAAATTAGCAGAGTGGGAAGTATCCTTCACTATAATTCAGGTGTTCAGGAAAAAAAAATGTCAAAGTACTCCAGGAACATTCTCTCAAATTTCTACTTAAGAAAATTATCTTTGCTTTTCCAACGATATTTGGATCATCAAATGGCAATTAGTTGTACACACTAAATATATCTTATTTTCTAAGAAAAAATCCTAAAAAGCACGGACACGCCACCAGCACCGGAGTGTCGGTGTCGGACACGTATCGGACACTTTGCCGGGTATTTGTTTAGGTTTAAATTTGTTTGTTAATATTATAATGGGTCAATCATTTTTGAGTATTTGTTTTGTATGCAATAAGTAAAGAAATTTTTAAGCAATAAAATTAAAAAATATATATATTAAAAAAAATTAAACGAGATATCAGCGGCGTGTCGATATCGGTACTTTTTCGAAAATCGTGTGACGATGTATCCGATACGTGTCATATCGGACACGCGTATCCATATCGGTGCATCAAAGAAAAATTCTACACTTGAAATACTCAGGTAAAGATGTTTACCAGAAGTGAAGAGCAAGAAAATTCCAGGACCAACAATTACCTTGACAGCCTCGTCAGCAGCCTTGCACGCCACAATTGTTGCTTCAATGTCACCAGTATGCCCCACCATGTCACTATTAGGTAGGTTAACACGTACCTTACGAGAAAAAGAAATTTAATTATAACCAAATGTATTACTTGTATCAAAATTGAGCTTCATCAGGCTACCAGTTGCAGTACACAAACCTGGTGGAATTTGCGGCTAAGGATGGCATCTCTTGCCTTCTCAGCAATCTCCAAAGCCTTCATTTTTGGCAGGACATTAAAGGTAATACCAGAATCACTTGGAATTTCAACATATTCTTCCATTTCTGACTTAAAGTATCCCGAGCGATTTCCATTCCAGAAAAAGGTAACATGACCAAATTTTACCGTTTCACTGTCAAATGCCATTACAAATAACAAAAGTAATGTTAGGTTAAATGACAACCAATCCATATATTTAGGAAGCTCTGAAAGAAAATCGTGATACTATTTGTCAAAAAATAAAAAATTATTATAGATAAAATAATATTACCGTGATTTTCAACTTTCCAAAGCAAAAGCAGATTAGAATATATACACGTACAGCAAGTTAAATTGAGAAGCATCTATAGAAGTCATCAAGAGATCAATTTATAAATCTTGTTACTAAGACCATCTCCAATGCAACTATGGATTGCCAAAATAAATTTGCCACAAGCAAAATAGACAATGTCTAAAAAAATTCATTTATAATGCAAGCTAACGTGGTAGGGTAAAAAATAAACAATGTCTAGAGCACCGTCCAGCAAAATTTAAATTTCATATGTATATTTAAATTTCTCATGCATATAATCATATATAAATGTAATTTTATTTTATTTTAATAAAATACACTTAGATGGCAATCCATGCATTGGAGACCAAATTTGAACTTGAATATCATCATAACCACATAGGTTAGAAGTCTTTCAACCTTTGTGCCACCTAGATAAAATGTCCAATGTCTATTCATTAGTTATCATAACCACATAGATTAGATTAGAAGTATTTCAACTTTTGTGCCACTTAGTTAGCAATCCATAGAATGCAGGAAATTGGTGATTTTCCACAACACCCTAAACAAACTTACACACTCAAACGACACAGAACATGGTAAACTAAATAATCTCTAACTCACCTGCAAGCAAAAGTCCGGACTCCATTATGCACTAAATATTCTCCAGATGTTCTGTCAATTTCAGGAGGAGAAACAAGGTAGCGACTGGGAAGTTTCAATTCACCATCATATTGAAGCATTCCAGCATAACGGATTTTCGGAAATCGAACTCGGTCAAATTTATCAAAGTCCTCATACTCAAGTGCCTTGGCCAGCATAACCATACGATCAGCCCGAAAGTTGCAAGTAACAACAGCATCACCATCTACAATAGGCCCAACAGCCTTTCCACTATCATCTACAATAACAAATGGTGGTAAATACTGATCATTTGCCTTGGGAGCCTCTCTCAGCTTCTTGACAGCTTCAACAGCACTCTTAAACTTGTGTGGTGCTTCTCCAAGCACTTGGGCATCCCAACCTCGTTTCACAACATCCCAATCATTCTGAGAGACACGAGAAACAGAAACATTGAGTTGTTAAGATGGCAGTTTGACTAACCAAGAAAAACTAAAATGTTAGTTAATAACAAGGAAATTTTGATACAAAGTACAACATTTAGCAAAATGATTACACTTCTTGAATGTTTGAGGCAGATGAGATGAAAGGTTAAGCTCTGATAAATATCAAGAGAAGCAGTAGTAGCATCAACTACAGAATGAGACAATAAATTTTAAAACAAAACCCCAAAAAAGAAAAATACAAACAAAATGCTTGTTTAACTTCGAATTTGAGAGGTCAAAACAGATTTTTTTTGTCATTAAGAGAATAAACTCAAAGCAGAAACACCTAAGAAAGAAGTGCAGCTATATACAAAATTAAGGTCTACCACATCATATAGTACTCACCAAAATGAGAGCAAAATCCATGTGCATTAATCATTTCTCAAACAATGGAATTACACCATACAACCTTACCCAAAAAGAAACATGCCATATAGAGAAATCCATGTATACTAGCAATTAACATAGAATACTAATGCCATATAATATACTCAGTACTACATAAGTTTTAGTCTGAAAGCATAACTACTGTTGAAATAACAAACAGGATAAATTTACCTCATAACGATCCATTGTAACTTGCATGCGACCTCCACCAGATGCAATCTGGGCATCAACACCATTCTCGCGCAACTTTGCAAGATCATTTTCAAGAGTCTCCACAAAGCCTACACTTGAGCCATCCAACACATCACGTCCGTCAGTGAGAATATGAACACGAATTCTTTTGGCACCACGCTCACTAGCACCTTTTAGCAACAGCTGCCCCAGTAAGACACTTACATTTAGTTTTTCTAAAAGGTAAAATTACTAATATAATTACAGTTATTATGAGAAAGACTCAAAGGAGATAAAACTAATATCTGGTGGATCGACAAAATTATGATGACTTTCAGAAAATAGACATACCTGCAACTGATCAAGTCTAGAGTGGACACCTCCATCACTTAGTAGCCCAATGAGGTGCAATGTTCCAGTTGCAAAAGAATCCTTAATGTGAGCAAAACCCTCTCCTTCGTAGATTTTTCCAGAGGCAAGAGCTAGATCAACAAGCTTCGCACTGGTGAAGACACATAAACAGAGTAAGTTACTATGTTATACCCTTCTAGAACACATACCTCAGCAATAAGTCCTTCCATACTTTAGGTGTAATCTAGGCTTGTTGGGAATGACTTTATCTTCAATGTGAAACATATACACCACAAATAAAAGAATAAATGGCCTATATTTTTAGAAAGATTGATTTACTAATTGCTGGGACTGGAAATAGAGAGGAACAGAGTTGTAAAACTGCAATCACATAGCGTGCAAACAATCTCACCATTCTATTTTCTACAATGACTACATCTAAACATTCTTAGGCTTCACCGCATCAAAATGAAGAAAATTTCAATGAGCACTTTGCACATTGGCGTATTAAAACTAATGCTCCTCTTGATTGTGCATGAGACATTTTTGAATAAAAATTGCGTCGGCAACTTTCACAGTTCAACATTTTTGTGGCTGAAGTCACGAGCCTACTGGGAAGTTGCTCCCTAGAATGCCAAACCAAATATCTTAAAAGCTTCTTCCCCAAACATTTTTACCATAGATGGTCATTGAACTTATACATTTTTTTAGTTTAGTTATTGATCAGTGTCTTCGACCTGAATTAGTATGGGTCCACGATATCTTCAGCATCGAACACTTCCCACAAAGTTATGTTGAGACGCCAATTGCATTGAAATCTAAATATTGCCCCATTTTGCCTTAAATTTCGCACCCTAATCCAAAAATTTCAAACCCTAATCAATTTCTCATATTCAAGTGACTAACATTAGAGTGAAAGTCGAATGAGTGAAACACGTTAATAATTACTCTAAAGAGAAAATTGCATGTCGATCATGCATTTTTTTAGCATCTTAATGCTCCTATTGTCTGTTCCATTCACCACACATCACAAAATTTTCGTTAAATCAATTAACGGAAACAAATGCACAAGGGCAAAGCTTAAGTTTTAGTGTTTATTTTTTTCTTAGGGCTTTAATAACAAAAGATTGTTGGAAATTAGAAAATTGTACCATGTTTGAGCATGATTTTGCGTGGGACTCCGTTTTCTATTTGATGAAAACAAAAGTTGATTCTTGTTCTCCTCCGCGAGAACATCGAAATCATGTATTTACTTGTCCAAAATGATGTTTGGGTGAATGAGAAATTGAGGCTCAAAAATGGAGTTGAAAATGGTTGAAGGAAAAGAATTTAGTTCTATCCCATATCGAAAAAATAGAAAAATTTGGACTTGTATATATATAACCACACTTATTGAAAGGTGTAATTATGTGTAGCAGAGGTCTCTCTCTTCTTGGCTACCCCGAAGGAGCAAGTCACTTGATCGATTAACACATCGGGCTATTGAATTCATGTGCGAAAGTGCGATTTGCGTACACTAATGTCGAGACCAAAATTGGCCACATAGTCAAACCTTTTGTAGATTTTTTTTTTCGATTCAATTATAAAATTAAAATTATGTCTTTTCAGCTACCTTAAACTCCCGAATTCCTAAAGGCGGCAGCTGAATGTTTATTATTACTAAAGCTTTTGTTAATGGAGGAGGAGGTCAAGGTCATCTAGGAGCCTATAAAAGGAGTTTGAACTTCCACAATCAAAGACACGAAATTCAGTTTTCCACTCCTTTTCTGTTCCAAAAATTTCATTCAAGTGTTCTTGGTGATCAATTCAGTTCGGCAAGTGGCTCATTCATTTGGTTTAGCAACATCGTGCTACCAGTTCTTCAGTTGTACCCAGGAAGCAGGCATTTATTACCCTCAAGAAGCTACGGTAGGGGAGCGAATCTATTTTAAGGAAACTGTGTTCGGAGAGGCCTTGGTTTGCAGTTTGTCTTTCTATTTCTATTTTATTACTTTATTATGCAGTTTACAATTTTGGATTATGTAATTAAACACGATCTGTATAAATCTACTAACAAAGATAAAATGAAGCTCACCCTTGTGCGAAAATCCGTCCAGCACCAAGAGCGTTGTGACCAACCTCACTGTTGCCCATGTCATCTTCTGTGGGCAGCCCCACAGCTGTACCGTGTGCCTTTACCAATCTCCATTTATCAGGCGCACCCTTCAACAATTATTACACAACAAAAATAAACAAATCAATCCCATTTCATTCTAGACAAAAACAAAAACAAAAAAATGAAATAAAATTTAGGAAGTTACATTTTTGAGGGAATCCATAGTTGGAGTCTGTGCAACGTGGATGCAGTTGTACTGGTCGGGATTGGCCTCGCCCCATCCATCCAAAACTACCATTGATATGATTTTTCCCTTGGGCAGGTTTGGGTGATCATTCAATTTCCATGAAAATCCTGAGCTACCCATCTCTCTTTTCAAAAAAAAAAAAACCAAATCTGGGTTAGTGAACTGTAACTATATCAGATCTAACACGCCGATAAACACTCATGCATCCAGATATCAGAGAAAAGAATAAGAATGGAACCTTGTGATTATGAGCAAAGTGCAGAAAAAGATGGATGTGCAGATGTATGAAAGTGGGTGGGGTGTGACTTTTTGTTCAAAAAAACTACAATAGCGAAATGAGATTGGAGGAGTATTTAAGGGTTAGTGGAGGTAGGGATGGCAATGGGGCGGTACGGGAGGGTCGGCCCCCGCCCGCCCGCCCATGAATTTTTTTTTTTTTTTTTTTTTTTTTTTTTGTTAAACTGAAAAATAATTAAAAAATATATATACATTTTTTTTTTAAATATTTATACAAAGCAAAAAAAAAAAATTATAAGATTTGGGTTGTGGTATAGTGGTTAATGTTAATAGTTTATAAGTTTTAACCTGGGTTTGATTCTTCTTTAGTTTATTTTTTAGAAAATCATAATTTCTACTATATTTTATGATTTTTCAAAAAAAAAAAAAAAAAATTTTTTAGGGGCGGGTCATGGGCGAGGCGGGCGGGGCGGTCGCCCGGACCCGCCTCAGGCAGATTTTTTACCCCCAAACCCGCCCCTATTGCTTCATGGGGGCGGGGCGGGTTCAGTCGTGCTGGTTTTTTTTGCATCCCTAAGTGGAGGATCGAGGTGTGGGAGTAGGCAAAAGTCACGTGAGGGTGCACGTGATGTGCTTTCTTTATAAAGTAGTTTTAGGATCTTTTCTCGAATCGATAGAGGAATATGCTCCGATTCGCTAGGGTAAAATTCATTTGAAATTTTGGGTAAATTACATTTATGGTCTCTCGACTTTTGAAGATTATCTTAATATCATCTTGAAATTGTAAAATGGATTTGTTTATCATAAATGTCACGGAGGACCATTTCGTTTTTATAGACTGGTCCAGTCTATTACTCTTTCCTCTTTCCTCTTTATTCAATTTTAATCGTATATATCATTCTCAATCTTTCACACATAGTCTTTTATGACAATTTTACTTAAATAAATTAAAACATAATAAAAGAAAATTTGTAGCAAAAGTTTCAAACTTTTCAAAAATGTGTAAATAACGTCCTAAATTTTCTAATCCTAGTCTCAAAAAAGAAAATAATTAAAATAAAATAAATCAGAAAAATAATTAAAAAAAGATTATAATAATGCTTTAGATTAAAGGTGTGTTTGATTTTGATTTTCAAAAGTATTTGAAATTTTGGGTAAATTACATTTATGGTCTCTAACTTTTGAAGATTATCTTAATTTCATCTTTGAATTTGTTAAATGGATCTGTTTATCATAAAGGTCGGGAGGACCATTTTGTTTTTTATAAAGTGGTCCCATCTATTACTCTTTCCTCATTATTCAATTTTAATCGTATATATCATTCTCAATCTTTCGCATACAGATATTCTTTTATGACAATTTTATCCTCCAACTTAAACAAATTAAAACAGAATAAAAGAAAATTTTGTAACAAAGATCCCAAACTTTTCAAAAATGTGTCATAATGTCTTAAACTTTTTAATCATAGTCCCAAAAAAAGAAAATAAAGAAAATCAAAAAAATAATTAAAAAAAGATTATAACAATGCTTTAGATTAAGGATGTGTTCGATTTTGATTTTGATTTTATTAAAAAATTTAAATCGAAGTCATCAATTAATTTTAACCATATATTTCATAAGATCCACAAATTTGTCTAACTTTTAAACCACACATTCTATCAATTTTTCTCAACCTTTACAAAAAAATATTGATTTTAATCAAAATCAAACACACCCTACAAAATTAAAAATACGTGTTGATTTTTATTTTAACACTTTTACGATGTGGCATAGTGGTACATTGACATGTCATGTATCAATTACGTGGAATATCTATTGCAATATGATTGTTAATTAAGTAGTTTTCATCAATTTAGGAGAGGTGGGGAGTAATGTAGTGGTGAAATTTGAAACTTAATTATAGTTAGAACTCATATTTAAAACTAATTTGAAGTTCATTGACTCAATTGAGACAAAATAAAATTTAGCAACTAAACTAAGAATTCGCTAAAAGTTTATTGATTGACAAGTGTAGTTTTTACACTTATTATAGGCCATGAATTTATCGGTTTGTGTGTCGTTTAGCTCAATATTGACCGTAATCAAGGAAATACGGACGACAAGTTGTCAAAAGTGTAGATTGGACAAGTTGGTACACTAATAAAGAGCGGAATTCGTTATTGAAGCAAAGAAAAAAGTAAAAGTGATCAACCACTGCATAGCTCGTTGGTGCGAGTTGTCATGCCAAAATATTAGCGACCGCAAGTAATCACAGGATAAGCTTGTGGGTTTTGCCTCCATTTCGAGGCCGCGAGAGACATTTTGAGGCAATGAAAGTGTTGATGCTGTGTTTGAAGGTTAGTTTGAAACTCGAACGTTTTAAGGCAATTTTTGTAATTTTGAGGCACGTTCTTCAATGCAACTATAAGACTATAGCTACATTAAAATTTAGTTAATATGGGGCTAACAATTGCCTTTCGAATGAGACTAAAACACAAGATTTCAACCTAGGGTTTGGAAGAAGAAGTGAAAAAAAAAAGGGTCTGCTATTATTCACATATTCGACTATTAATTTCATCTTCCATCATCATTTTCTTCTACTTTAAATCTAGAACCCGATGATAGACTTCTTTTTATTCAATTTGTGTTTTTATCAAACGATATGCAAGGATTAGATGGTTTAGTGCCCTTTGGTTTTTCCTAAAACTCAACTTTTTACATATTTTGATAAACGTTAATGAAATGTGTAGTTGAAAAGTTGATAAAACTTTTGGGTCCCATGAAATATGCAGAGTTAAAATAAATTGTTGACTTTGACCTTAGTTTTTTAGCAAATTTTTAAGCAATACCAAACAAACCCTTAATTTCAATTATTACATTTAGACTTTGAGTTTGTGTTAAATTTCTATTGCAGTTTTGAAATGCTTTTCATACTGTGACCAATTTATAGATTATTTGTGAATTTTATTGAAATCAAGAGTTAAAATACATGATTACTACATGCTATAGGAATCACTAATTTAGACAGAAAATTGATATATACTCTTGTGGTTTGTGCGATCTTTGTATGAATTTCTTGCTTAAATCACACTCTTGAATGTATAGTAATTTGCATAAAGATATAGTAAATTCTAGCATTTAAGTATGTTTCATTTTATTTGGGAGTAATTATCAAACCCCTTAAGAAAATTCAGTTGGCAACACATATGAATGGTTGTCAAAATGTGATAGGTGAAGTTAAATTAAAGTTTAGTAACCTAATTGAGATTTCTCTTAAAGTTTAGTGACCCAATTGAGATTTCGCTAAAAGTTTAGTATTCCAAGATGAAATTTACCCTTGGGTAATGTTGATGCAAAGTGTTTGTTTGACAAAAGAAAATAAAATAAATTGTAGGCATCTCTCTTTTCTTTTGCAATTATGTTTGGTTATCCTAACTATATTTAAAGAGCCAAACCGAAAGACACTATTAATAAGAAATAAGCCTCCAAATATGACGACGTTTTTCTTTCTTCTCTCGGCTACCAATTTTAGCGTATCCACCAAACTTTCATCTCATACACTAGCCCACATCATCCACTCTCTCTCAACAACTCCCATCTTTTCTCTCTATTTCCAAGCAAAAAAAAACTCACCTCAACTCTATTTCCACCACCCCTAGAACGCACCATCACACACACACACAAACACCCACACCCACACCCGATTATTGACGTTTTCTCTCTCATCATCTTCTCTATCCAAGCGCTGACTATCTCCACAGGATTTTCATTTCCAGTCAGTTGATTGAATTTATGTTCTAATATGTGATGCCTTCATCTTGAATTATACAACAATCAGAAATACGTTAAACTATGAGTCCTCGCTTCATCGTTTACTTCCCATGGTAACTAGGTAATGCATGTTTAATAATAAAATAAACTTTTTGACGAATTATAGGTACTATATAAATGTCTCCTGCAATATAATTTGTCAATTTTTGGCTTAGAAATTGTTGTGTTTCTCATGATTTGTTGACCAAATTTTGAAATGTTCTGTTAAATTGCTTTTTAGCTATCTAGAGTTACACATGTGCTCCTTTGACATGAGGGGATTGGAATGCTAAATAATATTTCGAAATTACTTATTTTGTCGTCAAGTAATGAACGAAGATTTTATGGCTATAAAAGACATAACTACCTCATAATAAAAGGGCCATGTTGATCTAAATAATTATTCTTGTAAGTTATTTGTATACACGTAAATCCAAATTATTAAAACATTTGATAATTTTGTGATTAGAGTTGTTTTAGACTTTTAGTTATACTTTTTAATTTATTTGTGTGTAGATAGTAAGTTCTTGAGAATAATTATTTGATTTGTACCAAGAGAGGTATCAAGTGAGGAAAAAGAAGATTTCTAAGAAGGTATTGATATCTTTTTTTATATTATTTCGTTCTCTTATATTTTATATCAATTTCTTTTAGTTTTTGCTCTAAAAATACGTTATTGAACATGATTTGGTGCGGAAACCTAGATGATTAAAAACAATGGAAAGCATGGAAGTGATTCATAATGTTATCTCGCACAAATAGAGAGGGATAAGAATTGTATAAGTTGCAAGTTGTAGTAGTATCATACTTTCTAATTTGGAGTTATTGATTGGTTTTGCACGATCGGTATTTTTTGAGTTTAAATCTTTAAATATTATAGTGATGGTCTATAAATGTATTAATTATGAATTAATAGACAATGATATTATTTTTATGTTATTTAATATAACAATTTTGTTATATTCAAATTTAATTTACCATTTATTAAATATTGAGTACTACAACATATCAATTCGATTTTTGCAATCATAAAAATCCATTTTCATTAGTATATTATAATTCTTTAAATATTATTGAATATACTATACACTATCCATGTTAAAGATAATTAATTTAAATTAAATTAGTATAAATATTAATATTCATTCTATATTACTAAATGCTCAATTAGAATTCTACCACGTGCAATGCACCGAATACTCACAAGTATAGCGAAAAGTCTGATAAAATTGCAAAAAAAAAACAAAAACAAAAAAAAAAATAAAAATGATAGGTTAATTTTTTTTTCTCTCTTTCTTTTTTCATTTGTTAGTACATTTGGCAATATTGAAATTATTTTTTATGTGATTATAAATTGTAAGTCATATAGAATATATAGATAATAAGTGGATAATAAGTTGTAGATTCTACGAAATATGTGAATAAAAAATATATTTGACCAATTTGATCAACTTAAACTTGAGCTTACTATAATTTAAGCTTAACCAAACATGGACTTACTATTTATATATAATATTGTACATGTGTTATTCACAAAGTTTATTTCGTACGATATATAACTTACTACTAACTTATTATCTACACATTCGACATGACCTATAATTTATAAGCACTAAAAAAAATTTCAGCACCACCAAACATGCATGTAAAATGTTTTTTCTAAGTAACTTTTTAACTACTTATAAAATAATAAGAAAAGTTTGAAGTTTCGTATCATCTTATTTTTCTATATGTGTGGAGTGATCCATGATCACCATGGTTTTGTGTTAGTAGCCCTCGCAAAACAAATGCCTGGTTGTGTCTTGGCAAAGAACATGGTTTCAAGCTCAACAAGCTAGAAAGTGATATTTTTTGAGTTGTCTAATGACATCATTTAGATCATATTCTATCCTTTGATGCTTTTTCCTTTCACATATTTTAGCACTTCTGCAACAAGATAGAATGTAGAACGTGTCATTGAGGTGGCGACTTTCTCACATCTAATGGGTTGATTGTATTCTTTTACTTATTTTGCGGTTATTTGAAATGATTTGGACGAATAAAATATTGTGTTAAAAAAATGGCTCATTTTTAGCTATTATAGACCCAAGTGGTTGCGTTTGATATAATCGAGTTAGATCCGTATAAGGAATTCAATATAAAATTATAATAGTTATTACTAGATAGGGGTTATTGTAGTGGATAGTATTCATTGATTATTTGTTCAAAAAAATGTCATTTACTACATAGTTTCTTATATAGGCTAAACCTACTTCTAACATATGCATTATGTTATACGGTTGATAAAGAAATATGGCTATCTTTTGAATGCAAAATTATAGAATACTATCCACTTTAATCTACCATAATACTATCTAATACAATTTTATATTAAATTCCTTATAAAATATTAGATGGTGCACCAAACGTGCCCTAAAAATTTGCAAGAAATAATGTATATAAACAAATCACAATTAACACATAATTACAAGGGCTTGTTGTCAATAGAGTCCTAGGCCACAATGGTAGGGATAAACTCTAGCGTCATTATTTTTGTGTTAATGATTGCAAATTTGAATTCGCGGTTGAATTATCTCTAACGTATTTCAGCAAGATTGTACTTCATTAGAGACATTAATATTGAATCGCAGAAGTTGATGACGCTATTTTGAAAGAGGTTTAGTAAATAAGTCAACAAGTTTCATGAGTAAATACGAGAGAACAAGTGACATGATCACTTATTGAGAGTAAATGAATCGAGAGACATTACTGAAAAGGGTTTAGTGACATGTAGTTATAAATAGTTTATAAATCAATATTGGTTTACACTAATCTTTGACTTTTCAAAAATGGATTGAAAAGTTAAAAATGACGTTGAAATTTGAAAATTGGTTTATAAAAGTGAAGTCAACAAGCGAGATAATGAGTTGATATACAATTGGCTAGCAACCATTTTATCCCGCACAATATGAAAGGCATTCTTTGTGTGCTTTGTGCATGATTGGAACATCGGATTTGCACAAAAGATAAAAAGCACCAACGTTACTATAGTAGATTGATGGAATAGAGTCAATGACACCTTATTCATGAAGAAGAGAAGAGATCCATGCAAGTTCATCGGTTGTGAAAATAATAACTTAATACTCAGCTTCAGTACAAATTTCAAAATCAAGTTACTGATTTTTATTTACAAGACGGCCAAAAATAACATCACCGCCCAACCGCACAAGGTATGTCGATGTAGATATGTGATCATGATGATCAATAGTCCAATCAATATCAAAGAATGAACAAAAAGATATGTTTTTCTTTTCAAATGTAGACGGGAATATATAAATACTATATAAGTAGTAAAGGAGTTGCTTTGTAGCCAATCTAGTTATTTTGAGTTGGAGAATGCATATAATAGGCGACTACATAAGAAATGTAGAAACAATTGAGAGATATTGAAGAGACTCAATTACTTAGCAATATTCACTAACATTAGTTAGTGGTGAGCAAGTCAATGGTGGACAAGGGTGTAAGCACTTCTTTATAACCATCCATCTTGGTGTGAGTAAGTCGAAATATGCTTGTAGTGGCAAAAATATAGATCATTCTAAGTAGGCAAAACTCCAACAATGCATGAAATAATGAAGATCATCATAAGATATTTGAGAGAGAATTAGTTGGCATAGGAAGTGAATAAAGTTTTAGACTGTAAAAGAGTTGATTCTTGTGACAAAAGTATCATCAACGTACACAAGAAATATATTAGTGAACCATCGAGATTATAAATAAAGAGCGAAGAGACAAAGCCGAGCAGTTGCACCATGTACACCTCTTCATGTAAGGTTCCATGACAAAAAGGCATTGTTTATGTCCATTTAATGAATTGAGTAACCATTGTATGGAGTATAAGAAATCCATGCATGGATGATAATATATTTGACAACAAGGTTAAGAGTTTTGTGATAGTTAAATATCAAGGCGTTTATCTAAGTCTTTTTCAACAAGACGAATTTTATTATAACAAACAATGGTGCATCGAGGTTTCGCTTAATCTGATAGTGAGATTTTCCCTATTAGATATGTATGTTCATTCATCCTTAGTAGTCATTTTTTGCTTCCATAAATTTTGACAAATTCGCGTCGGTGTGTTTTGATACATATTAGTAGCATTACCTACAACCCTTATAATTATTTATTTTTGGTACTTTATTGTGTCAATTTTATACGCACTAGACACGTCTGATAAAATAGTACTAAATATAGTAATAAATAAAATTTTACTTTTCTATTACTTAAAACTATTATTACATCTTACAAAACCGAGCAAAATTTGTATTAAACCTAAAAATTTAGGAGGTGCCACAAAAAGGAGTTAATATTAAAATTCTATAATTAACCAAACATTATTTTTGTTGTCATATGTTGGCAAAAACCCATTCTTAAATACTATGAATTTCATGATTTATATTGCTTCTTAATAGATTAATGAAATTATATTGAATAAATAATTTGACATTACAATAAATATCATACAAATTGATTGGACAACAACATAACATAAAAAATGTTATTGTTGGGATTGAAAATTCTTGATTCTCTATAAAACTTGGGAGATTATCAAGAAACACTACTGAAATGAACAAGTATGTTTTGACTCTATTTTTAAGTTATTTAATTTTAAGATAAACTACCCAACTTGTAATATCTCGTCTCCTCCCAAAAGATTGGTGCGGTGGTTCGACATTCCTAGACCAAAAAAAGAAAAGAGAAGAACGTAATTAAAAGTTACTTTTTTTTATTAACAATAGCACGAGCTTATTCACGACCTTAGATATTTTTATCTGTTATTGAAAAAAAAAAGTAGTTAAACGTCCCCGCCCGCCCGCGCCCGCCCCGCCCGCCTCGCCTCCTCTACCAACCGCTTCAATCTATCTCCTTATTTGATCATCTCTCTCAATCGATCATCTTTACAATTTGTTCACTATCTCAATCCATCACCATAAAAATAGTTCAAATTTAAGTAATTCATGCGGTCAAATCCACCGTAAAAAAGTGGTATACTACTTTACGAAGTTATTTGGTCTTCATTTAGGGCTGTTTGGGCAAATTTCCAAATCGATTGAGTGGCCCAGGAGAAGTTCAAGCCCGTTTGGTTATTACAGCAGGTACGAGAAATGAAAAACACTATCAATTGCGTGTCTCACCATAAATGCGTGTCTCACCATAAATGCATTCCGCTGTTTCTCCTTAATCTTCTTCTCCGATTCAACCGACAAAGCTCAGCTGAGACACTGAATTCTTAAGCCCCATTCCACCCAAAAAAATAGATAGTACACAGAAAACAATAGGAAAAACGGGAAAGAAAAGAAGGAGAAAAATGGCTACTGAAGCATCTGGTGGGGTTGGAAAGAAGAGGCAGAAGAAAGGGAAAAACCCACAAAAAGTTACCACCATTACCGAATCCACTCGAATTCATGTTCACCAGATTCTTGAACAGTTCCTTAAATCTGATGATGAAGGTAATTAAAATCCAAACGAAAAGAATATTTGTTTATTGATTCATTGAGAGAGAAAAACATGTGCATTCGTGTAAGTACCCAGTTTTGCATATTGCGTAGTTGTGATTTGGTTGAATGTTATGCCGATTTTGATTGATATTTAAGAACTTGCAGCAGCTATTTTTTATTTATCTTATTCACCTTTTCAGGAATTGATATTCATTTGCCTTAAAAAGTTATCCATGTGCATATTCTATAGACATATACCTTTCAGATTGCGCCTAAAACTCTATGTATGTGAATGTAGGTTTATGATATTTTGCTATCATTTAGCCTGGAATCAATTAAATAATGCAGTGAAGTAGAAATTTGAAAATTTTAATGTTCGAACCTGTTAGGCAGGTCTTATGTAAAGCCTAAGTTCCAATTCAACATGTAATAATAGGTTGCGTGGCCGATGGGCAAAGCATTATGTATCAGGCATCTCATAGTATAAAGCTGAGTTGTCGGAGTTAATGCTGTCTTCACTTACTTATTCTTGGACATGAAGTTTGTTTTATACCTGTCTGCTATGGATAAAACTATTCACTGTCCAAATACGACAAAAATGATGGCAGCCAATATCATTTGTAGAACACTGTAACACATTCTTTTTGTTCTCAGACAAAATTACTGTTTCCACTTTCCACCACTATATCAGAAAAGACTATAAACGTATTTAGATTCTTATTTTAATAGGTTCCCTTTATACAGATTTTGTGTCGTCATTTGACTGCTGTTAAATAGTGTCAATTTTGGTTCATTTTCTTTTTTCTTTTTTGATTTGTTACAGAACAAGAATGACTAACCTCAAATGGAATTGTTGAAGTTAAAGACTTTTCCTTCTTTTATTATTATGTTCTATTTGGGGAAATTTCTTTTGGCAAGATATTTTGATTTGGTTTATTAAGATATCTTGATCCCGTGTTGTTGTTTACTCCTTCAAGTGTTATCCGGTATGCTGAAGTGTTCCTATTTCTTTCTTGTCCAAATGTTCGTTTGTGCCTCATTAAATGACTTGTTTCCATATTCTGACTTTTTCTATTGAAATATGATGAACTACCTTTTGGTATATTATATATCATCATTCATATGATGCTTTACTGTAAAAAAGAATCACTACTGATTTTGGAATACACAAAATATTTGATTAAGGTTTACAAGATTATATGACTGTAGATATTTGCTACCATGGGTATCTTGATCCCGCATGAGTGATTAACTCTGATAATTGGTAGCTTGTGTGAATACTGCTTATGCTTGGAGTTAGGGGGGCTACTATTTTGCAAATGTTTACAAAAGGCTTTGCTCAGGCTGTGCAAGCTGATATGATTTGAACTTCTAATACACACAATTAGTTCCAAGCTAGACGATCCTGATTAGAGTATTTTAGGGGTATAATATGTTATATGGACTGCTAGCAATCATAACCAATAACTTTTTATCTAGAAAGACATAGGTAGGCTTATATAAGGGTAGAGTAGTGTAGTATTAATGATTGGATAATAAGATTAAAAAGAACAAGAAGCCTTGAAGGTTCGTCATTTCAGAATTGAAAGGTGAGCACTTTATTTATAAGCCTGTCTAATTGATTTAAGCAACTTTAAGTCTTTGACCACGTTTTTTTTGCTGGTTATGCTCTGTATAGCTTTCTATAGTTGGTAATTGCACAACTAATTTAGCTTACTAGCAAAGGATCATGTGTAAATTTTGCTGATGCAGAGTACACATTTGAAGCTAATTTGACAAACCGTGAACGAGCTGCAGTGCATATTCTATGCAGAAAAATGGGAATGAGGTCCAAAAGTTCTGGGTAAGTAATTACTAAGTATGATTATATTATATAACCTAAATGATTTGGGTTTAGGTCCTTTATCTTTCTAATCAAATGTTACTCTGTCTAGGCGGGGGGATCATCGACAAGTTTCTGTTACTAAGACCAAAAAGGAAGT
This sequence comes from Forsythia suspensa, assembly GCA_023638005.1. Classification (NCBI taxonomy): domain Eukaryota; kingdom Viridiplantae; phylum Streptophyta; class Magnoliopsida; order Lamiales; family Oleaceae; genus Forsythia; species Forsythia suspensa. Next base: position 681,931 of record CM042667.1, read on the forward strand.
GGGCAAAGAGGGGAACGAAAATCTCGTTTCTTTCAGATTTTCAGCAGAAGCAAAAGATGTTTTACAGGATTTGTTTTCTCGATACCCCCCCGATGACGGAGAGATGGCTGAGAATAAGGTTGGAGAAAGTTTTGGAAGAACTGATAAAGTACAAGCAAGGAGAGATGACATATTTTGCAAACCTGCGTTGACCAAATCTGAAATTGCAAGGAAGGTGGAATCACTTGCTTCGCGGATAGAAAAATCCCCAAACTTGAGACAGGTTTAGTGCCTCAACGTTTAGTTTACTTTCCCTTTGAATCATGTGCACTCTTAGTACTGTTATTTATATCAGCTTTAAATGTGAAAACCAAGCAAGTTATCGTGGGTCCTTGTTGCAGATCACTGAGGAGAGGTCTAAGCTTCCAATTGGATCTTTCAGGGATGTCGTTACATCAACTATAGATTCTCATCAGGTTGTCTTCATCAATTGTTACATAATATACATATTTTATTACTTGCATAGTTGTGAGTCTATCCTACATACATACTGAATCACATTGGTGTAATGGTTAGAACTGCTAAGATCCCAAAAATAACAGAATGGTGAAAGGCTGTGTACAAAAGACTCCTACAACTAGAAAGTATGGTTTTCACAGAATTGGGGAAGAAAGATTTTGTTTATAATTTATTTCTCAGCTCGACGGGACTTGTGGTTTTGAGACTGCTTTATTGAAGTATTGATGAGATTCTTTTTATGTTTGAATTTGCAATTGGTTATCTCCTTTGAATCATATCCCATAGATTAAAGTTTGTTTCATCATTCCAAAGCAGGTTGTGCTCATATCTGGTGAAACTGGATGCGGAAAAACAACGCAGGTGATCAGTTCAGCTGTGGCCCTTCCCAACCCCCAAACAATAACTAATGAACCAATCATCTGAGTTTTAATGCATGTTTTCTTTTTTTGACTAATTGATCAGAATTTACCTTTTATTTTTCATTTTTGAATTCAAAATATTCAAACATGTGGCAACATATTGATTGCTTTTGTTTCCAATTTGGTCTTTTTGTGTGAGCATAATGAGAAAGGTATAGATAGTTTGACATTTTGAAATTAAGTAAATGTTTGGGATGTTTAGACAGGCAATTTGAAGAAATAACCATTTACTGGAATTAATTAAATTATGCACCTAAAAAATTTGAAAGGTGGACAAGAGGTATTATGCTTTGTGATCTGAGATTTTGTGATGGATCGTGGTTTTTGTAGACTTAGTTTGTTATATCTTCAAAGGTTGAAATTGATTATGAGTTATTCAAATATTAGAATCTCAATGCTTTGAGCTTAAAGGTGAAGGATAGAGTTCTCTTTTATAAGCATCTTGCACCTACAAAACTAACAAAATCCCACTCTTTTTGTGTTTCAATGTGCATGGAAATGGAATGACATTTCAAATTGCAATTTGTAATATTACTATTTCTTTTTTGCAAATTTATATGGATCTCTATTCATTGCACTGGAAGCAAAAAAGAGAATCCACAAACTTTTAATTTATATATATTTCAAGTCAAGAAAATATGTGTTTTTAGAATAGAACGTAATCATATTTTACACTGTTAGCATGAGAAATTTGAAATATTTAAATGAAACAAGTAATATTCTTTCTTTTCTTTTTCTTTTGGTGTCTGTATGTGTTGTGCCTGTTTGTGGAGGCCAAATAAGCAAAACATTTGATAATTCAAATTAATTTTCAACTACTGTAAAATATTTGGTCACAACGCTCCTTCCTGGTCTAGTTGGTTGGCTTTCTGCATAATATCTTTAATATTATGATTTTGAGTATGTTATTTATATTAATACTCACCATAATCAATATAATTCAGGTCCCCCAGTTTCTTCTGGATCATGTGTGGGGCAAAGGAGAGACATGTAAAATTGTTTGTACTCAACCACGGCGAATCTCTGCCACATCAGGTGTGCTGAACTTGTCTATATCTTGAAATATATGTTCCCTTTTTCCATCTCTTCTCATGTTTCAGATATGTGTAAACGTCTCTGTTCTTTGATGTTTCGAGTGCAGTGGCAGAGAGAATTGCTACCGAAAGAGGTGAATATGTTGGAGATACAGTAGGATACAAGGTACTACACAATCTAATCAATGGCCGTGCTGTTGCTTATTACTATTGTTGTTCTTTATCAACAATATGTCTAATTATGAGTTTCTAGTTGATACGACTTGCCTTATCAATTATCTGATAATACAAAATTTCAATTAATGATAATATTTATTTATTATCGAGGCTTTTGAACTCCTGAATTTAAAAAAAAAAAAAATTTCATTATTTTGTATTTTATAATTTATCAAAGTACACCTCATCCTTCAAAGAAGTATATCAAAAACTCGTGAAATCTAGAAAATCTGAATATGTTACCGCTGGAGATCTGGAAAATAACATTACGATAACTGTCCATGAGCAACAACTGCCACACATGCTATGTCATCATCTTAGCATTTAACAAAATCATAAGGAAAAGATGGCGGTGTGCTGCCAACAAAAATTAATTACCAGTAAGACTCAATTGTTCCCTAAAATTGATTACATGTCTCAGCAGAAGCAAATTCTCTGCACAAGCATTTATGTTGAAACAACTAAATCAAAATAGATTACCTAACTGTTCTCTGGTCAATAGTAGTCAAAAAGGTCTCCATGGTGGGTTGTGACAGTTAAATTGCCAGTAGAAGAAGTCTTAAGGTCATCCTCTAGATTTACCGTTTGAAATATGATTATGGCTTGATGCAAGGTCCGTATCTGTTGCCTAGAGTATCAAGCAGAAACTTCAACTTAATGTATTCAAGAGATCAAAACTCTTTTTTCCTACTAAACATAGAACAGAGAAGGCCGGACAAAAGAAGCGTACACCAATCAACAATAGTCACCAAAGGTGTAATTAAGTTGCCAGACAGATAAGAGTAACATATGCCAAGTGTGATAATCCTTCTGTGCTGTTTCATCATCATTATCATGATTATCATTGTTGTTGTGCTCTGTTTCAACTCTCCTTTCCACCCTTCTCTTCTTTGTACATGTATACAAGGCACATACCTTAGGCTGAATGATTTTATTTACTTCATGGGAAATGTTAGATACGGCTGGAGACCAAAGGTGGGAGGCATTCATCTCTTCTGTTTTGCACCAATGGGATTTTGTTGAGGGTTCTAGTTAGCAAAGGAAATGGCGGACTGAGGACAGGAGCTTCTGAGAAAATGGAAAATTATGTCTCTGACATAACCCACATCATTGTGGTAATGTTTTGTGTCTAACTAATTTATATTATGATTTTCAACAATGTAAATCACTTTTCGTCCTCTGCTAAATTATTGCTATAAATACATTGCAAATATTACCCCACACCAATTCCCTTTTCTCTTGTAATTTAAATACGAGTATCTTTTGTGTGCATTTTGGTTTTTGTTTATAAAAAAAATATCTATATACCATCCATTATTTGGTGTTCTTATCTTGATGGTCTGTTCCTGACAAACTTGTTTTCACTTTAGGATGAAATTCATGAAAGGGATCGCTACTCTGATTTCATGCTAGCAATTATCAGGTGCCTTGCCTCAGGATCACATCTCTCTCCTCTTTTGGCACGTGAACTTGTATTTCCTTTAGCCACCATGATATATTATTATACGTAGAGTGAACATGTCATTATTTGATGCCTAAAGTAGGTTTTGTGTTAGCCTATATGACAATTGCTTTTCCTTGGAAAACAGCTTATTTGTTGAAGTACTTGTTTCACCCTTTGCTACGAATCTGGCTTCTCAATATGTTCAGTAGATGTATAACATAATTTGTATTTTGATTATATTACTATACATCTTATTCTACTATGTTGAAATTGTGTGCTAATTTGGTTATTTTTGTCTCCAGAGACATGCTTCCTTCATATCCTCATTTGCGTCTGGTTAGTTTTTTTCCTGTCTTTTTTGTGTACCATGATGTCTTACATGCAAAGTATCTAGTTGCCTATTCATTTTTCCTCCTGCCAGTCCAGATTTGTTGAACTTCACAAAATTTGCTGACCAGTTGAACCTGAACAGGTGTTGATGAGTGCCACAATTGACGCTGAACGATTTTCAGACTATTTTGGTGGCTGTCCTATTATTCGGGTTCCTGGGTTTACTTATCCTGTAAGTTCCTCTAATATATGTGGTGCTGATTTTTCCTTTTATAAATTTAGTATATGATATGTGAAACATCTTCATTCAGGTGAAAAGTTTCTATCTCGAGGATGTACTTTCTGTACTGAGATCAACAGAAAACAATCACCTAAAATGTACTTCAGATGATGGGACAATGGAGGACTCTATCTTAACTGAGGAGTACAAAGTTGCTCTTGACGAAGCTATTGACTTGGCTTTGTCAAATGATGAGTTTGATCCTCTCCTTGATTTAATATCTTCTGAAGGAGGCCGAAAAATCTTCAATTACCAGCATTCTATAACCGGAGTTACACCACTGATGGTATTTGCAGGAAAAGGCAGAGTTGGTGATATTTGTATGCTCCTCTCTTTTGGTGCGGACTGTAGTTTACAAACCAATGATGGAAATACTGCTCTTGATTGGGCTGAGCGATTTAATCATGGAGAAGCTGCTGAAATTATTAAAAAGCACATTGAGAAAACCTTTTCCCACACGGAGGAGGAAAAATTAATTGATAAATACTTGTCCACCGTTGACCCTGAACTAATTGATCATGTGCTCATTGAGAAGCTACTGAAAAGAATATGTACTGACTCAAAGGATGGAGCCATTCTCATTTTCCTTCCAGGTTGGGATGATATAAATAAAGCACGAGACCGTTTACAAGCTAGCCCTTTTTTCAAGGATTCGTCTAAATTTGTCATTATATCTCTTCATTCTATGATCCCATCAGTGGAGCAAAAGAAAGTTTTTAGACCATGCCCTCGAGGATGCCGCAAAATTGTTCTTTCAACTAATATTGCTGAGACTTCTGTCACCATTGAGGATGTTGTTTATGTCATAGACAGTGGACGAATGAAAGAAAAAAGTTATGATCCATATAATAATGTGTCAACTCTTCATTCTTCTTGGATTTCAAAAGCAAGTGCAAAGCAACGAGAAGGACGTGCCGGACGGTGCCAACCGGGGATTTGTTATCATCTTTACTCAAAACTTCGTGCTGCTTCCTTGCCAGATTTCCAGGTTCCCGAGATTAAGAGGATTCCAATAGAAGAGCTATGTTTGCAGGTGCTTACTTCTCACTCCTTGCTTTTGAGTGAATGCACAAATACTAGTATCAAGAATCCACCATGCACGAGGCAATGTATCACTGCTGACTTGATAACTTTCTTCATGGAGAGAAACCTTACCCACCCACCCCCTACTTACATTTTCTTAGATGTGTAATGCTGCTTTTCTTTTTGTCCTTGTGCAGGTGAAGCTTCTAGATCCATCCTGCAAAATAGAGCATTTTTTGCAGAAGACATTGGACCCTCCAGTTTATGAGACCATACGTAATGCGATCACAGTTCTTCAAGAGATCGGGGCACTGACACTTGATGAGAAACTTACAGAACTTGGGGAGAGGATTGGATCTCTGCCAGTTCATCCGCTAACGAGCAAGATGCTTCTTATTGCAATATTATTGAACTGTCTGGACCCAGCATTGACCTTAGCTTGTGCTTCTGACTATAGAAACCCATTCACTCTACCCACACTACCTCATGAAAAGAAGAGAGCTGTAGCTGCAAAATCTGAGCTAGCTTCACTTAATGGTGGCCTTGGTGATCAGTTAGCTGTAATAGCCGCCTTCGAGGGATGGAAAATTGCAAAGGGAAAGGGTGAAGAAAATCGGTTTTGTTCTCGCTACTTTATATCTTCAGGCACTATGAAAATGATATCACGATTGCGCAAGCAACTAGAGACTGAATTACGCCGGAATGGTTTTCTACCAGAAGATGCATCTAGTTGTAGTCTGAATGCCCAGGACCCGGGAATACTCCATGCTGTCCTTGTTGCCGGTCTTTATCCGATGGTTGGAAGACTGCTTCCACCTAGAAATGGTAAGAAATCCATTGTAGAGACTGCAAGTGGTGATAAGGTTCGGTTGCACCCCCACTCAACCCTTTTCAAGCTATTATTTGAAAAATTTAGACTTCAACCATTGATCGTGTTTGATGAAATAACTCGTGGAGATGGGGGGTTGCACATTAGAAACTGTAGTGTTGTGGGTCCACTCACATTATTGTTATTGGCCATGGAGATTGTAGTGGCCCCAGCAAACGAAAAGGATGACGAGGGTAATGAAAGTGGCTCTGAAGATACAGATGTCAATGATAGCGATGAAGAAAATACAGAGAGTCGTGATATGTCAAATGCTCGCCGCGCAGAGAACGTTATGTCCTCTCCTGATAATGCAGTTAAAGTCATTGTTGATCGGTGGCTTTCTTTTGAGTCAACAGCTCTTGACGTTGCTCAAATTTACTGCCTGAGAGAGAGACTCTCTGCAGCAATACTGTACAAAGTAATTTCCCACGTGCATGTTATACTTTTGTTGTTATATCAAGTACTGCATAAAAATAGATGTTTGTGGTTATAAAAAGGTTCTTAATTAGTATCTTGTGTTGTAGGTGACCCATCCACGGAAAGTTCTTCCAGAACATCTTGGTGCCTCTTTGTATTCAATGGCCTGTATTCTATCGTATGATGGAATGTCTGGGATCTCATTGCCATTGGAACCTGTGGACTCGCTATCTACAAAGATTAGTGCTGCCAATATTGGTCGGTCGAATGATGGGAATAAATTGGTGATGAATCAGCATCCTAAACATTATAAGTCGCTGATGAACTATGGGAAGCACCAGAACCCTGGCTCAATATCAAGAGGGTAGCACCCCTATTGCTATAGCAAAGGGCGAGTCCACATCAGAAGTTGGCATTGAACGGTTCCATTCTTCAGGGCTTCTCTGAGACTGACATACATAGAAAACTCGTAAAGGTACTGAAAAACTAGATTTCACTGCTGTAGAGATTTTTCTTTGCCATGGTGAGATAGTATTGAACATGTTTAGTTTTATAGTTGCGGTGCTGCCTCGCGTACAGGCATGAATCTTGTATTTATATAGCGCTAGTTAGTCTATTCTGCATGTTTTGATCAAAATGTCCTCACTATCCTTCATTTACTTTATCTTTCTGGTTTCAATTCGTCCATGAATGTTTTGACATTGGAGAAACTTCATTGCTACTCTGGATGTACCAGCATTTTGAAAACTGTTTACCCTTAAATCTCCCTAAGAGCCGCCCAATGCCAAAGGCAGGCAAATGAATTTGAGTACTTAGCTTGTCCAACTCGATCAAATGTCAAGTTTCTCGAGTATAAGTTCGATCAATTTGACAAAATTGTTGAGTTGAATGAGTCAGTAGTTTGGCCAACTTGACAAATGATCGAGCTCATCAAGTTGAACGTGTGTTTAAAAAGGAAAATATTGTAAAAAGATGATTGAGTAGAAGTTTGATCAACTTGACAAAATTGTTGAGTTGAATGAGTAAGTAGTTTGGCCAACTTGACAAATGATTGAGCTGATCAAGTTGATCGTGTATTTAAAAAGAAACATATTGTAAAAAGATGATATTTTTAAAAAGGTTACTTGTCTTTTGGCCTATAAAAAAAAACATTTTTGAATGAAATATTTGAAGATCATTTTTTTTCCCTTTTTTTTATCTTATCCTTTTTTATCCTTGAACCGAATACCTTGAAAATTCCAACAAATGGTATTACCTCTTTTTTTTTTTTTTTTGTTTCACCAATTTTAACATTTGTTTATGGTCGTATTTATATCTTTATTTATTTTTCTTTACATTCTTATTATCAATCTTTGATTGATACATTGTCTCCAATAACGGTTTTTGTCAAAAAAAAAAAAAAAAAAAAAAAGTCCGTGAAAGAAAGTATTGTTGCTCATATTTTTAAATAAAAAGACTCATTTGTCCCTATTTCAAAATAAGGCTAATAGAATATTTGGACAAAATTCACCATTAGGATCAGATGTGTTAATTAGTGATTAAGGATAAGATTGTGGCAAAAAAAGAAAAATAAGTGCGACAATAAGTAAAAAATAAAAATCTTCAATACAATTCAAAGTAATTGAAAAAAAAAAAAAAACTACAATTAAAATATTACCACCTTTTAAAAAAGTATCAAGTCTTTCTATACCGACAATATTGTAAAAAGCACGTTAGGTGCAAAGCATGGTCTCCACACCTCTTTTAGGTCATAGACGCACAATTAAACCGTCCACTGTATTTTTTAACGAACAAGCGTACGCTTAGCCTCATCTAGATGCGCACTTTTTTTTCTTTGAATTTTTTTCATCTTTTTTTTTAATATTGAAAATTAAATAAAAAACCTATTTTTCCACACTTCTCTCTTGCCTCAGCCTAAAAAATTTGAAGTTTGGTCTTCACATTTAGCAATCACACTTTACGGTTTTTAGTATACTATATATCAAAAACTCTTTTTTTTTTTTTTTTTTTAACCCTTTTATTGGACCAATCCAATTGACAATTTGAGACAAGTCTTTCTTCATTTTAAGTGAAATTAGAGGAATGAAATTAAAGATGATTCTTACGAGGCAACTTACCATTCTGCCATTATTTCTTGCGAATATAGGTGCTAGATCCAATTGTGGGTATTCCATTTAGGTGTTACGTCTTACCTATTGATTTTAAGGCTTTAGTTTATCTAATTATTTCATTGTAACTTATGAGTACGTTTTGGCATATAATTCTTTAGTGCAATTTTAGTGAAAATAATGATTATTCGACAAAGTCGCAAGTCTATAAAAATGTAACGAGTTGTAAAGTATGCTAGTAGATTGTCAATCTAACAAAAATTGTGACTTATCGAATTATGACATAATTTTTTTTATGTCGATGATGGAATTTCTTTAAAATATTTGAAAATCTCTTTTGACATCTCTTTTGACGATTAAAATCAAACATACTTCAAGATTGTAAATTTACTATATCCCTATGAAAATCACGACAAATTTAAGTGCATTCAATCACAAGGAATTCTCACATGATTGCACAAATTATAGGAGTATATATTTATCTCCTAAACCTAAACTTTTGATTTTTACCTCTCGATTTCAACACAAATTCACTACAATTTAATAAACCGGCCGAATTTATGAAATCAATCAAAGTACGATAAAAAATCAACACAAAATCATAAGTGGAGTTAAAATTCAAAAATTGAAATTAACTATTAAAGCTATGTTACATCGTTCGTCTTAACTTTGGAATTTAACTGAGCATGTTCATAGAACAAACATATAATACATGAAAACGACATTAACCAGAGTCAAAACAAAGATGAAGATGGAGAATTGTGGTTGAATCTTCAATGTCACTGTAATTTTCAAGCTCTTGTTCTTCTTCTTTTTGTCCTTCAAGCCATTAATGTTGAATCTTCAATTGTCACTTTGAATTTTCAAGCTCATGTTCTTCTTCCTTTTGTCTTTCAAGCCATTAATGTTGAATCTTCAATTGTCACTTTGAATTTTCAAGCTCTTTTTCTTGTTCTTTTGTTTTTTTGTCTTTGAAGTAGTTTGGATTTCAATGTCAAAGATATTAGAAGGCTTGTTTTAACCATTATTTCCCAAAGATGTAGTTTCCAACTCCTTCAATGTCTTTTCAAATTTTTACATTACAAAAAAAGCTCTTGAAAAAAGATAAAGCTAAATATCCTATTTGAAAAAAAAAAATAGGCAAGAGGTATTTATAGGCAAGATATTTGAGTCATAAATTTCGTGCAAAATATCTCAAAAATACACTTGAATTTGTTCATCGCCGTAAGAAGTCGGGTTTGGATTTTTTTAATCTCGTAAGAACGAAATGTTTGCCTTTTAATTTTCATCTCTACAAAAAACTTTAGAGATGAGTAGTTTTAAATTTCGAACGGATGAAGTCTTTTTTCATCCCTACGAAAATCTTCAAAGATGAGGCTTTGTGTTTTTCTACTTTTTGCCCTTAAGAAAATTTCGTTGGGATGGAATTCCTTCAGAATTTTTTTGTTCTACTGCACTGTTCTTCCTTTGCATTTTTCCGAGTTCGGTCCTCCATAAATTGATTAACGACATAATAAAGTTTATCGTTTCATCACTTTTATCATTGTTGTCCTCAAAACACATGGTTTATCCTAAACAAACAAATAACACATAAATTAGTGCATTATCGGTAGAGGTGGAAAAATTGGCCCGGCCCGCGGACTGGCCCATGTAGCCTGCCTTTTTGGGTTGGGTTGGGTTGGCCTTGGCCCAAATAAAATTGGGCCAAGATGGCCCGGCCCATCTAGCCCACGGGCTAGTTGGGCCGCCCGATTTTGATTTTGATTTGATTTGATTTGATTTTTTTTTTTTTTTTTTTTTTTTTGCTCCTTAACACTAATCACTCATTTTGTAAATAACTCCAATACATAATTCAAATATTATCAATCTAAAATGATCTAAGCCAAAGTCACCAATAAACATTAGTCCAAAAATCTCAGGATCCAACATAAAAGTGTTTAGATTTAATTAAAATTTAGTTTAATTTAAGTTTCAATCCAAAATATATTTAGTGTGACAAATAAATTATTTATTTTAAATTTACTTATAAGTAAATCTTTTAATTTAAGCCAAACATGCTTATATTTCAAAACAATAAGATTAGAATGCTTTTAATATTTGTATTTTTTAAGAGTTTCTACAAATAGTTTACAATTAACCAAAAAAAAATTATTATTTTAAAAGAAAATTGACGTTTATCTATTAACTAATATATGAGAGCCCTAATTTTATAAATTAATCTCTTTAAAAATCTTAAAATATATATTTTAAATTTATCTAAGATTGTATTTGATGTAATGTATTAGATTGTATAAAAAATTTATTTAAAAACAAAAAGAAAAAAAAAAGAAAATTAATACAAGTAGGTAGATAGATATTTGATTTAATTATATTTCTACCATACAAAATTGCCCAAATTCAGGTTTCATGTGTGATCCTGCTCTGGTGGGTTGAACTGGTCCAACCCAACTCATTTTTGCCATTCTAATTATCGGTTCGATTCGAGAACATTAACAATTACTCAATATTAGGACCAAGATATGTGTGATGACTTAAAAAGCTAATGATCATAATAAGTTTAAATTATTGAAGTTGAATTATGCACCCCAATAAAATGAAAAACTACGACTAGACACTCTATCCCTTTAAGTTGGTGTGGTTTTGGGTCTTCAATTTTCGAAAATAAATTTCTGAATCTCCAACTTATTTAAATACGTGAATATGGTTTCTTATGTGTCGAAAACTATCAATATAAACGTTAAAATCACAAACAATTTTCACATGACTTAAAGATGAAGAAAAGAAAAATGTCAAATCACTTAATGTTCAGTTTTAAATCACGTACGATTTTAACGTCTACATTTACAATTTCTATTGCATAAGAACTAGATTCACATATTTATATATATTAAGAACTCAAATATCTAAATTTTAAAGTTTCAAAACTACGTTACATAAAAAAAAAAAATTAAAATCCAACTTTAAAATATACTTAAATGCACATTACGTAAGGTTACTAGAATGTGTAAGGTGGCTAGAAGAGGTTTATAGAATTGACTTCTTTTGGTCCCTTCAATTATTGTGCTAATTAAGTGCTAAACTTGATGGTACGTAGTTGTCTCATTTGTTTACAATAATAAATATTATTCAAGTTGCTTTTGCTTGTGAATTTACTCCACCAGCTGTCTTTTTTTTTTATAATAAAAAAAATCTTTAAGCATAATTTATATTTAAGAAGATTTTTTATTTGACTTTCAATCAGTATTCTAAAAAGTGTTTAAGCTCGAGTCGTGACTTCTACTCTTCACTTAGGCCATAAACATGCAATTAAGCTGTCGACTGTATTTTTCAACCAAAAAAAGTGCGCCTAGGCGCTCAACTTTTTTTAAGGTTTTTTATCTTTTTTTTGAATATTTAAAATAATATTAAAAAAAAAAAACGTTTTTTCACGTCTTACCTTCGCCTAGGTCCGAAAAGCTTCCTTCCCTAAGTCTAAAAAGCTTGAAGTCTGACTTCTATACCTAACTATACTTTACACTTTTTAGAGAGTCCAGATTTCCTTTTTAGAACAATGTTTTCAACTTATAAAGATACAATAAAAGTAGGTTAACTCGGTCCGAAGACAAAATATAATATAAAAACTAAATGACTATCTTTATTCTACGTAAATTTGTTAAACAATAAGTAAACAAAGCGGTGTCATTAAGCAGATTACAAAGATGCTTAAGAAGTAAAATTGACAACGATGGAAGGCAAATAAAATCAACGCCTTGAGCCGGGGCTGTGTTCAACACAGTGTCCTTAAAGCAATATTCGCCCCTCACCGAAGTAACTGAGCGCTTGCTTCCCGTGATACTGACTTGAAACCGCAAATGAGTGAGAATGTGAACAGAACCACCAAGCGATCAGAGGCGATAAGGGTAACGTAGAGTGAATTCGTGGAGTAAGAATTGTGTGTTTTGGATCAAGATTGTTGTTGTAGCCTTATCAAGACAACCGCCTTTACTCCGGACGTTTTGGATTTTGGAGTTCTGAATAAATTTTGGTTCATTCGTGTACGCAGTCGCGCCCGCACACAAGTTCAAAGGCTCAAGGCCAAGTCGGTCCAAGATTTGCACCCCCTGCATGTAGCAGAAAGCTACGGAGGATTCTCTATGCAACAAATGGTTACACTTTACAAATTGTTAACAATATATAAATTGGTCCACAATCTTGTTTTTTATCCGATGTGGGACAACTATTTAAGTTTTCACACATTTTCATATTTTATCCATTTTCCAATGTGGGATGGAATATTTATATTCCCCATAAATTCCCACTATTTCATTTGTAACCGATGTGGGATTGTAATCCCTTTTAAGGCTCTCTCCCAATCCCACTTCTCAAGCAATGTGGGATTCAATTTCACTTCATTAGTGAAAATCTATTTCCTCCAATATATTTTCCAACATATACTTCGTACACCAATCTATATTGTGACTTTATGATTTCGATCAGGGGCTGAACCTATAATAATAACACACGTATTCGAAGGGGTTATGAGATTGCCCAATGAGCCCTCGATGATGATCGAGTCAGTTGTCAAAATTTTGAGGTCGACAAACACTAATTAACAAATTGTTAATCAAATTTAAAAATCTGCCTTGCCAGTTGCCACGACAAAAAGAATTCTCATTTCTTTGGCCTGGCTCTATACGAGGGAATCCAACAGCTCCTGGATGCCTTTCTTAACCAATTTTCTTTAAGGTGTATATCGTTTAAATATTATCTTCTCAACGGATGCGTGATGCTGCCCAGTTTTAGCAACCCATCGTCCGATCATCACTTGCCGAAGAAATCCAATACACTGGAACTCAGAAACAGTACCTTTTCCTTAATCAAATCTCTATTTTCTCTGCACAATTGTGCATGGATTGTGTTAACAATTGTCTTACAGGTGTTGATTGTAGTATTCTTTAACCGGGCTTTTCTATGGCCATCGACTCTACCATCAATCCAGGACCACTTTGAGGTTCCTTCACCTGAACAAGATTGTGAATTCGGAAGAGTATATGTTTATGATCTCCCACCAGTTTTAAACAAAGAGCTTATTGAAAATTGCCATGACTTGGACCCTTGGCCATGGAGTTCTAAATACTGCAGCGCCGTGTCAAATGGTGGTTTTGGCCCAAGTGCCACTGGCCTCGATGGCATAGTTCACGAAAATCTTACTCCAGCGTGGTACTGGACTGAGATGTATGCTGCTGAAGTCATTTACCATGAGAGGATTATGAGTTACAAGTGTAGAACAACAAATAAAGACCAGGCAACAGCATTTTACATTCCATTTTATGTTGGACTTGCAGTTGGGAAGTATTTGTGGTTCAATCATTCTGCAAAAGATCGCGATCGACATAGCTTGATCATGCTGAATTGGGTTAAGAATCAACCCTCTTGGAAGAGAAGCAATGGCTCTGATCATTTCATTATGCTAGGCAGATTAACATGGGATTTTCGAAGATTGCACGAAAATGATAATGAATGGGGAACAAGCTTGATTTACATGCCCTTGATGAAAAATGTTTTGAGGTTAACTGTGGAAAGAAGTCAATGGGATGGTCTAGAAATCAGTGTACCTTATCCTACAGCATTCCACCCTAGATCCCAATCTGATATCCAGCAATGGCAAAGTTTTATCCGCGCCAGAAAACGCGCAAGCCTTTTTTGTTTTGTTGGCGCCGACACGCAAAATTTTCAAGAATGATTTTCGAGGGGTGTTAATGAACTATTGCAAGAATGAATCAGACTCCTGCAGGCTTGTGGATTGTACAGTAACACACTGCTACGACGGTGCACCAGCAATTCTTGAAACATTTCTTGATTCAGACTTTTGTTTGCAGCCAAAAGGGGATGGTTTCACAAGAAGGTCTACGTTTGATTGCATGCTGTTTGGTGCAATTCCAGTTTTCTTTTGGGAGGGAAGCTTTAAAGATCAGTACCAATGGCACTTGCCAGGAACAGCAGAGGCTTATTCAGTGTTTATTGACAATAATCAAGTGAGAAATGGTACTTCAATTACAAGTGTGTTGGAAAGGTACAGTAGAGAAGAGGTGACTAAAATGAGAGAGAGAATTATCGATTTCATGCCCAAGTTTTTGTATGCAAGCTCGAACGCGGATTTGGGTAGTATTAAAGACGCTTTTGATATTGCCATGGACGGAGTTTTGGCTAGGTTTATGCAGCAAAAACAACTTGCGTCTGATAAACAAGTAAATACTTAAGAAGAAAATTTACGCGTTACAACTACAAATTACATATTGTGATTTGTGCGTCTTCTTTTTTACTTTTTGATTATACACATTACATGATACATTAAGCACTTGGTGGAGCTTTTCAGCAGATTTTGATAAAAAAATAATAATAAAATGTGTATTTGAAAAGTTGATAAAATCAGTCCTTCTATTTTCAGTTAGTTCGAAAACCCAAAAGGAATTTCCTGATATGAATGGGTTGCATTTTGCAACCAGCACTTGTAAATTTTTGTTGTTTCATAAAGCATTGTCAATATTAGTTGATGAACTAGGTTGGTCGATGTTATATAATGGTTCGAATAAGAAAGTAGTCGTTATGCGATAGAATTTTACGGACTATTAGTTTCTTAGTTGTCGTAGAAAAGTGTTAAATATATGATGATCATAACGAAAGCTTTCTTTCTCGGTATCTATAACCATCGTTGTTTCTTTTTACATAGCATTATGTTATGGTTTCTTGCCACCACCGATGGCCTAAATTCGTGTGGCATGGTCTCTGTTATTCTTAGTATACGTCTGCGATATACGTAAAAGGTACATGGTTGACTTCATCGTCGTATTATTGTCTTTACATTAAATACAAAATCTCAAGTTTGCACAGATGTATCGTATCAAATTAAATATACATATTTTACATTTTATTTAGAGCATGTTCAGTGTAGATTTTTTGGGAAAAAATGGATTTTTTTGGATACTTTATTGACTTTTCAAATTTTTTTTAGTGTAAAAAAATTGAAAAGTCAAAAATTGAAGGCAAAAAAAATGGATTTTTTGGGAAAAAAATGTCGACCGAACATGATCTTAGTGTAAGAAAATTTATCATATACATATTTTACATTTTATTTACAACACTGGTATGCACTCTTCCACTTCACCTTTTCAGTTTATCATACATAAATGCAATTTTGACACACCAGGCTTAACATGTTTCATCCTCAAGAATGTTAACTCCCTATATATAAATAAATAAATAAACAAACGACCCCTCTCTCTCCCTACGCCGTGTGTGCGTCTGTCTCGCTCCCCATGTGTGTACGTGTATACTTGCCTATCTGTCTCTGTATATTCTTTCACAGGTAAATATGAATTGCATACAAGTAGAATTGGCATTTGATGGATTTTGACGGACGTTAATCTCAATGCCTCTTTGCTACCAACTTCTTTAATCCCTTGGAAATTTTCCAAAACCAAATTAAGTTCATGACAGTGAGCAATGAGGGAACAACAAATACCAATAGACGCCCAAAGACACGCATCTGCATCACCTGTTGCAGGAGAAAAGACAGTACAATGAAATGCCAAGTTGAGATGTTATAGATAAATAGGCGCTGCAATTTGAAAGCAACTCTAGTGTCAATCTTATGAGAAAACACGTAAAGAATGTAAAACAGCGACCATCGTTCCAGAGTAGCTCAAACTTGTACAGTTCTTAATATTACCTGATTATAATGCAGGTAGTAGTGATAAAACAAATAAACAAACAGTAGAATTCTTGCAACCTGCAAACAACAGATTTTATTAGGCATTTCAAAGTTCAAACCATTAGGAAAAATACTATAAATACATAAGATTTGCAGATGGAGTTGATTGGCAAAAGAAATGTGCAGAATGCATATAAAAGAAAAGAAATGTAAAAGGTGCAGAAAACCATATAAATCATTATAATATGCTACATTATGTAAATTTACTCTTTCACTTACTAGCCATGTTAAGAACATCATCACTCCATTGATAATATATGCTCTCGACCTCCTCATTCCAGCCTCATCAAGATACCTTTTCAAAAGATCAGGATTGTTATCAAAAGATGCAAAAAAATCTAACTTTACAAAACGATTTGTATGGGCACCCGACTCTACCATCTCATATTGATCAAAGGGGTAGTAGCCTCCGAAATTAGAACCATGAATGTGTAAACCTGCGCTTCACCCGTCAACATGGTATAGATCACGCCCGTCATAGAGAGAAGATGATGAAATACCTGAAATTATGTCATAAACATTTTGCTTACCATTCCCAACTTAAAATTCTGTATATGAACTAATTAAGGGAAAATCTATAGTTTCTTTCTGGGATCAGAAATGTATGTAAAACATTCTCCCATCTAACTTACTCCATGAAACTAATGTTGGCGTTACACCACACTTTTTACATGTAAATTACCCTTGCAACCTCCAAAAATGGGGTAAGATGGTATTGACAATAAGTACTTTTCAAGTACCTGATTTAGCAAACAAAAAGTGGGCATAGATGGCCCCTAGGGTCATTTCTGAGGCCCCAAACATATTATAATGAAGTCTTGATCAATAATCAGATTTGGACAAATAATCTTTTCCAAGCAAAAAAAGGCTTATGAGCAACACTTAGGGACAAACCCCCTAAGCCCTCATGATTTAGGGTAAATTCCATCTTTTAAGAGGGTCAAACACACGTTTGATTGCTTACCCAAAAATTGAGAGTTTATTTTTATCAATTTTCACAATCCCGGACTTGTTTGTAAACATCGTGTTTTCACCTTACTTGTCAGGCTCAACCCGCTAATTGACTTGGACAAAAAGTGGAGTGGATGTCGGGTCAGTGGTTGAACCGGTTGTTCCAGTGGTTGAAACAAAACGATTCAAGATGATTTTCTATTTACTTGGTGAAACAAAATTATTCAAAGCACCATAATTACAATACAACACCTAATTCTAATTTTCAATTTTGTTCTGCACAAGGAACTAAAGAAACAAAGGTTTTATCACTTTAATTACTGTCACATTGAAATTTAAAAATGAAGCAATATAGATAATAAAGTGGTTATTTTCTGCATCAAGTGTACAATCTTTTCGAATCCTTAGGAACTTGCACCGCATGATTCTAAACTTGCTTATTGTTTTAATCGGGGAAATTGCAGCATTGGTCCCCCCACCTAAGCATTGGTAGGCTCTAGCAAGTTGCTCCCTAACTTTCTAAAAGGGAGCATTTTTGTCCCCAATCTTTCATTGTTGTAACACAAGTAATCATTGTGGACAGTTTCTGTCCAATTTGCTATTGAAATGGCACATGCAGGGCATGTAAAGCACTGTTTTGAAGGTAGTACTATTTGTGAAACAACAGTAACAGTTAAGGGTTGAGGACCAAAATGCTTCATTTTAAAGCTTGAGGACCAGTGCTGCACTTTTTCTTGCTTTAATAAGTTGATCAAAGCGAAAGTTTACTGTTGGTTTAAGCAAAATTTTCAAGAGAGTATATTGATCCATTAAAGTAAAATTCTGTTCTTGCTTAAGCGAATTGTGCACAACAGGGGAGATTGCTGCATTATTCTAGATATTGTTTGGATAGATTGTTTTCTCCCAGCATATTGTGTGGTTCTCAATTATAGTCCAATAATTCAGTACAGGCTTCTTTCATGTATCTGCCATCAATTCCATCTGTCATCTTTTTATACCAATTTTCACTATTAATTGAAGATTTCAAGAGTGATTTAAGCTTCAATTCAGATGATATAGTGGAATGTATTTTAAACCCTGCTCGTTCCCTAAAGTTCATCCCCCCTGATGCTTGTCAACACAACGGGTAGATAACAATGACTATACCAGAAGCAGCGATAAACAACAATGACAATATCGCACTAAAAAACATAATGACAACAAGTATAAACAAGGCAATTAATGATATATCTGAATCAAAAGGGACAGTGCTTACATACTCCATTCCGCCTAAAGAAGGATAAAACCAAAGGATCATGCCAAGATCTGTTATGAAATAACCAACAGACACCTATCAAAAAGAGATGAAAATGATCAAAACATTTTTCAATGTGATAGGAAAAAAGTTCAATAAATTGTAAAGAGTCCCCAAAAAGGCTGTAGAGAATTTTGTTTACCATAGGCCCAAAGGTTCATGATCCTTTATTTCAATTAGTTGTTCAATTAGGAAATAATGACTTCATTAGAATCATTACTAGCAGATAGACCTCAAAAGTATATGCCTTTTACAGTCATACCAAGGGAAAAGGCTAGAACAGTAGAGATACTATATTTTTCCGACCAATCACATATGGTAAAGGTTTCGTGGACAAGGAAAGAAAAACCATGGTCCTATGTGTTTGCAAAATTAGACATGCTCAAAAACATATATGAAAGGCATCTAAATCTAGTTTCAAAAAATATGTATTTAACTGCATTGCCTTTCATTAATTTAATACTCATCCAGGCTTCATTAATTTAATACTCATCCAGGCATAAAAGTTTTAACTAAATGCAATTGAACTAAAATATAATAACATATGAGTGGAAACTTGAGAATTACCCATGGAGAAAGTAAAATGTTTAAGATCAAATGGCTTAAGAAAGACCTATGGTCCCAACTAGAAATATTCACTTACATCTCACCTCGTCACATTTTCTAATTATGTTCATTCGGAATTTTAGAAACCATGCATGTATTTGAGCCACCTGTTGTGGAGAGTTTCACCACACACGACCACTTCTATCAGATTAGAGAAACTACAAATTATCGAGTGTGTCACCACTTAGAGCTCTTGGCAATTGACTAGTATTAACGTCAATTTCAAAGCAAACACAGGCATATGTGATATGCAGAGTTAATATGACATGAAGCATGTCAGTGTTGGTATTCACCATTGGGGAGTTTAAAGTGCATTGATAATATAGTCCAGGTTCAAATCAATATGTAGACTGCATTAGTTGATTTCAGAAATCTATAATCCACTACCAATGTGAGTGTTTCTTTCCTTTCCTAACATAAGATTTTGATATTGGCCTAAAATGCAAAAATGGAAAGTAGAATTTGCATTAGATAAAGCATTGAAATGCAAGAAAAAGAAAATTGAAGCATTCAGAATGGATTCATTTGTTAGCTCCTCCAGAAGTGATCATCCAGGCTAAGATCTCATATGCTTTCGTTTCCATCAAACATTTTCAATTTACTCCTCCTTTTTTTTGGCTGGTGGAGAACAAGTGTAAAACTCGGGGACAACAAGAACATAGAGGAGAAAAAATTACTCACTCCCAAAGAAGATGTAGACAATTTTGAACTTCGAAGTGTAATAGGGCCACGAAGCTGGTTATCAGAATAGAGATCTGAACAGAGTATCAAGTACAGTGACATAGTTGCAACAAATACTGCATGAAATGTAGATATGGCACTGCATGACAAATAACCACTAATTAAAACTCAATACAAACAAAGATTACTGAATCTAAAATGATTTAGGTCATAAGAGCAAAACAGAGCATCCACATACCGGTTGTTCCATTCAATTTGTTTGGTTTTTGCAAGGCTTGAATAGCTTTTAAAGTATACTGGACTAATAAACTGGCTGAGATCGTATATCTGAACATAGATAAATACTAAATGTAATGGAGGCCCACAGGAAACATTAACTGAGCAAATACAATATCATTTAGCTAATAAGAGAACTTTTATCGGGGGAAAAGTAAATCCTAATATGGGCAACAATGAGAAACTCTAAACATTCTGTTTTGATATAATTAACACTGTGCTGGAGATGTGGAATCATTAATGAGTCATGAAACAGATAACATGTTCATACCAGTTTGCAAGCAAATATGCCACTGATGACAGAAGTGCAGAGGATAAAGGGATCTGCAAGTACATAGTTCTGGAGAAGCAGCTCAGCTTGGCTCCGGTAGGATTTGATCACCATATTAATTCCTTCAGATGACAGCATCACAAAAAGATCCTGGTTCAGGGAAAAAATATTCCTTCACTCTATGATCATCTATTATTTCCGACAATTATATGTTCCTCATTTCTCATGTTAATATCGAAAACATTGTTCATTATAAGGAATAAAAGTAGCAAATATTTCAAGATAGGTTTAAAAATCAATTATTTTAAATGACCTTTAGTGATGAACATGAAAAAATCATACACAAAGTGCATTCATAGAAAATGCAGACACATACATTGACAAGATAATCTGCTTATAGTGAGGTCTGCGTATATCTAACCTGACACACCTTTAACCCTGCAAGTGGAAGGCTCATCAACAATGACTACTCTTCTCTCTTGTATATTCAAATATCATCCAAACAACATATAAGAATGCATTATTTTCCTATACTCAAAAGAATGGATGTCATCAAATTAAAGCTTTATCACCAAGAAATCACATGGTCAGTGTCTAGGACCTTCCAAAATTCTATATATTTCGATCTTCAGGGAAGAGAAAAACGGATGAGATCCATATCGCAGGAATTAAGCAAAGATAGTAAAAAGAATTTTATTTTTTACGGAATATCTTGGGAATAAGTAAACCATAAAGAGGTGTGCCCTCCAGTAATTCTTTGCACATCATAAGAGATACTCCTCCTTTCATCTTTAAATTCTTTGCACATCAAAAATGAAATTGAGCTCAGATGTTTAAAAGTTTGAAAAATCCTTCAGAATCGTCATCCACGCTAAAAACAATGTTCTAAAAAAGCAAAAACTCGTCAAGCTTTTCTGTATGTTTAAAAGTTTGAAAGATCCGCGTGATGCGTGAACTGGAGGCCGCGTCCAATTCCATTGCCTAAAAAAGCTTTCAATCCTAAGTATATTTTGTATTACAAAGTGTGGGCTTCAGAAGAAAGAGAATTTAGGAAGAATTGGGGCCTAAATATTTTGTGAGATTTAAAGAGATTCTCAATTGTAATATTCACATTGAATAGTGAAATTTTATGATCCTTCCCACGGTTGTGTATGTAATCGCCAAACCACGAAAAATTTTGCATCGCTATTTTAAGTTTTTCCACTCTGTTAATAGTATAATTGCTTGCGTAATTGTTGCAATCACCACTTAGTACAACAATCCGAAGTTGTTTGCTTATTTCTAATAAGTTCATCGGACATAAATTTTCTCCTAAATGGCCTGAAAATAATTGGCACAAATAATGGTTTGTCTAATCGATAATCTATAGAACTTCCTTTGTATATTGTTATATTCGGATATATAAAACCGTAAATTTTCTCCTAAATCGAAAATATGGCACAAAACGGTTTGTCTAATCGATAATCTATAGCTGATCATATAAAAACCAAGTATGGCTACTCCACCTCATCTAGTTCACTCCAATCCTTTGCATTATATTCTCTAGAATGTATCGTTGCCTATTATAATCAAGCCCAAGCACTTCAAATAATTTCTACTTGGCTTCAAAATTCTTCATCACAACCGTAGGGAGTTGAAGGAGTTTTCTCCTCAACGGGAAGAAAAAATTACTTAAATGTCCGTGTGTCAGTAGTACTACATCTTCAATTTCTTCCCTTCACAAAATCATCTCCTCCAAAATTTGCTAACCGCTTCAATTCATCTCCCTCATTCGATCATCTCCCTCAACCGATCATTTCCAATATCTGCTCACCTCCTCAATCCATCTCCTCCCGATCATCTCCAAAATCTATTCACCGCCTCAATCCATCATCATAATAGAGTCTAAGGTTGGATATACTAGTGATAGTTTAAGAAGAAAAATGAACACAATTTCAGGTATAAAAAGATACTCTAAAACACAAAGAAGTAGAAGCATCTCTATTAATCATATACAAAAATATAATTAAGGCATAAAATCAGAATGCTGCTAGCATTAAATTTCAAAAAGTTTCTAATTTTCAAACCCATGTCAAACATCAGACTAAAAAAATTTCTTCATCTTCTTCCCACAAACCAGAATCTATTTCTTAGTCATGAAATTCAACGAGAAATAAAGCGTCTAAACTTAATATTAATTGTCCCAGAAAATTTCCTGAAGCATCAAACAAAACCCATATCACACCAAGCAAATATCCTCAATGCAATCAAACTCAAAATCAATATCAAAATTCCAGTTTCCTAGAATAAAAACAACATACCGGAAGACCCGGCAAATTTCCAACCTATCAATGAGAGAGAGAGAGAGAGAGAGAGAGAGAAGAGAGAAGAGCCTCGAAAAATATATATATATATATATATATATATATATATATTACACTAGAGTTTGTTTCGCTTGGATTTCGTATTCTTCTTGAAAGGTGGAAGGAATCTAAGTGGGATTTTTGTCCTCCACTCCAAGTTATGATATATATATTTGTAATTTTCCAGAAGGCGCCTATCTGTACCGCATATATAATACTTTTTTTTAAAAAAAACTTAGGTCTCTGTTTAGCTCAACTGAATTTTGAGTATTTTGTTTATGGAAAATTAGAGTCAGCTCCTCTCGATAAAGTTTCGTAGTGTGTTTATAAGTACTTATAAATTAATCAAATATTATTTTTATTTTTATTCACATATTTCGTAAGAGTCACAATTTTTATCCAACTTTTTATGTACACGTTCACTACTTACTAGTATATCGCTTACCAGTAGAATTCCATCGTAGAAGCTTGCTCGAGGAGAAACAAGATTGAGACGAAGATTTGATAAATAGTGAAGAAAAACTTGCTCGAAGAGGAAGAAGATTGAAATGAGAGATCTAAAGAAATATGAAAAAAATGAAAATGAGAGATTAGACGAGAGAGATATTTTTTAAAAATTGAAGATAGACGTATATATGTGTTTTTTGTGAGTGGGGTGAAAATCTCATTTACGGTCGGTGATAATCTACAAAATTTTTATCAAATATACACTTAATATTTAACTTCAAATATGTAAAAGTTGTTTGTAAATTTAACGTTAACATTGACAAATTTTGTTTTATAAAGATCTAAATTTACAGATTTAAATAGATTAGAAACTCAAAATTTTAATTTTTAAAATTAAAAATCTAAAATCAACTTACTTAGAGGTTAAGAATCCAACCTTAAATTTCTCTGCCTCCTTGACCAAAATCAATCAATATAATTGTCATTCATGCAAGTATCTCAATGATTGAAGGTAAAAGTCAAATATAACATGAATTGGTCAAATGTTCTTTAATTGGATGTCTTCCATTTAATATTTTAGAAATTGCCACTTACGATTTTGTGAGATTTGTATAAATTTTAGGGTTTGTTTAATTATAATTATAATCTTGTTAAAAATTTAAATTTAAATTAATAATTAATTTTAACCACAAATTTCATAGGACCCACAATTTTTTATAATTTTTCAACTATATATTTCATCAACTTTTATAAAAAAATCTGATTTTAATCAAAATCGAATACATTCTTAATCAGAAAGAATTTTTTTTTTTCATACTTTTACTCAAGAGAACATCAACCTCCATCGAGTAATAATTAATTTCTTTTATTAGAATTTATATTTTTTCTGTGAAAATTATTCCTAATATTTTAAAGATTTTTGTATTTTGTATTTGTATCCTTGTTTACTTAATGATTAAGAAAGTGGAGTTTTTAACGTTAAATTAAGTTACTTAATATGAATTTGAACGGAACTTGTTACTTTCGTATTGGAAGATACTTTCTTCATTGTGCGTATAATGTCTTTTTCAACGTTTATATCCAATCTCAAAGTGTAACACCCTAAAATTATGCTAACAAGTTTTTGTACTTCGTAATTGTATTTTTTATATTTTTTTGTACTTATTGAAGAAAATGAAATTTGTAACTTTGAATTAATTAGTTACTTAATTTGAATTTGAACCGAACTAGTTTCTTTCTTATAAGAAAAACCATTTTCTTCACTATGTATCCTTTTTAGGTTTGCAATAACGTATTTTGCAATGTTTATAACCAATCTCAAAATGTAGCGTCGTGAATTTATGCCAAGTGCATTTTTAGCAGTGCTGGATTTATTTTTTAAATACTTATAAATTGTAGATTTTATAAAACGTATAGATAATAAATAAAATTAACTATCACAACACAAATTGATTTTCAAAAACCCGAATAGAAAATAACTAAAATTATATAGCCATCCTGTATTTCAAAAATATATTTTTGCTCAAATTTCACTTTAGTCCCCGAAAATTGTAAAATTACAAATTAGCCTCAAACTTGTCAAAAAGTACAATAAGCCTTCTGAACCTCAAGTACTAACTTTCTAACTTATATTTAACCTCAAAATAATTTGTTTGTAAGATAACATTTTTTCTCAAATTGTAGTTTGGCCTCTAAACTTCTCCAAAATTGCAAATTGAGCCCTAATGACTTTCTAGCAACAAATTACTCTTCTAATCATTAATTTTCCTTATAAAATCATCATTATGATGAAAATAACAGGATATTTCAATAACTTTCAAGAATTTAAACTATGCCAACAACTATTCATCAGACTTATTAGAATGGTGATCTCCTTCCCATAGTGGGTAGGGATCACCACTCTGACTTACCAACCAATCGTTTAGAAATATTTTTTATTTTAATAACATTCTTTTAATTTCAAAACATTATAAAAGAAAATTTGATAAACCTTTAACATACCATATCATGGAACTTCTGACTTTTGTAAGATACATCTTCCTCAAATAATTGACTTTTTTCCCTAAATATCTCGACAAACAAAGAAGATCATATTTTATATAAACATACATAAAAAAAAATACCAAAATATGTAAAACAACTTACCTCCTTATAGAATATGCAAAACGTTTTGCGAATTTTGAAGTTCTTCGACTCTTTTTGTTGTTCTTGCCATGTATCTGTTCGTAGGTTGTTGCGTAAATTTCCAAAGATGGAAAAATAGAATGGAAGATGAACTCCAACTTACTTCAAAGATAGAAAGTTAAAATTAGAGATAAGCATTTTAACAAAACCGAACCTCCCGAATTGAAATCGGAGGTTCGGTTCGGTTCAAAAATAAAATAAAATTAAGAACCGAGAATCGACAGGGTCCGGATCAATTATTGGCTCTTGAACTAAAACTTTGAGTACTCGATTGAAATTGAAATTTTCATTTTTTATAATTTATTCACTCTAACCCCATTACCCACAATTAAACACTACCAAAGACAAAAATCCAACTATCCAGTACTCCAAATGAAAAGTACAAAACCCACAACTCTTAAACCTAAACTCAATTGACCCAATTCCCATTACCCAAATTTAAATTTCTCAATCGCTATTTACTCATATACTCAATACAAACATTGCCGTTGTCTCGCACTTTCGCTCATTTTTCTCTCGCTCAACATAATGATACGGCAAATGTGAAATTCTTCTGTAGCTGAATCGAATCCTCAATTTTGAGAGGGCATTTTCCTTTTCCAACTATAATTTATGAGTTTGTAATTTTTGTGTCTATTTTTCTAGTTAATGTTTACATCTTTCAAAAATTGTTTTAATATCTAATGTACTTTAATATTAACGGGTTTGCAATTTTTATTTTTTTTTTTCAAAATATGTTGTCAATTCACAATTAAAAAAAAATGATGGTTATGGTTTGAATATGGTTCCAATAATTAAGTGGACCCAAATAGTTCTATTTACGAAATAACCAAATTATAACGGGTGGTTCCGGGTGTTGAAATACCCTGGATTGACCCACTCGACGTGTCACAGACCGCATCTTAGCTAAACGCTAATATCCGTGACTATCGGGGATGACGGGTGAAGTTGGCTTGACATGAGATTATAGGTGGCCGTAATGACAGCAACTTCGTGTAATGAGCAGAGAACCTTAACAATAGAATTTGGAGAAGCCGTTTTACGGAGAGCTTCCCTAAGGAGTTAGGAAGCTTCCTACCAAGGCAGACGACAATCGGAGTCCGTCTGGTTATGAAACGTAAGGGCCGAAGGCGACAGGATTGTGCAGTGGCACTGTCGTAATTTCAAAATATTGCAAGGGCAATAGCTCATCGGTTGAGTATCCGTTGGGGCTGAAACTTATTGGACTTTATATTGAAGATGTTAGCTTCGCTACGGATCAAACGGAACATCATTTGGACGTCGGGAACACCGATTATGAAAATTATGATTCCTCGGCTAAAAGACGTCTATTGGTGTCACTTGGGATATTTCTTCGCATCTATTATAAGGGACGCATGCTTGATGAACGATCGGCGTGACCTCCCTCGTGCTTCCGTCCTAACGGAGAGGCAGCCAATGAGCTACCCTTGTGCACTAAATGAGCAATCCTTAGGGGCCATGGAGGCAACCAGGGCCTGTTTAGGCACCTACATAGAGGGCTAAAGTACTCGTTAGAGTTTGGAAACTCTTCAGCGGCGTTGGCTTTCGGGGGCCGTTGGGCACTCGGAGGAGGCCCGAGGTTACCGATAGAGTATTGCTAGGGCCGAGGGCTACGCTAAGGATACGGTAACACTTCTAGGCCGAATGAACTATCGAGGAAAGTACTCTAAATACCTCGTATGCTAACTCGCATGCGCTTTGGATATGGGTTCTAGCCTTGCCACCGTTGGTTAAAAATACGGTTGTGGGGCAACGCCGCATAGTTGGGTGAATATGGCAAGATGCCGTTATGGTTGGAGCGAGTATGCTATGAAGGTACTTCAAGTTAGCTACGGATTATCAATTGGCCCTGCTTGGGCGAGACCCTAAAGAGGGACATTGCGGCACGCAATTAGCCAATATGTCCGTAGAAGGGATGAGCACAAATATTGTGTTGTGGGGCATGCAAATGACCCTCAATGTTTTGGACCAGAGCTAGGAGAGCTCCTATCCATCGAGTATGCTTTGAGAGGACCGTATGTTGTGCATGGGCATGTGGGCAAGCTAGCTAAGTCGGTTCAGCGAGTTGGAGAACATCGACGAAGATGTGTATTGCGAATAGGCGAGCGCCTTGGCACCAAGTGCAGCGCAATGATGCGTTCGAGTGTTTACGCGCTAGCAAGCTTTGTGGGTAAAATGTGCAACGGGTTATGTTAAGACTCGTGATGGAAAAGGCAGAAGGTAGTTGAATAGAGTGAAACTATTGCCGCACGGAACGAAAAATATTCGTGCGCTTGCATTTGGAAGAGTCGGTCCGTGACACGACGCCAGACATAGTTCAAATGATGGGAAATCAAGTTTTGCATTGGAAATTAGTTCATTAAATAGTGGATTTTTAATATTACCCCTGTGATTTAGTTCACGTGTGCGTCACGTGTCCTTTTAACGAAAATTCCTAACGTTTTATTGTGGAGGTTAATGCTAAGAAAAAAAGAATGGTGCTAAAAGTGCCAAAGGTGTTAAGGTTGGGACAGGCGACGCATTTACATAAATTTTGGTTTAGTGGTCTAAGACTCTAAGTAGTACTTAATTACACATATAATGATTTTTTGAATTTATTGTGTAAGTAACTTGAAATATTGATAATTCATAATTGTGTCCCTGCTATCATAATAACTAGTTTAATTTCTTGACTCTACCAAAGTCTAAAATATATTACTCACACGTATATAATTGTTATACGTTTGTGTAGTTTTCTTATCATTATGGAAATCAAAGATAAAAGTTGAATACGTCCGATTTTGCGTTAACTAGTTTTTGTGAAGTTTAGCTTATTTAGCGCATAGTAATGAGTGATTATAACCCTTTTGATGATAAAAGTGACACTAAAAATCATGTTCTTAGTTTATGTAACTTCATTTTCTATTATATAAAACATGCAACGCATATGCAAAAATTAGTTTTTAAAATTGTTGATAAATTAGCTCATAATTTTAAAGAATCTATTCATGAAAAATAAGTTGAAGAGAGAGAAGAAAAAGTATCTCGATTTTTTGACCGTCGGTGGCAATGCTGGTGACTATGCATCTCTTGGTGGAGGTAGAGTTAGAAACACGATAACCGTAAAGAGAGGCGAGGATGGTGCACTTGGTGCAAGAAGGGGAAATCAAGGTGCTAAAAGAGGCGAGGACGGTGCACTTGGTGCAAGAAGGGAAATCAAGGTGCTAAAAGAGAGGCGAGGACGGTGCACTTGGTGCAAGAAGGGGAAATCAAGGCGCTAGGCATGTAGAGTATAGATTTTTGTTCCAATGTAGTGTATGTGCTAAACCATTATGGCCATCTAAAGCACTCTAGTGTTTAGTTATGCATGCAATCACGCCCCAATCGCGGATAGAAATGTGCTTTTCTGCCCCCATCATTTTCGAGCTAAGGAAGACTTTGTCGACGTTCTCTATTTGAATCAAAATATTGTTATTGTTGCTGTTGTTGGTTGTGGTCAACTAATGGAAGAGACAGAGGGGACAGTGGATAAAATGCTATTGTAGTTGTTGATGGTAAAGAATAAGGTGTCAATGGTGCACCTAATGTGCAATACTTAATTCTAAAGTTGAATAATCCCTTCCTCTATGTAGTGATGACAAATGAAACGTTTAGGGCTTGTTTATTTGCGTTTCAGTTTTGAATTTTAAATTTATTTTGAATTTTTTGTTTTGAGAGTCTGTTTTAAGATTGCTGAAAAAGATAATAAGGAGTGGATGGTGAGACCATAGTGTTATTTTGAAAGAAAGAGAGTTGTGTTTTTAGGTTTTGAATTTCTCTTTCTTGGCTGTCTATGGGTAAACGGTTTTGTAAGAGGGCCATGATTTCGTTGTGTAAGGTTTCAATTCTCTGTTTACAGGCTTGTAATGAGGTTAAAAGGTTTTGGGTTTGTTGTAGTGTCCTCTCAATTCTCCGTTGGCTTTGGTCAATCCTTTGTAAACAAAGTGTTTGATGATACTAATATTTTTGAAAGTCGAGCCTATAAAAGGCTCACGATGAGGTGAAATGGCTAGAATCTTTGGATTATATGATATTATCATCACACCCCGCCAAATTCCGGAACAAGCCCAAGCCAAACCCACTTATGTCCCTCCAATCTTACCTATTCTACGTGAGTCAAGCTCAATCACCTCGAAACCTCAGATTCATCCGAATAATCCTCTCAATATGAACAAACTCCCTTGTCTATGGCCAACCCTCCTCAAACAAGCCAAGAGCAAAGAGATCCCACAGTTGAAGAACACGGTGATATGGTTGACGAAGAAATCTTAGATGCATCGAGATGCTCACGTAGTTAATAACTACTACTCTCATAACAACACTTTGCTACAATTAAATTCACATTTGATGATATATCTCCTTCCATGTGGAAGAAAAGGTTCCAAAAAATGAAGGCATGTCTTGCGAGCTCAAAGACCAAATATGACACATACATTGGTCATTAAATCTATGGGTTTATTTTAGGATTCTATTATGGAAGCGTGTTATTTTATTATTCTAAAACTGCTGTTTTCAAAACAAAAAACTGGAAAACATGTTTCATTTGAAATTTTGATAAATTGATTTATGACATTTTATTCAATAAATTTAATTATTCAGTAAAATAGAACAATTTTATACTAATTTGTTATCAAATAATATATATACATTTTAAAGTTGGTGAATTTTATAATATTTTATTTCCACTATATAAGTAAAAGTACAAAACAAAAAAATTGACTTAGCTAAATAGGAAATTAAAAATTAAAAATTAATGACGTAAATTGAGAATTTTTATTTAAATAATTTTTTAAATGTTTTATTTAAATAACCAATATGGGCTTGAACTCTTTTTATTTTTTTAGAATTTTTATTTATTTACTAAATTTTACATTTTTATTTAAATAAATTTTGTTTCAGATACTTACTAATGTCTAATCGAAAGCGCCAAAAATATATATTTTGGGTTTTACGTTATAAGTGTAACCTTATTTTTAAAATGAATTTCAAAAGGACAAGGCTAAACAAGTTTCAATATTTTACCGATTAAAACAACAAACAACAAACCAAACGGGACCTTTGGACTCTACTAGTTAAGACATCCTACGTCGTTAAGCTAACTTTTGCAATAATATTTTCAAATTTTATTTTTTAATTGTTAATAATTAAAATGTTAAAATAATAATTCTGATTAAAGATTAAAAAAAAAAAACAGAGTACTTGACAATATATTCATATTATATAGTTCGACGTCGATATTTTATTTACATTAATAAAGTAGACGGTAATCAAATATAGATTTTATATATAATGGTAATACGTGATAATAACCTTGAACTCAATAGGAATTTTTTTTTGTGATTTGAGTTTTGATGATTGATGAACTTTTGATACAAATCTTATGGGATTGATGATGTGTATTAATATGGATCTCCAATGCTGTTATTTTAAGAATAATCAAATTAATAATTTTAACATTTTAGTAGCGAAAAAAAATGTAATGATTGAATCTCGTAATATTGTATATTTGTTGAATTGATAGGCCCGATCAATCAGTTCAATAGGATTTACTATGTTCATCAAATGTATAATTTTTATCGCGAATCAATGTCTAAAGATGTTAGTCTTGCTGTGCAGGAGTTATTTATTTAATTTTTCTGATGTAAGTAATTCAATGCTTTATACAACATTTGTTATTGATTTAAAAATATTGATATATTTCTTAGTCTCGTTTGACTGGAGTTTAAAAGTACTTTTGTAAGATTTTGAAAAAATTAGTAAAATATATAGATAAAAATTCATAAAAAGTGTCTGCGAATCTCATCCTCCTTAGAAATTATATTTATTATGTGTGTTTCTTTTTTTTCTTCTGTCAAGTACATGTTCGGTTGTGTCAAATATAAATGAAAAACGTATATAAACGTAAGTAAGCAAGCAAAATTAAAGCAAGTGTCGAACTTTGCGTATTGTGTTCTTGTAATAATATTATTGGCGGATCGAACATATAAATTCTCGGAACAAGCCCAAGCCAAACCCACTTATGTCCCTCCAATCTTACCTATTCTACGTGAGTCAAGCTCAATCACCTCGAAACCTCAGATTCATCCGAATAATCCTCTCAATATGAACAAACTCCCTTGTCTATGGCCAACCCTCCTCAAACAAGCCAAGAGCAAAGAGATCCCACAGTTGAAGAACACGGTGATATGGTTGTGAAGAAATCTTAGATGCATCGGATGCTCACGTAGTTAATAACTACTACTCTCATAACAACATTGCTACAATTAAATTCACATTTGATGATATATCTCCTTCCATGTGGAAGAAAAGGTTCCAAAAATGAAGGCATGTCTTGCAGAGCTCCAAAGACCAAATATGACACATACATCGGGTCATTAAATCCTTCGTTGCAAGGATTCAGGATTTCTTAAAGATTGGTATGATTCTCTAGGAGAATACAGGCAAATCTAGTATTCTAGTGCTCCCACAATCGATGCATTCATTGAATTCTTGTATTGGAAATTCTGTGGTAAAACTGACCGTCTGAAGGATGTTGCTCGAGAAGAGTTTTTTAAACTAAGATGCTATTCTTATGACCTGAAAGACTTAGAAGAACACTTCCACAAAGCAGTCAAGCGGTATTATATGATCGGAGGACCAGATGATGTCAACATAAAACAAGCCTATCTAGAATCCATTCTCCAACCACTTGGTCAAGAGACACTGCGGATGATCCAAATCAAAGGACAATCTCTGGGGACAACTTCATTCGGAGAATTAAATAATTGGATCGAAAAAACATTGAAGAAACTTTGCAACCAACGAGAGTTTCTCAAAGAAATCAACACAATAGGGCAGAAGCTTGATAAGGCCTGCGAACGCCCTGATCTAAAAATTAAGTGCCGACATGACCTCAAGATTTGTGATTACCAAGGAAAAAGTGGCATCACAAGAAAATGTTTAAATTCGTAGCAAGAGATTCCTAAATCACACCATCGAAAAAGACGATTCTTTAAGAGGAAATTCGCAAACAAGAAAGGAGACCAATGCTTTATCTGAGGAAAGAAATGACACTTTGCTAGAGACTGTACCAGCCAAAAGAAGACAAAAGTTCTTAACCAGATCTGTACAGCTACACAAGTTGATCTTGAAGAAGCAGATCTTGAGTCCGTCTTTCAAATGACAAATACGGTCTTCATTCTCGAAGCCAACTCTGATCCAGACAGTGAAAGAGACTCTGACGAACTAAGTGATTGCTATGATATAAAGGTTATCAATCTTTGTCTCCTAGTACCAATGATCAAAATCAAGATATTTGCAAGGAAATACGAGAGGCCAATCACCATTGCAGGATTATTTGATACATGAGCATCATGCTCAATCCTAAACCATGCGGTCCTCCCGTCAGACATGTGGAAATCAAAAACAGATTTTTCAGGCGGCAACCAATGAGTATTTCTCCACAGAGCTTATTAGCAAAATGGTCACTCTTCATTTCTTTCCTGATTGCAATATCTCACATAAATTACTTGGCTCATCCCTACCAGGAAAAGACATTGTTATTGGTTTTGATATTATCCAATGCTTTGGGCAAAGAGAGTCATTCCACTTCCAAAGGGCCTCAGATTCAAATCCTACTACCTACCTTATATCCAATCAACCACATACTTTTCCACAGCAAACCTCCATGCCATCACATATATATTAATACGAGATTGTTGTGCAGAATCTCACACAAACTTTCTCACTAAATGCTCTCGTCCCTTTATGGAAGAACCCTGAATTCTTCATATCCTTACCCTTCAAGCGAAATGAAGATATAAACCCTACAAGAGCTAGCCATATTGGAATGAGCCCTGAACATCTCCAACTTGCATAAAAGAACTTGCCCAATTACAAACAGAAAGACTAATCGAACCTACTACTTTCCAATGGGCATGCCAATCATTCTATGTCAACAAAAAGAGTGAACAAGTCTCGAAAAAAAATGAGACGACTATAAGCCACTGAACAATTTTCTTGCAGATGACAAGTTTTCATTACCCAACATGAAGACTTTATTTCACAATTTGTATGATGCACGAGTATTTTCATCATAATAGCGGGTGTGATGATAACATCATATAATCTAGTATTCTAGCCACCGCCTCCTCGTTGGGCTTTCATAGGCCTGACTTTCGAAAAATATAAGTATGATCAAACCTTCATATCGGATCTAATGGTCAGTAGTAAGGCCATTTCTTTTTGTTGCAGAGGATCCTCATAGAAGCAACTGCAGAGCATACTTAAAAGGATACCACTCAGTTTTATGCTTGTTATCATTCTTAAGTTTATAACAGTCTTCTGAAACTAAGGGAGAAGAAGAGGGATTTTAGAAAGACATGGAGAAAATATAACAAAGAAATTTTTTATTACTTTACGATCTGCCTTAACACTGAAGGAGAGGCATCCTTATATAGATGAAGGATCCATATTCTCTGGACACGAAATCAGATCACAATCTAAACTTGTCGGCAAAGATGCCTCAACTTTTAATAAAATTAGACACGCGTTTCACCGATAAACATCTGGTCCTAAAAGTCTGAAAAAGTTGTCACCACGACCCGATTACATATGCGGATGAACAGGAACTTACAATAATTTTAACAAACAGACAAATTACTTTTGATAAAGCAAATAGTACTTTATCAATTATTACACAATATGACAAACAACTTTTAAAAAGTAGAATCGTGAATCACGGGGTGTTCAGATTTGCTGTTCTTGATGGTGTATCTGAGTCTGACAGGAGCCCATGTTGCTTCTACCAAGGCATGTCCTGTAGCTTGTGTTCATCTTCCTAGAGTTGTTGTTCTAAGTTTTCAAGGTTTTTCGGATCACGAGGGTTGGAGGAATAGTCCCATGGATCTTGTGAATCTTGGAGTTGGGACCATGATGGTTCTTCCTTATATGTGCTTGTGGATGCTTCCGCACTTTCATTTTTCTGCTTCATCCTGAATTGTGAACTTGCGCGCTCTGGTGGTTCAGGGTTTAGAGTGGTTGTGATCACACTTTCATTAAGCATTTTCCACGCCTTTTCTCTCGAGTTGTTGACCTTTAGGTGTGTCTTTTGAATATTTGGACGTTTGTCATAAACTCTGCGTTGGTCTTCCCGGATCTGCTTGATTTCACGAATTGTCAAAATTAAAATCATCCAGGAGGATGAACCGAATAATAATTAAAAAGTTGACTAAGACTTTTTATGTGAGCCCTGAATGTCTTCTTTGGATTTTTTGGGCATAGGACAAGGGTAAACATTCCCATGGTGCATCGTCATGAATGTTGGGTCATATCTCAGGAGGAATTGTTTGATTTATTTCTGCCATTTTCCTGTTTTTGTCTGATTTGGGTTGGGTTGGGTTGGCAATCTAGACTTGGGCCTAATCCACCAATTCACATTTGGGCCCAACCCATCAATTTTCTTGGCCCAATTCACTCTGTGTCACATCAACATTAGGACAATTTTTTCTACACCATCATTGAAAATTAGATTCAAATCCAAATTAGGATCCATCACATTCTGCAATTTCCATTTTCCAAATTCCAACTCAATATGTAAACATACTTGAACAAAAACCAAAAATAAATGACTTCCTTTAAAGAAAGTAAAAGTGAATATAGTATATAGTATATTGGTACCTTAAGCTCATTTGGAACAACATCTCTGACTCCAAATTTGAAAGCAAACTTGTTAACTAACACGTATTACTCTTTGAAAACTCTAGAAAAAAAAAGGAAAACACAAATAGCGTCAAAAACCCAACACAGACCTCCGCATACGGCAAACTTCAGGAATAATTAATCAAGAACTCGGCATCAGCCACCTGATGGGCTGGATGGTTAAACTACTAAAAATCACGACCGTTGGTGGTGGATTGATTGATGTTGGTTGGAATGGCGAGGCGAGTGAAGAGATCAAGGGACCGGCTAGAGAGAGATTGAATATTTTATTTTTGAAAGTGAAATCTAATTCTAATTTAAGGGTTTGTTTTTGTAATTTTTTTTTTCAAATTTTTGTAATTGGATCGGGTGGTTTGCCCAATCCAATCCGATTGGAAAACAAAATTTTTCAACACTAACCGACACCAAAATTGGTCGGGTTAAATGGATCAACCAATTGAATCGAATTTGCCCACTTTTACATACGTGTTGAATAGTAAATATTCTTGATGAATAATTTTCAAATAAAAAATAATATTTATTAACAAAAAGTCAATATTAAACTTAAATAGAAATAATAATTAATAATAACTTTAAGTTAAAATGATAAGAACAATATACAAATTTATTTGAAACAAGAATAATATAATATAATTATAACATATTGAGATTGAATTAACAACAATTTGTTCTTCAAATACAATTTTCGTGAGTCACGTTGGATGAGGTAGTAATTAAAATATCTCTATTTATTATTGTATTTATTTATTTATGTTTTAAATATAATTTAAATCTAAGAATATAAAATTAAAATTAAAATTTGGGGCAATTTTGGTATGAAACAATGGAGACGAGACGAAGCACAACACGACGGGTAGTTTGCCCTCCCTATAATCAATTTATCTTTTTAGCCCTATAATTAATTGAATCTCTCATTTCTCTCTCTCATATCAGACGACACCTGGCTTTCCCACCATCAGCATCACCGAGCAAAAACCCCACCTCACACCCTGCTCCTCTACGGGCTTGGTGACACCCCCATCATTAAATAGAACAAAAGAAATTCAGGAGAATTGAGCTTTTAATTCTACAAGGTTTAGGTAATCCATTTGATATGCGTTTTCCTTCCATCGCATCATTTTATTATTCTTGATTTTTCTTTGTTTTAATTGATGAAATTAGCTTTCATAAAGTTTTTTATATATCATATATGTTTTGATTTTACAAAAAAGTCTCAATCTTTAACCATTCTTTCGACATCCATCTGATTTTTGCGCTGTTTTTATCCTCTTTTGTTCGCAAGTTTTATATGTGGGAGTTATAACCTGTGCCTTGATGAATAGGTGATTTCAAATAATGCAGCAACTTGATCAAGTTAAGGAGATGCCCTTCCCAATGAATATGGGAGAAGTGGTAACTTTTCCGTAACCAGCTTTCATTGATTGATAATTTCTAAGATTATTATATCGAATTAATTATATACATGCAAATTTTAGTTCACTGTAACTTATGTCTCTCTCTTTTTGTCTGTGCATATGGGTTTTAAAGGAAGGCCATTAATATGTTTAGAAACTGTACTCATTTTGTACTATAGCTTTCTCATTCTACCCTTCGAATCCCGAAATGCAAAATTCTTTATCAGCTTTACTTACTTTAGGAAGACATCAATTGTAAATTGCTGTATAGTTACTAAGGGACCTGATATATTGTTTTGCAATGTACACCATGACACCTGGTTTGGATCACATAAAATATACAAAAGGGACCTAAGCATGTCTGGTCCTTGGGGTTAGAAGCAGTTCATGGCTAGTAAGGAAGTTATAACAAATCTCTTTGCCTCCTATTTGTCTGTCTGTTCATATCCCAAAATCCAGTCTCTCATATTTCGAATTTGGATTAATAAATTACAATTAAACACGTAATTGATCCCAAATTTATTGTGAATATAGCTTAGTTCATTGTTGTAATTAGAAGCTAACACATTTGCAATAGCATCAATCATCATCTAAAAGGATGAATGTTTGGGATGGAATATTATGCTTTTGTTATTTGGAAACTGAAAGTTTCATGTCCATGTAAGATATTCTAATTACAATTTTAAGGGACTTCTGTTGTTGTACCTGCATGATAAACATGCTAAACATTCCTTATCATGCACTTTTTGTGGAAGGGCTGTTAGATTGCAAATGCTTTGTGCTGTGCTATTGAAAGTCGGAATATTAAAGGGCAAAATGCTGAAAAAATAAACGGAGTAGAACTGAGTATGTTAAGATGGATGTGTAGCCACAGGAAAATCCAATCAGAAATGGGGTTATAATCTAACAAGTGGGCTATCACAAATTGGAGATAAAATAAGGGAAGGACGTCTTAGATACCTGGGCATGTCTTGCTCAAATTTGAAGCATCTCCCATTCACAAGATTTACACAATCCTATTAGTACATGTTAAAGAGAGAGAGAGAGAGAGAGAGAGAGAGAGAGAGAGAGGGCCAAAAATTGGGTGGTTGCAAAATATTTGATTTCCTTGAATCTTTTTAGAAAAGGTAGCTTTGCTCCAACCGAATGGCAAAAAATATATATGTGTTCAACTCCAAGTTTGTTATTGTCGTTGTACTTGGTACGCATATCACTGCTTAGTAATATATGCAATGGTGTATCATCGGCGTAGCGATGAGCAATTGATGTAGGAATTGCTAGGTTTCAATATCATGATTTTTGCTACAACACTATGTCATGCATTGCTATTTCTAAAATTTGTGGTCTTTTTCTTTCTTTATTATTATTATTATATATTTTGAGGGGTTTGTTGGGGGTGGGTGGAGCTCAGGAGTATGAAGTGGGGCTGCTAATGTAGTTATTGTATTTACTTTCATATGCTGATGAGGTGTATCTGGGTTTTCTCTGTGTGCCAGAATTTTGTGCAAGCGGAAGATGCACGACTGGAGACTACCCGGGCGAGATGTATTTACTCTAGCATAATTTGTGTTATCTCAAGATTTCAAGTATCCTAGTAATGAGCCAGTCATCAAACATTTACTTTTCTGATATTCATGGCAGTTTCAAATGTCCTTAAAAGGCATGGAGCACTAACAGAGCGCCTTTCTAGGTAAAAATATTGGAGATTACTTGTAATTCCTACAAATGGGGAAATCACTTGATTAGACATTAATGATTGATTTTTTTCCTCAAGCGTTAAATATCTAATTTTTGTGGATTTGATGCTTGAATGATCCATGAGATATGTCTTTGTAAAGTGTCAGTTAACAAAGACCACATATCTTGTTGGTGATATCTAAAATAGTTTATGGGCTAGTATTGACTAATACAATTACAATAGTGTAAGACATATAACTATTTGTTTGTGGATTTAGAAGGAATGTTGGAAGTTTTTGATCTATAAATGAACTATGTCTGTCTATGTAAAAAGAATATGCTTCAATCCACACTGTAAAATAAGACTGAAGTTTGGGATTCAGCTATATGAGTAATGGGACAAATTATTAATGAGTTCGGCCCTGACTTTGTGGTTCATTCTAGACATTAACGGTTTATCCTGAGTTGGCTCCCCTATTCTAGATCTCATTTGCTTCCTCCAATTTTCTTAGATTGTATAAGAATACTATTCATATACTGTGATTGTATTGGGAAGGATAGAAATCCATGGATTTATACTGTTCATCTTGTAATTGGGGTGAAATGGTGTTCAGGTTCACAAGGGATTATGGACCGAGTTTAGATCTCATAAAGTCTCTTGATGGATTTGGGCTAACATGTTGAATCCTAGTCTATGCTTATTTTCTATCTATAAAA
This sequence comes from Forsythia suspensa, assembly GCA_023638005.1. Classification (NCBI taxonomy): domain Eukaryota; kingdom Viridiplantae; phylum Streptophyta; class Magnoliopsida; order Lamiales; family Oleaceae; genus Forsythia; species Forsythia suspensa. The sequence continues at coordinate 720,896 of CM042667.1, forward strand.
TTTTAAATATTCGCAAGCGCACGAATCTATTGGAATATAGAATCAATGAGCAATGAGATCGAATCCACATGGAAACAAATTAAGAAAGTTGAATTTAATTTAAGTTAATTAATAATCTAGCCTAGTTGGGAAAAATTGAGTTTGTTTGAAATAACTAAACTAAAGAGATAAAGATTACTAAAGAGCAAATTAAATCGAGGATTCAAGTGATTTAAATCACCAAGGTTTGGAATCCACCACTATTTAACGTTGTAATATCTAATTATCGACTAATTCTCAAAATTGGAGCAACAAATTAAAACCAATCTATTGTCGTCTCATAAATTTAGCAATTTAGTCCAAGTTAAGAAAATTTAGTATAGACCCCTCTTCGCTTCCTTAGTAAATTGACTATGTGTTCCTCGTATCAAATTAGATTAAAAAAATAAAGAATAAAGATTAAAGAATGTCGCGTCCGTATCCAGTCCAAAGAAAAAGCAAAGAATCAAAGAGTAATTAACAGTTAAAGCATCAAGCATGAATTAATTAAGCTAATTTCTAACTATCTAACTATCAAACATTCATGATGTGGAAGATGAAAGAAAATTCAATTTAATTATCCAATGAAGAACGAACTATAAGAGTTAAAATGATAAGTAAACTACAAATTAAACAAGGTTTCATCGTCTACCTCAGTTATGAAAATTAAAAAGATATAAGTAAAATCGAGGATAATTGCATCAAAGGTCCCCAACGTTTCAAAATCGTTGGGGATATGCCCTAACCTTAAATAATTGCACCAAACGTCCCCAACGTTTTAAAAAATAGGCATGGGAGGTCCTCTTCACACTTTTCGTCAAATTTAGCCGTTAAAATGTAGTGTGGAATGCACGCGCAATTTTATTCCAAAAAGGTAATTGGGAATGGCAGGCAAAAAGGCGATTAGCGATTGTCGGGTTTTGTGTAGCTTTTCTTGATTTTGCATCAAACTTTTCTCGAATCAATCAAACTATGATAGGAGATGATGTCACGAAGCACCGGGATGATAAAGAGACGGACGATGGAGAGGTCAACTCTCCTGCGCCTCGAGACCACAATAGCCACCAAGCAACATTTCACGGAGGAGGAGGAGGAGGAGGAGGAGAGAGAGAGGACACTTCAAATTTTGTTTTCATTGAAGGAGTGAAAATGAGAGTGTCAAAGAGCAAAAATGGTGGTGGTAAGAAAAGAGTGTTGTTCAAGTTGAAAAGGAATTGAGCGAGGACTAATCAGGAAAGAAAGATGTTATGATTGAGTATGATGAGCTCCGGAGAAATCTTATGATGGAGGTGTATCAGGAGCTCTAGCAAAGAAAGATCAACTCCGGACAAATGAATCGTATGGTTTTGAAAAGAATAAAGATACCGCATATGATGCTTACGCTGATTTAGCTAAGGCATTGATTCTTTATCGAGAGGGCGGTTGAGGTTTTTCATGGTGCTTGGTGGAATAGGTGGTAATTCAGTTGTGCAAACTTGCCCTGTTATAGCATGGAATTTACATTTTTGCCCTGTCATTCCCAATCGTCTTTTTTGGAATAAAATTGCGCGTGCAGTCCACATTTCTGTTTTAACGGCAAAATTTGATGGAAAGTGTGAAGAGGGACCTTCCATGCCTATTTCTTAAAACGTTGGGGACGTTTGGTGCAATTATTTAAGGTTAGGGGCATATCCCCAACGATTTTGAAATGTTGGGGACCTTTAATGCAATTATCCCTAAAATCAAAGACATAAGAAAGGTGAACCCCGGAATGATAGGAGCTTGATTTGTCTTTGTTAATTCCTTCACAAGTTTGTGGCTGTGGTTCACGTCCGCTGCCTTTATTTCCTCTCTCTCTGGCTGTGTGATATTCTTCTCTTTTCTGCTGGCCGAATCCTCATGTTCCCTTTTTATAGTGTTGTGGTGATCTTCCAAACCCAATAGTTTAATTGCTTTCCTTCTATTGTAATTGCATGTGCTTTCGTGTGAGTTCTTGTTTCCTTTTCAATTCCAAAGCATATTTTTTTTTGGACATCTTTTGACTTCAAATTGCATGTGCACGTGGTTACCCTAATTGTTCTTGTTTGCATAATATAACCACGAGGCTGCTTCTCTTCAAAGCCAAACTAGTAAAGGAAATTGCACCTTTGATCCCCAATAATACATTGAATGGCTCTCTTTGGTCCTTGTCCAAATAAAACATTAACTAGTACTATTATCTTTAAAAATTTACTAACAAAATAAGATTAAAGGGTAAAAATTTATATTATAATCATGCTCATCAGTATTATAGGACTCTGACTGACTTCCTTTCACATTGCAGCTTAAACTATGAAACTTCAACTTAGTAAAATAATTTTATTTTCACTTTGACTTACTTTTTGCACACGAATAAGCTTGGCTTCAATTCTTACTGTTCTTGTTCTTTACCCATTTTTTACGACCAGATATTAACTTTAAAGTGTGTAAGGTGCTCAGTTTATACTGACATTAACATATAGGATTATCTTGGGCTCATGCTGAAAAGAACATTCCATAGGGTCGATGGGCTCTGCCTGGGACACCGGGCTAAATCGTCCACCCCCCTTGTAGAACTAGGAAGTGCTTAATGATGCAAAAAAGTTGAAAAATGCAAATGGATTGTAAGTATAGAATAGGCACCAATCATCATTGTTGTAATCATGGCGTTTCTTTAATGCAAAGCAAAGCAGCTCTATTTTTCTTTCATGTAGACCTTTTCTTTTAGTGAATGGCTGTAATAATAGATAGTAGAGATTCTAATAGCTGTTGATTTCATTAGGGACTCTGACAAGATGGTTTTTGAGCGTTTGCAAAGGGAATTTGAAGCTGCCCGTGCTTCTCAAACTCAAGGTAGTTTTATAAAATCTTTGAGCTCTGTATTTTTTACTGTTCATTTAAGATTTTGAAAATACTGTTGGTGGCTACAATTGTCGGCTTCTTCTTAGCTTGTAGCCATATATTGTTGGCTCATGATGTTCCATGCATCATCTTTGATTTGCTTTTCTTTTTTAGTTTTTGAAATAATTAAATTAACATAAACTGCCAAGCAAGGACGGAACCAGCAGATATGTAAGTCATGCAATGAAAAGGAAACATATATGCATTAGCCTGCTCAGAAATCACCATTGGAGTGAAGCCCAGTCAGAAACTTAGAAAAAAAAAAAAGAGTTTCGGAGAAATTGTATCCTCATGTAACGGGGTTGTGATACGACCACTTTGTCAGATGCCAAAAGCTGCAAACACCTGTTTGGGAGAATATGTATCTTAGACAAAATTTCCACCTTTAGCATGTGTAATAATATCTTGCCACTTCTTTCTTTGGTCAGCCACTAAGTAGAAAGTAGTAATGCTGCTATATTGGATATGACAATGAACCCTTACTCTTGTCTTTATTGTAGATTGAAGGGAAACACAAAACGATGTTAATTGGCCCACTAGGAGTTTATTTTCAACATAGGAGTTCTGGGTGCCTAATATTTTTTTGGAATATAAGTCATAGACTCCACATTTTCTTAACAACCAGCAAAGTTGGTAAGTTTAGAAAAGACAAGTTATGAAAACTGTTTTTGTTACTTAAGATGAATATTCTGGAAAGTCAGTCTACTCGCTGACAATCAGAAATCACAGGGATAAAGAACTTACAAATTATTATCCCATTTCTTCACATTCAAAGGGCCTTAGATATGAAAATAATTGTCAATGTTTTCTTTTCAATTCTACCACCATGCTAGTACTTTTATTTGTTATCCTTATAATATAAGAAAAATAAGAGTTGGGAAGGTTATATCTCCTATTATCATAGTATCTTAGTCCTTAGATTTCTTTGAAAAAGGATTTCATTATCACCATTCACTTGTATTATATGTTTTTACTTAATGCTCTTAATTTGATGTGAACTTTTGTGTAGACTGCATTAAAGTCACTATTTCCGTGCACGTATGAACCATTAATTGATATATGTATTCGATTAAGATACAAAACATGTTTGCCTTATCCTTTTACTAATTAATACTATAAATAAATTTCCAAACTGATAAATTGTAAGGTATTAGAATAATTGTCTTTTAGATAATTTATCCCCACAAAATATTTTGACTACACGAGATTGTTGATATGTTGAGTGTTGATTATTTTGCAGAAATATGCTTAGATGGTGAGCAATGGAATGATGGTTTATTAGCTACAATAAGGGAGCGGGTATGACTTTATCCACTCAGTTTACTAGATTTAGTAATTATTCTTTTCATTATCTATGGAGATTAGAGGGTTGAGAATCCAATTGAAATTGCTTTCTTTGATAGTCCTACAGAAAAAGTCATTTTTATATAGAAAGAAGTTTTCATTGTGAAAACTTTGATGGTGGAAATTTTTGGTTTCCTCCCTGTTTTCTCATGTGCGTCGCTGAATTATTTGTCCTAATTATTTCTTGTCTGTCTTTGTTGTGATCTAATTCTTCTGCTTACTTGATAGGAGCTTATCTTGTCTTCATACAAGCTTCCACATTCAGTGTCACACCAAGTTGTTATTTATGGCAGGTTCACATGGAGGCTGAAAGAAAGGCAACACAATTGTCAGGGGATACAACTGCATTGCCAAGTCTTCCATTTCATGAAAAAATAACTTATAGAGTTGGAAATAAGGTATATTTATGATTGTTAGGAATTTATACTTGTTAATGTTTCTCATTAAATCCCATCATCTGTAGGACTTTATTAATCCCATATTTTGTAGGACTTCCTGTGTCATACTGAGATGGTAGTCTTCTATTTTCCTGGTATTGAAGCAATAAAAGAAGTGTAGAAAAGTTTCAACCAACTTCTACCCGTTTCTTTTAGAAAACATAATACTGGTCGTGCACCAATTGCTTTGTATAAATGATAGAGTGAGATTATCCTTATAGATGTGGTCAACAATCTTCTGGTGAAAGAACTTTGAGTAATTGTGAGTTGGAGTACTCGTGCCTAGTACTTTCCCTATGGCTTAGGCCTTATAGTGAAATTAGTTTCTTGCTTTTTGAATGTCACAAGCATGCTGATCTTTTGATCACCTCTGGAATACTTGACATTCACTAATATAAGAATTCAGCATTACCTGCAGCCTGTATTACACATTATGCACATCCAGTTACTAGTGTTGGAGTAGTCAAGTTCCCCTCCTTGTCTTAAGAGGGCAGGCTTCTTGTTTTCTTGGTGGGAGCGATTGAATACTGTTTTGAACTAAATCCAAATATGAAGGAAAGAAGTAGTAGTCTTATGCATACTACAGTGGCACACTTCAGTATCCATTTCCTATGTGGGGCAACCCAGGGGTATGGTTAAGCTATTACCCGATTCATCTTATAGGAAATGTTAAATTTTATCCCTTTAAACTGGAGTAAACTTTGTGCACAAGTGATTTAGGGGCCAAAGACTTGCAGTGGTAGACTATCTGTTTCCTGTGTGGGGGCGCCAAGGGGATAGTTAAGCTACCACCTGATTCATCTTATCGGAAATGTTGAATGCTATCCTTTAAGCTCTAGTAAACTTGGTGCACAAGTGATTTAGGAGCCAAAGACTGGCAGTGTTTGCTGGTAGACTTGGAGGCTTGTGTTGAGCCTTTGAATTAATTCAGGTGGACCCAAATTACAATCATAATCCCACAACTAAATTTGAATAATAATGGTAGGGCTTCAATGACCATATTTGCATTATCACCTTCTCAAATTTTATAACAAACATTGAGAGTCATCAACAAAATCAATGAAATTAATAAACCAACACACTTCTTTTGTTGGCACACTTTTTAATTACTAACAAGGATCCCTTGTTATGTGAGCTGTCACAACAATGTGAAAGAGGGATACTGTTGTATGACCACTTCAAAAATCTCTCATAAAGGCTCCAATGGTGGATTTGTTGGAAGGTTTAGACCATGTTTGGTTAAGCTACATTTGAGTAAATTTTTATTGTGAACATGTTTTATTTATTTTTTTTACAAGTAAAAAGTTACTTTTTGACAGTAGGATAGGGGTTAATTTCAAACTACGTAACTTATTTCCAACTTTGACTAGCAAAAAAGATCAATAATTTTAAAACCAACTTATTTACTTACAAGTAAACTTACTTCTAGTAAATTTGTTAAGCTTAGCCAGACATGCAACTAATGTCGATTGCTTGGCCAATGCGAAAGAGTTTTTTATTTATTTTTTTCGGAAGGAGATACAGTTTTAATGAGATCTTGCAGACTGGGACTGTTTTTTGGTGCTGATTAACAGTACCGAGAACAGTGCTTTAGAAATAGCAGGAGAAGAAGGATGAGGAGGATGAAAAAAAATAGTGCTTCATATTTATACAAAATGATGTAATATTCTTGTAATGATAAACTTTATCGAATTACAGATATGAGACGTGTATTTATAGGCCTAGAGGACTTGTACAGGGATTGGACTCCAAATAGGAAATCTTGATTGTGCAGGTGCAGCACTGCGGCCTTGTTCCTGGTTCAAGTGTTTGTTAAAATTAAAATAAGACCCAAGAGATGACACAAGTTTTAATAGACCTTAAGGACTTCTCCTACTACAAGGATTATGACTCTAAAATAAATGGGAACCTTTGATTGCGATAGATAATTCTAGACCAACAACTACATAAATCTAACTAATATTAGAATTCCAGATTTGTCCTTTGTTCTGTGCATCTGTTTTGCATAAGATCCTGTTGATGTTTGGGTAAATTGACAGCAATTTTAAGTGATTATGAACAACATGATTGACTTCTTATTGAAGTATTATTAATGAGCAGACGATCTGTTGTTTGGAAGGAGCAAGGATAGGCATACAATATGAGACATCATTTGCAGGTAATTACAAACTTTCTGATTTCATACTGGTATGAATTATTACTTACGTAAAAAAATCTGGTTCTGCTGAAGGTATATAACAATTTTTCTCATTTATTGTTTCTGATAGGATCATATTCGTTAAGTTCCAATTTTGTGAATCAATTTGTGAAGGTTGATTCTCATCTGACAGGTCATTGTGATTCATTGAGCCAACCTGGCAGCAAGGGTGGTTTTCTTTTGTGCATATAAATCATAGATGGAAACATCTTGGAAAAAGTAAATGGGAGTAGACTCTTTAGAGTTTTTTATGTTAAGTTTTGAACTCAATCAATTATGTAACTGGTCGGGTACCCACAAAATTGCTTCTACCAACCAAACTTGATAACATGTCTTTCTGCCTGATTCTATTGGGTGCCCCTTACATTCGTAACCTCACTGTCTTTTTAGATGAATAATGAATTAAGATTGGGAATTAGTAATTTTTTTATCTGAGCAGTGAGTGCAACTAAGCATGAAAGTGCAGAACTGTAGTAGATATTTGTGAACTAGGACTTCATTGTCCTAGAAAATCGTGATATGGCCAATGTCCTGTTAATTGCAAAATACTAGGTTATATGTAATTTCCCTAGCAAAAATCATTTACTTAGTTAGAATCACATCGAAACACCTACTTATAGAGAATTGGAACTGACAATCACAGTCTCTGGTTGCTGGTGTTGCAAATCCATGGATTTATGTTATCTATTGCAATACACCTTAACAAAAGATGCATGGATGATGACGTGTAATATTGCTTGTTAAAACAAGAGTTCATCTTTTGTTGCTAACAGTAAAATACCAATGAACGATATTTACATGAATTTGCCTAACCTAGATGTATGTGCTTTAGGATCATCAAGAGAAGATAAATATAGAGAGGGAACACCCACAATATGAGCTACTAGATAAAATGGAAGTTGGTTAAAAAATACCAGTGCTGAACAACTGATGCAGTTACATAACAATTACTTAGAAGAAGCTAAATTAAGATGTCATCACTTAACTCAACTTGCAAATAAAAGCCTTCTATCCTCGTTCGGGCAGAAAATATAGTTCCTTTTGATATTCGAAGGGGTTCACTAAATTTGTTGTGGTCTATACTGCCTTCATCTAGACAATGCATTACAATGAGTTCTATCAAACTTCACCAGATTAACCTCAGGATCTTAAAGAGTTCCTTTTGATATTCAAAGGAGCTTCATTAAATTTGTTGCCATCTACACTGCCTACATCTAGACGTGGCATTACAATGAGCTTTATCGAACTTCACCAAATAAACCTCAAATGGGTATTCAATAGTATCCCAGAAAATAAAAAGTGAATTAAGTGCAGTTTGCCTGACAATGATTTTGTAAAAAATGGAGGACGGTTGATATTAAACATTCGACTTTTAAACATGTATTTTCCCCCTTCATTTTGGACTTATTTGTTTGTACAGTTGAAAGTTGTAATCGTTCAATTGTTGGACTTCAAACAGGAGAACCTTGCGACCTTTACCATTGTGTGCTTGAAAGCAAGTCATTTCTTGAGAAAATGACTGTTCTTGAACATACAGTTCCATTTTTCTTGCCAATACGTGAAGCTGAAAATGATTTTCTCTCTTCAAATGCAATGGTGAGACTGGTCACTTAAACATATCAGTGTTCATTTGTTGACTATACATATCTCAAAGCATCAAATGCCTTATTTGGTTTCAGAAATTCATAGACCACGTGGGAGATTTATTGCAGTCTTATGTTGATAGACGGGAGCAGGTATGTTGTTCATTTCTAGAACTGTCTTTGAGGGGTTCAATATAAATCTAATAATATTCTATAAAATAATTTCATTTCCCCTTTTCTCATTCTCTCTCTATTTCTGTGTTTTCTTTTTTCAGTTTTTGTGTCTGTTCTGTTATTAATAATGACATGAATTTGAATCAGTTTTTCAAAAAATTCTTCTTTTTGAGTAACACATTGTTTACACATGTAAGCATAATTTCTAGCTACAGAACATAATTATTCCTAGCCCAATGCAAGCAACCCATGTAAATAATGATAAAAACATGTTTTTTAAATACAGGAGGTTTTCCTTGACGTGTAATTTTACTACGCATTCCTAATTCCAGAACTGCCAGACGTGCACAACCTAACGTTATCCTCTAGATGCCACATTCCCTCGAGTCCTGTTCTGCATAGATGAAAGAATGTTGACGAAGATTGATGGACGACGGACGCAATCAACTTAACAATGAGCAATTAAAGAACAAGAGTGAAAAACCTAGTACTACTTATAGCTGAAGTTCTAGTGAATTAGGAAAACTACTAAACTAACATACGGAAATAAAACAAAATTTCTCAACATAACTTTTCCTCAAATAAGTATATAAGTTTGGTAAATCTTCAATATAATATCTATTAGGATCTCCATCATTGATCTTAGTGTAGCATTTCCCAAACCTGTGTTTGTTCATTTGATAATTGCTTATGATGACTAGCAGATCAGCAACCAACCTGAGTGAAAGGTGAAATGCATAGGTTAAAGAAATCTCATGGGTAGCTATAGTCATCTGTTGACCCTTTATTGAAGATTCAGTCAATAGATATGGGCTTTTGGACATTTGATAATTGTTTATGATGACTAGCAGATCAGCCACCAACCTGAGTGAAAGGTGAAATGCATAGGTTAAAGCAATCTCATGGGTAGCTATGGTCATCTGTTGACCTTTTATTGAAGAGTCAGTCAATAGTTTTTAATTGGACTTTTGGACACAAGGGTCAAATTTGTTGCTTTATGATATGAAGCCGCAATTTTGATTGCGAGAAGTCATTTTTATTTTTTATTTTGGAAAAGTTAGAATAAGTTGCAATAAATTCCTTGTAAACCACATTCATGCTCAAGGAGATAAACAGGACCTATTACATTTGGAAGACAAAAATTATGGGATAGCAATTGCTTTACACTTTGGCAGACAGGCTCCTAATTGTTCAAATAGATTTGTTTTTACCTTTGTTCTAAATGGAAGTATCTGTGTTAGCTATCTAAATTACTGATTGTCATTTTCTTTTTCTTCTCGCAATTTATAAATTATGTGTTTTTTTATTTGTTTTATTAATTTAAAGAGTCGAGGCAATTGTTTTCTCTCTGATAATTTATGATGTACAGACAATATGGTATACAAAGGTTTTTGTTTAGGTCAATATAAGCTCACTAATTTCAGACAAAGCAGCTATGTATGTTAATTTTTCTTAAAAACCATTAATTTCATTATGAGAATCACAAAGAACAATATACATGAATAGAAAATTAGGAACGGACAAGATAGAAATAGGGAAAAGAGAAGTGGGTTATTCATCTAACTTAAAGTCCATCTACTCTTCTATAGAGGTGGCAGGTGGGGATGTTCTGTGTGCTCCAAAAAGAAATGGACAGTTAAGTTCTCTTTATCTTCAAAATTGAGTTTTTAAAATCATCTCAAATTCTCCTGTAACTCTCCTACAAAATGACCCATGGTGATGCTACAAGGAATCGTCTTCCATGTTTGTCGCCACTAGGAGAGATGATCTGACTCCTCCAGCTATCCAACACAATTGCCACTACTCAACTGTAAATGCTGGTAGATACTCTAGGTAATTTTTTGTTACTAGGTTTATAAGTCATCATAAACCAATTTGACCAAAAATTATGGTATGCCTGTCTCAATCAGGAACAACCATTATCAAAAGGGACAATTGCCCTTTTGAGAATAGAATGTCTGACGAAGAGAAGGATTTTGTCATGAACTTGACTCTTTCAAGGATCCATGAGACCGTCCCTCTTGGTCTAGTGAAGCAGTATGCAAGTGAGACCAAAGCTTGGTTGGCAGCAAGTGACTCATGAAGTTAGGCATGACTATAGTGCTAGCTTCTAAAGTACTCATAAATACCACAAAAATTTGGGAGATAATACAAAACTTGGGAAATCACACAAGAAAGATTGATAAAAGTGTTTGAAAAAATGGAAGTTTTGTATTGCTCACAATTTATCTGTACAACATGACTATTGCAAATGAGCTATTTAGCCTTGTTTATAGCTGTAAGTTGTAACCTCCTCAAGTGGGCGTGGGTGATAAATTCGATCGAATGGTTAAGAGAGACTTCTATAATAAACTAGAATGTTCTTGAAGCTCTTGGAATTGATTGATGTCCCTTATTCTTTATGGGGATTTATGCAGATTAGTCAGCGTGGATGCACACTGCGCTGTACCATGTCTTGGCTTCCTTCGGCTGTGGCTGTGGCTGTGGCTGTGGCTGTGGCTGTGGCTTCAGCAGTCTGCCTTGAGGTCGCAAGTTGCTTGCAGCTGTGTGCGGTTCCTGTTGGCATAAATCTGCTCTAATGAATTTTTAAGTAGAATTGTAAATGAAAACTTCTATGGATGCCAAATTTGCAAGTGAGACTGCTTGATGTAAGAGAACGTATTCTGTGTCAGTATATCTTTAATTTGCATCAAGATTATCCAACGTCATTTGCTTTGAAGTTGGTTTCCATGAAATGAAATCCTTTGTGCTCTTTTAATTATATTTTCACTTTTGTAGTATCTTTTTGACATGAATAACCTGATCATTTTAACATATCTTCTGAACTGCTTGTCTTGTTCACCAGGTTCGTCTTATAAAGGAACTGTATGGAAATCAAATTGGAGAACTTTATCACAGTCTTCCATATCATATGATTGAATTTGTGCTTGATGATTTTGATAGGTAAGTGTAATCCTGCTTGTGTGTATTATTTTTCCTAGTCTATCTCGCAGATTTTTTTAACCAACATAATTGTTTTCATAGTTTTGTTGTTTTTCTTTTCTCGCCTTCAAGCTGCCTTTATATAACAGTCGCCTTATTTTAAATAACAGTCGTTTTATAGAGGCACAACACTTGGACAAATGACTTGACTCTTAAAGCTTGCTTGTTATTTATTTTAAGACATGTTTATAGAGGCACAACACTTGGACAAATTGAAAAAGTTGAATTAGTTCCATTAAAGCTTGCTTGTTATTTATAGTTTAAGAAACCCTTCTGGTTTGGGTTTTCAAAACAAAACCTTTTGAATGAGCATTAGCTAGTGTAACTGGATGGTGAATACTGGATGAATTATTGTGTTCATGTTGAGAAAACATGGACATATTGATGCTTTTGACTCAATGTGATACTTGGTGTTCAGCATGGCAAAAGGATTTTTATCAGATCAAACATCCAACCCAGCATTGATGCTGTAACTTCCTTTACTTAAAAGAGAGGGAAGAGTGGCATTTTTTTCTTCAAAGAAAAGTCATTCAATTACTTCTAAAAATGGGCAAAAGTTCCTGAAATAGATTTCATCCTAATTCGGAAGGTGGATGTCTCATCATGCAAGGATTGTAAGGTAATTCGTGGGAAGAGCTTAACAACTCAACATATGCTAGTTGTACTTGATGTGGAAATTAATAAATCAAAAAGAAGTATTGAAGAGTTCTTGAGTTTGTATCACAAGATGGCAGAATTCACTGAGTGAATAACAGGTGATTTTCGAAGACAGTTTTGAAGAAAAAGACGGAATATGGACGAAGATAGTAGCATGATGGGGAATGAGGTGGGCAGTTGCATGGTGGTGGAAGGAAATGTTCATGTGACAGCTAGGCTAAAATAGAATATTATAGGTATTTACAAACATGTAAAACGTGGGACTTTTGAGAAATATAAGTTGACTAAACGGTAAGTCAAGAGGGTGATTTAAGACTATTAGGCTAAAGCATATGAGCAGTGTAATTATCTTGGAATCAAGGATGAGAAGAAAGTTGTTTTAAGTAATATCTTGGCAAATTTGGAAAAGGAATGCTAGTAGATATCTAAAGCAAATCAGGAGCATTAGAGAGGAAAATAAAGAGTTTCATCTAATAGCAATGATATAACACAAATACAGGATTAGATTTAATTATAAAAGCAGTGGCAAACATGAGCATTCAGTTTCATCTAATAGCAATGATATAACACAAATACAGGATTATGTCAACGAATTATAATTTAAGCAGTGGCAAACATGTGCTTAATGGTATTGAGGATAGATATTTTAATTGTTAAAGGAACCTATCAAAAGGATGAAGATGAAAAACAATTAGTCTGTATGGATTCCCATTGAAGTAAGGAAGTGTCTAGTTGAAGTGGGTGTTATATGGTTGAGAAAATTGTTCAATTAGATCTCAAGAAGTACAAGAATAGCGTTATAGTGCCTAATCATAAGCACAAAACATTCAAGATTGTATTAATTAGAAGTGTTAAGCTCACAAGTCATACTATGAATTTGCGAGAGAGGGTGTGACGCAGAACTTGACAGAGAGAAAGAAGAAGAAGAAGAAAGAACAGAATTTGAGAAGAATGAGAGAGAAATTGACAGAACAAGAGAATTAGAGAAGAAGAATTTAGGAGGAAATTTAATATAATCAATATTGAAAATCCTAAGTTCCTTGTATAGAGCAAGAATCTCATTTCAAGGGGACTTCTAATAATCTACAAACCAAATTGTAGCAGAACTTACCAAGTGTGCTTTTGTTTTTCCTCTTGCAGCAAGGTTACATTGAGTCTTAAATATGCGGATCTTCTGTCCGTAGTTCCAACAGGGGTCAGTGTCCTTGCATGGCCGATGCATCAATCTAAGAAATCGACCGGTGCTGTAACAATGAACAGGAAGGAAAACGGAACTCTAGGAAGTCAACCTATTCCGACTCGTTTGTCATACGCAGAGGATGCATTACGAGCAATGAGTTTACCTGAAGGTTGGATTTTGGTAAACCCTGTTGTGTATTTCTGTTACTGATTATTACTACATACACTAATATCACTTTTTTCCCCCTACAGCATATGCAGAGATTGTTCTGAACTTGCCCCAGGTTCTTAAAGAAATATATCCACAACAAAATTCTGCCTAGTCACTCACCTTCCAGAGAAGTTTCATTTTAGTCACCTCGCTTTTTTTTCTTTTTTGTTGTTTGAATGGTTTCGCTCAAGTCTTTTTGTTTTATGTCGATTGCATCACCAAGTTAGTTTTCATCAATGAAATTAACGAATTGTCGAGCATAGCAAATGGAATATATGACATGGCATTCTATTGCATAGGAAACTTTCCTACAGGCCGGCTTATACCGATAGCCTTTTTTTTCTTTTTTAAAAAAAAAACCAATATCCCATTTATATGCTTGGCAAACTTATAAAAATGGGTTCTCAACTTTTTTCTTTGAGAATTAGGTCCCCAACTTTTATAGTTTGTAGTACTCTTAATCTATAATACACAATTTACATCCTTGTTTTGTACAAACTTCTTACATCATGTGCACCCCAAACTTCTTACGCGATTTCTTGTTTTAGTAGCATTTTTCTTTTATTTTTATCTTTAATAATCTCAACATTGACATTATGTTTATTTTAGAAAATCAGAATATTATTATCATAGTACTTAAAATGTTACAAAGTTGACAGTGCTGGTTTAGAACTTAGATTTCTTTTTAATTCATTTTTTCTGAATATGTTGTCATCTTCATTTTTTTTTAAAAAAATTAAATTCAAAAATCATTGTGTCAAATATATGATCAAGATACAATCACTTCTTTTGCATCCAAAAGAGGAAAAATTAACTTTCTTAAAACAAAAAGAAAATTGAGTTAAATGTATTGCGCGTAACTGAACTCTCAGCGAGTTTCATTTTTTAATAACCCTCAGCAAATTGAAATTGGGTGGTTTGGTTGCATGAAATTAAAAATTGAGTACCTCTGATGGAATTATGTTGGAAGTTCGATGACTTGTAATGCATTTAACCCCAAAAAGTAATGCTATCTTAATAGAACACGTTAGAATGTGAGCATAGGTGGATTCAGAATTTTTTGGAGTGGAGATTAATACTTAAAAATTAAAATTTACATTTTAAAATTGGGTTGTTACTTATTTTTTTTTTGACACCTTAAAAATTACTTTTTTCTAAAGTATGACCTAACTACAATCTGGTCTGTCTCTAGCTCTGCCCATGAATGTAAGAGAGATAGGAGCCATTAAGTTGGCTTTTCAGTTTAATTAGTTGCTTGCTTCAGGGACGGATTTGGGGGGGGGGGTGGGCTGGACTACTCGGACTATAGTCCCGAGTCTGCAAAAAAATTGTTTTTGACTGTGTAATTTTTTTTTTTCTTAGTAGCAGTCCGTGCGATTTTTTTTTTTTTTTTTTTTTTTTTTTTTTTTTTTTTTTTTTTTTTCAGTCCCCTGTACTTACCGTTCACCTCAAAACAAGAACTTGAAAAATCTAAAAATTAAATACATTTCAATTTCATTGAATAATAAACTAGTGGAGTGGGTCGGTGGAAAGTAACTTGAGTGGAGTTTACTAGTTTTTTTCCCCTTTTCTTTTCGATTTTATTGAAATTAAAGGTGCAAATTAAATAGTACACAAGTTGACTACTGACCTTTCTTCATCTCCACAGAACAACCTTAAATACGTCTAATTACGAATACTAAAAAATTTACGAGAAAATTTTTACGTGTTGATTGGTTGCAGTCGGAGAAAATAAAAGAAAAATAAAGCCATGATATTCGATCAAGTAAATAGAAAAAATAAACAATAAGAAGAAGTATTAAATTTTTGCATGTTACAATTTTATAAAATCATGTCGTAACATTCTGTTTTATAAATATATCATGTCTTACATCTCTGAATTTTCATAAATTAAAGCGACAATGTGAAATAAAGTATTTTATCTTTTAAAATTTTATAAGATCCATAACTTATTTTATATAAATTAACAATGTTGTAATAACTAGATTTATTATTACATGTTAGTTCATCATTTTGCTACTAAAACTAGTCGATATAGATGATGTAAGTCACACAATATTTTTAATGTGTCTGTGAATATGCTATTTTCGGTCTATTATTTTCGAACATTTTTAATTGAGTAACTTAATATTTCTTAGAAGTAATTTTTATTTAGAAAAAAATATTAAGAGTTTTCTTATTTTTATGTTTTTAATGTGAAATGGAAATGGAAATCGGGGCAAATTAGTATATCAACATGATTCCAATAGAATCTTATTTTTTATGTTTTTAATATGAAATAAATAATAAACTAGTATACTACTTAATTGGTGGGATCCGACTGTATGATCTGTTCTCAAATAAAAAATTTGACAACAAAAATAATATCAATAAAAATCCACAAAAAAAAAGAACAAAGAAAAATTTAATGTCGTAACTAAAACAAAAATAAGAAATAAGAAAATTCAATTTATAGTTTTAGGATGATTGATTGAGACATGGGTAAATTTTAGAGATGACCGTTTGATGGAGAAGATTGATGGAGAGTTTTGTTTGAATGGAAATATTGAAAATGTAGTGACACACGGATATATTATAGTCTTTTTTTCTTTTCAAAGCGGATAAATTCTTCCTACGGTTAGTGATAAATATACTAGTATATCACTTCTTTGCAGTGAGATCCGACCGTAGGTTTTATTATGATGATGGATTGAGACGGTGAACAAATTTTAAAAATGATCGATAGAAAGAGATAATCGATTCAATGAGATGGATTGAGAAGGTGAACAGATTTTGGAGATGATCGAATTAGGGAGATGGATTGGAGTATTCAAATTTTGGAGGAGATGATTTTGTGAAGATGAGAAATTGAAGATGTAATAACGTAATCTGTTAAACACTTTTTTTTAGAAAATTTCGACGGTTGTGATGAGTAAAACTTAAAAAAGATATTTTAATCCTATTGCATGCGTCCTATATATCGAATCTCGAGAGCATCTCCAAAAAACTCCATGATTGTGGTTTCGTTTTGGCGAGTTCGTAGAGAGAAATGACTTTTAAATGAATATGGAATAATGAGATTATGAGAATCAAAAGTTTCTCTCTAATGAGTTCCTTCTACAAATCAATAATGGTGGACATGACATTTATTTTTTAAATTAAAAATTTTAAAAAGATAAAATTTTCTTAATACCCTTTTGAATTAAAGAAATTAAAATTAAAATAATTTAAAAATCCAATTATACGTGTAGAAAATGTTTAACATCTTCTATTTTTTTCTTTGACCAAAAATTTACCGCCACCGTGATGTGCAAAAACATTAAATAATAAGATATTTTTTTTTTTTTTCGTGTTCGTGCGTCCTCTCTATCGAGATGCTATGACAGGACGAGTCCCTGCATGCAAACTAAAAAGACAAGTCCGGGGTTGTAGGGAGTAGCTACAAAATATATTGTGTTCCCGCCATAGGACGTGACGCGACAGAATGGGTCATCATGTTTTTGTGTGGGTGTCACAATCTGCAACCTCTTTTTGCGGGAATCCCACCTCAACTGTTCGGCTGCAGACACGCGGCACAAATGCCACTATCTTATGACACGAAGGCTCTCCCTCTTTACATACCCTTTTTCTTCGTCGACAAAAACCAGAGAAGCCGATTACAAAATACTCTCAAATTCTCAGCGTTGCAGTAAATTTTTCAGTACCCATTTTGCCCTCTCAAGTTTTTCTGTATTTGCTCGGCGAGTCCAATATGGATGTACCGTCGGGGTTTTTAGCCAAGCTTTGGAGTTTTGTCTCATTTATACCCTTCTTTTTCTTGCTTTTAACCCTTGGCCTTCTTAAAGGTAATTCTTTTCTCATTTCTTTAAGATTTATGGTTTTATTGATATTTATGTATATTACAGTGATCATGTTCTGTGTTTAGCTACTTTCAATGCACTAGTACTGGAGATACCAGTTTTGTTTAAATTACCGACGTAATTTCTGCAATTAGAGTGATCCTATGGGATTATTGGATTTTCTTATTTCACGTTTTTGAGATTTTTATTGTTTTGAAAAATAGGTAAATTTGTTGGGCAGGCATTATAACATATAAGATACATGCCTTCCATCCCGAATCGAACTTCTAATTTCTGAACACTTGTGCACATGAAAGGGTTTTTATGAGGCTCTTGTTGATGCCAAAATTTGGTCATCAGATATCACCAAAAGTTAGAGTGAAGGTCTCGTAAGCAGAAAGTATACCTGTAAACGAGGTCGGATAGTTTCCCACTGTCACTTTGATGCCTAAGTTAGTAAGGATTTTGATAAATAGCAATAGAATTGAATTTGGTTCTAATTTGTTACCTGATAAATAGTTGATGGAGTGCTAGTGATTGCATCCCAGGTGGAGTGTTGTAGTTGGGTGGTGTATTGCCATTGATTTATCCCTTAGCAGAGATAAAACATTATCTATCATGATTCGAGGAGAGTCCTAATTGTTATGTGAGAGGGACTCCATTTGTGGTAGGCTTATCATGGTTATGCCTTTAGCAGGCTCTCAAGGCTTGCTCCGAGGTCATGGCTCGGTCATCTACTGAGTTGCTCTTTACTTCGGACTCGACTTGTGGCTCGGGTTGATCACTACGCATAATACCATTCAGCTGGCTTGTTCTGGGTCACGTTTTGGTTTTCACATCAGCAGCTTCTGTCACTACAATACTCTTGTACAATTTAAACCAACTCATCAGCAAGATGTGACAAAATCCTGCTGTGAATGGGCCGCCTTAGAGCCTACGGAACCTTAGGTGGATCTGGACTTGATAGGTATACTAAGAATCTAAAATCTAGGTGAGTTAGATTTGACATAACAAAAAGAATTATTGGGACAAACAAAATAGCAATTCAAATGAATGAGAAAATGGTGTCAGAGAAATTCTAGTCCCAGGAATATTTTGAATGTGATTTCATTTATGTGGATTATGAAATCGCATGGAAGGACATAAATCACGGCCACTATGGTATGAAATTTTGTTATGGGTTGGTGAGAAAGTTGGCTATGTAAAAATATAGCACTCCAGCAGGCTTGGTGTTCGAATTGCAATTGCTGGCGAGTCAAAAGAAGAATCAACTCGACCAAGAACTCTCTTTCACTTGTAGTAGTTGGGATAATTTGTCCTAGTGATGGAAGATGTCTACATTAGTGTGCTGGTGTATTTTGCATGCAGTGAGCTAGACCCATGACCCATGTCACAGCATCTTGGTAGATGCGTCCCTTAATGCAATAATTTGTATGTACAACATGCATGCTCATATTCTGTGTTTTTATGTTTGTTAATAATGCTGTTAGCACGCAGAAGGGTCTTAAACTTGGTACAAATCACAGCTTTAATTTTGTCGTCAAACTTTTAGTCTATCAAATAACTATATTTTAACCACTCATTTTACTAGAAAATTGTTATTTTGGATATATGCTAAAAGCCCAAGTGATAGGCCTTGGAACCGTTTTAGTATAATAGTTAATCCAACTTTGACTATCTGATATGTAACAACTTCAAAGCACCTAGACTCAAACAGAATCCATTCTCTCATAAATTATATCATACTCTCTTGAGGCAATTTATGGATTTAATATCTGAATCAAGCCTGGTACTTCCAGTAAACTGTAGGATTGTAATATTCAGCAAATTGGGACTCAAGAAATTGAAGATGTAAATGTGAGGTTGACTATATTTATTTTCTGAAGTAGTTGTAGAGACTATACGGCCTACAGGTCACACTTGCCCCAGTATAATCTTTGTATAGTGCAATTGTAGCTTTGTTATCTGATTTGAGCCAATGAGCTACTCAAAATAAGACAATGGGAATACTCCCCTAAGTTTTCTCTCTGCACCCTAGAAACACAATTTTATAATGTCAATTTTGCGCCTTTGGTAAATACCACAAAGTCAAATTTACCTATCTACACCCCTAATCTCATCACAGCCTTTCCTTCCATGCACTTTTGCCTCCTCTCCCTAACCCCCATCTCATTCGAATCCCATAGGAGGCTGAGATGGTAGTGACGAGTTACAGCGTAGCGGGTAGTTGGTTGTGACATGCGCTTTTATCCACATGTTAGTACAATCTCTTTGTCTTTGTTATAGAGGGAAAAGTAGGAAATGAGGTAAAGTAAAGAAATCCTTATAGCATTTGCCAAGAAAGCGAATTGGAACAAAATCATGTCTTTGAAGCTTATATGTCTATTCAAAACCACTTCTGGCAGGCATTCATTAATGTTTCAAGATTGATCCATGCTTGATAGAAAGACCCTAGGGAAAACTTGCATACTTCGAAAATCAAATTTTTATGCTTCTATAAATTCATTTAGAACCTCTGAGTTCTTTTGAGATTTTAATCAACTTTATAACATATGTTTGGTTGGCCATTTGTTGATAGTAGATACTTGTAACGACCACGGACTTTCTCCTACAAGTTTCTCGCCTAGGGATTATTCTATGAACCGTTAGCATACGTACTGTCCATTAGGTTCCTCCCAAATTGGATTTCTATCGTGTCCCTAGTGATTTGAATCTTTGACCTCTTCCTTAAGAGAGACTTATATTGAATGTTGGTATCAATTAGAAAACTTGCCAAATTGGTACCAGAATTCACCATAAGTTTCTCTTAAGGATGAGGTAAAAGGTTCGATTCGATGGAGACGCGAAAGAAATCCAGTTTGAAGCCCAACCCCGTGAACAATACATAAGCTAACGGTTACGAAATAGCCCCTGAGTGAGAGGGGCGAGAGGCGAGAGGACCTGTGTGGGAAAGTCCGTGATCGTTAAAAAAAAAAAATGCTTGATTGGGCCCCAAGCTGATTTTTTTTCGCGTTTCCAGCGATTCTAACATTTGACCTCCTCCTTGAGAGAAACTTATAGTAAATGTTGGTATGTATGCTAACTGTGGGGATGCGAAAGAAATCTCTTATGGGTCCAACCTTCAGTAAATAGTACGTATGCTAACAGAACACGGAACAACCCCTTAGCGAGAGGTTTGTAAGGGAAAATCCGTGATTGTTACAATACTAGTAAGTAGATATATGTCTTAGCTATCATGCTTGCTTGTTATCCTTTTGCATTGGAACTTATTGATGGTTAAAATGTTATGATATGGCAAGTGCCTAAAATATGAAATATTCATGGAACTCTGAAATTGGTGCTTGGACAGGGTTAATCATATGTCCGATTGTGAGTGGCATCATAGCAGTTGGAAACTCGGCAGTGGTGATTGGACTTTGGCCCGCCCATTTTCTTTGGACTTACTACTGTGTAGCAAAGTGTGTTTCCACTTCACTGTCTTGTCCTAAAATTTATTTAATTTTTTGTAACATTCACAATTCTGACACAAATCACAATTTAGTCATTTCAAGTTCTTCACAATCTTGATTGATGATGATTTGGCATTCCAAACAGAAGCAAGAGGCTAGGATGGATTTTAAAGATTATGGTATTGTTATCACTGCTAATTCCCTTGATCCTCTGGCCGATCTTTGCAATTCTTGGAAGCATCCTTGGTGGGATAGGGTATGGTTTTTTTGCTCCCCTGATTGCAACTTTTGAGGCTGTTGGAGAAAATGTGACTGACAAATTCTACCACTGCTTTTCTGTGAGTTTCCATCTCTACTTCTTTATTGGATCTTCGTCTTTTTCAAGATAAATCTGTAGTTTTATTATGCTTTCCTTGTCTGATTTATGCAATAAAGTACTTCTTTTTGCTACCTTATGTTCCTAAAAACTAAGAATGATTTATGAACGATGCTTGTTGTTATTCTAAGTGATTTATGGACCATTTATAATGCTTACAAGGGAGAAGAAAAGGAAAGTACGGTATTCTATGGTTAGAATTACTCCAATAAGTCAATTACTAATTCTATGAAATTATTATATTTAGACATATTCAATGAATTAGCAAATACTTACAGAAATAAATACAAAGTCAACTAGACATAAAGTGGGAACAATGTATTAAATTGAATCCTAGCACACACAGGTTGTATAATCATACACTCCGGTTATCAAGTGTTCTTCATTGTCTCCATGTTTTTGATAGATTGGAATGGTTGAGATTAAATCCTCTTGGTTATAATGTTGGCAGCTGTCATGCAAAGTACTTATAAGGGTGCATATTTATGCACTAGCTAGTTTCTCCTTGGTGAAATGACTATTAACTTCAACCTTTGTTAGGTCATGTTGAATTGGATTGCGAGCTAGAGTTATTGCTGACTTATTGTCACCAAAGAGCTTCATAGAACCTTCTGAGTCGCAAGAATGATTTTGTCTATAGAAGCTCCCATAGCCCATGCACCATGGTCTAATTCTGCTTGGCTCTATACTAATCACGGGTTGTTTCTTACCATAATTTACAAACCCCCCCCCACCCCCCCCCCCACCCCAAAAAAGGAAAAAATAAAAATAAAAACCCACAAAGAACTTAAAATAGTAAGATGTTGACCTCATGTTAATGACTATTGCAAAATAGGAATCTGTGTTAAACTAAATTGTCATCCTCCCAGTTTGTGAAACAAAATACAAGTGCCACAGGATAATTTCAAGTTAACTGAATAACCACCTCCGTGTTTACTCCTCGGGATTGTGCATAAAACTGGTGTATCAAACTCATACTATATGTTATATCTGGTTTAGTATGTAATCGGAGAATCAACTTATGTACCTAGCAGTGATAGCTCTCTCTCACTCACTCGCGCGCACAACAGCAAGGACAGAGTTCTCTGAACAGGTTTTTGGAACATTCATTTGGAAGATGAAGGCTCTAGTACATTTGCAAAGTAATTACTCCAGAGGAAGGTAGGCTCTAGGTACAAAGTAATTTTGCAGCTTATAAATAGTTTTTAGGGGAGAAAGGAAAGGAACTATCCTATTCTAGGCCAAAAATTACTCCAGTGAACCAGCCTTTAATTGAAGGAAATTACTCCAGTCAATCAGCCTTTTATTAATGGAAATTATTCTACATGAGGCCTAGAATTACTCCAATAAGTTAGCTATTAATTCGACTAACTAAATACCAAGTCAACCGTACAGAAAAGAGAGGAATCCTGAATCAAATCCCAACTCATACAAGCTGTATTTTCTGGATTTATGTATGACTCTTAGTTTGGTTTGCAAGATGTCTCGACTGATATGTAAACAGCTTTGTTGTTTTTCCAATAATTATTGTGACTAGGTTGAGGTTTAATGATGCATGGTAACAGTTGTGTTTTCAACTGGTTCTGTGGCATCTGTTTTAAATGTTTTCTCAAAACTATTTTCCATTGATTGACAGTTTGCAAAATTATCAGGATGGTTGTCGTTCAACTCTTGAATGCAGCTGTACAGTGGTTCGGGATTTTACAGATTTTTGCTTCCACTCCTACTTCTCCTACATGGATGAACTGAGTGAAGAAGTGCACGAAGATGAGAAGCCTATCGACATAAAGTGAGATAATCATGACTCAAAAGAATTTTTCTTGAAAAGTTAAATATATAAGGTATAAGCATAGATTTTTTATGTTGTCAACTTCAGGTTAGCAAAGCTCCCGAGCTGTCTTTTGGTTTCTGTGTTTGCTATTCCTGTAGATGTTCCTCTCATCTCTGCAGTTGCTCTTTGGAAAAGCCCATACATGTTATTCACAGGGTGGAAGAGGCTATTAGAGGACTTGATAGGGAGGAAAGGTCCATTTCTGGAGACTGTGTGTGTCCCATTTGCTGGCCTAGCAATCCTTTTATGGCCTTTAGCTGTAGTAGGAGCTGTGATGGCTGCTTTCTTCTCCAGCTTCTTTCTTGGTCTTTATGGTGGAGTTGTTGTGTACCAGGTTATCAGTTTCTTTCTCCAGACTCCCCCTTTTTTTTTCTCAATCTAAAAGAGAAAATGAGAATCTTCCATTTTCTTTTGCATGATGATCACAGTATTTAATTTTAGAATTAAGAAGGTAGTTGGACATTCGTGTTCATTATATTCTAAACAAAAAA
Organism: Forsythia suspensa; assembly: GCA_023638005.1. Taxonomy (NCBI): domain Eukaryota; kingdom Viridiplantae; phylum Streptophyta; class Magnoliopsida; order Lamiales; family Oleaceae; genus Forsythia; species Forsythia suspensa. Next base: position 744,541 of record CM042667.1, read on the forward strand.
ATTTATGAGTCTGCAGGAAGATTCTCTTCGCATGGGACTTGCCTACATTGTGGCAGTAATATCTCTGTTCGATGAATATGCAAACGACTTACTTTATCTGAGGGAAGGGTCATGCTTTCCCAGGTATCTTCTAAGACAGATTCTCTCTTACTTCTTCCTAGTGGGGAAGCACACTGTTCTTACCTTGACCTTCTTAGAGAGAAGTTTCTCAATATAAACAACAAACTTGATCAGTGGATCTGTGTGACAGCCAGGCCTCGCTACCGCAGAAGCATGAGTCCTTCCGATGGCCTTGAGAGAAGAAAGTCACTTGACAGGAAAGTTGGAGGAGAAGGCTCACGCAATTCAAAGCTAGTTTCAGAAGGATCAAGAACGTTAAAGCAAGTAATTCAACAATACACCGCAATGCAGGTGCGTTGTCTCTAGAATTTAACTTGAAGGATCATCTGTTTGGGGGCATTTGGAATTTCAATATGGCAATGTGCCAGGTATGGGATTGGCTCTTTAAGTCTTGCGAAATTAATGGAAAAATTCTCCTCCGAGAAGGTCTGATAAATGCCAAAGACATTGAGGAATGTATTCTGAAGGGAAATTGTAAAAAGCTGGGCATCAAGTTGCCTGCTTGGTCCATTTTGCAATGCCTTCTTGCATCAGCGAAGTCTGGTTGTTCTGGTTTGCTCATCTGTATGTTCTTAATCTGGATTCAAGTTAGTTTTTGGTGGATTAGTTATTCATTTTGAAAAAACAGTGAGGTTTTATATTTTCTTCTAGCTGATGACTTGGAATTGACCTGGACTAATCGGCCAAGAGATAAAGTTTTTGATTGGTTCATTGGGCCACTCTTAACCATGAAGGAGCAGATAAGGGGGCTTCAACTGGAGGAAAATGAGGAAATTTGCCTGAAAAGGCTGATTATGGCATGCAAAAACGATAGACCCGAGGAATGGGATGAGATGGGATTCCCATCCAGTGACAATGTGAGAAGAGCACAATTGCAAGCTGTAATTAGGAGGTCAGTGATGACAGTCCAAGATGAAAATATCCTCTTTGTTTCAGTTAACTGTGCTTTGTGTACCATTTCTTTGCCTACTTCACTCGTGCAGTGCATGTTCCTATTTTTGGCCTACTGGTAGCATTTTTTGTGTCTTTTTAATGACTTATTTCTTCCCATAGTTGCATAATGAAGCCACAATCAGCTTTGAGCCCTTGGTCATGTTTAATTCATGAACAAGAACTTCTGATTTTGACTCAGATATAAATATCATGCTGCTGCATGCCAACCAATTTTCTGATTCGTTTCCACAAAGTAAAGAAAAACACGTAATAAGATTAAGAGGCTGGAGGCTTTCCGGTAATTTCTCTTTGTGAAGGCTGTCCACTTGAAATGGCTCCATGCAGCTAATAAACTAAAATTCTTTGTTCAAGATTGCTATCCTAGAATTTTTTGTCGACCAACTGCATGTATATTAGGAAGAAGAAAATCTCTCACATATGCTGAAATTTTTACAAAAGTTGAAGATATTGTGGCCTGTTCAGGTTTGTTTAATTACAGTGAGATAAGAGAATTTTCTGATAATTTTGGGAGGTTTAATTGCATCTTTTGTTTTTCCCAAGTAGTTTGGAAGTATCAATGGAAAACTTATGAAGTAGTCTTAATACCTTATAAAACCACCTTGATAGTCTTTTATTCATTTATATATGATCTCTAAATTATTAGTATAACAACCCAAATTATAACAACCCATAGCTAAGCTTGGTATTGTTGATCCAAGGTCAACAACAAGTCAACAATGTAAACTCAGTCTATTCCCAATAGATTCAAGGTTGACTACAAGAATATTTTTCCAGAACTCTATTTGACCCACCACTGGATCCTATCGATCCAATGAAACCTAATCTCTTGCAACCACATCAGGCAATTTTAATTTTGGTCTCCTCTTTCTCTTCTAACTTCTATTAGTGGGACTTGAGCACCTTAATTTATCCCTAGACCGTGTCACCTCTCCTTGTCTGTGTGTTCTTGTTTCTTGTTTTTATCCATCCTAGTGTGGCTACACATTCACTACAACATTGTCATTTTTTTCTGTATTCTGTCGATAGGCTTTCGTCCTTCAACAATGACCTAGGACATGGCACTGTGATACTTAGCTAATCTAAGAACTGCTTTATAGAACTTTCAACTTTAATAGTTATCATCAAATTACATAAAATCCATGCCCCACTTGTCCATATGGTTCAACTTGCTTTAGTCTTATGCATTACATCATTTTCAACTCCTATTTTCTTACTAATAATTGAACCTTAATATCTTTAACAATCGCCCTTTCTAACAATATAACCCTCTACAGTGACTTAACTGTCATCTGTATTCCTACTATAACTGAAAATATACCAAGTATTTGTCTAAATTATTAACATAAACTTTTACATTCAAGGTGATTCTCCAAATTTTTAGATTAAATTTGTCAATTATGGAAACGGTGGATACCATACATAATACCCCATCTTGGACATGCCTAGTAAGTTCATCCATGATTGGAGCAAAAAAATAAGAATTTGGGGCAAAGCTTTGGTGCAAACCTACAGTAATAGCAAGTTTTCTCTTCATATGCTTTTTCTATATCAATAGTAACTACATGCGAATCTTGTTTCTTCTCTTTATACTTCTCTATGAATCTCTAAAGTAATTAAATGAATTCCAGAGTAAATCTCTCTACCATAAAACCAAACCGATTCTCCGAGAACTTTGAATGCACCTTTATCTGTGCTTAGTCACCCTTGCCCAAAATTTTACTAACTCATATGCTCAATACATTTAATTTGTAAAATCTTGAATGTTATCCTTATTTTGTAATTAATGTGAGCATTGTCGTTCCATCACCATATTCCCTTTGGGTTATCTTTTACCTTTTGAACTTTCTGAATACCTCCATTGCTAGGTTTCAAATTGAGGTAGCAACCTTACGCCACATATCTTAGTGCATGTTTGGCTATGCTTTTTTGGTCAAACATTATTTTTATTCCACTTTTTATCCAAACATTCCGTAGGATCCACAACTTATAATCTACAAAAAGCTTTACCAAACATACACTTAGTATCTCCATCTATATGCATTTTGCATCCTACCAGACTCTCTAAAATTGAAAATCAATTGTTTTTCACCTTGTAGGGTCTCCCATTTCTACCCTGAACTTGAACCTCTTTGGTTCTTCTTTTCTGTTTCTTAGTACCACATAAAACATGACTAACCTATGTTGTGTCGTTACATTCTTATCTGGAATTACCACAAAATCATTATACAATGACCTGGAAACTATAGGACTACACTTTTACCAGTTCTATCACTTATTAGGAGAGAGTCTCTTTCCGAAGCACATTTTCAGTAACATCAAATCTGAGACTATTCGAAAGTTCAAAGTATTATTGTGTATTTCATGTGATCTGAAAAGCCAAAATTTCTGTTTACTCCTTCCTTTTCCCACATTACAATTCAAATCTCTACGACAAAGATCTCAACTAGGATAAGTTGAATCTACCCATCCATGTTCCAAACAGTTGCTTTGTTGTCTTGTGTATTCCTAATCGAGGACCATACGTGCTAAAAACGATAATACACTCCTTTAAAAGAAGTCTTAACTATTATATTTCTATTACCAACTCGTTTAACTTCAACTGTTATCTTTTAAACATGGATTATGATTATCCCTACCCCATTTTTATTCTTTTCCTTGTTGGTATACCAATTTGTAATCCAGTTTTAATTATTTCACCTTCTCTCCTACCCCTGTTACATCTTGTATGCAAGTTGTTGATTTTGATCCTACGGATCAAATGTATTAGTTCTAAGCATTTTTTTTTTCTGTAGTTTATTTATATTCCAAGTTGTTAACATCCCCATCTCCGTCCATGAAGTGATACATCGCTCATAGGGTATACCTAGTCTCTTGCTGCACATTGCTAATATAGGAAGCCATGACGAAATGTGTAGAAGGATTCATGTTATAAAATGTGATGAAGTTTTGTTCTGATCAACCTATTGCAACCCTTCTTCATTCGGGCTTGGGATTGGTTGTGAAGATATATGATGGAGGATGATGAATCACCATATACATGAGTATGAGGATTCTGTTACATTTCCTGCATATTGCCGTAAACAAAAAAAAAACAAATAAAGAAATTATCAGGATAATGAATTCAAACACCAGAAACTTGGTGTTCATTCTTATCTATTTCCATATTTAATCTTTCTAGCCAACTGAAAAAATAGACATTTCCATAACAAGTTTTATTAGTTCAATTCTAGATTGTAAACCTGCTTAATATTATAAAGCTTTCGATTAACTCTAGATTACATGTTTCCATTTACACAAACTTGTGCTAAATGTCAACTCGTGATTGGCATGATTTCAGAGCGGCCTGTGCTTTGAGCATATCATATCATGCACATTTGAGCTTGTTCAATTAAATGTTCCAGGAAAGTTATCTGGTGGCATGAACAGAGTATTAGATTCTTTCTGAATTTTTGATCTCTGTGTTGCATAACGGTTGCTCAAGTGCTACACAATTTAACTGTTATCTTTAGCTTGAATTAGTGTACCTAAATGCATGCTTCTATACAACAGGCTGCAAGGAATTGTTGGTTCCATGTCCCGGATACCGACATTTAGACGTCGTTTCAAGAATTTGTTGAAGCTGTTCTATATAGAAGCTTTCCAGACTGGTCTCCTGGTGGATCATCCTGCTGGTTTATCAAATTCTGGACTTGGCAGCAGATTCAATCAAAGAGGGAACAGAAAAGATAAGGATACAGAGGACTGTAATCAGATTGCTGATGACATTTTAAATGCAGTGTGATTATAAATCATGAATATGTTGAATGGCTGGACTTTCTCCAGCAACTTATGATTACTGAGTATTATTTTTTCTAGTGCACATTGTTCATTAACTTGTATATTTTAGGTCTGTTTGTGCAACATATGATGATGTGATGTTCTACATGTATATAGTTGAAAGTATTGGCAAAAAGGTTTGTGATGATTGTGTGCATAACCTTGTACAACTAGGCTGGGTTGCTCAGTTTGCAGCATTCCTATCTCACGACTTACTGATGGTCGGGCAGCGATGGGAGATTGTTCGAGGATAAACAAGTTGAACGAGCTCAGCAACATGTACAGGTGTGGTATCCATGTATGCAGAAACTTTTTGTATTAGTATAAAACAGCAATCATTGAGTAAAAGTTGTCTGCAGCAGACCTGACTAATGACTCAATGTTGAATTGAAGGATAAACATCATATAGATTGGAGAGTATTTCAAAGTCGTCTTTATACTACTGCTTGTTCATATGGTATTTTGTGTTGGAGGTCGAAAATGATTTTGAGAAAAAAAGAGTTTAAAAACTCTACCAAACGTGTTCTTAATATTTAAATCAACACTAAAATAGATTTAAAAGATAAATAAAAATCTCCTTGCTTTATATTAGTATCGATGTAATATAATCAAGCCCTTTGATCTTGATCCTATGTCACTTCAAGAGTGTAATATGATGTTTTCGATCTTAGATTCGATCAAAAAGATCATGTCATTATCTTTTGCAAATCCAATGCTCTCTGTGGATTGTCAGTACTGTCTGGTGGTAATGTACACTGTTCCATGTGAGTTCTGTTAAAAATTCAGATTATTGCATTATGATATTTTGTTGATACTGTAAAAATGCAACTTTAATCGAATACGTGACATTTTCATATAATTGTTGTGTATAGATCAAACCAATTCATGATTCTTGTAAGTATTGAACAAGTTAAGTTTTCTATGTTTGTTACTTCATCGTGATATGAATTGAATTTTAATACCGAGTATTGGTCATTAATAGTGTTATTCATCCTTTATGAAAACAGTGTTGCATTGAATTTGTCTGATTTTGCTAATTATTCCATTTTATATACAGAATCTTGACGCAAAATGATAATTTTTTTTTTCTTATATGATTAATCGAATATGTGACATTTCAATATAATTGTTGCTTATAGATCAAACTAATTCGTGATTTTTGAAAATGTTGAACGACTTATTTTTCTTATGCTTATTACTTCATTGTAGTACGAATTGAATTTTAATACCGCATATTGGTAATTTACATTCTTATACATCCTTAGCTACCCATTTTAAATATGCAATGGTGGCTTTGAATTGAATTTGACTAAGAGTATTCTTTGTGCGTGCTTAAAAGTATTTATTTTAAATATGCAATTGTGGCTACTTTGATTTTATATCCATCCATTGACTATAAAAAGTAGGGCTAAATAGATTAGTTATTCTATATATATAGAAGAATCTTGATATTTGATATATTTACAGGATTAGTTACCTACAATTTATTAGTAGTACGATATTTACAATTCTACCTACAAATCTATTAGAGATGTTTATGTGAAGAATGCAGATGACTCGTACCAAACCGATTGTCGATATAAAACATGACCGCATGCTACCACCTTTTTACTTTCCCTCACTAAAATTTTTATTCTTTTGTTGTAACAAATCAATCGTCGATATAAAATATGATTGTAGATATCATAATAATGAATTTGATGACATGTCAGTTGAAACTAACGAAAACCTCATATTTTTGTACCAATCATTAAATTTTGACACGTTAGCTCAATCTCAAACATAATTTATAAAAACATTTGAAATCGACTCAATTGAAGATGTATTTTGATGAATCTTAACAACAATTTCAGATATGGAAGAAACTCTTGTTTTTTTTTGTTTTTTTTTCCTCATTTTTCCTCCAATAGTCGAATGAATTTTTTAAAATTTATTTTTCAATTTTAATGTATTTGGAAAAAAACAAACTATTCAAATTTCTTTATAAATGTTGAACCCCAACTTTGAGAGCCTCCGCCACCTCTGCCTTGGGGAATTTTTGTGAAGATGTAAATAGCAAGATGTCTTGATGGAGTAGGGTTGAAAGTTTCCTTTTTAAGCGCTTCTTACAAGGAAATCTCTTCATACCAAATGTAGAATCGAACATCCACCATGCATGTTGCCGTGAAGTTGAGATTATCTCACTCTCGCTTTTCAACCAACCGAAGTATATGTCCAGGGGTATTCAAACTTTTTTATAATTGATATTTGAGATGGAGTTTGTGTCAAATTTTGAAAACTGGATGAAAATGTGAAAATTTAACTTACATGTCATCAAATTTGTTACATCATTTGAAGGCGCCCAAACTGAATGCTTTGATTGTTGTTAAATTAAAGTCAAGTATTGTAAGTTCAGTGACTTAACTAACTAAATCCATGTAGATTGCCTCGTACGCATATGTTAGTTCTAACGGTCATCGCACAAAAGAAATTATATTAAATACTGTTAAAATTAAAGTTAAGTGATCGAATTATTTTCAATTAAATTAATTAATTGCAGTTTAGATGAAAGTTGATATTGATGACCTTGAATACAATTAATCTTAGATTCAATATATTAAAAGTTATTTTGTCTAAAAAGAATTTGTTTTATGTTATATTGTGTCGACTATCAAACTTAGCACGGAAATTTGAATCATTCTAAATCCACTAACACACACTCTCTCTCTCACAAGTTTATAAGCCAATCTAAACATAATCCAAAACACATGCTTCATTCAACTTTACACTTGGTGAATCAAAGCCGATTTATTTGTCAAAATATTCGACCAAAAGATGCAAAAGAAAAAGAAGAGACCTTTTTGTGAGGAAAGTGGGTCCCACAGAGGGCCTAACTTTACATTTCATGAAAAGGACAGGTCCCACATCAAATCCTGATTCTCTCTTTTCTTGCACTTTTTATCCCTTTTTATCATTATTTTATTGTTAATTCTCAAATGTTTTTGTCAGAATTCAGACTTCAACTGAACATGGCATAATATAACACTAACCTTCTTTCTGCGAATTATCTGTTCTGGAAAGGTCTGATCTTTTCTGTTTTAGGGTTTTATGCGTGCATGAAAACTGCAGTTCCTGGTGTACTACTTTGTGTTTTGGCTGCCTTCCCTGCTAAATTAGGTAAATACAGACGTTCTTGGGAAATGGGTTTGGTTTTTTCTTTTCTTTTCTTTTCTTTGTGGGTTGCTTATTATTTTTGAGCTCTTTGAGAAAAATTGTTGGGGAATCCAACTTTGGGTGCCTTGGAGTTTTCGTTGAATTTTTTGAGGAATAATACTCTGAATTACGTTTTCTGCTCATAGCTGAATTTCTTTTCTCCAAATGTTTCCGTGCAAGATTTAATTACTGATTTTGTTCCTTGTTATCATATGTAATGTAAAAAAGTTAAATGCACTTTGTGTTGTTGATTTTATTCCTGTCCAGTTTAAAAGTTAAAATCATTTTCTATGTAGTTTTCCGATTAGAAACAACTGGGCTGTAATTTGTCTGAAATTCTCACTTTCCGTTTGGATTCTTGATTCTTGATTCACAACATATTGGAGTACCTTTTCCCCTTTTTATTCTGAATAGGTTGTCCGTTATTCCTTTATTAATTATTTTGTTATATATGTTACATTGTGACACTTATCAGCAGAGAATTTGTTCTGTCAGAGTGGGAATTTTAATTAGTCATATTTTGGCTTGCAAATCCCCTTTCTTCCACTGTTTAGAGAAGGTAAATTTCATTCCTGGACTAATTCCAGTACCCTTCTCTATCCTGTCATTATGCAGAAGGTAGCACATAGTTAAATTTCTGAATTTTAATTATTTTTCTCCGCTGATGCTCATAGTTTATTATTTCCATTTGTCTTGATTTCATTTTCACCTGTTAATGTAGACTCGTTCACCAAACAACGAAGAAAGTGCGTGGATGTTCTCCGACTTCAATCATCTCCCTGTAAAACAACCTGTTTATGATCTTCTTAAAGTCTGCTTTTTGTCAGTTTGACTCAATTGTCTGGCTGAAAGTTCGCAAAATGCAGTGTTGAAGGGAGTAGTCTGATTGAGAATAAGAATTAATTGAAGCATGGGTTATCTATGTGATTTCTGTGCAGAGCAAAGATCCACTGTATATTGTAGGTCTGATGCAGCTAGCTTATGTTTGTCTTGTGACCGTAATGTCCATTCTGCTAATCCCCTTTCAAGACGTCATTCAAGGACACTTGTGTGTGAAAGATGCAACACCCAACCAGCATATGTCAGATGTACTGAGGAGAGGATATCTCTTTGTCAGAATTGTGATTGGATGGGGCATTCTGGCTCAGATACGAGTCCTGCACATAAGAGACAACTGGTTAATTGTTACTCTGGCTGCCCTTCAGCCGCAGAACTTTCTGCAATCTGGTCGTTTCTGTTAGATTCCCCTTCAGTTGGAGATTCTACTTGTGAGCAGGGGATGGGTTCAATGAGCATCACTGATAACGGGCTGAGGGATTGCCAAGGTTCCCAAGAAAAGAATGATATTCAAGATGCATCTGTTGAATTGGAAACTAATGGCTTATATGATATGGATGTCAATAAATCAACTGTTTGGATGGGATCACAAGTGCCTTTGTTGGACCCGAAGCTACATAACATAGAACAGACAGCTGGATCTTCTAATCCTGCTTTGCCCATGGTAGCAAACGATTCCATACATTTTGTTTTGAAGAGCTATAGAACTTTTTCTCAATTTTTCCAGCCAATTTTTCATCAATTTGATGTACTTTGATGAACATTCCTGAGATGTAGGAAGAACAGGAGAGCTACTAATATGTCGTCTCATTTGATCTAGTTGGCTGCTGGCCTACTCAGCAAAGCGCGAACCTTGCCATCATGAACTGTCCATGCAAATTTATACTTGGCCTGTTGTATTGTGGCAGTTCTAGTACATAGCAGACTAGTTAGGTGCTTTAAGGATGATGAAACCCTAGTTGAGTGACTACCACTCCTGGAAAAAAGTAAAAAAGAAAGAAAGATATCTTGACTGCTGGAAAATGTTGGGCTCATTTTTTTTTTCTACTGGAAGATTTTATGATCTTTCTTCTCTGGCCCTGTTGCAAGTAGTTTGCACTTTGCAATGCCTCAAGAATTTTAGATTAGAATTTTGGGGTTCAGATCATGCGAAAATACAAGATTCTCTACTTATAACCAACTCATGTGAAATATAGCATGATATAATATTCCAAAGAACTATTTCAACTCCAAGTTGTTTTAGGCACAATCATCTTCTCTTTACTGTAAGTAAATTATTGTATCTGTACCTGTCCCTCATTTACTGTTTGAATACCTGTTATTGGCTAATGGCCCTTGAACATGTATTTAGAAATTAATCAAGATTGCTTTCTTAACGTGTCAATACCTGTGATCTTTTTCCAATGACAAAGCCTGAATGCATTTCAATTTTGTTTTCCATGTCTGGAAGAATTCTAGCTCCGGATTACCCCTCGAAGATAGAACTTGTTGGTTGTAATTAGTAAAAGAAAAACTAGTAGGGAAGTATTTGATAGTATGAGTATGTACTTCAGCCCACGGATTTATCATTTATCGAATTGAAACTAAAATGGTTTGGGCTTTTCGTGTTTCCCCAAAAGGAGGAGCAACTTACAGAGGAAGGTTATCATGATTAACAGTCACTTATCTTTTACTCTTTCATAAAAACATTAAAAATGCCTTTTGTCACGTCTTTGCAGGCCTTCCCTGGAACAAAAGGACCTGCGTTTTACGAGGGTGATGGTTTGTATGATAATTTCAATATGGACGAAGTTGACTTGGATATTGAGAACTATGAAGAAATTTTTGGTGAAGCTCTTGATAATACTGAACAGCTGTTTGACAACGATGGGATTGATGACTTATTTGGGATGAAGGACATTTCTGGCTCCAACTGTCACAGTGCTTATGCAGCTGAGGTGATTCTAAAAAATGGGACACTATCTCATTGATTCTGTTGCATATGACCATTGCAATTTAGTAGTAAAGACATGTTTTTTTTTTTTTTTTTTATTATTATTATTATCATTTTGAATTGTTGCTGAAAAATTCCTCTTTACCGTGATTCTTATATGTCGATTTTACACAATAAAGATTAGGAGTTAAGAGTAAAAAAGTTGAACATAAAAGAAATTAGATGAAGGGTGTGTTTGAAGCATGGAAAATGAAAATATTTTCCAGAGTGGGAAAATAAATTCCACTATCTAGCAAGAAAATTTTTCAAGAAAGAAGGGATGCTTGTACCTAGAAAATGTATTTGCTTTTCCATGTGCCAATCAAACAACAAAGTGGGAAAATAAAAGTGTTTGATTTGACAAGATTTTTCCATGAAGTGACATTTTCCATGGAAAATGTTTTGTCGGGATGGATGTACTTGTACAGTTGTACCATTCTTGTCAAGTACTTTTAGAAACAAAAAACTTTAGAGCGTTCCTGTGAAAGAAAGATAATGTGCTCATGTTGAAATATAAAAAGAGAGTCCATGGTGTAGTTCTATTGTGTTTTTATTTTTCACTACGAGGTCAATACTACATTAAAGAGGTATTAACATGCATGGCATGGGAATTAAACATTTTTGGAACTATTACTTGGACATTTGTTCACATATGAACAGTTCCAAATAATAAGTATATAAAAAGCTGATCATGTGATGTTGGCAGAATGGAGATCAAAGAGACTTGAAAATTTAGGCGCATATGTGGTGACTTGAATGGGCACTGTTTTAATTGGTTAAACTCAAACTCGATAAATTTGATGATATTATGCCTGTGATAGAATCTACGTTTATATCTTTTCTCAATAATTGTGGATAAAAACAAAGCTCCTCAGATCCATGTTGTAGGGATGGACAGTTTTTCGTGATGTCATTATTATCTGAAGTATGAAGGTTTCCAGTGTTGTAATTACACTTCTAATTCATCATCTCTCCCATTTCTACTCTAGCAATTAGCCATCACTAATGATCTTCCCAGTTATTCAGTCCTCTGAACTCATTGAACATCAAAACATAAACTTTGTATCTTATTATAGCACTGATTTAATTGCCATGCCCCTTAGGATTCTTAGAATCTTCAAAATTCTTGGTGCTTGACTTAATTAATCCTAGTTGCTAAGTGTAGGTGAATCTTTGACTGGAACTCAGTTCTTGAACCTACTACACTCTCTCTCTCTCTCTCTCTCTCTGTGTGTGTGTGTGTGTGTGTGTGTGTTTATCACCGACCTTAGGGAGGTTTACTCCGCTACAAGGACAAAAAAAGTATTTTTTTGTATGTCACTACGTCTTCATGTTTTCAAACTAAAATCCATATATCTCTCTCAATTTCTCCATTTCTTCTTGTTGTTCTCCATATTCTTCAAAATCAAACCCCCTTCAAACAAAACTCTCCCTCTCTCTCAATCTTCAACATTCTTCTCAGCTCCTCAATCCATTAAAATCCTCTATAGTCGGATCCCACCGCAAAGAAAAGCGGTATACTAGTGTATATGTATGTGCATCTCTCTCTTTTCAAGAAAGAATCAACTTTAAATATTTCTGAAGTAATTCATCACATTGCATGCTGGTTGCTATGCTTCAATGCCACTGCCTATTCAAAGCCAAACTCTCTGTCTATATTTTCTTCACCAGCATCAATTCTCAGCTTCAGAAGGTTAATCAACATGCTATTAATTTTGATTGCTTATTCAATATTCTGTATTACCATGATTCCATATTTATCTGCCCAATAACTATTATCCATGTGAAAATGTTAAAACAGCAAGTCTGACATCATACTGTGCTGAAGTCAACAAGCTGCACAGAGCCTTTTTTCAATAACTGTATAAATGAACATCTGCTTAAAGATTTGTATCTTCAGATTGGCTAAGAAATTCACGTGAGATAACTCCTGCTTAAGAGTGGGGTTCGGTGGGGGCTTTAGTTGGTGGGTATGGGTGGCTTTTGGGACAAGAATGACAATCTTAAGTTCAATCATTATTGTCTGGGTTCTATTTAATTGGTAGTGGGGGTGATGAATCGGGATAACTCATGCCTGCATGATGTTTTCTCTCATTTGACTAAAGATGAGTGGTAAAATTATCATGGTCTGAGCTTTGGATCAATAGTGATAGGGAAATAGAGAATAGTTGGTAAAGCATTAACTATCCAATTCTTCTTTTTTGTGAAGGAATGAAGTGCTGAGAAAAACGTAGGCAATTTAGTTAATTACAATTATATGTTGGTGCTGTTCAGCTTCTTGCACTTAGTCACAAGATCAATATTTGTACATGGTGTAATATCTTGGTTGCCATATGGAAATTTACTTTTCTCAAAGAAAAAGGAAATAATAAGGAAAGGAAAGAAAGTATGGGAAGAGAGGTGAAGGTGAGTATTTCAGAACAATTTGAAAACTCCACGCAATTATCAGTGGCTACATTACTTTGACTCTTCTAAATGTATAAAGTACCCCTTGAACATCCAAAACTTGGAATAGGTTATGGTGCACTTGCCCAGTATTTTGCAATGATATCTGATGTAGGAAGTATGTAAAATCTTTTCATTTGTTCTTTAACTATTTCAGATACATTGGAATTCACATTTTGTACCATAGAAATAAAGGATTATAGTTCAAAATATTGATATTATGCAGTATACACATAAAATTTAGAGGCCTGACATATATATCCAGCATTTGGACATTTACCTGTCAAGTCCAAGTAACATAGACCATGGGAAGTTAGTATAGTGTTATTGAAAATATATCAATATATTGTGTCCTGAAACAATTCCAGTTGCATACGTTTAGTTTCATATTATGTGAGTGTCTGAATATTTTATAATGTCTCATGAAAAAATAAAATATTTGAGTTCAATTTTGTTTTAGCTTGTTTGCAATGTTTCTTCAATGTTTTACTTTGCCCAAATTCACATGGTTCATCTTCACACCTTATCTTTCTTTATTTCTTGTGTTTTCCATTTGCATTAACTTGCTTTATGCCAATGGATATGAAGATGACATTCCTGTTTTGAATGCTATGCAATTTGTTGAATTTAGTAGGATAGGAGAACTTGTGTTAAAGAAGTCTTTCTTGTCTAAGTTGTTGAAAAGATGATGATGGAAAATAAAGGGTAAACAGATGAATGAAGGGAAACACATAGGGTTGAGGAAAAATGATGAACAAATCTATTGGCATGGCTCATTGGTTCTGTTAATACCAGTTTTATATTCCACTGACAGAATGGTTCATAGAGTAAAGTTTCTCATACTTCATGTTTGGCCCTGGCATGGCAGTCGTCAAGTTTAGGGATGGCAAAAAACCACGATTGCCCTGATCCTCGTGGGGACGTACCCCGAACAAAGCGGGGATCCCCGGTTAATCGGGGAATCGGGGGCGGGGACGGAGAACATTGTCCCTCCCCGTACCCACCCGGTTGGTAATTCTATAATTAAATTAATTTTTTTTTATAAATTCAAAAAATGTATTAATGGGCTAAAATATTAAAAGGCCACAAATCCAATTCATGGCCCATTCAAATGTAAAGTCCTTTACTTATTTAGAGCATGTTTGGCTAAGCTTAAAAAATTACTTATAAGTAAATTTAAATATTAGTAAGCTTCAAAAATTACTTATTTTGTCCATAAAATAGGAGTTACTTTTTAAATAATTTTTTTTTTTAAATCTAAAACTAAGAAGAAAGTAATACATTCCTTTAGAAATAAAAGTTTACATAAAAAACTTGTGCTTATTTTTAAGATTAGGCAAACATGCTCTTAATCATATGTTGTCTACCACTTCCTGTTATAGACTACTTCAACATATTTTCTTAAAGAACCCGATATGGGATCCCTTCTTTTAAGTGTTGGGGCTTTAAAAATGGATTTTGTCCTACGTCGAAAAACTATCATTAGAGAAAGGAAGATCTATAAATGATGTAGTTCTATTTTATTCCTTTATGTATCAATTATTCAAGTGTTTTTTTAAAATTAATTTAGTTGTATCTATAATAAAATATAAAAAAAAAAAAAAATTATAAACAGGACCATAAATGGGGCAGGGCAGTTCCCTGCCCCGCCTCATTGCCTTCCCTAGTTAAGTTATTTATAGCCCCGTAAAATGCAACAAGCCTTGCATATATCTTATGAATTGAAAACTTCTACAAGGTTTAGCACTAATATTTAGGTATACTTCAAAGTCGAAACTTGTCGGCACCCGTGTATTGGCTTTGGAGGTTTGGAATCTGTAGGAAATGATTTGGAAACCCAAGAAAAAGTTCTCCAATTTTTATTTCCTACATAAATTTGGGAACTTTGAGTACACTCTTTGGAACCTCAAACGAAACTTTTAATCAAAATAATTGGAAATTTAGCGATCTTTTCTCAATCTCTATTGATCAATCAAGAATGTAAAGAAGAAAAAAATTGAAGAAATTAATACGATAACTTGAGTCAACCCTTTTTCTAAGCTTAATATTTGTTTGTTTGCTATGAGTAGAAATATTTTGTGACAGCATCACATATTGTATTAAATTCTTGATTTGACTGTTTTATTAATTTATTCTTCAACTGAATATTGAGTTGTTATATTAGTATTACTACAAATAAAATACTAATTTATAAAACATTTTCCCTGTGTTTTATGTCCTGCATTTTTTGTATATAAAAGCGTACATGTGTCGTGTTTCCCATTTCTGTTTCTGTGCTACATTGCTTGTATGTGTACCTGTTAGTTTATTATAATTTTAAGGTTTTTGAAATAATTCTTTGTTATAATTTATAAACTCTGTTGGATCATGTTGAAATGTCTAATTCATTTAGTATTATTCATTTCTTACTAGGGATCATCAGTTGGAAGGTTGAATGTGGCACAACCAGCATGCAGCAATGCAGCATCTGCTGATTCAATAATAAGCTGTTGGACGGAACCAAACTTATGTTTTATGAGGCAAGCACACTCTGGCCTCGCCGGAGAGGGTGTCACTGGAGACTATCAAGATTGTGGAGAACCACCACGGTGTCCTCTGGGTCCTGAAAGTTCCACACATTCTTCTAGCCGGAGTGATGCTGTAATGCGTTACAAAGAGAAGAAGAAGACACGCAAGTAAGATAAGATATCCACTGTCCTCTTGGTTACTATTGACAAAGATCTAATGTTAATTGATAAGTATAAGAAACAAAACAACATTGGAGAGTCCAATTAAATATGAAATCAATATCAAAAGATCAGAGATGAGAAAAAAAAGAAAAAAGCACCAAACGTCATTGATAAGAGAAAAAGACATGGGAAACTAATAGAATTAATGAAGAACAGCAATTTTTATTAATGAATTTCTCCTTTTAACTTTCGTCTAGATCTTTCGTCACTTCATTTGAAGGTGAAAGATCTAATAAAGTGCTCTTATAAACTAGTTGGAAGAAGTGGAAAGGGGGAAAATGCTGTAGGAATCCTATAGAGAGCTAGAAAAGGAGATGACAAGCAAGAGAGATGTTGGGTTTATAAGACAAAGGAAAAACAGAAATGAGGTAAAATGCAAAGTGATAGAGAGGAGAGGGGGGGAACCAAAAAGAAAAGGGAGTCAGTTAAACATACTCTATTATGTTAGTAAATAAAGGAAAAATTACAGCTGGGGTAACCAACCTATGCAAAGTAGAGCAGGTAGGTCCTTGACCTTCTATGCGTTGTATTTGGGTTCCAACATTTCAATTTTGTAGCACTTGCCACTTGGATCCTCAGCAGATCCATTTGATTGTTAAAATGTCACATGACTTACATGACTCACTTTTTGAAAGGGCAAAATGGGTAAACACTAATTCTTATGAAAAAGATAACTGATAAAGAAAGAGCAATGAATAAAAATAGAAAAGGAAAAAGGAAAAAATGAAAGAAACAAATTCAATCATTCAACTATCATTGTTGTGACTGTCGCCACCACAACTTCCCTACCTTCTCTGTTATTCCTGCACCTTTCCCTGAAACCTCTGCATCCCGTTGACATCACCCCCACCAAACCCACGCACCCACCCGCCTGCTCCACCTCCCACCCCAGCCCCACCCCCACCCCAGCCGCCTACAATCAAGAATTGGATTGGTAAATTTTGGAGATCCAATCCAATTTGATCCACGTGCAGTAATTTGAATTCTCTCAATATGTGGAGGTCCTCCATTTGGAATAGGTGCATTTAGCCATTTCTAGAACAATTACTATGGGTTAAAGTCTTTTCTTTTAATCCTCTTTTTCAAAAACTGAATTGGGTGTTTCTCTAGCAACTTTAAGAGGAGCCATTGATTGTAAGAGGGAACCATAGCCTCTAGTATATGAAAGTGCCAAAAAGCCTTGTTAGGCAGATGTTTGAGCCAGGCTCCAAGAAGTGTTACTCCTCCTGTCAAGGTGTGGAAGGAGGTGGGGATGGTGGCTGTGGCACGTGGGTTGCATGGTAGGCAGCTGTCCTTATTTTTCCATCTTTCTTTCTTTCTTTTTAATTTGTCAGCCGTGGCAACTTCCATCAATTCTAGTCAATGATTGGATATATAGATTTCAGAAAAGGGGAGGGACGGATGAAAGAATTCCGATAATATATAGTTTGCTGGCCACATTTGTTTCTTCAGAGATGAGCATGCATTTAGGATGGAGTAATGCTATGTAGCACTACAACAATGTTATGTCCAATAAAATGGGTTTCATATCCTTGATTGGACCTATCATTTAATGCTAATAATGTTGTCACGTAGAGCTGGTGCTAAGCACCAGTGGTGCTTCATAAGCATTATTGATTTGGGATGTCTTATCCCTTTCAAGTGGAATTATTAGATATTTAAATTTTAAATCATCTCCTTTTAGGCAGATAATGTTGTTTAACTGTGCCTGGGGATTAGTCTGTGTAGGAACACTAGTCTCTTTTCCTTTTCCATTTCCTAATATATTGTCTTTTAAATTCAATTCTTTAACAGATTCGAGAAGAGAGTGAGATACTGAATCTGCAAGTCAACTGGGTTGCATGGTAGGCAGCTGTCCTTATTTTTCCGTCTTTCTTTCTTTATTTATTTTATCTTGTTACTGTAATGTAATTAGTTATGGAAAGCTGCTTATTAGCTTAATTATAGGGATCCTAATTTATATAGTTTCCTAAGATAGTCTTATAGTTTTGTATATATATATGTAAACATTATTTCTCAAAAATATATGGAATGTAATACTTTTCCATCTCAATTTACATGGTATCGAGTCGAAAGTTTTTTTTTCTTTGTTCAAATTGTTTTTGGTCCTCACTGGAAATTAGCAAGAGTTAAGGTTACCATTTTGGGTCAATTTTAGATTGACATTTTTTCTTCTCACCTCCCGGTCTGGAAGGAGCGCCACCGCCGATCAAGACACACATCAAGTCCGGTGGCGGAATCGAACAGCGTGAGGCTCACGCGCCGTTAGTAGTGTTCGCTGGTTCCCGCCACGGCGGGCGCGGCGCGGTGTCGGAAAACCCTCCGATTTCTTCCTTCCGGTTCGCCTGCACTGCATACATCACCGCGTGTGCTTGGTTTGGTCGGTTGTCCGGACCTGTTTTTCGTGAATCCGGGCCCCTGCTCCACCTCCTTCCTTGTGCCGTGATCCGTAATTCTTCTTTTCTTGACATGGGGAAAAAATCGTTTTACGTCGATGTTATCCCCGTAATGTCAAAAATCACGGAACATAGACTCAATGGCTCTAATTATTTGGATTGAGCAAAACTGCTCGCCTTTATTTGCATGTAGTATTGACAAGGACGACTATATGACTAATGATCCACCTAAAGACGATTCTACACATGCATGGCTAAGAGAGGATGCTAGGTTATTCTTGCAGACACGAAATTCCATTGATGGGCGAGGTAATTGGTTTGATCAATCATTGTGAATTTGTTAAAGAATTATTGGATTATCCGGACTTCTTATATTCGGGAAAGGGAATATTTCCGTGTTTATGAGGTTTTCAAAAAGCTGCTCACCGCATGGAGAAACAAGACAAGTCTCTTATTAATTATTTTATGGATTTTAAGAGAACCCATGAGAGCTTAATATGTTGACGCCATATAGCTACCGATGTGAAGGTTCAAAGAAAAACAACGGGAGCAGATGGCTATTATGAGTTTTCTAGATGGTCTTCCTTCTGATTTTGAGACTGCTAAATCTCAGATTCTTTCTAGTTCTGAGATCTCTACTTTACAAGATGTGTTTAGTAGAGTACTGCACGTAAAAGTACTCCACTGCTCGTGATCAGTGGGCAACTTGTTAGTCAAGTAATGGTTACGAAGTCCGCCGATCACAAAGACAAAGGTGATAATAGAGGAGGACAATCAAACAGTTTTGAAACTCGAGCACCGGATTCAAAAGGAGTTGTGTGTTATTATCGCCATGAGCCTGTGGCATGTTAAGCGTAATTGTAGGAAGTTTTTGTAACAAAAAATCAAAAGCATCACCATGCTCATATCGCATCCAAAATCGATACATCCGAGCAATCCATACCGATCTCTCTGCAGACGAATTTGCTAAGTTCTCCCAAAGACCAAGAGTCATTAAAATCTTCATCCACCCTCGCCAACGCCATACCGATTCTGTAAACCCAACGATGTCTTATTTCATCATCCTCCAAACGGGTCATTGATTCTCAGTGCCACGGATCATACGATGTAACTCTAATCTCTTTTCTACTTTTAAGTCACATAAATCACCTTCGAACGTTACTTTGCGGATGGGTCCCCATCTTCGTGTTCTTGGTCCGCACCATTTCCCCAACCCCTTTGCTTCCTTTGTCATCCGCTCTTCATTTACCTCAATTATCCTTTAATTTGATGTCAAGAAGCCAACTCACTCGCAATCTTAACTGTTGTATCTCATTTTTTCCCGATTTCGCTTCTTTCGGGATCTTTATGACGAAGAAGATTATTGGTAAAGGACATGAACTGAGGTCTCTACATTCTCGACCCGCAGATACCCAAATCTATCGCTTTTTCATCGTCACTTCCTCGCTGAACACATCAGTAGGTTGGGCTATCCCTCTCTTCCCTTGCTCAAGACAATGTGTCCGCAATTTAGTAAAGTGTCTTCTTTAGATTGTGAGTCTTGTATTTCGCTAAACATCATCGTCTTAGCTCTAGTCCAAGAATCAATAAGAGAGCTAGTTTTCCATTCAATTAGTTCATTCGATGTTTGGGGTCCATGTCCAAAGACTGCCTAAAACCGGTTATAGGTATTTTGTTACTTTTGTTGACGATTTCTCTCACAGAACTTGGTTATATTTAATGAAAAATCGCTCGAGTTGTTTTCTATCTTTTGTGCTGCTTTGTCTTCGAGATTAAAACTCAATTTGATGTGTCTGTTCATACATTCATGAGTGATAATGCTAAAGAGTATTTGTCAAGATCTTTTCAAGCGTTACATGATTAAAATGGCATTCTTCATCAAACATCTTGGCCGATACCCCATCTCAAAATGGAGTAGCCGAACGTAAGAACAGACATCTTCTTGAAACCGCAAGAGCCCTTCTATTCCATATGAATGTTCCTAAAATGTTTTGGTCGATGCGCTTCCACAAGATGTTTTCTCGATTAATCGCATGCCTTCTCGCTCTCTCTTCGTGGTGAGTCCCCCTACCGTATCCTTTTTCCCAATAAATCATTGTTCCTATCGATCCCAAGATATTTGGTAGTACTTGCTTTGTTCGAGATGTTCGTCCTCATGTCACTAAACTTGACCCAAAATCTTTGAAATGTGTCTTCCTTGGTTATTCTCGCCCGTAAAGGTTATAGATGCTTCATCCTAGTCTCGAATAAGTATTTGGTCTCCGTGATGTCACCTTCTTGGAAGAAACTCCGATTTTCCAACATCTAAGCTCGAACGACATGGGGAGGATGATGATCCGCTAGTTTATACGATCACTTCCTCTCTGAACTCGCCGGACCCAGCTCCTTTCAAGCCTCCCATTCATCATGTCTACTCGACGCCATATTCCTCCCCGACATGTCTGTCGCCGGCTCCTTCGCCATCGATCCGATTCAGTGATGATCTTCCCATCGCCTCTTCGTAAAGGTACACGTCGGTGTGTTCATCCTATCTCGTCTTTATGCCTTATAATCATTTGTCATCATCTTGTTGTTCTTTTATCGCATCTCTCGACTCTATTTCTATTCGAAACTGTTCATGAAGGCCTCTCTCACTGGATGGCGTGAGTGCAACGATAGAGGAGATGAACGCTTTAGATGACAATGGTACTGCACTTAGTAGACTTACCTGCAGGAAAAAGTGCTATTGGTTGTAAATGGGTGTTTACGGTTAGGCGTCAATCCTCGATGGGTCGGTTGTTCGCTTGAAAGTCCGCCTCTTGTTGCTAAAAGGTTATGCTCAAACTTATGGTGTGGATTACTCCGACACTTTTTCTCCTGTTGCTAAATTCTCATCGGTCCAGGTTACTCATTTCTATGGTCGCCACTCAAAATTGGCCTCTACATCGCCTAGACATCAAAATGCCTTCCTTCACGGTGATCTTCATGAAAAGTTTACATGGAGCAACCTCATGGTTTTGTTGCTCGTGGGGAGTATAGGAAAGTTCATTGCCTTCGTAAGTCTCTATATGGTTTAAAACAAAGTCCTCGTGCTTGGTTTGGCAAATTTAGTCAAACCGTTGAGCAGTTTGGAATGAAGAAAAAGCAACTCGATCACTCCGCCTTCTACAAACAAACCGATCTTCGGCATCATTCGTTAGTTGTGTATGTGGATGATATTGTTATTACTGGGAATGATGCTGTAGGTATTTCATCTCTTAAATCTTTTCTTCATGGTAAGTTCCACACAAAAGATTTAGGTTGTTAAAGTATTTTTTGGGAGTTGAGATAACAAGAAGTAAGAAAGGAATCTTCCGTCTCAAAGAAAATATGTGCTTGACTTCATCGTTCGAGACGGGAAAATTGGGGCTAAACCATGAGTACTCAATGGTCCCTAATTTGCAACTTACAAAAGAAGGTGAACTGTTTGAAGATCCGAGAGATATAGGAGATTGGTTGGAAGTTGAATTATCTATGTGTGACTCGTCCGGATATTGCGATATTCGGTTAGTGTTGTGAGCTGAAATACATGTCATCTCCAACAGTTGATCATCGGGCGGTTGTCGAACATATTTTGTGCTACTTGAAAAATGCTCCGGACGCGGTATTTTGTACGTAAATCATGGCGACACCAAGATCGAGTGTTTTTGAGGATGTCGATCAGGGGGATCTAAGGAGGATAGAAGATCTACTTGTCTGTGTATCAAGGCTTTTTGTTGGAGGTAATCCGATTTCGTGGAAGAGTAAGAAGCAAAATGTTGTGTCACGATCAAGTCTTTGAATCGAGTATAGAGCTACGGCATGTCGTATGTGAAGTAATGCGGATATATCACTCACGAATGAAGTAGGCCTTAAGGCCTCAATACCACCCAATTGTGGTGTGATAACCAAGTCGCCCTTCATATCAAGATCTAATCCTCGTATTTCATGAAGCGAACCAAGCACATTGAAATTGATTGTCATTTTGTTCGTGAGAAAATTCAGCAAGGTTTGATTTCTCTGTGGTATGTGAAGACCGGAGATCAATTAGGGATATCTTCACGAAAGCTCTAAATGGGGTTCTGGGTGGATTATCTTTGAGCTAGGCATGATTAATATCTATGCACCAGCTTGAGGGGAGTGTTACTGAATGTAATTAGTTATGGAAAGGCGCTTATTAGCTTAATTATAGGGATCCTAATTTATATAGTTTCCTAAGATAGTCTTATAGTTTTGTATATATATGTAAACATTATTTCTCAAAAATATATGGAATGTAATACTTTTCCATCTCAATTTACATATCTCAAAAGTTCAGGTAGTGTCGTCTTTTTATCAAACTTTGACATTTCAACAGTCAAAAGCACAAAATCTGTTCGCTGGGACCCAAATGCTATAAAATTGAAAAGTCGGGGATCCAGATACGACAAATAGAAGATTGGGAATCTTACTTACTCTATTTGGCATAGGTTGAGGATCCCAGTTGTAATTTTCCTCGTGGGGTCAGCCGTGGCAACTTCCATCAATTCTAGTCAATGATTGGATATATGGATTTCAGAAAAGGGGGAGGGGACGGATGAAAGAATTCCGATAATATATAGTTTGCTGGCCACATTTGTTTCTTCAGAGATGAGCATGCATTTAGGATGGAGTAATGCTATGTAGCACTACAACAATGTCATGTCCAATAAAATGGGTTTCATATCCCTTGATTGGACCTATCATTTAATGCTAATGTGTTGTCACGTAGACTGGTGCTAAGCACCAGTGGTGCTACATAGCATTATTGATTTGGGATGTCTTATCCCTTTCAAGTGGAATTATTAGATATTTAAATTTTAATTCATCTCCCTTTTAGGCAGATAATGTTGTTTAACTGTGCCTGGGGATTAGTCTGTGTAGGAACACTAGTCTCTTTCCCTTTTCCATTTCCTAATATATTGTCTTTTAAATTCAATTCTTTAACAGATTCGAGAAGAGAGTGAGATACGAATCTCGCAAGTCAAGAGCAGATGTAAGAAGGCGTGTGAAGGGACGGTTTGTGAAGGTGGGGGATGCTTATGATTATGATCCATTAAGCAAAACACGAAGCTGCTGAGTATATATCTTTTGCCTTTGCAAATGGACGACGTGAATGACAAATTGTACGGTTGTATGCAGAGTAGTAGAGGTTGTGTCGAGAGGGCCAACTCCTGTACTTCGTCAACAAGATTTAAAATGCCATTTAACAACCAAGTTTAGACTGTTATTGCCTTGGTGAAAAAAGGCCTATATTTTGACTTCAGTTGAAGTTTAGAGAGAAAAAATTTGTTCCTGTTTAATTGGGACACAGCAGCTTCATTTGTGAAGTTTCAAGAATCATCATTTTGATATTAACAGGTCAACTAGTCTATGTGCAGAAGAAGTTGTCAACATTCAAAGCAGAAGAACCTTGCTATTGTAATGTATCTATTTTTTTTTTTTTCTGGATTATATGTATAGCGCATAAACAAAACTCCTTCGAGAAGGGCTTTAGCTTTCTCTTTGTCGACCTGTGGCTACTCAGGTTACGATTCATTTTTAATACAATGGAGGCAATTTCAATTTGCAAAAAACCAAAATTATGATGCTCTACCTAATTTTCGACTCACTGTACAAAGACATAAAGGTCAAAATTTGGCAGGTCTTTACGTGTGGGCCTTCTTATTTTAATTTTTTTCTTACAAAAATTAATAAAAAGCCAGAAAACTAAAATAAAGTGTTTGACTCGATGACTTGACTGACTGTGTCAAGAAATTTTTTTTATTTTTTTTTGCACGAACTAATCTTGTTTGGTCAAATAAAAAAATGCGACCTGTACCAAAAACCAGTCTAAAAGAAAATCGACCTAACTCAAATTAGAATAATTTGAAAAAAGGAAGTGAGTGGATTACCTTGATTCATTGTATGTGTCACACTAATAAGCATTAAAGTATGTAGGGTGACTAAAAATTGGGCATGATGTTGTTACCTTGTGATATTCACGTGGCACATATGGGTCTATGGGAAAGTTTGATTGTGATATCCTATCTATCAAAATTGGGGTTTGTTCATTGAATGGGTCATATATACAAAGGCTCCATTGATGTTAGGTTGTGATTTTCACATGCAAAGTGACAACCTTTGTCAACTTGTCAACTTGTCAACTCATTTCCCAATCTATTTATTGTACCCTTGTGCTTCTTATTTTAAACATGATTTGAAATGTGCAAAAATTATTGGACTAGATCTTGTTATTGATCTTTTTGATATAAGAACTTTTGTGAAAGAGTAAATTTATCGATATTTGATATGTTTTTTCGCTTTCAATGGTGATGGCATGAAGATCTCAAATCTGGAAAAGTGACGAATTATCTTTTTCTTTTTCACTTTAACGTGATTATCAGTATGTACATGGAGGAGAAATTATGAATATATATTAAAAAGTGCTAGAATATGTAGAGAATGCATTCTAGAATTAATCTTCAAGTCTTATAAAATAGGGCTTTATCTTGCTGATGTGGCACCAATGATGACGAGTGTCCTCGTCCAAGACCGTTGGGTATAGAGGGAAGCGTGTTTTTCTCCATCCCCATAAAAACGTATTTTCCGTTAGGACACGTGGGTGAGAAGAGAAGGCCAAGTATGGGCCTTTTTCGAGGGGTCGACCTTGACCAATGTTAACCCAGTTCTCCCTACGATGGTTCTAGTGGAACGAGATCTCTGGTAAAACAAAGACAGTTTAGAAAGATGTGATCTTTCTTCTTCCATTCAATTGAATGAAGACTTAACCATTTTGGTATGTTGGTCTTCTAAAACTTTAGTATTTTAGACCAAGTAAAATTCTCGTTTAATTACGACAATTGAATCATTAGTTGTCACTGGACTCACTGCTATTCAAAAGAATGCTAATAACATTTTTGCTCACGAGTTTTTGAAGTGTTAAAATAAATTAATTTGCAGAATTTGAACTTTAAAATATAATATCGATTCGCGCTCAGCTCTATGTAGCGCAACAAATTAATCTCTACAACACAATATATTAAACATTTTATTGTTTATTATTTACAAGTGAATGAAGTCAGTCTATTTCTTGAAGTGTCAAAGCGTGCGACTTTTTGGAGTGGTGGTGGATGCACTAACTGATTATCAATGGCATAAGCAACATGGAAAAGCAACATCTTAAATATTGTAAAATATTCCACTAATACAACTTATCCACGCTAAAAATAATTAAGATTCCATATGCCTTCACTTGGGTCTAAAAAAAGAAGAGAAATAAAGAAGTGACGTCCAAGTCCGGAAACCTCTACACAAACCCTCGGTGAAACTATATTGTTGTGCAAGACTATTGAAAATAATGGGTGTAGATGTCAAAAACTCTTGATGCTTTAGTGTGAGTGGGTGTTAAGTTGTTCGAAAAATGAAATGAATAATTTGGTAATGTTGCTTTTCTTTTATTAGATTTTTCACTAGATCTTTGTCGTGTACACGTAGCAAACCAAGTAGTGGGATTAAGCAAAACGACCATGCTCCTACGATTATCCAATCTACCATTTTTCTAAATTGGTTGCGAACTCTCAAGCTCCAATCCCGGTCACACCCTACCCTACCAAAAGCCCACCTCCACCTCCACCTCCCACCTCCACCTCCCTCCCGGTTCTCAATACTCGTCTTTCATAGCCAACTCTGTTCTTACCTCACACCACCTTTTTTTAATAGAATGTAGCACATGTTCGCCCCTTCCACTCCCTTTCTATTGTATTAAAAAAAAAAATTTCCTCGTTATTGTTAATTTTTATTTCATTTAAAATAAATGGTTGGACTGACTTCTTCAGTTTAGGTCCCATCTGTTAGATCACAATCTCTTGTCTGAAATAACGAATCTAAAGAATAACGAGCTAGCCTATAAAAAGAAATTACGACCCCGTCCACGAAATAAGTCCAATGATGGATATTTTTTGTGCCTATTTTCTTGAATGCGATTTTTAACACATACCCGGATCGATTTTTCGACCGGTTCTTGGTTTTCCCGATTCCCCATTCTTGCCTACTTTGGCAGCATTTAAAAGTTAGGACCAACATGCTAATTACTGGTTGCTAAGGGATGAAGACCACTGTTTTTGCGACCCTACTTCTTCGGCCCCAGTGGACAAAGCTAGAAGCCTAGAACAATCGGAAATTTTTAATGTATTCTACCAAAGAGACGACCAAAAAAAAAAAAAAAAAAAAGGAAAAAAGTTAAACTTTTACAGTGTACTACAAGCAAAAAATATGGTGTGAAGAAAATGAAATTTGTGGTGGGGTCTTCAGAGTTTGATTGTATAAATAAGCTTGATTGAAGACGACTATTATCAGCTGTTGTCAAAACTTCTTCACCTTCCAATCTCTTTTACACCATCCCAAAATTTCCTGATTTGCTAGGGCTTTAATTTCTGGTCTGAATCCAAACTGTACGTCTCTCTTTCTTCTTTGTTTTGTAATGAATTGTATTCTTTTCTGTTTTAGGAAACAAAAATGAGTTTTTCTTGTTGAACTTGTTGATGGGTTTCAAATTTCAATTCATATTCTTTTTATTTTCTCTTTTGGGAAACGAAAATGGGTTTTCCTTGGTGAATTTGTTGATGGGTTTCAATTCATAAGGGAAATTAGTATGATATTTCATAGATCTCATATTTTCAAGTTCTTTTGTTTTGTTATATGATTTAGGATCTTTTTATATTTGCCCAGAATTCATATATTTACTGGTTGTTTTTAATTTTAGATGGATGATTAAGTCATGCATCTGTTTTCAGAATGAATTCTTGAGTGTTCTTTTTTGTGTTAAAGTGGAAGATTCATTCAGAATTTCAATTCCAAGAGTTATTTTCTAGATTTTCTTGAAAGTTTTGGCTTCTTTCTTGATGTATGAGAAAAAAGCATAGTGTGTATACGTCATATGGCTTAAATTTCAGGGTTTTTTTTAAGGGGGGAAATAATTGTAGAGTAAAGAGAAATGGAAAAGATGGTTTTGGACAATGAATGTATTCTTTGCTGAAGTTCTGTTGTCTATCTTAGGGTCATTTGGGTGTTAATTTACCTATGAAAATATAACCCTTCTCAACCCAGCATCACGATTTCTTTCGATTTGAATTTTGCACAATTGAATCATTGTTTGCCATTTTAAACCTGATAGTTTTGTTTGTTTGCAGATCCACTTTTCGGAGCTCCTTTAGAAGCATTGGTCTTGAAATACTTTGCACAGTTGTAGTAGAAATCACAAGGTAATTTGTGCATAATCTGTACATAATGATTTTTGCAAGAAAAATGATTGAGAATTGTTTTTCGATTTTGTGGACTTTTATCTGTTTCTGACAATCAATACATGTTTAGCTTTGAGCTTCCTGTGCTAGTGATGACTTGAATGCAAGCATGTTTTAATTCTTCGAGTTTCTCTTTTCTCATTATATGGTATTTAATGTTTTGATGGGGGTGGTGATATTGACAAGAAAACAATATCAAAAACAGAAGTATCATGTTTGCCAGTGCATTTCATATTCCTCTTCCTAAAGGATGTATGAGCTTTCCATCTGGGTTTATTTGCAGTCCTTATTATCTCTCAAAACTTTGTTCTGCCAAAGTGGAATATGTTTGGCGTAAGCTTGGACTGATAATCTCCAAACATGTGCTTAAACTTATAATTTTCTATTAGGTTCCAGGTCCAAAATGGGTCTTTCAACTTATTCCAGTGCAGCTGATGCGGGCGTACTCTGTGTAATTCTGGCAAACACAGCCATATCCATTTCAATTATGAAGGAAATTGTTCGGTCTGTGCTTCTTGTCATTGGCATCCGTATTGCATCATGGGAAGAATTCTCCGTGGAGCAGCTAGACTCAGTTCAATGTCACAAAACTCTGTCAGAATCGTACATGGAGGAGTTCCGTAGCCGAATACCAACGATACGGTACGACTCCATATTCGTATGTGACTGCCCCAAACAAGAGTGCTCAGTCTGCTTGACTGAATTCGAGCCAAATGCAGAGGTTAACCAACTGTCTTGCGGCCATGTTTTCCACAAATCTTGTCTAGAAAAGTGGTTGAAGTATTGGAACATCACGTGCCCTCTTTGTAGGAATAACATGGTTCCTCAAGATGAAGTCGAGGAAGATACCTGTCCAATGTGAGTTGCTTAACAGATCACTTGTTGAGGAAGTTCTGCATAGTCTGTACAGAATATATATAAGATTGTATGCATCAGCTCGTGTGATTTGATGCCTGTGTTTAGCTGCTCTGTTTGCGTCCTCTTGTAGTGACGGGTCTCTCTTGACCAAATCTGTGTTGTAAATAATGTGAAAAGCTTTTGATTATCTATGGACCTGAGATTTTAGTTGAGTTCAGGCTTTATGAAAATCATCCTTTTCTTGTAATGTAATTGACATGTGCAACTTTCTTTATTTTACCTACTATTCCTACTTTGTTAAGATTTGCTTAGTTGTTATTCTCTAACGATAAGAATGTATAGTTCGTATTGCTGAGTGTGGTTCGGGGAGAGAGTGAATTGAACGTCTTATACCTTGTCTAAGTTTGAGGGTTAAGTTCACTCGATAATCACTGATCGTGCCCTGGTTGATCGTGCAAGACGATCTGATCTAGAATGTTCAGTCCTACCAAGGTGAGAGGTAGATCATGACCAACTGGATAGCCTCTCCATCGTACTTTCAATGGTAAACATGCTTGCCATCGCGTTCGATCTATAAACATTGCATTCTATACATGTCCGTGATCCCAGCTGTTTTACGAGATCTGAATGTAAGTTACCTCGAATAGAGGGTTAAAAGAATTGCATTAAGATAAACACGGGGAAAAACATTTTTCATATCAGTAAGATTGGTAAATACAACACTTGAAATATCAGAATATTTAGCAGAAACACAAAGTGACTTGGCGAAAGAACTCATAAACACAAAGTTCTTCAGGATTGAATGGTGAATCACTGGATGCAAAGAACTAATTTAGTTTACAGGATACAAACAAATGAAACAATTATGGTTCTTTCCCGAAATCATAAACACAAAGTTCTTCAGGATTGAATGGTGAATCACTGGATGCAAAGAACTAATTTAGTTTACAGGATACAAACAAATGAAACAATTATGGTTCTTTCCCTTCGAAAACAAAGATTCAACCAAGCTTGCTACTCGAGTTAACTTATCGTTGATGAAGACTGAAAGTAACACGCGTATCAAGCACATACAAAGACACAGGGAATTACCCAACTAATATCAAGGAAATCTGAGACCTTTTGTATATGGATTTAGCTGGCAGATGTGCATGTTTAATACCATCCTTGCAGTCTTTGGTGAGATCATTAAAAGTTTCAAACTGCTTTTTTCGCCCTCACTGACACTTCAGCATCAATAGACATCCTCATGTAACCATCCAATTCAACTGGTTTTCCATTGTTGAGCTTTTTCATCTCTGCGTACCAGTCGCTGTTTTCATCCCAGAAATTTTTAAATTCATCAAGAAAATGAGTTGAGTACTTGGCTTTTAGAGGATCAAAAAAGGACGTATTGGGCTCGTTAGTTGAGATATACAAGTTCCTTCCGGCTTCAATTTTGTCTTGCAAAGTCACCAGAAGAGCTTCTGGTGAAGTGTCTCTATCAAGATTAGGCCATTGCTCCTTATTCCTAGCCTTCTCTCCTCTCTCGACATGAATGGCATCAAAATCCCAATTCATTCTCAAAGCAATCGCAGAAGACACATCCAACAAACTTCTCGACTTCCATACCATATGAAATGGCCGTGGAATAATACTGTCTGCCTCACCTTCACACACTCTGTACCAGAAATTATCCGGCTCCACAGTGCCAAACTTCCTCATAATCAAAGCATCTTCCACCCCGGCAAGCTTCATTGGCGTAATTCTATAATCTTCCACAAGATGAAGAGTCAATCCATCTCTCTCTCGCAACTTGTTCCAGTCTGACCAAAATTGAGCCTGATCCAGCACTGAAGCTGAATCCTTTAGATGCTCAATGTCAAAGTAAAACCTGAAATCTTTACCATCCTCATCTTGACCGGACGATGTGTAGATCGAAGGCAAACAAATACTCAAATCCAAAACCAAAGTCCGGTTTAAGTACTGAGCTTCACCCAACATACAATTGAAACTCCAGTAGTACTGGTGCATGCTTTTGCACCTATCCCCGCCACCAGAATAAATCAAATATTTTCCACGGCTAAACGAACCATCCAATTCCACCTCGGGAAGCGAATCATTCGCTGTTTCCCCAGTCATCTCTGACCTCACCTTCTCAAATCCTTCCTTATCCGTGTCTTTCCCATTCCCTGTCCTCTTCATCGCATTTCCCCCCGAATGATAATCCCCAATCCCGACCACGCTAAGTGTACAATTCTCCCTCACAAGCACAAAATTTCTGTAATCCTTATCAAATGTAGCAGTCTTCCCTTCTTTAGGCCTAAACCGCCACGCCATGTGGCAAGAACTAGCATTGATCCCACCAACTGGTCTGCCAAACCGGTAGAAATTTACGTCCTTCAATTTCTCAATGGCAGCCCTCATCAACAACTGGAACACCTCTGGATCACCACAATCAATAGGGTCATGATCACAATCACCTTTGTCGGCCTCCTTGAACGCCGGAGCCACGCCGGTAAAGGAGGTCTCATTGGATGCCATAAAGTCCTCACCAGTCTTGACAACAGAGTTATCAGATTTGAATGTGGCATCGGAAGGGTGGAACAACGAGTCATCGGGTTCATAGGTTGCAGCCATTATAATGAAAATCAACACCCCAATCACACACAATGCAAAGCAGAGGTTGCGTATCATTGCTAGTGCATTTTGGCCCAGATTTTCAGGCCTAAAAATCCCACCTCGAGACATAACCGGAGACCAATCCAACAACTTTTATCTTACAATCACCAAAACCGAAAAATGAAACTAAAACACACAAAACTTAAAAAGGCGCAAAATTGAGTAAATGGGTCTTGCAAATGAATGAAAAGGGAATTCAGAAAACAGGAGAAATGGTTTTACAGATCTTGCTATGATAGTGAAGTAGGGCTATATGTGCAAAACTTCGCGTTCATTGCCAATTGTGTGTTTGCTGGAAAGCAGATTGAGGATCAAAGTCAAACTCTAGTAGCACATGGATTCATACCAACATTTTCATTCTCTCTCTCTCTCTCTCTCTGATTTTCTCTTTCAGTTGACTGCATTACCATATGAGCTTGGAGCTGCGAGTCGTGGAAAATACGAAGGAGATGATGCCAAATTTAAATTACAAGGTTGTTGCTAAAAACATATGACGTGTTAAAACTTAGAATCTTGTTAGTGTGTGTAACAACTTGGTCCACGATCAAAGTTTTTGGCACGAGTCATCCCCAATCTTTTAAAATTGGTGCACCTTTGGTCCTATTAAACAATTTTTGCCTACTTTTACTTTAAATTAAAATAGAAATAATTTAATAAGAATAAAAATAAAAATAAAAACTTTCGTCTTCTCCAAATCCCAACTCTGACGGCAACTAACCCATCCCTAATCTCTTCCAACACTTTCTTCGTCCTCAATTCCACGCCCATTACATTCCAACAACATGCTATCTCCACCATCACCGTCGACCCTCCCATCCCAAAGTCGAACCCCACCATTACAGTTGACTCCTCCAAACTCTCCCTCCCCCACCCCACCCACCCACCCACCCACCCACCCCTACTCTTGCAACCACCTCATGTTACCACCCTAACCTTTAGTGAAGTCCATCTCGACTTA
The DNA here is from genome assembly GCA_023638005.1 of Forsythia suspensa. Lineage (NCBI taxonomy): Eukaryota > Viridiplantae > Streptophyta > Magnoliopsida > Lamiales > Oleaceae > Forsythia > Forsythia suspensa. The sequence goes on from CM042667.1 coordinate 776,775, forward strand.
ACTACCTGGTATTTAGTTTTTTTTTTTTTTTTTCTTTTTAGGTTTTTGTTTTATTGAAATTAGAGGGGAAATAGTCTTTTGTCTAAAAGTTGTCGTTTAACAAATTTTTGAACAAATTCCATCCACGAAGACTACTCACCCACCAACTTTAAAAGAATAATCAAATTGAAGATCAAGTTGCTACAAAAGCTATAAGGTGGGGGTATAAATGTAATGTGATTGGGGTTTGACATATTGCGCACTCTACGCCACGGGGATCCGATCCCTTTCTTGCCACTAAAATATTGTAATAAATAAACATATATTATAAATCAATAAAGCCGGTCTGTCTTATATATTACCCTAAATTGCTTTGATTATTGCAATTAAAGTGTACAATTTACCAAGTTGATTCTCTTTCTTATTCAATAATTTATCAAAATTTTTAATTGAAAATTATGTTTAATGAATTAAGTTTTTTTTTTTTTTTTTTTTTAAAAATAGACTTACTTTTAAATACAATAAAAGATACTCTTAATATACGTCTCATAAAATTGTAATATTTTTTGACGTGTATTGTCTAATCACGTAATTATCAATACAAAGACACTCGACCTTACGAAAAGGACACATCACTACTACTAGGACCACAATGAAATAGAAAACAATTGATGATAACAAAATTTCAAATTAGAAAACGTGGATAAATTAATGGGTAAACATGGGACATAGTTTTTGTTTATTTTAATGTATATGTTTGGTCTGAAGATTGAAAGTCCTAATCCCATTACATAACTTTATCAATGAACCTAGTTGCAATTTTTAAGTATAAGGCAAAAAAAAAAAAAAAAACATTTCAAGCAATAAATTAAGTTATGATTTTTAATTTTTAGACGTATTCGGTCAATTATAAGAATCTATAATAAGAGAAAATACGTGAACCTTACATATTAACTTTATTATTAGATATCGGGTGACTTATTTCACTATAATATTTATTTCGTAATGACGAAAACGAGATATGGATATAATGAAGATTGGAGACGGATAGCTTAATTTTATTATTATGTCATTTTTCTTATTTTGTTCTTAATCTTGTCACTTTTATTAAATACTTATTAGTAGGTGTCTTTTTCATAATCTTAAGAGTTTAGGGAGTAGGAGCCAATTTCAATTGATTGCCAATTAGGTTCACTCTATTATTAAAGCTATACATACGGCTACATTAGTGTTTATTTGTCTTTGTTTTATAAAAAAATAACTTATTTTGAGAATTTCTTCAATTTTGATCTAAACAATGTACGTGCACAATTTAACATTTTGTCGATCACGTGTTATTCTCCGTTACATACACTCCGCTATACTACATAATATGGTAGTTTGAGCGCAAAATGTGATAAAGAATTAGTGAGGTTTTATTGAAGTGAATGGTCTTAATTTTTTATAGTCGTAAGCTCTTGTCAAATGATGAGGGGTCGTGCTTACACAACTACAAGACCACTAGTTTTAAGTAATAATCACCCTTCAAAAAAATCATAACTCCGTTCCTGCCAAAGAATGTATTATACCTTATCTTAAATGTTAAATAAAGTCGACCGACCACCGTTGACAACCCAAATAAGTATTGTGTTCTTTTAAATGTTTTTTAATTTATGAAAATGATTATTAAATTTAATTATTTGAATTCTATTCCTTTAAATACCAGATCAGTATTATTACCTAATTTAACTAATCAATAATTTTATTGCACTTAAATGAGTTGATAGATAGTTGTCATCTAGTGGAACAAGTTTCCACTTGATGAATGTTTAAAATAAGATACATAAAGACTTAGTACACCAGTAGAAATTTTATCATAATCTAGCTGTAACCATTTTACATCACTGTTGTGCTTTTAACTAGGTGACTCAATTATCTCCAAAAGAATTCTAACAACAATAGTGTAGTCATTGAGATTGAGTATAAGTTAGTTCAAACCCATGATCTGATATTAAAACTGGCACTTGTATATGGGAGTTGAGCTCCTGGAAGTACATGTTATCATGTGAAATCCAAAATGCATGGTCAAGTTATTAATTAAATGACTAAATTCAATATTACTTCCTAGTAGTGATCCATTCAGTAGTCAAAGAAAAAGTTAGATCGTCAAAGGTTATCTTGTTAACTAACATAAGTGCCCCCACTTCATTCTCATTAAGCTAAAAAAAATGATCGACATAATTTCAGTTCTTTTAGTGTGAAACTTGGCTGCATTACCAGCTGAATACGGCCTTTGATTTTCTTTATAGTCATAGCATCTAATTTGAAGTATTATGCAACATTAGATTGAAACTAATTTTTTTGCTAGAGATGCATTGAAGAAGAGGTAGAACATTCACTCTCTAGTGAAGCATTGACCACATCAAGCTCTACTGTTTTGCCAATGAGCACCCTATATATTGTCATGGAATTCTGCTCTAGGTTCGCAAAAAACATTTGTTATGGAATTCTCCATAGAGTGCTTAAAAAAAGGTTCTTGTGTTTGGATTTGGTCTAGTTAGACAATGCATGAGATATTGGATTTTGTTTGAGATGTCTGTACATACGTACAAACATATATAATGTAAACCTACACACATAGTACTGGCACTCAAATGCAAGTATAAAACAGAGGCAATTCTAGATGGCACTTTTGTAAGAAGCGAAACGACCCTAATGAGAAATAGATAACAAATGAAGCACACAGAGTCTGTCTGAGACAAACTAGAAACAAACAAACCATGTACACATTAAATAATTAGTGATATTTGGTTGTGTGCCCACTTCTTTGAAGAGCAGGTACCAATTCTTTGTGTGTGCATGTGCACACTTCTTCTAAGCATTCAACTCAAGTGAATAAGAAAACCAATATGGTTGATGTTGATGAACCAACCTGGTAACTCACAGTGAGTTTGTAACTCACAGTGAGTTTGTCCAATTCACTACAGGTATAGAGTAGCACGAACTTGTGCTAAACATAAAATGATGCATGAATAAAAATACAACAATCTTAATGTTCTTTGTGTGTGCACGTGCACACTTCTTTTAAGCATTCAACTCAAGTGAATAAGAAACCAAATGGTTGATGAACCAACCACTGGTAACTCACAGTGGGTTTGAGCAATCCTAACGCACATCTGAAAACTTTCCGCAATTAATTTTTAATTGTTTTCTAATATGTCAAGGACATCTAACACATAGGATATCATAAGCACTATACTTGTGCATATCATAGATGATTTACCAAGTTTTACTAACTCCTCAAATTCAAAATTATATCTTGAAGAATGGGCCAATGCTAGTCTCTCACCAAGAGAAACTGATAGACTTCCAACTGAGAAACCAGGCTGCCAAGAAACATTATATGTACTTTTCAAATACCTCTAGTGAAGCATCAACCACATCAAGCTCTGCTGTTTTGCCAACAAGCACCCTATTTATTGTCATGGAATTCTGCCCTAGGTACGCAAGTACCTTTTTTTAGCATTATATGTTTTAACTTGACTTAACAAATTTCCCTTTGTTTATCAGACTTCTAAGTATAAGTAGGGAAAGGGTTTTCAAGTATGTGGTAGATTGTTTATTGTACACAAAATATTGATATCTTAGTCTCTCTCTCCTTCTTGATCTTTTCCTACCATTTTATACCCTTTTATTCTCCATATTCTTCTCTTAATGTATTGAATCTACCTACCATTTTCAAAAATCACATAGCACAGTTGTGTTCTCACTAGACTCTTTCGAGGTCTCTTACTTTGGTTTCTTTAGTTGGTTGCAAATGAGGACCCCTTGGCCTATTTATATATCCATCTCTTTTAAATGGACGGTGAAGATCAATTTAATCTTACGATGGACAGAAATATCCTATTCATTCCACCCTAAATATCTACGAACTCTTTGAGAATGTTGTCTATACAACCTTCTATATAGCATCCGTTTTTTTTTAGATAGAACTATCTACAACGTTGTCTCTGTATTTTTTTACTAATTGTCTACAACATTATAAACATTCTATTGTTCTCTTTTAAACCTCTTTCACTTATTTTCCCCAAAACATTATAGAATGTAATATTCTCCATAAGGGTTTCCATATTTCTAGATATTCTTCATGAGGGCCTTATCATTTTTTGGGACTATACTATTCAATTGTTCACGTAATCTGGAGGCTTTTGTGGGATGCTATTTTCTATTCAGCATTCTTTCTTTCAATAAAATATGTCGAAAGATATAAATATAAATAAATAATTTGATCTCTTTCTAATAATTTAAACTTTTAAGGAACATAATTCTCTGACCAAATTGCGTTTAAATTTGACTTAGTGCACTTCTCTAACCAAATACAATAACCTTTTTTTAAGCACTCTATGGGGAATTCTATAACTTAATGTTCTTGCGTAACTATGGCAGAATTCCATGAAAATATATAGGGTACTTGATGGCAAAATGTGGTCAATGCTTCAATAGAGAGTAAACGTTCTACACCTTCTTCGATCCATGACTGCTAGCAAAAGTTTTTAGTTTCAATCTATTGTTGCATGATACTTCAAATTAGATCTTATGACTATAAAGAAAATCAAATGCCAAATTTAGCTGTAATCTATATATATATAAAAACAGAAGTGCCGTCAAAATCCATTTTCCCGCCCAAAGTACTTTCTTATTTAGAATTTCTGTTTTTTTTCCAATTTCTAGAAATGGATTTTTTTTAATAGCCGTTAAATGTTCATTCCTAATACTATATTTAATAGCCGTGTGATTTTTTATTTTTCCAACTAGAGTCCCACCATCTACTTTCTTATTTAGTTATCATTGCAAAAATTAATTTAGTTTTGTTATGATTACAAAAATTAATTATTCAATGCGTTTTAATTTAATTATCTATATTTAAAATATTTAATTAATCTTATCTTTGTTTTGATAAAAAAAAAATGCATGGATTTTCAAATACTAATTAAGATTTAAGAGATCGCATTTTCAAGATTATTTTCAAGATTATTATAGAAAACAATCAATGCACATTGAAAGAAAAATAAGTCCAAATCTATATTTTTAAATGCATTTTAATTTAATTATTATAGCAAAAATTAATTTTCCAATGCATTTTAATTTAATTATCCATATTTTAAATACTTAAATAATTTAATTTAATTAATTAATGATTAATTAATCTTATCTTCATTTTGGTGAAAATATGCATGGATTTTTCAATGCTAATTAAGATTTAAAAAATCACATTTAAGATATTAAATTTTCAAGATTATTATGGAAGACAATCAATGCAAAGTGAGAAATATATCAAAATTCATATTTTCAAAGTTTTGTTCATATTTTCAAAGTTTTGTTATCATTGCAAAAATTAATTTATCAATGTTAATTATCTATATTTTAAATACCTAATTAATTTAATTTAATTTAATTAATTAATTTAATTAAGTTTAATCTTAAGATTTAATGTTTGATTTTATTATTAACTTTCATAGATAACTATTGAATTTTTTATTACGCTTCTCGTGCATCGCACGATTAAATACAACACTAGTGCAACAAAATTTTGCACTCAAAAGAACTAAAATTAGGTTAATCATTTTCGATTTTGGGATGAAATAATTTTTAATTAGGAAGATTTAATGTTTGATAATTTATTATAACTAATTAACTTTCATTCTAAGACTTGGATATATGAACTTTCATTTTTATTATTTACGATCATGATACAATTGAGATTTTTATTCGGATCATGGGTTTTAGCAAACATACGAATGTTGCACGATTTTATTGTTCAAAATTTAAAAATAATTCCGATCAAATATTTTAAGCAAATGAAACTAAACAACAAAATTTCATATTACCTGATAATGGTGCACAATAATAACGCACAATATTCCAGTGTTCCAAACTTGTCATAGCTCTTACCTCTCTGACATTTGGAGTTTACAAGTCAAAATTGTAGAGGAAGTCAAGAAAATGTTTTAAACAAAGAGCAGCTAAAAGTACACTCCTCAAGATACGCCCTCAACTAGTGAAGGTAAATTATGAAATACTGCCCACACCTTTTCCATTCACTTTTTGATTAATATTGAAACTTGGTCATGACTCGCAAATGATGTGTAGTCAGTTTTATATAATTCATGATCTTCATTCTTTTATATTTTTTGGGATTAGCATTTGATGTTTAATTACCTAAATTTTGCTCTTTGACAGTGCGAATTTATTCTATTTCTTGTTGCAGGAGAAGGACATTACGGCTAGGTTTTCAAGTGTCGACATAAGCTTGAAAATGCAATTTACGCTGTGAAGAAAATTGCATTCAATCATGAACACTATAACAAAGTCATAAAGTATATCAACTAAGATTTTTTTCTTAATGCTGAATCAACACCTGATGTGATTATTTTTGTAAATTTGCTTATTTGAGTCAAAATTTGTTTACTGATATTCCTTCACTAAGTCTTCAGCTATCACATAAATATTGATTTTTATTGATAATGAATTTCAGTATTTTACACATCTTAATTCTATTGAGTACTTACACGCATCTCGTACCATTCCTATTGTTTTTTACAAGAAGCAACAAGTTAAATGGCAAAAGAATCTATCAGATTCAAAATTCTATATTCATGTTAAATATCATTTAGAAGGGTGCTTGGATGCCTAATATATAGATATCTAATTGTATAAATTTAATAATGTTGAAATTTGAATCTATCTCGAAAAAAAAAGTGATAGCATTCAGTGATTTTTCTAAAAATGAACAAAGTTTACATTAAGTCAGTAACTAACATTTAGTTCACTGTTATGAAAGGGATACAAAAAGTGAATGGAGAAGACGAAGGGAATAGTATTTTATATTCACTGGTTGAAGATGTATCATGTAGAGTGTATTTTTAGTTACTCTTTGTTTAGAACATATTTCTTGACTGACTTGTAAACTCCAAATGTTAGAGAGGTCAGAGTCATTGCAAATTTGGAGCACCGGAATATTGTGCGCTATTATCAGGTAATATGAAATTTAGTTGTTAAATTTCATTTGCTTAAAAAATATGACCAGAATTATTTCTTAATTTTATCAAGTGTATAGTACTTTGTTCTCACAAATGAGTCACTAGTTGTCACCCATGGAATAGTGTTTTTACATTTGATGGAGCTGTTAAACAATACCTAATAACATATTATAAATATGAGTAAATTTCTTTCATAATCTACATGAGATCAATCAAATACCTGCATTGTGGTTCATGTTTTGCATCTAACTAAGATACAAATATCTCCAACACAATTCTGACAAATAGTAAAATCGTATAATAGTTGGTTGAAACCCATGATCTATACCATGAACATAAAATTTGGTCAAGTTTGAATTGATGAAAGTGCACGATATAATCTGAAGTCCTAAAATACATGGTCTATATTGATATCCATTCAGTATTCACAGAAAAATAGATTATTTAAAGACATGGATTATCTTGTTTCCTAAAGTAAAAAAATTACTTTCATTCTCATTAAGCTGAAAAATGATTAACCTAATTGCAGTTCTTTTGAAGATACTTGACTGCATTACTAGTTCAATATGGCCATTGATACACGGAAAAAAGGTGATGTAGAGCAAACAAAGCCAATAAGCTACGAGTGATATTTAGGATTTTTGTGAGGATATGTGGGATACTTACATAATAGGATATGCAGTCTGACACAGGTAGAAGATTGGAGCTAGTTGTTTTATCCTTAGAAGGGTGGTGAGAGTATGAGAGGAAGAGGAAAAAACACGAGAGCAAAATAATATCACAAAGTAGAAGCTAGCGTTTTTATTGATTTAAACTTTTCTTCTTGATGAATAAAATGGTTCACGTTCCTTATTCTAGTCCCTGATTATTTTATGAGTTTAATGTAGAAATGAGGTTAAAATTTAGTGTGTTTGCTTATTGACTAAAATGTGAAATTTATGAAGGTCAAATGATTGTTTTGAGTTCAATAGGCTAATTATTCAAGTTTAGTGATGGAAATAATGGTAGAAATTTAGAGTTCTTGAAACTAGTGGATTAAATTCAAGATTTAAGCAAATTAAGCCCATGTTAGTTTATTTCTTGTTCAAAAGGCTTATTTTTGGTGGAGTTATTTGAAGTTTAGCACACTCCATATATATAAGTTTAATTTTGACACCAATTGTGAAACCGCTAATAAAAATATATATATATATATATACCAATTTGTTTGGCTAAGCTTAAAGTTTTTACTTAAACACAGCCAAACATGGTCTTAGTATGGAGTTCCCGCCATTCTCTTGAAACTAGTGGATTAAATTCAAGATTTAAGTTAATTAAGCCCATGTTAGTTTATTTCTTGTTCAAAAGGCTTATTTTTGGTGGAGTTATTTGAAGTTTAGCACACCCCATATATATGAGTTTAATTTTGACACCAATTGTGAAACCGCCGCTAAAAAAAAAAATTACCAATTTGTTTGGCTAAGCTTAAAGTTTTTACTTAAACACAGCCAAACATGGTCTTAGTATGGAGTTTCCGCCATTCTTACCATGTACCAGTTGTCATACTCATTATTTTGTTAACTTTTTTGGTATATATAAATGCATTTGTAAGGTAAAAATATTTCTAGATTCCTTTTTCTTCATAATTTCTCACGGCTTCTATTTTCTCTCTAAACTTTTTCTCAAGAGTCAAGGAATGGAGACGGCATTGAATATGGAAAAAGTTAAAGAGATAATCAACGACTCGAGTTCATTGTGAGTAAATTTTGCATTAATAAGCAAGATGGAATTTCTCCACTAAAATCTTAAAGCACTGCATGCATATAGAATGTTGATTTAGATTCATTGCTTTATGATGTTCCTAAAACTTTAATACTCTGATTGTGTTCTTCTAAATTTATTTTTTAATTTATGAAAATGATTACTACGTAATGTAATTTAGACTCTAATTGTTTTATTCTTCATTCTTCTTTCATTTTCTTTTATTAAATTGAAAAAAGTAATTATTAAAAACTCTCTGTTTGTATGTATGTAAATGTATATTGTGTATATCATGGACATATGTTATATTACAGTACTCTTTGCATGCAAAATTTGTACGTAAACAATTTTGCAAAATCAATTATCTTTTCCTGCATAATATAGATATGTTTTGAGAAACCAGAATATCAGGTTACCAGGATAATGCAGGTGTGAGATGTGAATACCAAATGAAGACATCTATAGGTAGAGTATATTATGATTTATAGTTCATTTTTTTAATCGAATTATTGTTCGCAATAATTCAGAAGAATTTAGAATATCCAGAGGACACATTATATGTTACTTTTGTTAATTGAATTGTTTATATATTGATACAGGCATGTCCTCAATCTTCCGTATCCGTGTATTCTAATGGTGACATGTACTCCATCTTCCATCCAATTGCAATTGGAACAAAATGACGAAGCTATTGAACAGAGTAGATTTTGTTAATGAAGTGGTAAAACATTTATTATTTCCAATAGTAGTTCTGGCGTTCTTTTGGATGAGCGATTTAGATTGAAATTCACTGCATATTTGGTAATAGGCTTTGATATATAACTTGATAAGTATTAAAGCCATAGGTTATGAAGCTTAGTTTATGTTTATGTAAATTGACTGCTGCTTTTAGATCTTTGGCAAGCGTCTTCTGCGCTCATAATTAACAACCAGTTTCTACTTAAGATACATATTGGTTGACAAAATTCAGAAAATGAAAAATGATCAACATTATGCATACTATTCAGATTATCAAGTGGTTGTGTTTAGTTTACCCAGCATATATTTTACGTTTCGAATTTTAATCTCTGCATTTAGATCTTTATATGTGAAATGAGGTGGGTTCTTCTGAAATATTGCGAACAATAATTCGATTAAAAAAAAAACTATAAATTATAACATACTCTACCTAAGGTCTATAGATGTCTTTATTTGATATTCACAGCTCACACCTGCAGTATCCTGGCAACCTGATATTCTGGTTTCTCAAAACATATCTATATTATGCAGGCAAAGATAATTGATTTTGCAAAATTTTGTTTGCATACAAATTTTGCATGCACAGAGTACTGTAACATAACATATGTCCATGATATTTGGCATACAACATATACATTCACATACACTCAAATAGAGAGTTTTTAATAATTACCTTCTTCAATTTAATGAAAAAAGAATGAAGAATAACACAATTAGAGTATAAATTACATTACTTAGTAATCATTTTCATAAATTAAAAAACAAATTTAGAAGAACACAATCAGAGTATTAAAGTTTTATGAACATCATAAAGCAATGTATCTAAAGCAACATTCTATATGTATGCAGTACTTTAAGATTTTAGTGGAAAAGTTCCATCGCGCTTATTAATGCAAAATTCACTCACAATGAACTCAAGTCGTTGATTATCTCTTTAACTTTTTCCATATTGAATGCAGTCTCCATTCCTTGACTCTTGCGAAAAAGTTTAGAGAGAGAAAATAGAAGCCGTGAGAAATTATGAAGAAAAAGGAATCTAGAAATATCTTTTACCTTACAAATGCATTTACATATAGCAATAATGTAAAAACGATTAACAAAATAATCAAGATGACAATTTGGTAGATGGTAAGAATGGCAGAAACTCCATACTAAGACCATATTTGGCTGTGTTTAAGTTAGGGGTGGGCATTTTAACCGAAACCGAACCTTCCGAACCGGAACCTGAGGTTCGGTCCGGTTCCCAAAAAAATAAATTAAGAACCGGGAACCGAGAACCGAGAACCGATCGAGTTCGGGTCGGTTCTTGGTTCTTAAACAAGAACCATGGATACCCGAACTGGAACCCATTTTTTTTTTTTTTTACAATTTATTCAATGGCCCAACACCAACTAAATAATATAATTAATACGGGTCTTTAAATGGTTGGTTGGTAAATGTTAAGTTGTTTTATACAAATTAAAAATATTTCATTTATATTGTTTCTAACTTCACAATTCACTCTTTTTGAAAGGTTGATGAATAGTAAAACAAATGAAATAGCGGGATGGAAGGAAAATTCGACAATATTTATTGTTATGTTGTTTTTTGAGAAGGAAAATGTATGTTATTTTTAACATTTGTAAAATTTAGTACTTTTTTTTTTTTGGGTTTGTTTTTGGGTATGTAATTTGGTGTTTCATGTTTATAATCCGCTAATAGATGCTATTTTGTGGCTTATTTTGCTAGATATTGGATGCTATATTCATATTTTGTGCATTAGATTAACAAAGTGTTAAAAGTTATGGGTAGAACCAATAGGAACCCGAAACCAGCAGTTCGGGTTCGGGTTGAGTTGAGTTCGAGGAGGTTGGTTCCAAAATTACGTGGACCCGAACGGTTCCATTTATGAAATACCCGAACCCGAACCAACCAACGGTTCTGGATATTGAAATACCCGAACCGACCCACCCGATGCCCAGGCCTAGTTTAAGTAAAAACTAATTGGTATTTTTTTTTTTTTTATTTTAGCGATTTCACAATTGGTGTCAAAATTAAACTCATATATATGGGGTGTGCTAAACTTCAAATAACTCTACCAAAAATAAGCCTTTTGAACAAGAAATAAACTAACATGGGCTTAATTTGCTTAAATCTTGAATTTAATGCACTAGTTTCAAGAACCCTAAATTTCCACCATTATTTCCATCACTAAACTTGAATAATTAGCATATTGAACTCAAAACAATCATTTGACCTTCATAAATTTCACATTTTAGTCAATGATGATACATATAATCATCAGTCAATAAGCAAAAACACTAAATTTTAACCTCATTTCTAAAATAAGTGGATTCTTGCTTACCTCTAGAAAAATGGAGAAGTTGAAGACCTAAGCCTTAATTTTTCGATCACCTGACGATTCGAACGGCCCTTTCTTCTTCCTCTTCCTCCTCTTCCTTTTCTTTTCTTTCCTTTTTCCCTTTCTTTTTCTCCTCTGCGTCTCTCTCTCTCTCTGTGCCTCTGCGTGTATTGTCAAGAAAAGGCCCCGAATTCATTTTACATTTAAGCCTATTTGCAACTTAAATCCCTAACTTCCATATAGTGTCATTTAAATCCCCAAGTAATTATACTATATAAAATAGGCGCATAAAATTTCATTTACTCAAATTTAAGTCCTAATTTGACTTGGACTTGACCACAAAAATTTATTGACTTTGACTAATTTAAAACGAGTCGTAACAATTAGAGTCTAAATTACATTACTTAGTAATCATTTTCATAAATTAAAAAACAAATTTAGAAGAACACAATCAGAGTATTAAAGTTTTATGAACATCATAAAACAATGTATCTAAAGCAACATTCTATACGCATAGTGCTTTAAGATTTTAGTGGAGAATCTCCATCTCGCTTATTAATGCAAAATTCACTCACAATGAACTCAAGTCGTTAATTATCTCTTTAACTTTTTCTATATTGAATGCAGTCTTCATTCCTTGACTCTTGAGAAAAAGTTTAGAGAGAGAAAATAGAAACCGTGAGAAATTATGAAGAAAAAGGAATCTAGAAATATCTTTTACCTTACAAATGCATTTATATATAGCAATAACAAAAAATTGTTAACAAAATAATCAGTATGACAGTTGGTACAGGGTAAGAATGGCGGGAACTCCATACTAAGACCATGTTTGGCTGTGTTTAATTAAAAACTTTTAGCTTAGCCAAACAAATTGTTTTTTTTTTTTTTTAATTACGTCATTAGCGGTTTCACAATTGGTGTCAATCTGACATGGCACCAATGCGTGAAAAAATGGACGTTATTTTAGTTGCCACATATGCATACATCGCTCTAATCCTTCATAGTTTCAACTTTATCGCTCATTTTGCCATGAGTTAGGGTCAATGAGAGAAATGCATTTGAAATTTTTTAAGAAGACAAGTATTTACATGAAATTGACAAAGTAAAATAACGTCCATTTATCCACGCATCAAAATTATTAATGCCATGTTGCATTGGATGTTATTGCCGCTAACAGTGTGAACAATGGTGCAACAGCAATTATTAAATATTCTAGAAAGATACCTTAAGGGCCAACTTGACATTTCAAACAAATTTCAGTGACCATATGTAAAATTAACTATGATAGAAATACTTTCATGTACAGTAATAAAAGAGAAAATTTGTTAATTGGAGATTTAAGAAAAAACTCTGTTTTAAATTCAAAATAAATATTTAAACAATTTTTCAAGTTGAAGTCTACTCGGATTCAAAGAGTAGTCAAGACTACATAACAAACTAACCATTGCAAAAATTAGACAATTCTTATTTTTTACACGGTTCAACTTTTTAAACACGAGCAATTAACCAATTGAGAATTCGACCATTTTTAAAATATTTTAACTCAATGTAAAAACAGATTCAACTAATCAAAATTTCGAGTTAAGCATAGTCATGCATGCAAATTTTAAATCAAATAAATGGTACGCAGAATAAAAGATTCTACGAGATAAAACGATAAAAAAAATAAAAAATAATTTGAAAAAAAGAGGTAAATTTTGTCTTTAAGATGAAATTGTCCTACACTAGTACTCACTGTGGGATGGCAAACATCTCTCAAGATACAACGATCATTTCTCGCGGTACTAGCACTTCAGACATCGAAAAATAGCGAACCGAAAAATGTTTATACTCTCTCTGTTATGCAAAGATGATGCAATATATTGTGAGAATACAGGATGCATAATGCTTATATTTTATAATTCGAATTTTCTTCTTCCAATTCGAAAACTGGAGGGATTGATTTATAGAATGTCAAAAGACACAACTCATGGAATTAGGGATGGCAATGGGAAGGGTCCAGGTGGTCGGTCCCGGGACTTCATAAATTTATGGGCGAGGCGGTCATGACCAGGCGGGGCAACCATTTGATTATACTTTATGACTTCAACCCGAGTTCGATTATTCTTTAGTCCATTTCTAGCAAATTTTAATTTATATTCTATGTTATGATTTTACCTGGAAAAAAAAAAAAAATTAGTTGGCGCGGTCGCGAGGGGGGACATTTGGGACTCGCTCTGGGAGCTTCCGTGGGTCAAAAAGTGCGCTTGGGACCCGTCCTCTATTGCTCGAATAAGTAGTGCGGGGCAGTCCGGAGCATGGCAGGTTCGGGATGGTGGGTTTTTTTGCCATCCTTACTTGGAAAGTTTCCAGAATCTTCTAGAAGACTGGACACGTGTTGCAATTTTATGATACCACGTGTCAACAATTGATTGGAGATATAAAGAAGGATAATTAAATAAAATAAATAATTATTTAATTTATTTGTCCAAAAGGTTTATATTGAGCTAAGCCCAATCCCACAACCCACGACCCACGACCCGAGCCCGATCCAACCGGCGGGCGGCGGCGATGCGTGCATGTGGACTTTGGACCGAACCCAATAGGGTTAGGTCTCTCCCCTTCCAAAGACTTGTGGTACTCTTTGGAGTCTAAACCCAATTCCAACATTGGGTTATATAAATAGATAAAATTACTATTCATCTCCCAATATGGGACAAGGTTTTCCACTTTCTCATTCACTCGAAAATAGTTTTGCACAATTAAATATATAATGAGCATCTACTTGCAGAGTAGATCGTGCTAAACCAATGTCCTACTTCTATTGGTTAACGGAACCCACTCAAATATTTGGTTAAAGTTGGTCAAATCCAACTAAATAATTTTTTAAATTAAACATCATTTCCAATAATCCTCCACATGAATGAAAATTATCATGAAGTATGCAAAAGAAATGCAAATACTAAAAGAGAGTACATGCGGAAAGGTATTGCATAAGGAGATGTAGCTTTTGGCTTTGAACCTTCCTTAGTAGAATACAATCAGATTCACTTGGCTAATCAGTGACCGTGATGTTTTGAACTGTTCAGCCGTTGAGTGTAAACCAAGACAATAATACTCACACAATATCTTCCATAACACTTTCGGTTCTCATAGTTGTGTTCATTTTGGCCTTGAACAGCACTTGGGTTTCATAAGTGTTTTAGAAAATTCAAGCCTCAAAATTCTTCATAGAAACGACCCCACTTCTCACTTATATAGATGATCTCCTATTAAGAGTATTCAGCTCTACCCCACTTGGTTTACCCAAGCTATAGGAATCACTAAAGCATAGCTTAACCTATCACACTTTGCATAAAGCACTTTTTGTATCAAGAGAATGGGTAGGAGTTAACTCCTAAGTGCTCATTTGAATCTTCATAACTTATTTGTCCCATTGAACCAAGATCTTGGGATCTCCAGTCAGCAAGGTTGAGTTACCATTACAAAGATCATTACGTAGTAGGCTTTAAGCACATTTTTCAATAAATAATGCATGTGATCTCTAGCTAAACCTTTAGTCGGTGGATCCGCTAGATTCTCCTTTGACTTTATATAGTCAATAGAGATTACACCATTAGAGATCAATTGTTTAATAGTGTTATGTCTTTGACGTATATGTCGAGACTTACCATTATACATACTATTTTGTGCCATTCCAATAGCCGACTGACTATCGCAATGTATAATTATTGCAGGCACCGGCTTAGGCCAACACGAAATGTCCTCTAAGAAATTGTGAAGTCATTCTGCTTCTTCTCCAACTTTATCTAAAGCTATAAATTCAAATTACATCATGGATCGAGCTATATATGTTTGTTTTGAAGACTTTCAAGACACGGCTGCACCACCAATCCTTCATGTCTGATATCTAGTTAGCATCACTATATTCTTCTAATACAGTTGGATATTTGGTATAGTATAATCTATCCTTTAAGGTGTGTCTTAGATATTTAAGAACCTTATTCAATGCTCTCCAATGGTCACTACTTGGATTACTTGTAAATCTACTCAACTTATTAACTATATAAGCAATATCAGGCTACATTACAATTAACTTATTACCTGTAATATACATTAAGATGCCTATGAATTGAAAATATTTCATTTGAGATATAGGATATCCATTATTTTTAGTCAAATGTAGATTCAGATCTACTGGTATTTTAACCGGATTTTCATCATAGGCATTAAACCTTTTAAGTACCATCTCAACATAATGAGATTATGACAACATAAGTCCATCTCATGTGTTAAAAAATTTCATCCCTAATATGACATCAGCTATACCCATATCTTTCATATCAAAATGTTTTATCAACATTTTCTCATTAGCTATGATGACTTCATGATTGTTTCTAATAATTAGCATGTCGTCAACATAAAGACATACCATTACACATGCGTTTTTTGTGCTTTTAATATAAACACATTTATCACATTCGTTAATTTTAAAACCATTTGACAACATTGTTTTGTCAAATTTCTCGTGCCATTGCTAGGCGCCTGTTTTAATCCATACAAGGACTTAAAGAGTCTACACACATTTTTCTCTTGTCCAGGAACAATAAACCCTTCAGGTTGCTCCATGTATATCTCTTCTTCCAATTCACCATCCAGAAATACTATTTTAATATCCACTTGATGGATCTCAAGATTATGCAATGCTGCGATTGCAATAAGTACTCTAATTGACGTGATCCTTTTCACTGGTAAGTATGTATCAAAGAAGTCAAGACCCTCCTTTTGTTTCAACCCTTTAAATACTACCTAAAGGTTTATTTTCCGGTGGGAGATTAACAAATTCCCAAGTGTGATTTTGCATGATAGAGTCTTTTTGACTGTTTATAGCCTCTTTCCAAAATGAAACTTCTGGAGTGGACATTGCTTCACTAAATGTCCTAGGCTCATTGTAATAAACAGCAAAGTCTGGTCAAACAAATAAATTCTAGGTCAACTATGTCATGCCAAGTTTAAAAAAAAAAAAAGGATAATGGATGAAAGTCAGGCGGTGGTACAAAAAGCATAACCAAATAAATAATTTTATTCAACCTTATCTTGCATTTGGTTTCTTTCCTTTCATTTTCACTTTCTTTTACATACGTACCAGAAGCGGGAAAAATTGCGGCCAAATAATTCCATTTTCTTCACCAAAAATTTAGTTGATTCATTACACTTTTGAAATTAGAGTGCTTTTGAAAGAAGTGGTTCTCCTTTTTGGACTACGATACGAGGTAAGAAGAGAAACTTCGATTTTAAGAATTGGTTTAATTGTGTGTTTATAGTGGGTTAAAATTAGCAATTCAATTCCTAACTTTAATTATTGGATTCTACAAAAAGGAGAATCATAAATGAGTTTTGAATTGGATTCTATTGTTATCTCAGGGAGTGACTCAAATATCAAGAACAGTCTATCAGCCGATTTAGTATTCAATAGATAACTGTGAGTAGAAAAATATATTCTAGAAAATTTAGATTTCAATTATAAGATATTATATCACTAAATGTTAAATTACGTGATTTCTTATAATTATTTATTGAACTATGTTATTTTGTGAATTCTAAAGATTGTGAAATTGCTTATTATGAAATTAAATGTGAATTGAGATGACGTTTAAATCCATAAAAAGTACCCGATGAATTCATTGATTATTTTAGTATACTGAGGGGTCTTAGCCGTGTATGAGTAGTACACTGAGGGGTCTTGGCCGTGTATTCGTACAATGAGGGGTCTTGACCGTGTATCATATACACTGAGGGGCCTTTCCGTATAATAGAAAGCTTAGCCATTTGAGGTAGTCTGTGCACGCATGCTGAGATTATATAAATGGGTACATTTTGATGAGATTTTCTATTATATTGTGATATGAGGATATGATGAAGTGATGATATATATTTTAGCTGGTGAATATTCTACGATTATAAGCTGATATTACTTGTTGAAATTAATGTGATGTAAATGTCGATTTAGATGTGGGCCTATTTACGTTATGAGAAGTTATAATGTGAATTGTTAAGTGACGTGAGCTCATTTTCGATAGTATCTATAAATGAAAAAAGTATAATTATTTTCAAAAATCTCCACTCACTGAGCCTATCAACTCATTTATTTTTCAACAATGATTTTTCTTATCAAGTAGCGGTTGAGTTTCTAGGCAGCTTTTGGATATAAAGCTTTTGAGTTCGAAGTCGGAGCCACACGGCAAAGTTATTTAGTATGACTCACTTCATAGAGCATGTAGTCATTATTTTGGGGATACATGTTCATTTTTTGATATCATTTTGCATCACTTGTAAATATCACTATGTATTTTGTATCCGTATGTAGAGTTTATGTTAATTCAATAGTAAAAGTATTATGTTTCGGCTAGAGTCTACCGCGTTGTTTTGTTATGGGTATTGGATTGGCAAATGATCCCATTTAGTTATGAACAAGTTTGTTGGGATATGTGGTATTTTATTTCAGGTTGGTTAGTTCAAATTACAAGGGAGATAATGTCAAAATTTTCTTAAAAATAAGAAATAATGAATTGTAATTATAGTAGCCTTGGTGGTAGGTCCAACTTTGGTTGGTATTTACCAATGGCGCACGTCTCGAGTATATAATATTCCTCGGGATGGGTCGTGTCACTCATTTTCTTAAAATCAGGGTTTTAGATGTTTTGGCTTTTTTACTACGTCTAGGTTCATCATCACTTTGATAACCTTTATTTGTAGCATCATAAGTTCGTTTTTGCGAACTTACTTCGTTTTTGTCTTTACATGAAAAGACATCTTCAAAAAAAAATGTAGCATTCCTTGATTCAATAATTGTACTTTTATGTATATCAGGAATGTATGATTTATGTACCAAGAACCGATATGCACTACTGGTATTAGCATATCCAATAAATATGCAATCAACTGTTTTATGCTCGATTTTGACTTGTTTTGGCTTAGGTACTTCTACCTTATCCAAGTACCCCACACTTTTAAGTATTTGTACGAAGGCTTGTGACCTTTTCATAACTCATAAGAAGTTTCATTCATACTTTTGTATGTAATTTTGTTAAAAATATGGTTTGCTGAAAGAATAGCTTCTCCCCTACAAATAATTTTTATTTGTTTGCTAAGTTGATTTTCAAACACATTCTTGTAGTGTTTAAACACTTCCAAGGCCTCGTCTTTGCTTCTAAGCAAATATACATAATCGTATCTTGGGCAATCGCCAATAAAAGTAATAAAATACTTTTTTCCACCTCTAGTTTGCACAAGCTTTAAATCACAGATATCACTGTGAATTAACTCTAAAGGTATTATATTTCTTTCAAACGAATGAAACAGTGTTTTGGTTAACTTCACCTCTACACAAGTTCTGCACCTGTGATTAGGATCAATATTTAACTTAATTTATAGGATAATTAGCACATTTCGTCCATATCTTTTGAGTCTATTACGCAAATCGCCCATATCGTTTGAATTTTGGCATTTGAGTCCTTAAATCCATCATTATTTGTGCAAAAGGTCTCTAATGTACAAATCTGCCAACTTTTGCTGTTAAATTAACGCGTACAATGTACTCTATCAATTTTTGAAAGACAATTTCGTCAAATTACAAATTACATTGTTCCCTCAACACACACACACACATAGTTACAAACATAATTTCTTCAGGGACAACACTAACACCACATTCATTGCTGAACCACCCACTATCGGTTGATGAGGTGCTAATGCAAAGTCTACTTGGGATGTTCTTCTTCTTCTTCTTGGGTCTTGCCTAATGACCAGGACCCGCGGAAAAGGTGGCGAAGAGCCATGGATTAGTGAAATTTGAGCTTCTTAGAGAGAGAATTACTTAGAGAGAGAGAGTGATGGAGATGAAAAGAAGATGTTGTAACTTTGTATATGTGTGTGTGTGTTGAGGAAACAATATGATTTGTGATTTGAAGAAAATGTCTTTTTGAAATTGAGAGAATACACTCTATGTGTTAATTTAACGGCAAAAGCTGATAGAATTAGACAGTAGGGACCTTTGCGCAAAAAATGGTGGGTTTAAGGATCCAAATGCTAAAATTCAAATGATGTGGATAATTTGTAAAATAGACTCAAAAGATATGGACGAAATATGCTAATTACTCTAATTTATAAGTTTTGAATCCATTTTTGAATTAGAAGATAAAGAATATTCAACAAACAAAGAACATTGGTTCAAAATATGTACAAATGGTGAACAATAGTGTAATCGTTATTAGTTTTATCGATTAAAATTAACTATGATATAAATACTTTTATGTACAATAATAAAATTTGTATATTGGAGTTTTAAAAAAGAAACAATCTAGAAAAGATGTTTGTTGGTCCCAGATCCAAGAGTAATCAACATTCAAACATGCAAAACAATAACAACACAATATTTTTTACCTTTTATAACCTGAATGTTCAACTAATGGCCTACGCCACTATTGAGCCTCTATAAAAGTAGTATACACTCTAGAACTACTCAAATATATTCAGGGTTACAACGATACACAAAGTATTAATCCACTATATTGCTTCTTTTGTTGTTTTGGCACCAGTTCATTCTAATTGGGTTGATTATACCCCGAGTTTTATTGTGTCTTATGACTTGTCAATCTTGATTAATGAAATACAAATGATTTGGCTTTTAAAAATCAATTTTTATATTTAGATTAAAATGTAGAAGCATGATTTCTGTATACTTTATGCTAGTCCAAAATATTGATAATGCATATGCTACCTCCACTACAGGCTCATCACCGCTCTCATTTTGTGTTTGAACTTCAATTGGAGGCTCGTAATCAAATAGTTTTGATTTTCTGACTCATTGAATTTTTCAATATTTCATAATAAAACTAGACCTAGCGCATGTTTGATAGTGCTGAAATTATTTTTTAAGTATTTATATTATAAGTTGTTGGTGAATATAGAGATAAAAAGTGAGTTATAAGTTGTGGATCCTATAAAGTGTGTGGATAAAAAATATATTTGACCAGTTTGATCAGTTGAAAATATAATTTAAATATGTCCAAACATGTACTAGACATGAGTATACTTGACAAGTGAGAAACACTATTCTTATTTTTATACTTTTAATAGAGTACCTCTAACAAACAATCGACGTGCAAAGAAGAAAGCAAATTAATAATAGTTTCTATTGAGCAAAAGATTAACTCTCTACTGTGTTGAGCAAAAGAGTAACTAAAATGATAATTAGCAACATTTGGACAAGTTTATGAGATGCACATAAATGATGTTTACTACCCTTATTAGAAAACAACAAAAAGTAACGCTACCTACAAGTCTTGCAATAATTTAATACAACCCACTAGTTCTTCCTCTTTGGAGTAGCCAATGAATACATGTTGGATTGCATTTAACCATCAAAAGCCTCACGCTCAATGTCCGCACCAGGTTAAGCTACAAAGGAAACAATTACTTGTATAAGTACCTAGAACTTATAACTCAACAAAAGAACACACAAAAAGTATGGGAATAGTGTCTATGTGAGTCGTCAGCCATCAAAATCTGTAAACATAAAACGTAAGGAACATAATGCTATTGTCCACACAAGTGTCGACAATAGTATTATGGACAAATGTAAAAGGCATACAGGGAATACGAGAAATGAGACACGCCAAACAATGAAAATAACTGAATATACAAGGATACAACATCTTTCAAACAAAAAAAAAAAAAAAGGACACCAGGTGCTTTGAATCCGTACCACTCTACAGCTTTATGGACATCAAGGGCATGACCAACAACACGTCTCTTTAACGTCCAAGGAAAATCATGGAGATATATTCCCTAAATAACCATCTAGCTATAAGATTTTAATCATGTTCACTATATATCCCCAAAAAGGGATTAGACTACTTCATTCACAAAAGCTAACATTCGCTACCTTAATTGGGACATTAAACCTATCCCCATCTTTGGTTTATCCAAAACTAGTTACTTTCAAATATTAACCAGTAGTCAATTTATGGAGTCCAAAAGCCTAATATACAATCCCATCACACCCAGACCATAAGTCCATTTCCATCCATTCGAATTTTCTAGCATTGCCTTCTAGCCATAAATCCAAAAAAGCAGTTAAAACCACATACTTATAATTGAAAAATTACTTCTGTATTTTTAGATGAACAAAACCACCACAATACTGAGACATCATGGAAAAACAGGTTCTAGGCACCAAGCAATCAATTTAAGTTCCCACTAATAACTTGTTCCAACACCTCGAGGTCAAATTAATTACAGTGTAACAAAATACAAAACAATTCGGCATCATTAAGTTCTTACCAGAATCAAACATTAGATCAATTCTCACACAGACCACATCATTCATGTTCAAACTCCTCACATGAGTAGATAATAAGTATGTTTAACCAGCTTAAATTAAAATTTAAGCATATCGTTTCTTGGATGGTAACACTACTATCTTTCAGTATCAAAACTCTCATAAACAAACCACGTGGTAAATAGAAGAGCTCAGAGGCAGTGTTTTTCAGCTAACCTAGCTTCCTCCGTCCCTCGAGACCAACAAAGGCCAATAAAAAGTTATCACACTTACAGCAAAATAAGCAATATAAATAACAGAGCGAAAGGCAGTTAGGACAACTTACAACACGAATAGGTTGATATCTAATGACTCTTAATAACACTATTAAGAACAACCCCACAGAGCGAGTAAGTTAGTATGTAGTACTTGTCGCAAATCATAACTTCATCATGTCGCACTACATCAAAGAAATAAACCTCGTTGGCATTGAGATTATAAGCTATCATGACTCGAGAAATGCCTGAAAAATTTCATCCTTGTTTGGATGAAAACATAAAATTTGAGCAACTCAAGTCACCACAAGCCATAAAAATATCACGATCGTTAGGTGCAAAACCGGATAAAAGCTTGTTTTGTGCTTGTTTGCTGTCATCAAACATCTAGATTTTTATCCTATAATTATCATTGTTGAAGTAGAGTAAAGCCCCTCCTGGATCAAGACATCTAGAACGATTTTTATCCTATAATTATTATTCAAATTCATGTTTGTTTTTGTATGTTCTTTCAATTTGAGATTGATGCAAAGCCCCTGGGCTAAAGGATGTCTCACCATTGCAATAGATTTTTTTTTTTTTTAAAATCAACCCATTACATTTTAATCTTCCTTACAAGTGACGCTCTGCATTCTGCATTCTGCCTCCTGCCAAGTGCCAACCTCTGCTTGTTCCCGTCTGCAACAGAGAAAGAGAAGGCGAAAATACTAGAAGTTGCCGTCTGCAAATCCGATTCTGTAGTGTGCCGTGTATCAATCTCCAAGCCCAAGGTAAATATAAACATATGGTTATTTCAATGCGCAATCCACTGTCCACAACTGCTACTGTGCTGCATTCAAATTCTTCTATGTGAATCTGTGATGCTCTACAAATTTGAAGGAACTATCTCAAAACTTGGGTGGGGATAAATGTCTTCATTTCTCCTAAATGGTTAAATCTAAAATGTCGACTTAGGAGTTAGGACTTGGGAAAAATAATGGAAGTATAGAACACATTACACAAAAGTGGACCACTTCCTTATTTCTTAATCTGTTAGTCATTCAAGTACAATGGTAGTATGGAACACGTCTTTTATGTGTGATGGGTCATCCAATTGATGATATGAATAATTTAATTCAATAAAAAATGAATAAGATCATGCATTCATGGTGGCTGCTGCAACTTGGAAGTTGGCGTCTGAAAACTGGCATCCAATACCCATTTCAATTGTTTACAATTTGCCATTTGATTGTCTTATAGTGATTGAAGTATTTAGCATAAAAATAATTTTATAATGTTTTTTTTATTTGATTATAGCCTTTTCTTATGCTGAATTCTTATTTGAAGACATTAATTAATGTTTTTATGCTTTGAAAATAAAATTTCAAAGCAAATAAATTAACCCATTTTTATTGTTAATTTTTTGCAGATTAGAGTACAAATTTCCAATACCGAATTCTCTCCAAATTAATCAGGTTTTATTGTTCCTCATTATATTTAATCATATCTTTTTTATAGTTGGATTACATTATTATGTCTTCTAGGAAATATTTGTCACGATATGAAAAAAACAGTAGTAGGAGCAATTTCACCAAAAATATTCAATCTCAAGTAGGAGCAATGGAAAAATTTCTCACTAGTATAGTTAAAGAGCAGGAAAATGAAAAGGTACAAAATAAAAACAATATAGGTGAAGAGAGTGAAAATTTAGGGAATAACGAACACATTAATCATGGACAAGAAAATTTAGGAGATGAAGAAGATAAGAATATATTTAAAGTGAATTTTTGAAAGTTTTAAACTATTATTATTGTAGTTTTGAATGTTTTTATCAAATGAAAAACATTATTTATAATCATTGTGTGTGTGTGTTTTGAACTATTTATTAAGGGTCCATTTAAATTTTCGCCAAAGACCTCCAAGACCGGCCCTGTGCACACCATGTACTTGGCCACTGATAATCTGTATAAAACCCCATTCAAGTAAACAGAAGTTTGATTCCAGCGCCAAGGTCAAGCATAGGCTCCAATGCCATAGTATGGCAAGCCCAATCTCCGGTCTCAGATGAAAAAACATCCAGATTTAAAGAATGATTGATTCTGGAAAACCGAATAATCTTATAATGAAGAGTAACGGTTGGATCAAAAGCTAGCGAGGCATACTTAAAATTACCGTGTAAGGGGTTAACAGGAATTGTGATGCATTCAGAGATGGTGGGGTTGGTCACGTAATACTGAGTCAGATTGGAAGATCTAGATGCCAGAAGAAAAAGCCCATTGCAGCAGTCTAGAATGTCCTCCGGATTGTGCTCGAATGCCGTTAAATACCACGACAACTGGTCAGCAACGTCTCCAAACGACGTAGCTTGAGGAGATAATGTAAGAGAAGTTTTACCGCTTTGAAGGCTTCTTCGGAGGTAGATTAAGCCGCAGAAAACAGCGGATGGAGAAGGCGAGGAGAATCTCGGAGCACAGGAATTCGAAATCAAAAAGTACCAAGATTTGCAAACGCACTTGAGCGAGATGAGATTTTTATCCGGCATTCGACACAAGATATCAACTTTTAATTCATCCGGTAAATTTGACCAATTACTAACCTCCATCTTTTACTTCTCCTGCTTTGGGATGACAATTCAGGAAGATGAAGACATGGATTCAATATAGAATCACACAAGCTTTTCAAATTGGGAAAGATAATAATTGCGGTAAGATTCATCCGGCTTATAAGTTTACAATTAGTATATAGACCGGGCGATCCAATCCTATGAACCATCAATCACATGAAAGATAGGGTTTCAGAAACGATTTCTTAAAATTTCAAACTAGTCAATAAAAGGTTTTTTTTTTTTTTAACTATAATAGTCACTCAAGTTGTAACCTTTAGTATACTTGATTAGAAGGGTCAATTTAAGTACATGTTTGGTAATACTTAAATTAATTTTTAAGTACTTATAAATTTGAATCTTACATAATGTGAAAATAATAAGTGGTTACTAAGTTGTGAGCAAGTTCGTGACCCTATTCAATTCTAACATAAACACAAACGGAATTAACTAGTATACCACGTGAAACAAGAATGTGAAGTTTCACCAAATAATTACTTATTAAATTCGAACAAATATGAAGAAAAAAAAAAAGTGCTCACACTTCAACATTTAGAGTCCGTTTGGTAGAGATTACATTTGACCAAAAGTTTATTTTAAATTAGCGGCTACTAAGGCAAAAAATTTGTCAAATAAACTATTTTTGGTCAAATAAACCGTCAAATTAATGGTTTATAATCTCTACCAAACATGCTCTTAGTTTAAATTAATACAATTTTGTCTGACGTAAAGTACTAATTAATGTTGTTTATGTCCACGTTGGACTTTAACACTTAAAGTTTTATGTTAAAGTTTTCTACGAGTGATCATTAATATAAATATTAGAAACTTCAGTGTCTACAATGGTAAGAAAATTACTTCAATAATAATATTGAAATTTTTAACAAGTTTCAGTGATCGTCGTGGAAATTAACCCATAAAGCTAAATAATTGAGGATTTTCATTCAAAATAATGCATGCATTGCATTTATTTTATTCAATAATGTATAAATTTCAAATATTTGAAGAAGGTGTTGCTTCAAGTATTATGTAATTCAACTCCAATGTAAAAATTTTGCCTTAATGGAGTGATTATGCAAAGAAGGAAGCAATGAATATTATCCCCATGACAATGGAGTAATGCCAGGAAGATTGACAAATATTGTAGTATTACTCAAAGTATTTAGAAAAAATGCAGATTTGTCTTTAACATATCCTTCCTCCCTAATAGACAGAACCCAGGTGCATAGCTTTGTGGGCTTTTAGTGTAAAAATCAATGTTTTAAAAGATGACAAAAGACATAACTTAGATTGGTGTAGGCGCGGGGTGTGAAGAAGTGGATATTACATCCCACTATTTATCAATTTTACAATAATTTTAAATTTAATAATTTAACTAATTTATTATATAAATACTACATTCTTAAAATTATATTAATTAACAAAATAACAAATTAAAATCAAATCACCACGTGAATTGTGATGAACTTTTACCCAAATTTACTTCTTGAGTCTTTGATTATTTTCACGGTTAGTCTTTCATCTTTATAATATCTCCATTTTAGTCCATGTCATTTCTCTTTCATTTCAATTTCGTCCTCTTTTATTTGCGGTCCAAGTCCTTTAACTTTTAAATTTCTACAAATTGGTCCACATATTTATACTTTTATGTCAATTTAGTCTTTTATAGTATCACTATTTGATACAAATGTTACAAATGATATTGTATATCAATGTTTGATACAGATATTATAAATGATATTTTGTATTACTGAATATGTTACATACATCAAATGTTATATGAATTGATATTCTATATCACTGTTGTTACATATGTTACAAATGATGAAATCAATAGTTTTATTTGTTAAATTTGACATTATGTTATATATCTATATCATACTGACGTTACACAGTATCAATAGATTCCAATGTGAACATTAATACGAACTTGTTCAAGTTTAGAATTAGTTTTGTAATTATAACAGTTTCTGATTAGTATCGTGATCTGATACAGATATTACAAATAATATTGTGTATCATCGTTCGACGTCTGAGATATTATAAATGATATTTTTACATGAATATGTTACATATTATTTTGATATTTTGAATATGTTATATGAATTGATCATCGTAGACATTGGTGTTTTACATTTCAATTTGTAACAAAGATTGTTACAAAATATCATTTGTAACATCTATATCAAATAATGATAATATAAATGACTAAATTGATATAAAAGTATAAATATGGGGATCAACTTGCAAAAGTTCAAAAGTTGAAGAACTTGAATTGCAAACAAAAGGGGACGAAATTGAAATGAAAGAAGAAGTACAAGGACTAAAGTGGAGATATTATAAAGATGAAAGACTTACCGTAAAAATAATCAAGGACTCAAACAACAAATTTACATATTCAGTTACCATATATTATTTAATATAGTAAATTAAAATAATAATTTAAAAAAAACGGTATTTTTAAAATAAATGAAACAAAAATAAATTTTTAGAATTATTTTCAAAAAGTGGCTACTACAAAAAATGTGTGGAAAAAGTCAGTCAATCCTATCTTAACTGACTAATTTGGGCTTAGGTGCCAAAAGGTGCATATAATGTGGGCATAGGCGACGAAAGGAGCGCTCCTTTTTATTTACAATTTTTTTAATGTTATATAAATTTATTAAATAAAAACATAATTATTAATCGTCTTAGAATAATTAAAATAATATTAAAAAAAAAAACGCCTTATTACGTCTAGGCACGCTTAGGCTCTTAAGGCTGGAGACTTAAACTTCAATCTTATCACGTTTTACACGCTTTTTATAACATTGGTAAAAATATAGTTCCAGAAACTTTATATATATTTTTATACATATTTTCAGCCAACGCTCTTTGTTTGTTGGATGTTCTTTATCTTCTAATTCAAAAATGGATCAATGGTTTTATACGATTCACAACTTATAAATTAAGCTAATTAAATTAGTTAAACATATTTTTTATTAACACATTTCGTATGATTCACAATTTAATACTCACTTATTATTCACATATTCTACAAGACTCATACATTTTACAAAATCTACAATTTATAAGCACTTAAAAAAAATTCAATAATGTCACGATTTATAAAATATTTATAAACTGATCAAAAATTATTTTTATTCACATACTCATAACTTTTACCTATTTTTTATGGGTAATTAGCACAAACGTCCATACTTATTGCAATAATTGTGTAAAACGTTTCTACCTTCTAAATTTTAACATTTTCACCCCCCTACTGCATTTCTTGTGCAAAATGTCATTTTACCTATTTTTTATGGGTAATTAGTACAAACGTCCATACCTATTGCAATAATTGTGTAAAACATCTCTACCTTCTAAATTTTAATATTTTCACTCCCACCTATTGCATTTCTTGTGCAAAACGTCATTTTGTCCAAAAAGCAGCCATTAACTCACTTCTCCAACACAATTCATGATACAACTGAGAGATAAATTAGTCCAACAACATATTTTCATTTGAGTTTTTTATTTTTAAAATTTACATGTGTGTAGGCGCTCCGGTGTGGACCAGCAGAGCTGGTTTCTTTAGTCTATGTGTTCTTGGGTCAACTTTCAGCGCTCCATCCGGAATAAAGGTCGAAATGGACCTCAAACTCCGGTGGATGTTGAAATCTTGTTGAATGGATTTAGGGATCAACACTCTCTCAATGCAGTGGATAATTCCATCGGGATGGGTTGTATCATTGGGTTTGATAATCTTCGCCATACCCACAAGTTTTTCCCCATTTTTTTCAACCACCTAAAGAGTTTCGCCATTGGAATCCCGGCACAATCTGATATGATTATTGGGTTTGTTCACCTCCGTAGGCCAACGAGTCGACTTAATACGATTCGGAGTCATATGAAAAAGCAACAAATTTTGGAGCGATTTCAGATTTTTCGGCTCCAGCAAAAATCGCTTCAACTCGGGATCCAAATCCCTTTCCAAAGCCTCATTCATGGGAGCAAAGATTGTAATATTTTTATGTTTCGAAACTGCTTCTTCAATGGTTTGCAGCAAAAGTACTTTTTCCACGAGTTCGATAGCTTAGTATAGTGAGAATCCAAAAAGAGCTACAAGGACCGAGTTGGAGTTGATCCGGACTGCGTTTGAGGACCCCGCAACCAAGTTCTTTCTTGATGGATTTTGTTTTTCTTGCAATGCAAAGCACTTGTGATGGCATGAAGAGTGAAGATTGTGTAGAAGATGAAATTGGAGATGCCATAGATGTGAAAATCCATGGCCCTTAAAGAATTTTACTCTCTTTCTCTAAAACACTTTGCCTTCGTAGAATGCACAGTCAAAAATAGAAGAGTTCATCGGCGAAATTTGATGAACAGTTGCGAAAGTGGCTGAACTAATTTATCCTTAAAATGCATTACGAGTCGTGTTGGTAGGTGAATTAACGGCTGCTTTTTGGACGGAAGGAAGTTTTGCACAAGAAATATAGTAAGTGAGGGTGAAAATGCCAAAATTTAGAAAGTATGGATGTTTTGCACAATTACTGCAATAGATAGGCACATTTTGTACTAATACCAATTTTATCTACACACATTTGACCTAATTACTAATTTTTATTTTTAAAAAAACTTCTCTTTATGAAATAAGCACAAAGTCAACAACACGTTGTCAGAACCACCTCGTTATAAAAATCAAAATAGAAAACTAGTAATGTTTTTTTTTTTTAAAAAAAACAATATTTTTATCCATACATTTCATAGAATTTATAATTTTTATTTATATATTTTGTAGAACACATTACTTATAATCTACAAAAAATTTATCAAATATATACTAAAAAAAACAAACAAAAGAAAGAGTCCGCAGAGAGAGAGAGAAAAGATAAAAAAGAGTTTTCGAATAAATAAATAAATAAATAAATAAGTCAATCTTGGGGTGCTGTTTCTTAAAAAACGCAATACATGATTATTGAAGTGTGAAGCGTAAGATGAAAAACGCTATTGAAGTGTTAAGTAAAAAGGGTAATTTTCATGTGCAGTCCCCAACTTTCACAATTGGTTGCAATTTCGTCCCCGTCATTTTATTTAGGTGAATGTAGGTGTAGGTCCTTTTGATGGAAATCAAATTGGAGAAAATCAAAATAATTTTATTGAGGACTAAAGTGCTTCAAAAGGAAATGTTTGAGGACCATAGCTGAAATTTTTCCTTTTTATAAATCTCTCACCATGAAATTCAACTCAAAACCATCTACAAGTGAGTCAATATTATTTTATTGTTTGGCAAAATTTAATTTTTTTTAATCTGATCAAATATATTTTTTGTCCACATATTTTGTTATCAACGTATTATTCAAATATTCTTAAGACTTAATACTTATAAGTTTTTAAAAACATAATCAAACAAGCACTTGGATTGCAAAAATTAATGTTGATCAAGTTTAAATTATAATTTAAGTTAGTCAAATTAGTCAAATATATTTTTTATTCACATATTTTATAAGAAATTCATAATTTATAAACATTTAAAATATAATTTCAACACCTCACCACAACTATATTCCATATGTAGTTGTAAACGCCTTCTTTTCCTATTTCAATATTTCGTTGAGATTCGCATTTTCATTTCTTTCTTTATTTATGGAAAAATTGCAGTTGACTTTTTAAAACAATGTCATGCATTTCAAACCTTCTATGTTTAACACCATCATTTCAAATATTTGTAAAAATATATAGCGTAAACATTTTTTAACAGTTTTCATCCGCAATTCGTTAGTGGACCAAAAATTTAAGATCCGTTCTCTTTGCGTTTGAGTTTTGAATTCATTTTCAGATTTTTGTTTTGATAGCATTTGATTTGTAAAAATTATTTAACAAAACATAAAACTGAAAAACACATTTGGTGAGAAATTTTGAGATAAAATTATTTTATAATATTTTATTTAATGAATTTGATTATTAATTAAATTACAACAATTTTATACTAATATATTATCAAGTAAATATTTTAAAGTTGATGAATCTTAAAATACATTTTTCCTCTACAAAATAGAATATAGAATATAAAAGTACCAAATTCATTTGTATATTTTATAAAAGTTATGTACTCAACTTTAATTTGTTTTAATTAAAATTAAGGACATCTTTTTTATTAAATAAAGATCAATTATGAACTAAAATAAAGATGTTTGTGCCTAAAAAATAAAAATTAGGTACTATTTCTGCACTGAGGACGAAGGTTAGGGAGCATATGTGCCATATTCCCTAATTAGACAAGTGTGTATATTCTTCTGGAAAGTGTGTTCCATGACGATTGAATTGCAAGTTGCAACTGAGATAAATAATCAAACAAAAACCTCAAATTGACGCTCTGCCTCTTTCTATTGAAAGGTACGAATGTGCTTATGGATTTCAGAGTTGTTTTTCTATCTAACATCACAATTTTGATCATTTTTTGATATTTTTTTCTTGTATTTACTATAAAAGCAACGCCATGTCATGTCATTTAGTTAAAATTGTAAATTGATTCATGTTTGTTAATATTATTGTTATGATTTTATGCAAATCGGGTTTTTTTATTTGTGGAACCCTGTTTTTTTTTACTGACTGACTCTAGAGTTGCGATTGACTAATTTGTTTGTTTGGTTTTTTTTTTTTTTTACTTTTCATTTTAGATGGTAAATTGTTTAATAGTCTGGGATAACGACTGTTATTACTAAACCCAATGAGTAAAATTTTCAGTTCTGTTTATAATCATTTGTGTATTGGCATACTTTTGCATGAAGATTGTGGACCTTGCTGCAATAGGGTTTGTTTTAGTTTTCAGGTTTATCTTTGGGATAGAATTACATTTGGGATCATAATACTTTTCTGCTATTTTTTATTCATTGTCGCCAGCTCTTGCATTGAATATGAGCATCTGATTAACCTTCTTGCAGAGGAATGTTAATCATCAAAACATAACTGCCTACCTGATATATGATGGTTGACTCCCTAGGAAGTACTTTGAGCACAAACACGATGGAGAATGTTGGAGAGAGTAGTTCATCTTCGACTTTGAAAGATAATGCGTTATATGGGATTGTTGCCGCCCTAATCGTTGCCATAGTTATACCTGTACTTCTTTCGATAGTACTTGTGGGAAAAAGAAAGTTGAAACAGAGGGGAGTTCCTGTTCAAGTCGTTGGCGAGGTTGGTTTGGCTATGCGCAATGCTAGAGCAGTCAAATTGGTTGAGGTTCCTTGGGAAGGGGCGACAACTATGGCTGCTTTGTTTGAACAGTCTTGTAAAAGAAATTCCCAAGAAAGGTTTCTTGGAACGAGAAAGGTAATTGGTAAGGACATTGTTACAGCCAGCGACGGAAGAAAATTTGAGAAGCTTCACTTGGGTGATTACCATTGGGTAACTTATGGGCAAGCATTTAATCGCTCTTGTAACTTTGCCTCTGGTCTTGTTAACCTAAATCATGATGTGGACACTCGCGTTGCCATTTTTTCTGAAACTCGGGCAGAATGGTTCATTGCATTCCAGGTAATCTTGAAAGTTCTGGTTTGGGTTCTTCAACTTCTCATTCCTTGGTTTTAGTTGTTGTGGGTTAATGACATTGCTTGCACTTGCTCTTCGGTTTCAGGGTTGCTTCCGGCAGAATATTACTGTGGTTACCATTTATGCTTCTTTAGGAGATGATGCCCTCATACACTCACTAAATGAGGTGGGACAATTATTAATATGAACAACCAAAGCAATGACTGTCCAGATGTTTCTTTCGTTTGTTGTGTCTTCACTACCCTTTTTCTTTCCACGGTTTGTTTTTATCTTTTCTGATTGAGTATGATTATGAACAAAAACCTTGCTCAGTTTCTCAAGTATTTGACAGGCTCAAGTGCCAACTGTGATATGTGACTTCAAACAATTGAAGAAGTTAGCTGCAATAAGTTCAAGCCTGGAAACTATCAGCAATGTAATTTATTTTGATGACGAAGACATTCCCAGTGGTTCTGAGGTTCCCCAAGATATTGGCAATTGGAGAATATCCGCATTTTCAGAGGTGGAAAAACTTGGAAGAAATAATCATGTTCATCCTAGGCTGCCAATCAAGAAAGATATTGCTGTCATCATGTACACAAGTGGCAGTACAGGCCTCCCAAAGGTTCTATGATTTTTTCACTATGTGCAGAGACAGATTAAATTACAGCTCTTTATTGCTGCATGCATATGTAGATATCAAATTCAGAACCATGCCTGGCAGATGTTGACTATAAATAGAATCAGCTGTTGTTGACTTGTTGATTTAGTATGCCAAATTGCGGTTCATTTACCTACAAACTGTAGAGATGCACAAAGACTGACTCATATAGTGCCTATAATTGACCAAATCATGTATACGTTCATTTACATCTTATGGTTCACTTTAATAAGAAAGTTTGGGCGAGCTTTCGTTTTCCCAAACCAAGATATCCTGCCTATCCTGAAAAAAGGACTCTCTCCAAAAAGTAGCATCGTAGCAAGAGTGGTTTTGACTAAGCTAAGTGGCATTCTTTTTTGTTTGAGTTTAGCATCCCTTGCTTAGTTTCCATATCCCTGTCAAGGCTATCATCCTATTCATTCCTCTTTCCTGCTCTTCCCCTGTAGTAAATTCGAAAAGACCCATTCTGTCTGTGATATTTTATTAGGACCAGGTACCATTAGGACACTGAATGTGAAGAACATGTATTCTTATGGAAAATTATCATGCCTGCAAAAATAGTGTATTATATTAATTATTCTAGGTCTCCATATGATAATTTGAATTTTTGAATGCATTTAGTGTCGCCGGTATTCTTGATCTAATCTTCTGTTATTATTAGGTCAAGTGAACATTCATCTTGTAAACATAGCTCGTCTTCATCAGTGTGCTTCCCGTTTGATGTTAACATGGTTCACTACTTGATATGTAGGGTGTTATGATAACTCACGGTAACATTGTAGCCACTGCAGCTGCAGTTATGACAGTAATTCCAGGAATGGGAAGCAAGGATGTCTATCTGGCGTACTTGCCTCTAGCTCATGTGTTTGAATTAGCTGCTGAGGTAACATGTCAAGTGAAATATTTACTTGTGGTCAATGTTGAAGATGCTTTAAGACTTCAAGTTCTAACATGACATCCTGCAGACTGTTATGTTAACTGCAGGAGCTGCAATTGGCTATGGCTCAGCATTGACACTGACGGACACATCGAATAAAATAAAAAAAGGTACTAAAGGAGATGCTTCCATGTTGGAGCCCACTCTGATGGCTGCTGTTCCAGCTATTCTGGATCGTGTTAGAGATGGAGTACTGAAGAAGGTTTCCCAGTGGCCTGTCCAAACTTACTTTTCCCAATTTTACAGAAGCAGTAGTTTGATAGCAGGACTTTAAAATTCAAATGGATATCAGTACTATCTGCTTTTATTGTTTTTATGTCTTAGGTTGACGAGAAAGGAGGTTTTGCTAAAAAGCTTTTCAACATTGCCTACAGTCGCCGACTGATGGCTATTAGAGGGAGCTGGTTTGGGGCTTGGGGATTAGAGAAGCTACTGTGGGATATAATTATCTTTAAAAAGATACGGTCTGTTCTTGGCGGAGAAATCAGATTTATGCTTTGTGGTGGAGCTCCTTTATCCGGAGATACGCAAAGATTTATCAATATTTGCATGGGGTAATTTTCATGCAATCTCGCTGGTACAAAATATTGGTTTCCTAGTTGCTATATTCTGTAATTAGTTCTAAGCAATGACCAGAGCTTATACGGTGGTCTGCTTCTGTGGCTGACTAGGATAAGTAGTTCATCCTCATATCTCTTGATTTTTCTTTTAAGATCTCTTCCTGTGTTCTGCAGTGCCCCTATTGGTCAAGGATATGGCCTAACAGAAACGTTTGCTGGAGCTGCTTTCTCCGAGTGGGACGACACTTCTGTTGGGCGTGTTGGTCCTCCTCTTCCTTGTTGCTACATTAAGGTATAATTTTTCTAGTCAACAAGAAATTATTTGATCACAAATAGATAGCAATACAGCCTTACCAGTAATAAAGTGGATTTGTTTTGGGACCATGTGTTGTGCTTCTTTTTATTTTTCAAATTCTTGATGGAGACATGCTACATTTGAAGTAACATTGAAAACTATTCTTACATCATGTGATATAATCTTGCAACCATTACCTAAACGATGATGTATTAGAAGAATTTCAATTTCATACCACAAAGATCTAATATATTTTCTTCTTCCAATATAAACAATACTTGTTATTGATTTTATGTTTATTATTCCGCAAGTGTACGGATCGCACAAGAAATATAATAGATTTAGAGTCCAAGTATCGTGCCTACAGGAATTTAGATAGCTCTACACAATTAGATCAACCTTAACCGAATCAATTTAACTTTTGAACTTTGGTTGCTTAAGAACTAATTAAAATCTTAACTAAAATTAATTAAATAATTATAACTCAACAAATAAAAGATTAAGCTTACTATGAATTACTTTAAATTTGGGAAAGAAAAGTACTAGGATTCCGAAATGACTTGTAGTTTTTAATTCTTTTATCTGGATTTTTGAATTTGACAAAGTATATCAGTTATGACGATCAATATCTTTAATTTGTTTAATTGTTTCTCTCGAATAAAATCAAACATATTCATATGTCTCACCCGACTATATCTAAATGCAAATACACAAGAATGCATTAAGTTGCAATAGATAATTAAAGATCACATAAAGCATAGCGGTATATCTCTATTCCCTATCGGACTTTAAAATAATTAAAATTATGTCTAGCCTGTTTTTAATCTCTCGATAGTAAAACAAACCACAAGAATCATACAATTACTCGTATATAATTGTAGATTAAAAGAAATTAAAATTAATTATTCAAAACTATATTAAAGTAAATCGTCAAAAATTAAGTTTTCAAATAGAAGAATTAAGCTACAAATTTCATCGTAATCCTAGAACAAAATAATCTAGCCTAGCATAAAGAAGAAGAAAATAAAGAGAAAAAAGAAAATAGATAATTCATCACCTGGATAAGAAGAAAATTCAAAAGGTAAAATCTTGAACTTGATTTTCGTTGAATTCTTGAAAAGATAAATTTTGATCTTTCTTTCTTGATTTGTCTCTTGTTTTTCTTTTCAAATTCGGCTCCTCAATTATGAGTTAAGAACTCATATATATAGTCCCTTTATTCTGTCCCAAAAGATCCCAAAATATCATTAAAATCGTGTCCCAAAATTTTTCTAATTGGAGACGAACTCAAAAAAGTAACAAAATCCGCGGAGGGGAATTTTTACACTGGGCGATCGCCGAGACATCTTTTTAGCTCTGTGCTGGTTGATTATGGTGCTGGGCACTCGCCCAGCTTTAAGCTTCGGTGATCTCCCAGTTTTAGCTTTTTTTTTTCCTCTACGTATATTTTTCAAATGGTTATAACTTCTTGTAAGAAACTCCAAATTGAGATCCGTAAAAGTGGACTCATAGATCAATTATCTTTCCAATGGTATATCATTTGTCTTGTAGAGATTTTAATAGTAAAATTTGTGCTCGAATTTCTCCACATACTTCGGTAGGTAGTTTCTCAATTCGGTTATTTGGCTTTCAGG
The DNA here is from genome assembly GCA_023638005.1 of Forsythia suspensa. Classification (NCBI taxonomy): domain Eukaryota; kingdom Viridiplantae; phylum Streptophyta; class Magnoliopsida; order Lamiales; family Oleaceae; genus Forsythia; species Forsythia suspensa. The sequence continues at coordinate 813,344 of CM042667.1, forward strand.
TGTTTGATCACTTGCTTCAACTCTCCATTGTTACTCTAACACACCTTAAATTTATTTATTTTATCTTCTTCCTTGTCCTTCAATGTTTGGCTCTTGATATTCACTTCAAAAACTCAACTTCTTCTCATTTACTCGTCGATTTGACCAAATTGTTGCTCTTTCCGTCCATTCTTCTCCAATTGCTTGTAAACGGGTCCAAAACTGAAATAGAAAGAATAATACACTAAATTAAGTAGAAAATCTATAAAATGACGAGATAAAAGTTTAGTTTAAAAGCCTGAATAAGTGCACAAAATGCACTTATTAGATCTCATTCACATTTAATTTCTTCGGGAGCTGTTAATGAAGAACATAAATCTACAGAAAATAAAATGTAGTTTAGATGTATTGACTTAATTTCTTATTGGACTAGGTTAACAAATTTTTTGTTTCTTATTATTTTTTAGTGGCCAACAACATATCTCAAAACTTGTTCCAAAATTGGAGCTGGTTTATGATTCAATTTCGCAAACTACAATTAAGCAGGCCCCTCCTCTAACAAGATCTTTTAGCTCTTATACTATTGGACTTGAACTAATCTGATATAATTTCTGAAGTTCCCTATGCCTTTGAAATGTGGTACGATAGGGTTAAACTTTTTTAAAATGCTTGTTTGGCGCAAATTCATTCATCAGTAATGAGAAGCTGAACCCTAGTACTCTGCGTGTTAATATATGATGTATTTTCGAAACCTAATTATGAATGAGGAATAATGCTTTATTTTTGCATGCAAAGAAATAATGATATCATTGTATTTGCTGTCAAGTCAAACCAGAATTTTTTTTTGCGCAATCTTTATTTTTTAGTCATAATGCCAGATTAATGTACCAAATCCTACATTGTCGGCTGTTGAGCAGAAAAAAGGAGGGGAGGGGGTTTGAGATATTGCTTGTTTAAAATGTTACTCCTTGTCAAGTTTAAGCCAGGAGCATATCTGTGATTTGTCCTTGCAAAAGTAACATAATAAAAGGGACTGGATATGTTATCTTAAAGGGACTTTCTACCGTGATAAACAATGGTGCAAAAGCAGAGGCATAACTGGAGGGGTGCTATAAGACTGCCTCTTTCTTAGCACTAATGTTTCCAGAATACACCTACTAAAACAATGTTATGATTTTAAATTCAATAGCCATAAGTTAGTACCTTGAACACATTTGTGAAGGGAGATGTGAGGCTCCATGTTTCCCTTTTGTGTCAAGATTAGATCAACAACGGAAAAGTGAGGATAACATCCTTGCTGTTACCTCTTCCCCATAGGCCACTAGGACATTCTATTTGTGAAAATAGGATTGATTTGCTTGACCTATAGAAATGTCTACCTTTTCTTTTTTGAATTTATCAAAGCTCATGTAATCTCCATCCAGGTTTCTGCCTTAGCCTTGTCTAACTTTTTAGAGCAGATCAATCTTCAGCACCACCCCCTTACTCTCTCTACATAAATGAAGAATGATAAATTAAAAAAAAAAAACTGTGGGAGGAATCTAGTGTCAGTTACTCCTCCCTCCCTCACAATCTAAATGTGGTCCTAAGAGCACTTCTTCAGAAACTAATAGTCATGTGGGTTTCAAATTTGATTATTCATTCAGATCCAAAGAGTCTTAAATCAATGTCATTCCTTGTGAGTATTGACTTTGATATAAATATGTAAATGATTGCAAGTTATAGAAGACAGGACATTCCTTTTCATAAGTTGTTATATTCCTGTGTTGATATATTTTTGGTTGGGATAATTAATAGAACTCATTAAGAGCCCGTTTGGTAGAGTTTTTAAACTAGTTTATTTGACCAAAATGGTTTATTTGACCAAAAATAGTTTATTTGACCAAATTTTTGCTTTGGTAACCTGACATATTTTACTATTCTTGGTTAAATAAACTAGTTTATAAACCCTACCAAACGGGCACTAATTTTTAGCTTCCGAAGAGCATTTATCTAAACACATGCTACCAAAAGATTTGATGAGGATAAAGAAATTTCGAAAGCAACATGCTTACAGTCTTTACTTCTGGTAGACCTTGACAGTTTTCTTTTTCAATCTGTCCTCCGTTCTAGATTTGATTTCTTTAGCTTGTTGCTGCAGCTTGTGTCTTGGGAAGAAGGTGGTTACACAATATCCGACAAACCAATGCCCCGAGGAGAGGTTCTTGTTGGTGGGTGCAGTGTGACTGCTGGCTACTTAAATAATGATTCCAAAACTAAAGAGGTGTACAAGGTGCGAATGCGTTCTGAATAGTGAATATGGTGACCTGATAATTGATATTTTAGCCGATTTCTACTGCTATATTTCTCTAGTACAGGTTGATGAGAAGGGCATGCGATGGTTCTACACTGGTGATATTGGAAGGTTTCACCCTGATGGATGCCTTGAGATTATTGACAGGAAGAAAGATATCGTCAAGCTTCAACATGGCGAGTATATCTCACTGGGAAAGGTGTGTATAATTTTTAAATTAAGAGCTGTTTTCTTCAAGTTTAACTGGGACAGTGGTCAACTGTTTGAAGTCCGTTAGACATTATGTTGTAATTCGTCTTGTATTTACTTTCATGTGTTCATCTACTCCTATGTTTCCCGAGTTCTCCTACTATAAGCATGTAAAATCAAATTAAAGTTTTACCAAACTGTGGATTGATGCTCAATTGCAGGTTGAGGCTGCACTTGTGTCAAACAATTACATAGATAACATCATGGTCTATGCAGACCCATTCCACAACTTCTGTGTAGCCCTCATTGTCCCTTCACGTCAGGTCCTGGAGGGATGGGCCCGTGAAGCTGGAATCAAATTCAAAGATTTTCCCGAGCTGTGTGAAAAACCAGAAGCTATTAACGAGGTCCTGCAATCACTATCCAAGGTTTATTTCTTACCCCTCCTATGAGGAAGATTTATTGTGAAAATAATCATTTCAAAGAGCAATATAATCAATTATCTTACATTTCCATTGACTTGTAGATAGATAACATGAAACTGTCCACTTAGATTTCGTCCAAAAAAAAAAAAAAAAAAAAAAAAAAGAAAAACTATCCACTTAGCTATGGTTCCTTCCTGTGGTGAGGAACTGAAGAAAAGGGAAAATAAAGCCGTTGGGCTGACTGGAGCACCTCTGCGCCTTAGACTGGAAATGTTATTTCTTCTTTTCATATGTTGTCACTTATCTGTACCTTTTCCCTCTCCTTGCACCTCCACACGGGCCTTTTGGGGAGGGTGGGAGTGGGAGTGGGAGTGGGAGTGGGGACTTGTGGATTCAAATTTTTATTGCATTTACCTTGTTGCAAGCATTTTGGACGATAGACCATAATCTTGTAGCACTAGAATATCAAGATACTTTTGAAAAAACTCTACGATTTTGTTTCTCATGCTAAATCAATTATGTTTCGCCCAAATTTGTGCATTACCCAACAAAGCAGAAAGTAGGAAGATCATGGAAATTCAGGCTGGATTTTATGTGACATTTTATTGATGCTACTGATATTATGCAGACTGCAAAAGCAGCTAAACTCGACAAGTTTGAAATGCCTGCAAGGATCAAGTTGCTGGCAGAGCAATGGACTCCAGAATCTGGGTTGGTCACTGCCGCTCTCAAGTTAAAGAGGGAGCAACTGAAGACAAAGTTTAAAGATGAGCTCCAGAAGTTGTACCAGTGATGCATTTTCTTGCTCTCGAATTAAAATGAAATCAGATTATTAGCTCGGCGTTGAATTTCACAAATTATGACCAGAACTCGTATTTGTGCTAGATAAATAAAATCCATGTCTTTTACCTGTAGATTTCGTTTTTTATCAAACATGTATACAAAGTTCAACTAACTGTCACACAAGCAAATGTATGGGTTAGAAACCTGTTTGGAGACTGAAATGAACTTATGGGTGTGCTCTATTTTGGTTGTTCCACTTATCTTCTTATGAAATTAGCACCGAGCTTTCAATTTCTTACCACTCCCCTCTTCTTCCACTGGACACTAAACTCCGATTTTGAAAATTGTAAAAACTAGTTGATTTTAATTGTTACAATTTTATTTGGTAGTCTATTCTAACTTAACGTTGAAATTATTTCACGCAAGAATTTTTGCTTGTCTAAATTTGAGGACGGCTTTGTTATTTTATATCAACTTAATTTTAGACAGAAATGGTCTCCTACTAATTGATATAAAGTTGGGGTTGGGGATTGTTTTGTGATAGAAAAAAAAGTTTGGGGCGTGATTACAACTTTGAGCAAAGCTTGGGATGAAATGTGCAATTTATCTTTATTTAAATAACAAATTTTTAATTCTTAAAAGGTTTAATAAACGAATAAGTTACTAATTCTCAACTAAGTTTCATTTAAATCGTGCTTTAAATATTTATATATAATTAAGTCTGTTGGTTAATATTTCAAATAAATGTAATAGTGTGTACGCCAATTCAGCATTTTACCTGAATTAACATTTTTTTTAAATTCAGCATTTTTTTTAACATACTAGTAATTAATAATATTTTAAATTGTTACTTTAATTTAGTTTTTCATTATTATGGTTAATATTTAGATATTAAAATATATAATTTTTTTTAATTATAAGAGCATTAAATTTATTTATATATCGGAAAATAAGTATATTATTCTCTTTGTCTCAATCTATTAGGAATTGTTGTTTATTACTTTTGGTTTTTTAAATAATGTCTTTTTTTCAGTTTAAAGAATATGTATTCTTTTTTTTTTTAAAATCAAATATACCCTTCTCTCTTAAAAAACGTTATCAAATCATTTTTCTTTATTTTTACACGAATTTCAAATCATCTAAATATTTTCGTCAAATTAGACAAAATCGATAAGAATTTTAAGTCTATTTAGACATTTAATCTCTTTCATTTTTGCATGAATTTCGAATCATTTAGGCATTATTGTCAAATTAAGCAAAGTCGACAATAATTCTATTCAGTAAGACATTATTTTCCCGTATAACTCTATTCATTTAGACATTCTAGTTCCCCATTCTCACTTTTGGACATTTTTTTATAAAAAATTGCTTTCTTACAAAAAGGGTATTGCATACTTATGTGGGTAAAGATCTATCGTTTTATTTTTAGCAGTTTTAACCCCTATTTCAAATATATAAATAAAAATAATCCCATCAAATCCTAGTTAAATTTGACCATGGAAAATTTTGAATTTAAAAAATAAATAAAAATTTGCAAAAGAAAAGTCTATAATCTTTTAAAAAATGTCGAAAAGTCCCCAAGCCTTCTAATCTTAACACATATGACCCAAACTTTTTGAAAATTTTACCCATATCTTAAATAAATTAAAATTAACTCCAAAATCTTTTTTTTTTTTTTTTACATATTTACACTTAAAATGATAAAATGTGTCATCAAATCCCAAAACTTATTATTTTGTTCACCAAAATGACATTTATAGTATGTTTGATTTTTTCAAAATTTTCAGGGTCAAATTTAATGGAGGATTTGATTGAAATTAATGAAAATGACCATTGTTGCCAAAAAAAATTGAAATAGGGGTTAAACTGTCAAAAATGAAATGATATGTCCTCAACTCACAGTAAATACAAAAGTGAAACCATTTGTACAAAAAAACCAAAATGGCACTAAAGTAAAGTCAGTTTGCATGACTAAATGGATGCATTTATGTTTGGTAAAGTAAATTATAAGTCGAGGGTACTACCGAATATGCGAGTAAAGTTGTTGTGGTCCTACAAAATGTATAGATAAAAATAATGTTTAACTAATTTATAAATACTTTTTAAAAATCTTTTCAAAATGTTTTATTTAGTTTTTTAATTTTTTTTTCCACCCAAATAGATAATTTTAAAAATTTTAACAATACATTTTAAAAAAGACAAAAGGAAAAAAAAAAAAAATGAAAAAAATTGACTTCTTAGACAATTTTCAGAGCTAAATTGTTTGTGAGTATTTTGTCGTGTCAACCGTTAAAACTGCCAATCTTTCATTACTCGCTTCAGCTTCAGCCATTTAAGCAGATAAGGTTAACCCAAATACCTTCTTTTCTCTCCCATGGCCAAAGCTTCAAGAATCCTTCAAACCACATTCATCCCCACTTTATCTCAAAACCCATCTCAAAACAGGGGCTACTTGAATCAGTTCTATTCCCCTTTGATCTTCAAAAGAACCAAGACCACAATTCACACTCTTCGCTGCTCAATTTCCACCGGTGAAACTGCCACCAAAACCAGCCTGAATAACAGCATTCCATGGGGATGCGATATCGACTCCCTCGAAAACGCCTCGGCATTGCAGGAATGGCTGTCGGAATCGGGGTTGCCTCCCCAGAAAATGGCTATACAGAGAGTGGACGTAGGAGAGAGGGGCCTTGTTGCTCTCAATAATATACGCAAGGGGGAGAAGCTCCTATTTGTGCCCCCTTCACTCTTCATCACTGCTGAGTCTGTAAGTATAGTCTTTTTGTTTTAATTATGCTGCAGTCTGTTTTTATAATACCTTCTCTTGTTTGTGGACTCGAATTTATATTTATATTTTTTAATTCACTTAAAATTTAGCGAATCGATTTCAAGGGTTATGCTTCCACAATAACTGTCAATTTGATGGAAATCAAGTTTTAGATAGGATGTATTCCTGATAATGTTATCGACAAGGTTTTATACTCCTAGCATTTGTGATTTAATATTTCGTAATTTACATAGAATTTATAATTTTTCTCATCTCGGCTCTTGTGAGTCCTATAAAAAGCTTTCAGGCTCTTCCACTTCTCCTTGTAATCAATTCAATCTTTCAGGATCAAAGTTAGAATTTGATGAAGAATTAGGAACAAGGGAAGATCACAGTGCATGACCACTTAGTGTGCAAACTAAGAGTAAGGTTACACATAAAATTTGATGATGGCCCCCTAAGCTTAGTTCTGATTTTATGTTACAACATCCATCTCAGAAAGATCATCCAAGCTTGTGTTCTAGGTAATGGGAGGGGACATGTTACATATCCATCTTATAGACACAACTCTTCAACCTTTTAAGAAGTTCGCAAAATATTCTTATGGAAGTGTATGGTAGCTTTCTAGGCATCGGCTCTACAAAAAAATGGGCTATATCCTTTAGGAGTGGACAGAAAATGCATGTATCTCAAGAAAAATGGGTTTCCCCGGTCCTAGGCTTGTAATTGCTAGGAATCTGCATAGTATTTGGTGATTCATACTGTTGTATTTGATTGGAAGAGTGTTGATTTTTAAAGGATGTTTGATATTGATGTTGTAAGATCACCTGTATAGGGGGAGATTTGTTATGCAATTTATCCCTCTTCGATTGGGAAATTAGAATAGAACTGTAAGAAATTCGGCAAAAGATTCACCGGCTTAAGTTTCTAGGTCAACATTTCTAACAGTATTGGCTCTGTAACTTCTAAAAGACCTTTGATTCTCTCGTGTGTAATATTGTGTATTCTACCCAAGTTACTTTAGTGGTATTTAATCAAACCAGTGAAACTATATTTGTATAAACAAACAAATTTGAAACTATATTTGTATAAACAAACAAATGTAAATCGATAATAATTCCATGATAAGATTTATACTAACAATATAAGATTGGGAGGAGAGATGGTAAGCACTAAAAGGCACGTTGACCAGTAAGTTCTCTGAACTCTTTTTTATTGCTCGATCCATCTCATGCTTTCCTCACTTTATGACTTTCGTGGCTCAAGGTTTAATAAAACTGACCTTTATGCTTGATACTTTATTGCCAATATTTTAAACTTCAAATTTCAAATCTAGTCTCAACTTTCTACCACATATTTAAAAATGACTTTTAATACCTGGACGTATTTTTCCTTGATTTCTATTACTACCTAATGGGAAAATTCGGAATCTAAATATAGAAGTGTATTCGAGGTGACGACATTCCTCATGATACATCAAAAGTTAGAAAGTGTGGCGAATAATGAGACAAAGCGATTCTTGTATAATCTGGAAGGCAGTGAACTTTTCCCTCATCCATTATTTGGTGTTGGAATGCCTCCTAAGGCATCTTTTTTTACACGGGGAGGCTGCGGATGATGCAAGCATAATCGGTGACTATTGGAGGGGGAGAAAGATTTATGTGAGGTGGTCACCCTGTAGATAGAACATTATGTCACATGTTATTTATTTTTTCTTTTCTTCTCGTGCTAGTGTCTATTAAGGAGGTGCCTTAAGGTTGCAGCTAGGGGTGGGCACGGGTCGGGTTTTGACCAACCCGACCCCAAACCAAAACCGACCAACTCGTGTTCATTAAATCGACCGAGGCAGAGCCGAATCGGTTTGGATCGAGTCGGTTTGGTTTAGCGGTTTGGGCTGCGGCTACCAGGTTCTTTACACCAGCTTCACAATTGATGATTGAGGATCGAGTTAGCATTTGGTAGAATCATTGGCGTGATGTAACCGTATGAAAGCAGGAGAAATGGAGATGAAGATTGCAAGTATGTGTGATGTGAATATTTCTTTTGATGAATCCACACGCATAAGCGCAAGCGATCAACTTCATGGGTCCCATCATTTCGGAAAGCTGTAGAACACATTAATTGTTTAATTGGCATTATTCAAGCTTTCAATTAAATTCCAAAATTGACCCCTACCATTTCAACAAAGACATGCAAAGCGTGTCTCGACTTTGGTTTTGAAATAAAGTGACTTTTTCTTACTCGACTTTTGTTTCTAGATACTTGGGTTTTGGGCCATGGGTTGGGTACTTGGGTGTTGGTTGAGTGTTTGGTTTTGCCTTTTTATTATTTATTTTTGGTTAAAAGTTAAAGCGTCGAAATTTGGGAATGAAATAAAAAAAAATAGTCGAGTTGGTTTTGGTCGGTTTGACGGTTTCACTCCCAAAACCAATCCGACCCGATAAGAAAAATTGCATTTCTGCACCCCGAACCGACCCGTTTTTGTACTAAGAACCGACCCAAACCGACTCGGTCGGTTTGGGTCGGTTCGGGTTATGTGATTTAGCGTTTTTTTTTGCCCACCCTAGTTGCAGCTGTACAAAAGAAGGAAAAAAGGCATAGTGGTGTGGTAATTTGCAATTATATTTTAGTGTCTTTGCCAAAAGTGGTTTTGCAAGCTTTTGAGTAAAGCATCCAATAGAGAAGATGAAAGGCCAAAATTTTTAGTTATCTGTTTTAACCCGACTCTGACCTTTGTAGAGTTTCTGCATGAGTACTTGTCAATCTGCATGCTGTTGTACATTTTTGTATTCTCATATAGTGCTTTGTAGCACTAGAATTTCTTTTACCTATCATAGAAAAAGAAACAGTGAAAACTTTTTTTTTTTCCTGGGGGTTGAGTGATGGTTGGGTGTTAATATATCTATAAGAAAACAAAAAATAAAAATAAAAGTGGATAAGACTGGAAACACTTTATTTTGATATAAATGCAAACTTAAATTACACCATTAACAATGAAATTTTACTGGGAACCTTGTCACAAAGACGCAAACTCCCAAATTTATGCACACTGTTACATTTACCTTCAATCCTATCTACCTAGCCTTATTTTCATACTCAAATTCTAGCAGCATATTACATCAAATATGAATGTCTTGGTTACAAGGGTTTGCTTATTATTTTCCGGCAATTATCTATGTAGGGCATAAGATTCCAATACCACTGAAATGCCTGTTCTTCTTAGGTGTTGACTGAAGAATTGTTTGATTTAAGTGAATTAGCTACTGCCGAGAACAGTTGGATTTATTCAATTTGGGACTGTAGGTTGTTTGTAAGGACTCTCCTTTGATAAAACGGATTAATTACCTAAAAATGTTGTATTTCTATGTTTAGAACATTTATTGTTGGGTCATTTTACTTTCTGCTATGATTGTTTCACTTGTTATAGAGTTTGTCTATCAACAAAGTTACTTGCTTTTTGTTTGCTTGATATGAGCTATGGATGTCAGGAATGGAGCTGCCGCGATGCTGGTAAGGTGTTAAAACAGTATAATGTTCCAGATTGGCCATTGCTTGCAACCTATCTCATTAGCGAAGCAAGTCTCATAAACTCTTCAAGGTGGAATAACTATATTTCAGCCTTACCAAGACAGCCATATTCACTTCTGTATTGGTAAGCATTTCCATGTTAATAAATGACCTTGTGGAGGTGCTTGTTGAGAGTTTTTCCTTCCCTAGGTTTCCTACAGCAATTCTTTGTCATTTCAGGACTCGTTCAGAACTAGATAGGTATCTGGAGGCATCACAAATACGAGAGCGGGCAATCGAAAGGATAAATGATGTTACTGGCACGTATGGCTTCTTTTCTCTACTTCAAAATATATATTTGGGTTTATGTTTTCTTAATGTTGCTTACAGTTACATGATTAAGTTTAAATTTTGCTAATTCACTTTCTAATTGATAAGCTGTAACACGATCTCTTGTGCAGATACAATGACTTGAGACTCAGGATATTTTCAAAGTATCCTGATTTATTTCCTGAAGAGGTACATTTTCCATATTGCAGTCTCCTAATGAAGTGGCATTACTTATGTATATGCTATTCTGTAACTAGTTGAGCTCTTCAGTTTTTATATTCAGAGATGAATGATGGCATTTGATATTGAAAGTCAGTTTTATATAGAAGGAAGGTACAAGAGAAGAGAAAGTTCGTCAACTCTCCCTTCAGCTGTTTGCTTTCCAGTAGGAGAGGCCAGAACAAGATGTAATTAAATAAACTCCTGCTCAAGCCCACATTAATAAATGCAATAAATAAATAAAGAAAAGGGAATTGGATCCCTACCAATTTGTTGTATCAATTCACTCCAGATGTTTTCAGGCTTCCAATTTTTACCATTTCTTATTTTCTTCCCATTGTTCTATAAGAAGATATGAATCATTCCTTCTCTTTCTTCTATGGATATGTGGGGAATATGGGCTTATTCAGAAGAGAAGAAATACAGTGTAGTAGAGAGCAAGATGATGGCTTTTCCACTTCGCGCGTCTATTATTATGTTGTTATTATTGATTGGTATAGGTAGAGCATGTGCACGTAAATAGGCACTCATTCATCCATACAGTATTTATGGAGTACAGATTCACAAAATAGGAATATGAATATGAAGAAACTCCATGATATTTGGCCAACTGAATCAATATGAATTAATGAAATAATGAAAAAGTTGAGATTTATCACTCAAATGGAAAAGAAACACCATGATATTTGGCCAATTGACAAACTTCCTAAATGAAAATTACAAATATTCAACATTGAAATAACAAAGGGAATAGAGTCATGAATAAAGGAAATTATGGATGTCTTCAGCATAGATGATGTAACTAAATTTGGTCTTTATTGGAAAGGATTGTTGCCATTGCCACTGCCACTGCTTGAATCAAGACAGTATGGACCCTCCTGTTCCTAGCACGCCATGGGCCTGACCTATAGTCAACCCAACCTATGCTATATATTAATTTTCATCATGTTTTCCTTAGTATAGATGTACCCATGCATGTTTTCCTTAATCTTGTTTTGCATTATGTTTTGACAATTTTATGCAAGTCACTTGGCACTCTTGTGTGAAGAAGGTAGTTCCTGACACAATAAACTGGCATAATATGTTATTAAATTTTGTCAGAAATAAATGTTATTTTATGCCTCTCCACAGCCACCAATCTTGTTTAAACTTACATATCATTTCAGGTATTCAACATGGAGACTTTTAAATGGTCATTTGGAATTCTTTTCTCTCGCTTGGTGAGTTGCACGAACGCAGTTGCTGGTAATTCTTTCAATGAGGGAGGGAGAGGGGGAGATTCAGATTCTTGATGCAAAAATCTTTTGACAATGTCAATCATATATCAATCTATTAAAATCAATGATATAGAAGTTATATCCATCTTAAAACAGGTCCGTTTACCCGCAATGGATGGAAGGGTTGCCTTGGTTCCTTGGGCAGATATGCTGAATCATAGTTGTGAGGTATGGCTTTTATGGCAAGCCCACATTTGGATAACCATGTGGTATATTTACATACTTGACATGACCACAACCCTAGCTCTGACAGTTTTATTTGATTTTTCAAGGTGGAGACGTTTCTGGATTATGATAAATCCTCCCAGGGAGTTGTTTTTACAACAGATCGAGCATATGAGCCAGGTGAGCAGGTACACAAGCTTCAGGAATTTAGCTGCTGATAAGTTAACATTTTTATATAATAATGTAACAGCAGGGAGAGATTATGAGAAACCAACTTTAATGTTAAGAATATGCCAGATTCTAATGCTTTTAAATTTTGTTTGGTGCCATTGAATTCTCTCCTTTAATAATTACTTCTATTTTTATATGTCCACCTACCAATAGAAAAAGTTTAATGTACTATTCAACTGTTGTTTTGTTGGAGAGAGCATGATTGTCTTTGAATTTAATTTTCATCTTGTAAAACCTCTTTTGTTTTACCTCTTCCTTTGATGGATGAGGGATGTTTCAAACTCCTTACTATCTATTCACTTCTTTGAATTATGAATTCTAAGGAGACAAATATGGCAGTGATTTCTTCTTCCTTCTCGTTGCTCTGTGATCATGTCATTGTAAATTAACTTATAGAACAATTTGACGCTTTTCGCCTGTAATACAAGGCATCCCCTTTATGGGAGTATAACATGCCGTTGCACAACTTCTTGAAGGTTTTCATATCATATGGAAGGAAATCTAATGGGGAGCTGTTGCTTTCATATGGATTTGTTCCCCGAGAAGGCACCAACCCCCGTGATTCTGTTGAGTTGTCATTATCACTTAAGAAATCTGACAGATGTTACAAAGAGAAGTTGGAAGCTTTGAAGAAGTATGGTTTATCAGTGTGAGTACTTTATTATTGGATTGTATCATTCATTTACGAATGAAAGGTTTTGTAATAGTTCCTGTTGAAAATATTTGAATTTCTAATTACTGTCACCTGTTAACAGGTCACAGTGTTATCCTTTACAAATTACTGGTTGGCCATCGGAGTTGATGGCGTATGCCTATCTAGCAGTAAGCCCCCCAAGTATGAACAGACAGTTTGAAGAGGTCTGGTAGTTTTGTAACCTAAAAGAGAGAAAATAGTTCATTTACATTTTTGGTGAAACATGACATCAAATTTATTCCAGATGGCCGCTGCAGCATCAAATAAGATTACATCAAAAAAGGATATCAGATACCCTGAAATAGAAGAAGATGCGCTGCAATTCATATTGGATGCTTGTGAGTCCAGCATATCAAAGTATTCCAAATTCCTTCAGGCAAGTGAATTTCATTTCTAACTAAAATCTCCTACAAGAGTTCTCTATGGAAATCATGTTATGAAGATTTGAATCCATGCAAGAGTTTTCTTCTTCATGTTAGTTTTAATGGCTTAATTTGCTACCTTATGACAGGCAAGTGGGTCAATGGATCTGGATGTGACAAATCCAAAGATCCTGAATCGAAAATTGTTTTTGAAACAGCTAGCAGTGGATTTGTGCACTAGTGAACAGAGGATACTGTTTCGTGCTCAATATGTAAGCAATCACTCTAATTTTGCAAGATATGGAACTCTTTTAGTATATGCTGCTCAATTTGGAAAAGAAATGAAGAAATTTTTTGTAACAATATTGTAATGCTCATGACACAGATTGCACACACAAATTTGAAGATAAACACTTTTATAGGCTATGGATTTTGCAGTTGAAACTTGAGTCATAGGTCACTAGATGCGTAAGGTTCCTTCACTGGCTGATTGATGATTCAACTCTGTTCTACTTCACATACTTTTACCTGTTAGTGGTGTTTCAATGGCCTATTGCACAAATAATTACTACACAAAATTCTCATTTTCAGCTAATTGTCTTCGAAGTCAGTTAGCCTTACATCATTTTAGATCTAATGTACAATAAACAATTTGTAAGTAGAAGTGAAGGGAAGCTGCAGCAGACTAAACTACACAAATTTCTTTTGTTGGGTTTTTTCTCACTGCATGATGCCCTTATTCTGCAGCCCATACATAAATCAAGAAAGCATGTTCATTGTCTTTGAGATTCAACAAATAGAGTTGGGCAAAAGTTCCCCAGTTTTTTATATTACTTGAAACTATATAGTTATTGATCACATTGCACGCTCTAATTGTTTACACATGTATTCTTCTTTAATGCAAATCTTGAGAAGACGTGGTTGTTGATTAAACCAGTATAGAGGAACTGAGATATGATTTGTGGTCTGTGAGTCGTCATCTTCTATATACTCCTTTGGAAGTAATGTAACATACCGCAGCTTGCATACATTTATTTCAATAACATGATGCCATTTGCACGTCTCTAACTTCCTCAGTTTTTGCCAGCACTAAAAACCATGTGTTTGTGGTGTTTTTTCTGGAATCTGATGGAATTGTCATACTTCTTCTTTTTATACCAGATACTGAGAAGGAGATTGAGAGATATAAGGAGCGGCGAGCTAAGGGCTCTTAGAATTTTTGATGGTTTCAGGAAGTTATTCAAATGAATAACACAGGAAATGCATCTACATGTGTTCAGTATCAACTGATGATGAAGGTTTTGCTACACAAGTGAATAGATTATGTACATTTTGTATCTCCTAAAACCTTCTATTTGGAAGGTTATATGCAAAAGCCTGTATAAAATGTTCAAATTTCCTACAATTCCACAATGGATGAATTTATGCTTATGCATATGGTATATTAGAGAATTCGAATGTGGTATAATTATACTGATTTTGCCTTTCTTTGTATTTTTTTGCCTATTTAAAACAGCATGTTGAGGAGCATAATGCTAAGAAAAAAAAGCTTGGGGTTAAAAGTGCAGGAATGTTGCTAGATTGAGGACTGTAGTTGCAATTTAACCTTGTGATCATTTCTTCTTTAAAAAACCGCCGCAATTTGTGGCAATATAAAGCCAGAAATACAATAAGTTCAACTAATCGAATCTACAGCTAGAGTAAAAATCGACACAAGATTATGGGCCGCCTTATTACCATCTCTGATAATTGATAACGAATCGACAAAGAACTAAAAACTCAGGTCACTTAAGAAAGTAAGAAAATCAAACCTTAAGAAAGTAAGAATATCAAATAAAATAGTTGCAATTGACACTAAGTTAAAACCTGACAATTAGACAAAGACAACACTAAGAACATCTCCAATGCAACAATGTTCAGCTGATGTGGTAATTAGATGGATGGGACAAAACTGATGTGGTAGTATTTATTGTAGAAGGTTATCCAACAGATCGTCTAGTTTTAGACATCCTGTTAGACACCTTCTACTTATTTTTTCATTAAATTGTATCTATCTCTCTCATCTATTTTTCCTTCTCTTCCTCTTTCTACACTCTCTTTCCTCATTTCATTGGCGGAATTTCCGTGAAATGACTCAAGCAATAAAGCAAGAAACCGAAAAATGGAAATGATGAAAATAAATCGAGGCAAGAGTTGAAGTCTTTGTCCTTAAGTCAATTTTGCCCCACAATGGTGCCTACGGTATAAGGCAAATGACTCCTCAAGATACAACGACTTTCCGCTTGTGTTTGTAGCACTTCCAAATACAAGCACAACGAATCTGAAATCATTTTGTACTCAAAAGATGAAATGAAAATGAAACCGAATTTGGTTATGCACTAAATGCAATTACTTTGGTTCAAATGATGAAATATATGAGTGCTTATTGTTTGCATATAGTTTATGTATCAATCCTCCGAAAAAAAAAGACGTCCACAAGCCCTTTTTAACGTTGGAGATCGGTTGAAACGAAAAGGAATGAACCAAATCGTGCAACCCTTCAAAAGAACATATCTGTTCGCGCAAACCTATGCGATCGCATGGTATAAAAATCCAGAACAGAACTTGATCCAATTTAACCATGCGATCGCAAGGCTTTGCCTCCTGCGATCGCATGGAAGAACTCAAAAACGTTCTGCTTAAAATTTAGGCAGATTGCGATCGCAGGTGTACATACCTGTGCGATCGCATGGTCAAAATTTTGACCCAAAATTGTCCTTTTCCGTAATTTCTCATTCATTCGATATTGGTTTCGAGATGCCAAATATACCCCCATTCCTCGAGCGTCGAAGTGGCAAACTAATTTGCCTAAACGGATTGGGTCGGGTCTTGTATATTTGGCCAAGTTAACACGAAGTCACTTTCGTTGTTTTTAACACTTAGTTAATTTCTCGACATATTTAAACCAATTTCCAACAATTTCTTTACTCCCTCTTGCTACCTAGATTTTTTTAGAAAGTGTAGTATTAGAGATGCTCTAAAGGAGTCGCACTCGGCGACACCAATATTATTTACAAGTACCTATAAAAAACAACTACAAAAACATTTATATAGTAAATTTTCTAACGACTATAACCACCTCCCCTCAAACATGCAAAACAAACAATATAACTTTTTTTTTTAATTCTCTCTCTCTCTCTCTCAACACCTAAAAGTAAGTTCCAAATTTTATCTATATTTTCATGGATCTTTTGAGCAATGTAGACACATAATCATATACATAATGCACCCGTGTTTTGAAATTAATTGGTGCAGATGGGATCGGAAAATTACGCGAAGGCTATATTAATGGTGGTTGTTTTGTCAATGCAAGGAGGTTTTGGAATAAGATTTGTTGTAGACAGAGAAGAATGTGTTTCTCACAATATTGAATATGAAGGTGACACTGTCCATATCTCCTTTGTTGCAATCAAAGCTGATGCTCCTTGGCATTATGGGGACCATGGTGTCGATCTCACGGTAATGTCTTTTCATTTTCATCGTCTAATGAATGTTGTTTCTTCATCGATTTTTTTGTCCTTTCTTTGTTCCATTGATTTTTAGGTGTTTGGTTTGTAAGATTAGGCATCTTGTTTTGATAGGATCTTTTAGCTTTGGTAATCTATGGTCCCCGATTGAGGATATACGTGAAAATGTGATTTAGAACTCAATAGGATTGCATTCAAGTTTGTACTTGAGTGTGACAAATGTTATGGGATAAATCCCACTGAAATATATATCAACATATAAGGGCTTGTGCTATTCCTCTTAATAAGATTGACCTTTTAATATGGAACTCCAAATCTTAATATGGTATCAGAGTTCATTAAGCTCTAATGAATCAATTTGATCTGATTAAGACTAAAAATTGAGCACATAGATTACAAGATTGGTGTTCTCATACGAGCCACCATCTTCGGAGTCGAGTTAAATAATAAATCTCACATCAGTTAAAGAACGAAATATTAACCAACATATAAGGGTTTGAGTTACTCCTTTTAATAAGATTGATCTTTTAATATACAACTCAATAACAGAGAAGTTTGTGTGAATCATACAAATGTGAACTAAAGATGTATGTTTGGTACTCATTACGGACTAGAGCGTATAATTAACAAAGATTTTAAGTATAATACAATCCAAGTCGCAGGATTTCGGCTTGAAATGGTCTAGTTTTCTAGTTTCTATACCAAATCTTGATACCATATTTTTATTTTATTTAATTTTAGTGAAGGAATGTTGAAGAAGATGAATGGGGAAATTTTATATATATTTTTTACTGTATTTTTTCACTCTGTTACAAAGGCTGTTTTTTTGCCTTTTATACTCACATTACATTGAGTCACTTTGTTTCCCTTCTTGTCATGCATCTTGCCTTCTATGGAAAATCACAACTCTGATGGTTACGTCGTAAATTATCAGATAAAGGGGCCGTCGGGCGAGCAAATTTATGAATTCCAAGACAAGACGAGTGAGAAGTACAAGTTTCTGGCTCATAGGAAAGGGCTATACCGGTTTTGCTTCACAAACAAGTCGCCTTATCATGAAACCATAGATTTTGACGTTCATGTTACTCATTTTGTCTATGATAATCAACACGTAAAGGATGGTACGTATGAATGACTCTATCCACATAGCTCGATCGATCGATCTGATAGCATTTATTTGTTGTTGTTGTTGTTGGAATGTATGTATGTTTCCGGGCAGAACATTTTAGGCCATTGCTGGAACAGATCTCAAAGTTAGAAGACGCTCTGTACAGCATCCAGTTTGAACAACATTGGTTAGAGGCACAGAGTGACCGCCAGACATTTGGTACCTACCTAAATCTCTCTACTTGTTTTCCCATAGACTAGCCTGGTTCTGCTGATACCTCAGCTGCTCGTAAGGTTGGGACCGTTGTCATTCACATCCGGTTTGCCGGCCGATAAGATGGCTCGTGGATCATCCTTGGATATGAGATTGAATGCCCAACTTATTGATATAGGCTCATCTCATCTCTGGCTTGACCCTTGGCTTTATATGTTAGATTGCATACCTCACAAAAATTATGCTAGATTGCATCATAATAATAATTTGAAAAGAGTTTTTATTTATGAGTCGAAACTCTCTTTAACCACTTATCCTCTTGTTAGACAGGGCTACGTGTATTCATTTATATATTTCAACACACTCCCCTTATGTATAAGAGTTCATTTTTTGTCATCAAAGACTTAACACGTGCACAATTTTTGAATGAGGGCGGAACGACTTGAACCCAGATCTTTTGTCTGTCTCTCGATACCATGCTAAACCAAATGTTTAAATTGTGAAATAGGACTACGCGCATTCATTTATATCTCGACTCTATAAGCCCTTTATGGCGCATTATGTACAGATTCTTGTGGTAGATTATGGTGAGAGCACCAGTTATTAGTGACAATTCAATGCATGTTATTTTCCCCAACTTTTCTTGTTCGTCTTGTGTGATTTAACGAAATGCATTCTATTTTAATCGATGCAGTTAACAAAGGTATTAGACGGGGAGCGATCCAGAAGGCGATTTTGGAATCGGCAGCACTTATCGGATCAAGTGCCCTTCAAGTTTACCTTCTTCGATGGATTTTTGAGTACAAGCGCGGAATATCTCGAGTCTGAAACTTCCAAAATTTCTCAGAGTAAACCAATGCAAATGCATCTTTACATCTTATTCAAGAATCAGCCAGAAATATAGTCATGCATTATCAAGTATTTCTTCTCTTTTCATCTTTAATTATTTGGAATGATTTGATTATAGGGTCATTATCTCTCAATTTGTTAAAGAATTATTCTATTTTCTTTTTTCTTTATTTTTTGTAAATTCTAGATATGAATTTTTTTTTTTTAGTTGGTACAATTTTATTGAACTTTTGTTACTGTGTTACATATAATTTAAATAAATAAATTTTGTTGTCTCTCTAATCGTTTAAGTTAATAACCTGCAAGGAGAGGAAACACATTGACAAGCTCCCTGATATCATAGACAGTGAGTGAAGGAGAGGAGGAGAGATGGCTCGACCCACCTCTTACCTGTTTCTTTTATTTGATATATAATTATTTCTTGACATGTCCTCGTACAAGCTCTTTTTTATAGAAACTAAGATTTACCTCCTGACAATGGTCCTATTTGGTAGCAGCCATCTGGCAATGGTTCCAAGTTGTCCCAATACTTGCAAAGAAAGACGAGACTAGATGTCGCGAGACCTAGAGCCTTGGGGGACATGACCACCTGAGATCATCTTTAGGAAGAGGTCGGGTCCGGTTTCATCGAGGCAGGCCTAGCTTGCTTTCGGAGTTTTTTCGACAAGGCCATCTAGGTCTCTAACGAATTGACCGTGTGGATTGCCTTTTGTAAAGAGGGAAAAAGCGAGAGAGAGAGGGTGTTTAAGTTGATTTAAATTTAACTAAAATCACCTATTATCTTAAGTTTCCCTACTGCTCGTTGATTTGTGTCATGGAAGAGTAGTTATGTTTGTTTATTATCGTATATAAATGCATAGAGCCGCTATGAGATATTTTACTATCTTATACAAGAGATAATTTCATCTTATACCATAAAAATTAAAAGAATTTTGGAAATGTTATTTCACTTTTTTTATTTTAAAAATACCATTTTTACTTTTTGTAACACTTCTTTTTACATTTGTTAATTTCTTACGAAAAAAATATATGTTACATTTATTACATTTAAAATTTAAAATGTTAGTAATTAATTGTAAAATTTTAATATAAAATCAAACATGTGACAAAATTAACACTATATACAATCTCGACCACGGGTCACCTTTGATGGAGGTGGAACAATCTATTGGTGGTTATTTAAACCCATTTTGGGTGGGGTAGGGTGCTTTTATTTAGACTTTTAGCTTTTTACCCACCGTAGATATTTAGACCCATTGGAGTAACTTTGCCTTAAGCCAATTTTTGGCTTTTTACCCGCAGGGTGCACATACAGGGGATTTATTTTACAGCATACTAGTTTGATTTTGTTTTACAATTACAGAAAATTCGGAGAGACGAAGAGAGTGAAATTAAATGCATTATATATTTTTCATTTTTCGGTTCACAAAAATACATTCCCCCGTACAATCCAAGTACATTTCCATTTATTACATGAAGTAAAGGAAAAGAAAAACTAAGAAATTACAACATTTCTAAATTGAAAGACAACACACAGTACACACAACAATCTACTCCTTTGTTAGGTCCATTTCTTCAAGTTATACGCATCTCTTGAAAGTAGCCTGCAATTGCGACAACATTCAGTTGGGCAGGACCTTTTTAGTCACAAAAATGTAACCCATCACACAAACCAGCATAAAAGTAGGAAAATATTGAATGGGTGGAGCATAATATACTGTACAACAGTTCGACCAAATTAAAGGTATTATATTTTTGGCGAGTTTTTTTTTTTTTTTTTAATAGTAGAGAGAAAACACAGAGCCGTGAGTTCAGAAACACATTGTAATCCTCTTCTTCAATATATAGTACAATTCTGAAGCGGCATAGAGAGTGAACCACATTGTAATCCCTCGAAAAGGAGTCCACGAGCAAGGAATGATCTACTTTGAACAAAAAACTAATGGTTTCATGCAGTGGAGACCTATGTGCTTAATTCTGCAAAGGTTGTTCTTCAAAACCTGACTACATTTAATCGTAAAAAGCAGTTTCTTACACTATTACTGGTGTACAATGGAACAAGAAGCAGATGGGTTTCTTCAATACCTTCTTAACCTTTAGACTTGCCAGAAAAAGAAAGATTAAACAAGCTCTATCACGAGGGCTGAAGCACCTCCTCCTCCATTGCAAATACCACCAATTCCATATTTTCCGTTCTTTTGCCTCAATACCTGAAACAATGCAATTCGATCATGACAGTAAAACAGCTTATCATTTCGTTCTAAGGACAATGATTCATTTAATGCAAATCATTCAAACACATGATCAATTAACCATCCATGACATACAAAACCCGGATTCTATTAAATAAAGCAGTCCTAAATTCTTCATAGAGAAGAGTAATATTTGTCTATACCTAACTGTCACCAAGGTTTTCTTTTTTCAAAGTGCCAGTAACATCAAGATTATCTCTCTCGGGGAATAGAAAACATACCCCCAAAAGTGTGACCAATATACGTGCTCCACTGCAACCTAAAGGATGACCCAAGGATACAGCTCCGCCATGTACATTTACTTTCTCCTGCAAAATATCAGTAATATCACTATATAGTGGAATCTACCATTACATCAGCACAAATAGTCAATGCAAACAACAAAAACACTGGCACACGTGTGCATATAGTAACACTTGTATTATGTTGTGCAGGGGGGAGCAGATTATTGCGATAGAGAGAGAAAGGTCGAAGTTGAACAACTCACCGGATTAAGCCCCAACAACTTTTGATTTGCAAGAGCTACAACCTGCATGCATGATGTGTGCAGAATAAGGACATACTCACATTTGAAGAACTATTTATTTACTAATTAAAGTGAAAGACATATTTACCGAAAAGGCTTCGTTAATTTCATAATAATCTATTTGAGAAGCTTCTAAACCAGCATTTGAAATAGCTTTCGGAATGGCAAGAGCTGGAGAAGTTGTAAATAATTCTGGTGCCTGCAAAGTGTGCTCCATTCAAACATCAATGTTGTAAAGTCAACCGTTTATCGTATTTAAGGTGAATACGGGACCGTATAGAAATAAGGATCCGTCAATGTCTTCATGTTTTCAAACTTAGTGGTAGAACTGATAAAGCTAAACTTCTTCTATAATCACACGACACAAGTGTGCATGATACCTGAGCAGCATCAGCATATCCGCTGATTTTTGCAATGACTTGTAGCCCAAGCTCGATAGCCTTCTCTCCACTCACTAAGACCAGAGCAGCAGCACCGTCGCTGGAATTAAGATTAAATTCACTTGTGAATAAACTTCAGAAAATTCTCAACTATGCACCATCCTCGAAAATCAAAACTTTAAGGATATAATATTTTCAGGAAGGTCTACTACAGGAGGTCAAAACCATCCTTGCACGATGTCCTATATTTTGTGTTTCTAAACCTGTTTGTTTCAAATGGAATTGAAAAGAATATCTGTGTGTGTGGGAGGGGGGTATGAATTGCCTAAAATATGTCTTCAAGGTCACTGCTCAATCAGGCACCTATGTAACTAAATAGAACTGAACATGAATGCAGGACAGCAAAAGCAAAGAACCTTATGCTAGAAGCATTGCCAGCTGTGACGGTACCACCATTTTCCTTAAAACTTGGTCGAAGCTTCCTTAACTTTGCAGCATCAAACTGACCAGCCAAAGAAGAATGAGTAGCGATAAATAATAATAAGTTCTAAGCAATACTAATTTATACACGCACACGCACACGCACACACACACACACACAAATAAGAATATGGATAACATGCATCTTCTTTCTGATATTGGGTGGATTTGGACGTATAACAGTAATGCCTACCATGTGAATTTATGTTTTGTTTTAGGGGCTGAATAGTTTGAGAATTTATAAAGTGAGAAACAGTTTCCATATCAGTAGGAAAGGAAATCCAAAAGTTTCTTTGACTCCCGTACACTTTATGGTGACAGAAATACAGCGTCCAATGATGTATATAGATGTATGATCTACACTTTTTTCTCAAAATGCAATTTCTGAATTACAGGCATACAGCACTGATTTGGGTGAGATCTGCACAGAAACAAGTACATTATCCTATACGTCTAGATGGTAGACGAAATTTTCACCTTTCCTAGACTTTCATCCTTATCAACAACTGTAGATGGTCTTCCTCTTCCTCCAGATACTTCAACCTGCATGATACCAAATTACAGTTCATAACATGTTTCAGGGTAAGCTACATCTAGAAGCTAAGCTCTAGTTATCTTACTGGAGAAATCTCCCATGCAAAGGCACCACTATCTTGAGCAGCAATGGCTCGCTCAAAGCTTTGAATTGCATAATTGTCCTGCATAAGTTACAAGGTACTATCATCAAACTCTTGACATAAGCAACAGGTTTTTGGACAACGGATTCCTGGAAATAAAAGCAGAAGAAATGTGTATTGCAAACAGCGAAACCCATAAAGAGATTCTTCCTCTCCCCTGTTTAGACTAAGAAAAATACAGAAGTTAACACAACTCAGCTATATATTGAGGAAAATTTCCGACAAAATGGAAGAGAAGACTTGGATAAAAGAAAATGAATATTTATGCTTTTTGAAGGAAAGAACTAATATTATAAATAATTTAGCACATCATGACTGACAACAGAAAAGAAGATGGTAATCAGAATTATATTATAGTTGACTGAACTATTTTGATCAATGAAAATTTCATTGGCATTTGTACACAAACCTGCTCCTCTCTTGTGACTTCATGGTGTTCAGCACATATTTCAGCACAAACTCCCATACCAAAGTCATTGTAGACATCCCACAGTCCATCTTTCAACATCCCATCAACAAGAGAATCATGTCCAAGTCGCGATCCCTTCCTAGAATATGTCAAGATCCATAATATATGTTATATATTAGACTATTTTGCAACACCTGCACACTAGTTAATCTACTGTAATCATAACAGCAACAATAATGAATGTGATATGCATCATTCACAGATGCAACATGGAGAATCCAATCATTTTATATAGCCAGAGGCAACAGAGCTAGAAATTTGAACTGTTGTAGTGAGAATGTGAATCACAAGATAAGAAAGGCTTGAAATTGTAATCATCAAGCTTAATGAATATCTCATTGTTCGGAAGAATCCAAACAGAGGAAATACGGATGGTAGCATTGGATGATCGTGATCCATGTACCAAATTTTTTTTTAGGCAGAATCAGCATGTAGGAAAAGCTAAGATAGTATTTGAGATTGGAAAGTCTAGCTGTGATTCCTTTATTTTGGTCAGCAGTGGCAAAATGTGCACATTATTATGGTTAGCTCATACCATAAACCTAGATCTCTGCCTTTATATTCAGCCTATATGCAATATGACAGCATCACTTGTCAGTTTCACATTCATTACTATTTGATCTTCTTAATCTCTAGGGAACAGGAAATACAAGAAAAGTCATTTGACTCAAATCAGATGATAAATAACAAAAGTATGACCCCTCCTAATAGATCACCAACCTTGCTTCGGCTAAGTATTTAGGGACATTGGACATGCTTTCCATGCCACCAGCCACAACAACATCGTTGATGCCCAGCTGGATACTTTGTGCAGCAAGCACAGTTGCTGTAATGATAACAGAGCATGTAATCTCACGAATATAATTACCTCCTATTTCTTCTGTAGAGAAATTATAATTTTGTTTGAAAGAAGATCTCCGTTTTTTATGGTAAGAACCAAACCTTTCATCCCTGATGCACAGACTTTGTTAACAGTAGTGCAAATCACTGTATTGGGTATTCCAGCACCTAATGATGCCTGCCTAGCCGGAGCCTGTCCCAAGTTTGCACTGAGTACATTTCCGAAGAAAACTTCTTGTACAAGTGATGGATCAATGTTTGCTCTCTTAAGAGCACCTAAAAGTTGGCAGGTTAAACAAACAATATTAGAACTAAACTGTAATAAACAAGTTTCTCCATTTGAATGACATAATATAAAGTTTCCAGTCTCACTCTCAATAGCTATAGATCCAAGCTTGGTCGCTGTCAATGATGAAAGGGAGCCGAGAAAGCCACCCATCGGTGTTCGAGCAACACCAACAATGCAAACATCTATTCACATCAAAGCAAAGGATTTCATGCCAACAAAACAAATCTTGATGAGTTCTTACTAATCATTAAGCAAAAACATTATATGAAGGTGAACGCGTCACAATGCATTAAACACTCTTAAGGGCCTACTTGAGAGTTTTTCTTTTCCTTTTTTTTTTCCACCGGTTTTGGGTGGTTTAAAAACCACCGGTTTTGAACCACCCAAAACGGTGTAGTGTAATTTGGAGCGTATTTCTCAACCCCCAAATCGGTGGTTTTTTGCCGTTCTTCAAATTATCTTCCAATTTTACTTTCTTTAAAATAATTATTTCTAAATCTACCCTAAACTTAAAATACATACTCCATCTTTTTCTTCTCTCCAAACAATATTTTTTTTATGTGTTATTGAATTATTTTTGAAATTTTTTACAATCGAATATTTATTCTTTTAAATAACTTTTGAATAATAAACTCTCAAACATATGTTTGACTATTTTAAAAACCGTTACTAAAATTACAAAAAATCGGACTCCTCATAAACGTTCAAAACCGGTACGTTAAAAACTATCATAACTGGTACTCTAAAACTCCCAAGCAGACCCTAAGAGAAGAAAAAACTGCATATGAATAGAGGTACTGAAGTACAACAAAATATTAACCACGAAGTGTTGCAAGCTTTTCAGCTGTTCAAGAGCACGAAGACAATAAATCAAAAGAAGGTTTTTACCAGTGTGGGTTTATGTATAAGTGCTACATTTATGTAACTATATGATTCACATAAAAAGCAAAGGAAGAATACAGACACAGACACCACATTTAAACATGAAAGAAAATTGATACTTAATTATAGAGGTGCAGAAATATGGGGATATATGGCATGTCTGTAATAGAATTCAGCATGATTCCTTTGTAGCCCATGTTGAAATTCCATGACAAGCTGAATGTCTGAGAATGTTAGGGGGAGAGTAAAACACAACGTTTGTCCGTGTCTATTGTTTTGTTCAAATACATCAAAAAAAAAAAAAAAATCCAGCCTTTGGCTTGATGTAAAACTCCAAAAAGATTGTTGTTTTTCAATTGATCCATTAACTTCCCTAATAATCTTCAAAGATTTATCAGGAAGAAGTATTTCAAGGAAAAGATAATGGTTGCCTTTTTTGGTTGCTATTGTTTCTTTCATTTGCAAAGCGATCTAATAATTCAGAGAATAAGATTAGCAAAGTGGAGTCCTTGCCATAACCAGCTGAGCTACCCGAACTACTTTCCCATGTTGGAACTTGGAAGATGAACACAAAATAAATTATACATACGGATAATGTACTAAAAAACACTTATAAAAGAATTGTGTATTTACAAACGGTCTTATCCATTATATAAGTGAATTATCAATAAAATGATTGCCGAAATTTCAAGTATGATTGAAGATTATGAGGTTGCTAAGCCTAAATCACCAAGACTAAAAGAAGAAAACCACAACCACTACACAAGCTGATGCAAAACAAGACAATGCAGTAAGTAGTATGTACTAGCAGCTACTTTCTTTTCAAGCAAATTCCAGAAACACCCCTTATGGTAACTGACTACTACAGAGACACCATTTTAAAAAATAAAAATTACAGATACCCTAAGATTTGTTTTCCACCGAAGATTCCCCCCATCTGCCAAAAAATATATATATTTCTCATTTACTCTTTAATCTTTATGAAACTTTTGTTGAAGGATAGAGCAAATTACAACACCCCTTTTGATGTAACTGACTATTAGAGAGAGACACTCATTCTTTTCATAAACTACAAAATCTTTGAGTTTCGTTTTCCACAATAGATTCTTCAGTCAGCAAAAAATAATTATATATTTTTCGTTTTACCCTTTTGCCACTATACTAAAATTGAAAATATTTAGACTATCTTTTCTTTCTTCTATTCTTATTTTAAATTCTTTTTTCCACATTTTTTATTTAGCAAAGTACAGTCCTTTGCTCTAACCAGCTAAGCTACCTGAATCGCGTTCCTAAAGTATGTTTGCTATGATTGATGTTGAAAGATGAGCACAAAATAGAGTATACAAACTTATCGACCAATGTACTCAAACTCATATTAAAGAATAATATATTTACCAACATGCTTATGCTTAAAATAATGAATTGTATAAAAATGAATGTCAGAATTTCAAGTTTCATTGAAGACTAGAAAGTTGCTAAACCAAAATTACCAAGACTCAAAGAAGCATTCACAAACATACATACTTTCTGTTTGAGCAAAATACTTGAACACTCCTCCCTTTTCAAATATCATAGAAACTCGGTGAGATTTTATTTCCTAAAAAAAATTCCCATTCAGCCCCCCCACCCCCACCCAACCCCCACCAAAAAAAAAAGACATATTACCCATTTTATCATTTTGTTTTAATACTATATTTGAAACTATTATTAAAGATTATTTAAATTATCTTTCATTCTTTCTTTTTTGTCATATCTTTTTTTTTTTTTTTTTGAATTACAAGAAGCATTCCGTTTTACTTACAATACTTACAGTTGTAAATTTTTGTAATAACGTCCAAACAAAATTATGAAATATAATTTACTTCCTAAAGTTCTTTATATATTTTTCAAATATGATTGAGAACTTCTTGTTTGTTTAGAAATAAACAGAAATAGATATTTTAGAATAATTTAATAAAGATGATTAAAAAAGGAAAAAAAAATGCATTAACACAACAAGTCAAGTTCTAATAATTTGTAAGTATAAATAGATTCCATTTATTTGCAATCCTAGTAAATTGTTATGAAATAAAACATGTTTTTTTTTTCTTTTTATTTTTTTGCTATTTCTTACGTCGCTTGATTTAGTGACACTTTATTTAATTTTTATTATACTATTAACATTTATAGTATGTTAAGTTTAGAAAATTAATGTAAAATAATCATAATATTAAATGCAACAATGTTGCAACTAAATAAGGTTCAAAGTTTGCAATTATTTTACCCCATTTTCTATTTAAAATTTTAGGATCATTTTGTTCATTTTTTCAAAATAAAAAAGTTAAATTGAATTATTGGATATAATCAATTAGTACAAAAAAAGGAAAAAATTTAAATGAGTTTTATTTGAGCTACAAAGAACGTTCTTCTCTAAATTAAAAATGGGAAAAAAAGAGAAACGAGAATAAGAAAAAAGAAGAAAGATTTAGTTGGATGCATTGTTTTTAGTTACAACAAGTATCATTATAACTAAAATTATTTCTTTATAAAAAAAAAGTTATGCCTTTTCAAATAGCAGTGAGAACAGTTTGTTTATTAACAAATAAACAAAAACATACTTAAATAAGTTAATAAAGATGATTAAGAGGAGAAAAATGCATTATTTGTAGTTTTAAATGATTTGGTTCATTTGCTATAAACTATGAAATAAAACATTTTTTCTTCTAAATCCTAATCTTTGTTTTCCATATTTACTTTCGAAAAATTGACAACAAATTTCTTTATTTTCTTTTGGCTATTTTTTATGTCACTTGATTGGTAACAATTTTTTATTTTTTATAGTGTAACATTGTACAACGTTAAGTTTAGGAAATTAAAGAATTGTTAACATAATACTAAAAACAAAGTTGACACTTAGGAAGGTTCAAAATTTGGATTTCAGTTCCTTTTTCTAATTAAAAATTTGGATCAATTTGGTTCATTTTCTCAAAAAAAAAAAAAAAGAAAAAAAAAAGATTTTTTTTTTTTTAAAAAAAAAAAACTATTAAAATAAGGAAAAATATAAAATGGTAAATTACACTCACAGTCTCCATTCTTTCAGTTTTGTAATAATAGCATCCCCATTCAATTTTATTCGTAGATATTGTCCCAATTCTTTCATTTTGCTCACAAAGATGGTCTCCAAATAATTTTTTTGACAATTTTGCCCCTGACTTAAATAAATTAAAATAACAAAAAAAAGAAATACAATGAAAAAATT
The DNA here is from genome assembly GCA_023638005.1 of Forsythia suspensa. Taxonomy (NCBI): domain Eukaryota; kingdom Viridiplantae; phylum Streptophyta; class Magnoliopsida; order Lamiales; family Oleaceae; genus Forsythia; species Forsythia suspensa. The sequence continues at coordinate 842,274 of CM042667.1, forward strand.
GTAATTTAGACTCCTAATCTTCTCAAAAGTACAAATAAATCATAAATCTTTTTATTTTTTTAAAAACTTTTCACTTAAAATAATAAAAAATGTGTCATCCACTCCTAAAACTTCTAATTATGTTCACCGAAAGGACATTTGAAATTCTATAAATTTTGTCCAGATAAAAAAATTATAATCGTGACCTAAATTTGACTAATTTAACAATATCAAAATAGTTTATTACATTCTATTATTCAAAATAATTTTAAAAAAAAAAAGAAAAAAAATCATCTCCCCCACCCCATCCCAGAAACCAAGAGGGGGGTTTCTCCTCCGTTTGCCGGCCCAAACGGGGTGAGGTGTGAGAAATCCTCCTCGGTTTTTGTGGTGGGTTGGGAAAGATGGTCCTTTTTTTTTTTTTTTAAATTTGTAAAAATAAAAGGTTTATGATTTATTTACACTTTTAAAAATGATGGGAACTTCAAATGCAATTTTTTTATTTTATTTTCTTTTTAATGTATTTAAGTTAAAGGTAAATTGTCAAAAAAATTACTTGGGGACTATCTGTACGAATAAATAAAAAAATGAAAATGATATCTGTGAATAAAATTGAATGGGGATGATAATATTAGAAAGCTGAAAGAATAGAGACTGTAAATGTAATTAACCTTTTTTTTAATTGTTTTAAATAATAAACTATAAAGAGACCATTTTTCACTTTTGAAAAAGTTAGGGACTCCAATTGCAATTTTTTCATTAAGTTTCTAGTTTTTTCTATTTTAATTTATTTAAGCTAAAGGCAAAATTGTCTAAAAAACTATTTGGGGACCATCCGTGCGAGTTAATGAAAAGATGGAAACGATATTTCCGAATAAAATTGAATGTGGATGATATTGTTACGAAGCTGAAAAAATACGGAACTGTAAATGTAATTTACCCTATACAAAATTAGAAATTAAAAATTTTAAACTAAAAAAATAGGAAAAGCAATAAATAAGTAAAAAAAAGATTGTTTCAAATCTGAAATATAGACAAAAACTTAAAAGAACAAAATGAGTGTAAGGTATTAAGATTTGGAGTTTCATCTTAAAAGGTGAACCTTATTAAGAAGAGTAGCCCAAACTTTATATATTCTATATTTATTTCATTTTTATTCAATGTGGGATTTACCTTTAACATTGCCCCGCAAAATGGTGAATCGTGTGAGAACATCAATCTTGAAATCTGTGTGCTTGTTTGACTTTAATGGGCTTTGATATATATCAACCTTATTAAAAAGGAGTAGTATTCATTCCATTTTATTCAACATAGGATTTACCCTTTACATAAGGAAGTTCTATAATTTTTGAAATGGTATGGATGCACCATAACAGTAAAATATCTCATGGAACGTATTGTATATTTGCTCTTTCTTTTTCAACTACAAAAATGAAAATAGCAAATATAATACCTCTGGGCTTAATCGAATCCCCTGTTGCTGCAGCTGGTGCCATGATCAAAATATTGCCTGTTTCATTCAAAGTTGATCGAGTTCATCGCAGAAGCAAAATTAGATTGTTAAGAATGCGTCATCCTTGAATTTCTCAAATTCTCCTTATGATGTTTTACTTCACCGAATAAGCATGAGGCTAGGTGGCATTAATATTTAATAATTATCAACTATTTTTTTTTTTTTTTCATCTCCAACCCCAAACTTTTTGGGAAAAGAGATCAAAAGCACAATATATTCTAATTTGCTCAAGCAAAAAGAGAATAAGCATAGATCTAAGACGATGACACAGTTGAGTGCTAGATTCAAATATGAATTAACTGATCGAAAATTATATCAAATAAAACAACTAGGAATCTAAAATGAGTTATGAATCTGCAGAAACGGAAGCTCTACAAGATGTTAAATCTGCTAAAACAGTTCAGGGAAATGCAAGAATGAATTGTATTTGTACATTGATACCTGTATAAGAATCAAGGATACTGTGGGACGAGCGAGGAAAAGAGAGGAACTAGAGAAATGGAAATTGAATTTGAATAGACGTAGGTTGTGAATTTATATAGGTGGTGGAGGTGAGGTGGTGAATATTATATAGGTGGCTGCGCAACCAAATTTTGACACACTGACTTTTTCGATTTTTTTGTGGAGATCACAGTCCGGCTTTCTTGACTCACTTGCGATGTAGGTAGATAGGATTGGAAGAGGCGACGGTGCTCGGGAGTGGGATGTCTTTCGAGTGTGTTTTAGTGCAGGTCGTCCATGAGCTCAACACAGACTTAGGCCTGGTTGAGCCAATAGTTTTCTGTTTTTCGTTGGTTATTTTTGAAAAAAATGTCGAACTCTCACAGTGCAAGATCCAAAGAAGAATCAAGCTGCCTCAAATTTAGGCAGCTCGACTCATATCTAAGTCTTTAAAACGACACGCCAACCATATTTTAGGAATCTTCTTAAAGTACCCCAGGACAGACCCTCACTATATTTCAGTGAAAATCTATCTCACATGGAAATCGAACATGCATTGCCGGAAGATTTCTCCCCACGTCACCTCAAGCCTTACCAACTCGCTTATGTCCCTGAGAGCATATTTTACGAATCTTGATATTATATAATATGGTTGTCATTTTCTTTCTCTGGGTGCCAAATGTTTTGTGTGAATAAAAAACGAATAAAAGTTGTAACAAATCCTACAAAATATATGAAAAAATAATAATATTTGACTCGCATATAAGTGCTTATAAGCACTGACAAACATAGACACATCATGCAACACATATTGTTGATGTTGATGATTGACAACATTTGGCTAATTTGATGTCGTTTCTCTTATGATACATGGATCAAAGTTGACTATTAAAATATGGACTTGTTCGACCCATGCATAAACTAAGAAAGAGTGACCAACTTGTGACAAACTAACAAAATTTTGAATCCTTCCTTCAGATACAATGCATCAGAATCTAAGAAAGCTCAACAATGTTTGGCCGTTTTCTTGATTTCTGACTCCTCGATGCTTTACTTGAATCCTTATCAGCAGCCTCGGAGCTAAATTTTGCAGAATGTTCACCAGCTTCTTCTTCTTCCTTAACGTCACTGCTGTTGTTGTCATCGTCGTCGTCGTCGTCACTGCTATCTTCAGATTCTGACCCGCTACTACTATCGGCAGCCAAAGGAATTATAGGTTGATAACCAGATATTGCAGACTCTGCAGCAGCAATGGCTTCTGGGGTATGAAGATCAGCGACACCCAGCATCAAGTCCTGGGAACATATGCATCCAATAATCAGTCGTAAACTTTACTCTAGTAACTTGCTCCCCCACCATGAACAAATAAAAGAAGACAGTCTTTACCATTTCTATGTATTCAGATTCTCTTCCACTAAGGACTTCAATATCATAATTTTCAGGATTCTCCTGTATCACAGTTAAGAGCACGAGTAAAAACTTCGGTGCAAACAGAGATTCAGATGGAAAAATAAAAAGATCCAAATTTTAACTCAGTACTATTTATACCTTCGCTTCTTGCACCAGACTTCTATTTGACTCTGATATAACGCCTAAGAAATCCTTCACTTTCCCTAAAACTGCCAGCAATGAAATGGTTTATTAAAGGCTGTTGTACCAAATATCATTTTGTTTATTTACAGGAGTTTCTCAGCCTCTATATCTGGAGAAGCAGAATTTTTCTCCAACTTCTAAACATAACTGTATGGTTCCTAGACTACGATCTCTTTTTTCTTTCCGGCAGCTATCTTTTTTTAGTGTACTTTTTTTTTTGATTGGGGAGGGAGGGGAGGGGGGGGGGTGTGGCTGGGGTAGGTGTCATTGGAGGCAACCAGCCAATTATCTATACATGGCACTTGTAGGGCATTCCAAGGTATACTCTTAGGCTGGTGTATTATGAATGGACGGATTAGACAAGATGTGTTTATTAATTCATGTAATTTATCAGACGATATCAATGCAATTTCAAAGTTCTAATTTAAATTAACTTGAGCAAGAAAAAAGTAGTTTAGAAAATCATATATGATGAAATTACTGCCACGTGAAAGAGTGCAATTATTAAACAACGTCTTCATATTCATAATTTATGAAACGCACTAGTTGTATCTAAGAAACCTTGTGAAATCAGATGCTTGAAAGTTGAAACATGTTAACATCTTCAAAGCTCTGAAGAGAATGATATATTCAAGGATAATTATCACTGAACTAAGGACTCAGCTAAAATCTAATTGAATAAACATAAAGTGAGAGATTTTAAATGAGGAAAGAAAAGCTGATTGGAAAAGGCACGATGCTTTCAGAAAAAGAAATTTTATTTGCAGCATCTTGGCGAGGATCACAACGATATGGTCTCTCTACCCAAAACATTAAGCATGAAATCAGATGCTTGTCTTTCAACATTGCAATAAAATGTGAAATGAAGACTTATGCATGAAGGTCAATTGGCATGCAACATAAGAGAAATTCATGTTGCAACCATTGCATGACTGCACTATTAAGAATTCCAAACTGCATTAGCACTACTCGAGGAAGTAAAGTTGATGGCGTCAGTCACACCAATATGGACAATGGCCAAGTTCACACTTGACTTGAGAAACATTATGCTTTAGAGCTTACTAGCGATCAATAGTCAATATGTATGGGATTCTAATTCTTTTTGTGGAGCAAAATTATTCATCATGCCGTTAATTGGTTTAGCATGAATGCATGACGCAGTCATCAAAGAAGCTGCACAACTGCTTATTCACGGGATCCTAATACACATATTTTGCTTATATATACAGACTTGCAATCATTGTCATTAATTAGAAGAGAAAAACATGTACTTAGTGTGGGAGTGAGCCTCTTGATTATCGTATTCTTCTAGTGCTAGACTAGAATGATTATCCTAAAGAATTTCACAAGACATAGAATACACATATATCCATAAACATATATCTTAAAATTATCAGGTGTAAGATATATTCGGATCAATGCTAAAAAACAGACTTCTCGACATTACCAAGGACAGATGTCTCGGACATTACCAAGGACAGATGACTCGGACATCGGACCCATGAAAATTTATTAGCAAGCCAAATTTAATGCAAAATCTGGAAGAACAGATCGTATGAAAGACACGACTATCCCCTTTATACGTAGTCAAAAGTAAGATAAACAATTGTTCTTTGCCACTAAAGGTCTGGACTTCAGCTCAACAACTGTGCAGAAACATATAAACTGGGAAATAATAACCAACAAAATACTAGCAGATTAAATTAGGAAAAGGATTTTTGCGTCCTAATTTCATCCTTGCGGAGTAAAGTACAGGCACTAGAGTATATTTGCTTTGCCATAACTAAATTATCAATTGCAAACATTGTTTTAGTTAATACACCAAAAGTTTCAGAACCCATATACAAATTAACATGGGTCTCGAATCTACTTATCAAAAAAAAAAAATTACATATAAATCTCTCTTAATTTCAAAATCACGGAAAACATAAAGAAAGCAGGTTATCGTTACCATTGCTCTTGGGAACAGGACAAATTGTGGGTTTCTGCTCAGGTGGATTTGATTTTGTAGTTCCAGATTGCAAAAAGAGATTATCTTTGCCGCAAAATTGAAGTTTTGACTCTGCCAAAAAGAATATTAATACAGCAATAGCTATAAACAACAGAAAAAAGAAAACAAAACGAGCTAAAAAAACCCAGAAGAGAGATAGAAGTAACCTAAGCATGAGGTTGAGGAGTTGGTGGTGTTATTATTGGCTTCCAAGTCTAAAAGAACTTTGCTATTGGAACCCATCATAGAAGTGTGTGTGTTCGTTCGTGAAGCCACAGGGAAGAAGAAGAAGAAGGGCGGAAGAGGCGCACAGACAAAACAATAAATAGCTAGGGGATTTTTAGGGGAATGAGTTCATGGCCTCCTTTCGACCTCCCTTCAACATTGTTTTGTTCATAACGCCTTTGACCAACGTTTTGTAAAAAAAAAAAAAAAATATTCGAAAACCTAATAAAAAATCAAAAAGACTTTTATATCCTTCACATTTAATCTCACTTTCCTCTATTCATTCTTCACTTTCATCCTCCAAAAAATCCCAAATCCCCAATCTTCTTGCCAACACCTATTATTTGCCCTGTATTTTGTTTCTATATCCTTAGAGCATCTCCAGTGCAACAATGTTCAACTGATGTGATGATTAAGTGGAGAGAGATAAAACTAATGTGGCAGCATTTATTGTAGAAGGTCGTTCAACATATCGTCTAATTTTAGATATCTTATTTGACACCTTCCACCCATTTTTTCATTAAATTATGTATATCATTCTCATTTATTTTTTATTCTCTTTCATCTTTCTACGCTCTCTCTCCTCATTTTTTTTTCTCTCTTTTGCCACCTAGATTTTTTTAGAAGGTGGAAAATTGGAGATGATCTTAGTCAGTACAAGCCGTGGGGAAGGAAAGCCAGGGGCAGTGCAAGCAGAAGCCTAAGCTGGAGCACAAAAGATTTGTTTTCCGCAACCATGTCCGGGCAGCAATCGGGCGGAGGAAGATGAAGAAGCTTTGAAATGGGCAGCTCTAGAAAAGTTACCAACCTACGATAGGTTGCGCAAAACTATCCTAAAATCCTTCTTCGAAAATAAGGTTGTACACAAAGAGGTTGATGTAAGAAAGCTTGATATGAATGACAAACAAGAATTCATTGATAGGATTTTTAAGGTTACTAATGAAGATAATGATAAGTTCATGAAAAAGCTCAGAAATCGTATTGTCTGGTTATGCTTGCATTCATAAATCTATTCACGACAATTTCTTGATGACATACTGTCACTTGTATTGTGGTATTGTTGCACACATTCTACCACTGTTCTTGTATTACTGAATTTATAAATGGTGATTTCATTGTGGAAGCAATATATTTGCACATAGTACTCATTAACCACCAGTTTTAATTAACAGGCATCTAATATAAAAAAAAGGATTTGTCAAAAAAAATTGATTGAAAAGCATAAATTGTACATATTTTCCAGTTTCTTGATATGCATGCTGATCATGTAAAACCTCTAATATATGGCAACACTAATCGAATAGAGATCAAGTCATCTGATTACTTAGTATAATACTTATCCAAATCTGTTTTACTTGTGTGTGTTTTTGCTGATTCAAAATTCCTTTGTGTCTTGAGATATTTAGGTACCCAAAGATGCTAGAAGAAGCATTTGCTAAAGCTTGTCCAATTTTGTCTTGAGAATTGCAACTACAAATCATGCTTACAAATGGATAGACCAATAAATGTTGGCTTCTTTTACTTCTCTTCTTTTATTTGCTTGGCATTACTTTGATACTTATTCTTGTGGTATGAATATGATGTGTACTTTAATGTTTGTTCTCAGACTGTGGAGACTCTACCAGTGAAAATTACAGATGATCAGAAGGCCCATTATATTAATAAGAAGATAAAAAAAAATTTATAGCCAACACTAATGTTCTTAATTGTATCTATATATATTTCTTTATAGATTTTGGCTAATCCTATGTGATGATAGAAATAATGACAGCTGCTATATGTTATCTGTCAATGGTGGTACATCTTGGCATGCCCGCCTCAACAGGTCGTTCGCCTCGTTGGTCTCATAAGCTCGTCTCCTATAGATAAACAGCAATAACCCAACTACCGTTAGGTTAGCCAGAAAGGCTATCCCGTAGAATGATAGTTACCACTGGTTATTGAGAAGACGAAACACCAGCAATTGGGAAGATGAAAAATCCCTCAACAATTGGGAAGATGAAACATCCATCATTAACTCCTAGTAATGAGGGAGATAAAGAGACACCTGCTATTAAGGGCCATTAAAGGCCATAACTACAAGCTATCCCTATAAATAGAGACCAACTTCAAAGTAAAAGAATAACTCTCATACACTCCATATGGTTATTCTACATATCTGGTTTTAATCACATACTGATTATCACATCGGAGTGGACACGGGGGAAAGAAGCCTTGCCACTTTTTGCAAGTCTCCACCACTATCGTCGCTGCGCTCAGAGGGGGATAAAATATTTATCATCAATTGGCACCGTCTGTAGGAAACTGCACAAAAAGTCATGGCTCAAACTAAAAGAGCTAGGAATGTAACCGCTCCACCAGCCCCCACCGGGAATGTAGACACCGAGTCTAACGCCACCACTAATCACACACAACAAGAATTTACCTCTGCCGCTCAACTTACGACACTGCAAGCTCAGGTAGCGGCCTTAACGGCTCTACTTGAAGATCGGAGACATTTGTAGTTTTTAGTCACCATGGGGTCCAGCCTTTCGCCCGGTGGGATCATTAACACCGGGGCTCGCCTGTGGTCCTAGCCATCCACCGGTAGGGCCTTACCGCCAGGGGCTCTCCCCAAGCTCCTAACTTTCCAGCAATAGAAACACCACCAACGGCAGCTCCAACGCTGGCTCCACCTTTCGCACTCCACTTCCATTCATTGACATCTGACCCAAATCCACATTGGGGGCAACCGTCATAGATGCCCACGCCTACGCTGGATGAAACACCAGTGTTAAGCCTAGAACAACGATTAGAAGACATGATGGATCGTAAAATAGTTGAGGCTATGTCTAAGAAAAGTAGTAGGTAATAATCTATAGTGTTGGAAGAAGATCATTTTTCCCTAAAAGAGATGGTAATCCCCTTGCCACGAGACTTCAAACAGCCAAAGATGGAGAAGTGCGACGGATCCTCTGATTCTATCGATCACCTCAGGGCTTTTGTCGACTTGATGAGGTTGCAAGCCACCCCTGATGCGATTATGTACAAGACTTTCCTACCAACACTTAGGCGGGAGGCCTGGGACTGGGTAGCCACCATTTTCCAAAAATCGATCTGTACATTTAACAATTTTTCTAAGAGTTTTGTTGCATACTTTGCCAGCAGCAAACATACTAAGAAACTGCCATTAGCCTGATGTAATTGACCCAGAAAAAAGACGAACTGTTGAAAGATTTCATTGCCCAGTTCAATAGAACCACACTGGGAATTAAAGATCTGCAGATGTCAGCTGTAGTCACTGCCATGATGAGTGGAACTCGAAGTCGCCCTTTCAAGATGTCACTCTCCAAAAATTCGTCGGATACGATGCATGAGTTACTAAGGAGAGGGGATAAATATGTGGACGTTGAAGAAGTATATTTCATTACCAAAAGCATGAAAGATCGAAATGAACCTGAGTCTAACAAAATGAAGACTCAGGACGAGCCCGAACCTCGAAATGATAAAGGCAAGCAGGAAATAAACCATCTACGGCGAATAAATGATGAATGTACTAAGGAAGGATTCGATTAGCTGGGAAGTCCTAGTGCACCTACTGGACCCAACTTGCGACAAAAATATCCTCAACTACTGCAATTTTCAATAATAGCTCACTAAATACTATGCAACGCACTGCGAAAATCATGTCAATCGATGTGAAACTCACATAACATGTACTGACTAACAACTTGTTTTACTTTTTAATTATCATGTGTAAGTGCAAGAAAATTTATTACTAGGAAATTTGTTGAGCTTCGCAAATATGTCTTGATATGTAAAATTGCAAGATGGAGGAGATTGCAGATTTATAGAAAAGTGCATTTTGTGGTGCGAAGAAAATGAGTATTCTTTACAAATTAGAGTTTTTGTTTTGGTGCAAAGAAGATAACTCGTTAGAGAAGCTAAGTTGCGTATGGGCTTTGAACTACGTGCACTTGCCACTATAGTATATGAAATCTCGACTGCACATTAGTGTGTCTTCATGCGTGGTAAATGACATCTCGATCGCATAATGTAGATATTTTTGGAAAATTAGACTTTTCGTATACTATTTTAGATATCTTTTATTAAATTATGAATAGTAAACATTTATTTCTAAAAAAAATAGTGAACATATTTTATAGGGTAAATAACACAGGTCTCGAACATTTGTACCTTGTGATGATGAGATCTTGAATCTTTGTTTTCTAGTACCCATAATTTCAAACTTTTCAAACTTTTTGTGACGGAAAACGTTAATTTGATTGTTAAATAGTCAATTTTGTAGTGAAATGACTATTTGACTCTTATGTTAATTTAAAGTAATTAGCATTGAGAGTCCATAACCTTTAAACTTTGTGACGATTAGGTCTTAAACATTTGATATTTAGCATACGGGATTTCAAACTATTCAAACGTCTGCGCTTTAGGATTTTGTGTGATGGAGAACTTTAGGTTGACCATTAAAGAGGGGAAAAAAATCACCTCACATCTTCAAACCAATAATTTCATTAATAATTTGGAAATACAGATTAATTATCATGACATACTGCTACCATTGGGGTTGACATAGGTTGCTGCTAATCATTTTACTCAAAATTTTGATATTTTAAGGTCAAATTGATGTTTTTTTTTTTATTACAAAAGGATCTCAAGCGCAAACGTTTGAAATATTTAAAATCTCGAGTGCTAGAAATCAAATATTTGAAACATCATTGTCACAATGTTTAGAGATAAGAGACTTTCGGTGCTACTTACACTAAATTAAAATCTGAAGAGAACTATCGTTTTAATAAAAAATTGAGTATTTAATAGTCAAACTTGTTATGAAACTAGAAAAGTAGAGAGAAAAAAGAAGAAAATGGAGAGAGTCAAAACTCAAGTCTGTAAATTTACTATAACAATGACCCTTATTTATAGGGTTCCAAAGGAAGTTACAACCTGATTAGAATACGCTCTTCTGGAGTAAGTAGATAACTACATAGACATCTAGATACAACTAAATAGTCATTCATCATTATCTATAATTTTACAACACTCCCCCTTGAATGACTTATTACACAATAACTGTTTCGTTGTTTGGCAAAAACCCAATGGGACAAAAATACGAATAGAAAGAAAAATAATCAAAAATTAGAGTACTCAAATGCTGCCTCATTAAAACCTTGTCAGGAAAATTCAGTTGGACAAAACTTGAGCGAAGGAAAAAGAGTACAGCTACTCCTCCTGATTTCAACCAATGGAAAAAACTTGTATCGAGCTATCTATATCTTGTGCGTCAATGTTTTCAATACCACCATCTTTTTGAAATTTGTATAAAACAATTCTGGTGAAATGTGCTCCATGTTATAACCTCCGACAATATCATCTTCATACACTATCTCTAGTTGATTGTAGTCAGCATGATGGTCTGATGCAATTATATTAAAAACAGATCATGTTGTTGTTCCCTTCTGGGGTCTCATATACATTTTATAATATACAGGAGTATCACCATAGAGTTATGATGAGGGTAAAATGTTTTGTAGGTTATGGACATCCATAACTATAATATTTATATAACTTCCAATTGTATGTTATTTACAAAAAGAATATGTCTCGTTAAAACCTTACTAGAAAAAATTCCAGTGGGTAAAAATCCTAGTGAAGAAAAAAGAATACATAATTCTTTTAATATGCTATTAAAGTTGTCTCATTAAAAACCTTGCCAGGAAAATCCAATGGGACAAAACCTTGGTAAAAAAAAAGAGTACAATGCGTATTTACTCCCCCTCATTATAATATTAGTTCAGATCTGCACTTTGATCGATTGAGTTCTCGAAAAGTTGATCTATATGCTTCAGGCATATTATATCCTCCAGGAATTTATATACATTATTTTATTAGTCATGCCAGATGAGTTAGTTATAACAATATTTATTATATGCATATATGTCATGCATTGATAGACTAACAAGATATCAACTTATGATTGCTTTACATAAGCATTTGCGAAATTTATAATGTTAAAAGTTGTGCATTACATGTTACGACTTCATTTTCCCATTTTCTTTTCGCATAAATATACACCTTTAGGTGCTCTGACTATAGGTCCAGAAACTTCAAGTTTCTCTAGTCAGTTCAATTTATTTAGATTGCATCCTTTTATTTAGCAATTTATTCTTTGACAGATTTCTTTCAATATCATTGCTACCTTTCATAATATGAAGCGCTTCTTTATATACAAAAGTATTGTCAACAACATTTATTTTTGAATCCATTTCTTTCTCATAACGACATAACTTAACGAGATCTTTTCGTTTTATTATTTCAGCTAGCTGAACCTCTTCTTGAGTTTTATAATTAGTTATGTCTATATACTCTCCAAGAGTATACACCTCTTCAATAGGACCATCTTTATAACTGACTTCATTTTTAATTTGAGAATTTTTTAGAATCGAATGTCACCACGCTTCAGGCGTGTCATTAATTTATCTGATATAATGTTAATGGATTGTCCTTCAAGGACATTAATATAAATTGGAGCATTTAGAGTTGGTATATGAGATTTGATTTAATCTCTTTGGTCAGTAAATACATCTGTCAATTGTATAACTTACAAATGAGTTATTTGTCGAACTTCTGGTTCATATTGTCTTGTGCAAGGATCTAGAAAATATAATATACAGCAATTTCACGTATTCTTTCCAGCTACTTAATTTATCTCCCCTAATGTTGAGGAAACTGTCTTATCAAAATGACATTCGAAAAATTGTATTATAAAATATCACCCGTTAGGAATTAAGATATTTTATAATGTTCCATACTAAACATGTATTCTCAACATTTTTCAAAGCTCATCTCAGTGTACTATGGTGGATCGATTGTACATATATCGCACTATCAAAAATCATTAGATGGATAATATTAGGCTCTGACCATAAGCCAACTATAGCGGGAGTAATTTTGATGTTGACATAATGCGTATAAGTATTTCAACATATAAAATAGCATTCTCTAAACAAAAATGGGAATCACTTTGTTCTCAATAGTAATGGTGTAGAATTTAATTGGAGGCGTTGAAAAACAATATTGCTAAACCATTTAACATCATCTCAACTAATATTTATTAAAGTTTGAGATTTAGACTCACTAGTATTGACAAGACACATCACCGTCTTGGTTGTACAATCTAAAAATTATGCTCATAATTTAAAATTTGAGTAAGTAATCTCGCAAACTTCAAGTTGCGAATAATAACAACATATAATCATCTAGTAGATGTATCTATTAGATACAAATAATATATAGTTGGTCAACATGGAAGGTGATGGGGCCCCATAAATCACCTTAAATAATTTTCAAAAATGCATGGAATTCAGTCCCGATTTTACTTAGTGAAGGTCTACTAGTTTATATACAATAAGAACAAGCATCACATGAGAATTCATTGTATTGAAAAATCTTATGGTTTTCAATAGATATTATCATTAATATTTCACATCATATTGATTCGGGATGGTCTAATCTGTAATGCCAATTAATAAAATTTTTAAGACATTGAACTTCTAGTTCAATATAGTATTTCATTAAGAATATCAACACTCTAATATTACATAACATTAATATTCTAAAATTGTAAAATTGTGCTTCTTCAAGAGCAACAACACGATGTTTTTTCTAGAATATTGATATGTACAAATTTATGCTTCTTCAAAAGCAATCGTATAATATTCGTTTAATTAAATTATGCTTCTTCAAGAAAATATTAATATACTATAAATTTGTACTTCTTCAGGAGCCATATCAAAATATTAATATATGTAATATTGTGTTTCTTTAGGAATTACAATGCAATATTCTCCCAGAATATTGATTGAATATAAGGTTGTTGTTCTTCAAGAGCAATGACACAATACAAAATAATTTATCGATTAAATAAAAAATTTCACTAAAGCAATCGATCAATTATTATATAATTTGCATTAATCAATTTAACATAATATGATTTATATGCTTTCCTTCGGGGATAATCATTAGTTGATTAATTACTTATTTATATCACAATTTAATTATGTGATATGATATTCTTCGAAACATGTGTTTCTTCTAGAGCACAATATAATATTATTTCGACTACTGCTCAATATTTTTTTGAAATATCAAAATTATAACGTAATGTTTTCATAAAAATTATAACATCATAAAATTAACATTCTTCTGGAATATTTAAATTGTAACGTTATGCTCTTCTGGAGCAACTAATATTTTATCAAAATATTATAACGTTGTGCTTCTTAATGGACAACAACAAATCATTATTCTGAAGTAAAGATTTGCTCTTCAGAAGCAATATTATAATATTCTTATATAATAAAATATCTTATAAAATTAGGCTCTTCGAGAGCAATTAATATTCTACTGGAATATTAATGTAATATAAATTTTTACTTATTCTTAAGTAACAACAAAATATTCTTCTAGAATATATTTATATGTTAGATTGTGACTCTGTCAAACTATTAACGTTGTGTTTCTTTATAAACAACAACATATTATTATAAATATATGCTCTTCAGCGAGCAATAGTATGATATATCAATATAAAATTTATGCAAAAGTTTCTATAAAGGAAAAGAAAAGAATCCAAAATTATGGAATTTACATAAATAAGGAGAGAATGTGAATTTTGAAAGTAATGAATATACAATCATGGATAATTAGAATTGGCTAGGATTGACACTGTTGTAAATTATTATATGAATCATCAGAATCAACATACATTAACATCGTCTTGTGATCGTACATAGTTAAGTAAAATTATGACAAATTTAAAACATAATCATTATTTTATTTTAACTATTAAATAACATATTGATTGATGATAACATACTCATGCCTCAGTTGCATATTAGATTTGGAATATAAAAATCATTCAACCACCGTACTATAACAAAAAGAATACCTGCTACTTTGGAAAAATGGAATTTGGGCTGCAAACTCTTCTTTTCTTTATGGTCACGTCTTGGCCAAATATTTTGCTTCTCTCTCACTTTTCTTTTTTTTTTCTTTTTAATTAATAGAATATCTTGTCCGAATATTTTGCTTTTCTCTCAGTTGGTTAGAGTGTCGTGCTGATAACGTGTTATGAAACTAGAAAAGTAGAGAGAAAAAAGAAAAAAAATAGAGAGTCAAAACTCAAGTCTGTAAATTTACTATAACAATGACCCTTATTTATAGAGTTCTAAAGGAAGTTACAACCTGATCAGAATACACTCTTCTGAAGTAAGTAACTACATAGATATCTAGATACAACTAAATAATCATTCATTATTATCTATAATTTTACAACAAAACTGACATTTTCCATTACAAAAGACCTCAGCACAACATTAGAAATGTTTAGGGATCACGTTTGCTAGAAATTAAAGGTTTAGAATCTTGTTGTACAATATTCAAAAGTTTAGGACGAACAGTCCTATTTACCCAATTTTATATGCCACCGAGTAAACACTGAAAAGCTGTGGAGGGAGGTATAAAAAGGGTTAAACCAGAAGGATTGACCAAACGGCACTCTAATGGATCCTCGTCTCTGGCACAAAGTCGCTGCAATCTCTGGTAGTTTTCTTAATTGCTCCTCTCTGGATTTTTATCTTTTGGAAATTGATACTCTCAACTCATTTGCCCCTTTTGCACTCTTGAAGATATCGTTGTTTTCGTTTTGTTCATGATGCACAACTGATATGAAAGTCAATTGTTATTATAATTTCTGGTTTCGGTTGGACAATTCACAGGTATAGCCGCTCTTGGTTTGGGAACATACGGTTCCCATGGTTTCAAGCCCAAAAACCCTTCTTACAAAGAGGTTTCTTTCTATTATGATTTCTATATTTTCTCTTTTTTGACTATTTTGAATAAATGATTTTTTTTTTTTTGGAAGAAATTGAAATGATTCTTTGGATTATTTGGTTGTAAATGTAGAAATTGATTTTTTTTTTTTTTTGTTTTTAAGGTTTGGCACACAGCATCTCTGTATCATTTGGTTCACACGGCGGCCCTAGTTGCTGCCCCTATTACCAGCCACCCCAACATTGTGAGTGTTCATTAATTCCGACTTGAGACGCCTATTTTGATATTATATTTGGATAATTTTAGCATAGTTGTCATTTGTGTGTTTTATAGTATGGAAGCCTTTTGACTGCTGGAATCCTGGCATTCTCCGGTTCGTAAGTATCTATTTTCCTATCTTTACTTCATTGTAGCATCATTGAACTGATTTCGTGGGCGCTGTATCCATTTGTAACTCAATGTGCTATTATTTTGTAGACGATAGGAAAAAGTAGAAAAAGAAACACAATCAAAGAAAATACTAGATGAAATCTATTTATTTTTAATTTGAAATATTAAATCTGTTAGTAAAGCATAATTGGAAGAATATTCAACAACTCAATCCTTAACAGCAAAATTTGAATATTTTATCGGTTCGTTAATAAAGTGGACTGGAAATCACGTCAAGCAGGGTGTCCTTTTTCAACAACTGAATGAAATTTGAAGAGGTTAGTACCTAAGGAAACTCACTGCAATTATTTCTATTCTGCTTGAAGGGAATTGTCCTGAAAGTGCAGAGAAGTAAACTAGTCGTTTGAAATTGTTAACCGCGGAGAAAGATTGAGTAGAAGGGATAAAAAAATTCATGAATTGCGATAAAATATCGGTGAAAGCATTTCAATTTGGCACAGGGATTAGTATTTTTTAGATCTGGCAGTGTTCGAGTAATTAACAGTGAGTTGCTTTTTACTTTTTTGTTGTAATGGAAAATAAGAATTGATCTATCTATTGATCTTTACAATAGATTTGTCTGTAATTTCGTTTAAGCCTACAAAGCGAGAGGGTCCTAACCTAGCACTCATTCTTATGCAGTATGGATTGTCAACAATGCTTAGTAGACCATATGAGTTTCATCCTAGTAAAATGAACACGTTGGGTGTTGTTCATGCCATACCACTCAAAGTACCCATCGTACTATCAAGACTCTCATCTAATTAAGAAACGCATGATGATCAAGTTTACCATCGAATTAATCCTAACTTGACTTTCCTAGTAAGATCACTCTCCCTATCATATTTATTTTTAGCTTGATCCTAAGGGTATTGACAAGGTAAGAGGCAACTTCATTTATCATGCCATCTATCCAGGGGTCTATCTGCCGAAAGGTATTTTTAGAGTGTGAATTGACAAATTGTGTCCTAAACTTACGAGGAATAAGCAATGGGCCACCAAAAACTTCATAATCAAATCTATCATTAGGCTCAATGATGTCTATCAATGATGCGATAAATAGGAAATGGGGGTATAGGTAATACATCAATTCTGGAGCTCCTCTTACCTCTATGTTTTGGAGAGTGCCAACTTGTGGCCTCATGGTTGACTCGTCTATTTTTCTCCCACACTATGCCTGTGTACATCTTCTGATTTGAAAGTGTCCTTTTAAATTCGTTATTTAACATTGATTATCCACCTAGAATGCTTCAATGGGATAAATTTGTAATGCAAATTTGTATTCTGACTTCAAATGAATGATTCCTAGAAGTCAGGGCTAATAAGTGAATTAATATATGATTCAAAACACAAAAATTGACTGTCTGTTATTGTTCTGTTAGTTGATATCAGATTTTTTATCCCGTCTAGAATGTCTACTTTAATAAATTTTACTTTAAAATTCAAGTCCTGGCAAATATTTGATGATTCTTATGTCTCCCATTAGCTTGACTTTCAAGACCTATGCTTATCGTGGTTGGCTTGATTTATCATATATATTTCAACATTAAATTCTAAGCTTTTGTCAACCTTAAGAAATTACTGTCATTATTAAATCTAACTTGCTCAATATCTGCACAAAATTGAAGTACTTCATGGAGTGCTCAGTATGTACCCTGTTGAAATGATTCCTCTTGAAATATTTATACCACTCAATGGAATATAATTCAGCTTTGAGCAATGGCATTCTATCAGATTCTGTAATTATTGTTGTATTTTCATAGTTGCTTATGGGGAAATCTGCACAAAATTCCCAGACCATGAGATCATCTTCTTGATGCTCATTGATCAAAATGGCATTGTTAGATAGGGTAAATAAATTGCAAGCAAATTGAACACTCAAATTACCCATTGAATTGTATTTTTCTTTGAGAATACTGTTGTTGATCATCTTGATATAACTAGTAGAATTGAGATTATGAAACCAAATGCTGGTTTTGGTTTGCAGGTGTTATACGGTTGCATACTTAGAAGACAGGACATACGCTAAACTAGCCCCCTTGGGGGGATTTGCTTTCATTGGCGCTTGGGCAAGCTTAATGTTTTGAGAAAATTGTTGGCTTCAACAGATTGCATCAAGTTTCTTAATTGCTATGTATGTAAAGTTGATGGTCTTTGAAAATGTTTACTTTGACAAGAACCCGTTTTACCTTGTGTACTTACAATGGAAAATCTGATAATTGAACTTCAATTCTTTCACTTCTGAATGCAGCAATCAGTGAATTTGTTGTCATTAACCTTGAGCTTTACTTAACCGCATGCTTGGAGTGTTGAAATTGTTTATTATTTATTAAATGCTTATAAGTTGTAGATTCTATAGAATGTATGAATAATAAATATGTAATAAGTTGTAGGTCCTATGAAATATGTTGATAAAAAATACTTTTTGTTATAGAGATTTTTCGTACTCTTGTTGAGAGTTGATACGGCAATAACATGGCATAGGGCATCCCATATAAAGGCAACTGTGAAAATATGGTTAAGACTTACGTGTCCATGGCCATCTACGAACGAGAAATATCATTTTGCCTTCTGATATTGTGAGCTGTGGACTTGAGTTAGAGGGGGGAGTAGGGGATATGTTATCTGAGCGGAGTTGGAATGTGCAATGCATGTTACTTTTTTCTTATTGTATTGGATGTAACGTATGCTACGACCTTGAATCAAATGATCGAAGTTAATAAAAGAAAGTGCATTTTTTGTTGGGTTTAAAATAAATTATTTTTTCTAAATTTATTTTTAATTACATATTTTATGGGACTTGCAACCTTTCAACTATACATTTTACCAATTATTTTCAAAATCTCCTTAAAAAACTATTTTTAAACTCTACCAAACATATACTGAGTTACCTCTTCTGTCATGTCTCTCAAATTCTGGATATGCCATACCCCAGGATGTGAACATGCTAATACTTGGTCGAGCACAGCACCCTTGGCTTTGTACTGACTTCTATATGTAGCTTCATCGAGCTCTTCTATTTGACCTCACGTGTATAATACCTAAATGCAAGTATCAACCTCTCTAGCTAGGCCTCTTATGGTATTTGAGTGGCACGAATCTGACTACCCTCATCTTGTTTGGACTTTTGTACATCGCTAGAGCTCTAGAGATTGTGACTTGATCATTCTCTACAAAGTTTCAATTTGAGTGAGTAACAGACCTTGATTGATGATTCAAGCTCACCACAGCCTTAACGAGTGAGATTATAATGTGATTACTACCGTGTGCCTTAAGAGTTGGACTTGTGAATACATGAGAGTATATGTTAACCAGATGAAATCTATCGACTTGATTCATAGCCCCAGCCAAAAACACACTATTGGAATGGCCTTCAAGAGTTGGCCCAATAGATTGTTGCATCCCCCAAGTCCCATCATGGGGCATCAATTGTGAAGGATGCCATTGTTTACATATTTGTAGATCCAAGGATGAAATATCACGTCTGTCAATTCTACTAAACGAGAGACAGTGAGACTACCCCAATCAACGATAACGAGAAAATGCAACCTATGACACTCTGATACTAAAGATACAATCACCAAGTATGAAAGTTCGGGTATAATCTAATCCACAATGTCTTGGTGAACTCAATATTAGACTCGCCAAAAACCTTTTCAACACTTGAAGGAAGACAATGCACACCAGGAATCCAAGAACCTTTCAAAAGCGTGTTAGACATGTAAAGACAATGCAATGCACCACCTGCAACAAGATGCTCCCCAAGGATCTTGAAAAGCTTGTCAACCAACTCAACATCGAATCGGAATGAAGGAAACCCTGGAGTTAGCAAATTTCTAGATCATATTGCACTAGACATATTCCAAAAATATCTTATTAGAGTATTTCAAGTTAGAATAAACCATATTTTGAAATAATTTCGTTCCATTCATTAGGTTCTAATGCAATAACGTAGCGTGCTAAGACAAAGAAACCAGTATCAGGTTTAGTTAAACATACTTCTGTGAGGACCACATCAAAATGGATTAACAAGACTGAAGACTGGCAAATTGTTGTTACAATGGATTCCTGTTCACATCTTTATACAGCAAATAGCGTGATCTCATCTTGCCAAGAGCAGCATACCTGAAAAAACGAGTAAATTGAGTCACTGTCACGTCTTAATTGTGCCATCAATGTAAAGAAGAGCTCCTGTACCCTTTTACTTACCACTGAGGCACAAATGGTGCCATCCAAATTGTATCACCAGCTTGCACTGGATACCTATTTCACAAACAAAAATAGGTACAAGTCAAGAACAGGAATTTGTAATGGCAGAAGGTTTTTAGAAAATATTCAGACTGATTAATGTATAATCTTGCCTACCATAAGCAGAAATGCGTAAAAAAGTCATAAGACCTATGATCTTTGATGATATTTAGACAATGAAGATGGTAAGAGACTATAGTTTTCTAACCATAATTTCCGAGATGAAAATATTTTCACTAGAGAAAGCATATCAAACAAGTCTTTCCAATCTTGTGTTCGAATTGAAAAACTACCAGAAGCAAAATTTTCTGGCAAAATAACCCAATCCATCCGGACCATTTCAAAAGTCTATGCAGCAAAATTTAATTTTTACCAGCTATCACCCAGGCGGTATATGCCCTGCCCTTCCAAAAGCAATAATCCATGTTGGTTATAGTGAACTTCCTGCCAACACGCCAGACACATACAAAAAAACACACGTTAAAATTTTTGGAATAGAGATCACATGCACAACCATAAATATAATGCTGGAAAAGGAAATAATCTACTCCAATTCCAAATTTCTATTTACGTCCAATTTCTAAGTACCCACCATGCATTGATCACACGAAACCATCAAATTTAAGTAGGTCCAACACATCAATGGATAATTGATGATTGCATTGGAAGGAAATAGAAATTGGATAGGATCTAATCCGTATGATAAAACTAGTAAACATAGTTTTTGTACAAATCAATATTACATCTTCAAAACATTGTTGACTCGATATTTTATTTCAGAAGTTCAAACAATGCATCCTTGTTTCAGTAATATTCCACAAAACGAGTGAAACTATAAGCAGTAATTTTCCAAAAGTCATGTCATAGACTTGACCAAGAAAGAACCAGCAGCCTCATACCTTTACATTGAGGAATTCACCTGGTTGAAAGTCCATGATCTGTCAGATGGATAAATTTAATGAAAATAAGTAGCCAAATTTGGGAATCTAACATTTAAGACATGAAAGGAGTAGCAGAAGGAGAAGGAGAAGAAGAAAGAGGAAGGTTCATTCAAGACACTTTCTCCAACTTCTACTACATAAGCTTAACAATAACGCAAATTTAGAAAGATAATGCAGCATAAAAGAACTCTAGTCCTTTTGACTTTAGAGTTAACAATTGGTGCATCAAATCACTCATTATTAATGCATTATATTCTGCATGAAATTCTTGTTTAAACATTGAGTTATTGACACTATGTTACAAACTTAAGGTGAAAAGTAGGACATTAGTTTTAGATGGGTACAACATAATGAAGGTAATCATTCATTACCAGGATTAAGTCAAAACTTACATGAATGTTGAAATCATAAGGCAAAGAAGTCGGAAGAAGCTTCCTAAGCTCAAAAACCTGAGGGGACAGAAGAAAGGCGATATGATGGGACATAAGTATTAATTACAATAACTCAATGAGTATTCCATCACGTGGCTATAAGTTTTTCCATTATAAATGCCTAAGTCATATATGCATGCTTTAAATGAAAACCTAAGCTATAAATAGGTATGTAAAAAATCTTGATGTTCAAGAAACTCAAAGATAACAAAGTTTACCTCGCCTGGAGTTTCAAGAAGGGGCTGCTTATCAGTTGAACAAACAATATGTTCGGCATTATGATTTTCTAAATACGCATACCTGAAAAAAGGAAAATTATGCCACTATAATATCATAAAAAAACTAGAAGTGCAGTCCGCAAAGACATAAGTCTAAGAGGACAAGCAACTAAGTCTTAAATGTGCATGATATACAGCGATTGGATTCTGGGATAAGGTAGAAATATTGAAAAGACAAGAAGAAGAAACCTTTTTTCAAATACAACAAGAGTGGCAGATGCATCAGATTTCAAGGAATGTTTTGAGTTCGGAGGAAGATAAGCATATGAATCCACCTGCAAATTTACAGAAAATATTTACCAACTTTTCTTGGTTTTACAGGTCTAGTGGCATAAGCTAATCGAGGTTTTTCAACCTAGAAAAAATCAACAAAGTGTTAATGCCGAATATTGAGAAGTACAGCAGCTCCTAAGACATTTGATATAAAGACCTGCTTGAATATAGGTGACAGGCAAACAATTTCTATTGATTAAAACACCAGTTGCAATTAAGAGATATTTACACCCAACTCTAACACAAATCATCATCAATAACAAGGTTAAATAGTCATTAAACCATGGCAATCTTGAAAATGATAAAAAGATCGATCAGAATACAAGTTAGCACTTTTACCTCTAGTTTGTGACTGATGTCTGATACATCGATGAGAGTCACCGTACCTTGAAGCACAAACACAAATCTGATTGTGCAAGCACAAGACAGACATCATATAGTTTATCAAAAGAAAAGCAAACTTCTAATACGATCTTATGCAAACTGTCTGTGATTTAGGATGTTAAAAACAAACTCTAGTCCAAATTTCTCACAGTGGAAATGTAAAAGAGTCCAGACCTCTCAACATCAATTGGAGGAAGCCCCGATTTTGAATTTTCTGCAGAAGAATGAGCAATGATTTTGAAAACAATAAAACTTGCTATATAAATCAGTAAATCTATTTTGTACCATAATGATTAAATCACTGAAGCATTAAATCAGTAAAACCATAAAACATGCCAAAAATATTAATTCAGAGCTCTTACTACACGACACCTGAAACAATAACTTGATTTTAACATGACAAAAGTCAATAAATTTCCAAACCTCACCTTGCATCTTTGCCAAGTACATAATAAAATGAGATCCCATTGCCGGCGTAATTAGGTAAGCACCCATTGTGTTAACCCTGTAAGTCCAATCAAATTAAATAAGAAAAGAAGAAAGGCTTATATCATCAACAAGTTAAGAAAATTCCAGCTTTGAACATACCAATCCGGTAAAGGGCTGAAAACATGACTTTCAGGAGTTATCAAAGCATGGTCCCTACTGTACACACTGCGAGTGAACCCGGGCAAGTCTATAAAGAACAAAAGCCGAAATCAGCTTTGGCGACCATCCCACCTTTATTATTATCATATTCACGAAATCTTCTTTTATTCATCATGATGGATAAAGTATCCAAATGCACAAAATGGATTTATGATCGATTGATTGACGTTCCCTCATTCAAATTTAGGCTATATCATCTTAAAAAATCCCATACTAATCTTCTTGTTGATAATTAAAACCCAGAACTACATATAGAACAAAACGCTGAAAAGTCTTTATTGGAAAAAAATGAGTCCAGAAAAGCCTAGCATAATATTCTTAACTCTACAAACAGATACCAAACGAATCACTACAATTGAACACTCATCCACATATGAACTCCAAAATATGAAAATCTTTTGTCATTTATTTTGTTTTCTATAAATTTCTATCTTTTAAGGAAAAAGAGTAGGGACTAAACCTTGAAGATGAGAGGGCGAGAGCGTTGGGTTTGTGACTTTCCAATAGAGCGGCCTGTCAGTACTCAAGATTGATGGTGCAGAACAAAACCCTTCTTGGGAAGAAGAGATTTTCAAAAGACCTGAAATCAGTTTGACAGTAACATAAGCACCAAAAACTTCAAATTTTCATTATCAAACAAAATGAAAAGTCGAGACGAAAGCATTTAAATTTATCGAGACGAAAGCATTTAAATTTACTCAGAATGAGAAGAGCGTAGATTGAAAATGATGAAAAAGATTGCATCTTTGCGATGATTGCTGTGCTTTTCTGGGCTCTGGGTGTTGCGCTGAGTTGGTGTGTTTCAGAATCCACTCACTTCTTGTCTGTTACTCTAAAGACGAAAGAACTACAGTACATTGAGGCTATATCATATATGCATATTCTAGTGAGATTCTCTATATCTACTCACGTGAACTTTGGAGGGTATGCATATTCTTGGCATGGTAACAATACAAGGCAAGAGTAATTTCTTGAGGAATTTGGCACAAATGATTTCTAATTTTTGTGTTTAGTGTGAAAATATTTCTCACGTGAATTTATAATTTATATGTTTTAGTAGGTAATTAGTTTTTAATTGACGAAAATTATCAAAATAACCTTACTTTTAATATAAAAAAAATTGCATGGGTTTCTTTTGTAAAAAGTGTTGATCCGATATTTTTAAAATATATATATATATATATATATATATATATATATATATATAACTAATGATTAAGACTTTATTAAATTGTTTTGTATTTTACAAACTACTATGAAATAACTAAAATTTAAGTTTATAATTATTGACGTGTTAAATAAATTTTTTTTTTTGTTATTAAGTAATTATATTATTTAAAATTTAAAATTTTATTTTAAGGTTATAACAAAATAATAATAATTTTGTCATAAATTTGATGTATAAATACTTATATTTAATCGAGCTATTCGTTTATTAATTACAAATATTAGAGCTTCAATTGTATTCTTCACATTTTAATTTATCATTTTATTATCATTCAAAAATAAAGAACATATAATTTGTAAATTAATTTTTATTAATATTTTTTTATCTTAAATAAAAAATAACAAGATTGGTTCAATGTCATAAAATTATGTACGTCATTTTGTTATTTATTTAATTTAATTTTTATTTAAGTTTTTCAAATTAATAGTAATTATATATATTTAAAGAATAATAATTTAACATTTTTTCTCTAATGAAAAATTTAATTGACACAACTATAATAATATATTTAATATGCTAAATCAATTTTCTCAAATCAAAATTAAAGACATGTTCGTCTTTTTAATCAAATAAATACCAAATGTGCACCAAAACATATAAGATAAGGATGTTTGTGCCAAAAAATAACTCTTACACTGATGAAAAAGGTTAAGAACTATTTGCGCCAAATTTTCAATTTCTTGGATATAAATTTGTGGTTACGCAGATAGTATAACCACAAGTATACTTTCGTGATCCAATCATGCTCAATCACCCTCCAACAACTTCACTATTTATTTTCCACCTTTTAGTATTTGTTAGATGGAGTTTAAAAGTAAATATTTAGGAAATTTTAATAAAATTGATTAAATGCATGATTGAAAAGTTAATTATAAGTCCACAAAATATGTGATTACAAATTTATTTTAAAAAAAACAAAGCCAAAAACACTCTTATAGTCATCTAGGTCCAACATTGAGTAACACTACTCAATGAATGAAACATTGTGTGCTAATATGATTTTATCATTATTCTAAAAAAATTTCTAGACGGCCCTAAGTTTCGCCTAAGCATAGAGGCGCATCACGCCTGGCAATATCGGTCTCTACGCTTAGTCATATTTTACGCTTTTTAGAATCTTGAATTTTATATGTATCATGGCATTCTTTAAATTCATTGGGCGCTCTTACGTTCTCATAATTGTATGTTGTGCGCTAATTATCATAAATATAAATTGATATGCCCAATGGTGTCCTTTATCTATATGTACTGTGTAAGCCAAAATATCAAGGTAAATTGTTCGTCTTTTCATATCAATCATAGTCCTATTGATCCTATCAAGACATCCCAATATTTGGATGTAGTTATCGAAAGTTAGGTTGAGATACTCATCATCGAGCCTTGGAAATTCAAGCTTCCCACAACCCACTTGTGGGTCGTCACGAACGTCAGGTTGAGCCACTCATCATCAAGCCTTGACCATACCAGGCATCATAATCTGACGGTCAAGTCTATCTCGACCTTCTACCACATGATCGTCGAGGACCGTGGGAAGCACAAGGGCAATTTCATGTC
The DNA here is from genome assembly GCA_023638005.1 of Forsythia suspensa. Lineage (NCBI taxonomy): Eukaryota > Viridiplantae > Streptophyta > Magnoliopsida > Lamiales > Oleaceae > Forsythia > Forsythia suspensa. Next base: position 868,257 of record CM042667.1, read on the forward strand.
AGGTGCTTTTCAACATGAATTGTCCCCTGCAAGCCTGGTTCTCTTAGATGACAACCACTTGGGATTGGCTGGTGCCTTGTCAATTGGTTCTCCATATTTACTCGGTATCACTCCAAATTAATCATACAATGCAGTGACGCTATGAGATGGTTCCCACTAGCACTTGTTCTAAAAAGTGTAAAACGTAACTAGAAGTATAGATCAAACTTCAAACTTTTAAGATCAAGTCGAGAGCGAAGCGTGAGGTATAACTAGACGTGGAGACCGCGCTTCACGCCTAGGCGAGCTTTTTAAAACTCTGCTCATAAAAGTACTCAAAGATAATGTCTCCAGTTAAAAAACAGAAATCAGACAAAGAATTAAAAATCTCATTTATATTTCCACCAAAAATTAGGTTACAAATCTGTATACAGAATCTCAGGCTGCAAATAATTACTGAAAAAAAGAAAAAAGGAAAACTTCCAACAGGCAATGCTAAAGAAAAGTAGTAATATAGCTGATACTACAACAAGCCTTTCTTTTTCCATATGAACATGAATCAGTTTTATTTAAGTAACTGTAACTACATTTTACAACATGAACCTTGAAACCGGCACTATATGATGCTAAAGAACAAATTACTAATCGATACAATTTCCAACCTAAGCTCAAGAAGATGAAAGCTAATTATTCATCTTTCAAGTATAATGCTCTGATCGAAGTGGCACTGTACAATACATATGACCCGAAAACAGGGATTGACATGAAGTTGGCAGATACTCCTCTTGTTTTATTGCTGTTGAGTTGATCATAATATCCCCCATTGCACTCCGAAAGTCCCCCAGCCTCAATTTCTGGAAATATAAATTATAATGATCACTGCATCCATATCCGGGTTTCAAACGAGTTTTTCAATACACAAGTATGCATAGTACAGAAGATAACTACTTTTCCACCTATTTCTACTCTGCATCGTATCACTTACCTATGTGGCGAGTATATCATTTCCTATGGAGCTAGTCCATCTTAAAGTACTGTCTACTCTGTAAGATTAAAGGGTCCATTATATACGCATCTCGAAGACTTCTCAAGGAAACAAATTATAGGAAAGCATGGTCATAAATATCAAAAACCAGTCCTACATTTATTATTTTAAAGCCAGTTGCATGAAAGACAGCAGCTCAATTTGATTAACATTTACGTCACGTCATATTTTGTAATCACATATTTTGCTAAATTTTCAGGGAAACAAAAATAGGGGAAACCATGACCTAAGTCTTTTCAGAATTGCTCATTAAGTAGATCAAACTTAAGAAATACCACTGAATGTTGTTCATTAAGAGAGAGAGAGAGAGAGAGAGAGCACTCCAGAAACCCGCACAATAAATTTTAAAGCCTCAAAACAAGAAGTGTGGGAAATTACCACATGAAATGAACAAGGATTTGATTCTGACAAGTCATGACATAGTTGGAAGTCACTGGTGGCAGCCAGATGCCTTAACTGACTAGGCCCTTAACCGATCAGCAATGAACATGAAACCCAGGCTTCCCATCATAAGCCAAATATGCAAAAATTTAAATCATTCAGTCCCAAAAAAGCGTGCAACAGCTGAATAAAGCTGCCCTTCATCAAATGGTTTAGATACATAATCATCCATCCCACACTTCATACATTCTTCATTTGTTGCTTGAATCACATCTGCTGTCATAGCTAATATCGGTGTGTGCCAGTGAGCAAAATTTTCAGACATATCAACTGATGCTTCACCAGAATCAATTTTTTCATTACATTCACTCTCAAGACTGCGGATCTGTCGAGTAGCTTCAAACCTGCAAGACAGACATCAATAATATTATAAAATTATCAGTTTTTCCTCAAAAGATGAAATCAATAGGAACAATTCCCAAACCCGGTCGGTCAGGAAATTAGTAGAAGCATACAAATTCAAGAGCGCAATCATCTTATACCCAAGATCAAATTCAAAACTGGTTTCAGCCGATACAAATGAAGCACAGTCTAGTCAATAACAAAGCACTGCAAGGACATTTCTTCAATTTTGGCAACTGTACTCGAAGTACTTCACAATATTAGCTCATGCCAGGGATCTAAACCTAAGACCCAGACAAATGTGCAACTTTATACCAATTTAAGTTTCAAAATCATCCTAGGGTTCATGAGTATACTGCACAACATTTAAATTACGTATTATTAGGAAACATGATGGCTAAGATGCAGGAAAGCTTATTACCCATCCATTCCGGGCATTTGGAGATCCATAAAACAAGCATCAAACTTGTGGGGAGGCTTAAGCAACCCTACAGCAACCTTTCCTCCCTCCACACAGGTAACAACTGCTCCATACTTTTTCAAGGCACCTTCTGCCACTCTTCTGTTAACCGCATTATCATCCACAACCAGAATTTGTTTGTCTTTGAGTAGAGTTCCCAGTGTTGATGGTTTAGCCCTTGTATTATGCCCCGTCTTTCCAAATCCAGTAGCTTCTTGGAAGGTGAATGCCAATGCACTTAACCTTAGAGGCTTTGTTATCACATTATCCACTAGCCTGTCCAATTTCAGCTCTTTGCATTGTGTAGAATTAATGCAGGTTGCTAACAAGAATATTTTCAGAGGGATCCCTGAATTACTTTTGGAGCCATTTCTTTCTATCGTCTTTAGCAGGTTATGGAAAGGAAAGCAAATATCTTTACCCCAACTGTCCTGATCAACGAGAACCATAGCTAAATGCTCCGACACACTGTAGACAGAATAAATAAGAGCCATTAGCAAAAACAAGGTCAAAGCACAATACCATGGTTCCAACTCTTCTACAATTTAAGCATGTCATAAAGTTTTTTTTTTTTTTTTTTTTTTAAATTTGCAAGAATAATGGTGCGTTACTGAAGTGCAGCCTTATCATTATGACGTGTTGAACATAATTAGTGTAGCAGAGACAAGAATATCTACTAAAACACAACAATTTGGCAACTCTGCCTGCTAAGGCTCTGTAAATTTCTAGTCATTTGCAGAGAAAAGCGAATTATTTTAATTTCCATATTTCTTATATAAAAAATGATAATCATATCATTGTGTTCGTCATTTTCTTCTTGATTAAGAGGTAGTAACAGGAAGTGGCTAAAAATCTTCTGAATTTATGGAAATAAATACAATTGGGCAGGACATATTACAACCCACGAGGCAAGGGTTACACATGAATATATCCTAAAACTAAAAGGCTTTATTGGGAAAAGGGATAGCTTGTTGTTTTTGTGCATCCTCCATGGCATATTATGGAAATGAGTTTACCTTGTCTTGCCATAGCAGGAAACATAAGAGTATGCAGATTCCATGCTGGAAGTTATGTCCACAGATATTCCCAGTCTTTTAAGATGGTATCTTGTGACCTCTGCTCTGACTCTTCTTTCATCAATGACCAATGCTTTTAGTCTACGAAATTCTGGAACAGCCAGATCACATTGCTGCTGCATTGTATCCAAATAATTGGCTTCTGCTTTTGTGAAGGTCACAGTAAATGAGAAAGTACTGCCAATATCAAGTTCGCTCACAAAACCGATTTCTCCACCCATAAGCTCCACCAAACGCTTGCTAATGCTCAGTCCTATTCCTGTTCCACCATATTTCCGTGATGTTGAACTGTCAGCCTGCATAAAAGGCGTAAAAATCCGGCATTGTGCTTCCGGAGGTATTCCTGCACCAGTATCTTCAACAGTCACTAACAATTTGACTTTTTCAGTTTCCTCTGGTATGCCACTGAACTTTTTAAAGTTTTCCCAACTTCTCCATCTATCAACTACCCGAAACCCACTCAACGTATTATAAGATGCATTTGATCCAACTTGAACAATGTTTAAGCTTTGTCTTAGAACTTCATCCCTCGCGTCAAGTGGAAGCATCACTTCATTTGCTAAATGCACAGAGACAAATATGTGCCCCTTGTCTTGTGTGAACTGCAATATAAACAGAAGATGATTAATTAAAAACCTGCAAGATGATAATTTATCTTCCAGTAAACAAGTAAAAAATCCATGAACCGAAAGAGCCTTGTAATTAATCATAATCAGTCCCACAGAGATTTCAAGAATATACATTACAACTTGGGCCTAATACCAACTAAACCTTCCTAGTCAACAAGAATTTATTCCCAAATTTCAGAGATGACAACTAAATCATTACAATAGTCTTAACATACTTATGATGAAGTCAACTTGAAATGTATGGTATAATGGACTGAATTATTAATAAAATACACATAATTTTATTATTTTCCCCTTTCTCCCACTCTTTTAAGATGAAAACCTATCTTGCAGTTGTAATGACCATGCTCCATTGCCAAACAGCTGAAACTCACACCACAGTGACAGCACTTGGGCGCTACACCTTCTTCACATCTACATTCACTCTGCTTCAATTCAAACAAGTACGTCCTTCCTACCCTTCTATAATGACACTTCTTCCTAGAGAAAATATATTGCCAACTCTCAAACCACATCAAAGTGTTAAACGTGTGGCCACTATATGACAAATTTATGCCCTTTTATATTGTACAAGTAGTCATGTGCCTAAATACAAAGCCCTCTTTGATAAATGCACAGAAACAGCAGAGATGTCATAAACACCCATAGAAAATGTGCAAGCACACACAGACAACCATTCATAGTGCACCAGATGTCCATGACAACAAAAAGTAAACACGCACGCTATTTTCCCTAAACTCATTTTCAACGACATATTTTATGGACCCACAACTTTTATCAACTTTTCAACCACACATCTCACCAGCCCTTTTCAAAATCTCCTAAAAAACTACTTTTAAACTCCACCAAACAGGCATTAAATTAACATGACAATTTTTCACATGGTGTGGAGGTAGCAATCATTATTCTGATTATAAAGGAGTTAAGATGGAGGACAGATTTCAGGGAAGCAAGTGTTCCCATCAAGCGGAGAGCAATTAGGTAAATTTGGTCCATCTCTTATTAGAAACCAGAACACAGATAGTAAACTCTACTACAAACCAGTCAAACTTGTCATTGTAAATACAAATAGTTTTATAGGAGGCACAACCTGTGTTCCATACTGTTGTCGAGGACCCATTTAAGTCCAAAGACTTTTCTCTCTTTCACTTATTTTCTTTTGAGTCGGGTCTTGTGATTTTTGAAAGTAGAAGATGTAGCTACATTTGGACTGACATTAAATTCTAGGTTTGAACTCGGCACTCAAGAGAGGGAGTAGCTAACATATTGAAGTATATTTTGCATCTTTTATAACAAGAAATTGCAAGCAGTGATACTTGGGTATACGCCTTTTGGGCCCATGAATTTCTAATAAAGCCAAAGTATTTGGGGAAAAACTAAATAAACAAAAGGGCAGGTTCTAAACCAACCTTAATTGAATTCCCAACAAGATTAGTAATTATCTGCCCGAACCGTTCCTGATCTCCAATGACCACTTCTGGTACCTGATCAGATACATAAACAGCCAACTTCTCTCCCCAAAAAGAACAAAAACAAAAAAGCAAGATATAATGTAAGGTACAGCCATAATTATGAAGATGGCAGCAGAAAGCATGTAAAACGGGAGAGATGAAAGGAATGTGGCTTTCTACCTCTAATCCCTGTTCCTGAGATTCCCTAGAAAAAAGTGATAGGACCTTGTCAAGAACAGCTCGCAGATCAAAAGGGACAGCCTCTAACTCAAGCCTGCCTGATTCAATCTTGGCCTGATCCAAAACCTTGTTGATTAATGATATAAGATCTTTTCCGTTAGCATGAGCAGTCTGTGCATAGTCCAGTTGCATGGCATCCAGATTCGTATCCATAAGCATTTGTAGCATACCTGCATTGCATTAATTTTCGGTTACTTTGATGACAATAGCAGAAAATATAAAACCTCCCCCACTGTGGCAAGTGCATGGAAATTCAAGTCCAAATATTACCTAAAACTCCATTCATTGGAGTCCTGATTTCATGTGAAACTGTCGCCAGGAACTACAGAAAGAGAATAACATGTTAAAGAAAGATGGAAAAAGCATCAAAGATCAAAAGAAGACGATAAACGATCAACATCCTCTGAATAACTAAATAAAAGAGATTCAGTCAAATACTTTCAGATTCATGCCAACGTGTAAATTTATATGTAAGTGCATAGTGCACACGATCCAAAATGAACCTGAGATTTTGCTACATCAGCAGCCTCCGCACGATGTTTGAGCACCATCATTTCTCGATAGCCACGTTCCACTTTGGCTATTCGATTAATGGCAGCATGGAAGATATGACCAAGAAGTAAAGTGATAACCAGTACTCCAACAGATGCTGTTATTGCCTGCCAGGGAGGAGGAGGTTTCTGTTTGAACCTGTGACCAAAAGAAAAGAATAATCTATTTAGAAGCATGTGAACTGCTAAAATAAATTAGATGAACTTGAGATTTCTCAGTTTTTATCTATGTAAACTTCAAATACAACAAATGTCTGACCTGCAATGCATCTCATGCTTCCTAGTTGGATCTCCGAAATCAAGGTTACTAATATGCAGTAACCCCGTGTCGGCCTCGTCAGTTCCATACATGTTAATTGGGGCCAACTTGTTAGTTGTGTCATAAACATTTACAACAATAGTCTGTTTGCTAGCAAGCTGATGCAGAAGCTTTGCAACTAGTGACGGAACATCATAAGAAGCACCTAGGTACCTTTTATGGAGCAACAAACATCACACAATCAAAGATAAATGAACAATCCAGAATCAGCAAATACGAAGAAAATTATAAAGAACAACACTTCATTCCATATACTATAACAAAAACTGAGTATTTCTTTACCCCACAGTAGCATTGATGCGTTGCTCAGGCATGGCATCGAGAGGAAGATGAGTGTTGTACACGGCAAAAGTAAGTACAACGCCCAGATGATTGGATTTCAATAGCTTGAAAGGCGATGTTAGGACTCCCTTTCCAGAAGCTCTAGCCCGCAAGATGTTCTCTCGGTCTTCCTAAATGAAAACAATGATAAGACTTAAAATGCATGTGAACAAGTTTTAGCTTTAAATCATGCTGGACTAAACTTATATTCCAATTCGCTTGTAGATTACCACATAAGGTTCCATATATTATGTAAACCACTTTAAAAATGTACTGCTAAGTCTGAGGTTTTTCATGCACTAGCTAAGTGTAAAACTTCACCTTTATACTGAAAGAAGCTTCAGGGTTTGCCAACTACAATTAAGTAATAAGTTACCCATAAAGATTCAAGCTCAACACAGACAATTATTCTCCTAGCAAGAATTCAGGTGAAACCTCTTATCTTTAAATGCATTAAATTTCCTTTAAGCAAGAATTATTTATTTCACATCCCCGCAGCCTCAGGCTAATTGGGACTTTTATTTATTTATTTACCTTTTTGTACTAGTCAAAATCACTAACAGATGCGCAGAAGAATACGAATTCAGTAGAAGATTTCTTTAAAAATAATTGATTTCACTTCCTCGCAGCATTGTGCTAAAAGGTAATACTCTTGCACTTTTAAGTCACGACTCATGGTGCTAATAGATCTAAGGGAGAATGTGAAGTCTCTAAACTAGTAATTCACAGTAAACGATATGTAAAAGAAAGTTATAAAGCACGGAGCAAACCTTTCCAGACATCATATCAATAGAGACAATATGAGATACAGTTTTCTGGGAGAAAATGACGGGTGCATATTCTTCTTGGACTGGTGAAGTGCTAAAGTTCTCGAGGTTACAATCTTGAGCTAAAGTTTGATCCTCGGTTTCCATTTTCTTAATTGCCCATCCCTGCTGCAGCTCAAATTCCTTCCTCTCCGAGTGACGAACTCTTAAAGCATAAGCAACACCACTTGTAAGTGGTCTCTCAAAAGCTGTTCTCTCAGTATAATCTTCAAAAGTTTTCTGCAGAATCCAACAAGTTGGCCAGGCTTATCATATGACATCAATAAGTAGATAGATCAATCAACTCAATGCATGTAAGTTTTATGTGAACTGGCTTTTACTTCAATTTTTTGGTAAGTGGAACTCGAGGATCACGGTACAGGTGAAAGGTAACAGGTCATTAGGCAATATTGCATTATTACCTGATCTATAGCTGAAGGCTGCTTTCCATGGTGAAATGTGGAAACAAGAAGGGCCAATGCATGAACATGGTTCATGCTTACATTAAATTGGTCCTGGAGCATCCGAGCACGTTCATCACACATACTACCCAGAGTTTCTTTCCTTCTCAAGATTATATCTTTATCCAAGTACCAAAATAACCAAAAGGAAAAAACAACACCAGCTAAGACAAAAACAACCAAAAAAATTTTCCTCCACTTCCCAGTACTTCTGGAGGAACTTTGGGCCTGCTGTAGCAGCTGAGATTGCTGAGCAAGTGGTGTTTCCTGAATTATTTCATGCTTTTGACTCGAAAACTTTTCATGTAACTTAGGTATGTTGAAGCTTGCTACCACTCCAGCAAGAATCCACAAGCATATTTTCGCGAGACAAAAGGAAATGCTCTCACAATTGTATGTGGCATGATTATGAAGTTCTGTCATTTGCAATTCATTCTGCAGGAAGCAAAGCCAGGATCTAAGTAAATTTGCCAAATCCTTTTTAAAATCTGTTGACCATACAGCTCATTAGAGAAATCAACCAAGGAATGCAGTTAAAGGAAGAATAGGTTATGTATGATGAGAACCCACCCCCACGTGCCATATCTATCTTGGAAATCAACATTTAGTAAAAGACAATTTAACATTGACAATATGACAAACAAAGAAAAATCATTCATTCAGCAAATAGAAAGCAATCCGATTAACATATGGTTTGTGAAATCCTACGAACAAAGATGAAATTATTTTAAAGGGATAGATGATGCATGAAGAGAACGGCATTCCCCACATCACCATATCCAACTCCAGGCAATAATATTAATTTAAGAATTTCTAGCAGTCAGTTGCTGATGTTAGGTTTAACAATGGAACAAAGAACATGCATTACTCACTGCATGCAGCAAAAATGAGCAAGAGAATCTAGTTGTGATGTTAAACATTTTCTTAATTGACTAACTTGAAGAAAAAGATCCTTACAAAGGCCAGATGTATATATTGACTAAGATTGATTGATTTTTGGTAAAGATCCTACCTCTTTGTAACAAAGATGACCAGATGAGATTGTTGAAAATGCCAACTGTGAAATGAAAGACACGGTCTTGTTTTTTGATAATGGAAGGCCAACATATGTTGAAATGCTCTCATCTCTAGATGGGCAATGGGCATTGAATTCTACATTTTCGGCTACCAATTTTTGCCACTTCTCTGAACCTTTCGTCTTGAGACGACATGTGGAGGTACAACTTGAAGGCATTTTGTAGCCAGATTCTCTGCAGCATGCCAAAGAAGCAACCTGCAAAATGGAGATGGCAAGATAAGTACCCATATAAATTAAATAAATAAATAACTGTCCCATAAGAGCAGTGGAACATTGAATAACTTCCCTCAGTGGGGTCTAGCAAACCAAACTGCAGCAAGAAATAGTTTCCAGTGGCGTAGCAAGAAATTTTCCGTCGGTGGAGTCAAAATCATGAGAAAAAATATGAACATTCGGCAGAAGATGTGAAAGGCGCAGGATGAAAATTTGTATACAATCTAGTCAAAATTTGAAAGGCGCAGGATGAAAATCAATTTTTCATCTCGAAAAGGATTCACTCAATTTTTTTTTAAAAGACAAACGTATGACATCCATATATTAAGATAATCACCACCACCATCCGCCTCCGCCGGTCCACCTTTTTTTCTCTCTTAATTTTTTTTATTTACTTTTTTTCCTTTAATTAAGAATAAGAATAGAATTGTCTTTTTTACAAAAAAAATTGATTTTTTAACATTGATATTTTCTATTTATCCACAAATCAAACGGGCCATCAAGGTAACATATTTGGCATCATTGGCTCCTACATTTTCTGGTACCATCTGCCCATTTCACAGCACTTCAACATCCCAATCCAATTTCTCTCTAACAATTAGAAACTTTTCTTCTCAATCCGACAATCAGTCTACCACCCTACTAGCCCAACCCCATTTTCTCAGCCCAGTAGCATTACTATCTGTCTAATCCATCCGCTGCCCAACTCCATTCACCCAATCCTCAACCTAATCATCAATCCACAATCAGCCACTATCCATGTGGGCTCCATCACAGAAAGCTGCGCATGTATCATATATGTACCACCTAGCCCAAGAGACTGACCGTCGTAGTGCTTCACAAGACACTCACCAGAAACCACCAATAGCCTCCAGATAAGACCTACACACCACCAGAGAGTCAATTCCTTCACCAACTTTTGTTGGAAGTGATCCCACGACACACTATATGTCTTGCGTCAATGTCGGCACAAACATTTGGATTCTTGATTTGGCATTAAATTCCCATACTTAATATAATTATTTACAAAAACATTTGAATAAACAACCATATCAACGTATTTGTGTAGAGTATTTCACGTTGTTTTAGTACTACCCTTCTTTTCATAATTTTCCCGTGCTGCCACATTTTATAACTTATTTTCATGATGAAAATCCGTGAACTCGAACAACTGATTCCAAACCAGCATAAGATACCAACTACAAGAGGCAAACAACCATATCAACTGTAGTATTTCACGTTGTTTTAGTACTACCCTTCTTTTCATAATTTTCCTGCGTTGCCACATTTTATAACTTATTTTTATGATGAAAATCCGTGAACTCGAACAACTGATTCCAAACCAGCATAAGATACCAACTACACTTAGTGTGTTAGGCGTTCCCCCAAACCATAGAAGCATTATAGATTACGAACGAGTCTATATTGACACCCCTATTTCATGTTGATCCACAAAGGCATCATCAATTCATGATACTTGTGATGGTGACACTTTCAATGCTCTGTGAACCTAAATACGAATCTCCATGAAGCTCCTAGAGATACTTTTCAACAAATGGAATCCCAGGGTAGATAACGTGATAAACACGCCAACCCTTGCCTTGCCAATACCCTCACAATCAAGATAAAAATAATTATGAGGGGAGATGAGTGAGGATTAAAGAAAACTCAGATTAGAAGAGTTAGAATGTGATGGTAGACTTGCTCATGAGATTTATTCGATCTCTCTATATACTCTTCTTTTCTCCTTCTTCAATATTTGCCATCGGCTTCGCTATTACTCTTGAAGCGTGTCTTCATTAGGTCGACCTAAGTGGTACAACATTAACAACAACCAGAATGTTCATTTTCTTAGGATGAAGCACATAATTTTACCATGCTAAATTGTTTTCTAAAGTAAATGTCAGCTTCTAAGGTTCGTCTTACACCGCTACGTATGACTGGAATGTCAATTTTGTTAGTTACTTTGGGAAAACACTTTTGATTGTTTAAAACCATTTCAAAATGTTCATTTGCTTTCCACCCTCAATTTGATGGTCAAATGGAAGTTGTTACTGTAGTCTTGGGGATTTAGTCTTGGGATTTACTTGGGTGTTTGCTTCGTGAGGGGCTAGGCAACTGGGATTTTTTTTTACAACATTTTGTAGTTTACTTACAACATAATGCTTTGTTTATAAATCAAATATGATTCGCTGAATTATAAAAAGTCAATGATTTGCTGAATTATAGGAAGTCAATTATTCCTATAATTCCAATATTATACCGTTGTCATTACTCTTTATTAGGCATATTTGTAAGCTGATTTGTAAAGTATATTTCTTATTTTTATAAGCTAATTCCCTATAAATGTTGTATTGTATTATTTAGAAATATAAGTCAATATTTCAACACATGATATCATAGCCCATTAAATTCTAATGAACAATTCGATCCGTCTAAGACTCAAAATGAGCACACATATTTCAAAATTAGTGTTCTCAAACGAGTTACCATCTTGCGGGGGCATGTTAAAGGATAAACACAATAGTTAAATACCAAAATATCAACCAATATATAAGAACTTGGGCTACTTCTCTTAACAAGATTGACATTTTAAGATAGAACCCCAAGTCTTAACATGGTATCAGAGCCTTAAGATTATTATCCTTACGGCCTCCATTGGCAAATCCTTGTTTTTCCTCCTTATTCTCGTAGAAATAAAGTAGCATATTCATTTAGATTTATTTTCCTTTCCATTACCATGTCAGAAACATCTCAAGTATCTAACACAAACCTGCCTTTGTCCAATCACTCATCAACCGGGGGAGTACCATATTATTCAAGCTCCATATAGGTTGAATGGCAAAAACTATCTTTCACGGCTCAATTGGTGAAGACTTTCTTAAAAGGAAAAGGGAAACTAGCCATTTAATTGGACCATCACCAAGCAAGGATGATCCGAAATTCTCTGCCTGGGATGAAGAAGATTCTATGATCATGTCTTGGTTATGGAACTCCATGCAGCCAGAAATCAAAGGGATTTGATTATTCTACAATCTGCAAAGGAAATTTAGGAGATACTTCACCACACATATTCCATGTACAAGATGCTTCATAAATATATGAATTAAGACTCAAAGCCTTAACAACCAAACAAGGTATTTTGTCACTGAATACTATGATACCATGAAAAACTCAATGCTTCTTCTGTGGCCTCTCCCAAGTTGTGGTTTTGCTCGATTGGAGTATCCACTCTTTTGCACCCAATCATCCCAGTCTCTTTGAGGAGATCAATAAAATACTTTTGTTGTGACAAAGAGATACCATTCTTTGAGCGAACCACTTCAATACCTAGAAGGTACTTTAGTCTTCCTAAATTTTTTTATTTCAAATTCTTGAGCAAGTCTTTTTTTAAGCAAATCAACTTCTTCTATATCATTGTCCGTCACAATTATATCATCAACATAAACTACTAATGCAGTAACTAGACCTGTAGATGAATGATTGATAAACAATGTGTGATCTCCATGACTCTATTTATATCCTATTTTAGACATTGCTTCAGCAAATTTTCCAAACCAAACTCTGGAAGATTGTTTGAGCCCCGTAAAGCGCCTTCTTAAGTTTGTAAACACTGCTTTCTTTGAACTTCTTATCAATCCAAGCGGTACTTCTATGTCGACCTCTTATTCTAATTCATCGTGTAAGAAAACATTCTTAATATCAAACTGTTGTAGAAGCCAATTTAGATTAGCAACCAACGAAATAAGTACAAAAATAGTGTTCATGTTTGCTACTGCTGCAAAAGTTTCCTGATAGTCTACACCATAGGTTTGAGTATAGCCTGGCAACCAATCTAGCTTTATATTTTTTTAATTACCATCTGCATTATACTTTATTATGAACACCCATTTGGACCTTACTAGTTTCTTTCCTTTTGGAACTTCTACGATCTCCCATGTATGGTTCTTTTCCAGGGCTCTCATTTCCTCAGTCATTGCTTTCTTCTAATTCTCTTATTTCAATCCCTCTTGCACTGTTCGAGGAATTTGAATAAGATTTAATTCTATCAAAAATGCTATGTGAGATGAAGACAACTTGTCAAATGAGATGAAGTTCGATATTGGGTGTTGAGTACATTTTCTGGTCTCTTTTCTAAGAGCAATTGGCAAATGTAAATAATCAGTTGTATTGAGAGAATCAAGATAAGATTTTGAACCTATTATAAGGTTGATTTCATGGGCATCTTCTGGTTCAAGAGGTAATTTCCTTCTTGAGTAAACATGTGATTCACCGGTGGCATTCGTGGTATTTCAATTTTAGGTGGAGATGTTGGTGGTGTTTCTGATATTGTGGTCTCAGGTACTAGAATTTCTATTTCAGTAGAAGATAAGTCTTGAAAAAGGAAAGATACAGTAGAAGATACCAAAGGCTAGTTGAAAGATTAATCTATTTATCTCGCACAAGGTCAAACATAGTCTATGCAGTAAGTGTAGTTAGCCAATTTATGCACTCACTAAAGGACATCCATTTGGAAGCAGTATACACTTGCAGTTCACCTAGGAAATTCTTTTAAGAAGAATAAAGAATTAAGTTTAGAGGCTTACACTAATGCAGATTGGGCAGGGTCTGTGGTGGATCAAAGATCAACATCAGACAGACTATGCATTCTTAATGGGGAACTTGGTGACTTAGAGAAGCAAAAAACATGCAGTTGTGGCAAGGTCTAGTGCAAAGGTAGAATACAGGACAATAGTTTATGGAATTTGTGAACTATTATAGTTACAAATTATTCTCAACGACCTTGGGATCCAATGGGAGGGAACAATAAATATTGCCCACAATCCTTTCCATCGAACAAAGCATTTAGAAGTGGATAGGCTAAATCATCAAGGAAAAACTAGATAGCAGTTTGATTTGAAATCCATATGTTTCAACTAAAGCAACTTGCTAATATTCTAACTAAATGATTAGCAAGCAATCCATTTCAGAAAATCACTAGCAAGTTGGAAATATAAAACATCTATTTTCCACCTTAAGGAGAATTATTGACAGATCACATAGAAGTGCATAGACATTTCATCAAGGAAATACTAGATAGCGGTTTGACTTATACTCCATATGTTTCACCTAAGGGACAACTTGTTGATATTCTAACTAAAGGACTAGCAAGCAATCCATTTCACAAGATCACTAGCAAGTTGGGAATAAAAAACATCTATTCTCTATCATGAGAGAGAAAACATCTATTTCCCAACTTAAGGGGGATTGTTGACAGATCACGTATAAGTGGATAGACATATCATCAAGGAAAAACTAGTTAAAAACTAGTTACTAAGGACAACTTTGACTTAGCAACAATCCATAGCAAGTTTCACCATGAGGAGGAGAAATCACATATGATTATTTGGACAACTCATATGTTTCACCTGAGGGTTTATTCTAACTAAAGGATTAGCAAGCAATCCATTTCAGAAGATCACTAGCAAGTTGGGAATAGAAAACATCTATTCTCTACCATGAGGAGGAGAAATCACATATGATTCGCTGAATCATAGGAAGTCACTGATTTGTTGAATTATAGGAAGTCAGTTGTTATTACTCTTTATTGGCAGATTTGTAGGCTGATTTGTATAGGATATTTTCCTTATTTGTATAAGCTAATTCCCCATAAATGTTGTATTGTATTATTCAGAAATATAAGCCAATATTTCACAACATGCTTATTAGTTGGACTCGTCATCACATATAGTTATAAGCAATGTTCTCGATGGTGGATTTATTTCTTTTGCAAGCCACATTCGAGCCTTGAGTGCTCCTTTATTTGTTTCTGCAGGATTGCCGTCTGTTCTAGTCCCTCAAGCTCCTTCTGCACACACAGAGCCAACTAATGCCATTATGAATGTTTTAGAGGATCATAATACTGTTTCGCCATCTTGAGGTATTGTAGATTCCTCATTTGATGGAAATATCTGATGGTGCTGGAATAATAGAAGAGAAGTGTCCAAGTCTTGATCAGTATTTGTTGAAACAATATTTGTTGCTTATATTGCCATTCTCATATATTATTCAATCGGAAGGAGTAGAGATCACATTGGAGATTACATTCCTAGAAAAGAAACTTACACTCCTAATGTGGCATATCACATGCGAAAAATACTCACTTATTCTAAGCATTGAAAAAGAAAGTAGATATTTACTTATTTTTTGTAATAATTTTAGTTCTTAAGTTAAGAAATTTTCCAATTTGTTATTTTGGTAAACTTGTATTCTTAGTGGGACTTCACATATAAATAGGACTAGTATTTTTGAATAATCAAAACATTGATTTTTGTGATATTCAATGTAAGTGAAAATTTCTCTCCCAAGTCCTCTTCTCTCTTATTTCTCCACTCTCTCTTTAGTGTTCTACATCAGAAATATATCCCCACGTTCAGACAACAATCAAGACTAAACATGGAATATCATTATGAAAAGAACTATTTAACTCATCGTAGCATTATCATCACATCAACAAACTCATTGTGGCATTTCCTATTATATTGCCCTACTCAAAGATAGCATAGAGCTCATTAGATTTGGTAGTTTCCCATCACCTAATTGTAGACCCAAAACTCTATTTCCAGTTTTACATATCAAATTTCCGCAATGTATTCCACTTATTATTAATATCTGGCCCATATTACCACAAGATGTGAAAGAGTGCTAAGTATTTATTCTCACAGAAGTTTCAATCATCAAAGTTCAATTTAGACGAACACTTTCAGGTTGTTCAGAACATTTGGTATGCAATTTCCTATCTTGGCCATTTATGTAACACTTTACTACTGGCCCTATTCAAAATGAAAACACATCAAGAAGATTTAGTTTCAAACATTTGCCATGGTATATGTTTCAAACATTTGCCATGGTATATAAGACCAAAGCTCAGATTTCTGAAGCAATAAACGACATACCCGATCGCTTTCAATGAATAAAGAATCTAAAGCATGAAACTCTTCCTTGCTCACGTTGCAATATTCGAGAGAGACTTGAGTCTTAAATTCACTTGAAACTGAAGTCTCCACTTTCCGCTCCGAATTACCACCATTCGAGCTAGTCAGGGCACAAAGTAACCCACACAAAGCAACCACAAGCCATAAGAAGACAACCAATCTCTTCCACTTCCTACCATCTGCTGTTCTGTGTAATGATTCCCAAGCCTTGTTTTGCTTTAAGGAGGAACACAAGTTGCCATTTGAGCGAGATTGCTTGCAATTTGAAGACATCTTGACTAAAACCCACTTACATATCTTGAGAAACAGATTCCAGAGCTTCAAAGTAAACCCAGACACAGTAGAAAAGCTCATCAAAAATCAAGCAGAATTTCAAGAAAACCCCACCATAAGAGAGCCCACAAAGTTAGATTGCATGTTCTTGAGTACAAGCCTCACAATTTTACCAAAAATTAGAAAATATCCCTCAAGAAGGAAACCTCCAACAGGAATTGCACAGAGAATCAAAATCTGTAAGTATCCAGTAGAACAGTAGATTCTGCAGAAAAACAGAGCTCCAATTTTTCACACAGCATGTGAATAAAGTGATTCACTCACTGACAGCAATAAAATTCCATCAAAACCTTGCTTGAATTGGTGAACAACTGGAAGAAGGACAATCATGCCAAACAAACAACAGCCCAGTTATTGAATTGGCAAGCTGTGATGGAATCAACGAAATGGGACAGTAAATACAGACCCTTTCTTTGCCAAACTGGGTTTTCACAGAGAGCCCTTATGGAAGCAAGAGATTTTTTTAAGCAAAAATGGAACAAGAGAAGCAACCAAAATAAAAACTTTTTCAAAGAGAAGTAATCATCAAGAGGAATTGGATTAAAGAAACCCAGTTGGTTTCACTGAAAATCCAACTGGAATCAATTATCAAAATGTGGGATAAAAAAGATGTCCCTCTCTCTCTCTCTCTCTCTCTCTCTCTCTCTCTCTCTCGAGTTTTTTCTTGAGCATATGCCTTGTGAAGGTTTGGTACACTGCATCATTATCTCATCATCTATGTGGGGGAGGTTAAGCAAAAGCAAACAAAACAAATTATCATTATCAATATCATAAAAAATTAAATGTAAAAATTGATTAAAAAAGAAAAAAGTCCCTATTTTGCATTTCTTTTGCTTTTGAGAAATGATGAAAGAGACCCAACCATTCAGCAGCATTAAAAGATGGGTATTTGTTTTTTTCTCCCACTGCTGCAGTCACAGGACCTATGCTATATAGATGCCTTGTAATCTATAAGTATAGAGAGAGAAAAGAGACTTATAGAGAGAGAAAGATTGCTAAAAGGAAGCCACCCACTGTGTTTTTTGTTTGTTCAGTTCAGACTTCTGAAAGAGGAAAAAGAGAGTGATAGGCATCTATGCTTTTTACCAAAAAAATAGGGAAATTTACAGTATTAGTCCATATCATTTGTATCAAATTGGTCCCCCAATCTATTTTTTTAACTGGAATCATCCCCAACATTTTGGTCCTAGCACATTCCATTCAACTCATTGTTTAGTGCATGTTTGGTAGAGTTTAAAAGTAGTTTTTTAAGAGATTTTAAAAAAAGTTGGTGAAATGTATTGTTAAAAAAATGGTAAAATATCTCATGAAATGTGTAGTTAAAAATAAATTTGAGAAAAAAAAAGAGTTTAAATAAATACAAACCAAACACACTCTAAAATTCAAAATTTCGAGGAAAAGACTATTATACTCTCTCATTTAATTTAAATAAAAGAAAAATTAGTGTTGAACTCTCCAAAGATCCTTGTATCTTCAAAAGTGACACTTTAGATCCGAACTTATTTCTTAAATCTATGAATCTAAGTTTTTAAATATTGAAACTGTCAATTCAAAAGTTAAAATAACAAGTGATTTTCATGTAATTCAAAGTTAGAGGGCAAAAATCATTGAACGACTTAGTGTTTCTTTTCAATTTAACTGAAGAGTTGATTTTTGTAACATGGAGACTCGGTTTCCAGATTTAAATAGTTTGAGGATCCATTGAGAACCCATAACTACACTCGATGAAAGTTTGAAAATTTTAGTCTTAATTTTCCCTTAAATAAATAATAAAAAAAATTAACTCAGCCGTTTTTAAAAATAAATTGCACTAATTAATGAAAGATTATGGACAAAGATGCAACTAGAGTCAAAGGTTGAGAAGAAACATGTAATTTACCCAATAGTAATTAATTGGGAAGCGGCTTGTTGCTAGAATACGCCTAGTAGTGGAGATTCTTAAACTACACTTTAATAAGATAATAATTGATGGATGTGGGCAGCCATGGCCATGCATGTCTGCTCTCCCCTCTTTATTAAATTAAAGTATTTAATATGAAAATACCAAATAAATAAAGATTATTAGTATTAGTGCTAATTAATAAAATAGTAAATATAATAATCACTTGCACTAATGACATGATTGGTTTGACCATTACTACCACATCACTTTTACTAATCAAGATTAAAGTTTTTTTTTTTTTTTTTTTTTTTTTTTGGTTTATCCAAATGTTTTTTCATCAAGAATGTGTCTCGATTTCATAAATAACCAAGTACGTGAAATGTAACATGTCTTATTCTCATCGTGAAGGGTTTAGTTTTATTATTTATGAAACGAATTGAAAAAAAATATATACAAATTGAATTTTAAATGTATCGAGAATAAGGGTCTTGATCTCTCACTCACTTACGTTGCTCATTTATAATGTCCACGCTGAGGTGGTATAACATGATTAGTAAAAATAATGAGTGTAGAACCATGAACTATCAACCATATAATGTTATCTCAGTATGAATATTATAAGTAGACAATATAAGTGGATAGGAGATCAAGATCCCTCGAGAATAAAACTTTATTTATTGTTATTTTCTATATAATGGGAAAATGATATTTATCATTGTGCAAATAGTTGATAATTGGAGAGTTTTGTTTCGAGTGTTTGTCAATGTCCCTACCCAACAATTTAATGTTAGTTTGTTAAGTTTGTAGAATATATTTGGGTGATATCAATTTTTAGCAGATTTTGATAAAAGATAATGAAATGTATAGTTAAAAAATTGATAAAAATTGCCAGCCCTATTAAATGCGTGGTTAAAATTAATTATTGATTTTGACCAAAATATTTTAGCAAATTTTTAAACAAAATCAAACATAGTCTTAATATAGTAGACATGTTAAATCCAATATAACATACGTGTTACTTAGTCATGCTACGTTACGTCAATCAATATCGAAAATAGAGCAAATTGTCCATATAATTTGACGTAATAAAATGGATTGGAGGGGAGAGTTTATGTTTGAATTTGAAACATAATTGTCTACCACTCATAATCAACGTTCAATCTCATATTTTCTTTATAAACAAGACGATGAGAGATTGCATAAAAGAGTAGAAAAATACAAGATTCGTATGCGAAAATAGCATATGTACCCCGTCAAGCCAGCTGCAAATCAACTCACAAAGTCATGCCAACAACCATCTGGCCAATAGATGAAACAATGAGAACAATGTAAAATATTTTTGAGAAAATTAAAGTTGAATTCTCCGACCTTCTAGGTAGCACAGTTTTGAGTCTTTAATCTTTAAAATTGGAGTTATGTATCTTCTAATCTATTTAAATATGTGAATTTAAATCCCTGTATGACGAAAACTGTCAATATAAACGTTAAAATTATACGTGACTTAAAGTTTGATATTAAGTGGTGTGATCGTGTTGCCCTCTAACTTTAAGTCACTTGAATATTGCATGCAATTTTAACGTCGAGATGTAGAGATTCAAATTTACAGATTTAAATATGTTAGAAATCCAAAATCAAACTAATAAAAAGTTAGCAAGCTCTACCCTAATTTTTCCAATATTTTTCTTTAACCCTTCTATATTACTGATAGTTTAATAATTTCTACCAATTATGATGACTGGAAATAGCTTTAAAATTTTGGCTTTTTCTGGGTTTCTTGATTTTGGGTTTCTTTACTTCATCAAAAACATGTAATGATCTTTAAGTGTTCATTCAATAAACTTGTAAAGATTGCAAGCAGTAGATAATATTTTTTTTTTGGTAAACATCTTTTCTTCAAGTAATTAGAAGTCAAAAGAATTATAAAAATGTTATATAAACTAGAGGGAATTGAACAAATTACTATTTTTGAAATGTGTATTTTGAAATATGCATATTTTTATAATATTTGACAAATTGATCAAATTTTAAAAATTTAGACAAAATTACCCTTAGATAACCAATTAAATATCCATTCTCTCTCTCTCTCTCTCTCTCTCTAACCATCATTGTCGCCGTCCCTAAGCTCCAACTTTCACTACCCTTTGTTATTTTTGTAGGTGGAGTCTCTCATTTTTATCCTTGATTTAAATACATTGTTAGATCTGTCATCGATTTTTTAGATATTTGAAGAAGTCGACTAATTTGAAATTTTTGAAGTTAATTATAAGCTATTAAAAATTGGAAAAATTAGTGTATTTTTGTTGTAGATTACATGAATTTAAATATGATATATCATACTCTATTTTTTTATTGATATATTTTATGTTGTTGGATTTTTTTTTCTTGATTTAATTTGTATATTAGTGGATTGTATTAGATATTGAGTTTAATTTACAAATTTTGTCGATCTAATTTGTTGGTATATTTTGTTGTCGATGTACGAAGAATTAAATTTGTTACATTAAATAGGCTAAAAAATGGGAACAAAACGATGGGTGTGAAACTCGTCTCTTCGTCAACAAAATAGACAGTCATTTTGTCAATTTGTGCCCATTTTGTCCCATTGACGAAAAAAAAAATTTGTCAAGTATCGTGTTTTTGAATTCTTAATATTCAAAAATAAAGTTATGAATCTCAAACCTATTTAAATCTACAAATTTAGATCCTTATATAACAGAAGCCATCAATTTGGATATTAAAATCACACGACAACATTAAGTGATTTGACAAATTTTCACTCTAATTTTAAATTACGTGAAAGTCGCATGCAATTTTATCTTCTATATTGATGATTTCCGCCACTTGAAAACCCAAATTCACTTATTTAAATATATTGAAGACTCAAAACTTCACCTTTAAAAGTTAGGGACTTAAAACCTTACTAAATGAAAGATTAAGAAACTCAACCCTAATCTTCTCTTTATAATGACATCTGTTATTTTTAAGTCTTCAAATGAAAATTTAACATAACATGTTACTTGTCACCGTATATACAAAATGAGCAAGTACTTTATAATTTTTAAAAAGACAGCATATATCGTGCAAATACTAAATACTCCATAAATACAAGCATGTTTGTAGAGTTCGTTTTTGATAATGATTTGTACACATTCCGTAACTTCACTAAAACTGCAAAGCTGTCAAAACATTGAAATCAAGTGAATCGTCTTCTTCATTGTAGTTTTATTCTCAAATTTTGGAACTCTATAATGTTTTCGCTTAAAATAAGACTATAACTTCTATTTCTGGGTGGGTCTTTGGAGGAATGGACACAGAGAATCTGAAGGTTAAGATTAATCAAAGAATACCATGAAATGTTGCATACAAAGCTTGATTTAAGCTTTACAAGATGTTTCAAATACAACAAAAATAAATTACTAAACCAAGACTGTAACAATAGTGTTACCTTTTTTCCCCTTGACGGCACTATTATCCGTTTGGGAGCTATAATTTTTGTATAAACGTGTAAAATAATTTCCTAAATTTTAAAATAAAAGAAAATAATAAAGCTTTGTCCCGGCAATGCAAGAGTAGAACAAATCTGTACACTGTTGATTGTATCTTATCATTCTTGTAGGATTTGTGACGAGATTAAAGCTGTGTATACAGGTGAAATCCTAGCCGTAGAATAGGAACCTGCAAAAGAAAAGTGTCTAAGAAAATCAAACTCTATATTCCCCCTAATAGGATGCACACTCGAGTTAAGCTGGACAGAGGAAAGAAAAAGTACTTTCCTCCCTTTCTTTCCTGTTTTTTCAACTGTGCGTGTACAAAGGAAAAACGAACTCAAATTTTTTCTTAATTTCATTTCATTATTTCTTTTCACCCGTCCCTTCACCAACCTAGAAACGAAACGAATAACATGCAGACCAATGAAAGATGCAAGTCAGATAAGGAAATAAGTTGGTGTTAAGCAAAGGGGAGTAGCCCACTTACCATTACCTACTAGTAGAGAACTGGGCTTTTCCATTGGATGGTGGAGTGAACGTGAAGAGTGGTGTACGACATAATTAAGCAGCTCATAAACTCTCTCCAATATGGATCCTTGTTAGTGAACCCCATCGCGAGTTATCATCCTATTAGATGCAACAACTACAGGGTGAATATTTCCAACACAGAAAGGATATTAGAAATTTCTCTTTAGCTACTCCATGTAGTCAAAGTTACTTTCACACTTCAAAAGAAGGTATAGCATTTCAGGTCACACAGTGTTTTCAAGACAAACGCAACATACCCACAAAAGAATCTAGATAGATTAGCATGCTTCTCAATGTTACCGAAAAGATTCTAAGGATAAGCATTCAGTTCATCACCTGTAAATTACCAGCTGATCAACGAGGAAGCAAAGCTCATTTGCGCATTCATCAGAGTACTGCAGAATCATGCAAAGGTTGTTGTAGGTCAAGAGAACTCTGCAACAGAAATTAAGAGTTCTAAATTACCTTGTTTCTTTCAAGGAGTTTCAAAGAAAACCAAGATAGAGGAAGAAGATGCAAAAATAACATGAAAGAGAACTATGAGATTATATACATCTAATCATCATCATCTAACCATTAGAACAATTAGATCAACTATCAAACAGTCCAAATTGACCTGAGCAGAAATCAATCTGAACACAGGTTAGCATAGACTGAATGTTTGAGTAGGAAGTTAATTGACGAAATTATGATAACCGGTATTATGATACTGTAATAGTATAGAAGTCATTAACTGTGTGTTCGTATATATATTATTATTTTACATCATTAACATGAATATTCACATGATACGTGTCAATTTTACTATATATGATTTACATGTTATAATTTGGAAGTGTATATATAAGAGCCCATTTGGTTTGTATTTATCTAGATAATAATTAGTCACTGTTAAAAAGTCAATTTTTCGTAAAAAATACAATTCTACCCTTATTCTTATTCTTAATTAAATGAAAAAAATTGGTGGAAAGGCAGAAGTGACAAGGGAGGCGGAGGGTAGGTGGACGGTGGCTGTGGACGCGATAGGTGGTGGACGACAGGTGGCAGCAGGCAATGGCATTATCCTAGGATATGAATATCCAAAAAGAGATTTGTTATATATTATAAAAGGTACGTTCGTCTTCTTAAAATTTAAGAGAACTTTTATCCAGATAAAAAAAATTGTCCTCCTCCTTTCGAGGATAAAATTTATCCTTATTTTTGGCTTAAATTGTTATCCGGATAAAAATTTATCCGCAATTCAATTCCGTCCAAACATCTTATCCGTTGTCTTTATCCATTGACCATTTACCAAACGGGCCCTAATTCTCAAAATAGAGGCTCATGATATGGTATTACCAACCAATTGTTGTAACCAAAATTGGACCTAATTATATAGTGTTGGAAGCTCTGACTTTCCTAGTTCATTGGAGTCCTTTTACAAGACAAATTCTGGTAATTCTTTATAGAACAAATTATGGTAGGTATTAATAGGATATATTATGGTAGGTAGTTATAACATTCCTATTTTGGTTTTTTGTAAACCTATAAATAGGTCTTTCACTTCGTAATTCAAAAGAGAGAATTGTTATAAAAATTCTCCATTCCTCCCTATTTCTATCTCAATTATTTTTACTTTAAAAATTCCAAATGGTACCATAGCTAGTTTAATCTAACCTTGAGTAAACTAGCCTACAATTCCATTTCCGGCGAGCAGCCTTGTGCGTTGGGGCACTGTTATGTCCATGGTGAAGGCATCTATTGTGACCTTTTACAAAGGACCAGCAATTGTAAACTAACTAAACACATTAATAAAAGCATAGGAAAGGGCATGGCATGGAGAAGTTATTCAGAGGACAAACAAGTATTTTTACTCATGTCAGTTAACAGTGCTAGTGATGTTTTGAGATGTGATAATATAAGGAGGTTGTGTGTTTGGTGTGTCATAAATTCATGATGCCCGAGTTGAACTGAGTCACTGACTACAATACGAGGGGTGGGAGTGTAATTTCTCAAATTGATATACTCTAGACAACTTATATTTCAAGTCAGTTAACAGAAAACAGAGAGGCATGAACCATTATTATGCATCAGAGCAACTAATAAAAATCCTAAAGTACTCCAAACTACAAAATATATTCTTAACCACTTAAGGAATTTACAGTAGCTGAACATAGATAATTCATAAATCTTAAGCCAAGCCTAAGTAAATATGTTATTCAGAGCTGCTTCTTTGTTTGCATTTGCATCAATAAGAAGGTTGCAGCCTGTCCCAAATTTGTTTATTACAGATTCTGAAACAAGAAAATGAGTTGCAACAACTCTCCATTAGTTCTCACTTGTCATTTGGTTTTAGATGGCTACTTTATGATGGTAGCTTATTAAGTACTGGAAAGAAATTGAACAGTCGCATTATTATATTTATATTTCATCAGTTATCAATCAATTTCCAGCTTATTGCTTTAAAGGTGCAGCTACCATGCTTCTTTAAGATATTGTGGAACCTCAATATTGTTCTCATCATTCTATCAGCTAATTTAAATTCTAAAGGGGAACTTAAATTCAGAGATTCAGCTGCTCGGCATTTACCTGAAATGATCAGTTAAATCCATTCAAGGCTACATCTCCCTCGTCCTGTCATCATGACAAATTCCCTGAATCAGACTCCAAGAGTTGGTGATCCTTGCTTAGTAAGTTTTCTGTAAACTGTAATGACCTGTATTACCATTGGAAAACTCACATATTATAACAGACCAACAATACAGTAACAACCTCGATAAACTAATTTTGTTTCTTTTAATGAGCTTCAATAAAAGCATCCAAGTAAGACAAAATAGAACTGTGGGCCATCAAGATACTCAAAAAAATGCATAATATGCTTACCAGTAATTGATCATAGATTGCGGCTCAAATTCCCTGCTATTTCACTTGATTCCAATCGCCTTAGCAGGGAAGATGTACATGAGGATCTGTCTTCCGAGATAAGGCAATGTATTTTCTATGCCTTCAATTCATTAAGGAGACTTCAGCCAGGTTTTTTCTTTCTTAGGATTTGCAATGTATCTGCAACTTCGTTCAAATCAATAGATTTGTCAACTTTGGATAATTCTCTTGCCAGTATGATATATGTCTGCAAACTAATAGAGCAATTCTTAAAGTTCATAGTTTGAAGAAGCTTCAAGCATACTTTTGATTCCCCCTCCTTGAGCAATCCATCAAGCAAAATAGTCCAAACAATTTCATCAGTATTCCATTGTTTCTCAAGCATGTTCTCAAACAAAATTTCTGCCTCTTTGACCCAATTTATCTTGCAAAGAGCAGATATAAGTTGTCTATACATTGATAAAGGAGGATTGAAACCTCTGACAACCAGCAAATTAAATACTTCTAGAGCAGGCTCCACTTTCAAATTCTTGCAGTAAGCACTGAGGAGAGAGCAATAAATTGCATCATTGGGACTTAGCCCTTTCTCTTTCATATATTTAACCAACTGTTCTGCCTCGTATGTTTTGCCACCTCTACAGAGGCCATCAATTAAACAGCAATATGTATCAACAGAAGGTTCACAGTGAATCTCGGACAACCTAACCAAGAGATTACATAAAGTATCGTATGTAAAATCCTTTTCATCTGCATTGCAGCTGTACACTGTTTCATGTTGGACTGCAACTTTTTCTGAAAGCATCTGACATTCCTTTTGCAACCCTTTCAACAACACACAGTACGTTCGGTAGTTCGGTTCGCAGCCCGCATGTACCATCAGATGAAGGAGTTCAAATGCATGATCTAATCTACCCAGGGTTACAAACCCATCAATTAATGAAGTATATGTGACCTGATCAGGAGATAACTTTTTACTCGCCATTTCGTCAAGTAACATCTCTGCATGATCAGCCTGGCCTTCCAAACATAATCCATGGATTAGTGAACTATAAGTGTACGAATTTGGTAAGCAATTCCTTTTCTCCATTTCATGGAAAATCTTGAATGCAAGATGTGTTCCACCACTCTTACACAGACCATCAATTAAAGTTGTGTATGTGATCACATTTGGAAGAATCCCACTTTCTGCCATCTTATTGCATAGTTTATCTGCTTCAGAAAGCCTGTCCCCTCTCGACAAACCATTTATAATGCAGTTGTAAGTCTCAATATGTGGATCACAACCAGTCTCGAGCATCCTTTCAAATAATATCAACGCATCATCAACTTTCCCTTCCTTGCAAAGGCCATCGATCAAAGTGGTATAGTTCACCTGATTTGGGCTCAAACCTCGTTGCATCATTTCCTGGAAAAGTGCAGAAGCCATATCAAGCTTCCCCCCTTTGCAAAACCCTGAAACAAGTTCTGCATATGTCCATTCATCTGGTTCACAACCACTTTCCTTCATCACCTCTAACAATCTCATAGCATTGTCCAGAAAACCCCTTTTAAGGTATCCATTAATGAGTGTATTGTATGTAATCACTGTAGGTGCAGGACCCACCTTCAGCATTTCATTATATAGAATCATTGCCCTCTCAATATTTCCAATCATACAGAGTCCCTTTATTATTGCATTATAGGTTTGAGCGTTCAGCAAGTAACCATGTCCCTCCATCCAATGAAAAATTCTAAAGGCAGTATCAAGTTTCCCACCAACGCACAATTCATTTATCAAAGCATTATATGTGACTGCCGTTGGAATCAAGCCCTTTCTCACCATCTTGTGGTACAATCCAATTGCCACCTCAAGTTGACTGGATTTTCCCAACCCACTGATAAGGGCAGTATATGTCTGCACATTGGGATGACAACCCCTCTTTTTCATGCTAGCGACAAGATTGATAGCTTCATTCACGCGCCCAACTGCAAGCAATGCTGTAATAGGCACCGTGTAGGTAAATATGGTTGGTTCAATCCCATTCTCAATCATCTCCTCTATCATGTCCAGTGCCTCATCTACTCTTCCATTTTCACATAGCCCGTTGATAAGAGTAGTATATGTTACCGAATTTGGATCGATACCCTTCTTTACCATCTGGTCAAAAACAACAAATGCCTTATCCAAATTCCTAGTTCTACAATGCCCAAGAATCAATGACGTGAATGTGAACACATCTGGCCACATTTCATACTGATAGATCCGACTCAATATAATTTCAGCCTTATCAACCTTCCCCTTCTTACAGAAGATATTAATAATGGTATTCAAAGTCAACAAATTTGGTTTGATCCCACTGTTCAACAATTCGTTATACACATTCTGAGCCATGACCACCATATCAAACTTGCCCAATTGAATCAACAGAGTATTAAAACTGTACAGACTATAACAAAGACCCATTTTACTAATCTCATTCAAAAATTCAAGAACCTTTCTAATTTCTCCCTCATTTCTACAAGCTTTAATCAAAAGAATTCTAACATGGTCAGCATGCGTGAAACTCTTATTTTTAACCAGCCTATTCAACATAGACATATAACAGCTCATATCATGTTTGTAGAAAGGCCTCTTAGAAACCCAATAAAAAAACTGCAAAACTAAGTCAGTGCTATTATGGGTTTCGATTATTTTAGCAACGTGGTGAGGTTTGAGCTTCAAGCTCAAGGACTTGAGTTTCGAGCTTCCCCGCCATTCAACTCGCCGATTGGATAGGATTTCGCATACACTGGATACCAAGTTGGATGAGCTATGATGCTCTTGTTCTGGATTTTGTTGTCGAGCGGGTTGCGAGGAGAAAAAGAGGTAGATGGGTAAAGGGCAGCAACGTCTAGAGTTTTTGCGAAGGTGAATCAGGGGTGGGGATTTGAATTTGAGGGCCTTTACCATTTCGAGAAATGACGCTGCCGCTGACGATATTGGTGATTACAGAGTTCATGAGTTATTGCTGTAGAATAGAATCCGAATAGCATTTTGGGGCAATGGTATAAATGGTGGCGGTGGTGGCGCATTGATGGGAGAGGTCATGAGGGAACGTGGAAATGGGGAAGCCACCAATGAGGGGTGGGTTGGGGTAGGGGGTTAGGGGCTTAGGGTCGAAATATTGTTCCTTTGAATTGGTAAGACTTTTAAATAGTATAAGTATTAGGGTTAATTTTTTCAATTTACCAGAAAAATACCAGTGAGAACGAGGAGGATGGCAATGGGGGATCCAATTCTTTCTGTACTTTTGATTTGGTCCCTGCAGTTTGAGATTAATATCAATTTGCTCCACTAATATTTTCAACACGAAAGTCGAAAACATCTATAATATCCATATCTATAACATTTGTACCTATACCTATATTGGACGATCATGCCCTTACTAATATTGTAAACTTTATGATTCATCCTGAATTAACACGGTAGATCAAAATATGCAATTTCCTCAAACTTGAAGGGGCACAATTACCATTTTGACCTCTCACCTTTTCTATGACTTCACATTCAAGGTCGGCCAGTGAGACGACGGGATTAAAGAAACAATCCAGATCACCATCTAAGGCCCCTAAATGATTGCTCAATCGTAGAGGAGGCAATGAAAAAACAACAACCTTGACACTTACCCAAAAGCTGCAACTCTTGAAAGAATGTTTAATAGCCCACTGATCGAACGCTCTTGCCCCAAAGATGAACTAAGCAATTTGTCGTAGCTCCCCTTTTGCCTAAATACACATACACACTATTGCACTCACGTGAGGAAAGATGTTACTTCAATTTCTAATTGATTCTTATAATCAACTTAGAAGAGGTGTGCATTGTAAAGGGATATTAAATATATCTTTGGTTTGATTTTTTGTTGGGTTTCTCTCTGTTGTGTTTCCTTTTGGATCGCATCAACCAACATTTATTTATTTACCATTAGTCTTTAGCTTGACAATTCATCGCGCCAAGGGAAAAAGCACACATAATATGAGACTCAAGACATGCACTGATCAATACATTGAAAATTGACGTCAAGAGTCCCTGTCACTTGTCTATGCAGTACTCTCGACTAATATTAAGATCAACAAGCCATGTCTCGTGGAGAGCTCAATATAACAACAAAGAAAAGGAAACAAAGTAACGATAACAAATGCATATCATCTATTCATCAGAATCACAATCCTCGTCCAATCCTTCCTGCCAAACCGACCCTTAAACTTATAGCCAATGGAAGAAAACATTCATCAGAGCTGCACAAACAGTGTTTGCCGAGGGATTGCATAACATTTCAAAAGCACGTAGCTCGAAATAGAATTAGAGTAGAAGTAGGAACAAAACATAACCTGTTCTTGAAGCAAACTATCTTTATCAATCATATCAAGATCAAGTGGCACCCAACGGGGTGGTTGAACAGTTGATACTAGTAACAAACAAATATGAGTATACAGAATCGTCAAATACAACCTAAAGACCAAGCAAGCAGTTGGTACCATTAAAATAACAGACTTGTATTCCCAGTCTTCGCCCCTCCTTTGCAGGCTTCGGCCTGATATGACTGACGAACCCCTCCTTGAGGGGGTAAAACATATACACAAAAGGAGCTCATAAAATTTATTTGTCAAGGTACATGCTTAAGTGATATAATGAACAACTTAAGTGGACATAGTCACTTGCATCGTTCCAGTTTTCTTCCAAAACAAGTTCCAAGCACAAGAAGCAAACTACCATATGATCTGGTAAGGTTTCGACAAAATAAATGGTTCTCCAAAGAAAAACCGACAACACTGTTGGAAAACCCAAGACAAAAGGTAAACATTGTTTGTTCCTACTTTCTTTTGCCACAAAAATAAAATAAAAATTAGGAGTACATACATACAAGCAAATTTACATTAAGGTTCCAGCTTCAATGAAACAACTCGGGACTGCCTGTTACGTTTTGCAGCTTTGACGAATACTATTGAAAGACAAGATGGGGCCCACCATGGCCGGCGAACCTTCTGCTCCCCTTTCAAGCAAGCCACTAACACAAGTTCAGAAACAACAAAGATTTTCAATTTCATATCAGAAGAAAAATATTAAAAGGCTGCCTAAATCGCTAAAAAAGTTGCACCAGGTCCCCAAACCTATGCGAGTAATCTAAGTTTTTGACAAGAGTCATCCCCCACCATTCAAGTTGATAGCAACTTAGTTTTCAATGGATTGTTTGCCATCCACTTGACCATTAAACAGACACGTGATTTGCACATCTCACTCTTGTAAAACGTAAAAATAGGTACACTCAATTTCATAAAAAATAAATAAGAAAAAAGGAAGTTGGAAAAAAAAAAGGTAAATAATTGTCTTCATCCTTGCCAATCCCCTAGACCCTGTCACCCACCCCACTCTCCAACCCCCTCTATCACCATCACCCTATTCTCCCAACTCTGCCACTCCACAAAAGCCCATGCCCCACTCCCCCCACACCATCCCCATCTATGGTTATTGGATTAGGAGCTAGGTAAAAGATTTCAAACAGGTAAAAAATATTAAATAGGTCAAAGTTTGCTTACAACAATCTAAAACCATCTTGTTTGAAATAGAAAAGGGAAAAGAGAATTAAGATATTGTGCGTTTCAAATGATGACGGCTTTTAAGCCCTGTTGCCCTGCCCATCGGTTTAAGGCGGTTGGGGGTGGGGTGGTGCAGTTTGGGCTGGAGGGGTTAGCGGGGATGAAGATGATGGTTTACTTATTTTTCTTTTTTCTTTCTTTTACTTTTCCTTTTCCTTTTCTTTTTCTCTTCTTTTTCATTTATGTTTTTATTGAAATTAAATGTTTACCTATTTACCCTTCAAAAAGTGAAAGATGTGCCTTTTCAACTAACTTGGTAAAAATTACAAACTCGAAAGATTGGCTGACAAGTTTGCTATCAGGCAATGAAATACAGCTCATTCTAGTACTCAAAACATGGTGTAAAGAAAGAGAGAGAGACCTTTTATTCGCCTAAGCTCCTTGCACAAGGTTATAAAATCCCCCCATTTCATGTGGCACTTCCTTATGAACCGGAGTATCTGCTCAGTTGTAAACATGGACATTCCTTCTAAATACTCCCCATTGATTCCATTTTCTTTGAAAATTTGGCGATAGCCACCAAGATTGATCTCTTCCAGCCACAAGCCAACATCCTAGGGAAATAAGAGAAATTAAAAAGTTCGAAATTTAGTAAATTCCATTTTTTAACTAAAGTTCTCTATTTCTTCTCCTTAGGCTCCCGCCAATAACACAGAGGTCCATGCATGCTTTTGACATCGTTTTTGGCAGTGACATGTTAAGTTTGTTCATAATTCAGCGTTTTCTTCCATCTGCCTTAGTTATTTGAATAAATTTACAATAATGAAAATCAAATTGCTGGCATATTTCCAACAAAAGCCTCCGACAGTACTACACCTTATGGGGAACAACCATGGTATTCTCCTCTACTTTTTAGCACCAAAGTCAACTATGAATACCTACAGAAAATTGTAGGCTGATCTATTTTTCAGTTTTGGAACTGAATTCAGTAGGACATTAATTTTAAAGGGGTTTAAGATTGGAAGGTTACGGTGTTGGAGCATGATAAAACAAAAATAGGAATCCATGTTATTGAAGGATTTCGTGTGAGTACTCTAGTCAACCATCCACTTATTTAAAAAGTGAAATGGGACTATTTTACACTTTTGAGGCTGATGAAATTACTCATGTTTGGGTTTTTGGCTTTACAGAATCATTGACTGAGGAAAGAGGGATTACGTTTGGCGATTTAGGTTGTTAGGCATCAAAAATATTTATTGTGAAGGACTGAAGGGGGATATACTTGTTGGGTTACTAAATAAAGGAAAGAGAAGTAGAAGAAAAAAGAAGAAGCAATGCCAGGCATCACCGAGTTCAGTCTGCCTTCAACAGAATCAAAGGATTACAATCCTTGGAAAGAGATTCCAAGTGTGTTGATTTCTTTTCTTAATAACTCAAATCTACTCTTGCAACTCACTAAGATAGTATGTCAAGACACAATCTTAAAAAAATCTCATAACTCAAATCTACTACCGATTAACTAACAGTGCTTTGAGGAGTAAATCAAATGTTACACCAAACCTTAATAAAAGTATAGGTTTTATACCAACTATTTACCCTTCCATTAGACAAAGACTTCAGATTCAACCGAAAAAAGAAAATTCCATAAAATCCTTGTCCACTAACCACATACTACTCTAAATAATGATGGGAAGGTTACATCCACTCCCTGGTTAACAGTTAACAACTTTCAGTATCAATTTTACAACGAATTAAAAAAAAAAAAAACCCCGCGCACAAACTACTAGGGTTACAGCAGCTGTAAAACTTAATGGGAACAACCGAACAAATGCACAGTTTGGTTGCCATGTTCCATAATTTACAATAACAGAAAATTTCCACATCCAATAGAACTACTCTGTGAAAAAGTAGAGTACCTCAAAAAGACTAGAAACCCATGATTATCTATTGAAAGCACATATATTTTCACAATTTAATTATTTCTTTTTACCCCCATTCTGTTCAGACCAACTAACCCTAATTCATGAGAAGCAACAAGTATATATCAAACACAATTTAATTAACCAAAATATACCATTTAAGAACAAGATCCAAAGAAATCAACAAAATTTAAATTACCTCAACAGTCCAAATGAAGAAATCAAGAGGCTCTGGTGACCTCTCTTTATCTTTACTCATCTAAAAAAAAACCCAGTATCGAGGGCCCCTTTTCTCAAGAAATGAAGTTAAATTCTACAATCAACCTGCCTTTCAGATCATAATCATTTTCTCACTCCACATACAAATTACACGCAACTAATTGCGGAGAATAAAATTAACGACTAAGAATTATAATTTTCTCCTGGTGCTTGAGTGGGGGTGGGTTGGGATTGGGGGTGAGGGAGGGGGGAGTCTATGAGTACTTTGGCCTACTAAACTGAACCGAAGTGACAATTTAGCTTTTATTTTTTCTATTGTCAAATCAAATGGAAATGGGACCATTTTACTTTGTGCTGAATTATTAGTCAATACATATGGGTCTACTTTTACGTGGCATGTTTGGAATTAGGGAAATAGCAGCGAAGGTCTTCAAACTTTTATGAATGTTACATCTAGGTCCCTATTTCGAGAAATGGAGAAATTTACATCTTTAATCTTTGGGTAATTAGCACAAAACGTCCCTACCTATTGCAGTAATTGTGCAAAACGTCCGTACTTTCTAAATTTTGGCATTTTCACCCTCACCTACTGGATTTTTTGCGTAAAAGGTCCTTCCGTCCAAAAAGCATCAGTTAACTCACGTAAACAGTACGAGTCGTACTGTATAGTAAGGGCAAATTAGTCTAATCATATTTTTTCTATATATATATATATATATATATATATATATATAGAGAGAGAGAGAGAGAGAGAATTACAGAAAGAAGAAGAAGAAGAAAAAGATGAGGAAAGTGAAATCATTTGGATTGAATTTAGATTCTTCGTTGTTTGATACTCTTTATTGTGAAGAAGAAGAAGAAGAAAAATGGAGTTTGAGTTTTTTTTTGTTTTCTCTTTTGTAGAAGAAGATGGATATAGAGCAAAATCTGGATTCAGATTCTTCTTTGTTTGATGTTCTTTACTGTGAAGAAGAGCTCTTTATTGTGAAAAAGAAGAAGAAAAAAAATGGGGAGAAGTTGAAGAAGAATAAGAAGAAAAAAGTGAAATTATTTTGAATAAAAATAATCATTTTAATGCCAAATCTTTTTCTATTTTTTTAGTGTTGTTAATGGAACAAGATCTGTTATGGGATGATGAAGAAATTCAATCTCTTTGCGGCGGAGGAGATTTTTTCAATGGTTTTTACAAAAATGAAGGAATAGTGCTATTTTTTGATTTTCTGGTATGTGTAGTGAGCAAGGACGTTAACAATCAATAATACAATTAGGTGAGGATATTCACCACAAATTTTAAAATAGGTAGGGCCGTTATGCACATTAAAAAATGAAAAATATGCACGATTTATACACGTTAATCCAAAAGGTATGGACGTTATGCACATTTATATACAAAGATAGGGATGTTTTCCGCAACGTCAATTACACATCAAAATGAACGATGCACAACGCCCATACCTTTTCGGAAAACATCTCTACCTTTGTATATAAATATGCATAACGTCCCTACCTTTTGGATTAACGTGTATAAATCGTCCCTATTTTTCATTTCTTAATGTGCATAAAGACCCTACCTATTTTAAAATTTGTGATGAACATTCTCACCTAATTGTATTATTGATTGTCAACGTCCTTGCTCACTACAACACACCAGAAAATAAAAAAACAGCACTGTTCCTCATTCGTGAATCATCCATGGCTTATCTTTCTAAAAATGAAGGCTGGAAATAAATCTTTCAAGATAATTAACTGCAAGAATGGCAGTCAATGCTAAAAATTCATAATGGGCATTGACTTTCAAGATCCATTCTACATACTATTTTCGAACAAGAGACACAAAATTCGATTTCATTAATATTGTTTGATTCAAAAAAAGTTTCCTTTTCATGGAAAAACATAGATTGAAGTTCTTCATCATCCCAGAACAAATCTTGTTCCATTAATAGCACCGAAAAAGCAAAAAAAGATATAGCATTAAAATGATTATTTTTGTTCAAAATAATTTCACTTTTTCTTCTTCTTCTTCTTCTTCTTCAACTTTTCTCCATTTTTCTTCTTCTTCACAATAAAGAACATCAAACAAAGAAGAATCTGAATCCAATCCAAATGATTTCACTTTCCTCCTCTTCTTCTTCATCATTTTCATCATCATCATCTTCTTCTTCTTTTTGTATCTTCTCTCTCTCTCTCTCTCTCTCTCTCTCTCTCTATATATATATATATATATATATATATATGGTTGGACTAATTTGTCCTTACTATACTGAAGACGACTCGCATCTTTGCTTACGTGAGTTAACGGATGCTTTTTGGACGGAAGGACCTTTTGCTCAAGAAATTCAGTAGGTGAGGGTGAAAATGTCAAAATTTAGAAGGTAGGGACGTTTTGCACATTCTGCGCAATAGGTAGGGACGTATTGTGCTAATTACCCTTAATCTTTTATTTTAGTAGCAGCTAGGGCCTTAGTGGACAATTATACCCTTATTTTTAGTTTACGAGCTAATTTTTTTTGAAAATATAGTTTTACCTTTATATTCAAATAAACAAAAAATTAAATAAAAAATAAAAAATATATATATTCTACTTTTCCAACCTTTTGTTGGAGTGGGCACAGAAGAAGAATTTCTTATTTTTTTTCTTATTCTTGTTTCTTATTTAATTTAATTTAATTTTTTGTTTATTTAAAGAGAATGATATTACAATGTAAATTTATACAATAGGGATTTAAATTCTACTAAAATGAAAACTTGTAGAATCTAAATAATAAAATTTGAAGATTGGGGACCAAGATGAAACATAAGTCAAAGTTGAGGGTCTATGCTGCTATTTTCCTTTGTAATTATGTTCCATTGTTCCAAATTGCCACTTAGACAATTAAACCACTGCAACATTAAATTCAATATACATTATAATATAGACCTAAACATTACAATAATACAAAATGATTGAAATAAATAATTGTTAAAAGCTATGATATTTTATAAAAAATGAGAAATTTTCATTTTTCGTCTCCAACATTTACGAAATATAATAAATCTACCATCAATCATTTTTTAAACATAATTCATCCATAATCTTTCAATTATATAGCAAAATTCATCATTCTCTATATTTTTGCCCCCGTCTTTTAATAAATAAAAGTAATAAAACAACAAAATATTGGCGAAAATTGCAAATAAAGTCTCACTTTTCACATAATTTTATCCAACTAAACACACATTAAACCCATTTAACCATCACTTTCTTTCACTAAAATCGAACTCTTCACCTCGTTTTTCTCACTACCAAATTTGCATCATGGATTGCATTTGCCCCATTGGAAAGTTACGCGACAAACAAAGCCTACAACTAAGATAGTATATGTTAGAATATGTTTAACTCATCGATTTAAGTCATTTGAGGGGTGAATATCTTATTGCATTTAGAATTTTTGATGGTCAAATGTTCAGCTGGGCGTGCTCAGAGGCTCACTTCTTTTCTGGCAAGGTTGGGTCTAGTCAAGCCCATTGCCACGGATAACACCACGGGGTGACGGTTAATGGTTTGGAGGTCCGTGTTTGGCTTTGGACCAAAATATGCCAAGGCTCTCTGAGGTGTCGGGTGACCCTTGGAGGTCCTAAGAGTACTGTTTAATCTTTTATTTCTAATCGATGTCAAGTCATGACATGGACAACATGGTTGCGACATGATGTAAGTAGATAGAAGGGAGTACTATGCCACAGAGAAGATTCAAAAGCTTTCCCCTAGAACAAGTATGAAGGTACGCAATATTGAAGTAGACACTATAATAAACAAAATTTTGATTTCTTTTGTAAGAACAAATCATAAATGCATAGACATAACAAAAGCAAACCATAATCTCAAGAATATCCAACGATACACAAGTTAGCATTTGTCTATCAAAATCACGAATTTATTTTAATACATGATAAGAGAAACGACGATTTGCAAGCTCGTGACCCAATTACAACATCATTAACTGGCGCACATAATAAAACCACAAATGAGTTGAGCCAAATGCAGCACCACTTTTTTTCTTACAGAAAACTTGAATTGCACTCACCCATGTGCATAAGTTTGCTTTCAAGGAGACAAGTAACATATTTATTTGAAAAGACCAGCTAACTCCATTAATAAGGTACAACATGGGTATTTCCTGGATGTTCTTTTAGACATGTCACCCTCACAACCAATTATTTCAACCGTATGCTTGGGGGTTACTGAACAAAGGAGATCACAGCTCATTGCTACCTTTTGCTACCCACGGTGAAAATTTCTCAGAGATCGCTACTTGAATTAAGAGCTTCCGCATGTCCATTGCTTGTTTTGCTGATGATCCCTTTACCAAAATACTCCGCAATCACAGAAAACCCATTCTTCGAATTTCTTACTTGCTGAAAGAATTGATCTTGGTTTTTAGAATTCTGCTCCAAGTTCCTCTTCATTTCTAGAACAGCCCTGTACTCAGGAGCACACTCAGGGCATTCTTTTTCATTGTCACCAAGGCATCGCTGATGGAATGAATGCATACACATAAAGTGGACAGCGGGAAGGTCAAGGGTGAAAGTGCAAGCTGTACACTTGCTAAGCTGGAAGATTCTTGCATTTGTTCTAAGATCCTGGATTTCTTTTCTCATCGTTGATGTTTCCTCCTGCAAAATGAAAAGAATAATGCATGTTTTCTTTACTCATTGTTGATGGTAATCAAATACATAGTTCAAGGCCCAGCTGGAAAAGAAGATGGACACACACACACACACACACACACACAGAGCGAGGGAGAGAGAGAGAGAACTGAGTTATTACAGCATCTGCTGAATGAATACTTTTATGTTATTTGATCATTGCTGTTTACATGGGTCAAGCAAATGAAAAGATTAATATATTGGCTTTGCAAAACAGATCATGAGCTACAAGACCAAACAACTGTGTAGAAGAACAAAAACCTCGTAGGGGTAAAACTACTTTTCAATTGAATGTCTATTAATTTTCAAGTATAAGCTCAACTTCAGGTAGTCAAACTGATGTATAGTCGTATCTCTTTATTTCAATATCTAAATGATTTGTTGCTTAGCAAGTGCATGGATATAGATTCATGCAAGAATCATCCAGCTTAGACATCTATCCAATCAATGATTGTCATAAAAATAGTCCAGCAGGCAATTTGATATCACTGTGCATGAATATTGTAGCTTAGAACAATATAAAAAAAGGAACTACAACCACGTGCAAGATATACTGCAATACAGTAGCCTTATATATAGTAAACTGGTAGAAAATTTTATTTTAAATTTTAAGCATGACAACACTCTCCCCTAAACTAACAGAATGACCAACATAGATGTGTTATAACCTCACGCAGTATTAATCAGGTAGTCTATATGATGTATAGTCTGTATCTCTGATACAAGATCTAAATGATTTTTGTGGCTTAGAAAGTGCATGGTTACGGATTCACTCAAGAACCATCCAGCTTAGACATATATCCGTACAATGATTGTCATGAAAATAGTCCAGCAGGCCATTTGATATCACTGTGCATGAATATTGTAGCTTACCCCATGTTTGTCAAAGCTTAAACTTTAAGCACTTAAAAATAATTTCAGCATAACTTATAAGCACTTAAAAATAATTTCAGCACTACCAAACATGCGCTTACAACCATAAAAAAAATGAACTACAGAACACGCGTAAGATATACTGCAATACAGTAGCCTCATATTTAATAAACTGTAGAAATTTTTTATGTAAATTTTAAGCACGGCAACACTATCCCCTAGATCCTGATCCAAATACCCAAAATATGATTCCAAATGAAAAATTTAGAGAATTTCACATATATAGTATTGTCATTGTTCTCAAAATACTGTCGGCATATGCTCAAACAAGGGAATCAGGTCAATTAAGTCAAGCACATTAGAAACAAGCTCTAGCCTCTTTTTTCTGTCTGGTATTTTTAAATCTTGAACCAAACTCTACCTCACTGCAAGTTCTCTGATAATTTATGGTGGTCTCCAATTTATACAATGCAAGGCAAATTCTTGCACCATTAAACGAACAGAATGACCAACAATGATGTGCTATAACCTCAGGCAGTTTTAGTCAGGTGATACTTATGAATGTCTGCCTATGAAACATTTTAAGGCCATTTATCAAAGAAACAACCCCCCATTTGCTTCTTCTCAACACAGGATTTGAACCCTGAAAGAAGAAAATTCAATTGATATAATAGCAATGTGTTTAATTTGTAGAACCCAAACCTGATACTTTTCAATGGCTCTCCGGTCTTCCTCAATCAGCTTTGACTCCTGTTCCAGCTTTCGAGCTATATAATCTTTAATCACAGAAAGCGTAAGGCATGGATTTCTGGACAAGGTTTGAAGAACAATAATAGGAGGCAAAATATCATCCCTTTCAATATAAGTCAAAACTTCTTTCACTTCTTTGGAGCAGTCTTCTCCAAGTTCACCAAAATAGTTCAATAGATCTGACCAAAGGGAAGGATCACCACCCTTTCCTGAATCCCCTAGTTTTTTGCAGCATGCAATTAAACCCTCATGATCATGTGCCTGCATATAGCAGGAAATCACTTCTTTATATAATTTCAACTTCTCATAAAGATATAGGAGCCCTTCTTTAAAAGCGTTCATTTCACACAGAATTATTGTGAGATCAACATCATACAGTGGCTGCTCCTGTTCAGATGGCCATGCACTTTTAAGCAAGAGTAAACCCTTTCGCTGTCTCTCCAGGCGATCTTTCTCCTCATTTACATCATTCCCATCTAAAATTATCCTCCCATTAAATTCTACTCCAGAGATCGTGGCTGTACTTGATAGTCGATCTGTTCTCACATCACCATTTTCATTGGTGCTACTTCGTGAAAGAGATGGGAAGTTCAAATCATGAGACAAGTATAACTCCAATAGAGTGTTATGAATTTCTACTTGAGCAGGTGAGTCCTTCACTTTGTTGGTGTATCTTTCAAGAAATTCCATAAGCGACTGCGGATGATGTACAAAAATATTGAGAAAATCAACAGGAGATGGCAACATGGTTAAAAAGGTACTACTTGAGGCTCCCTTCTTGACCAGTTCACCTTCTTCGGTGCAAAGACTCATCAGTATTTCAATTGTTTCCCTTGGCTTGTGCTCTATAAGAAGTTTTCCATATTCTTTGACAGTTACCCCAGCTTGACCAGGTTCAAGGCTATTTATATATTCCAATGCTTCATCATACCTAGCTAGGTCCTCAAGTAAAATCTTCAAGTACCACTCATGCTTCCCAGCCTTCTTGGCAACATACATCGCTTGCTCATGGTAACTAGCAGCTCGGCATGCCTTTATCGCAGTTTCTACATCAAATTTATGTTCCCCCACTTGTTCCTCACTTTTAAGGAAAACATTCAGCTTCTCAACATCTTTCAATTTGGTATAACAATTTAACAGAAGCGTGGTATGATCTTTGGAAGCAAGCCCTTTTTCATGTAACTTCTCCAAGTAATTGGTAAGGTTGTAGATTCTTTGTGCATCCAAAAACTTCTGTATGACAAATGAAGGTTCAAGATAACCGATGGTGTGGATGTACTGAGACATAGCATCGTCAAAGTCTTGTTTGCTATATAAATGATCACCATATTTTCTTAGCACTTCAGAGGTTGCAGCAGCATCAGCTTGCTGGCTCTGAACAAGATTAATGGCCACAGAGTACAAGTTCTTCTTGAAAAGCATATCTAACTTGCTTTCCATATCCTTCTCTACAATAAAAAGAGCAGATTTGTCTGCCATTATAAGTACTATGTTACCCCATTCACAAAGCATGTGAGAAACTTCTTTAACTGCTAGACTGTGAGCAATTAAATGGTTCTTCAGATCATAAATGTTGAAAGTATTCTTTCCAGTTCTTTGATCTGCAATAACACATAAAAGGTAACCACGAAACCACCCAACGAATTTTTTCTCTCCCTCAAATGCCCAACAAGGACCTCGACCATCAACTTCATAGAAATAGACAGCTTCAGACCGACCAATGATAAGTTCCTGATTCCAAGACAGTAAGAAAGCTATTTAATGTGCTTGAAAACACTTGTAAAGGAAAATGCTTCAATAAAATAAAAAGAAAAAAGCACATAGGGATGCATACCGAGCGATCACTCATTGCGACACTACTAGCAGTAGATCCAATATGATCAAGTGTTTGCCCTCGAGGTGGTTGAGTCTGCAAGTTAAACAAGCTAACTGAATTTGGAGTGACTGCAAACAGTTGAAATGCTTGGCCATCCACTCGGAATCCAAGACCATTAATAGGAGAGTTGTCTTTGTCTGAATGAGCATAATCCACCTGAAGCTTGAAGCGCTTAATGCGCTCACGAGCAATATCGCCTTGGATACAATAAATGCAACCATTGTCTAATCCAATGGCAATAAATATTATAGGCGGAGCTTCTTCTAGAACTAAAAAAGATGTTATCTGCAGAAGAGGAATTGATGTTATTTTCTTTTTTCCACTCCAGTAACAAAAACTGATATATGAACAATCAAAGAAACAGCCTACATAAAATCTACATTTTAGATGATGAACAGTACATGTAAATGGTAAATACCTCTGCTTCAGGAAATTGGTTGGTGAATATCCGCAAAATTTGCACACATTCTGGACTTGACGTACTTGAGCCCTCATCTTGCATTTTAGCAAGGTCATAAACCTTCAAGCACATGCCTGATTGTTGCGGTGATATTTGCTCATCCTCTCCTACGGTCACTAAGAAGTTGCGTTGCTGATTCGCCAGTTCAGTAACAACGTTTTCAATTAGCGAAATTCTAATCGAGCAACATTTATATATTTTTTCAACAATCTTCAAAATGTGTTTCGACACTACGGATAAGCAATAAATGAAAGATTGTAACTTGTACTTCATAATAAATAAACCCATATATTCCGAATTCATAACTGATGCGCCTCAGAATCCCATACCTCAGTAGACAGTAATTCCCAAATTAATCAAAACCCACATACTTTTAACTCCATAATAAACAAACTCATCAAGTGGTCAAATCAAATAAAAAACAAAATACAAAAGGTGAGAGAAAAGGCGAAGAAGAGATAGAACAAGTAAACCTTGAGTTGCTGGAGGTAGAGGACGGAGGAGGAGTGTGCAGGGAAGGAGTAGAGGAGCTGGAGGCCACGATCGAGCAACGAAACGGTGCCATCATCACAACCCAACACGATCTTTCCTCTGCCGCTGGAACAGCACTCAATTTTTCCCTCTATTTCGTCCGGAATCCTGCTTTTCTTCTCCTCGAAGAAGTCGAATTTCCTCCATTGGTACATTATGAGACAAATCCCCGAATGAATACACACCAACAATTAATCACGAACACATAACAATTTCAATGCGGATCATGGATGATGGATCTATCAGCAATATATGTATAGGTATTGGAATATAGATGGGGTGTGTGTGAAAAGTGGCGTGGGGGTGGCTGTGGTGGACGAGTTCTATTCCAGTTAAAGAAGAATGGTAATTACCTTAATAATCGTTTATTGAGTCCAGTATTTTTTTTTCCCTATCATATACTCCATCTATCCCACAAAGATAGACGCACTTTTTTTTTCACACAGATTAAAAAAATTCATTTAATTTAATTGAAATTATAAAAATTTCACACAATTCTCCCATTATACTCCTATTTAAGTTAAATAGAAATAAAAAAAATAGATAATATATATATATAGAGAGAGAGTGTGTTACACGGAAAAAAAAAACATCAATGAAGTTTTAGAGAGAGAAAATTATATAGATAGAGAGAAAATTACATTGAAAAAAGAAAAAAGTAAATGAAAGTTTAGAAATATATATTTTGGTTGATAACAATGTAAATTAAATAGGAGTATATTAGAAAAATAAAAATTTAATATATCCTATTATAAAAT
This sequence comes from Forsythia suspensa, assembly GCA_023638005.1. Lineage (NCBI taxonomy): Eukaryota > Viridiplantae > Streptophyta > Magnoliopsida > Lamiales > Oleaceae > Forsythia > Forsythia suspensa. The sequence continues at coordinate 911,358 of CM042667.1, forward strand.
AAGAAATACTATAATTTGAGACGAGATAAATAAAAGGAAAACACGTCTATCTTTGTGGGGACGGAGGAGAGTCTTACTCACCGTCTTTAAAAAAAAGCATAAAGCGTGACTAGGCGTTGAGGTCGAACTTCAAACTTTTCGGACCCAGGCGAGTGTGAGATAAGGACAAAGCAAGGACGATGTGTGATGCGTGGCTATGCGTAGAAGTCGAGCTTCAAGCCCAGACAAAACTTAAACGAGACTTGGCGGACTTTTTAGACAAAACTTCAACTAGTGATGGCAGCAGGCGGATCAGGCGGATCGACCGATCCAAATCCGCCCAATAATTGTAGAAGATCCAATCCGCCCCGCGATCGCCATTTTCGGGGGATCGGATACGGATCGGAGCCTTGATCCAGATATCGATCGCTTTTTTTTTTTTTTTTTTTCCAATGGATCGGCCATCTCGGATGGGGGCATTAAATTTGACAACACCTTTGAAGTGATAAAAAAAATTAATGGACGTAATCGATCTTAAAGTTATTTTGTTATATTTTGAAACAATTAATATTTCCTAGGATAAGTGAAAAGGTTGTAACATATTTTGTTTAATTGTATGTTTTGTGAGCAGATAGGATTGTTTGGATCTCAGTTGCAATCTTAGTACTTTTGTTCGTGGTCCAGCGATTTGGAACTGACAAAGTTGGATACAGCTTTGCTCCCATAATTTGTGTTTGGTTCTTATTCATTTCTGGCATTGGTGTCTACAATTTCTTCAATTTTTTTTTTTTTAATATCCGCCCGCCCGAGATCCGTGGCGGATCACGGGATATCGCCCGATCCGCCCGCCGATCCACGGATCGGTGATTTTTCTTCCATTCGGATCGAGTATTCATTGAGTTCGAGCGGATCGGATATTTTAGCCATCACTACCTTCAACTAGTGTAAGGTATGGGATTCGACCGTAAATAAATAATGAGATATTTTTGGAAAAATGAAATTTGATAGAAAGATAACAATTCCTCCTCAAATATTTTTGAAAGTTTTTGAAGACAGACATAAATATTGTTTTTATCGTGAGTGATGGCATTGGAACTAGTTTGGGGTGGGGTGGGGTGGGATGGGGGGTGGGGCGGGCGGGGGCAAACTTGCCGATTTGCAGGGCAGGGACGAGATATCCCAATTAATAATTTAAATTTTTTTTATAAAGTAAAAACAAACAATTAAATAAATTCGGGTAGAAGTAGAAATCGGAATAGAAATGATTATGAGCGTATAACGTTATGGTTAAGGAAATAGAATTTTGTTATAATATTTGTAGCAAACAAAAAAATAATTGAATATTGGAATTGTGGTTTAGTAGTTAAATTTTATAATTTAACAACTCTAACTCATGTTCGAATCACATTCAACTATTTCTTGGCAAAAATTGATATTTGTACTTCTATTTTATAATTTGTGAAGGAAAAAAAATTGAGAGACACGGTCTGGGGCAGGGCGAGGCCACTGCGAAGCAGATATTTCCGCCTCAAGTATGCCTCTATTACTTGAATAATTGGGGTGAGCGCATAGCGAGTCCAGAGCGACAGATCAAATTGTCATCTCTAGTAGAAAGCGAAAATTGTGATGTGCATATAATTACCCTAAAATAATATCAAAAGTCTTAGGGCTTGTTTGAGAGTTTATATATATATATATCAAAAGTCTTAGGGCTTGTTTGAGAGTTTTTGAGAGTATCGGTTGTGATTTTTTTAACATATCGGTTTTGAGTATTTATGAGTAATCCGATTTTGAGTATTTTTAATAGTGATTTTTAAAATAGTTCTACTTATAATTGAGAGTTTATTATCCATCACTTCTGAAAGTTTTTAAAATAATAAAATTACATATATACTCATATAAAAAAAAAATGTAAATATGTATAAACAATATAAAATATATGTGTATATTACTCTTTACAATTCAATATGACTTTACATAATTTACTCAATCATTTTATATTATGTGTGGACTAACCTTTGAACTAATTATATTATTTTAAATAAGCTCTTTCATGCCAATCATTTTCTATTGAAATTTCTTTTCTTTTTGCAACCTCGAACCATGTGAAGAAGGACGTGTCGTAGTTTAGGTTTATAGTAGATTTAAAAATAATTGTTATAGAGATAGTAAAATTAGAAGAAAAAAATTGAAAAACGGCAAAAATCCGCCGATTTAGTGAATTCGGTAAGCTGAGAAATACACCTTAAATTACATTACACTGATTTTTTCAACCTCTCATAAACAGTATCATCCAAAAAAAAAAAAAACTCCCAACAAGCCTTGTTGATTAATTTTCCCAAATCTTCATTAAGTCCTTCATTCTAGGATTTGATCTTCTTCTCCAACAAAAACCCTAAAATCTTCTCTCCATCTTCTTTTTGGCCATTATTTAACATTAATAAATATAACATCTAAACAAACTCTACTCCTCTTCATTGATTTGATTGAGGAATTAATAAATTCATTGGGTTAATTTCTTCATCGGTCATTGAAATTTTTTAAAAATTTCAAAATAGTTATTGAAGTAATTTTCTTGCAATAGTGGTTACTCAAGTCTCTAATAATTATACTATTGATCAATTAACTAAAAACGTTAACCTAAAACTCTACGTATCACTATTAAATTTCAACATGGACACAAAGGACATTAATTAATACGCCATGTCAGACAAAGTATGTATTAATTGCAGCTAAAAAAATATTTGTCAAACACATTCTCCCCATCTCTTGATTTTAATAAGCAATCATTTGGTTAAATTTTACATTTTTGTTGGCGAACTTTTGAAAGTGTGGAATTTTTGTCTCACATGTTTTATTAGGTAACGTCATATGTGTCCAAGTTTGAATTTAATAGTGACATGTAAGATTTTTAAATTAATATTTCCAACCGAGTGATTACTAATATAACTATTAGAAATTTGCATGACAATTATTATAAGAAAATTACTTCAATAACTATTTTGAAATTTTTTAAAAACTTCAATGACCATTTCTAAATTAACCCTAAATTCATTTGAACCCAAGTCAAACCAATACCCCCACCGAATTTATTGATCTTTCATGTATTTAATCAAATCATTTTAAATTAAATTTGGTATATTTATGGTAGGATTGATAATTAAATTTATTACCATTTTTCAGCAAATTTATTGCTTTCCCTCTTAAATATTTGATTAATTGAACAAATATCTTTATTCATTTAATAACTTTTAATTTAATTTTTATTGTCAATTTGAGTATCATATATCGAGTAAGATTAGATTTAACAATTGATAAATTTGATTACGTGTCTCTTACTTAATTTAAGTAAATCGTATCCAATACAACATTCGATTGCCTTTTTTTGGCAAATTCTATGATTTATTTCTAGTAATTTAATTTTCAATAAATGATCACAAATTTGGACTAACTGATGTAATTATTTATTCGCAATTCAAAACGAAGACTTTCGATTTAATTGATTTCAATTATGGACGAATGTGTAAAACCGCATGTAGAGACGACATAAAAAAAAAGTGCTTTTAAGCACTTTTTAAACTTATCATTAATCCCAAAATCAGTCTTATTCTATTTTTTCCCAATAATATTACACTTAGAAGAACTAAATGTATCTAATAATAGTGTGAAAATGTTTAAGAACAACTTGTAGGAACTACATTACTTAGAAATTTTCCTTTGACATTGGAGCATGAAGCTGTCGTTGGTTGTTTACTCCCATACATAGTAATGTCAAGGCCGGAAAACTCGACATCTTGGCACGGCATGCTTTTGCTACATACAACATTTACTCCGACGGGGCAAGATGAACTCCCTCGTACGTTTATGAACTTCACGCCTTTGATTTGGACTTTCGAATCGCCCTATATATGATGAAACATGAATTTTAAGCATTTCAAAATGTACGTAAATCTAATTATTTGAAAGCGTATTATAGATAGATGTACTTGTTGGCTGCAGCGATTGTGGGGACAATATTGTTGATCGATGATAATGGGATTATCGACGTTGTTTAGAATAATGTCCTGGAACGTAACATCGGAAACCGTGCTAGGCGGAGAAGGTGCCCATGTTTTGATCCTCAGTCCATTGTCAGTTTTGCTTAAAGTGGTATTTCTAACAGTAATTCCAGCAACATTCTCCTCATTAGGGTATTTTCCCAAGCTTCCAATGCTAATACCATGGCCAGGTCCACATGTAACGTCAGAAATGTTGATGTTTGTACTTCCAGGACCCAATGATATGCAGTCATCTCCAGTGGCAATGTTCAAGTTGCTGAGATGCACGTTATTCGACGATCCGACATGGATTCCGTCCGTGTTGGGGCTGTCTTTCGGAGCTAATATCGACACATGGTTCATTGCTACGTTGTCACAGTTGTTCAAATGAAAATGGAACATCTTGCTATTCATTGAAGTTACGTCTTTGATTAATGAATTCGTCACAAATTTTAGTTTCACGGACTGTTCAACAAAGGAAATCACGCTTCTTTAGTCAAAACAAAAATACATTACGAAACGAACCCACCTATAAAAGTGACAAGGCATTTTGAACCATATACTAAAAGAAATAACTTACAGTAGGGCGATTAGAGCAACTGAAAGAGCCCGAAGCCTTGCAATTGGTACTGCGAGACCAAGTGGAAGCTCCTTGACCATCAAAAACACCCTTTCCAATCATCACCAACTCATTAACATGATTAAATTCGATCCAACTTTCTACCCCGATTGAAGAAGCCGTAGAAGCTTTCAGAGTTCCAATCACATTAAAAACCGTTTGACCATTACATGGACCTTCAAACAGTGCAGATTTCACTAAGTACGTACCGGACGGGACTAAAATTGTTCCCCCGACAACCTTACACGCTTTCTCCCACGTACTCAACAAGGCCTGCAACGTACAACGATCGTCAAACGCTGCGGATTATTCTCATTCATATAGATATAAATATACACACATATATACCTGGCTACAATCAGTTTTTCCATCTGGAGTGGCACCATTTTCTGTCACACTGAAAATTTCAGCTGCATGAACATTAATATAAACAGTAGAAATGAACAAAAACACAAAGAGAAAATTTGGAAATTCCATTTCTTTTTAATAATTAATTTGTAGATTATAATCGAAAATTAACAGCATTTATATAGTGAATTGTACATGAATGTACAAGAATCTATCATATCCATATCCAAATATGGACTCATTTTTATATGGAAATTAAATCTATAAATTATTGTTAAATCAAAATTAGTTGGAAATTATTTATACAATTATTCAATCTATCACATATATATATCTAAATTAATTAATTGAAATTTATTTAAGGGAAAAAATTATTCAATCAAACACATAATTAACTATTAATTACAAAATTATATGGTTTTACATCGAGTCTAGCTATTTTTATAATTTAGTCATTTGGAAAAAAAAATTTAAATTCTTTGGTTTTAAAGTTGGAATAAAAAATTGAAGATATTTTGAAATGTATATGGCATAATATTTCTAGCAAATTAAAAAAAAAATTGTAAAAATTAATCATGCTCCATTTGCAAGTTAATTGTTTAAAAAAAATATTTAATAAAATAACAGTGTTTTAAAAAGCGTAAAGCGTAACTAGGCGTGGATGCTTAGTTTCAAGCTTTTTGAACCTAGGCGAGCGAGGAGTGGCTAGACATGGAGGTCGCGACTCAAATTTAGGCGGAGCCTAGCACCGCCTAAGCGAACATTTTAGAACAATGTAAAATAATTAAGAACTCGTTCATTTTACGTTATATTAGTGCCTAACTCAAATTGAACGTAGAATAAACCCCTAAAATATGGAAAATTCAAAAAAAAAAAAAATGAAATAAGGGTAGAAAAAAATTAATCTGATTTGCTTATAAACTTTTCTAAGGGTAGGAAAAAAAAATCAAAACTATAGAAAAATGCGTTTTGAGTTTTCAATTGGTGCTTGTTTACTTGGTTTTGTATAATATTGAAAAAGATTACCATATATAACTAAATAATTAAAATAATGTTATTTATCGTGATCACTAATTTAGGTGGTAGTGTATCGATCATTTATTGTACAATAGAATTGTAATGCATTACGTAATGAATCGGAGAGTATACTACTACTTAGGATGGTGATGAATAATTTTATTTAAATAATTAGTAATTGGATATTTCTTGTGTAAGTTTGTAAGAGCGTCTCCGATGCATTTTATGGATTTTTATCTAGGTCACATGCAAGTTGAAGATTCTATCTACAACCCAATAATATTGTCTAAATATTCTTTTATTTTTTTAGAAAAATAAAAACAATATCACATTTAAATCTACATAAAAATATAAACTCGTATAGAAATTATAACTGTTGTCGAGTCAGTTTGTCTAATAGAATTTATGAATATAGATGTAGCTCTTGACAATATCTATTTCTTCTTTGCCACAAAACAACATTCATTTCGCTTACGTGACAAATGTTTTTGAGCAATTCATTGAAGCATTAGAGATACTTTAAGTGTGCTACATGTGTATTTATTTATTTATGTTTGATTTAGCACTTGACGCTTCGACAAAACTGTTATATTGCCATTAAAATTATATTATAAACAATAATTTTGTCCAAATTCGATTGTGTCCGATCATGTAGAGACTATTTTCTTGACTTACAATCATGCAAATTCAAACTCTACTCACATAATAAGCAATAGACAATTACTGTTGTCATCTCCACTACTACATAGCAAACATACACTTAGGACTTACTTGAGAGCTTTTTTTTCCACCTGATTTTGACCAATTTTGGATGGTACCAACCACGAAAGGTTAGAAAAATCGGTGCTTGTTAGTTTTTTAGAACACCGATTTTTTGCGATTTTCAAACCGCAAAAAACCGGTGAAATGTAATTTAGAGTGTAACTATCAACCCTCCAAATGGGTGGTTTTTGCCGTTCTTCAAAATTTATTCTAATTTTATCATCTCTCAAACAATTATTTTCACTCTACCTTAAACTTAATATTTGTAAAAATAAAAGAACATAAGCAAACAAAAAAAAAATGCAAAAGATAAATTTAATTTTATATTTTCAATGATAGGTAGATATATAAAATTTTTAAAGTGTAATTTTTTTTATATATGGGCATACATGTAATTTGATTCTTTAAAAAAAAAATTAGAACCCCTGGATAATAAATTCCCAAACATGAATTGGACCGTTTCAAAATTCACTACTAAAAACCACCCAAAATTTCTCCTCTCATAAACGCTTAAAACCAGTAGTTTAAAAAGCCATCATAAACGATAATCGAACACTCTAAGTAGACCCTTATTGTCAAAACTACAAGTGTAATCTAACCCAAATCTTTTAGTAACCGCTAATAGTTCCAATTCAAACAAAGTAGGACAATTTTCAAAATTGGTTCGCAGTCAATAACACCGTATAGTTGGTGTAATAACGAGTTTTAAACGAGTCATTCTTCATGAATGCATAAAGTAAAAAGAATTCCATCAATATAGATATCACTATAATGGCTTTAATCAGTGAAAGCATAGTCTTTCCATAAATCCTAATTCAGTTACAACTCACAAGATTGTTAGAAGCAACTCATATAACAAGCAAGGATAGAGCTTATTGTTGGAAATTGGTTTAAATATGTTGAGAAATTAACTAAGTGTTAAAAATAACGAAAGTAATTCCGTGTCAACTTGGCCAAATATACAAGACTCGACCCAATCCGTTTAAGCAAATTTGTTTGCCACTTGACGCCGGAAGCGGGGATTGACCCGACCCGGTCGGTCATGGAAGTCGAGAGGGGCCGCCCGGAAAGAAAATTTAAATTTATCTGCATGTTTAAATGGTATATTTGGCATCTCGAAACCAATATTGAATGAATGAGAAATTACGAAAAAGGACAAAATCGGGTCAAAGTTTGACCATGCGATCGCATGGTTGATTTACACTGCGATCGCAACTTGCTTAAATTTTAAGCGAGAATGTAATTTGGTCCTTCCATGCGATCGCATGGTTAAATTTGGATCAAGTTCTATTATGATTTTTGTACCTTGTGATCGCAGCTTGGTTTAACCATGCGATCGCATAGGTTTGCGTAAACAGACATGTCCTTTTGAAGTGTTGCACGATTTGGTTCCTTACCTTTTCGCGTTTTCAGCGGATCCTCAACGTTAAAAAGGACTACGGACGTCCATTTTACAGTAGAATTGATCTGAAAACATTTGCATAACATCGACTCATAATTCCTTACTTCTTGAATCAAAATTCTTGCATTTGTTGCTTGAATTTCTAGTTTACATCTCATTTCATCTTTTGGAGTACAAAATCGATTTCCAGGTTCGTTGTGCTTGTGGTTTGTAGTGCTTCAACCACAAGTAGGAAGTTCGTTGTATCTTGGGAGTCAATTGCCATATACCGTGAGCACCTTTATGGGCAAATTGACTTAAAGACAAAGAGTTCAACTCTTGCCTCGGCTTAATTATTTCTTCCATTTTCGGTTTCGGTTCTTATTGCTTTAAGTCATTTCCACGAAATTCCGCCAACACTTATGTGAGAACTTCTTTTCCTGCCTTAGAAAAGTACTCTTTTTCCAAAATAGTATCGTTTTCTCAAACAGTCTCTCGTGTAGAAATAAGCATTTCCTTATTTACTGAATACCCGTCCGTGCACGTCTCCAACCACCACCTCTAGAATTCAACTAACCTTTTCTATCATGTGTCTGGACCTATGACAATTGATAACTTCATACTTGCTCTTGTATTAACTTGAAGTGCATCTTCGTTGTTTTCTCGCTCGGGGATGAAGTATTCAAGTGGCTTTCTTAGTTCTGCAACTTCTTTCTGCAACCCTCGACCTCAACCTCTGTACATGGCAAAAACGATTAAGATAGAGCCCTATTACAAAGAGAAATCGAAAGTCTGCATCGTTCAAAGCCACAGAAGAAGATATCAAGAAAGCTATCAATTATGAAATATCAAATCCAAGTATATATCCTATCAAAGTTTCCAAGAAAATCCTCTCTCAAAGTTTGCCTCATTCAAAGCCACAAACAATCGAATATATGTGCTTATCAAGAAATCTAATCTTATTAGTATGTATTCACTTAACTCCTGGCCTTTTTTTTCTTCTAAGAATACAAAATCAATTGAAAATAACTCCTCTTCGGGTTTTCCCTTAGTTCTCCAAAAAAAAAAAAAGTAGAAGTATGTTAGTGTACTTCTATTTCAGTAAAGCATAATCATAAGGCATATTTCAAATACAAAGCAGAGAGAGCAATGCTACATGAGTAGAACTGACTTACCGACTTACGTCTGTGCCTATAGCCAACCCTCTTTAAACAAGTAGGAACAAAATATCGATAATCGGGAGATTTTACCTTCTTTAATCCTCAAAAACATAAATGTCCGTCCAGGTTTACCACCATAATAAATGTGCAGTACTTTCATCATCCAAAATCACTTCATTCAAACTTTGAGAGGGTGGGGGTGAGACAAAGAAAGAATACACATTGCATAGGGAGGAAAAAACGAAAGCCTTTATTTGGTAATTGGTGCTTTTACAGTGTTTATGTTCTAGTAATTTACATCACTGTTCGGCCAAGCTGTTATAAAATACAATCTAAGATTTGGAAAATGGCTCACGAAGCCTTTCACAGTCAACTAAATAAGCAAAACCATAAGCCAAGTTCTTCAAGGTGGCCTCATGCAACTCAAATGATGATGTCGCTGTCGCATCTGTTGAGAAAAAAACTTTGAACCCTCTAACAAATGCATCTCTAGCCGTGGTCTCACAGCACAGATTGGTCATAACCCCAGTTACTATAACCTCCTTCACTCCCATATCCACCAGCTTCTCCTCTAAATTTGTACCTGAAGATGCGCATCACATCGTTATAGGTCAGCTTCATTGGTTTTGATCATTTGAGAAACAACTGCAACATACTGAACTGCTTTGCTCGCAAAAACTAAGAGCAATTGTGCTCAAAACAGTGATTATAACAATGAAAAATCTCATTTAGATTCTCTAATGTCACGTGAATCAAAGGCTAGACCAGCTTATATGTGCTTATATAAGCACTGGCAAACATGCTATAAATTCCATTTCCTAAATATATCCATAAAGTTTTACTATTCCTAAATCAATACAATAATCATTTTAGCTTGGCAATAAGTAATATTTGGATTTTGACTCAAACAAGCTAGCAGTATTATTTGAAATTCATAATTCATATTATAGTACAAAATTTATAAAACCATCAGAATAGCAGTACCTCTGAAGGCGCTATATGTGTTCTTTTCAAGAACCGAGTCACTCGTCCTCCGATCCAACTCGGGGATGAGTTGGGACTCAGCTGTGCCGTCCATGATGAGATCACCGTTCCACCACTCGTACAGCATACCGTAGTCGGCGGGGGACTTGTGGCAGTGTCGCGTGAAAAACACGGGTACAGAAGCGCGTCGGCAGATGTCGATGGTGGCGTTGATCGATGGCAGGATAGGGCGAGCCATGGAGTAGAAGTAGTTCTGCATGTCGATGACTAAGAGGACCGCGGTATTCGGGTCCGGATTGCGCTTTCGGATCTCGAATTTCTTGTACGAAGCCATTAGAGTGAAAAATCTATCCAGCTGATAGGGACTTTAGAGTAAAGTAGAATAAGTTATGTCGAATTGATGGTTGCGATATGGATGAGTAACCCTCCGCAAAGCTTCCATAAGATTCGATTGTATACTATAGTATGATAGATGATAGATGATAGATTGAAATACTGAATAGATTTTAGAGATAATCGATGAAATATGATCATCGATTGTGAGCAAACATTTGAGGGAGATTGATTGAATAAGTGAGTAAATTTTACAAATTTTGGAGATGATCAAAACAGAGAGATCGATTGAATAGCTCAAAAAATTTTGAAAGAGAGAAGTTTGTGAGGAGAGAAGTTAAAAATATTAGTATATTGTTTTTCTTCGCACTGAAATTTGACCGTAGATGATTTTAATGGATTGAAGAGTTGAGAAGAATGAGAGAGTGAGAATTTTGTTTGAGGAGAGTTTGATTTTAAAGAATATAGAGATGAATATAGAGAAATTGAGAAATTGAGAGGGAGATATGGATTTTGGTTTGAGATGATGAAGGCGTAGTGATGGATAAAGAAGTACATTTTTTGTGATTGTAGCGGATTAAACCTCCCTACGATCGGTGATAAGTACTTTTTTCTATAGTGGAAAACTCTATACGATTATGATAAAAATGTAAGTTTTATTTGGATTTTTGTCCACAACTTTACTTTCTAACTACTTTGACCACAACCTTTGAAAAACTAAGCGTGATTCATCCAAATAAATCATTTCCTTTCATTTTTTGTTAGTCCATCAATTTTACCAACATATTTAAAAATTAGAAAGAGTAAAGTTGTCATTTTTCATTAATTTTAGGGGTGGGTGTTGGTGTTGGGGTTGGGTAAAGGGTGGTGTGGAAAGAAGATGACATTTTTCTAATTCTTTTCCTTTTTTTTTTGTTTGATAAATTTTTTATTTTTTTATTTTAATATTTTAAATAAAAATAATAGAATGAAAATCCGAACCTTTTAAATTTTTGAATATATCGGTCAAATTGGTTGATTGACACAAAAATTAATAGAAATCATCGTTGATGAATAACGGATATTTTTCAAAGGAGATAAAATAGTTAGAAAAAAATGTTGGAGATAAAAATACAAATGAAACTAAGGTTCGTGAACATTTACTGTATGGATGGCAAAATATTCTGTCCCCGACCCGCCTCGCCTTGTCCCGCCTCATTAGGTAATCGAGGCGATGACAGGAATCATAGTCCCCGTTCAGAAATCTCTTAACTTGCTCTGAATTTTTTTATATTAATTTATTTTTATGTTTTAGAATTTATATTGTATTTTAAAAATAAAAGAAAATAAATTTAAAAATAAATTAATTAATTAAACGAAGCGGTAAATGGAGATTTTTTTAACCCTATCTCGTTGCCATTCATAATTTACTGTTATTTACTGGTAGGTTGGTAGGGTGATTATATTGAACACGTCTTTCTTTTTTCACCACTTTTTAATTGTATTAAATGTCTTTAACCTTTGTTTAGTATCACACTTGTGTATCTAACTTTTGTCTTCATATATTTTTAGCATTACCATTTCATTAATTAATATATCTAGTCCCTAATGACAATTTATGTCCAAAAACTTTCATTATGAGGGCGTTAAAAAAACTTATTTTTTTTTCATATTTTAGGCGAGAATGTTTGTCCCGCTACATTGCGATTAAATCCCTAAAAAGTATGTTGTCTTCATCAATATCAGAAGTTGCATCATATCTCGCTATATTGACATGCTGCATTGCGATAAAATCTCCAAAAAACATATTGTCTTCATCAATCTCAGAAGTTGCATCATATCTCGCTATATTAGCTTGGTGCATTGCGATAAAATCTCCAAAAAGCATAATGTCCTCATCAATTTTAGAAGTTTCATCATGTCTCGCTACATTGTGCATTGCGATGAAATCTCCAACCAACTTGATGTCCTCATCAATTTTAGAAATTGCATCATATCTCGCTATCTTAGTCTGGTACATTGCGATGAAATCTCCAACAAGCATGTTGTCCTCATCAATCTCAAGGTTTTTCATCTTGTGTTATGGTTTGAGAGGAGACAAATCAAATACTGAAATAAACTAAAAATAATAATAATAAATAAAGTTCGAATTAGTGTTAAAATAATTGAAAAAAATAACTAAAACTAAATCTCCAGCAACGGCGCCAAAAACTTGTACGGTGAAATCCTGCAAGCGTACAAGTTCGTTGACAAGTAATAGTAAAAGTGAGTTAAAGAGTATCGTTCCCACGATGATTATGATTTTAGTTTAATTTTTACCAATTCTAGCTTAATTCGAATACACACAATAAATATTTGGATCAATAAAGTATGAAATTCTCTAAACTATAACTAAGATTAACTAAGTGCAAATATGGTTTTGGCGAAAAATTAAGTAAACGAGTTAGACTAGGAATCTAACTCCACAATTAGTATCTATTTTAATCTTCAAAATCCTCACGTTCTAATCCAATTTATGTTCAAATTGACAATCGATAATTAAAAGTTATCTAATAATCTATTTCGAGTATAATTAAAAATATTTTCATATAAGTTCCAAAATATTCCAATTTTGAATTCGAATATACAAAAACGCTTTCAATATCAAGATTATCAAATTTGATTGCACCAAGCATAGGAAATTATTCTTAATCTCTATAGGTCTTATTGTTTAAAACCATAATGAGCTCATCTATTTTGAACCTTTCGGAAATGAATATAAATCACAAACACGTTCAAACGGTGATCAATCATTCAAACGAATATTAAAACCATGACATAAATAAAAAAAACACAAATTAAGATTAGAAACGAGAATCCTTAAATTAAAACTTCAACATACGATTTACATCATCATCCTTAGCATAAAGAGTTTAGCACATCATGTTTGATTTACAAAAACACATAATTAATGAAGAATTCATCACCCGGAATATTTGATTGCAAGAAGAACTTTGAAGATTAATTTGGTCCTTCGAATGTCTTCAATGGGTTGCCCAAAAATTCCAACTTTCTTATGCTTGAAATCCCAATAATCTTGCCCGTATGAAGAAATTCTTGTAAAGATCTTGTATTTTGCCTTCTTGTTCTCTCCAAAATCTGACTATCTAATCGTTATAAGAGTTCTCATATTTATATGGTCCAATTAAGGTTGAATTTCGTGCCCTAAATCTCCAAAAACCTCCCAAAAATAGGTAACCTAAATAAGGATTTGGCTGTGGCACCGTCCGCTCGAGTGGACAAACGGCTATTTTTGGCTGATGGTCCGCTTGAGCGAGCATCGCTCGTTCGAGCAGACGAGTTTCGTCCAACGGCGACTGATTTTCAAATTGTCATAACTTCTTATAGGAAACTCCAAATTGCAATCCGTAAAAAGCGTTGAAACCGTAATTCAATTATCTTTCCAATGGTTTATCATTTGCCTTACGTAGATTTTTTGTACCAAAAGGTTGTGCTCTAATTTCTCCACATGTTTCAGTTGTAGTTTCTCAATTCGCTTCTTCAACTTTCGGGTATTTGATCCTTCACTTCAACTTTTTATTGTCACTCCAACACACCTTAAATCTATTAATTTTATCTTATTTCTCATTCTCTAATGTTTGGTTCTTGATATTTACTTTAAAAACTCAATTTCTACTCATTTATTCGTCGATTTCACCAATGTGACTTGAGTTCGGGGATTTTGTCCTACAATCACAAAAATGAACAAAGATTCAATAGATATCGACTATAAAATACTTATAATTATAAACTCTCTGTTAAAGAGTCAATATAAGTGTATAAATTATACTTATCAATGACTTAGGAATATTTATATTTTCTATACATATTTAAATGTAATCTAATATTTATTTTAATAAAATAAAATCTACCTAGATAGTTATATAAATTGGAGACTAAATTTGAACTTGAATGTCTATTCATTAGACATCTATACCACGTAAATCGAAAAGTCTTCTAATATTTGTACTACTTAAATAGCAATCCATGAAATACATTAGAGATGCTCTTACAAAATACAAATATCTTATCTTTCTCTGATCCTTTATCTCTAATCCTCTATATCTCTTATCCCTGGTGATTCCCATCTGCCTCAAAGGGTCACACCCTCTCTATGATTGTTGGGTCATCCCTTCCTTTTCTCTGCCTATAAATAGAGCCCTTTTCACAGTAATAAATGCAGTGTGTTATTGATTAAAGGGAATTGAAGGTTGAGTAAGATGGTTCATTTTAAAGAGTTAAATTGTATCTTTCTTTATTCACTTTAATAATTAGACAATAAATAAGTGAGGAAGAAATAGAGAAATGATGTAGATACAATTTTGGTGCAGCTACCAAATTAGTAGGTAATGCAACCAAGGCCTTAAGGAACCCCAAAATCTGCATTGGATCTTTGGTGGTGCCCATCTCAACAAACTTCTCTCTTTCTTCTACAATTTTTCGTAATTTAAAACAGGGATCACAACTTTAATTCTTGAATTGAATTTTTGAAGTCATTTAATTCTTGTACATAGATTTTAGAGTTGCACTGGTCGACAAGAAGAGCTCAAATTAGTAGACACAAAACAAACAATACAAAAAATTTCTTTCCTAAACACATTTCTCTCTCTGGAGAACATTTAAATAACAATCATTGTGACTATAAAACGAACTAGAATCACAAGTTAAATTACAAATTAAACTACTATTTAAGGTTAATAGGATTTAGATTAGAGTTGTCAAGAAATAAAAAGTATGTTTATATCTTTATTGAGGCATGATAATAAGTGATTGTGAGATTTTTTACGGATCGTAGAGAAGTCTATGATCAATCCATTGAGATTTTGCCCATTCATAATATCGCATCGAAAATGTCTTACGGTAATTGGGTGATGTTATTATGGGTATAAGAAAAATCTGTGCACATATCATGGTGCCCAAAACATGAGCCTTTATAAGGATCCATTGGCTGAATTATGGACATTTTCAATTAAGACTGTGATCATTGAGCTCTTATAGCATCTCCAATGTTGAATTCTATTTTGAATGTCCAGGTTGATGTATGCGATGAGGTGGAGGAACAAAACTAATGTCACATCATTTATTGTAGAAGGTTGTTCAACGGGATGTCTACTTTTAGGCGATTTCTGCTGACATTTTTCTGATAAACTTTGTCACGTGTTCGTCTCTCTATCTCTCTCTCTCATCTATTTTTCTTTCTCTCTCCTCATTCCACTCTCTCTCTCTTCTCACTTTTTATATACAATTTATTTTACAAGTGACGTTACTTTTTGTAAGACAAAAATAAGAACAATACATATACACACGTGCACAAATTCTACACACTTATAAACAAAAAATATGTGTTAGTTTAGGTAGTGAACCAACCACAATCTATTTACCTGTGACAATAGTTATAAACAATTGATGGGGCAATTAAAGGTTGTTTGAAAATAAGAACAATACATATACACACGTGCACAAATTCTACACACTTATAAACAAAAAATATGTGTTAGTTTAGGTAGTGAACCAACCACAATCTATTCTCTTGCAGAATTATATACCACCCACAATGATGAATTAGTTTAGGTGGTGGCAATGGACTAGTGAGTTGCACCACCCCAATCTTACATATGAATTCAAATGTTTAGTGGTGAAACTCGACTAGTGGGAGCACCACCATCCTCAATTTCAAATATTACACGAGAAAAAAAAAATACTAATGATAATTTACATACATGTCCACTATATGGAAAATTCAAAAAATAAAAAATAAGGGTATATAAAAATTTATCTGATTTGCTTATAAACTTTTCTAAGGGTAGGAAAAATAATAATCAAAACTATAGAAAAATGCGTTCGAGTTTTTAATCGGGAAAAAAAATAATCAAAACTATAGAAAAATCGAGAGTTTTTAATCGGTGCTTGTTTAATTGGTTTTGTATACCATATATAACTAAATAATTAGAATAATGTTATTTATTGTGATCACTAATTTAGGTGGTAGTGTATCGTTCATTTATTATACAATAGAATTGTAATGCATTACGTAATAAATTGGAGAGTACACTACTACTTAGGATTGGATATTTCTTGTGTAAGTTTGTAAGAGCGTCACCGATGCATTTTATGGATTTTTATCTAGGTCGCATGTAAGTTGAAGATTCTATCTACAACCCAATAATATTGTCTAAATATTCTTTTATTTTTTTAGAAAAATAAAAACAATATCACATTTAAATCCATATAAAAATATAAACTCGTCTAGAAATTATAACTGTTGTTAAGTCAGTTTGTCTAATAGAATTTATAAATATAGATGTAGCTCTTGACAATATCTATTTCTTATTTGCCACAAAACAACATTCATTTCGCTTACGTGACAAATGTTTTTGAGCAATTCATTGAAGCATTAGAGATGCTCTAAGCGCGCTACATGTGTATTTATTTATTTATGTTTGATTTAGCACTTGACGTTTCGACAAAACTGTTATATTGCCTTTAAAATTATATTATAAACAATAAATTTGTCCAAATTCGATTGTGTCTGATCATGTAGAGACTATTTTCTTGACTTACAATCATGCAAATTCAAACTATACTTACATAATAAGCAATGGACAATTATCGTCGCCATCTCCACTACTGCGTAGCAAACATACACTTAGGGCTTGCTTGAGAGTTTTTTTTTTTTTTTACCTATTTTAACCAATTTTGGATGGTACCGTTTACAAAAGGTCGAAAAAATTGGTGCTTGTTAGTTTTTTAAAGCACCAGTTTTTTACGGTTTTTAAACCTCAAAAAACCGGTGTAATATAATTTAGAGTGTATCTCCAAATCTTCCAAATCGGTAGTTTTTTGCCGTTCTTCAAAATTTCTTCCAATTTTATCCTCTTTCAAATAATTATTTTCACACTACCCTAAACTTAATATTTGTAAAAATAAAAGAACATAAGCAAACCAAAAAAAAAAAAAAAATGCATGAAGATAAATTTAATTTTATATTTTCAATGATAGGCGGATATATAAAAATTTTAAAGTTTTTTTTTTTTTTATTATATATATAGACATACATGTAATTTGATTCTTTTAAAAAAATTTAGAGCCGCTGGATAATAAATTTCCAAACATGAGTTGGACTGT
Source organism: Forsythia suspensa (assembly GCA_023638005.1). Lineage (NCBI taxonomy): Eukaryota > Viridiplantae > Streptophyta > Magnoliopsida > Lamiales > Oleaceae > Forsythia > Forsythia suspensa. The sequence goes on from CM042667.1 coordinate 929,121, forward strand.
TTCAAAAACCGCTACTAAAAACCACCCAAATTTCTCTCCTCATAAACGCTCAAAATCGGTACTTTAAAAAACCATCATAAACAGTAATCGAAAACTCCCAAGCAGACCCTTATTGTCAAAACTACAAATTTAATCTAATCCAAATCTTTTAGTAACCGCTAATAGTTCCAATTCAAACAAAGTAGGACAATTTTCAATATTGGTTCGCAATCAATAACACCGTATAGTTGGTGTAATAACGAGTTTTAAACGAGTCATTCTTCATGAATGCATAAAGTAAAAAGAATTCCATCAATATAGATATCACTATAATGGCTTTAATCAGTGAAAGCAGTCTTTCCATAAATCCCAATTCAGTTACAACTCACAAGATTGCTTGAAGCAACTCATATAACAAGCAAGGATAGAGCTTATGTGAGAACTTCTTTTCCTGCCTTGGAAAAGTACTCTTTTTCCAAAATAGTATCGTTTTCTCAAACCGTCTCTCTCGTAGAGAGCATTTCCCTTTTTACTGAATACCCGTCCGTGCACGTCTCCAACCACCACCTCTAGAATTGAACAAACCTTTTCTATCATGTGTCTGGACCTGTGACAATTGATAACTTCATACTTGCTCTTGTATTAACTTGAAGTGCCTCTTCCTTGTTTGCTCACTCGCGGGTGCAGTATTCAAGTGGCTTTCTTAGTTCTGCAACTTCTTTCAGCAACCCTCGACCTCAACCTCTGTACATGGCAAAAACGATTAAGATAGAGACCTATTACAAAGAGAAATCAAAAGTCTGCATCGTTCAAAGCCACGGAAGAAGAAATCAAGAAAGCTATCAATTATCAAATCCAAGTATATATCCTATCTAAAGTTTCCAAGAAAATCCTCTCTCAAAGTTTGCATCATTCAAATCCAAAAACAATTGAATACATGTGATGATCAAGAAATCTACTCTTATTAGTATGTACTCACTTAACTCCTGGCCTTTTTGTCTTCTAAGAACACAAAAGCAGTAGAAAATAACGCCTCTACAAGTTTTCCTTTAGTTCTCCAAAAAAATAAAAAATAAAAAAATAGAAAAGAGTGTTTGACAATGTACCGATGTAAATTACTATCTTGCTTTCACTCTTCCGTCTGCATTGTAATATAGTGATTTTCCAATTATGACATCCAAATGCAACTAAGAATGCTTCAGCGGCAAGCCGTCTCCTATAAAGTATGTGAGTGTACCAGCTGCTAGATAATCTGCATATTTCGGTAAACCATAATCATAAAGCATATCACAAAAACAAAGCAGAGAGAGCAATGCTACATGAGTAGAAGTCACTTACCGACTTATGTCTGTGCCTATAGCCAACCCTCTTTTAAACAATTGGGCACAAATTATCATTAACCAGGAAGCATTGCCATGATATACCTTCTCTAATCCTCAAAAACTTAAATGTCCATCAAGGTTTACCAGCATAATAAATGTGCAGTACTTTCATTATTCAAAATCATTTCATTCAAACTTTAAGGGGGTAGGGGTGAGAGGGTACAGGGAGACAAAGAAAGAGTACACATTACATAGGGAGGAAAAAACGAAAGCCTTTATTTGGCAATAGGTGCTAATTTGCAGTGTTTACAGTGTTTATGTTCTAGTAATTTACATTTTACAGTGTTTATGTTCTAGCAAATCAAGCACTCACATCATACATCACTGTTCGGCCAAACTGTTTATAATCTCTATCAAACGCACTCTTTGTACATTTATTTGGCAAACCCATCCATGTCAAGCTGTTATTAAATACAATCTAAGATTTGGAAAATGACTCGTGAAGCCTTTCACAGTCAACTAAATAAGCAAAACCATAAGCCATGTTCTTCAAGGTGGCCTCATGCAACTCCAATGATGATGTCGCTGTCGCATCTGTTGAGAAAAAAACCCTGAACCCTCTAACAATTGCATCTCTAGCCGTGGTCTCACAGCACAGATTGGTCATAACCCCAGTTACTATAACCTCCTTCACTCCCATATCCACCAGCTTCTCCTCTAAATTTGTACCTGAAGATGCGCATCACATCGTTATAGGTCAGCTTCATTGGTTTTGTTAATTTGAGAAACAACTGCAACATACTGAACTGCTTTGCTCGCAAAAACTAAGAGCAAATTCAGCTCAAAACAGTGATTATAACAATGAAAAATCTCATTTAGTTTCTCTAATGTCACGTCTGAATCAAAGGCTTGAGCGGCTTATAAGTGCTTATATAATCACTGGCAAACATGCTATAAATTCCATTTCCTAAATATAATCCATAAAGTTTTACTATTCCTAAATCAATACAATAATCAGTTTAGCTAGGCAATAAGTAATATTTGGATTTTGATTCAAACAAGCTAGCAGTATTATTTGAAATTCATAATTCATATTATAGTACAAAATTTATAAAACCATCAGAATAGCAGTACCTCTGAAGGCGCTATATGTGTTCTTTTCGAGAACCGAGTCACTCGTCCTCCGATCCAACTCGGGGATGAGTTGGGACTCAGTTGTGCCGTCCATGATGAGATCACTGTTCCACCACTCGTACAGCATACCGTAGTCAGCGGGGGACTTGTGGCAGTGTCGCGTGAAAAACACGGGTACAGAAGCGCGTCGGCAGAGGTCGATGGTGGCGTTGAGCGATGGCAGGATAGGGCGAGCCATGGAGTAGAAGTAGAAGTAGTTCTGCATGTCGATGACCAAGAGGACCGCGGTATTCGGGTCCGGATTGCGCTTTCGGATCTCGAATTGCTTGTAGGAAGCCATTAGAGTGAAAAATCTATCCAGCTGATTGGGACTTTAGAGTAAACTAAAATAAGTTATATCGAATTGATTGAGAGACCCACTTCAGAGTTGATTCGATAGAATACTCTGTATTACGACAATAGATTGAAGTAATGAATAGATTTTGGAGACTATAACTATATTATAACAATAGATTGAAGCATTGAATAAATTTTGGAAATGATCGGCGAAGGAAGATGATTGAAAGAGATGAATTGAAAGTTAAGCAGATTTTTGAGGGAGATGGATTGACGAATTGAGCAAATTTTGGAGATATCTAATTGAGATCGATTGAAGGGCTCAATAAATTTTGGAACAGATGATTTTGTAAAGAGAAAAGTTAATAACATAAGTATTTTTTTATAGTAGACTAGTTTGTAATACGTGTGTTGTACGTGATTTAATAACGGTGTTGTGAAATATATTTATATTCAAATATTTAAATAATTATATTTCAATTTAATATTACATTAAGATACAAAAATCTTACATTAGAAAATACGGCACAATATATTGTTTGCTGTCATACCGTCACAATATCTACGTTTATATGTAATAATGATTAATATTTATTTTAACTACTAATCAATACATTCATTTTAATTTATATATATAACATAACAAACAAAATACTTTCTACAATTATGTGGCAAGTAATCGTGTAGAAGCTATATTGTTTAAGCTATTTAATATAATTAAATCTCAATTAAAGAATGCAAACAAAAAGAATCAAATATAGTATACACAAGTTCTTAAATATATCGAGCACTCAAACCCATTGATTTTTTTTTGATTTATGAGATGGTAAACGACTTATAACAAATCTTTGTAATTTAATATAGCTCTCCAACTATGAAGTTGTTTTAACCCAAAATAATATCACATACAATTTGAGCTCGTAGCACCTCAAGTTAACAATTGTTGATAGATTTATCAATCAATATATAAAAGGAAACAATTATATTAGCAATTGACAAAATTAAACATTTTCATTTGCACAATTCAGTACTAAGATGTCTTCACGTGAACTATTCCAAATAGTAATAGAGAAATAAAGTAATATTATCAAAACTAAATATTCTAACGTTTTAAGTGTCTTACATGAGAAATAAATAGTTAATAAAAATTAGTTTAAGCAACAGATAATAATTCAATTCAAAAACATAAAAAAGAATAATAAAAATGATATACATATCAATAGTGGATTGAAATCATTATTGAAGTTAACTCACGAAGTTCTCCGTATAGAAAATTTAAAGCAGCAAGTCAATTAGATATATAAACAATATACAAACACGTATAAGCATGTACAATAATTAAAAAAAATACACCACAACCTTTATGAAATAAAAAAAAAAAATTGTGATGTTTATATCGTATTTTTAAAAATAAATATGTTTTATGTAATTCTCAGCCAATCCTTGATCCATAAATATGTAAATATGTAAAGTTGTTGTCAAAATTTGTTTATTATCTTTGTTAGATAGAAATAAAGGTGACTCCTCTTAGCTCAAGTTGCAAATTATTGAAGAACTCTGTCTCTTAACATCTGAACTTCTTGATTAAAGATCCTGTAGAATAACATAAAAATAAAAATATTATCAAAAAACAAAGACTAAATTAGAATATGTATTATAAAAAGATAAAGAATAAGTTAAAAGACTTATTATAAATTGGTATCATAAATAGGCAAAGACTTATCATAAATTGGTATCATAAATAGACAAAGACATATCATAAATTTATTACTCATTTTTAGTTTAGGGTAATCGTTTCATATTTATGAGATTTCCAATTCCATATAAATATTCTAAATCTATAAAGCAACGAAGACTAAGATCAACTTTAAAGTTTTGTTTTAAGTTATATAGAAAAAAAAATTGTAATATTTACTAGTAATTTACATTTATACTATTTACTTCCAGACTATATTAATATTTTACCAGTAATTTATTATTCATTCTTACCGCTAAATAATAAACTCTCAAGCATCTGTTCGACAGTTTAAAAAACAGCTAATAAAAACCACCTAAAATCGAACCCTCCATAAACGCTCAAAATCGATACTTTAAAAAACTCAATAACCGGTAATCCCAAACTCCCAGATAAGCTTACTTCTATTTTCACACAGATTAAGAAAATATAGTTATTATAATTGTAACAATAAATTTTACTAATATTTTTCCTAATATACCTATATATTAGTATCATTACTCCATGAATGTTAGTTCATACTTTGTTAATAACAAAACATATTAAATAGGGACATTGAACTAAGAAATCAATTATACCTTCAACAAAAAAAAAAGTGATATATAATTTAGAACGGACGAACAAAAGAAAACATACCTATCTTTTCGGGCGGAAGGGGGCGGGGGGGGGGGGGAAAAAGAATATTATGAATGTAATTGTTTCTCCTACACATCTTATCAATGGATAAGATGTAATTGTCCATTGGTGATGTGCAAGAAGATGATGCTCTCCACATCACCAATGGACAATTACATCTCGCCCACCTAATTGGTGTGAGGATAACACCACTCTATTATGTAATACTCACATGTTTGATTGTTTCAAGAGCAAAATTAGTGATGGTAATCTGGGCGGATCGGAGCGGATTGGCAGAAATCCGCCCACGATAATAATAGGAGATCCAAATCCGCCCGCGATCCGCGTCATTTTTCGGGCGGATCGAAGCGGATCGTAGCCCTAATCCAGATATCGATTTTTTTTTTTTTTTGTATTCAAAAATTTAAAATATATTGAAACGAACTTTTACTACTATACTATGTAGTTTAAACAATATTCTAAAATACATTAACTACTTAATTAAATGTCCAAAAGAAACAAACGACATCAATTACTTAATTAAAAATTGAATACTCCAAAATACACAATAAAAACAAACAAACAAACAAATTGTTTATCATCTCATCTTCATAACTTTATAGAATCAAGAACCTAGGTTTAGGAATTAAGAAATTTGAAATTACAATTGCAGCCATTGTCCCAAATTTTTTATCTTGTTATAATTTAATTTTTTTTTTTTTTAAATACGGGTGGGCGTGGGGTGGGGCGGGCGGGGCGGATCGGATCGAGGCGGCCCCGATCCAATCCGCTCCCGAGTTACGTGGCGGATCACGAGATCTCTGCGCTCGATCCGCCCCGCCAACGCCGCCGGATCGGTATTTTTTTACTCCATTCGGATCGCGTGATCCATCGCGCTCGAGACGGATCGGATATTTTTGTCATCTCTAAGCAAAATCATAAATAATGAAAGTTATTTAAAATAATAATAAATTGAAAAATAAAGGAAAATTAAAAAAAGGAAGCCTACTAGAAATAAAACAAACCGCGTCTCCTCGTCAGTCTTCGTCTCCATTCCCAAACCCTAATTTCATATCCCCAAATTCAAACAAATCAAATACGATAAATCCCTGAGAGAGTAATAGAATAACAAATCATTATGTTGTTATCACCTGGTAACTCCCCCCGCCACATCTCCACACCCTCCCCGTCCAATCAATCAGCACAAAACCCTAACCCTAATAATTCCCGTGTTTCTAACACCGATTCCGATTTGCCCAACCGGAAGCGGCATCGGGGTTCCACCGTCCTCGACGAGGACACGTATGTCGCCTCCATCGAGAAGATTATAGAGCGAGACTTCTTCCCGGACATCCCCAAGCTCCAGGACCGCCTCGACTGGCTCCAAGCCGTGCGCTCCCACGACCCCGTGCTCATCCGCGACGCCCAGCTCAAGATCCTCGATCGCCGCCGCCAACGAAAAGAATCCACCGCCGATGCTTCGTTCCGCGTCATGACCAGCACTCCCGGATCCACCTTCTTCAGGAATACCTCAGTTACTCCCGCCCTTTATAATGAGAACAAAGAAAGTTTTGCTAATGATGAAGGCAACGCGGGAACTGGTGATGGTGAAAGAGAAGAAGGCGTGGATGTTTCGGTGAGTTTGGACGAGTTCTTTAGGAAATACACCAGCGAGGACAACGAGAGCTTTTCGAGAATTATAGAGAAAGTGAATAGGAAGAAGAACGAGAAATATGAGTTTTTGTTGGAAGGTGAGAAAAAGGGGGATGATACAGAGAATTTGATTGAGGACGGGAATAAACGAGAGCAAATTGTTACAGATGGGTATGGAACGTCTGATCAGCCCGTTAGTACTTTGGAAGGGTGGAAGTACACAGCCAAGAATTTACTGATGTATCACCCAGCTGATAGAGGGGAAGCACCCTTAACCCTGGAGGAGAGAGCCATAAGGCTGAAGGGTTTGACAAAGGAGATTAAAAGATCTAACACACGGTTTCATGGCAAGATGATGGATGCTAGTGCTTCAATGGATGATGAGGATAATGTGGCAGTGCTTTATCCGCCTGTGGCTGGTGCTACTCCAGTTCTGGTGTCAAATAGAGATGGTGATAAGTGGAAGAAGTATGATTTGGACGATTTGAGAAAAACCCCAAATAGATTTTACGTGGAATCTGAGAAGAAAGCAGATAATGGGTATAATTTTGTGAAGACGCCATCTCCTGCCCCTGGGGTCGATGAATCACCATTTATTACGTGGGGAGAAATTGAAGGGACTCCATTGAGGCTAGAGCCAGAAGACACTCCCATTGATATTGGGGGTAGTGGTAATGGGCCACAGTTTAAAATTGCACTGCCACCTTCGAGGGATTTAAAGGCTCATTCATTGTCTAGGGATGCTGCACGGAAACTCAGGGAGAGGTCCAAGATGTTTCAGAAGCCTCCATTGCCTTCACCAGTCAGAGGGGGAAGTGCTAGTCCAACTACACGAACACTTTCACCTGCTGCGCAGAAGTTTATGAGGAATGCAATTGCAAAGTCTTCTAGATCTGTTGATGAATCGCTGAGAGCAAGTTACCGCAGCGCAAGCCCTGGGTTGAGTACACCTAAAAGTGGAAGAAGTATGTCAAGGTTGGGAAGAGATGACAGCATGACTTCTACATCACCTTCTGTAAGAGAAGGCTCTAATCCTCCTTGGTAAATTTGTAATTTGTATCTTTCTTTGTTTAGTGGGCTGTTTTCCAGTGCATCAGAATTGATGTGTTGATTGTATACTTCGCTATCTTTTTAATTACTTGGTGTGCTTGACAAAAATGAAAACCAAGATTATAAGCTAATAAATGTGCCTATTTGCTGCAAAATTTTACCTTTTCTTCATCTTTTATTGAATGAAACTAATGGGATTCTATATTTAATAATGGAGCAAGAAAAGTCTGCTTCGTAGTTTGATTGCCTGGAACTCGGGGTACGGAGCGGGAAGAACAAGCTGATTGATATCACTTCTATAGGTATATGATTCTATAGACTATACTGTGTTTAGTTTGTTTAGGAGTGCTATGTTTGCTGGATGTATGAACTAGGCTCCCTTTTTCTGTTTGTTCATATAGAACAATGCTTATTTAATTCAAGAGGTTTTAAGAGTGCCTGTACACAATGGAGATAGAACTAAGGTGCATGTGACCTGTACTATTTATCTGGGTGTGCTAGATAGTGAAGATAATTGTTTGGGAACATCATCTAGTATTTGTTCTATTGTGTACAAGTAGAAGTTTGAGGAATTCAACATAGACTTGAGGAGATATCTATGGGTCTCCTCGTGGAGTGGAGGAATTATTTCATTTCAGTAGTAATGGATTCTGAGGCATATGTGCCTACTAATGAGTACATGTGTTTTCATTTGGAAGAATGTACAAAAGCACAAGTGTGAACTTCTTGGGATCTTCTAAAAAGGTAAGGTAACTTGTAGTGTGTTAAAGTTACCAAATATGAGAGCGGTGAACCTTACTCAATCAGGTCATATTGGCAGATCCCCGCCGTATTGTTCCACACTGCTTTCCTATACGACTGCTGCAGTCAACAATTAGCAGAATACCGTGTCAAGTTAAAAGACAATTTCATTCCTCACCTTTCCCTTTATTGTCCACCCACAGCAATCTTTCATTTTGACAATGTAATTTCTACATAGTGTAGTGCCTACCTCATCTGCGGTACCCCCTTCTTCTTCTACACCACAGACCCATTTCAATCCATTCACCAAGCTCTTTGCTAGTGGGCTCTCCTTTTGGACTAGTGAGTAGAGTTTGATAAATGCCATTAGAAACTTTGGCGAGCTTATAGAAGTAAATTTGGTGGTGGATAAAATTTCATATAAACCAATGGGCCTTGCATCCCTACAAAACGCCACGGAGGAGTCTAAGAAAGCCATTGAGGGAATGCATGGCAAGAGTAAGTTTTGTGGAGGTTGCAAAATCTAGAGCTGAACTTCATCGACGACTTGAGCAAAACATCAGATAGAGCTGAATTTAACCTCTTCAGTACCAGGGTTCTGTACTGGATTATAGGATACCAAGAATATGTTAATAGACTCTGGCAAGTATTAGTTCTTCCACACCTAGTAGTTCTCATCATTAGTGGCATGTTTGGTAGGGAGGATCATGTAGTGCTCGACATATCAAGGTAGAAAAATAAGTTAAAATCTTGTTCATTATACAATTCAGTATATCCCAGTGCTATATATCAAACATGTATCGAATGTCATTTTTGTTGTATTGCCAAATGCATTTACTTGCCAGTATCAGAGTGGGTGTCCTTGATGATAGGAGGGCTCCAGCCACTAGGGTCCTTGGTTGGTTTGTGTATTGGGCTCCTGGGAAACATTATCTGCATTGTTAGATGAAACTAGACTTGCTATTTTCTGTTGCTTATTTATGTAGTTAATCTTAATCCTAATACGATCATTTTCCAATTAAAAGATTATTTTCCATTGTTTGTACTTTAGTCCTTGAAAAATGAGAAAATCTTGTATTGGTCCTTGACTTTTCAAAATGTTCAGTTAAGTCTCTGAATAAAATTTAGAATTTTCTGAGATATGTCATGTTAGCTTGAACCCCACCCCCACCCCACTTTTTTTTTTTTATTTGGGGGTCGAAAAAGTCGTATGCGTTGAGAACGTATGTTGACAAAATGTGTCAGAAATATCCCAATATTTGTTTGTAAGCCAGGTGTCACAATTTATAGGTTAGTGATAAAACGTACATGGAGCGAGTATTCTGATTGAACAATTGTCCATTGTGGTAGAGATTATACAAACAATTCCAGTCCACGTGTATCGATCAGCCATATACTAAATGCGATTGGTAGATATGGCAAAATATCTAGATTCTGCTCATGTTGTCTTGTCTCGTCTTGAAGAATTGGAAAACTATCTAAACACTTAGCTCGGTATATACAACGTGATTGGTAGAGATGGCAAAATATCTAGATTCTGCCCGTGTTGTGTTGTCTCGTCTCGTCAAAGAATTGGGACAGAAACGGAAAACGTGGTCTTTGTCTTGAATTCGAACTCGTTTGTTCTGTTTCTTATTTGAAAAAAAAAAAACAAACAAACCAAATAAATGGGATGTTTCAAATTTCACCTCTTTTTCCAAAAATCTCCGGCAGAACAGTAGACGGTGATGGCCCCCTTCCCCATTGCCACCTCTACTAGGATGGCAAATATATAGCTTAATCCTTAATTAACCTAGAATGGTAGATCGCGGACTTTAACATTTGAAATATTTAATTGTGATAAAAATTATCAAACATTCTTGGACGATCATTCTCTTATATAATTAACTTAAAACAATTAATAAAATAAAAATGAGGTTAATTAACATGAAACCTCCCCAAATAAAATCTGGGGAAGTAGTAAGGCAGTTTTTGAGAGGCCGTGCCGTTTGGGGCATCGTTTTTACAACAAAACTTCCTCCGCAAGCAATTCATCTACGCTCCTTTTTCTATTTCATATATAGTACCACTGGTCCACCTTTTTAGGCCTTCTTTTCATTATCATTTATTTATAATAATTTTTTATTTTTATTTATTTTTGAATTTTAGGCCTTCATTTTCATTACTCTCTAGATGATAATCTGTTTTTTATTTATAATAATTTTTTAAGTACATAAATTGTTATTTATTTTTGAATAAATCGACTATATTCAAATATGATTGTATGGAATTTGTTCCTGTGTAGGTAGAGTGGCACGTTGTATCAACAACTTGATGAGAAAAATAGTACTAAGGAAGATGGCACAAAGTAAGGGTTCGTGGGCTGGTGTGGTGAGGATCCAGTTGGCTAAAAGTCAAGTTTGCTAATCATACGTGTAGAATTCGAAATTGCTACTCAGTGCAAAATTACTATATCAATCTACTAGATTCCTATATTGTCGTGGTCACATCTCGAGTAGAACTCATGTTGTGGATGAAAGAACTTGCATTTGTCGTGCATGGTGTCTCGGTGCTTGATAGGTTCGACACATAGGGTGGGTCAACTTCTACATTAGCTATGCTATCACCCAAATGTGTCGAACTCTTTATTTTGTGTAAATGGGTTAAATTTTATTTATTACTGTATTTAGGATCTAGACATATTTAAACTTTTTGTTTGATTCTATACACTCCAGAATTCCGGGTCAACCAAAGAAAAAGAGGTCTAAAACTTTGGTAATGAAAACACACGTGAAAGTGAAATATGCTGATGATATTCACATACACTGCATCTACCAAATGAAATTTTCAACTTTCAACTTTGGATTTATAGAAAATCTCAATGAATTAAACTAATTTCTTGATTTCTTAATTCACATGTTTTAAGAAATCTTGAATCTGCTTAATTTTAAACATTTATTCCTACTTAACAAATATTCACTTCACTACCACTTTACTGACCAATATTCTTTGACATGTAAAGAATTTTTTGATGGATTGTTCATTGCTTTCGAGTCCGTTTTCGTCACCGAACGTCGCTGCCTTGCTCAAAATCAAGATCATTTCATGGTATGCAATTACTTGGGGCCTTTTCTTTTTGTAATTTCATCAGTTCTAGCTTTCTTTAACTCGAAATGATGTTTCAGGAGCCAAGAGACTGGTTTGCCTGTTTCTGTTTGCGTTCGGATTGCTGATAGAACCTTCAACTTGCACAAGGTAAATAAAGATTCTATACTGATTACACGATCGAATTGTTATGAACTTTTAACGACTTTCTAAGTCACACTTATTGCAGCATCCATTGACTTGTAAGAGTGGATACTTGAAGGAAAAATTGAATGAATCAAATGAAGTTATGGTGCCTTCCAGTTTTCCAGGTGGACCAGAAACCTTTGAGATGATTGCACTCTTCATGTATGGTTCGACTACACTCGTTGATCCCTTCAATGTTGCAGCCTTACGATGTGCAGCTGAGTTTCTTCAAATGACAGAAGACTATGGATCTGGAAATCTATGTGAGCGGTTCGACATTTATCTCAATCAAGTTGTGTTGCAAAGTTGGGATGACACTTTAATTGTTCTCCAAAAGTGCCGAACATTACTGCCTTGGGCCGAAGAGCTTCTTATTGTGAGCAGGTGCATTGAGACTCTTGCATTCATGGCTTGTATGGAGATTCTTGATCCCGAGAGGAGAAGGGAACATCCAGTGGTTACGATAAAGGCTTTGGCTCACCGGCATTGGAGTAATCAAAGACTGAAAGATATCATAAGCCACGATTTGTGGATTAAAGATCTTATTGCTCTACCTTTTCCATTCTTCAAGAGGATAATAGGATCTTTAAGAAGACAAGGCATGAAAGAAAAATATGTCAGTCCCATTATACTTTTCTATGTCAACAAATGGATCCTTTCGAGTTCAAGGAACGAAATTGGGGATGATGAACTTTCAATTATCCTTGAGGGCATCGTAGATTTGTTGCCTACGGGAGAGAGGGCTAGTAAAGTGATTCCTGTTTATTTTTACTTCCACTTGCTATCGAAATCTTTAGAACTTGATCTGAGAAATGACAGAGTGGAGAAGCTGCAGCATCAGATTGCCTCTCTACTTCATTTGGCTCAGGTCGAAGATTTTCTGTTGCCAAAGAATGGTACTAATCAGCTCGTTTCTTCTTGCCGCGAGTTGTCCATAATGGAGAGCATAGTTTCAAAATATGTGTCGTCGTATGTCATGGAGTCGAACCATACTCCTCCTTCAGAAAACAATTCTGTTGTTGCAGAATTATGGGACTTGTATCTAAGCCGGATAGCTACTGATTTGCAGTTGGGTTGTAAACGACTCATGGATCTCATCGAAACAATTCCAATTTCCAGCAGGCAAAGCCATGATCATCTCTACAAGACACTGAACAACTTCCTCCTGGTAAGATATCGGAAACTTGTATAATAAAGGTAGGCCGCAGGCCCGCCCGTAGAGATGATGTTTGATCAGTTGAAATTAATGTGAAGTTTTCTGTTTTCAGTCTCATCCACATATATCACAAGAGGAGAAAGGGTTAGTATGCAAATATCTCAACTGCCAGAAACTATCACAACAAGTGTGTATTGAAGCAGTTCAAAATGAACTGATGCCACTTCGACTAATCGTCCAGGCACTCTTTGTTCAGCAACTGAATACTCAACAAGTTTTTAGAGAATGCTCGGATTCATTTAGATATGCGAATTGTGGAGAATTCAGTGGAAGCCTGTCAAGCTCTAGACATACAAATTCCAAAACCCAAAATCTTGAGAAGAGCCCAATCCCATATGAAAAAGGAAGTGAAGGAAGAGGGAGCAGGCCACTGAGCTCCATGCTGCAGAAAGATTTGACATCATACAAGTCCGAGTTCAGTTCTGAATTACCGAAAAAGGAGTACGAATCCACAACCTTCAGAATCCAGAATCTTGAAAATGAGCTCATGTCCTTGAAGAGGAGCCTTCAATTACAACAGATATCAAAGAAAAACGAAAAAAATACCAAGAAAACACAACCATATGGTTTGGGGGAAAGAAGAATGAGCAAGAAGAAAAATCCCCTCGGACAAGTGAGCGCGGGTTGCATAGGTACCGTAAATTTTGCTTCCCAGAGAAATTATGCTAATATATTATTCAAAGTCCTTCAGAAGATAAGTTTGTTTGGACGAGGAAGATCGAAGAGAAAGCCAGGTTCTGCTGGCCTAAGGTCGAAAAACATTCAAAAAACCGAATAAATTAGTACAATACAAGTCCATACATACATACAAATGGACAATGAAATCCAGGAAAAATGTGTGAGCTGATTTTGTGCAAGGATATATAGAAGCTTGTACATTATTCATTTTACTGCTACATTAGTTACTCTAGCTATTTCATTGTACCTCTTGCACCACAACTAAACACATTTTCAATGTCTGCAGGCCAGCAGCAGTATTGATAATGAAAAGTTGTACCAACATTATGCTAATATTAATTGGAAACTTAATTTACTAAAATTAGTTGGATTGTAGCTTAAGAATGTCGGAATGTGACTTAAAGTATGTTTAGTAAAGATTTTTTAGATTATAAGCAGTGGGTCCTATAGAATGTGTAGATAAAAAGTGGATAAAAGTTGTGGATCCTACGAAATGTGTGGATAAAAATGATTTTTTGTAAGTATAAGTGGATAATCGTATGTTGATACCCGACTTTTGACATCTGCAGACAACGACAAATGGCTGCAAGTAATGGATAGAAAGGTCTTTAGTTGCTAAGGAATCAAGTTGGGCCTTATTTGACATTGCTAAGAAGTATAGAGAGCATTGTTCTAGAAAGCTCGCTTAGGCGGCGTTTCCACGCATCGCCGCGTCTCGCCCTCGCCTCGTCTCGCCTCGCTTTGCTTCGCATTCGCCTAAGTCTCGCCTAGGCCCGAAAAGCTTGAAGCTCGGCCTCCACGCATAACCATGCTTTACATATAAATCATTTTGAGGTTAATTTTAAGTCCATGAAATGATATTTAGTGATTATAGACTAATCCCTAAGATTTGGAAAGTTTAGGGTAAATTTTCAATTTTGCATCTTTTTAGGGGCCAAAGTGAAAATATGGAAGTTTATTTTCGAGCCTAGAAATCAGTATTTTTATGTCAATTGATGATTTTGTGTCTTGGAAATTTATTTTAGGTTTAGGACAATTAATTGGGTAAATTGCATATTTAGTGCCCAACCTTTACCGAAAGTTGCGATCTTGTTCCTAACCTTCCATAAATTAGCAGAGTTAATCCCCAATGACAGTTTCCGTCCAATTTCTCTGTTTATTCAGGCAGGTGCGTTGCACATGCCATTTATACAAAGGTTTGATTCGCATACAACTTGATTTGAACACAATGGTAATAACTAACTCATATTATTTTGAACCCAAATTTATCGAAATCAAACTTCAATTTCTTCATGTTATGGAAATGAAAAATGTCTCAAGATGAAAAAACAACATCATAGATGTGATTATTTTGAGTACATTATTGAACAGACGATGAAGACTAGAGTGTGTAAATCAGAATTTGTCGATGAAGTTGTAAATGTGTTCACTGACTTCGTCCGGCTTCTCTTGGTTAAGAAAGTGCGCGACGCCTTCCATCACAACCACTTCTTCTAAAAATGGAACATTTTTTTGCAATCCACCACTGTGTATGTAATCCTTAACCCCTGGAAAATGGTAAGTTAAATCTTGGTCTCCCACAATGAACTTAACAGGTACTCTTATTTGTGCTCCTGTCCATGCTGCTGTCAGCTCCCAGCTTCTGCAATCATGATCATAACGATAAAATAAGTCTTATTCCTAATAATTTTGGGGTCGACTATATGAATTCTTTTCGCTTCTATGTTCAGTTTAGTTGCATTGGTAGACAAGTAATACTGGAAAATAATCGAAAACTTACAAATCCATGGCTCGATAGTAGTTCAATCCTCCAGTAAAGCCAGTTTTGTCAAATTTACTTGCATAATAATTGACATCTTCCTCAGTGAGCCATGAAGGCAGTGTTACTGGATCCTTGAACAATATTCCCAGATCCATGTCTTCAGGTATGCATGGAGGATTTGGATCGCGGGTAGATAGAAATGATTTTACGACATTACTGGTTTCTGTTGATGCAAATGCTTTTTCTGCTTTACCTGGTTCCTGAACCAGAATATTATCTAGTTACTAATTTAGTTAGTTCAAAAGGGTACGCACGTAGTTTTAGTTGAACACGTCCACAATTTCATTAAATGGGTGGCCTCGAGACTTGAACTCGGAACCTTTGCCTGCTGTAATATCGTGTGAGATAGGGCTAGACACTTTCATGATACAAACTGAAAATTGAATCTAGCATATATGTGTTGAGGTCTGATGACCGGAGTTTGTTACCTGAAATCTGCACATATAGAAGCCATCACCAAGCTTAGCTCTGTAGCCTTGAATTGGTTTAATGTGAGGATGTCTTGGTTGAAAAACTACACTGGTATTCACAAGAGCCTTAATCTTATCAGGCCTAAACAAGCAAAGGGACCAAGCAATCAAGGCACCCCAATCATGCCCCACCAAGAAAACTTGCTCAAGCCCAAGAACGTCGAGGAGCGCCACCAGATCCCCGACAATGTGGAGGACAGTGTAGCTGGTCACCGAAGGGGGCGCCTCCGTGTCACCATAGCCACGAAGGTCAGGAGCGATCGCACGATAACCTTTGGTTGAGAGGTGGAGCATCTGGTGGCGCCATGAGTACCAAAGCTCAGGAAAACCGTGGAGGAATAGCACTGCCGGCCCTTCGCCTATCTCTGCTACGTGCATCTTAATACCATTTACGCTCAAAGTTTGGTGAACAATCTTCTCCATCTCTCTCTGTCTCTGTCTAGTCTCTCTAGTCTTTCCTCTCTCTTATCAAAAATATACAATTTGTCATTGAAATTGTAGGAACTTTGATGCTGATTTGCCTTTGAAATTGTAGGAACTTTGATGCTGCTTTGTCCTTTTTGCTTTTGAATGCTTTTGAAAAAGACAAACTTTTGTATATTTTAAATCATCTACAAGATGATAAATACTTAATTATGAAATATACAAGATTATGAGCAACTTTGAGGAGCAATTGTTGACCAAAACAGATGACAAAGAAGCTCTCTTCAAAGACTCATCGACCGGCTTAAAAAGGGGCTCTCTCTCCATCAATGAATATGTTCGAAAATTCAAATTCATATGTGACACTCTTGCTGCCATCAATAAACCAGTTTGAGAAGCTGAAAAAGTATTTCGACTATCCCGTGGCCTTGGACCAAATACCAAGATTTTTGTTGGAGTATATGGCTCTTATCGAGTAGAACATATGTATACCGGGAAAGCAGGTTGAAGTCGAAGCGGAGCGCACTTAATGGAACGGAGCGAAACGACGACATCAACTTGCCTTGAGGCTTGTAATTAATTGTTAGTTTGCCAAGAACGCTTAATAGTTTAGCGATGCCCCCGCAATATGGTACATGGATATTTTTTGATTTTTCTAATATTTTGTACGAGATAGGGTTAGTATATATTATTTTTATATAGTGAAATATAGCCAGTTCGCTTCCTCTAGAATAGGCTTACTATCGAACCACATAAACCTGTGTGTTTTCCTTCTTGCTATCTCTTTTTCATTCCGCACAATCCATCATTATTGATGCACGTAACACAACAATTTTTGCGTGGCGATGCTCATAAAGCCACGATATCCTTCTTTTAACCAGTTTGTTCTTTCCTTGCACAATTATGACCAAATGTTAGCATCAAGAAATGAAGAAGAAAAGAGGAAGATACACCCGAAGCACTAGCTGCCCTTACATTTCAAGATTGAAACGATGTCGGATTGCATCTTCAAACGTTAATTATATATGGATCTTTCAACATTCCCCGCCAATATCTTACAAGCATGTTTGGTTGTACTTACATATTACTTTTTTAGAAAGTAAGATAAAAGTAATTCTTGAAAATCGTGTTCGTTAAAATAAACAATTTAAAAGTAACTTTAATTTAGTTTTAAGCACGGTGAAACATACTCATAAGTAGGATAGATTTTGTGGGACAAGTACGGGAAAGTGCATCTTTACGATACATTATTTTTGCTTTAAGTAGAAGTCAATGTCGATCATACACAATAGTACAATACCTAACTCCTCCAACTCAAATGGATTTTGGGTTTTGGCTGTTTTAGGTACCAAAAATCCATCAAAGAAAGGGTTTGTGGTCAAAGTTGGCACCTACTTCCTATGTATTTTGTATGAATTAGGGGTCGATATCAGACGACATTGTTAGCTATTGTGCTTGTGCCAAGCAAGGACAATGGTCGAGGACTAGCTTGTGGAGTTGAACTAGTTGACTTCTCGGTTCGTCTTGTCGTGGACAGTATAATGTGATTTAGAACTTTGGAGAATTTTTAGAAGTGACCAAAAGTAAAAGGTAGATTGAAATTTTGAAAAAAAAAAAAAATTAAATGTAAAATGTAAAATATATTATTTTACAAAAATTGCCCACTATTTAGTGTAGTTCAGGTTTCACGGTACTTGAGACTTATACAATAGTTTACAAGAGAAGCTATCCAATTGGATGTTACAATCACATAATAAAATGCAATTATACACAAGATAATGCCCAAATCAACTTATAGTCAAAAATATATTTCACTTTTATGATACTCGAGAAATTAACTAAGTGACTCCGTGTCAACTTGGCAAAAATATACAAGACCCGACCCAATCCGTTTAGGCAAATTTGTTTGCCACACTGACGACGCCGGGGCAACGCCTTTAACTGTGGATCGACGACCGCCCGGTCGAGTTTATCTGCATGTTTAAAGGGTATATTTGGAATCTCGAAACCAATATCTAATGAATGAGAAATTACGAAAAAGGACAAAATTGGGTCAAATATTTGACCATGCGATCGCACAAGTATGTAAACCTGCGATCGCAATATGGCTAAAATTTTAGCAGAATGTAATTTGGTCCTTCCATGCGATCGCAGGAGGCAAAGCCTTGCGATCGCATGGTTATTCTGGATGAAGATCTGTTTCTATTTTTGTACCTTGCGATCGCAGCTTGGTTAAACCATGCGATCGCATGGGTTTTGCGTGAAGACATATCCTTTTGAAGTGTTGCGATTTGGTTTAATACCTTTTCGTTTCCAACTAATCTTCTACTTTTTATCATTAAACTAAATCTAGACAAAGAAATTCAATTATTCCAAAAACAAAATAAGTCGAGTCATTTCAAATTGGAGAACTTTTTTTTTTAAACTAAAACGAAAATCAATTTTTGACATTCAGCCCAAAAAAAAAAAAAAAAATTGCAAAAAAAAAAAATTCCTCTCTTGGAGGAACAACTATCTCGAAATTGGCTGGTAGTTTTGCCGATTTTTGTTCACTAACAAATGGGTTACCAATTTATTTTGGCTCGGTGTCCTACAAATTACAATCGTGAAATAATATTTTACCCATTTGTCCTTTTAACTATTTTTGCAATAGAGAACAAAGTTCTAAGAGGAGAGAAATAGGTTCGAATGGGTGACAAATATTGGATCAGTAGCAAAGGTCGTGCAGCAGTGGGCGATGGTGGAGTGTTGCTCAAGATTTATTGTTTCTTTGGAGTGCCATGGTTGTAGTGTTGAGGAGAGAGTATAAATTTTGCAAAAGTGTCTATGCCGATTTGTAATTATGAAAATTTTTAAATCTCATTTGGGATATTTGATTGGATTTTAATTAATTATTTGATGGTACTTTCATCATATTAAAAATTAAATAGCCATTTGATCAAATCTTATCAAAAGTCACCATATTTTAAAATAGATATTTTCTATAATTTCTTCTAGAACGTTGTAATTCCCACTTTTGTTGAATTAAATTAAACTACCTAAGTATTTTACAATTATTTTATTAACTATGTGCATACAACAATAGAGAGTGATGTCATCCCACTTAATTCTTTACGTAATCCATCCACAACTATGATTTACCTACTCAACGCGTTTTCTCCAATATTTTCTACATACTTCACAATTAAGATAAACTCTAAATAAGTCAAAAGACATACTTATTTTTTTAGAAACAAGTTCATCTAAACATCTCTTAAATTATCAAATGCTTGAATATATTGAATATCAAAAAATTGCTTAAAGAGACATTTGTTTCATTAAGTTATGATTACATTTTGTGAATATATGTTCCAAGTATTAACGAGTCGAACTCCTAAAAGCACAACAATATTATTATATTATAATTTCATTCATTGATGCGTCGAAAAGCTCAAGTCACCAACCAGAGCTCATTATTAACTCAGAATTTATGTGAGACTAATGTTATTCATCACCGATTTAGGTGACAATAGACTAATTCATTGTTTAATACGTTAAAATGCATCACAACTAACAGTGAATCACAAAGCCCACTGCTACCTAGAATGGTGTCATCACCAATGGTGATGAACAACATTACTCTTAAAAATTGAACTTTTTTTGGCAATCCATTGAAAATAAATTAATTTTACGATCCTTACATTATATTAATTCTTAGTCTTGTCCAATACATTTTGACTGCACTAGTATTTTATCACAAAGTCGCCGCTTCTATAATCAAGACAAGCTATTACTTCGATGTAGATGTCAATAAAACTCTACAATACTAGACAATAACCAAATTATTGTTCAACCAGTTAATCTAAAAGCTTTAGCTCTTAAAAAGGACCACATATATAACATATGAATATTATCTTCAACACTCTGGCATGCACAATTTTTAAATAAGTGGGTACACAACTTGAACTCAAGACATTTATCTACACTAATATCATGTTAAACCAATTAATCTAAAAATTTAAACAGTTAAAAAAAACCACGTATATAACATTTAAATATTATCTTCAACAACCATCATCAACAACAATTTCAATTCAATACCTATCTTTTGATTCAGTTTTCTAGATTCTTCATTTAGTTTAAGATAAATTAAAATTGGGTCTATTTATTTGGTATAGATTCTGGAACCAATCATTCTCAACCCATAAATTCTAAATTATGGCACCAATGTGGGCAAGTTGGCAATGAAGACCCCACAACACTAGCAAAAAAGTGTGAGGCCTAATTAAAAGAAGCCATAAACCTTTGTGATAAGTACTAGCACTAACAATCCTATCACCAGCAGCTTGCACTAACTTGTAATCATTCACTTCATTTAAAACCCATAAATGGCATATCATACACACAATTCCAACCACCATAGACAACCAAAAACATGTGGAGAATAATGGCAACTGTGAGAAGAAACCTTGGAAACATGAAGAAAAGATCACGGGTCGCAGACGAGAACATCTTTCACAATCTGGATGAGTTTCCGCCGGTCAATATAGAAAGAAGAAGATCTGGAGGAGGATGGCGTAGTAATGGTCTTGCAGCTGTTCTGTATTGCATTATACGAGCTCCATTCTCACTGATTTCATGTCTATCGGATCCTCCCATGAATGGCACCGACGGCTTGTGGATGTCTGCAGAGCTGCCACAGATTTCAGAGGTCAATCATCTCATGGTTAGAGACAGCATGCGCTATGCCATTTTGATGTGAAAAATACTGTAAGAAAACCATGCAAGCATGGTTCAGGAATAGATGCTTGATGCATTCTTGCTGGTTTCCAGTTTTCTACTTATATGTTTCACATATCCACATATATAGGGGATTAGGCATGGTCATCATAATCAGATCTCTCCCTCCACACACACACACACACACACACACACACACACAGTGCAAAAGGCTGATAAGAAAATATGAGATGCTTGTTGGACGGAAATAGTCCAACCTAATGAAAATTAAGATAATCGAATGCCTGATTTTGCAAACATTTGTGTTGTAATAAAAGAACTTCTAAGTCAAATAGCTGATTACTACAGCAACAATCAACACAAACAAAGTATTTTTTACAATAACAAATATGAGCTCAAGTCGACTACTTGAATACGCTATATAAAGTAACTCACATATTCTCTTTGTAAATATTCTCAAAATAGGTAACTTGAGCACTTTAGGTCATTTCCTTCCATAAACACGTATTGATAAAAGATTAAAAGAATATAGTTACTAATGTCAATAAATTGAGCACATAAAACACATTATAGATACTTTTGACAATGGAAGTGGTTTTCCCGATACAACGGGTGGGATGGACCTCATCTATCGAGTGATTTGGTTGTTCTTCTTCTTCATCTCCGTAGGTCAACAAAACAGATGCCGGTTAGTGTCACGGCCGCCAGAAAGGTGGTGATAGCCAATGCAACTCCGAGGGAAAAGTCAGATATTATATATGTGAGGAAATGTAAGTGAGAGGTTTAAAGGAGGTACATATTGGTAAATGTATGAAGAAAACTGTAAATAGGAAGGATGTCTAGGAAAAAATTTCCTTTGTTTTTTTCTCTAACTCTTCGTTGGCTAGTACTGGCACATAGAAATTGTGCCTGGTGCCATCTCAAGAACTTGTCGTTGTAGTTGCTATTACTTACAAGAACTTGTTCCTCAAGTCACATCTTGTTTGTCGAGCTACTGTCGTGTTTGTATGATCTTGGTAGTTGATGATGGGGAGAGTTGAACCTTTCTTATAGCACTTGAGCCGCTCTCCTACCAGGTCTTCTAGGTCATTCTTTTGTCATCCTCATTGAGTCCTGAATAGGCTTGAGTGATTCAGGGCATTCACTTCAACCCTTGTACATGTATTGCGGCCGAGAGCGATCTTGGCCATAAGTCGTAGAAATCTCCCTAGTAACATTTTCATTGAGCTCCCTCCATGCCATATCATCATGTTGAGGCCCATGCATTGCCACACAGCACGCTTTAAATAATAGGTATAGTTGCCTCAGGTCTAAGCTATGCAGTAATGCCTGGTCGGACTTGATGCTAAAAATGCAGTTCACCATGTGCAGGTTGCGGTGATTCTTGTATTGTGGTGGCAGTCCACTAACTTTGTATGAGAAGGCTTTCTCTGGTCATTGCTTTTATTCTGTGCATCAGATAGCTTAAGACCACAAAGACTAATCCAATGAAAGTTTTGCTTATGTCATCACTTCATCTCTACGCGTCGAACAGCTTACGAGCAGCAGGATTTTTACAAGAAAAGGCTTATTTATGTCTTTGCTTTTGGTCAACTTGACAGATGGCTTTGAGCTTTCGGCTTTCTTATGTCCTTGCCTGCCTTGAACTTTTGTCTGCATGTCAGACATCTTACAAGGAGCAACACTTCTGCAAGAAAAGGCTATTCACTGAACTGCAAAACTTAAATAATCGAAGCTTGCTCGCTTATGTCAGTTGCTTTTGCTCAACTTTCATTCTCCAAGCCGCAAACACTTAAACAAGTTTCATTGACTTGTATACTTTACTTAGGCTTTGCTCAAACTCGATCTTTTCTTGGCCCCAGATTTCCATGAACTCGTCTTCCATTCTTCATCATTGCTACAATAACTTGTTTCTTCCCTTACATAAAGAAACTTGTGCTATGTTGGATAAAGGGAAAATGTTACTTTTCATATCTGAACTCTTGCAAAGTATATTTTGGCCTTCACAATTTCAAATCTGCTCTAGTAATTTCCTTCAAACTCTCCACAATCATGAGTCAATCACATGATTATGCATCAGTTACTATGTTTTGGTATCATCAAAACTAAAGGTGAAAGATTTGGCTAACAAACTTGATGCAGTCATTACAATTTTGGAGCAACATCTTACAGATATATATACCACAAAAATATATATATAGTTAAAGAGAAAAGAGACAATTTCATGTGTCATGATGAACAAAGCATGTGAATTCTTATCAAAGAAACATATATCATTAAAGACTACTTTTCCAATGAAAAGGTGCCAGTTGTGCTACAATCAAAACCAAAGGGTCAAGACTGAAGGTTGGCGAAGATTGATAGACAGAGACTACACATACATACATACATACATACATACATACAAACATAAATAAATGCATATACTATTTCATGAAGATAATTACAAAAAAAGAAAAAAATGCAAGATAACATACTTTGATACACAATTCGAGATCTTAAGTATTCCCATAACTGCTTTCTCTCAGATGCTTGAGCACAGCTTTCTCACCTGTTAAGTACTCCACGAGACCTGTCAAATTATGATAAAAATGAGTTAAGCCACAGGGAAAAGTCAGTCTTTTGATAAAATAACATGTATAATTTTCATTTCAACTCCTAGACTAAGTCTATAACAGCCAGGCAATATCATAATCATACACAGTGTTCCAAAAAGTAACGTTATATAGGTAAAATCATTAGAACCATAGGTTACGTCACGACATATAAAGGAGTAAAGGCATTACTTTTATAATTAATCATATAAAGGAGTAAAGGCATTACTTTTATAATTAATCAACCTTTAGTTATGATGAACAATTATTAAACAAAAGTAGACATGCAGCATTCAATAGATACCATTGGCATAATTTCTACAATCGTGATGGCCAATTCTAAGGTCAGTTTCCCATCTATCATTGAACTTGCTCGCTGCATCTATGGCATTTAACTCAGAGTATCCGACAAACCAGCATTTTCTCTTGGGTAGTTTCCCTAGCTTCCTCACCAGAACAACTCCTGTCAAATGTCCAATTTCAGAAACATGTATTACTGCAAAGTAGCTATATTGAAAATTTTGATGCAAATACACACCAAGGAAAATGAATTAATTTGCAGATTGTTTTAGCACAATTTTGGTTTTTCTCTTGATTAAGAAATTTGTGACTTGGTAAAATTGTAAGACGAATAAAGTACCTCCCATTTTTCATGCACATGAGATGCAAAAACTAGAAACTTAGCAGGAATCCAATTATCCAGATGCTACTCCATCTGGACTTCTTGATAAATTGGAGAAAGTACTACAACTCAACTTAAAATCTGAAATCAAATTACCAAATTAAAATGCTCCCTCCATCCCATAATACTTTCCTTATTCATCTGTCCTAAATTATAAGACAATTTCTTAGGGCCCGTTTGGGATTTATTTTGGAGCCCAACTTCTGCTTGTCAAACAATCAAAAGTTGTTTTAGGCGTTTGGTAAATTTTTAAAAAGTGATTCTAAAAAAATTTGTATCATCTGGACAGTAGATTTTGAAAAGCAACAAAAAGTAGCTTTTCATATTATGCTTTTAGCTTTTCTATCTATCTATTATTAAAATACCAATTTTGACCTTAATTAATTAAAGTAATTCTTTTTATGTCATTGATTTATTAGTATTTTAATTATAATGCATCTCCACAAATAATAAAAATTTAAATTTAATTGATTTTTGTACAATATTAGTATGTTTTTATTTTTTAATGTTTTAAAATTTTAAGATTTAATAAATATATATTATTTTTATTTTAAAGTAATTATGGTAAATGCATTGCCTTGAAAAAATATTTGATAATATAACAATAATTGTAATAGAAGTAAATATAATTTTTACAATATTACTTATGATAATAATAATACAAAATAATATTATTATAATCAATATCCATTTTATTAATTTTATACAATCACAGCAATAAATTATTTTTTTTACCAAACGCTTAGATACTGATTTTGAAACATACAATAATTATGAAACAAGAGTTTGCCAAACACTTATTTGATTTTTTTCACAACTCATTCGTTCTGATTCTTTCTGCAACACAACATAAACTGATTCTTTTAAAAGCACAGCAATACCAAATCAAGCCTTAGTTTATAATATGTCCTTATTTAATGGGTCTTATTATCAACAAATATGAACTAACATTATATTAATTGTAGGGGTATATTAAAAATATATTATTCCAACTATAATAACTAAATTTTCTTAATCCTGTAAAAATAGAAGTAAGCTTATTTTTATAGGACAGAGTAAGTATTTTCTTGTGAACAACTTCCGAAGCACTGTGAACCTTGAATGTCCTTTAAAGACAGTCAACTAATGATTATTTTCTTCTTCCTGGACAAATATCATATAATTCTTTTACAAATTTACTTGCATAATTGCATGAAATTGAGTTCTCTTTTACAATTTGGAATACTAATGGCCCAAAAGATATTAGCTTCAAAATGACAACGCTGCTATCATATGCTCATCCACAACACGAAGATCAACCCAATCTAAAGGGCCCTGACCATTTGAGTGCTATGTTGCTCGGACTCGGGTACAAGTGTCGGGTACAGATACGTATCTAAGTGTCAGATTCTTCTTTTTCTAAAATCCAATATATGAAAATACGGCTAAAAAGGGTCCAAATTTCGAACACGGGTATGGGATACGTTTTACAAAAAAAAATTAATAGAAATTAATTTAAAATAATATTAAAGTATTTTTAATTTAATTATTAATTTTCATTTTTATTTTTATATTGTAAAATATTTTTTATTTTTGTTATATAGTCTTTAAAATTTCATGGACTTTTTTGCAATTGATAATAAAATTATAGAGATATTTTTGTAATTAAAAAAAATTCAACTAAAACCATAGTCCAACCAAATCCCAATAATTTTTTTGACCCAAAAAGAGCCCCTATTCTATTTTGGCCCAAAAGAGCCCATATTCTATTTAATACCTTTAACCCTAAAAATCAAAACAAAACAAAATGCATTGCGTCTTCTTCTCAGCACTTCTTCTTCTTATCAGCGTCTTCTTCTTCACTCCACAGCATCAAATCAGCCAACAATGGTAACTCAACATTCCCTTGTCTTCATCCTTTCACCTTCCCTTGTCTTTTTCCTTTTCACTGCCGTGTCCACCATTCTCACCAAGGATCCGATCCGTATCCCGTGTCGGTATCCGCGTCGTGTCGTGTCGTGTCGTGTCGACACGGGTACTTTGCCATTTTTGAAGAGTCCGAGTAACATAGTTTGAGTGTCTTTTGTTAAGGAGATACAACCCTAATTAAGCTTGAATGAAAAACTAAATCCTCCATTTGCATTTAAAAGTAAGAAAACTCATTATTCCAAGCAAATCAAGGTTTTAAAGTAATGAGGCTCTAGCTCTGTATGGACCAAGCAAAACCAAACCCAGATACCTAGGTTAGAATAGTGGAAGAAATAATACTCTAATACCAATAAAAACATAGTTATTAGTTCACTTCATAAAGTCTAATAGATAAATCTTGCAGCAATTATGTTACATTTGCAAAATTTCAAAATTCAGCTTGTACAAGAAAATAAATACTATATCCTTTTAGTGGTATCATACAAAGATTTAGCTTGCTACCCGTGCAGAATGTTCTCAAACACTTCACAGTTCACACAAAGCTACAAAGACAAATAAAGATGCTATTTTCCACAGACACTCACACAATTCACCATGTCAGCGCCATTTTGATGCAAAGATATGTTGCATTTACTTCTTCAAGGTTAGGAATTAAAAAAAAATTGTACCAAATTTTAAACAAACAATAGTATTTGACCATCGGCGTCTATATTATAGAATCAATATTATCATCTAAAAATTTGCACCCGTAACTATGCTTTTCTAGTCTTCTACTTTTATGCTGCCGGCAACATACTACATGACTGGCAACAATAAATTATAAAGTATAAGAATCACAACATGTATATTCTGTATCACCGATATCATTATTGAGTGAATATAAACAATCTTTTAACAAATTCTGTCATCAGTTTTGTCCATACTTGCATATTTTTCCTTTCTTCTCTTGGAATCAAAGCAGGTCTAAATCCTAATGTGCTACTACCGACGACTAATCTTGCACTTGAAGCCATACAGGAAATGAATTTCTGATTTCAGTATGTCATCTCTGAGTTATGCAGATGTTCTTGAACAAATGCAACAGTTGCATGCAATAACTCGTTCTGATAAAATTCACTCTTTGGCAGGTTTTTAGCTACAAATGCAACAGTCACTAGCAATAACTCATTCTCAAAATCTTCCTCGCCTTCTTTTATTTGTTAATGCAATGGCTCCCAACTGCTCACGGGTATGTGATCTATATCCTAGTCATATATTGACCAGCATTTTGTTCTTTCCTTCCAATGTATTCTTTTTCCAATAAGCAAATTCAATGCTTCCAAAATTGGATATTCTGCAATTTCTTTATTATCAAAATGAAAAGCTTTGGACTAATATTTTCATGTCAAATAAATATGTTTGCACTGCTTATCCTCTCTCAAACCCCACCAGGTTACATTTTCCTGACAATGAAATATCTTTTCAATCATGTTTTAGTTAATCCATACTAATATTTAGGGTCCCTAAGGAACTCACTCACTTTCAGGTCACGATTTTCTTGTAGCGCTTAGGATTCTTAATGCATCACAAAAATGAAGTTAATGGCACCATTCTTCATTTTCTAATAAATCAAGTTCAATAGTACACTTTGTAAAATTCGATCTAACAATGCCCATGAGTTTTTAATCAACCCAAAAATTAATTTACACCATCAGCATCCCATTACATGAATATATTATTCTAAAATGTTTTGAGAACTTCTATCCCAACTCCCAACTTTGCTTCCTTTTATACAGACTTGTCACTCCGAGATGCTCCCGGGTCATAGACATTAAGGATAGGTTCATGTATTCAAAATAAAGCATAATGTTAAAAATCGCAGATGCATAATGAAAATTCGGGGAAGAGTGCACCAAATTCCCACATAAATTCATCAATTATAGAGCTTGAGACCTAAACAAATTTGAGACATGAATGCAAAGAGATGCCCACACGACAGGGTCAATTTTGCGGTTGAATTGGACGGAAAACCGTGCTATTTGGAGCGTCGCACAGAATATTTCATATTTGTTTCTTCATCTTCAAAATAAAATTCTCTTTCTTCCTCAACAATTTAACATAAGCATGAATCCTAGTAGCCTGTGTAACTCTGTTGGATGCCCACAACTTTGATTATTATTAAGTAAAAGGACTTAAAAGACGATGTAATACAAACGATTAAAGTAGATTGGACGAAATGGACAAGGAATATAGAAATTTTATGTGATTGGCAAGTACCAACCAAGTTAAAAGGGGAAGCTCTTTGCAATGATTGCCATACCATCTGCACTTATTGTCAGACTTAAGGATAAAGTGCTTATCAGACGAATAAAGTATAATGAGGGTGTTAAGACGGGTGTATGGCTACATTAGAATGGATAAACTAAGAAAAGTATGTGTATGCCAACAAGTGGACGTGTCACTAACTGCTAGGCATCCTATGTGTAACTATGGGGGTTGCAGATTTCAGGTGCTTCATAAGAAGCTCCTTGTGTCAAAAGACTGAACTCCGACAATCTCCCAACTACGATAAGAGATTACGTAGAAAAACCACGGCTTTCTAACTTAACTTCTTTTTCCGGTCGTTCCGCTCACGTCAATCGATGGTAGTATAAAAGATATGTAACCCTGCCCAAAATTATTCACATAATGCAGTTTCATATTTCCTGTCTTCATTGAAGTCAAGATTTAAATAATTTAGATGTAGTATCTATGAGTTTCAGCTTTTAGATTAAGTGGTTCAATTATCGAGCACGCAAATGTGCAAAGTTCAAGTCACTACCATCCATTTAATGAAATTGTGCATGTATGAAAAAATAAATGCTGCCTACACATAGTGAGAGAGTGTATTGAAGACTAATATAAATGATATACAAGTGGCTCTCTCTAATAGACTTTTAGATCAAGCTGTCTACCACGGTGTGCAAAAATCAATACCATCTCAGAGAATAAATCTTAAAAATGAGAAGTGTAAGCGCAGTTACAGGATGAACAGAAAAAATTATATAAAGCCAAAATCATTATATAATAAAATCAAGAAAAATGAAAATGTTAAAGGCTCACCAGGTACTTTTCTACCAGATAATGCTGCAACTGCAACTGATATATTTTCAGGATCTTGAGGTTGAAAATCATAAACCAAAGCCTGCAAAATGAAGGGAGTAAAAAATAATCGTCGGCATTAGGCAATATGAAAATCGAAAACCCCGTATATTGTAATGTAAACACTACTAGAATCAAAATGAGAGAAGACTGACAACATCAGCAAGGAAAAATATGGGTTAAGTTGAAAAAATTGATAGAACCTGAGGAGACGTAAAGGGTTTGATAATGACCATATAATGCTGCAAATTCCACCAACTGAGAGAGTAAGCAGTTGATGTAAACAACTGGGCAGGCCCTCTTGTCGCCCTCAGTGGCACCGCTGCTACGTAAACTTCATCTCTGCTGCTTGTGATTGGCGGTGTTAAACTCGTGGCTTTGCAGAAGAAGAAGGCCATCGCGGACGATGAGGATTAAATGATTGGTCGTGGAAGTTTGAAGAATATCAAAAAGGCTATAGGGAATTTTCGTACCCTCATTTATCTTTGGGATATTGGCATAAATGGTCCCTAATTTATGATATTAGTGCGCAAATGGTCCTTAACCTTTCATTTTTTGCAGAATAATCCGTTACCTATCCATTTAAGTGCGCAATTGATCCTATTTCCGGATTCCGTTAAAAATCTGTTAAAAACTATCTATTTAGGTGTGCAAATGGTCCCTCTCACTTTTTTTGTCTTTATTAGTGGGGGTAAAATTGTCAAGTTATATTTTTTTCTTTCTTTCAATTGGTGCAAATGGTCTCTAACCTTTACCTTAGTGTGGAAATAGTCCTTAACTTTTGTTTTTTGGTGCAACAGTCCCTAACATATATGTTTTGGTGCGCAATTGGTCCTTATTTAATAAAAAGACAAAAATATTTTTAGTTTTAATTAAAAAAATTTGTAATTGAATTTCCAACCTTTGCAAAAAGTGAAAATGGGTCGATACTTTAATTTTTTATTAAAAACTAAAAGAAACTAACAAATTAATAATATACTAAATTAGTTTGTATATTTTATGAACTATTATAAAATAACTAAAATTTAAATTCATAATTATTAACAAATGTGTTAATTAAAATAAACAAACAATAGTATTTGACCATGCGTCTATATTATAGAATCAATATTACCATCTAAAATTTGCACCGTAACTATGCTCTTCTAGTCTTCTACTTTTATGCTGCCGGCAACATACTACATGAATTCTGGCAACAATAAATTATAAAGTATAAGAATCACAACATGTATATTCTGTATCACCGATATCATTATTGAGTGAATATAAACAATCTTTTAACAAATTCTGTCATCAGTTTTTGTCCATACTTGCATATTTTTCCTTTCTTCTCTTGGAATCAAAGCAGGTCTAAATCCTAATGTGCTACCCACGACTAATCTTGCACTTGAAGCCATACAGGAAATGAATTTCTGATTTCAGTATGTCATCTCTGAGTTATGCAGATGTTCTTGAACAAATGCAACAGTTGCATGCAATAACTCGTTCTGATAAAATTCACTCTTTGGCAGGTTTTTGCTACAAATGCAACAGTCACTAGCAATAACTCATTCTCAAAATCTTCCTCGCCTTCTTTTATTTGTTAATGCAATGGCTCCCAACTGCTCACGGTATGTGATCTATATCCTAGTCATATATTGACCAGCATTTTGTTCTTTCCTTCCAATGTATTCTTTTTCCAATAAGCAAATTCAATGCTTCCAAAATTGGATATTCTGCAATTTCTTTATTATCAAAATGAAAAGCTTTGGACTAATATTTTCATGTCAAAGAAATATGTTTGCACTGCTTATCCTCTCTCAAACCCCACCAGGTTACATTTTCCTGACAATGAAATATCTTTTCAATCATGTTTTAGTTAATCCATACTAATATTTAGGGTCCCTAAGGAACTCACTCACTTTCAGGTCACGATTTTCTTGTAGGGGGGGGGGGGGGGGGGGGGGGGGGGGGGGGGGGGGGGGGGGGGGGGGGGGGGGGGGGGGGGGGGGGGGGGGGGGGGGGGGGGGGGGGGGGGGGGGGGGGGGGGGGGGGGGGGGGGGGGGGGGGGGGGGGAAAAAAAAAAAAAAAAAAAAAAAAAAAAAAAAAAAAAAAAAAAAAAAAAAAAAAAAAAAAAAAAAAAAAAAAAAAAAAAAAAAAAAAAAAAAAAAAAAAAAAAAAAAAAAAAAAAAAAAAAAAAAAAAAAAAAAAAAAAAAAAAAAAAAAAAAAAAAAAAAAAAAAAAAAAAAAAAAAAAAAAAAAAAAAAAAAAAAAAAAAAAAAAAAAAAAAAAAAAAAAAAAAAAAAAAAAAAAAAAAAAAAAAAAAAAAAAAAAAAAATAAATGATATACAAGTGGCTCTCTCAATAGACTTTTAGATCAAGCTGTCTACCACGGTGTGCAAAATCAATACCATCTCAGAGAATAAATCTTAAAATGAGAAGTGTAAGCGCAGTTACAGGATGAACAGAAAAATTATATAAAGCCAAAATCATTATATAATAAAATCAAGAAAAATGAAAATGTTAAAGGCTCACCAGGTACTTTTCTACCAGATAATGCTGCAACTGCAACTGATATATTTTCAGGATCTTGAGGTTGAAAATCATAAACCAAAGCCTGCAAAATGAAGGGAGTAAAAATAATCGTCGGCATTAGGCAATATGAAAATCGAAAACCCCGTATATTGTAATGTAAACACTACTAGAATCAAAATGAGAGAAGACTGACAACATCAGCAAGGAAAAATATGGGTTAAGTTGAAAAAATTGATAGAACCTGAGGAGACGTAAAGGGTTTGATAATGACCATATAATGCTGCAAATTCCACCAACTGAGAGAGTAAGCAGTTGATGTAAACAACTGGGCAGGCCCTCTTGTCGCCCTCAGTGGCACCGCTGCTACGTAAACTTCATCTCTGCTGCTTGTGATTGGCGGTGTTAAACTCGTGGCTTTGCAGAAGAAGAAGGCCATCGCGGACGATGAGGATTAAATGATTGGTCGTGGAAGTTTGAAGAATATCAAAAGGCTATAGGAATTTTCGTACCCTCATTTATCTTTGGGATATTGGCATAAATGGTCCCTAATTTATGATATTAGTGCGCAAATGGTCCTTAACCTTTCATTTTTGCAGAATAATCCGTTACTATCCATTTAAGTGCGATTGATCCTATTTCCGGATTAGTTAAAAATCATTAAAAGCTATCTATTTAGGTGTGCAATGGTCCTCTCACTTTTTTTGTCTTTATTAGTGGGGTAAAATTGTCGAGTTATATTTTTCTTTCTTTCAATTGGTGCAAATGGTCTCTAACCTTTACCTTAGTGTGGAAATAGTCCTTAACTTTTGTTTTTGGTGCAATGTCCTAACATATATGTTTTGGTGCTAATTGGTCCTTATTTAATAAAAAGACAAAAATATTTTTAGTTTTAATTAAAAAAATTTGTAATTGAATTTCCAACCTTTGCAAAAAGTGAAAATGGGTCGATACTTTAATTTTTTTATTAAAAACTAAAAGAAACTAACAAATTAATAATATACTAAATTAGTTTGTATATTTTATGAACTATTATAAAATAACTAAAATTTAAATTCATAATTATTAACAAATGTGTTAATTAAAATTATTTTATTATTATTAAGTAATCATATTATTTAAAATTCAAACTTTAATTTTATTATTACAACTAGATGTGGCAAAAATGTCTTGGCTCGTGGGCTAGCCGGATAACTCGGACTCTAAGCCAGCTATCCCGATAAAAAAATTAAATAAAAGCGGGCTTATTTGGTCCAAGTATAATTAACTGATGGGCCAATCGGACTAAAGTGGTGACACGATAAAAATATTTTAGCCCAAATCACCCATTCCATTCATCTACCTAACCCCCACTCTCCACACTCTATGCCGAAAATAGGAGAAATTTCTCCTTGTTATCGACACGACAACCGACACCGATTGTCGAAACATGGGAGAAAATTCCCCTGAAATTTCTCGGTTTCATGAAAACCGAGCTCATGACGAGCTCTAGTTTTTGCGTCTCCTAGTTCGACCGATTATGAGGATTTCTCCCCAGTCGTTGATACCACTAATGTGCTACCCCACGACTAATCTTGCACTTGAAGCCATACAGGAAATGAATTTCTGATTTCAGTATGTCATCTCTGAGTTATGCAGATGTTCTTGAACAAATGCAACAGTTGCATGCAATAACTCGTTCTGATAAAATTCACTCTTTGGCAGGTTTTTGCTACAAATGCAACAGTCACTAGCAATAACTCATTCTCAAAATCTTCCTCGCCTTCTTTTATTTGTTAATGCAATGGCTCCCAACTGCTCACGGGTATGTGATCTATATCCTAGTCATATATTGACCAGCATTTTGTTCTTTCCTTCCAATGTATTCTTTTTCCAATAAGCAAATTCAATGCTTCCAAAATTGGATATTCTGCAATTTCTTTATTATCAAAATGAAAAGCTTTGGACTAATATTTTCATGTCAAAGAAATATGTTTGCACTGCTTATCCTCTCTCAAACCCCACCAGGTTACATTTTCCTGACAATGAAATATCTTTTCAATCATGTTTTAGTTAATCCATACTAATATTTAGGGTCCCTAAGGAACTCACTCACTTTCAGGTCACGATTTTCTTGTAGCCCTTAGGATTCTTAATGCATCACAAAAATGAAGTTAATGGCACCATTCTTCATTTTCTAATAAATCAAGTTCAATAGTACACTTTGTAAAATTCGATCTAACAATGCCCATGAGTTTTTAATCAACCCAAAATTAATTTACACCATCAGCATCCCATTACATGAATATATTATTCTAAAATGTTTTGAGAACTTCTATCCCAACTCATAACGTTGCTTCCTTTTATACAGACTTGTCACTCCGAGATGCTCCCGGGTCATAGACATTAAGGATAGGTTCATGTATTCAAAATAAAGCATAATGTTAAAATCGCAGATGCATAATGAAAATTGGGAAGAGTGCACCAAATTCCACATAAATTCGTCAATTATAGAGCTTGAGACCTAAACAAATTTGAGACATGAATGCAAAGAGATGCCCACACGACAGGGTCAATTTTGCGGTTGAATTGGACGGAAAACCGTGCTATTTGGAGCGTCGCACAGAATATTTCATATTTTTTTCTTCATCTTCAAAATAAAATTCTCTTTCTTCATCAACAATTTAACATAAGCATGAATCCTAGTAGCCTATGTAACTCTGTTGGATGCCCACAACTTTGATTATTATTAAGTAAAAGGACTTAAAAGACGATGTAATACAAACGATTAAAGTAGATTGGACGAAATGGACAAGGAATATAGAAATTTTATGTGATTAGCAAGTACCAACCAAGTTAAAAGGGAAGCTCTTTGCAATGATTGCCATACCATCTGCACTTATTGTCAGACTTAAGGATAAAGTGCTTATCAGACGAATAAAGTATAAATGAGGGTGTTAAGACGGGTGTATGGCTATGTTAGAATGGATAAACTAAGAAAAGTATGTGTATGCCAACAAGTGGACGTGTCACTAACTGCTAGGCATCCTATGTGTAACTATGGGGGTTGCAGATTTCGGGTGCTTCATAAGAAGCTCCTTGTGTCAAAAGACTGAACTCCGACAATCTCCCAACTACGATAAGAGATTACGCAGAAAAACCACGGCTTTCTAACTTAACTTCTTTTTCCGGTCGTTCCGCTCTGTCAATCGATGGTAGTATAAAAGATATGTAACCCGCCCAAAATTATTCACATAATGCATTTTCATATTTCCTGTCTTCATTGAAGTCAAGATTTAAATAATTTAGATGTAGTATCTATCGGTTTGACTTTTAGATTAAGTGGTTCAATTATCGAGCACGCAAATGTGCTAAGTTCAAGTCACTACCATCCATTTAATGAAATTGTGCACATATGAAAAAATGAATGCTGCCTACACATAGTGAGAGAGTGTATTGAAGACAAAATATAAATGATATACAAGTGGCTCTCTCTAACAACCTAGACTTTTAGATCAAGCTGTCTACCACGGTGTGCAAAAATCAATACCATCTCAGAGAATAAATCTTAAAAATGAGAAGTGTAAGCGCAGTTACAGGATGAACAGAAAAAAATTATATAAAGCCAAAACCATTATGTAATAAAATCAAGAAAAATGAAAATGTTAAAGGCTCACCAGGTACTTTTCTACCAGATAATGCTGCAACTGCAACTGATATATTTTCAGGATCTTGAGGTTGAAAATCATAAACCAAAGCCTGCAAAATGAAGGGAGTAAAAAATAATCGTCGGCATTAGGCAATATGAAAATCGAAAACCCCGTATATTGTAATGTAAACACTACTAGAATCAAAATGAGAGAAGACTGACAACATCAGCAAGGAAAAATATGGGTTAAGTTGAAAAAATTGATAGAACCTGAGGAGACGTAAAGGGTTTGATAATGACCATATAATGCTGCAAATTCCACCAACTGAGAGAGTAAGCAGTTGATGTAAACAACTGGGCAGGCCCTCTTGTCGCCCTCAGTGGCACCGCTGCTACGTAAACTTCATCTCTGCTGTTTGTGATTGGCGGTGTTAAACTCGTGGCTTTGCAGAAGAAGAAGGCCATCGCGGACGATGAGGATTAAATGATTGGTCGTGGAAGTTTAACTGTTTAAGAACATCAAAAAGGCTACAGGGAATTTTCTTTATTGTTGTACCCTCATTTATCTTTGGGAGATTGGCGTAAATGGTCCTCAACGTACGATATTAGTGCGAAAATGGTCTCTAACCTTTTATTTTTGACAGAATGGTCCCTTACCTATCTATTTAGTTGCGCAATTGGTCATTTTTTACGGATTCTGTTAAAAATCCATTAAAAACCTATCTATTTAGGTGTGCAAATGGTCCATCTCACTTTTTTTGTCTTTATTATTGGAGTAAAATTGTCAAGTTACATTTTTTTTTCTTTCTTTCAATTGGCGCAAATGGTCTATAACATTTACCTTAGTGTGGAAATGGTCCCTAACCTTTGTTTTTTGTACAACAATCCCTAACATATATGTTTTGATGTGCAATTAGTCCTTATTTAATGAAAAAGACAAAAATATCTTTAGTTTTAATTAAAAAAATTTGTAATTGAATTTCCAACATTTGCAAAAAGTGAAAATGGGTTCGATACTTTAATATTTTTATTAAAAATTAAAAGAAACTAAAAAATTGATAATATACTAAATTATTTTGTATATTTTATGAACTATTATAAAATAACTAAAATTTAAATTCATAATTAATAACAAATGTGCTAATTAAAATTATTTTATTATTATTAAGTAATCATATTATTTAAAATTAAGAGCTTAAATTTTAGTTAGTTTATAATAGTTCATAGAATAATATGATTATTTAATAATAATAAAATAATTTTCATTAGCATATTTGTTAATAATTATGAACTTAAATTTTAGTTATTTTATAATAGTTCATAAAATATACGAAATAATTTAGTATATTATCAATTTGTTAGTTTTTTTTAATTTTAATTAAAAAAATAAAATATCGGACTCATTTTTACTTTTTGCAAATGTTAGAAATTCAATTGCAAATTTTTTTAATTAAAACTAATGATATTTTTATCTTTTCATTAAATAATGATCAATTGCGCAACAAAACATATATGTTATGGATTGTTGCGCCAAAAACAAAAGTTATGGACCATTTCCACACTAAGGTAAAGGTTATAGACCATTTGCACCAATTGAAATAAAGAAGAAAAAATGTAACTCGACAATTTTAATTCTCTACTAATGAAGACAAAAAAGTGAGAGGACCATTCTTGCTACCTAAATTAACTGATTTTTAACAGAATGCAAAAAAGCAATTGCGCACCTAAATGGATAGATTAAGGACTATTCTACAAAAAATAAAAGATTAGGGACCATTTGTGCACTAATATTATACGTTAGAGACCATTTGCGTCAATTTCCCTTTATCTTTATAATTAGGGATAATTGCATCAAAGGTCCCCAATCTTTCAAAAACGTTAGGGATATGCCCCTAACCTTAAAAAATAGCACCAAACATCCCCAACGTTTGAAGAAATAGGCATCGTAGGTCCCTCTTGATGATTCTATCCATTTTTTCCGTTAAAAGTCAAATTTAGGCTACGCGCTTTCTTTCTCCAAAAAGGTGAGTGAGAATGGTAAGGGTAAAAATGGCCACTGAAAAATGGTCTCGATTTTCCAACAGAGCTTCAGGTTCTTGTTTAGTGAAGAAAAATGGCCATGAAAAATCTAGTTCCAAATCCAAACACAATTTTGGAGTTTCGAAGTAGATGACATGAATTTCTTCTCACACACTGGGTCGGGTTCCAGGTTCAAGCAACAATAAAGTGGAGTTCATTTAGGAAGATGAAGACCAATATGAAATGAATGAAGTTGTTGACCATGAAGACTTGATCTCAAATGATGCAACTGATGGTATGCTATTTGGAAGTTCTAAGGCCGCCAAGCAATTCATTGAGGAGCTGGAACGGGGTTGATGGTCAAATCGTCATGGTAGTTCAGGTGCTGATAGTTCGCATGAGCACTCTCAAGGGGATTGATGGTCAAATCATCACAGACTCAGAAAAATAAGCCGACATTGATGAAGAAGGGGACGGTAAAGATTTGTTTGATTCTGCTGCCTTGGCAGCTCTTTTGAAAGCTGCAACATTTTTGATGTTTGAGAAACCTCTTCCCACCACCCGAAACCCACTTTCCTTCACCTTCGCCATCGCTATGAGACCGATTTTGGGCCAATCAATTACTATTACCCTCTCAAATCAATACCGGTGTTGATTTTGTCGAAAACTACCCCATCGTCATCGACCCCTTCAATGGCTTTTGCCAGAACGTTTAACCTTCGCCACCGCCACCACCGAAACCCACTTTCCTTCACCTTCGCCATCGCTCTGAGACTCCATTTGGGCCAATCCATTACTATTACCCTCTCAAATCAGTCCCAAAGGTGTTGACTTGTCGAAAACTACCCCTCGTCATCGACCCTTCAATGGCTTTTCTTGTCAGAAGCGTTTAACCTTCGCCGCCGCCACCACCAAACCCACTTTCCTTCACCTCGCCATCGCTCTGAGCACTAATTTTGGGCCAATCATTTTTGAATGTTCCGCGGTACTTGTTGACTGTCATGGCTGCGAAACATGTGGAGAGAAGGGATCGGTGGAGAGTCTGCAGGTCTGAAACATTTTGAATGTTTTGACGCGCGCCTCGGGGAGTTTGTTGTGACGGAGGAGATGATTAAGGTCGGGGAAAGGTTGTTTGGCCCTTACGAGTGGGAGAGATTTAGATTATTACCCCTGCAACTCTAGTCGCATTTTTTGGAGAGAGAAAGCGCGTGTAGTCCAAATCTAAAGTTTAACGGAGAAAATGGACGGAATCTGTCAGAAGGGACCTACGATGCCTATTTCTTCAAACGTTGGAGATGTCTGGTGTTATTTTTTAAGGTTAGGGGTATATCTCTAACGTTTTTGAAAGGTTGAAGACCTTTGATGCAATTATCCCTTATAATTAAAGTATTGTTGAGTGTCACACTTTTTTAATTTCCCCTCATCGCATTCTTATCTTTAGTTTTCTATTAGTAAGAACCTATGAGGGAATTATTGATGTATCGATATCAATTCGGTCCAAGATCTTGGAATTAGAATAATTTTGGCAACGGATCACAAAATATTTGTGAGTCCGCTTTTGAAATTGTTCACTATGCACCTACTCGAATATATGTTTCAACAGACACGAGGATAGATTGATACAATAAAAACTTGTGGTAAAATGCTCACGCAGCAGATAAAGTACATTAATTAGCATATGTGGTCTTTGGCAACAGTTTCGTCTAAAAAATTCGTTAGGAGAGCGTAAAAATAAAATTAAAAATTTACCCCTCATATTTGTAAATAAACAAAAAAAAAAAAAAATCATGAGACAAGTTGACATAATATTTGGATGGAAATAATCATCAGTGGCGAATTATGCTAAGTACGACAAAAAAATGTGGTAGAGATAAGTACGATAATAAGAAAAAAAATTATGATCTTTGGTACAATTAAAAGTACTACATCCAAAAAAAAAAACAAACGTCGTGTTAATATAACTAAACAGGTTAAAAGTCCAACGAGGAGAATTATTTTATAGACGATTTTATCCGAACTATAATTATGTTATATTATTCCCATTGTGTCCTTTTTAGTTTTGATTTAATTGATTAACGCATGTATTCATATATTAATTGTTCCGCTTTTGTTGAAAATATATCAAATGTAACTTACTTTCGAAATAATTAAGTTTATTTAGCAAGTGAAAATGTACTAAGCACATAAATGTATG
Source organism: Forsythia suspensa (assembly GCA_023638005.1). NCBI lineage: Eukaryota > Viridiplantae > Streptophyta > Magnoliopsida > Lamiales > Oleaceae > Forsythia > Forsythia suspensa. The sequence continues at coordinate 968,940 of CM042667.1, forward strand.
TCTATGGGAGAAGTATCAAGTTATATTGATATATTTGGAAGAATCTATAATCCTAAATTATTACATACTCTCCTAACATATTGTAGAAGTCAATTCAAGAAATCAATTGTCAAACTTAAGACATTAGTCGTGTTCATTTCAAATCTAATGGCCACTACTAATGATATCAAATACGTCTCTTCAAGTTTCTATCTTCACATACGCAATTTCAACAGTTTTTTTGTTTAATACCGATTAAATTATACAATAACGGGTGATATAATATTTGAAGAAGCAAAATTTATCAAATCGAGGGATTAAAGTCATTGTTGTACCACCAGCTTAGACAACAATGGCAGCGACATGAATTAGATTCTGTTGGGACAAGAATTAACTACAAAAATTATCAGATTGAGGGGTTAAGGCCAGACTTTAGAATTGTGAGGCCTGAGTTGAAATTTAAAAATTGGAAATCATAGTGTATATTTATTATATTTTTTTCCTCATAAGAGTTTTTTAAAATTAAATCTATAAATTCAAAATTCATCAATAAAACGATAAACAAAATATAATACCCAGCAATAAAGAAAGCTATGCATTTTTTTTTATCATAACCAATTTTTCAATAATTTTATCGGTATATAGATATATTTGAGGAAACAAATTCACTGATGCAAAGTATGATATAAAAAAGAAATGACAAGATCAAGTTTACCTTAATTAATTCAATTGATTCAATTATTACTAAAAAATGTAATAGGTTAACTCATGGAATATATACATTATGTAAACTGAAATAGAATAAGTAAAAGAGAAATATCGCTTACAACTCTAATAACTATGTTGATTCGACGTAATTTGGATTGAAGAGGGAGATTGGTGATCCGAACTTTGAAATGTTTCACTTTTCAAATTAGGGAAAAGATAGATTTTGGAGTTAACTTTTTAATTGTGTAAGAGTTTTTGGTTAGATGTGGACTCGGGTTGTCTTGGATTGATACTTTGAAATAAACAAGAGTAAATATAACATAGTTTTTAAAGATTTGTAGGCTCTCAAATATTTTGGACACGAAGAAATCCGCCTCTTAAGTTCTCTTATAAAGTTAAGTGCGGACTCACAACCTTTATCCACATGTTTCATGAGTAATTCAACGCTTATTATCTATAAAAATATTTACCAAACATACAATAAATTAATTTTAGTCTACTCAAAAGAAATTGCACGATTGTATCAACATATAGTATGAGCACATTTAGTAATTGAAAATAACTAAAGGCGTGTTTGATTGGAAATGGTGGAAAAGAAAAAAAATTCTATGTAAAAAGAAAAATAAAAATCAACAAAATGGTGACAAAATATTTTCCACCAAAAATGGTCAAATTCACGCTTAAATGAGGTGTCTATAAAAATATTTTCTTTTTCTACTTTGTATCAAACAGCCAAAGTAGGAAAATATTTTTTTTCTGATGTGATATTTTTTTTTTCGAATATGATATTTTTCATGAAAAATTGTACAATCAAACGAATCCTAAAGGAAAAAAATGTTACCTATATCAATCACGGGTCATATTAAGGGAAAAAATGTTACCTATATCAATCGAGGGTCATATTATCATATACACACAGGTTCAGGAGAGAGAAAGTGGACCAAATTGTTGAGGCACAATATTTTAAAATTGACACATCTAATTGAAAAGGCGGATTGTTGTACTTAGCTCTTAAACCTACACGGGGTGTCCATTCAAGTATTTTAAATGTGTAAATTATTCTAAAAAAATAACTTTTGAATATAGTAGTCCACTAGCACGATATGGGTCATGCTGAACTGAGTTTTTTGAACTAGATGACTTGACTTAAAGCTTGTTTGACAAAGATTATAAATTTATTTTGATTGTTTTCAGTCGTAATTTTTGACTTTTCAACTTATTTTTAACATAAAAAGTCAACAATTTCAACTCAAATAAACCAATATTGGTCAAATAAACCAAAAATTGGTTTATAAATTAATTTATAATATCTGTCAAACGGGCTCTTAACCTGCAAAATAGTCAGTAAGTATAGTAGATTCAATTTACACCTCTAATTACAATCACTAGCATTTTAATATATCCACTATCCACGATTTGGTGAAAATACACATAGTACACCATTTATTTGGGTACTTATATTGATATTACAATTTTTATTTATTGTACTATTTTTTAATTACATTAATAGTTTTAATTTTATTTTATTGTCATTTATGTTTCCAATTTTCTTTTGTCACATTCTTATCATCGCACTTTAATTAGTACGACTAGTCTCTGATAATGGTTTATGTTCAAATATTTTGTTAGCGTACTTTAAAATGATAGATAATATTCTATCGCACATTTGTATTTGTTGGTTTTTTATTTAAAAATATGATAATCAAATAAGTTATTTTACGCTCTTCTAATAGATTTATTGGAATAAGCGTCGCCGTCATATATACAATATGTGCTAATTAGTGAAATATTGATGATAATAATATAATTAGATAAAGTTTGAATATATATACAATAATGAGTAAAAATTAAAGACTATTATTACAATTAAAAAATAGCACAATAATAAAAAGGCCATGTAGCAATATAACATCCATAATTTGAAGTTGAAAAAACAACTAGCTTCTACTCAAAACTTGCATTTCTCAACTTACGAGTTAAATATCTTCGATGGTACTATACTTTGTCAAATATTTATGGAATGCTATTGTAGTTTGAAATGTTCTTACAATGTCATTGAACTTTTAAAAGTGAATTCCACGTGACATTCCATTTTAAAAATATAATATAACGGAGTGACATATGAAATTTACTTTTGAAAATTCTATAACATTTCAAGAACGTTTTAAAGTACAGACATTTCAAAAACGTTTGACAAAATATAGTGACACTGAAAACATTTAACTATTTGACTTGCACCAATTCCATGTTTCTCACCATATTTTGATGTTAATAAAACCTATTTTATTGTCCATACGATCAACACTCATTCACTCAATTTACAATCATAAGATCAAATTTTCATTGGTGCATAATTCCTACTCACTTTACAAAATCGAATTCAAGACTATATAAGGACCCGTTTGATTTCATTTAAAATTTTGATAAAAAATTAAAGTAAAAATCAACAATTAATTTTAATCGTACATTTAATAGGATTCATAACTTTTTACAATTTTTTAACTACACATTATCACTTCGCTTTTATTAACTTTTACAAAAAAAATATGAATTTAATCAAAATCAAACACATCATAAGTGTCTGTTTGGTGGAATTTAAAAATAGTTTTTTAGGAGATTTTGATAAAAGTTGATTAAATATATAGTTGAAAAATTGATAAAAAATATGGGTCCCATAAAATATATATTGTAAAAATAAATTTAGAAAAAAACGAGTTTAAAAAAAAAAACTCAACCAAAGATGCACTGAAATAATTCATCCAAAAGATTTTATGTTCAATTAATATCCTCAAATTCATCCTAGTGTTATGTACTAATAAGGCAAAAAACTTCCATGGCTATTTATGGTACTTATGTGCGATAGAGTTGACTAGACATTGATGTTGTTAAAATTGTACTAAATTGACCATTTCAATTAGAAAAACCGGGAATTGGTGTAGTATTGTGTGAAAATTTGAAAATTTATAAATTGTTAAAAAATAAAGAATAAAGAATAGTCTGACTCACCCGTAAAATTGGTCGGTTCACCCAAAGTTCTAAAAGTCAGAAACGTGGTTAGCGCAGAAGCCAAATTTCAAGCTTTTTAGGCATATATATGAGACTTAGGCGGGGATGAAGTGTGCAAAAATGTTTTTTTATTTTTAATATTATTTTAAATATTAAAAAAAAGAGAGAAAAAAATATTTTTAACTAAAAAAAAGTGTCAAAAGAGCCTAAGCGTAACTAAGCAAGCCTAGCGTGTTTTTAGTTAAAAATTTAGTTGAACAAAAAAAATGCGCTCAGGACCTAAAGCGAGGCGTGGATGTCAAATTTCGTGCCTAGACACGCTTTTTGGAACACTAAATTTGCCACATACTTTTATTTTTAATTTTTTTGCTTAATGTCCGATTTCTAATATTTGATCGTTTCCAATTTAATTATTTGACTCTTGATTCATTTCTATTTTGAATGGACTTATGGTCGATTTTTGAAAGATAAGTGAATATAGAATGGTAAAATATATAGCAAATAATTTTATTAAATTCTAAATTTTAACACTGAATGTATTATGATTTATGAATAAAATGGTAAAACATAGAAGTCGAAAATAAAATATTTTTTATTTTTAAATATAAATCATATTTAAAACAATAAATGAATACATATATAGGGTCGAAATAAAATATTTAATTTTCGTTCCACCCAATCTGGATACAGTGCAGAATGCCCGTTTCATTGCTATCCTGATAGTTCACTTCTACTTCATAGGTGGAGACTGGAGTTACAAGTAAAAAAAAAGTCAACGACTTGTAACATTTTCAAAAAGAGTTCCAATTGACAATTGATTCAGCAATTTCCCCAATTCTTGTCTCACTCTTTTTTCTTCATTTTTCTCTGCTCAATCTTCATACTCCGTCTCCCTCTCCATCTCCCTCTTAAGGTATTTTCTCTATAAATACACATTTTCTTCCCCACCTTTTTTTTTCTTTTCTTTTATACAAGTGAAAGGGATATCCGTAGAAGCTTCCAGCTAGAGGAAATAAACTTGAAAGATCCCATAAGTCAAAATTGGCTGATAGCAGACTGAGAAATCAAGAAAATTAATGAAAGGGGTGAAAAAGGGATGAGAAAGAAAGAAGGTTACGTTTATTGAGTTTTGTTTGTTGGGTTGCTATCAATTTGCAGGGAAATATTGTGGACTGGGAAAAGTGACGTGGGCTTTTGATGAACCCTGTCTTCTTTCACTGTAAGTAGTCCACACTGAAATGGGAGTCCTTTATATCTGAAAAGAATTTATTGGTTTTATTTGTAATTTATACTCATTTTATTGGGATTCATATCTTCATGTTAATATTAGGATTATTATAGTTTTTCTTTAGTCAGTTGGTTTGACTTGGGTCTTGTGTTTACTGCTCTAAATCTTTCCAGAAGTTCTCGTTTTGCTTTGCAGAAATATTACATGTATGTAGAATGCTAGGTGAAAATGGTTATATAGGATATGCTATATTAAAAGATTCTGCAGTTCCTAAAAATTTATCGAAAGTGGTGCAGAAAGTCTTAGTGTTGTAAGGAGCCTTAGAGTAAGTTATGTGGCATGTAATTATGGCCTTGGAATTCGAATTCACGAAAACCAATTTAAATTTAAATAAAATCATTTCCAAGGAAAATGTGTTGGATCTAATAGATGAACTTGTGTAGCCTCTCTACGTCCGTGCTCAAGTAGACATTTAGCACCCTGGTGCTGCAAATTACCAGTAAACTATTGCTACACTACTAATGAGAAATGACACTTTGATGTACCCCTTTGAGTCCTCTTCTCAATTCTCGAGATGGGCACACCAGAGATTGTCTCAGACTTTCAGTTGAATGATGTCAGTTTTGTAATGATGTCCTTAATATGGTTTGCTTTTATTTTATGTCCTAGTTTGCTTTATGTATCTTGTGATGCTCCACTTCCTTAATATGGTAGCTGCCTTTTCATTTTACGGCGACAAGGGCTGAGCTGTCTGTGTCATCCTCCTTCCTTCTTCTGCCCTTATTATTGAAAAACTTCATTCAATGATGGCAGCGACTCTTTGCTAACAAATTCAATGATGCCCTTACTCTCGCTTTGTCATAGTCCACATTAATGCCGGCAAGGAACTAACAAATTCTCTCTCTTTCGACAAACTTTTTGCATCGTTGCAATATCTTCAATACATTTCATAAGTTTCGATAATAGTCTAATTCAAACCACAGACCTTTCATCATCCCATAATACTTATTAACAGATATATTACCTTGCTTGGTGGTTGTGATTTTGGGTCTTTATTGCATATAATTGTGCAACGTCTTGGACCTTAGAATATGTCTGACTAGCAGCCTCTCAAATTTCCCTTGCTGTTGTAAGAAATATGCATGTTTCTCTTGCTTCTGGTTGCATTGCATTCCATAACCAAGGCATGACATGGAATCCTCTTCGCAAACTGTAAATTTTGGATTTTGTTCACTGCATGGCTTAGCTTTCCATTCCGTTTTAGGAATGTTTTCACCATCTGTGACCAGATCAAATATTGCGCTCATTGAGTCTAAATGAGGCTTGCTGAATTTTGTATTCACCTGATGAATGTTGGGAGGCAACAATAGTGGAATCAACATTGCCGGGGTTGATTTCCGAGAGTTATGAAATTTTTTATTCAAGAGGATGATAATTCTGGGACTGAGTTGGTGATTACTTTGTTGGCAATTCTGGCCATTAAGGTTGAGGAAAAACTGGTTGAAATCGTAAGGAAAATCCTAGAGCTACAATACAACGTGAGTGGGCTTTGTATTGTTTGAATAATTTATATAAAGCTCTACAATGGAAAAACGGTCACTAAATGAGAAATCTGCTCTTATAAATCAGGTAACAGATCTTTCAAAAATAGGAAAGTAAGAGAATCAAATACTAACAAATATGTAAAGAAAATTTCAGGTGGAATAAAGGAATATGTACAGATAGGAAAGGATTTGTCAACAATTTCCATTTCTCAACATTAATCAAAGAAAAATCTAATGCTTGTTTTTCACTAAGGAGAATTTATTATTTAAAGCGGTAATTATTCCATGGTTCTTTCTAAGTAGGAATACCGCGAATTACTTTGCTGAGGTTTTCTAATACAAAAAATTTACTGCAATCTATGCTTCTTGATCCATAAAATCCACCAACGAAAAAATTTACCATTAAAATAATTGCTTAAACTCAGAATAATTGCTGGAATTGTGCTTCACTGCTTTAGTCATATTTATCAATGTCTTTTCTGCTTTGAAAACGCTAGAAATGTTTCTTATGCAGTCATTGAATGATTTTTCTCTTTGCAGAGTAATTTCCTCCTATTTGAGTTTTTTCCAGTGACGTGTTGGGTTCTGATCCTTTCTTCCCACAGAAGAGTGAACACATATGCTTGTTTTAGTTTGAAGTATTTATCTAGAACATTGTGGAGTGTCCAGTATGGCAGATGTCAGTCCTAGGACTGATACTTCAACTGATGCTGACACCGAAGATAAGAATTTGAGGGTAATGTCCAAAATGCTTTTCCAATATAATATTAAATAATTATCTGTTTTTGATACGTACTTAAATACTTATGTTTTGCATATTACTCCCGTTACATTAGTGTGATAAGATTGCATTATTTGTTATTGCTTTGATAATAACATTTGATTCTTGTTTAGTTTCAGAACGCCCTCTCGCAGGGTATGATAGCTTCTGATGGCAGTGATAAGTCCAGAGATCAAAAGGTTTTGAAATTTTACTAAATTTCATGCACCTGTATCTTTAATTCTGTGTAGATATATGATCTTGATAGCTTCTTGCAGACGCTCCGCAGGCTCGCTCAAAACCGTGAAGCTGCGAGAAAAAGCCGTTTAAGAAAAAAAGTAGGTTATCGTGTTGTGCACATTATTTACCTGCCATTGTTTTGCTTCAAATGCTGGTTACCATGTGTAAATGCATGTTGTCAAATTCTACTTCGAAAATCATATGTGCGTACACATTTTTAAAGTTTTTGTTATATCATGGTTGAACTGCCGAACTAGCTGCTCTAACATCCATTGCATGATAGGTAGGTTTTAGAAATTATTGCAGTGCTATAAGAACCGGAACGAGCGGCCGGTTCGGTATGGAAACTGGCGATCCAGCCCGGTTAGCTATGGTGGACTGGTTCACAGTCTAACCGGTCATAGCTTGCCAGAAACTGACCAGGTTGCTGTAAAAATTGGCGGCTCATAAAACATACTCCCACAATGCTTGTGGGCTCCTGGGCCATTTTGAGTAATAACCACAGTTCCTTCCCACCGAGCCAGCACTAGTTTGATGACTGCAATATCCTCCAAAACATACATACCTGATTACTAAAATTTTTATTCAGAGCATATTTGGCTAAGTTTTTTTTTTTAAACTCTTTTTTTTCCAAACTCATTTTTAACCACATATTTTATGGATCCCACAACTTTTATCAATTTCTCAACTACACATTTAATTAACTTTTATCAAAAACTCTTAAAAACTACTTTTAAACTACACCAAACAAGCACTTAGGTAAGTATTTCAATTTTTATACCTTAGAAAATAGAAAGAAATTCTTAATTAATTAAAAGTACTTTCAGTTGGCACCTAAGAAAAAATTCATGAATCATGACTTCTATAATCAATGTTAAACAGTTAAAAAATTTTGGTTTGTTCCAAAAGGCAAAAAAACTTAAGTAAAGTACATAGTAACATGTTTCAAAGGTTTGAACTTATATCTTTTATAAGATTATTTAAAATTTTGTTAGAGAATACTCTATGTTAATAACTATAATTTTGTTTTGTCGTTTATCTATATGCATCCTTAAATTTGATATGCAAATCATTAATATAATTTGTAATGGAAACATGACATGAATTCATAGAATTCTGACGATCTTGATAAATTGATGTCGATAAATATTGTATACATTGGAGGAAAAGGAGTGGTGCCATTGATTTTGTAAGTTGATTATGACAAATAATAGACATGGGGGAAAAGGAAATTAGAAAGAGAGGAGCCAGGGAATGAGACAATATGATATATATTGGAATATATACTACCAATCTGTCTCGTCTCATGTCATGGAACTGCATTACAAAAGGCAAAATAAATGAAAAATTAAGTAATAATTAGACATGTCTATAATATACCAATGGAACATTGTAGAAGAAAAATTAATATGTATGTTTTCGATTTGATTTGGAGAAAAACAAAAGAGAGAATACTTACACATTTTCTTCTTACCGCAAAAGTGCAACTATATTACTTTTCTTTTGGCATACCTTACTTTTTAAACTTACAGTTATATTTATGCATAATCTTCTGTTTAAAAACATAATTTGTATTTGTAGTTCGATTAGTAATGTTTCAAAAGAAAGTAGACATACGACGTACAAAAGGTTCACACCCTTCTTTTTCTCTAAAGATAGGGTGTCCTAATCATCCAAATGCCATTCCATCTCCGTTATCAATTGAGCCCAACGTCCTGACCTGGTTGATGGGCCGGTTGGGTCTGATCATTGAAATTATTGTAATGTGGCTTAAACAACTTCCACAATCCTGTTAGAATATGTATACTGTAAAAGTTATATTGGTATTTTTGTTATAGTAGGATATTTTTCAAAATCAACATATAAATATGTGTGATTATGTCTCTGAAAATAGATTTGGTTCTATATATAGTTTATTAATTTATTTGTGTAAAATCTAATAGTGAAAGAACTTATAATTTTTTTTTTTTTAAATTATAAATTCTGCCGGTATTATGGGCCATCTAATTTCTTTCTAAAGTTCATTAATACCACCCACACCCAACTTCAAGCACTTTATCCAACATTTGAACCCATGTTACATCTTAATGGCTTGATGTCCCAACTGGGTCCAGTGACTATCATCTAAGGATTTGGGTAAGGGGCAAAATACTGATGAAACCTAGAGGCAACCATTCAGCAAAGGTTCAAAATGACTCACAACCCCACCAACCGACCACCAACCCATGTACACGCAAATTGATACACGGATGGAAAATCTTGGGTTTAATTATCTATTGGGGCTAATCTATCAGCTGGATTTTACCCATTCACTTTTCATTTAAAATTTACGATGCTGGTGTTTTTCATCACCATATGCATTTTAAACTTTTTCAATGCTGAAATCTCTCCTCTCTGTCCCCCCTCCTCCTCAATTGGTATGTGGATTATTGTATTGTATAAAAAATAGTAGAAAGGGAACCTTGTTAAGCCTAACTTTATTAAGGATAATGTTTCTTCTTTGTCCACCTCCTGTCTATCTGTTTCCTATATAGTGTGTCACCAATGTTATTTGAGAGGACATATAGCTTTTGAGTGCCCTCTTGTAATTTGTATGAGAACATGGTTATACACTCTAGTGGCTTTGGACAAACTTTGCTACACGTTTTTTAAGGAAATTGTCCACTTCTATGATTTTCTTGGTAAACTCACCCTATTGCCTATTGCCTACTAATAAGCGTCATGTTGCTTAAGCCCAAGCCTGTTTTGACCATATTCTTGATTTTTATAATTGCTTTAAATAATGAAAATTATAAGCCATTCGCTTGATGTCTAATCGCTTGGAATTAATGCCTATTTACTTTGACTAGATGTGCCATTTAAATGTAAGCCTTGTTTTCAATGTAGCAGACTTGTTTCCTTAAAAGAGTCAATTCGAGCCTCCGGTGTTGCCTTCTTTTTTGCTATAGGAGAGTCCTTTATTCCAATTTCTAGTGTTCCTTTGTTTTTGCAGAGGTAGCTGATGTCATTTTGGATATTTTGGACGATCTGTACATTGTGTTGCCATTAGGTGGTTAGCGTTGATACTTAGTTCGAAGAAATGATCATCCCCATTGGAAATATCTTTGCAGTTCATCCAGCCGAAGTCGATTCTTCCAAGCTGGGGGAAATGATCGAGCATGTGATGGAATTGGAAATGGAAACATGCCAGAAATACACATTGAACTAGAACTGAGAAATAGATTGTGATTTCTTTGATTTTATTTGATTCTTTCCATAATTATTAGGTTTAAGTCCAAAAAATTTCGTTTATGTTATTTTGTAAACTTTCTACTTTTAAGAGGAATTATGTATCTAGACAAGGAAAGAAGAATCTAATCTAGCTATCCTACAACTATACAATTAGATCCTAACAGCTAGAATCCAAATGAGAAATATAGCCTAGCTATATATACATAGAAATACAAAATGGAAGGAATTAGCTAGAATGCTGATTCCATAACAAGTATTCTCCACATCTAATAATACAAGGATGCATAAATCACTATTTTCATTTCTACTAAAGTTGCACCAGAATTCTCTAGTTGATACAGTAATGACTTAAGCAGAGGCGTAGAATCATCTGCCTTCCTCCAATTGCTAGTGGCCAAGCAAAATTCAGACCTCCCAGAATGGAATCCTCACCTACATACCATTGTGTGAATTAGAGCAAGAAAGGAAATCCCAATACGAATTTCCAAGGGTTTCTGAGGAAACCTTGCACAGTTCTTTTGGAATCTCAACCATTTGAGTCCAAACCAACTTGCTTATACTACCCTATTCCATAAGAAAGATTGTCGCACGGTAAACCTCAAAAGCATTTTCTTTTCAGAATCAAGTCAATCCTCCCCTCTCCTAAACCACCTCTACTTTTTCTTTGAAATCCCTAGTTACCAAATGGTTTTTCTTTATCCACCCTCCTACCCGCTGGCAGGGCTTCCTAGTAAATGTCTCTTATGAGTTTCTCGAAAATGGCAACAACCTTACTTGGCATCCTGAAGGACAACATATAATTGATGAAAATACTGACAAAACTGACTGGATAACAAATAATTTTCCCCCTCTCTAGAGAAACCCTATCTCCACCCATCCAATGTTTAACATTTTACCATATGCATTGGTAAAGTTGAAATTCTATGGGAAATTTTAGAGCCTTAATCTGCATTCTAGCATGTCTTCTCAAGAGATGCTGGTATAATAAAACTAATGTGTCATTTGACAATGTCATCAACCTATCTTATATTTATGTGTTCTGTTTTTCTATTTTCGCTTCAGGCTTATGTCCAACAGTTAGAAAGCAGCAGAATGAAGTTGACACAACTTGAGCAGGAGCTCCAACGAGCTAGACAACAGGTTCTGTTCTGTCTTGTTACTGTATATTTGATTTTCCCTTGAATATCCTATTTCTAGTAAGTCTTTGTTGTTTCTCTAGTTAGTGAATACATTTTCTTTGCTGAAGGGCATATTTATTTCAAGCTCAGGAGATCAAGCTCAGTCTGTGGGAGGAAATGGTACAGTTATCATCTTTTGGGACTATTAATTTCATATGAAATGGTTTTGTTGCTCAAAACAGGTATAAAATTATGTTCCATTGTAAAATTTTGATTTGCCAAAAGAAAGAGAAGAAAGCTGCAAGAGGGTTGTAAAGTGGGAAAGGCATTGTATGAGGTAGTAACGGAGGACTGGGAGCATGAAGAGGTTCAGGAAATGGTTAGAGGTACCTTCAGGCCTGGTGATTGAATAGCTATTGAAATTGAGCACTGAGTTTAGAAGGGAGTAGGAAGTTTCAGAGAGGGGACATCCTTCTCTTAAACTTGCTATGGATGAAGAGTTTGATGGTGATATATATCAAACTCCAGAACTGGAGGAAAGGAGTTGAACTCTAACAATTTAGATCAAAGTTGTGAGGGGCACCTATTCTTGGAGGTGCTTTAAGGTCTTGTTTTTGCTCTTTTTGGCGTGATCTTAGTGAATGTTAAACATTAGATGATCTGATGAAAAGCTGTGTGGGTCAGCTTTTCTGAAGCTTCATGTATAAATTTCACTTTTCTTTGCCCCGATATTTATGAATCTTTATTTGAAAGAATGGTTGGGAATGAACAGTGAATATGTTAAAATGTATAAAACATATTAGCTCTATTGAAAGTCAAAATGATAAGCAGGTCATATTGCTAAGGACCCATGCTATCAATTCCTCATAGTAATTGATTTTTTCAAATTTTTAGAATTGATAAAGTAAGCTACTTTAGTGGAAATATAATTAAATATGTGTATTACTCAGAAGTCAGAATGAAGAGGGAGAGAAAAATGAGTCTGGTGAAAAAAAGCAAAGGTGTCATGGTTTTCAGTAGAATAACAAGTAAGATATGAAAATGAACATGACAGTGACTCTCGTGAATATCAAGGTGTAAAGCATATATCCATTTAGTTGATGGAGCAGGATTGTCAAACTTGACCTAGGGCTATCCTTTGCCTGAAGAGCTAAGTTACTAGAATGTTCTTGAGGAGTTATGTAAATACAGAAAACATTTTAAGCCTTTGCTGAATCAGGTTTCTGTGCTTTAAGGATCTGATTTGTGAGTTCAGTTTCTTTCCCCTCCCATTATAACGATGAACTATGGCAAAAGGGCGAACATAAAAATTGATGGGGAATAGGAATTAAGTTAAAGTCCAGAGAACAGTCTTCGTGCTTCCCGTATTCTTAAATTTAAATATTTCTGATGTTACATTAGCTGCTTGAATTTTGGCTTCCCCATCAAAATATCCTGATATGTACTTGTAATAATTTATGTCAACTTGGGTCCTTTCTTGTAAGTTAAATTCTTTTGTAACCCAACTTGGTAACATAAGTTCATTTTTTTTAACCAAACCTTAATTATTTCAGCTCCTTTGAGTTCCATGGAAGTATGAATTGTAAACCCTATATTTCTAGGTGCTTTGGCCTTTGATGTTGAATATGCACGGTGGCTGGAGGAACATAACCGCCGGGTTAATGAGCTAAGAGGTGCAGTCAATTCACATGCGGGTGATGGTGAGCTTCGCATAATTGTGGACGGCATCTTGGCACACTATGATGATATTTTCAGGATAAAAGGGGATGCTGCAAAGGCTGACGTCTTTCATATTTTATCAGGCATGTGGAAAACACCTGCAGAAAGGTGCTTCCTCTGGCTTGGTGGTTTTCGTTCATCTGAACTTCTTAAGGTGAGGGTCACATTGTTTGTTTCAGTTATTTGCCCACGAGCAACCTTGGGGATTACTTTTTTAGGACGATTCCGTATTCTCTGTCCTCCCTTTCTCTTGGGTATGTCCACATAGAATGTTGTATATATTTAAGTAATATATAGGGGAGATAAATTGTGCTAGTGTAGAATGGTCCATATATATATATAATATGGCTTTTGTGTGTTGATGTTGTGCAGACTAAAAATTCCCAAGGCTCTGATAGGGACAACTTGTGCTAATAGATCCCAAAACTCTGCACCCAATCTTCCTGAAGAACCCTCATTTTACAGGAAACTAAGATCATGTTTGGCTTAGGTTTTTCAAAACTCTTTTTTTCCTGAACACATTTTCAACCACATTTTGTGGACCTATAACTTTTATCAACTTTTCAATCACACATTTATCCAATTTCTTTCAAAATTTCCTAAAAAAACGTAAAAAACTACTTTTAAACTCTACCAAACAGGCACTAAATGTGTTAATGAAATTTTATAATTATTGCATAGAACAAACAATTGTACGAGAACCTGTTCTATCATGTGGTGTGTGAGTGTAACCATTCTTGTTTCCGTTATTTATTTGGATTTCCCTTCTTTCTAGAAAGAAATAACATGCATCAAAGGAAATGTATTTTTCAGCATATCCCAAAACTGTGGTAGAGATGGGAATGAATGTGTACAAGTGTTCATATACAAATACCATATAGTTGATAGATTTGTACTAGTCTTTCAATAATACTGCTTCGCCAAAAACCCAAACTTACTCAAAAACATGTCTATTTCTTTGACTAGTTAAGTTTGGCCCCTTCCGTAGACCCTATGGATCTCCCCTGATAAGAGTGGACTTTGTCGGAAGATTTAGCTTTAGTAGTGTCACTTTTAGCTCATGTCTGTCAAAACTAGAGCGCAACTTATGGCAAGAAATGATTATAGGGAACCATAATTATGTGGGAGATTCATTTGTTTTTCTGCCTTTAGTTGTGCTCGATGTCTGTATGGTTGTTCGCTGTTCTAAGAGAAATTATTAGTAAAATTAAACTTCACTGAAATCCTTTCATGATGCTTATTATGATAGAAGTAGATATGGGTGATGCTTCTCTGTGCTCTACTTGTGTGCTATTTTGGTTCTACGGTGTTCATAACGTTGGATATCAGGATTTTTATGTATTTGCAGGCATTGCATTTTGAGCTCAGTCACTGTATTCAGTTTGAACCAATATGGTCAAAGGGGGGTATAGCTATTGGATTCTCTATGTTGGTGTCAACTGTGCATATTTAATTATATTCCCTGAAAATGATGATGATTTTCTGAAAGAGTAAATTTCTTTGGTTTATATCTTTTTGCTTGTTTGTTTAGCTTTTTCATGGTTACAATAGTTGAGTGCCCACCTTTTGTATGTGTGATATTAGTTTCTAAACTTTGACCTGCCTGGTTGCAGCTTCTTATAAATCAGTTAGAGCCGTTGACTGAGCAGCAGATAATGTCAATAAACAACTTGCAACAGTCATCTCAACAGGCTGAAGACGCATTGTCACAGGGAATGGAAGCATTGCAGCAATCTTTGGCCGAAACATTGGCTGCCTCTCTTGGCCCGTCAACTTCAACAGGAAATGTTGCCAATTACATGGGTCAAATGGCAATGGCTATGGGGAAGTTGGGAACTCTCGAGGGCTTCATTCGTCAGGTTATCTTTTTGCTCTTCCATGCCTTCTGTTTTCTGTTATCAATCCTATCCCCTAGAGGGAAGGAAGCAAGACTCTGTCATGCGTTGTAAATTCAGTACCCATCTCCTTGTTCATTTTATTTCTGCCACCCACCCACCACCACCACACACGCACACAAGAAGGTAATTGAAAACGGGGACAAGACTGTTTTAGAGTATAATAGAGATTGTCTGGGGTTCACAGATGTATTAACTTGTAGATGTGAAAATTCGTGTTGAAGCATATACGACTTTCCATTTATGTTGTGAAAGATTGACCGCTCCAACTCTTTGTTTATGGTGTATAGTAGCATATCTGTTTCCATTGTTACTAGCAAATGATTACCAACCATTTAGTGCTAATCGACGGCAATGATATATCAATTGAACGTGTTATAGTACACGTGTAATATGCATGCACATCTATACTCTCCTTCAGTCAAGCATATGTTATGGTATATGCATTATATCGTGTGTATGTTTTGATTAACGATGATGAAGCCTTACTTGCATTGCAGGCTGACAATTTGCGGCAACAGACTTTGCAACGAATGCATAGTATATTGACAACTCGACAATCAGCTCGTGCTCTACTTGCTATCAATGACTACTTCTCTCGGCTTCGAGCACTTAGCTCTCTTTGGCTTGCCCGTCCCCGCGAGTAACATCCCTGTCTTGCCCAATTGTTAATGGTGTATTCTAGAAATGCAACTTGGTTTGTTTGTTCACATTGTACACTTCGGAGGCAGCCAGGAGTGATCAGACGGTCTCAGTGCGGTGTTCTTCCTCATCATCATTCCTGCAGCTTAATCTCACGTTGTATAACTTTTCTTTTTCAGTTAGTTGAAGTAATTTATTTACTACCAATGTTAATATATTTAGAAAAAGAGAAAAATGGTCGGATCGACAAATATAATTAATCCCGTTAGGTCAAGTGAGATTGTTGTAATCTACTTTTTTATCGACATGAATGTGCACCATAACCGTAGAGTGTACTTTAGTCGAAATTAATTGCAAGCGAAGGTTTGGAATTGTTCGTCGTAAATTTGTGTCAGATATATCGCATCGTTCACTGTCTGTGGTTTCGCTGCGATTTCATATAATAATAAAAGTATTTATGTTTGATTTTCCAAAAAAAAAAAAAAAGAGGGTTTTTCAATGATAGTAATCTGTGTCTAGAAGATTTAAAAATTGAATTTTTCACGATCATTTGAGTTTTTGATTTTCTATAATTTTTTACTGTTTAATCCATCTTCGGGTTATTATTTAATTATGGATTTTTTCCCCCGCTCGTTTTAAAGCTTACAAGTCAGCATACATGTTTGGCAGTGCAAAAATTATTTTTAAATACTTATAAGTTATGGGTTGTGTGAATAATTAGTGTATAGTAATTATATTTTTTTATCTACATATTTCATATGATATACAATATATTAATTATTTATTATTCATATATTTTATAGAATCTCAATTTATAAATATTTAAAAATAATTTTAATACGATCAAACATGCACTTAGAGAGTCTCGAGGTGATAGGTCATGTGACATCATACCTTTCGAGTAGATTTTCTAGTTTTATTGCGCAGAAGTCTCTCTTGGCTCTAAATAATTTAAAGAATTTTCCCTACTATAAGAATATGTGCTTTTATTCACATCTAAGATTATTCTTCGTTACTTTGACTTCAAATGGATGATTTGTATGAAATATGGAGGGACGAGATCTTCAATATTAAGATAAGCGAGAGCTAGATGTAAGTAACGATTCAACTACAATACAAAGTAATACTATTTATTTTATAATGCACTTTTATGTGGTTACATGAAATATACTATTAATATTTAAATATAGATGTATGCTAACATTTGTCTCATGATTGGAATATTTGAGATACGCTATTATTATATTATATTGTTGTACATGTGCATAGTGCATACGTTGAAATACAATTACATATCATATGTGACATATAAGATATATTGCTACATTTATATGCACGAGCATACACATGGATATGAAATGAGTAACCAAGCACAATTTGTAAAAGAAGAGAAATATGATTGTGAATACTCATATATGGTATACGGCAAGAGATGATAATATTAATAAAATAAACAATGAGTATAATGGATTGACCTACGTACTATTTGGTGCCTGTATTGATATATCACTTAAGGCTCTCGATGGTCATAGAGGATAGTCGATGATGAGGTGTTTTAGGGTCTAGCACCCGTATACAGGCGGTGCCGTGATGTCCCTTAGTGGCCTTGAGATTGCAGATCGGCACGCCTAGAACTATATACATAGGTCAGACATGATCTCCTTAGTCTCCTTGTTATTAAACTATTGACGTTTGAGCTAATATGATATATTGTAAAGAGATTTGAGGCCTAAAGAGAGAGAAAAAAAACCACAAAAACAAATAAGACGTAAATTTGAGATCAAGTCAACATAATGAGAAATATGCGAATTTCAAGAATGAAATCATAAAGAAAAATCATGCATATGTTCATGTATAACCTTAGTTATTGAGTTTTTGCTCATATGTTTATGCAATGTAGGTATGACAATGAATATACTAAAGATTGATGCATGCTCGTGGATGACATGACAATTGTATATTGAGTACCTAACTGTTGTTCAATAAACCTATCACTAAGAAAACTTGAAAAAAGTTACGATTAATTCTAAAGGAATTATTTAGATTTTAGAAATATTAAAATATATTTTGTAATTTTAATTCATGGCCATCTTCCGCTCTCTATTTTAAGTAAATATTATATATCAAATTCTAAACTAAACAGTTTTTATCAATTATGTTTAAATTAAATATTAATATAATCATATCAAAATTATATATTATTTTAAGTATATCTATACTGAAGTAAGATAAAAGATTTTAAACTTAAACAATTACTTTGTGTACAATTATACAAAATTATAAAATGATATGAAAATTGTGTTTCGAATGACAACAGAACTATTTGGTGTAGCATTATTTTAAAAATATGGTAGTGAAATTAATTATATGTATAGAAATTAGATAAAAGTTTGACTCGCTACATGAGTTTCTTATTATGATCTACTCAAACATGTTCATTTGACACCTCAATTTTCCTCTGCCACACATCTCTTTTCTTCATTCTAGACTCGTAATGGAAAGAAGGACCGGTACTCTTGCAGCAACTCGTGTGGCTTTGTTGACTGAGTTACTCATGATCAACTAGAAGATACAATTTATCCAATGAAACTTCTTTTCTATGGAGCAGCAACTAAAAGAGAAAAGACTAGCTCCAAATTGTGTTCATTCGTGTAGTTCTTACTCGACTTAATATGTTACAAATTTCAAGTATAATGAGGTGGATTTAAAGATGGAAAGGAACCAAAAAAACCCAATGTAGAACACACTTGGATTGAAAGCAAACATGAACTTTGCCGCCATGCTATTCTTGAGAAATAAAGGAAGGAATAAAGTAATGGATGTACCAATTCTCCATGAGAGGGTTAGGAGCGAAACTATTCTTTTAGCTTAGCTAGATCTCGCTGGTGCCACTTTTACAGTAGGTATGAGGTAGCTGTGTAGATATGGTCGTTTCGTGATCCGACCTCATCAACCTTGCATTTGTCAAATTTCTTGAATGTTCTTTAACCATTGTTTTACTGCTAGTATTGTATCGTAGCTCTTATTCTATCACTTGGATAATTCTTTTTCTCTACAGGACCCTTGTGCAGTAAACTCCCCAAGAATAGTCGTCTGTCGTTGCCCCCTTGGGATGCTAGGATCCAATCAAGATTTGAATAACATAGAGCATTCAACTTCTAGTCTAGTCTAGCAGTTATTTATTTATTACATTATTTGTGATGCAAACAAATGAGCTCATTCCAGTCAGTCTGAGCTCATTAGTTGTGAAGCAAACAAAGTAAGAAAGTAGCTAGCTAGAGAAGTAGGAAGCATTGTGCACATCTTTTAAAGGACTCCTTTTTATTTTTTATTTGAGAAAATGTCCAGCACTATAGTTTATATAGGTAGTAAAAAATTGAACTTCCTATTAGGACCCTCCTCACATGTTTCTCAAGATACCTTCTTATGAAGTTTCGTTATATCATTTATAACTTTTTCTTGTTTATGTGAACAGTTTGACAAATAAACATGCACGTACTTGATTTTGGTCACTACTTGCTACTTCCTATCACAATGGTATGGGATGTCAAGGGTTATTGCTATGTGGCCAACTCGAAGGGGTTGAAGTTCGATTCTTTTCCTAATGTGACATTTGTCTTTTCTAATTTTTTGTTTCGGCACAATCAAAGAAAGAATTCGTTGATACTAACAAAGATATAAGTTTTAATCAATTTTTCGTTAATTTAAGTAATGAATAACTAGTCAGCAACTTAATTACCGATTACAAAAATTGTTTTCACCGCTACTCACAAAAAAGAAAAGAATATATGTCTGTTTTAATTAATAATGCTCTCAAATCTCCTCTCTTCATCTCTCTTCTCTTTTACAAAATCTATCTGTTGAATTTGAATCGTAATCTTATGATCGGATTCCATTGCAGATAAACGGTGTATACTAGTCACGACTGTATGAAGTTTTCTCCGCTACGAAAAAAAAGTACTTAAACGTCCAGTGTGTCACTACGTCTTCAATTTCTCTCATCACAAACTATTTCTTCCAAAATTTGCTGACCGCTTTAATCTATCTCTCTGATTTGATCATCTCACTCAATCTATCATCTCTAAAATCTGTCAACTGCCTCAATTTATCATTATAATAGTACTTACGGTCGGATCGCACTGTAAGAAAACAGTATATTAATTACGATCGTAGAAAATTTTCTTCGCTACTGGAAGAAAATATATATATATATATTCTGTGTGTCTTAGAGTATTCACTCACTCTCTCTCAAACAAAATATTCTGTCAAACGATTTTCTCCTTATTCTACTCACTGTCTCAATCTCAAAATCATAACTACCGCAACTTAAATTGTCATCCCCGTCTATCAAAATTTCATCAAGAACAAAAGGATTTAAATCTCGGTACTCATTCTCATATATTCTACGATCAAATCTCATTACAAAGAAGCGGTATACTAGTTAAAATAACTTTACAAATTTGGTGACCATTAATCTCGAAAATAAATTCGACAATTAAACTAACATATTTTGTAAGTTACAACTGAGATATTATTCCCAATTTTTGTCACGTAAGTTTGGTATTTATTTGGAGTCGATTACTGTTTTCATGAACCGTTAAAATAAAATAGATTACTGGTATCATGTCCTCCTCCTTCGTCTTCTTCTGTACACTCAGTAACAGTGCAACTATTGAACAAGAAAGAGACGAGCGGCAGCAACCATGTCAGACCTTGACGACATAGACCTCGACCCCGAGGACTTCAAGTCCTCAATCCCACTCAAGAAGGTCCCATACGGCGACGTCTTCGAGGCCTCCCGTGCCGGCGATGTTGACCGCCTACGTTACCTTCTCGATTCCGGTGTCAATGTCAACGCTCGCGACCAGTGGGACTCCGTTGCTTTGTACTATGCGTGCTTGGCGGGTCATCTCGACGCCGCCCGAATGCTTCTGGAAAGCGGTGCCATCTGCTCAGAGCACACTTTCGATGGCGACCGCTGCCACTACGCCGCCCTCAATTTGAAAGTCCGGAAATTGCTCAAGGCGTTCGAGGCCCGGCCGCCGCCTCTCGGCCCATTGCAGGCCTCTTTGAGGGACACCTTCTTGGCCTGTAAAGCTAACTCCGCCTACTTGGATCAATTGAATGCCCAATTGCCAACTCCTCTTTTTTCAGGTTTTTGATTTTTGAGTTTTTACTCTATGTAGTCCATTGTAATTCTATTTTTCTTGGTTGAATGATAATTCTATGTTGTTCTCTTCCGACCACCCTTTAATAATGATAGTTACTCACTACATGTAAATAAATGAAAACTCAATGCTTTACAAGAGTTGGATTTATAATGCTTGCTTGGATCAAATTAGATTGTGATAGGAGTTACTGCTTTGGCCTTTGTGAAGGTTTTCGGTTGCCACTTCACAAGACAAAAATATTGTTACGTGTTCTTTGCATCCAAATTAGCTGGATTACATATTCTGCCTTTTGAGATTGTGTGAAGCATGCTATAAACATATAGGAAGGTGCACTTTACATTGATGCTCTGCAATATCTCCATTTGGTAGATGGGCATGATGAATAATTTTTTGTAAAAGTGCGTACTTAGTTGCAAGAATTATGTAGAACTTGAAGTTACTTATTTATGTGTATAAATTTCTTATTCTCTTTGTTTTGCTGCTGTTGGTTAATGCATTGTATTGACAAGGGATTTTGGTTTCATCTAGTTTCTAGTTTGGCCTGCAGTTTTTCTGTCATGAGGGGTTGAATTTGATGGCTGTAGATATTTTGGAAACAAAAGCTCTAAGGTTTATGAAACAATGGAGATTATAGTTGTGACGATACTCTAGACGCATGGGCCACATTCGACACACTTAACCATGTCCTTCTTCTCATAAGTTAATTTTATTTGCTGGAATTCTTATGTGATGATTAAACATGGAATGGTAGGTAATTCATTCAGTGGAGGGATGAGTTCCAACCACTTTCCCCCTGATGTTGTGTTTTATGTTCAAGGAAGACCCATTGAAGCTCATAGAGTCATCTTGAGCGCTCGCTCACCATTCTTCAAGGCTAAATTTGAGACTGACTGGAAGGAAAAAAAGGAAGTCAGATTCTCAAGAGAAAAGCTGTCATATCCTTCTCTTTATAGCCTTATCCACTTCTTCTATTCTGACAGGCTTGAGGTTTCCGTGGATGACATGGAAGATCTTGTAAAAATTTGCAGAGTTTGCAAGTGCCAGTCATTACAAATACTTATGGAGAAAGAATTGATTCATCAAAAGTATGCAGAGTATAAAGCCCTCAAAGATATAGACAACTCTCAGAAGCGGTTTATCCTGCAGGGCCTTTCCCTTCCAGAGCAAGACCGTCTCCCTGCAGCAATGAATCGGATCCTTCAAATCTCTCTTGCCAATTCCTCCATAGGACAAAACCTAGAGAGTAGTGTTGATAATTTAGTATCTCTTGTTGGTTCAATGCAGATGAGTGGTTTTGAAGATGATCTAGCAGATGTTTGTGTGAGGATTGATAAGAAGATATTTCGTTGCCATCAAGTTGTTTTAGCATCAAGATCTGAATACTTCAAAGCAAGATTATCCCATATGAACGATTTTCTTGAAGGGAGCGATCTGCTACTTGGTTATACTCTTCCATGTCTTGAAGAAAATGATCTTAGCATGGAGGCTTTTGAGAAAATGATAGAGTATATGTAAGTATGCCTTTCTTTCGTTCTTTCCATTCTGTCTTTTTTTTTTTTTTTTCCTTTTATATAAACTAACTCTAAACTCGTGCAAAGCATGGTATCTGATCATTTTTTTTTACATGGAACAAGAGAAATTTGGTATTAAGCTTTTATATCTAATTTTTTGAGGACTGATGTAGTTTATGGTAACATGTATAACCTTTTGAAGAGAGAAGAATAATGATTCCACATGTTTGAAGATTAAAAAAAAAAAATTATGTATGAAAATTAATGAATCCATTGAAAAAATATTCAATGTTTGAAAAGGCAAATGAAGGCAATTTTCCATTTCAAATCCACATGCTACGAAGATTTCAATGAGATAATGAATCATTAGTTTTTAGGTACACACAGCTACTTTACATTGCAAGTGGCTTATATTTCTAAAAAGGGTCCAACAGAAATAGCGGAACTGATTATATAGTTTAATATGTAAGCACATTAATATGTGTTTAAAAAGGAGTAATCGGGTATTGAGGCGTTTTTCCGTTGTGAGACGAGGCAGAAGTCAAAAAATACAAAAATAAGCATGATAAACCATAAACAAACTTTGAAATTCCCAAAACAATAGAACAAGTTAAAGTATCAATGCAAACAACACTCATGACTGGACTTACAGTTTAAAAAGGAAAAAATTAGAGAGATCGACTTCAGTGACATCCACAGAGGTGATTTCAACTTTAATGGGGATTAAAGACAAATGATTAAGTTGCCAATCATCTGTTGAAACTTCGAACAAGCTTGAATGTGATCCTAATGATGTTTCTTGGAATTTGACTGACTTCTTGTCTTCTTGAGATGACTGTGCTAGCACAAGTCAGTTAACCTAATCTATTGAAAGACTTTTCAAAGAATCATTCATCTAGTTAGTGCATGCATGTATCTATCACGGGTTCATGCATGTTTTCCATCTAAACATAAGAAAAAATGAAGAAGGAACAGAGAAGAAGAGACAGAAAAGTCGACCAGCAAGAAGAAGAAAAAAAAGATGAAGAGAAGAAACAAAAGGTGGTCTGTAATTTACGTGTGTTGTGTTTGTGTTTTGGTTTGTGTTTGGACTTATTATTTTTATTTGTGGTTGATTAATAAATAATCAAAGAAATTAGGTAGGTTTGGCGTGCCTGAATTTCTCCTTTTTAAACCATCAATATAACCACGTAAACTAACCTTGGAGACAAAGCTTGTGAATGCACACTTTGGAATTGAAAGGTATGGACTCAGACTTGGTTTTATGAGTACGAAGAGAGAAAAATAAGCTAGGTAGGGTAAAGAAAGTGAGAACATTTGAGAATTGATGGTTTTTATGCACACCATTAGATGATTTTATGACCACGGCCATAACGATGAATGGTCATCTTTTGCACATCATTGAAGAAAAACATTACATTTGAGGGATAGCTTCTTAACTCCATGACAATCGAAATAAAGCATTGTGAAAACATTGTATTGCACAAAGAACGAATCTAAAGGTAGCCACTATACATGCTTTCATAGCATGAAGATAAATCTATTATCTTGTCCATTTGTCGTGAATGTGTCATATTGATATAGAGACAAAGTGAAGTGGAAAGATGAGGATGTTTAGCTGACAAATTTGAAGTATGCTAAAAATTTAAAGTATTTCCTAAAATAAAAGAAAATATTCGAGATAAAGCCAATATCTTATGCATCCTTTCGAATTTAAAAGACCAAGAATGTAGGAATATAATCAGTGTTTTCAAATGCGCATGAGGTTTACGCCTTGTGGCATGCCTCGCATTGTCTAGGAGCCTAAAAGCATATGCTTTGGGTGCCCTTTGTCAGGCTTACAACTTGACTTATTGAGGTGCACGGACAATGAAATGCATAATGATTAATAACAATAAACCAATTGGCCTCAATATTTCCATCCTTGTCACTACTTCATATATATAAATATGTATCCTCTCGTTAACATCACCGTATTCTCCTTTAAGGTCAAGGGTGAAAGTTTCACATTATATGAATATGTATGGCGTAAATATTACTTATTTAAGTGTGCAGAGAATCATGCATGATGACATGAATTAGTGCATGTTTGGCAGTGTTGAAATTATTTTTAAGTGTTTATAAGTTGGAGGTCCTATGAAATGTGTGGATAAAAAGTATGTTTGATCAGCTTAAATTATAATTTAAGTTGAGCCAAACAAGCTGTATTACACTTGCGCGTGCAAATAATAAAATGTAAATGCACGATTACTATGGCCAGCTTACTATAAAAAAGACTACGACATCACTAGTGTAGCCCCAAAATATAGCTGATGTTGCCTTTACTCTTCAAAAAAGTCTTGGCTTATTGAGACCACTCCATTCAGTTTTTTGGGATATGGAGAGCGGGGTTCTCATTTTGGACAAAGATCTCTTTGGCTGTGCTTAGAAGTCAGTCACATTTATAAGTTACTTATTTACCAAACATAATTTCAAAATCACTTTTTTACTAACAAACTTTTCTAGAAGTTACAATTAACTTTTAAGCACAGCCAAACATGCTGATTTCTGACTTCGACAGTTTAAGGGCAGGTATAGGATGAAAACTGATATACAGAATTGGGTGAGTAATGACAAGGCAATGTAAGCCGATAATTGATGCTCATAATGAAGGCCAACAAAGAAGTAGGAATTCTTTCAACAAATACCAGTTAAATTTTGGAAATATTACTATATTGCCAATGGCTCCAAAGTTCTCCCTTTCCCTCCCAAACAATCTAATTCTAGTTTCAATATTAATAAGATATTTGTTGATCCAGGTATACTGACAGTTTGAAGGACATAGACCCTGATCAGGTATCTTCATCCCCTCCCCCAATCAAAAGAGGAAAAAGGGGGGAAAATAGGTGTTTCTTAATTTGTTGATCCTTTTTTTTTTTTTTTTTTTTTTTTAACTCAGGCTGAAGAAATGTTTGATGCTTCTTCAAGATACCTGTTATTCCCTCTTAAACGTGCCGTAGCTGATGCCCTGCTACCTCATCTGGAAATGGTTCCTCCAGCAGAATTGTGCCACTGGTTGATATTATCCGACATGTATGTTATTAAATATTCTTTCTCTTTTCTTGTTTTAACCATTATCACTGGATGTCACATTTTTCACAATTTGGGATTTAAATAATTATTATTATTATTATTATTATTATTTTACAAATTTTACGCCCGTGATAGGCTCATATACCTTATAAGGAGTCAACAACAAAAATGCTTGCAACATAAACATGGGGTAAAACCTCTACAGTGACTAATAGATATGAAACAGAGTATTCAGGAAGGATTTACTGGATGAAGGCAGGCTATAAACCATTCAGAAAACAATATAATTCACACTGCAGAACTAAATTTATATGCGATACATTACAGGATTATCCAAAAGCTTACAACTAGCTACGCGAGACAGGCCTTCATAATGCAAATTGAATGACAAGCATTAACCATTTTAGCCTCAATTGTAAATTCACTAAATCACGATCCAGTTATTTCCTATTAGTCCTGGACTAATAATGTTGCTCAGTAGTTATGCATCAATACGTACTGAATCGCACACATTTTTTCCTTTCCCTCCTTACTGTTACCATTTTTATTCCGAATGGTAGCTGTATGCCATGATGATTTTGACTTTTTCTTTCTCCACCTCTTCTGAACGCATAGTTTTCCTTACTTGGAAGCCATCATTGGACCTTTTCATTAGATGTGTAGTCTAAATCAAAAGTAGTGGCGGAAAATGATTCATATAACTGACCCCAAGTTATTAGCAATAAGACTTAGCTTGTTTTTGTTGTTGGAAGAAAGATTATCTTTATTCATGATTGTCATATTAGTATACTTGTCAATTGACACAATAATGCCTCAATTCTTGCTTAACGTTGGCTATCACACGTGGTCTTCAAGGTCATTCATGATTCTGGTCAAGCTTGGCCCCGAGTATTATTTTCCAAAGCTTGATAGTCTTGCACAATCCTTGCGAACCTTTTCATATTTTTTCCCCCCACACACACACACACACACACAGGTATATATATACCTTGACATCAGTTTGAAAATGTGCAAGGCCTAGCTGAAAGCTTTTCTTGTTCCTGGAGTATATCTTATCCACTGTGGGCTATCAATAATATGATGCATATGTGAATATTTTCTTGTGCATTCCTTATTCATATACTCCTTGTGTAGCGGTCCTGGTTTACAAATTCTTCTGGAACTTTCATATTCGTGGAGTAAAATCCTGACAATCAAGAAAAAGAGAACTGGATCTTTTACTTGAACTTGTTAACCCTGGAAGCATAGATCTGAAGCATATTCATATGCAATATTCCTGTTGGTGAAAGGGCTTTGAACTTCAATAATACCTGGAACATATAATACTCTCGTGGACTGACAGTTTGACTATAGAACTCTCGAGTAAACGAAATGTTGAAACCTTGTTAATCCAGCACAGATGGACAAAAACAATACTAGCTGGTGCTCTTGGTAAACTGGGGACTTAGAACTAGAACTGCCCTTTTACGTTTACATACATGCTCCTCTATCTAGAAGTAAATAATAAAAGAAAATTTGCGGGTCTGTCTGAGTTATTTTACATTTCCATCCATGAATCCTTGATTTGTTCATATGCAAGGTGAGATAAATGGAACCTTTAGTGGGAAAAAAAATAGCTCGAAAGTCGGGAAAGTTTTATGTTTGATTGAATTGTCTATGTTTTAGTATTCATCAAGTATTTTGTTGCATTTGAAGGTATGGTGTTTCGAAGATTCGGGAATATTGTCTAGATGCAATGGCTTGCAACTTTGAGACATTTGCTGAAACTCCAGAGTTTCGGGCAATGCTTTTGACTCTCCCACCCCCATCTGGAGATTCGACTCTTCGAACAACAGCTCCAAGTGCTCCAGGAGCTGAGGTGCATTCAGCAGAAGGAAATCTCCTCGATGATTTACGAGAAAAATGGCTTGAAGATGAAGCTGCTGAACTCGACAAGAGAGATGAAAGCGCCCTACTTTTCGACAGGCGTCTTGAGATGCTTATGCTTGTAGCAGAGCAAGAGAAATCTGATGATGATGCTTTTCTATTTCCCCTTTCCACATCTTCAGTTGTCATGCAAAAATGAATACCATTTTTATCTTCCACCTTTTCAATATAAATTAAATTATATTCTTAATTAGCTTAAAAAAGAAGTGCTGTTCTTTAGGTGCATTGATTATGTTGAAGAGTCTCATGTGTCAATCATGTAATACAACTGTCCTCTTGGATGAAATATTTCCTTTGGACCCAAATAGAAGATTGAGAACTCGTTTGTCAAAAAATTGAAGATTGAATGGAAACTCGAGTGCTCCTTTACATCCATATGATATAAGAAGAAACTTTCCCTAATAAGTCTACATATTATTCAAAATAAGGTTCCAAGCACTATAAAGGGAGATGAGAGCTCGATAACAATTACAAAATCACGTCGTGAATAATGATATATTAGGAATGAACGCGATGTTTGTTACACTAGTATTTTACGAGGTGTTTGTTAGGTAATTTCAAAACACAGCATCAATCTGTTATGTTTTAATGTCTACAAATGAGTTAGACATTACGCTTGGCCCGCTCGTTTGGAAGTATATCTTTATTTTTTTTTAAATCTAAGGTGATTGTCATCGGGTTTAAATTAAATGATTAACATATCAGATACAATATAATTCACAAATCATTCATCTATTGATTAAATAAAAAGATAATTGCTCACAACAATCGCGTAACAAATGGGTAAAACTTGAATTAAATTGCAAACATTGGAATTAATTAAACTACACCATTTATCAACTTAATACAATTAGCCCATAATGTAAGAAGAAACGGAAATGTAAAAGTTTAGAGAATACATTACCAAAGTGTTGAAATTAAATAGAAAATAGAAGAAGACACTTAGGGGGGTGTATTCAATTGAGACTTTTAAAAACTTTTATGGACTTTTATATGTGGGTGACTTTTGTGGAATTCGTGGACTTTTAAGTGACTTTTATGGATTTGTTAAGAATTAATAAAAAAATTTCTTAAACTTCTGTAGACTTTTATTAAAGACTTATGTAGACTTCTATAGACTTTCATTTTTTTTTAAAAATGTCAAGCTAAATTTCTATATACTATAATATTATTTTAAGTAACTTCTTCTATGTGTAAAACACCCACAACACATATAATTAAGAACTCATATTAATAAATTATATTTCTCATGTCAATAAAAATATTTATTAACAAATATAACAACTCAATAAAATTAACAAATAACATAAATCCCAAAAAGAATTAATAACATTTTAGTAGATTAACATATGTTATTGTATATAAAACATAAGCATCGACCGATTCATTCTTTATTTTCAATAAAATTTCTAAAATAGAGAGAAACATAAAAATTGTGTATTTTAAATTCATTTTTTGGCACAATAATCTTTTAGCAGTATATATAATAATATAAATGATGAGGAAAAATAATGGTTTTCCCACCTAAAGACTCCTATTAATGGCACACCTATTTTCTAAAAAATTAAATGCCAAATCAATTCTTGGCTAAATATATTAATAAAATAATCAAAGTACAACAGAAGATTTCCATAACAATGCTAAACTACCACGATGGAACAATTTCTAATGATTAAGCGAAAAATTTGACTCCCACCAAAACATTAATTAAAATACAAACAAATTCATTACATAAAATATCCTCAATTTTTGACACAAGACAATGTAATGTGATATCAAAGTTTTGATTACTGCAAATTCTAGGTACAATTGCATATAAATTATTGATTACACAAATTCTTGCCTGAATGGAATAGATACGAAAAAACCCAGAAATGAAAAATGGACGTTCTTTATTTTGGGGCTCTGAAGTCTTCACAAATCTCACGGTAGATGAGAGACTTTTTTTTAAATTTGCTATATATACTTTTCACTAAAAAGTCTCCAAAAGTCTCTAGAAGTGCGGTAAATAAAGAATCTGCTGAAGTCTTTCTCCGATTTGAATACCCAAAGAACTTATAGAGACTCATACAAAGTTTTAATTGAATACCTCAGTGACTTTTAAAGACTTTTTAAAAGTCTCTAAAAGTCTCAATTGAATACACCAATACTTTTAGATATTCTTAAAAGTTCACATTGAATACCTCTAAACTTTTAAAACTTAAAAGTCTTTAAAAGTCTCAATTTGAATACACCCCCCTTAGAATCCGACCCAAAGAGAGAATCTCAAAGTGAAATTGAACTTTTTCCTTCTTCTCCACTTGTATTTTTCTCCCTTCGGTTGGCTTTGTATTCTCTTCTTTCTTGTTCTCTAATTATCTTCCAAGCGTTCCCTAAAGAACTCTTCCTTCAAGTTGTGAAAATAAGTATTTTTATGATTGATTGTTGTCGTAAAAATTCGTGCCAAAAAGTACAAAATTATCCTCTGGAGAAAAAAAATTACACCCAGTGAAGTGATTGTTGGGGAGAAGTTTCGGATGCCTTCACAATAGCTAACGGCCGCGCCACTGAGGCATAAACTTTTGGCACTCGTGGAGCGGCCGTTGAAAGTGCTCTCCAAATGTGTTTTCAAATCTCAATTTTAACCTCGTTTTGCCGTCTTCTTGGTCCACACATTCAGGTCTTGCATTTCAACTCGAAATTCTCTTCATAATGTGCCAAAAATCTTGTTTTTTTTTTTTTTAAATATTTTCACTTCATTTTTCTCAATTTGCTTTAAGGTGGGACTTTGTCCTTAAAAAAGAAACATAAAATCAATACTAATATACTCTAACAAACTCGAAGTACTAACGGAAATCCATGTTTAGGATCCAAGATAAATGTATATTTTAGACTTATCAACTAACATAATATTTTAAAGGTAATATTTTATCTCTTTTACTATTTACTTAAAGAGGGAAGTTTGGTCGATATTCGATATATTAAATTTATTAAGATATATTTTGTAAATTGTCACCGATGAAAGTGAATTTTTGGAATTTGATGAATGGGTGAAGGTAGATTGAGTTTCTCCCAAAGTGGATGAACTTTAAAAACAATTTGCAAGAGTTTCCGGTCATCCATATTAACGATTTAAAACAATTTAGGGTGCGAGGGTAATGGTGAAAAGTACACCATTTTATAAGTCACATCCGAGATGGTTATAATGAGGAGAGCTCGAGTGTAAATTTTTTAAGAGGTCTTAGGCCAAAAAAATTGAAGGTGCATTTTCAAAAATAATAACAAAAAAATTGAATAAACTAAATGATCACCGACGATATTTATTATAGGTGATCTGATCTAAACTAATATTTGTCGGAGATTCTGGCGTAACTACTACCGATACTGATATCTTCGACGTACATCCATCAACGATTAATGACAACAATGTCTCCGATGATGTCATTGCCAATAGAGAAGTTGTTGATAACACCCACAAAATTTCTGACACTGATATCATTGATTATCAGCGATACAGATCTGTAAATAATTATTGACATCAATGTCGTCAATGATGTTATTGACATAACTGGAAGAGAAGTTGTTAGTGCTACTGTCACCAATGGAAGAGAAGTCTTTGGGACAAAATTATAAATAGTCTAATAATTGGTCATACAATTGTGCTTATATAGATGCTTTTTATACAACATCTTTAAATGGGGAAATAAGAAGATTAAATTGAATAAGTACATTCGATTTAATAAGTACCTTGTGTTAGAATTGAGAAATTCCATTGCTCAAATCTTTAGTATTTTCTTATTTCTTATCTATCTCTAGTATTTAGGCAGACTAGGATATTGGTTGTAAGAAGAATGCTTGGTATAAATAGTTCACTTTTTGGTCTTTGACCCCTCAGTTACTATAAACACCCCGATCAGTGCAATGTGATGTTTATTCTTTCTTTATTTTTTTTTATTTTTTAGAAAAATTACTGACGGAGGTAAGTCGCTGATCACCAACGACATCGTTGTCGACACCATATATAGATTTTCATTGAAATCATCGACGATAATCCATTAATGATCATCGACGGAATTTGGGTCGGTGTTCATTTGCTAATACTCTTCTACAATTTTGTCTAATGCCCCACGTTGATTGAACCGCATATGCACATTATTAACGATTTATTTAGTTCAAATCGTTATCGAGACAATTTTTACTAATTAATGAAAGATTAAAGTGAAAGTGCAACCGAAATAAGATTGAGGGAGACAGAATTTGGAAATGATTAATGCAATTTAGCCTAAAAAAGGTCAACTCTATAAATAAATTTCTCACCATTACGTTTTGGTAAGTCGTTTATCCTCCACTCATGATAAAAAACAATGTACATCTGTCTTCAAAAAATTTGGGTAAGAATTGCACATCTTTATCATATCTTATCTATTAATCAAATATCATCTTCTCAAATCAGATTCTCAAATTCATCTTATTCTTCATCCGTTATTATTTTGCAGCCTACAATTACACTTCTTCGTGATATTAACTTGCCATTGAATTCTGAATTTACGATCGGATTCCACTTGTGTGTAAGTAGTACACTAGTATAATATAAAAGGGTAATTTGTACTTTTGGTCTCCAACCTTTGCAGTTGGTTATTAATCTACATCTAACCAATTTTTTTAGTATTAGACATCCCAAACTTTTGCAGTTTGTTACAAATCAAGTTCACATTGACATATTTTGACGGATTTGCCCTCTTTTTTAAATAAATAAAAATAGAAAAGGGCTAAAAGCAAAAAAAAAAAAAAAAAAATTACAAATGAAGTCCCATAACTTTAAAAAAATACAAACTAACTTCATTTTTCCCAAAAACCTACCCAACCCCATAGCCAAATCACCACCACCCAACCATGAAATAGAAAATTTACCCCATGCACTATAAATCCTAGCAGTTCTACATAGGCTTTTATAAAATCAAACAAAAAAAAATTGTTTTTTTGTATATACCTTTGCATTTTCTCCAATTTCTTTCTTGAAAATTCCTATTGCACTAGGCCACAAACATCATGGGTCATCAAAATATCAACATTAACTCAAACATTCTCACCAGGGACCAACTGAGTTTTCTCTGAAGCCCTTGCTAGTATCTTCTTAGTCATGGTCGACCCTATTTTGACTTGAAAAAAGACCACAAATTTACCAAAAATCCACCATTAAAATCCAATCAATTAGCAAACCCAGAAGGAAAATTTCAACTTTAGCCCAAAAGTTGTTCTTACTGAACAAGTCATGGAAGGCGCAACTCTGATTGTTGCGGTGCCATCACAGATGCAATTTTCTTGGAACTCCCTATTTTGAATTACGATATTTTGAATTTCAAATAATTCAAATTACGATATTTTGAATTTCAAGTTGGTCTATCTATCTACTCTGTTTTCTCTTATAAGATCGTTCTACTAGATTATTTCTCGAGACAGGAGACGTTGCCATAATTTTCATGCGTGTACAATAATAAATGCCCTGATGCTTGCGCTATGATTGTTGCGGTGCCATCACAGATGCAATTTTCTTGGAACTCCGTATATAAAATGAATGCTATAAAGAGAAATGCTCATCATGGAACAATTTTTTTGTTTGATTTTCTAAAAGCCAGTGTAGAACTGTTAAGATTTATAGTGCATGTGGTGGATTTTTCATCTCATGGTTGGATGGTGGTGATTTGGTCATGGGTGGGGTAGCTTTTTGGAGAAGATTAAGTTATTTTGTGCTTTTTAAAAATTATGGGACTTTATTTACAAATTTTTTTTTATTTTGTTATTTTTAGCTTTTTTTTATTTTTGTTTATTTAAAGAAGATGGCAAATTTGTCAAACTATATCAATAGGGACGTGATTTGCAATTATTTGAAATATTGAGGATTTTTGGTGCTAAAAAAATTTGTTATTGATAGATTAGTAACAAATTTGAAAGATTGAAGACCAAAATTGCAAACTACCCTAATATAAAAATTAAAAGTATAGAACATGTTGACTTGGCGGTAGACCCGAAGGGCACATTGAAGACTGAGATACCCACCTGTCAACCTCCTTTCCCTCCCTCCACGCAACCAACCTCAATCCTTATTCCAAAATTTCTATCCACTTTCCCTTTCCCTTTCCTTTCCCTTTCACAGCATAATCCCCAAATTTCATTATCAATTTGGTAACCAATCGTTGAGAATCTAAGACTATTTTCAGATATCCAGTTCAAAGTAGTAGTAACTTCAATCATCAATGCAAGCATTGCAATGCCCGAGACATGGCTTCCACTATAACGGCACGCTGTGTGCGTGCGACCCTGGCTTCTTGTACAATTTCAGCAGCAACAGCTGCGGGCTGTTGGCGGAGTTGGGGCAGGCTGTGGAGCTGAGCAGTGGCGTCGATTATGACTCAACTCTGGCATTCCCTGAGACCATATTCTCCTTTGACTCCATCAAGAAGTTTACCCAGTCGCAGGCCGTCTTCTTAGAGGCCACCCTCGCTATGCTCCTCTTATGGCTTGGCTTCTGCCTTCTCCTCCGTCTCTTTCCTCTCGGATCCGATGGCCGCTCTCCCTGGTTCAAGATCCGCTGGTGGATTAGCCGTCTAGACGTCACCTTCGCAACTCGGCACTGGCTTGTAAGTTATGTACTAATCAATTCCTCAGTTACTGATATTGTCAAATTGCTTATCCAATTGATGGTACTATGTATGGGTTTGGGTAGGAGGACCAGAAGGTAGTGAAAAAGCGGAAAACGGAGCTTGGCGGGGCTTTCTCGATTGCTAGTTGGATACTCTTTATTGGTTTATTTGCTGCGTGAGTAATACTATTACAGTTACTTTGTTACTGCTTTTTATCTGTCTCAAGGTACATACCTGGTACCTCTGCTTGTTATATTTATGGATTAAGTTACATTTTACACCACAGGTTGCTCTACCAAATCATATCGAAGAGGAGTGTTGAGGTTCATAATGTTAGAGCTACAAATGCACCTGATTTAGCGTCATTCTTGAATGACTTCGAATTCAATATTACTACTATTTCTAGTATGAGCTGTGCACAATTGCGTGGTCTTGGGACTTTAGTCACGGGGAATCCAGGCTTCATTGATTACAGAGTTGTTCCTCTGTCAAACTTTGGCAACTATTCTTGTCTAAACACCACCAAGGGGCCTACCATTATGCTTAAGTGCAACAACTGCCATCTTAGTCGAGACATTTTGTTAGTGTCATGGCAGTTCATTGATCTTCCAAATAATCCAGCAACTGCTGTTGGCTTTCAGTTCAACCTTACTGCAAAGAACCATGCAGATAAGAAGCATTTGAGTTTTGTCAGTGGAACACTAAAAAATGCCAGCAACTTTGAAGACAAACCAGTAACCTTTAGAGGGGCCATCCCGAATATACTGAAATTCAATTTATTTCCTAGAATATACCATAATTTACATGATCTGAAGCTTATCCAACCTCTTTTTCATGAGTTCCTCCCTGGTTCGTCTTTTAGTGAGATAAGCCAGCTTCAGATGTCGCTCGAAAGCTCCAATGATGGACTTATCAACACTACATTGTATGTGAATTTCCTCTCTTCATATATTGTTGAGATTGACAATCAAAATATTTTAGGACCGGGTGAGTAATTTCCATAAACTTATACACAGTCTTATATATTTATTTTTCTCTGAATTCTATTCCTTGCCGTGCAAATTTTTAATCCTTCTACCTTGCATTATGCATTATTATATTAATTCGAGAATGGGCTACATATTATTTGGAGAATCAAATTCAAAGTACTTTGCATCATTTGTTTAAATTTTTGGAGTCACGTGGATTATATTTTTGTGACTTTGTGTTTAAATAAAGCACTTAAAATTATCTTCTTTAATGCATTCTCCGTTTTTATAGTTCTCGCCTTCTTGGAGTTGACATGTAAGCTTCCTTTGTAATTTCCCTTCACAGCAATCAATATCATGAACTTGGGACTATCAAAACTACATGCTAGTGGCAGTCAAAATTTAAAAACTACCTTTAGTTATTACAAAACGAATTTATAACAAGAAGCAGCTAGCCAATAGTAAGGAGAAGTCTACAAAAGACAGCAAGAACTTAGTCATATGCAAGGAAAGAATGCTAAAGGGAAGCTTCTAATGTTTATTTTGACACATTGACATGAAGAAGAATGGTAGATCCACAAATTCAGTTTGAGAAAGCTGTGCATTTACTATTAGATTTACGTCTGGATTTATTTGTTGAAAAGAGGTGATCAAAACCACATCTCTAAACAAATTTTCCCTTTTGTCCTACCTTCGTTGCTTTCCCATAAAAAGTCTTTCAAAAATTTACAAGAGACGTAACCACCCTCTCCTTCTATTTAAAAGAGACATAAAATAATGCTCGAGAGCTTCAACTCTGCCAATGTGAGTCTCCCACCTCTCTACAACAAAACCCTCTTCTGCCAATCCAACTACTTCATAACATTTTATGAAGGCAACGTCCCAAAAATTTATTTTAATTGGATCACCTCTCAATGGAATTCAAGGAACTTCAATGGACATCTCTCCACTTCACAATTCAACTTGGCCACTTAGGAAGCCACATTGCCCTCTTCAAACATTCACTCCAGCCAAAGTGCCTTTATTCATTATTTCATTCCATCCAGCCTCTCGATTTTGGCTTCAGTACTGTGCCTCTCCCTGTAAAAAAGCACTCAGCTCGCTTAGGGCGTGGAAGATCCTTCGCTAGCGAGGCAGCTGGGATCAAGGTTTTGTGGTCTAATTTATTTTTAAGCCAGATAACTAACTGAAAGCTTATAAAATTATTATAGAATATATTTTCGGCGTCACTCATAAGAAATATGTAGTTTGCAAGTATAATGCCATTTACTCCCCAAGACGCATTACCTTGAGCTCAGTTAAATTTTGTGAACAAGCGCGACGACCTTTTTAATCAATCCTCACGTATCAAACTTTCATCCTGCTTTTGCAGGTTAACAATGCAATTATAACCCTTCTATGGCTACCTCACAATGAAATAATCTAGAATTGGTATTGCCTTCTTTGATTGTTTGATTTTTGCCTTTCTTATCAAAGACCTTTCCTCTCTCACTTAAAGATCTTCAAATTTGCATTTTAAAGAGCATATTTGTTCTTTAAAACCCTGACTAAAGTCAAATGTGTTTCAGCTTTGTCCAACACCTCAATTTTTCTTAGCAAAATTGACTCTCTTTAATTTCTCCTTTGCAATTTTTAAGCATCTACATAAATTCGTACCCCTGCCAACCATGAAGAAAGCCCTCCAACCACCACTGTGAAATTGCATTACAAAATAGCTTTTGATCAAGCCACTTGTTTTCCCACTGAAATGGAGTTGTCCCTGACTTAAAAGTTGAATAATCAGTTTCCACCATCCAATGATCTGGCTACCCATAAATCCTCTTTGGAAACATCCTGAAAAAGACCACTCCAATTATAGTTAATGAAAACAAGTCGAGAATAAACAATATTTTCCACAGTTTGATAGTGTGAAGCTTGCATTCTTCGTTGGCACGTCTATCAATTCTACTTCTATGATAAGCTTATCAAACTTCTGCATAGTTATTTTAAAAGCGGTTGGCACACCACCTGTGAAACTTTTTCCTCCTATGCCTTGCTACATTGAAATCTCCCCCAAACACCAAAACTTACTACCACGTATTGATGCTATACCAGCCAACTTAGCCCAAAATATTTTTTGGTCTCTACAACCATTGGGACCATAGACTCATGAAAGCCACCACATCATGTTGCCCACTATCTTAGGACTCTCCCTACCATTGTCTTCCTCAACTCTGTCTCTGGTAGCTTCAACTTTTACAACTTTCCTGGATGCTGGAATGGAGATATTTGTCTAATGGGAAAAACCAAGCTTGATTCTTTCCTTCCCCGCGGAAACTCCATAATTGAATATAGCCATCTTTCAGAACTCTCACTCTAATAAGGGCATGACAGCATCTTCCCATGCAATAATCTTCATTCTATCTTCCTCATTCTGAACACTACAGCACTGTCTTATCAGCTAAACGGGAAGTAATATTCACCTCCCTCATCAGCTTCAAGGAAAGCCATTCTGATTCTGTTCTATGGATGTTCTGAATGTAATTTAATTATTATTTTTTTTTTTTGAAGTCTTTAATTGCTTTAACATGAGAATCAGGCTTTGCGTGGAGTATTTCATCTTTGGAATTTGAAACTTAATAACTATTTGGCTGAAGATTTTATAAGTTGGTCATTCTGGTGTTGACTTCCAATTTCATTACATTCGAGTTTTATTTTCTTTAGTCAGTAATTTGACGTTACATTTTTGTTTACCAACAATGCAGTTAGCTTCCTTGCTGATCTGGGTGGCCTTTATTGCACTTGTATTGGTATTTTTTTCTACTTCTTGGTGCAAGTACGTTTCGATTCTAATCCTATATTTTCGTGTTCCATTTTTTTTTCTTTTTTTCCCGATATAATTGATTATCTACAATGTTCTGTATTATTTTGCTTCCACTGCTAATTTATTCATCTTTATCTCATGAATATTTTTTTCAGCAATTACTTATATTTGATTTATGACATATGACTAGCAACTCTTACACGCAGTGCTATTACATGAACCATAACAACATAGTAAAATCAAATTTGTATTCATGAAACAACCCCAATAAAATACTCTAGGAAATCTTTAGAGGGGTAAAGCTATCATATGTTGACAAGATCTCTGAATCTCCTTCGTCTTCAGGTTCACTGTATCCACGGAGGTCTAGGTTATACATAATTGTGCGAGCTCCATCATATAGTTGTTAAGAGGCACATGATGGAGCATGTGATAAAAGTGGTAAACGTGCCAAAATTACACCTTTATTTCATAAGTAGAATTAAGAAATAAAATTGGTTTTATACAATGGTATTTCTTTCTGTAGTTATTAGTTAATGTATGGAAAGAGGAGACGGCCTTGTTCTTGTTCTTGTTCATCTGTATTGTTCGTAAAAAAAAAGTCACTAGTGTTTGGGAAAAAGTAGTATTGTTTGTCAAAAAAAGTTGTTAAAAGCCATTGCAGCTACTCTTTACAAGACAAGAATTCCAGCAGCCCTGTGATTTCCACTGGCCACTTTAGACACCCAATTGAAGGTTCAGCATTGTCAGACTTGTTACAGGCCGGTTGAGCACATAACCCCACCTTAATTACCAACCCAGTGAGAAACCTGCAGCTCAAACACTTCAACCCAACCAGCCCTAATGCCTAGCCAATCATTCCCAATAAACTCCCTGCCCCGCCAAACAAAAAAAGGCCCAATACGAAATTGATCCAGCAACCAACCTTACAACACAAGACCAATAAAAAAAAAAAAAAAAAAGCCATTCCAAAAGTACGGGAGTCCAAGCCAAATTTGCAGAACTTTTGAAGGAAAAATGCAATTTCTTGATTTATGGGACAAGGCTTAAAAAAAAGGAAGCTAAGCACAGAGGACTCAAAAGTACTTATAACTTCTCTAGATTGTTTAATTTGAAGAGGGTCTAACCACTCCTAATAACTGTTAACTTAAAAAGCTAAAGAGGAATTAGTAGTTACAACTGTTCTTTAGACGGTTCAAGCCGAAGAGGATAAAAGTAGAACTTGCAACCTTCGAATTTTTCTGTTAAATATTATCACCCTCTTGAGTGAGGTAACTTTTTACACTTGCTTTGATAGCCTTAGGAAGAATGCAATAGGTGTTGGTTTTGTGATGGCATGTGTGTAATGAAATGTATCTCGGGGAAAATGCATCAATCATAGACAAAAAAAAAAAACATTGCCTTTTTGTTGCACAATACAGCTTGTGGACAACATGTTGAAATCGCACATCTTCAGAGAAGTTGAGATTCAGACCAATTGATAGCCAATGAAGGCAAGAAATTCCTGCACATTATTACACTAATGGGGAAAAAGAACACGGTTTATTGTCTGTGCTAAAGTTAAATACAAGAGACCTCACATGGCACTTTTTCTAACATTTGATTCTTTTGATATAAAATTATGAAGAGTATTTATGTCATTGCAAAATAGGTGAGTGCTAACAGCTAATGTTAGTTATGCATGTCCTTAAAGAGAAAAAAAAAAAAAAAAAAAACTGACATAAACAACTCAACCTGACCGAACCAAGAAAAAAAAAACTGACAAACAACTCAACTGAACCGACTGGGACCGATTTGGTTTTGTTCATTGCTATATTGATTTTGATGTTCACATGTGGTTTACTAATTTTGTTATCTTGAGTCCAATATGTACTAGGCTTTCAAATCATAAGAAATTAAGTTATACCCAATTCGAGCTGTGAAACTTTTCTTCGGCTGTCAAAATAAAATGAAACCAAAGAAGGGGGCATTCCTCAGCTCGAGGGCGATCTCTCAAAAACAATTAATTAAGATGTTAAACCTTTTCAATCCAAAATGGAGTTTAAAGTATTTGGGAATAGGGATCCATCTTCTGAAGAATAAACTATTCAATCTAGTGAATATAAAATTCAAGTCTAAATGTTAGAGTAGCATACTGAGTTGTCTACTTTTCCCTGATTCTTCTGATGGTTTTCATTTATAGTGTGAGTATAGAATCAAGAGGCTTCGCAATGAGGATAGTGTAATGCGAAAGATCAGAAATCGTCGGAAAGCTCAGGAACATTGGGAGAAAGTGAGTTTTCTTATATTCCTCAAAACTGGTAAAGAAATTGAGGGACTGATTGCACTTTACCACTGTTTGAGTTTTTGGCTTTTATCCTTATTTTCGTTCTGATTGAATCTATCAAATTGACTGTGGTTTGATCATTTTTATATAGTTGAGAAAATATGTGAAGTTCACATGGGGATCTAGCACATTGGATGACAAATACAGTACTGAGACAAATGTGGCATGTTTCCCTGCTGTAGGGATGGAAGCATTCCATACGGGTGGGTCATCCCATAAACGAAGACTGCGAAACAGGATGGATGATGTTACTTTTAGCAGAAAGGTCAGTTTATCCAGTGGGAAGGTGGTGAATAATTTGTGTCTGAGCTGTACTAGTATATGGTCATGATATCATTCTTGTATTGCTGTTCTGAAATTTATCTCGTGTCAATTTTATAAATGGATCACTTCAGATAGCTGTGCCAGACAATGTTCATACTCAAGAGGTTAAATCTTGCTCAACTCATCCTGCACCAAACCTGGAACGGAGGACACCATTTTCAAGAAATGAACCAGTGAGTTGCCCTTATTTTTGTTTCTTTTTCCAATGATAATGTTCTATGTTTTACTTAACTTGCAGTTTTGCATACATTATTCACAATGTTGTATTTATTAGCCACCTTTGATAGGTGAAATGGTTCATTTTATACATTTTGTAAGGATGTCCCCATCTGGCTACTAGCGATGTGAGGGGCAATGAAAAGTGGGCAAGGGTTAGTTAGGGAGAACCCATAAGCAATGCAGCACTTTGGGGCCTGTTTTGGGGTTGAAAAGTAAGCAAGGGTTATTTTGCTATAATGGACAAGGCAGGTAAATAAGTTAGATCAAGATATAGAATTAGGATAGACTTAGAATATATGGACACCTAGAAAATCCTTAGAAATAGTAAGTGAGAGGAAAGTTAACTGAACTTGCATAAAAGAGGTTAAATGGGTACTACAGAAGGGAGAAGAGTAGGGGTATACATGCAAGGAAACGAATATTGGGGGGGCGGAGGGATGAAATGTTGGAATTGAAATCGTTATACTCGTGAGCAAGGCAAAAGCATAGATTTCAAACCATGTAGAGCTGATCCATTTTGTTTATTTCACCTCACTACGAGCCTCCAACTACTAGATCTTCTCAGATATTTTCCAAGGAGAATTACACAGGTGGGTGGGCATCTTCAAATCGAGCTTGAACTGGATCTTGGACAGGGCAGGAGAAAATGCACACCGACAGTGTAGTGTATGTTTTTTCAAGAGAG
Source organism: Forsythia suspensa (assembly GCA_023638005.1). Taxonomy (NCBI): domain Eukaryota; kingdom Viridiplantae; phylum Streptophyta; class Magnoliopsida; order Lamiales; family Oleaceae; genus Forsythia; species Forsythia suspensa. The sequence goes on from CM042667.1 coordinate 1,010,635, forward strand.
GGAGAGAGGGGACAATCAAGGGGTCTAAGAATTGTCTTGTGGTGGCCCACTAACCCTAGAATAAATAGGATTCAGTCTCTCGAAAACTATAGTCTTCTTAGTCCCTGTCGAATTCAATCTCCCGTGCGTAGCCCTAATACGATGAAATACCAGTACCACTCATAATTAAATGGAGTTATCCGGGAGACCTAATGGACCCTTGTAATCCAAGCTCTTATGATTTAAGCCTAAACTGGACTCAGTGGGTCAGAACACTAAAGGCTCAATGTTACACTCTTAGAGTACTAGCTTAATTAATGAAGCCCATGAGTCTGTTTGATAATCAAATGAGCTAGGCTCAAAAGTCAACAAGCCCAATAGTCAAGTCCCACTGAAATATCCATGATTGGAGCAGGTGTAAATGATCGACTTTTACCCCTCTAATCACATCTTTATCCTTGCGTAACATTTTTCTCTGCTGGGATAATTAAATTATGATCCGATCACAAATATATTAATTTAATAAATTCTTTATTAAATTACTTGACGCTTAGGTACTTGAAAATTCTTTTAAGGACAATCTCTCTCTTTAGAGAGTTGTGGATATATCTTGTGAATATGTGTTCCAAGTATTCACAAGCCGAACCCCCAAAGCACCGAAAAGTCACATTAGAATTCACTCATTGATGTCTTAGAGAGATTGGATCATGAACCAATGTCCATTACATGCAGGATTAAGATGGATTGTTTTGTCGATCCAGTAAAACTTAATTTAACAGTCCTTATGCTACATAATTTCACTTAGTTTTATCTACTGCATTCCAGATGCACTAATGTCTCTATCTAGATGTCTCAACTTCTATGGTCGATAAGTCATTCACTCAATTGTGAGGAACACTACAATATGAACTTACTGAATAAAGTACTCAACTTTATGCACCAGCATGGACAATATTTAGAATGGGAATTATGTATTTTGCACAATAGCACATACACCGTTTATGAATAGCACATACACCGTTTATGAGCTTAATTCATTATTTCTTTCATGACCATGGGTTCTTTGTATTTTCTTACCAATGTATAAAAAATAATCAACAAATATTGATACGGTAAAAATAAAGAAATCACATTTATTTATTTATTTATTGAATCAGACATGCAATGTCTAAATACAAGGAATAAAAAATATTGTGGAACTTGCGATTGAAATTCAAGATTTTAAGCATATAGTTTTGAACAAACACGGGATAATGTTTGAGACAGTAACATAATGTAGTATGAAGTGGATAGTCGCATTTGAAACCAAGCAAATGGAGTGTATGAGAGCTTTAAGGATAGAGGCCCACCTTACAAGGAAGGGAACATGGTGGTGCAACAAGGTTCACAAGATAGTTAAGGTTAAAAGAGAATGTTATAGAAACTTACCATAACATAGAAGGCTTTTCAAAAATATAAGTTAGCTAAATGGGAAGCCATCAGAAAGATGAGAGTCACACGTGTAAGAATATGAGAAGTATATTTATCTTGAAAACTAGGATAGGGAGAAAATTGTTTGAAAGATGTCAGTCAACCAAGAAGGAAGTTATAAATCCAAACCAAGTGTATTAAAGATGAAAATCAAAGAGTTCTATTTCATAGCAATGAGTTCACAAACAAATTATTATAAGTAAATGGTTGAAAGTGTTACGAGAGAGGGTGGCTGAGCTAGATTATGTTAATTCAAATGTCTCAGGATCAACTAGGACAGAAATAAAGCATTGGGTCGAACTCTTCTTTGGTGTCAAGGGTGGCTGAGCTAGATTATGTATAATTCAAATGTCTCAGACAACTAGTTTGGATATATAAGAGGAAAATATTTTTTGAATGCTATTTTACCTACTTAAGAGATCGATGGAAAAGTATTGAGGTGGAAATAAGATTTGTTTGAGGTTTTATTGATTTAAGAAAAAGAAAAAGAAAAACCCTCGTGATAAGGTGTCGGAGAAGTAATGAATTTTTTATTAGATATATCAATATTACTAAGGTTTGCGTTAAGGTTATGCTTTAAATCCTTATCTTTTTGTTGTAGTCATGGATGAGATTCCGTGACACATCCAACATGAAGTTTTTTTGGTGTATACTATTCTATAACAACATAGTTTTAGTTAATGAGACTGAAGGGGGTAATCAGAAGTTAGAAATTTGGAGGAATACTTTGGAATATAAAGTTTTAGGTTAAGAAGAACTACGACACAATACATGAAATGTCTTTTTAGTCATGGTAAAATAAGGATGATATTGGAGTCACTATAGAGGGCCATGTTATTTGGAAGTGTTAGTGTTTTAGGTATTCAAGTTGGATTATTAGAATGAATGAGGACTTCAGGAGGTAATGTATGGAATTAGAGCGAATATAATGAAATGGATAAGTACTACGAGTATTCTATAAGAAAAAAGATACCTGTAATGCTAAAAGACAAGTTCTATCAAACAGTTATTAAAACAATGAAGTTTTAATGATATCAAGGGTTTGCCATTAAAATGTCAAATTGTCTATGAGATGAATATAGTGGAAATGAGGATATGAAGATGGATGTGTGGCCATACTAGAATAATAAAATGAAAAGGAGAGAATATATGTCAACAAGTGCATGTGGAAGCAATTGAGAATGAATTAAAGGAATGCCGAACTAGGTGGTTGGGGCATGTAATGATTAGACCTTTAGAAACTTCTGTTTAGAAAAATGAATCCTGTAGAATAGGTTAGAAGAGGGAGAGGTAGACCAAATTAATCTGGTTTGATGTGGTTGTAAGGATTTGATTTCATTGGATCTTCCAAGTGATGTAGTGATGGACCAAATGTGGCACAAAAATTATTCATGTGGTTAGCCCCTAATTTATTGGGATAAGGTTCAATTTGTTGTTCTTTGTTTGGTGAAGTGGTAGCTCTATCTGCCAAGTGTGGGAATGCACCTTTGTGGATAGTAGTAATTCTTTGAAAATATGCTCTGCACTGTTTATTAGTTACAATGGATCTGGCTACTAGACAGCTCAATGACATGACAGCTTTAATGAAGTCAAGTGTTTAGAATGAATTCAGGCAGGCAGGATGGCTGGCCTGTAGAATTAGTGATGAAAGGGATAAAAACAGGGCAGGGAAGTGAAGTAAGATTCATATTTAGAATTGTGTGTATTATGAAGGACATTTATATCATTTTCATTGAGTGCAATGGTGTTAGCACTTTGTGAATTGCCCTCGAACATCCATCTGCCAAGGGTTTAAAGTGGAGTAACAATTTTAGCTGGGGTGAATTGCAACTGGGGCCCAAGTTGAATATAGTTTAATGTGATTTGCAATGTTTATAATTTTGTCTGTTTCTTTGCAAGGTAATGTTTTGATTGAAAGTTTCTTTACAAATGTGAAGCTATTGGGCTCTGCTTATATTTTTTGTGATCTCTAAGTTCAGGAAGATCTAGTCCATGGAAACTTAGATGGAAAAGATGAACTTATTGTTGGTTCATGTCAAGTAGATTTCTGCCAGAACCAAGCATCTCCCATGGCTGATGTTAATCTTCCACCACCTCCACCATTACGTGAGTGCTAGATTCTATAAGTTCAGGTTTTCCATCTCTATTGTTTAAACATTTGAAGCAAGATATATGTTTGCTTTTTACTAGTTATTAACTCCCCTGGTTTTCTTATCTTTCGTGTTTCTTGCTTCATTCTGTAATTGGAGATGAAATCATACATTTATGCGTCTCCAACAATAATATTAACTACTTACCAAGTGAAGAAAAGAACAGTACGGTTAAATACCTACCTAACAGTTTTCAAAGTCGCTTTTTGGTTATTCGATAATGCAAGATATTTGTTTTTCAGTACTTGAAAGTATGAGAAGAGTAGCTGGAATGACCATTTATAATTACACTGATCTGGTCACATGCTACATGATAGCTTTATAATCATGAAAGGTAGACTTCTTCCAAGAATAAAAGGAAAATGAAAAGTCGAATTTTGCACCAGCCAAACGAATGACACTTAATGGAAGAAAGCGCTAAGTGGAGCACGGCAGGATTATAGAAGAAGCTATGTGATGGTAAGGGAGTTGTGCTGCCTGGAGTGTGTATGGAGGAATTTTGATAAATTGATTGTTCATCTCTCTCCATCTTCTTTGCTGAGGATATCCAAGGTGGAGCGTGTGTGTGGACCTAGTGCATCTCTTTGCGAAAAAAGTAATTAGAACCTCATTCATCCTTTCACTAATTTGAGATGAAGTTACCAAGGAGAATGGGGAAAGAAAAAGGAGCGATTCAGAGAGTAGAGAGAGTTTGGCATGCTGCCTCCTGTGTTTGTCAGAACCAGATCTCACTCAATTTTAGGCACTAGAATCAGTTGTATTAGGATCTAAAAGCTCGGACTTCATCCTTCGTTGCACATGTTATCATCCCATGCAACAACTTATAAGTTCTACATACTATACTATCAAAAGGAGCAAATTCTATCAAGTTGATTTTGCAGAACAACTGGAATTTTCACTATGCTACTTGAGAATGATTGTGAGCAGCAGCCTGAATTTCTTTGATCACTGCTAAGTTTTCACTTGATCAATTAGTAAGCGAATGTAAATTTACTTATCAAGGGATGTAAATTTTAAATACACCATATACTCAAAGGTGTATTTTGTCACTTATCCTTTCAATAATAACACTAAACTCAGAGAAATGGAATTGAGACAGAAATGGTGAGAGAAAAAATGACACTACTTCAGAAAGGCTGTGGTAAAATTTATATCCTTGATAGCACCTTCAGCATGTTTGTTTGACTAATTTCCCAATTCATGTTTTTCTGATTGTGATTGATTGATTGATCTAGTTAAGGGTTTCGACTTCACCAGTGCCTCCAGTATTTTCTTATTTTATCCGTGTGGAGACTGGAACCCACCTGGGGGTGAAGCAGGGAGTGGAAGGTTGCATTTGCATCTGTCTAGCAGCTTCTCATGTTAGTTCAGATACTGAGCAAATCCCCACCTAAATGAGAAGGAACAGATAAATATATGATATGGAGAGAAATCTGATTTGGATGTCAAAAATTATAACCTGTACAATCTTTCTTAATGATTCTTCTGTTATTGAGACCTCTTAGTTTGTTCCTCACATTTTCCGTTGTTTCTATAATTCTGCAGAGCTGAAGGCTTCTAATGAAATCAGTATGATTGATCTTCAGAATAACCTCCAAAAGTTGTATGAATATAGTGTTGTACTAAGGGAAAAGTTAGTAGCTACTGAGTCAATGGTTCGTGCTTCAGCTAAAAAAGAGGAGGAACTTTCCACGACCCAAAGACAAAAGTAGTGTTACAAGCAGTATATTGTGAGTAAAAGAAGTAGCTGAGCATACAATCACTCAGATTTCTGTCAAATCTCCAGAGCATATTTTGAAAATTCTGTTGTTACGCGCCCTTTGGAGGAGTCCCCTAGAAGTGTTAAAGGCGTCTAGTATGGAAGCTTATCCCACGCTGGAAGATTCACCATTTGAGGGCTACGCTTAACTGCACCCATTGTTTTAGGCTTAAATATTGTAATAATGCAGATAAGTGATGATGCAATATTATCAAGTGGTGTGCAAAGAACTATTCTACCATCATCAATGTTGTAATTGTATTCAATGTCAAATAGGCATACTTCATAGAGAAGTTGATAGCTGAAAAACCCAATGATATTCTTTGTATTTGTTGTTTATCCAGATAATCATCAATCAACTTGCAAGCTGTATAACATCTTAATACTAGCCTGCTTTCGTAAAATTTGCAACGGTCTGAACACTAAGGTCTGGTTGTTAATTTGTACTCGCAGGTTTTATAAGATTGTGAAATTTATTGGAAGATGAAAACACAGGAAAAGAGCAAGTACGTTGAATAGCATACTGGATCTTGGATGGATGTCAACCAATGAACTTCCCAAGCAAATAGAACCATCAAACGTGACTTTATGTTCACAACATACAATTCCACAGAATGTACCATATACACTGAAAAGATCACATTAAACCAAATAGTATATACGAGAATGTGCACCAATCTCGTGCTCTAAAATATCACAGAAGGAAGAATAGATGCAGCCTGATGATTGGGGGGGTGGAGTAGAGAGACATTATCATACAAGAATTATAATGACATGGGATTTGAAACAACAAAAACCATTGCTTCGTTAGTTCCAGGATCCATAAGTTGAAAAGCCACTTGTCTGCGAAATCCATCCTTGATGTGGCCCAACCAGCGAATGGACACAAAGCTACCAAAGCTTGTCTTTCTGCCAAATATCTTATAGACAGAAGAACACCACCATAGAGTAACTCAACAATCAGATGAAAGTGGCTTGTTGAAATTCAATTAAAACACAACATATTGGACAATGAGATGCTTCCTTAAGTTAGTTTGGTTTGCCTCGTTTCATTGCACTTTGATGGGTTACCCTCTCTTTGATGAATCCCCAAGGCATTAGCAAACAATCTCTTTGCAGCTCCCATAAGCTCTTTTCTAGAAGGGTCATTCTGAATGTCATTCTCATCTATTTCTTCTGCAGATAAATTTATCTTAGTGGATGTTCTTTGACTCCTTTGCTCATGTACCTTACACCCAGAAGGCTCTGTATACGTGGTAGATGGGACTTTTTTCTCTGTGTGACTGCTCGAATTGATGGCCCCTTCCTCGTCACATTGGACCTTCACATCCTTCACATGGTGTCCATACTTTCTATTATCCCTTGAGTTAAGTTCATGATTTGTTGACTTGATTCTTTGGCCAAGAGCATGCGTTATCATACGTCGAGCAACCATAGGATCATTTTGTGGCCTCTGCTTTACCGGTCGTGTCTCACATTCATCTGCAAGAAAGATCCTTTCCCTGGAAGTAAAAGGAGTTGTTTTTCTCTCATGTGATGATTCAGTAGCAGAGTTTTCCCCCTGGCCTGCAAGAATATTGTTTAGGAAAACACACATATTTAGATATAAATATGATCAACTTCTTTTCAGTTCAACCATAACCAATAATTACACTTTCTATCCACCTAAGTAAAGCTACAAGGCCAACGCAACGACATTCACTAATTCATATAGCATTTCATATAAATCATGACAATATCTAATTGTCCATTTTGAATTATCAGATTCCAACATTGTGACACACGAGTATATTTTGTGACTTGATTTTCAACTTCGTTAGATCACAAAGATGGAAATCTGATGGTTTTACATGTTATGACCATCTCAGATGAAGGAAGGAGAATATTCCCCACCCCACACCAAAGTAAGCTTTGAATTGATTGAGACAATTAAAGCAAAATCATTTAAAAACTTGAATACTTTCATAGTGCAAAACTGAGCTTCATGAGTGCAAAATCGTACTACTGCTGAAGTTGGCAGATTTTAAAGAAACACTAATCAGAATCTTCTTCGGTCCCTTTGTTGATTTCATTTTGAAACCAAAACAATCAACCACGTGTAGAAGATTTCACAACAAATTGCAAAATAAGCTGGCGTTCACAAATAGTTATTAAACTTGTCCAACATGGTTGTCAGACCAAAAACCCAGAAAACTGACCACTAGGACAGGCTGTTATGCTGCCAGACTAGATCTACACCAAACCCAGTTGGAGCCAGATGGTGCAGTCTGGTCTTGGTTAAATCCGTTGACCTGTCCAATTCTGGGGAACCCGAACCTAGGTGAGTTAGTTTTGGTCACTAAATTTAAGAATCAAAGGCCTCAAACAAGATTCGAACCACAGATCTGAAGAAAATGCAGAGGCACTTAACCACCAGGATACCACATTTTTGTCACTCATGATTGTTCCCATTTCATTTATTAGATAATCAGATGTTATTTCTAGATATCATACTGATTTATTCTAACACAAATGTCTTAAACACAATAAAGTAAAAAGGCATATCACAAAAGGGATCTTATTACTCTTACATATATTCTACTTCTTCTTTTAGATAATGCCTACTAATTTAATGTCCACTGCCATGGTGGTATTTTATATTTGTTACTATTGTTGGATGACAAATTACTATTTTAGTATTTTTATTATCATTTTACAATTTTAATTGTATGTTTGGCATGTTTATTAATTTCTAAATTTTTTAAACTACAAATTTAACTGTTTATTCAACTAGGCGGTTCCACCAGTTACTTATTGACTTGATCCAACAGATCGATGCTCTGGCCATGTTTAATAACTATGGCTTTAAGGTTGAAAATGCTTATTAGATCCAATGAATGGGATTTTTTTCAATTCTCTTAGTTTTTTGATAAACTCAAATATAGTCGCCCATTCATCCATTTTGCCTTTGCTCTGCACCTGAAGTGATCCTAGCTTCTAATATAGGGGTTCTAGACGGATGTATGTTGCCATTTCGTGGAAAACAACAAAAGAGATTTTGAATCTGCCGCTTTTTCTGAAAATAATAAAAATATCTGCTTTACCAAGAAAAGCAGTCTTTATACAATACTTATTCCTCTAGTGAAAATGACCAAACATTGATATTTAAGTCCCCTACCCCTCTTTTTTTCATTTTATAATTCTTCTTTACCTTACCTAGGAAGGTGGCTCCAAAGCAAAATATCATTACTAGCCCCTAACAGTTCTTTGGCAGATAAAAGTGAGCTGATTTTTTCAAAGATTTATTAAACTTGAACAGAAGAGATGATATCAGTTACATGTTCCTGTCGTATGATGAATTCTCGATACCACAAATTACTGATACTATACAACAAAACATAAAATCCGCATTATCATGAATTGAAAAGAAAAAATAAATGGGCATACATCAGTTAGCATTACTTTGCCAGATAATATACTTTACCTGGTTGAACTTCTTTCCGTCTTAATACAGCAATATTCGTGGGAGATTGCACATCATCATACTGCCATAGTAGATCGTTCACAAGGATAGAAGGTCTGCAATTCAATCCAATGTATAAAAGAACTCAAACGACTGTCCCACCAAAACCATTAATGAATTCAGACTTCACAATTTAAAGAAAAAAAGTTTTCTTAATTTTAACAGAAACAGATTTACCACATCCTTTATATGAGATATTTAAGCAAAGTAAATTGCAATATACGTGAAATTCTTCGTGCATAATTTTTATTAATATATAGAGCTAAAATGTGCAAGGATCTAATAAATAGAAGAAAAATTATCTGACAAGAACTAGAGAAATATACATAAAAGTTTCAGCAATGAATACTTGGCCTTCACATACATTGATGTCTCTGAGCAACGCTCCAAAATTAAGTGTCGCCCATCTCCTTCACCAACTGAATGATGGGAAAATCTAGCATGGTAACACAATCATAATATCTGTCACATGTCAGTGAACCAACGATGTGCTTAATAAACTCTACTACTTTCAATAAATGTCCCAAAAACATATGCACAGAATGATATCAATAAAGCCAGTGATAACTTCTCAAGCACAAATACCCAAAAATGTCAGCAAGACGATGTATGAGCAGGCGGTTATAAGGATTCATTGGTTCCAGTTCAAGCAACCCATCTAATCTGCATAGAACGTAATTATGAATGTCAAAAGAATATTTAACAGTACCGAGAATCCCTGTATACTATATTGAAGGTAAAACGTAGAAAAATAGTCAAATGATCCCTCAAATATGGAATGAGAAGGGTAGCTATTGCAATATGCAAGTGTATAATTTTTTGTTAGGATCGAGGAAGAAAATATAAAACTTCATGGCTTTAGCAGGCTAAAACCATTATGGACAAGTAAAGAATGACGGATAGCATGAGGTGCTCACAAAAGGTTTGATTTAGAAACATGACAGTCTAGTATAGAAAGAAGTTGATTGACATTTTTTCTGTGTACTACACAAACAATTCAGCGGACAAGGAAATAGAAAGAAAATTTTCCCAGTGAAGGAAACAGGGGTAACCAGTTGCACTAAATTTATGAAGAACAAAAGAGAATCTATAAGAGCAAAACCAGTATCTCTTCCTCTTTTACTTCAAATGACTTTTCTTTGCTCAAAATGATTTTTAGAAACCTATGGTGCTCGATAGTGTTATCAGATGCATCTTCCTACTCTCCCTGAAATTTAGTTGTATGTCAATAATTAGAAACCTATGTTAGTGAGTAACAACAATTTATTTTACTCTCAAATATCTATTGCAAAGACATTCATGTAAGATACCTTGGATCATCCTGAAGGAAATTAATCAACGCCTCTTCCATGGACAGAACAAGGTGCTTGCAAGGAAGGTTGTCTTTAATAAGAAAAGCCAACTCCTCAACCTGCATTTATAACATGCATGAAAAACCAAAAAAGCGGGAGGCAAAAAAAAAAAAAATCCAACGCAATTCCACAGAAGTGAGAATACCAAAATGACTGTTTCAAGTGAGATTCCACGTAAGAATACTAAATATTTCCACTTTTTGTTTCATACCCACCAATCTACTTATAGTTTCATGTTTTCATTATCTCCACGTGTTTGAGGAATTTACATCCAAGCCATCTAAGTTTCATGTCACATCCCTATTCTTCTTACAAGTCAACCAAGTTCAGTGAAAATGAAATATGCCTGAAAATGACTCCAACAAAATTAATAGTCTGATTCCATTAACTACTAACCCAACAACCAATTCCTCCGGTTAAAATCAAGATTGCCAGCCAAAAGAAAAATGGTAATTTCCGAAAAAAGGTAGAATAAGTAAGTAAAAGAAATGAGAACCAACAAAAAAAATGATAAATTTCAGCATTTGATACTCTCAAAGGGAAAAAAAAGAAAAGAACTTTAAGAAAAACAGATTCATGTTTCCATAGAAAGAATGGGCTCTTGAGTCATTGAAGGCAGTAGGGAACCTTCAACTTTTTGGATTGCCTATGACCACTGCTGCACAACCCATTTTCTGAATATTGTATCTTCTCGAACCCCCAATTCCCACAACACGAATTTTAGCAATAAATGTAGTTTATACACTGTCCCAAATCTTTCACTGCTTTGTCCCGTGACTCTGTTGCAAGTGATCTCACTCTTCATTACAAATCTTTGGTATGAATATCTGGTAACTGTTGAGTAAGACAATTTCACTAATGTGGCACCAAGTGCATGCCATTTCTGCAGAAGCACACTATATCTAACAATGAAAACAAATATTTCTTCAAATAAAATAATGAGCGCTCCTTTTAAACAACTCCACAAAAGAAACTAGTCTCTAGTTGAGAAAAGCATTGCAAATTGCGCCCATTCAGAGACAGAGATACAGACTGACAGGGCCAGTAACATTTCTTAACACGAGCATAAACAATCGTAGCTTCTATTGAAGCCTTTGTTCTACAAATCATTCTCCAAAAAGAGGGGCCCTAATTAGGCTGCAGTGTGTAAGGACTCTCACACAGAAAATTCCATATTCTGATACCTTCCAGTCACAGTACTCCTATCAGTAGGTTAAACCATACGAAAAGGAAGTGATAAGTTTTTTCCAATACTCAGTAATTAAGGTGTCTTCTGAATTTTGGCCACTGAAATTTCTATTGGGCCAAGAGTCCATGTCCCCAACACATTTGTGGTAATCCACCAAATAACTTTCTTTTCGAATTTCGACTGTCTCCTCCTGGCCAATTTTTTCCTGAAACTAACTCTGGCAGCAAAATAACTCGCTGTATAAATCAATGGGATTCTCTTGATATCTGAGTCTCACCCTTTTCGAATATCACGTCATAAGTAGCTTAATTCTCTATTTCATCATCTGAAATATATAACCCAAGCCAGAGGCATTAACCCCATCGACTGCTAATCGAACAAACTAATATCCCGCCAATAACATCTCTTCCCATTACACATTCCCCCCATTTAACATTCGTAATAATGATATACAGTGGCATGAGATATCAAATCCCAAGTTAATTAACTGAATGTAAAGATTCAAGCAGGGCCCAACTAATTTCTTCAAGAAGCCAAGCAAATTCAAGCTAATTACACAAACTGCATAAACTAAAAAATAATAATTTACATCCTTAGTTTTCAGAGTTGGTCATGGCGTTTCCGTTTCTAAATTCATCCACGTGAAATACACACAAAAGGGTAAAAGAGAAAACTAAAAAAAAAAGAAAAATCAGAAGAAAGCAGCAGCCATGTGAGTCGATAAGCATTTATAACTAATCGAATTTTCTTAGGGATGGAACTGACCATCGCAAATTCAGTGAGACTCATTTAATTGCCAATCAATCAAGTGTCAGCGGTCGAATGATAGATCTCTCGGTGGCTCTTGCGAAACCCTAGCCTAGGTTATGGGTCGGTGATGTTCTATCTATGACTTCGCGTAAGAGTTATCCCCGCGACCCCGCCTCGCCCATTTCTAATATACTAAAATACTTCTTCTTTTAGAATCCGACTATAACTCTATTGTCATAATGAATTGAGACAAATTTTGAAAGTGGTTGATGGTAGAAGATGATTGATTGAGAGAGGTATGAATATGACATTTTGGAAGAATTGAAATTAACATGTTTATCACACAAACATGTTTTTTCTTTTCTTAAGAAAAAATTTGTTCGTGACTAAGTATACTATTTACGTACGAGCGATGCATCAAATCGTATGCTACAATTAAAATTGAGCTTTAGTTGAGTTCTCTTAACCATCGAGCTTTAAAAGGTATCTCGATGGCCTTTCGTTCGCAATACCGACAAAATATCCTACTTAGCAAAGCGATCTTGGGCATGAGTGTAGTAATATTATTAAATCTTTCTCAATCAATAAAAGTGCACTATTCAAAACACCATATTTATTCAATATAGCATAATAATATTATTAAATCTCTCTCAATCAAGAAAAGTCACTACTCGAATACGCATATTTCAAAGAAATTAAAACGCTTTTAGCTTTTTTTTTTTCAACCAAATTCATGCGAATTAGGCGTGTTTGCTTAGTGTATTTTTGTTGATAACATTATTACTACACTCACGATGGAAGATCGTTTGCCACGTAAGATATTTCGTGGGGTATTGCAAACGAATGAGTAGCGGTGATATATGAGAAACTTAGTTGAAAGTTGGGTGGTCATTGAGATACCTTTAAAGTTCTATGGCTAAATAGAAATTAATGAAAGTTGGTGAGGCCATTGAGATACCGCTGAAGTTCGATGGTTAAGTAGAAACTCAACTAAAAGTTCAATGGCCATTGGTTGAATTTACCCAAATCGTATGCTACAATTAAAATTCAATTGATAAATTTTGCAGAAGAAAAAAAAAGATAGAGTTGATTTGAGGATATGAGGATATGAGATTCGAAAAAATTGATTCTTAACATTTGATTTTGAAGAAAATACACTACATAATTTTTTGTATTCATACGGTTGAAAAATTATATGTTGAAAAATTATATACGGTCGTTGAATATGGTTAAAAATTTGAGTTTTTGTTTTTTGTATTCGTATGGTGAAAAACTCATATGGTTACAAAAATGGGCTTAACTCAATTTTTTTATAGAAAAATTCATAATATTTATTAGTTTACCTTACACGTAGTGAGATTCGATTACAATTCAAATTCAACAAATGAATTTTGCTAAAAGAGAATATAAGATAAAGTTGAGGAGAGGAGAGGAGATTTGAGAAGATGGTTGTTAACATTTGATTTTGATGAAGATAGACATGAATGTTTTTTTGTATTCGTATGGTTAAAAAAATTTCTACGGTTGTTAATAAATTTTCATAGATTTCTTGAATTTAAATACAATTTCACATTATTTATAAGAGTTTAACATAATTCTATATTCTACATTTTAATGGATTATTACACATTTTAATAGATTCTCATAGATTTGGCATTTTTATTAGAAGTAATATATTTACCTCCACTTTAAACACGACCAATTAGTTATAAACAAGTGGTACAATTTTTCTCGCAAAGCATATTGTACCTCCGAAAATTTGGAATTTAACCCTTTTTTTTTTTTACAACTTTAACACTTACAAAATGAAGCAATTAAAATAGACATTACTATAAGAAAATAATATCTTATATATATTTTAAAAGTTTTAAAAAATATAAATGAAAATTTTAAGACAATATTTAACAATTGTAAAAATAATTAAAATAAAAAAGTAAACAATTTAATAATTTAAATACTAATACATATGATTAAATTGAAAATAAAGAGCAAAAATTTGTATTACATAAAGAATAGAAATGCACGAGGGAGTGAGGCGAGAGTGGAGAGGGAGATGCATAAGAGAATAAGTAGATTGAAAATTTGAAGAGTTATGCTATAATTCATATAAAATTTGAAATTTATATTTATGGTGTCGAAATCTATTAAAATATATTAAAATCTTCTAGTTATTGGAAAAAATACTTAATTTTATAAAAAAAATCTATTTAAATTCGGATACAAATCAATTAAAATTTTTAAAAATACTTAAGGGCCCGTTTGATTCCTATTTTAATGGATTTTTTGTTTTTCATTATTTGATTTTTGAGTAAAAATGACTAAAATGCCCATTTTTTCTAGTTAAATATTACGGCTACTTTGAAAAGCAAAAGAGCATTTGTGTTATTTTTTTTTCAAAAGTCAAAAATGGGGAAAAAATCCATTAAAATGGAAATCAAACAACCTCTAAATTTAGTGCTGGGTTTGATTCCCATTAAAATGGGTTTTTTGTTTTTAATTTTTTTCTTTTGAGGAAAAATGATCAAAATGCCATTTTGCTTTCCAAAGTAGTCACAATATTTGACTAAAAAAAAAGAGACATTTTGATTATTTTTTCTCAAAAGTCAAAAAATGGAAACAAAAAACCAATTTTAATGAATCGAACAAGCACTTACATGAATCTATGTGTTTTTAAAAAATATATTCATTGGGTGAATCTGCCGCCATCATTATCTTCCTCTATTCGAAAAGCTTGTGGAATTCTATTCTGAATCCAAAGCACCGTTCTAATGCTCACGGTGGGGACACTTATCCTACAATTATTAGATGAGTGTAAAGGGGTTTTGCACTCATCCAATGAGTGTAGGACAAGTGTCCCGATGAACATAATAACAATGCCCACCGTGGGCATTAGAACAAAACCGTCTGAATCCATATCTTCAGAATCTCTGTGTCTTGCTGCAATTGTCATCCCAAAGCAGGTGAAGTAAAGATGGAAATTAGTGATTGGTCAAATTTACTCGATGAATTAACAGTTGATATTTTGTGTTGAATGCCGGATGAAAATCTCATCAGGCTCAAGTGTGTTTGCAAATCTTGGTACTTTTTGATTTCGAATTCTTGTGCTCCGAGATTCTCCTCGCCTTCTCCATCCGCCGTTTTGTGCGACTTAGGAGTGTGTATTCAATTAAGATTTGATAGGACTTTTATGGAGTTTAAAAGTTTAGGTGTATTCAATTCAGACTTTTTAAACTCCATAAAAGTCTTGTGATATTCAATATAGATTTTTAAAGACTTTTAAAAAGTCTTATAAAGTCATGCGATATTCAATTCAGACTTTTTAAAATCCTACGAAATTTAGAATTATTCAAAATGTCAATGACTTCTAATGACTTTATATAAAATTTTATATATACTAACTTTAAAGCACAAGGTATAAATAAAATATATTACAATTTGTCTCACATTCACCATAAGACTTTGAAAGACTTTAGAAGGAAAAACATATATTTCATTCTCTTTTTTTATATGCAACAATTCTCTTTTCTTTTTCCTTCAACAAATGTAGCGTCAAGATTAATATTCTCCTCTTTCTTCGATGTGATTTTTTTCTCTTCAATATATTCTCCCAATTTTTTTTTCCTATTCCTTCTTTTAATTTTTTATTTCAATATTCTCTTAACTATTTTTCCATTTTCTTCTTTTTTTTCTTCTATGAACCTTTAGAGATAATGTGATTTTTTTTTCTTCAATATTTTCATAACCATCTCTCTCTCTCTCTCTCAATTTATCATTTTTCTATTTTTCATTAAAAATAAGATAACTTTATAATTAAATTCTTATATAATTATTGATTGCAGTTTATTAATGAATTTCATCAAGTTAAAAGCTATTTTTTATTACTGTTTTTTTTTTAATTCTTGTTTTTTCTATTTATCTTGATGAGCATGGTTGTATTTTTTTTTCTTTGTCTAAATTGGTACTTTGATTATTTATTTATGCAATTGTGGTGACTAATGACGTGGTACCTATAGATTATTAAATCTAATAAGGGAGATAATGAATTGGATAAATTTTTTGTTGAAAAATATTTGAAAATGAGTCGCATGCCTTAATTTTTTGAATTTATCCACAAGTCATTTGAAAATTTATAGTTTTACCCAAAAAAAAAAATAAAGTGAGTTATATTATTAACTTTTGTCGTGGTTTACTTGCAGCAATTAAATAGAATATTAATTTTTATGAATTTATTAATATTAATATAATTAAATAAATTATTATTAAAATTTTCTCTTGTGACAATTTTTTTAACTATGGGATAAAATTTTTAACTGAAAAAACAAAGTCTATAAAAGTTCATAAAAGTCTGTAAAAGTCTAGGAAAATCTTTCAAAATGAAATCTATAAAAATCATTAAAGTTTGTTGAAGTCTATTAAAATCTATAAAAGTCAATAAAGTTAATGAAATCTATCAAAGTCAGTCATTTGAAAAATATCAATCAAAGTCTTTAAAAGTTTATATTAAATACACCCCCCTTAATCTACCTCCGGAGAAGCCTTCAAAGCAGTAAAACTTCTCTTAGATTAGCTCCTCAAGCTACGTCATTTGG
The DNA here is from genome assembly GCA_023638005.1 of Forsythia suspensa. Lineage (NCBI taxonomy): Eukaryota > Viridiplantae > Streptophyta > Magnoliopsida > Lamiales > Oleaceae > Forsythia > Forsythia suspensa. Next base: position 1,027,375 of record CM042667.1, read on the forward strand.
AGACGTTGCTAACCAGTTGTTGCGGAATTTAACGGCTTTCGAGCACAATCCGGAGGAATTCTGAACTACTACAATGGGCTTTTTCTTCTGGCATCTAGATCTTCCAATCTGACTCAATATTATGTGACCAACCCCACTATCTTTGAATGCATCACAATTCATGTTAACTCCTTACACGGTAATTTTGAGCATGCCTCGCTAGCTTTTGATCCAACTGTTACACTTCATTATACGATTATTCGATTTGCCAGAATCAATCCTTCTTTAAATCTGGATGTTTTTTCATCCGAGACCGGACATTGAGCTTGCCATCTGTTACCACCCGATTTTGGTAAAGCCTCCACGTCAAGAAAGTTCTAATAAAAGTCTCATCTAAGCACCGCTAAAGCCTTATAGGCCCAGTGAGGCCTTCCAGATTCATAAAGGTTCCATTGGCCCCGACGAAGGCCTCAAAGGCCCATCGAACATCTTAGCATTCTGAATCGAGTATTGCGAGGCCCATGAAGAAGGCTTCGACACTCATGGCCAATCCGAGAGAGCCTCGCCCGGCTTCAGATTTATTATGGTCCGCATACGGCTAAAGCGATATCTCGAGAAAAGATTGTATTTGATTGTCAAAAGGAAACTATATCCCAATCTAATAAAATCAACAACACAATCTTAGAGATTGAGAGAGATTGGGATGTAATCTCGGAAGATCACGGCGAGATTGGAACCTACCTTATCTCGATAAGGAAAGAGAATCCCAATAGAATTCTAATTGATTGCTTCCACGAATCAATTAGGATTCTCCCCTATAAATATCATATTCGGTTTATTCCAAGTGCACGCACTTACGAGTGCACGCATTCTTTAGTACGCAATTTTCATGACGCACTTTTTATGCTTAAGAATCCCACCCTAAACTCGCTCAAATCTACGCTTGCTTGTCTCTCCACACCTTTTTGTTCCCGCCCCGTGTATCTCCCATATACTGCGTGCAGTTGACTTGATCGTCGAGTGCCAACGATCGCTGGACCCTTTTTCTCCGGAGATCTTGGTGCCTAACGGTCGTCCTAGTGTGCAGGTAACATACGAGCTGGCAGAGGAGTGACTGGAGATCTGTTGGCACGTGGACTGGTGCAGGTTCAGACGTCAACAGATTGGCGCCGTCTGTGGGAATCGAAAAACCTTACACGACCAACAACTTGTGGTAAAAACGTGTTTTCTACCCGAAGAGCATGGCAATAGAAAACTTCGTGGAAGAAGAAGTAAAGTCCCATCATCTTGACTTGCGACGCGGAAAAGTGGTCAAGACTTTCGAATGCAACCCACCGCTAGAGAAGAAGACAACGATAGAGGCGCGAGAAGTTGGACAACGACCGGATGAAGGTGGCGCTTGAACTATTGGAGAATCAATCTCTTCAACATGGACCCGGCGTAGTCGTGCCCGGTGAAGCCCTTCGAGGTCCCGGCTCTATCAAAAGCCGTCGGTCTCAAGATGATTCGCCAATCCTCAATGGAGAAAATCCGGGACCAAGAGAAACCGTGCACGGAGTGGGGAAGGCTGGTCGCCTCGCCAACGTATTCGATGTTGGAGTGCGGGTCGTCCGCGGCTCGACCTCAATCGTTGAGTAGCCGTGAAGCGAGCCCAAATGATGACCACCGAGAGAAGAGAAGGGACTCTAGGACTGTGGATGAAAGACCGTAAGCGGTTGTGCGACCTTGATGACGACGATGATCTCCCATTCTCCAATTAGTTGAAGGCTAGAGAACTCTTCGCAGGTTCAAAATGCCTCCTATGAAGAAATATGATTTGGAGATGTGATTTCACGGATTCCATTGGAGGTTCGCTTTCTAAAGGCCTTCGTCCTCATTTAATGCTTCCTCTTAAAGTCCTACGCTGATATAAATAATAGGCTTGGACTTGGGGACCATGTTACCACCCGATTTTGGTAAAGCCTCCACGTCAAGAAAGTTCTAGTAAAAGTCTCATCTAGGCCTCGCTAAAGCCTTATAGGCCCGGCGAAGGCCTTCCAGATTCATAAAGGTTCCATTGGCCCGACGAAGGCCTCGAAGGCCCATCGAACATCTTAGCATTCTGAATCGTGAGTATTGCGAGGCCCATGAAGGGCTTCGACACTCATGGCCAATCCAGAGAGCCTCGCCCGGCAAACCAGATTTATTATGGTCCATATGACTAAAAGGATATCTCTCGGAAAGATTGTATTTGATTGTCAAAAGGAAACTATATCCCAATCTAATAAAATCAAGCAACACAATCTTAGAGATTGAGAGAGATTGGGATACAATCTCGGAAGATCATGGCGAGATTGGAACCTACCTTATCTCGATAAGGAAAGAGAATCCCAATAGAATTCTAATTGATTGCTTCCATGAATCAATTAGGATTCTCCCCCTATAAATATCATATTTAGGTTTATTCCAAGGCACGCACTTACTCGAGCACGCATTCTTTAGTACGCAATTTTCATGACGCACTTTTTATGCTTAAGAATCCCACCCTAAACTCGCTCAAATCTCTGCGAAACTTCTCTCCCACACCCTTTTGTTCTCACCCCGTGTATCTCCCATATCTACGGTGAGTTGACTTGATCGTCGGAGTGCCAACGATCATGGGACCCTTTTTCTCACGGAGATCTTGGTGCCTAACGGTCGTCTAGTGTGCGCGGGTAACATACTGAACTGGCGGAGGAGTAATCGGAGATCTGTTGGCACGTGGACTAGTGCAGTTCGGGACGTCAACACATACTATCGCATTGGAGCCTATGCTTGACCTTGGTCGCTGGAATCAAACTTCTGTTTACTTGAATGAGGTTTTATACAAATTATCAGTGGCCAAGTACATGGTGTGCATCAATCTCAAACTGAAAGAAGATACAAAAACAAGTGTGAATTTGAAAGCTCGGACTATTGAGCTGTCTCAGAAGGATAAATTCGATCGTTCTGGATCTAGTGGGACATCCAGAGGGGCTTTGCTCTACTTCAACAATGATAATTATAGGATAAAAATCTGGATGTTTGATGACAGTTGTCGTTGGGTGCTCAAACACAGAACAAGCTTTCGTCGTCTGGTTTTGCACCTAACGGTCCGTGATATTTTTATGGCTTGTGGTGACTTCAGGTTGCCCAAATTTTATGCTTTTCATCCAAACAAGGATGAAATTTTTTGGGCATTTCTCGAGTCATGATAGCTTATAATCTCAATGCCAACGAGGTTTATTTCTTTAATGTAGTGCAACATGATGAAGTTATGATTTGTGACAAGTACTACATACTAACATACTCGCGTTGTGGGGTTGTTCTAAATAGTGTTATCAAGAGTCATTAGAGATCAACCTATTCGTGCTATAAGTTGTCCTACCTGCCTTTTCGCTCTGTTATTTATATTGTTGTAAATGTGATAACTTTTTATTGGCCCTTGTTGGTCTCGAGAGATGGAGGAAGGTAGGTTAGCTGAAAAACACTGTCTCTGAGCTCTTGCATTTACCACGTGGTTTGTTTCTGAGAGTTTTGATACTGAAAGATAGAACTATTATCATCCAAGAAACGATAACATCCTATTGTGTATAGAACTTGTTTGGCTAAGCTTAAATTTTAATTTAAGCTGGTTAAACATACTTATTATCCACTCATGTAAGGAGTTTGAACATGAATGATGTGTTCTATGTAAGAATTGACCTAATGTTTGATTCTGGTAAGAACCTAATGATGCCGAATTGTTTTATATTTTGTTGCACTGTAAGTTGACCTCAAGGTGTTGGAACAAGCTATTAGTGGCAACTGAAATTTGATTGATTGCTGCCTAGAACCTGTTTTTCCATGATGTCTCAATATTGTGGTGGTTTTTGTTCATCTAAAAATATAGAAGTAATTTATCAATTATGAGTATGTGGTTTTTGTAAGAATTAATGTCCAAGGTCCAATTTGTTGGGTGGACTTAATTACTTATTGGGCCAAATTAATTAATAAGATTATTTAATTGGGCCTAATTGTTGATGGGTTCTAGTTGGACTAGAACTAGGGCTGGGTTAGCCCGCCTATAAATACAAAAAAAGCGCAACATTTTAGGGTTAAGTGTTGATCTTTAATTACTTGCTAGCACAAGAAAAAGACAACCGAATCAATTTTCTCCCAAAAGGTTCCGCTTTCATCCGTTCTTGATCGTGGAAGTCCGGATCCGTTCTTCTTGTCGCGGATCACCATTGGAGGTCGGACAATTGGACATTGTGGTATTGAAGATCGCACATCGGACCAATCGATAATCGATTCAAGATATTCATCAAAGGTAATCTTCTATCACGAATTCTTTCTAAGTACAAGGTTGATCAAGGGCTTAAAGGAATTGAATTTTAATTTTCATTTGTGCATGTATACCTCAATTCCTTACGGTGGTATCGAGCCTACCTTATTACTTGTTAGAATTCGTTAAAACTGTTTTGATGAATAGTACAATAATTGTTATTGTGATATTAATTTGATTTGAGATTTGATAAAATAAAATTGTGAATTTATTTTTAAAATTAAAATGAAATTGTTTTGGATTTATTCGGAACGAGACGATATGGCTCGAATTGAGTCAACTAAGCGGCGGCACTTTGGAAGCGCCACCGGTGACGTCGACGCAGCGAATCGCCGCCTTCATAGAAAGCATCGTCCGCCGAAATCATTGGTCTCCGCCACGATTTAGCGGCGGCAAGCGAATCCCACGCTTAGCTGGCTTAGCAGATGGCGGCGCCGTCGATGGCTATTTTCGTGGTGGCCGTGATTGTTGGACACCAACGCGCCACCACAAGATGAAAAAAAATAGCCGCCGCAAATAAGCGGCGGCAATGGATTTTTGCAGAAACCCTTTTAGGGTTCTGCGTTTTTGAAGTATGGGAAGAGGGCTTCCCATGCAATTTTGGAAATTGCATGGGATGCCTCCTAATTTCAAAAGGATTTAGTTGGGGTTCTTGCAATTTGAAATTGGAAAGGAACCACTCTCTGTTTTTAAAAATTAAAAGGGACTACTATGTAATTTCAAAAATTGCACAATAAGTCCTTAAGTTTTAAAAGAAAAAATAGGGTCTCAAATGCAATTTTAATTTTTTGGAAAATTTTTAATTATTAATTTATTTAATGTTGGTCAAATATTCAAAATTAAATTAAAATCGTTTTAAACTATATTTTGAATTTCTGACCAAATTAAATTTTTACTTATTATTTTATAAAATTGTAATTTTGACCCTATACAAATGTCGTCTTCAATTTAGAGTATGACTTTAAATTGAGAGATAAAATAAATTTTGAAAATTTCCCATTATGAATAAAATTAATTGATTAATTGGATTAATTGATTATTTTTATTGTTAGAAAAATTAATTAATTGATTAATTAGATTAATTATTTAATTCCGTTTAGTCCGTTCCAAAATATCTAAAAGGTTTAGATTTATACTGTCAAAGCTACAAATTTAGAAATTAATATATTTTTTAATATTAGATATTAATATAAATGTTTAGTGGATGATTATGGACTCGACCCATGTGATTGGTTGTATGGTTAATTATTCATGTTGATTATTGGTTGGGTCTGTGAGCCTATTATTTAATTAAATGGGCCTGCGAGCCTATTATTTATTTAATTAGATTTTCGAGCTATTTATTTATTATGGGCCTGCGTGTCCATTGATCAGGGCCTGCGTGCCAACTAGTATAGGATACATGTTGCAGCAGAAGATGGAGATGATTGCATTTAGCATTCGATGAACGAATGCAACGTCCCTTAGGAATTGACCAACTAATCTTCTTTTTGGCTCAAGAAGATTAGATAGATAAAGTCCATAATCATCCACACGTATAATTATGTATGATTGATTGCATGTTGGATGTTGGTTAATATACATAAATGTGATGAGACAAACCCCTCTTTATCAAAATATTAAATTCGTATTAAATGGTTAATACAACGTGCCTTCCATTGTTATAGTGAAAAACCAGAGTCCATTATCAATGTCAGTTTGTTGAGTCACTCAAGGCTGCTCGCTCATAGATATGTTTATCACTATGAGACATTTGATGTTTCTGAACAATGGGTCGAATTTAACTAAAATTTTATTTTTTGTTGAGTCACTCAAGGAAATAGAATTTTAGGAGCACAATCAAGTAAACACATAAGATGTGTGCGACAATAAGTTGTCTACTTGATGATCTAGGAGTCACATAGAGATGTGATTGATAGAAGTATCTACCGGATGCTTTATTAGGATTTGTTGAGTCACTCAAGGTTCTAATAAAACAAAGGGATCCTAGCCATTTGAGAATCTCATTGGTTCTATTGATTAATGTTTGAGGGTCATTAATTCAATTTAAAGCAGTGGGAGTATAATTAATTTAATATAAGTCCATGTTAAATTAATTTTTCTGCATTTAATTAATTGTTCTATCTTGTAATTTAATAGTTGAATCATGAGTAACCATATAAGTTTGAGAGGCATATTGGATGCCAACAAACATATCGGACCAAATTTTTTGGTGGCACCATAATCGATAATTGTTCTCAAGCATGAAAAAGAAAAATTGGATATGTCAATAAGCAGCCAATGCCGGAAGCTCCTATTGAGGAGGCTACGCTGGAGAACGTGCAGGCTTACAAGAACACAGTGATAATAGTAACACTGCAACATATGATGCTTGCAGTATGTCACTTGAGTTAGAAAAGCAGCACGAGGGTATGGATGCCTATACCAAAATATATCATTTCAAGGAGTTGAATGATGTACAGTCACGGACTGAACAGTATGAGACATCCAAAAGGTTATAAAGAGGTTTGATGGTAAAAAGATCTTCAGTCAGTGCTCATGTATTGAAGATGATTGATTATATTGAAAAAATTAAATCAATTAAGTTTTACCATGGACAACGAGCTAAGTGTTGACTTAGTTATGCTGTCCCCACCTAATAACTTTTCGCATTCATTATGAACTTCAACATGAATAAGATTGAGTGGTACCCTACTTAAGCCGCTAAGCGTCTTAAAAATCGATAAGCCCATGGAAATGGGTAAACTTTGGCCATTGATACCTCTAAGGGCACCGAGAGAAAATCTAAATGGACCTTTTAGAAAAGGATCCAAGAAGGCCGAATCTGTTGGAAAACAGTTAAGCAAAGACGAATCCAAATCGATGATCCGTGTTTTCAATGTGAAACAAATGGCATTAAAAGTGGAACCACAAGGCATAAAAGAGATAAAACTAAAATACTCATATCTTTGGCATTGCATATTCGGTCATATAAATGAAAACGCATCACCAAGTTACATAAAGATGAATACTTGGATTCAAATGATTATGAATCATTTGATAAATGTGAATCATGCCCATTGGGACAAAATGACCTAGACCCTCTTTTCTGGAAAGGGAGACACAGTTGCAGATATTTTGGGTCTTGTACATATTGATGTATATGGATAAATGTCTAAAGATGCTAAAGGTGGCTTTTCTTACTTTATCATATTTACATATGACCATTCTAGATATGGTTTTATATGTTTGATGGAATTCAAGAGTGAAGCCTTTGAAAAATTCAAGGAATTCAAGCAAGAAGTAGAAAGGCAAATCGAGAAAAATATTCTAACACTTAGATTTGATCGAGGTGGAGAATATTTGAAGGGTGAGTTTTAGACTATCTAAAGAGAATGGGATTCTCTCGCGGTGGACTCCACCGTATACACCATGACAAAATAGTGTATCCGAAAGGAGAAATTACACCTTACTTAATATGGTGCGATCAATGGTGAGTTGCGTAGTTATTCCAAAATCATTTTGGAGGTATGCGATTAACATCGCATGTTATACACTAAACAGTGTCTCCTATCTAAATCGGTCAATAAAACTCTATACGAGTTATGGAAAGGAAAAAATACCTAATCTTTCATACATGAAGGTTTAGAGATGCGACGCTTATGTGAAGCGCGTTGAATCAGATAAGCTATGAGCTAAATCTGATAATTGTTTATTTGTGGAGTATCCAAAAGAAAGTGTTGGATATCATTTCTACAATTCTATTGAGATGAAGGTTATCATATCGAGACTTGCTGTATTCTTAGAGAAGATAGTGGGAGCAATGTAGATCTTGAAGATGTTCAAGAAACTACAAATAAAATTGACGAATTAGATATTCCAATGGTCGAGCTTTCATCCGATGAAGCACAAATTGAGAAAGTGAGAACCACCGGTTCCCGAGGACACACGACTCTCGCGCGTAAGTCGAAAGCGAGTCATTCATTTTCTTATGAGATACGATCTCACGGTTACTAGTAATGTATTACTAATCGAAGAAGATGAACCTACTACTTACGCAGAATCTAAGTCAAGTGTTGACTAACAGAGATGGCAGGAAGCCATAGAATCCGAAATGAACTCCATGTACGAAAACAAGGTTTGGACCTCGCTTGACCCGCTTTGAAGGGTAAAACCTATAGGTGTAAATTGGTTTACATTAAAAGGTCGACATGGATAGTAATGTTCATACTTACAAGGCAAGATTGGTTGCGAAGGGTTTCAAGTAAAGACAACATTGACTTTGACGAAATCTTCTCACCGATAGTCTTGTCTAAGTTAAGTCGGATTACGCTTGCGATAGTAGCATACCACCTCCCGGAGATATGGCAAATGGATGTCAAGATTGCATTCTTTAACGGAATCTTAGCGAGGATGTGTACATGACACAACTTGAAGGCTTTGAATCCACAGAGCCAAACAAGGTATGCAAACTATGTAAATCCATATTTGGATTAACGCAAGCCTTTTGGAGCTGGAATCTTCATTTTGATAAGACAATCAAGTCTTATCAAAATGTTTGATTTTATCAAGAATGAAGATGAACTATGTATATAAAAGGTTAGTGGGAGCAAAGTTGTGTTTCTAATTTTGTATGTGGATGACATACTTTAGGAAACGATGTCTCCGATGCCAAAAATCAGTAAAATTGTGGTTATCCAAAATTTCTCCATGAAGGATATGGGAGAGGCAACGTACATTCTCGATATAAAGATCTATAGAGATAGATCTAAGAGAATGCTTGGCCTATCTCAAGAATCTTAAGAAGATTTAGCATAGAAGAGTCTAAGAGATGACTTTATCCCGTCTGGCATGGGATCAATATGTCAAAAGAGATGTGTCCAAATACACAAATTGAAAGAGATCGCATGGATAGAATTCCTTATGCATCGATAATAGGATCTATCATGCATGCAATACTATGTACTCGGTTGAATGTTTCATATGCTTTGAGTGTCACAAGCGAGGTTCCAAGCGAACCACGGCGAGAAACATTGGATCGCGATCAAGAACATCCTTAAGTTCTTAGGAAGAACTAAAGACATGTTCTTGATATATGGAAATAATGAACTTAGAGTTCGAGGTTATGCGATGCCGACTTTCGATCCGATAAAGGCGATAACAAATCCCAAATTCGGATATGTATTTACTCGAAAATGGTGGTACGATCGGTTGGAAAAGTTCCAAACAAGAAACGATCTTGATTCAACTATAGAAGCGAGAATATATAGTCGTCTCTAAGTAGCAAAGAAAAAGCAGTGCGGATCAAGAAGTTCATTATTGAACTTGGAATAGTTCTTAGCATTGTTGATCCAATAACTTGTATTGTGATTACAATGGAGCCATTGCATAAGCGAAGGAACCCGTGTCTCATCAATGATCCGGATATATATTGAGGCGATATCATCTCATCGGGGAGATAATCTTAAGAAATTATATAAAGATAGAACGAGTCCTAACATACGATAATGTAGCGAGATCCTTTGACAAAGTTGTTTGTCAAAGACAAGCATGATGGTCATGCTAAATTTGATGGTATTAAGATACCGAGTGATTGGATCTAGTACGTATTGGACATTTTGTGATATACTTTTTGTTAGACATTGAAGTATATGAACAAATTGATTAATTAAATGCTTGTCTACATTTTAATGGCAGATCTGTTATTTTAAATTTTATTATTTAGAATAATAGAGTCCGAAGAAAAGTTCGATAACTTGTTAATCACAAGGTGTTGTGATTGTGAGATACAAGTTATAAATAACTTATTTTTGAAATATCCCTAGTCATAGTAATGAGATACGGATATCATTATTGTGAATAGACTAGTATGTGTTGCATTTCTTTTGAAAGAAAGTAGTTGATCTCACGAGCTAAGATGTAGAGGGACATCCGAATGAACACATGAATGCATTGTTATGAGAACATGACATTGGATGATCCGCCTAGAGATTCCACATGGATAACTATCCAAGCGTCGGTGGTAAATCTCTAATCTTGCGGTTGTGGATTTGGTCCTTTGACTTGAGGATATCATAGAATCTTATATGAGGACCATTGTACTTTGGCGGCGTTTGATGGGGCTCAAGATTTGAGTTACCGGGAAGGCGTCGATGCAGATGCAGTGAGAATCGTATGAAGGTTGTGAATGTCTAATATGAGGATTCGTCACTCCCGGAAAGTAGGAGATTATAACCTAATTTTGCCCACTTAAGTTGATATAAATTTCTTCGTACGGGGTGGAGTTATAAGTTGAAAATGTTTCAATCATAACTAGATTAGATCAACGAAGAGTTGAGGTGAATAACATAATTGGTTGAAATGAGATTGTGACGATCCATATCTCTTAACCGGTTGGGTTATATTGATGAAGGATTATATTTCCACAGAATCCGCACATATATTGGTTACGTCATACCACATGACATTTTTCTTCACATGGATTGCCTTGACACATTGCTAGATGTCAATCTTGGGCGGCGACGTGAATTGATCGATCTCGGTGAATCGATGAGAATATCATTGCGTTTGCCATCGTGAATGGAAACCTAATGGGTCACACACATAAAGTGAGAATTGAGCATCTGGAGTTGGACCTTGTCCAAGTGGGAGATTGTAAGAATTAATGTCCAAGGTCCAATTTGTTGGGTCGGACTTAATTACTTATTGGGCCAAATTAATTAATAAGATTATTTAATCGGGCCTAATTGTTGATGGGTTCTAGTTGGACTAGAACTAGGGCTAGGGTTAGCCCCGCCTATAAATACAAAGGCGCAACATTTTAGGGTTAAGTGTTGATCTTTAATTACTTGCTAGCACAAGAAAAAGACAACCGAATCAATTTTCTCCCAAAAGGTTCCGCTTTCATCTGTTCTTGATCGTGGAAGTCCAGATCTGTTCTTGCTGTGTGGATCACCATTGGAGGCTGGACAATTGGACAGCTGTGGTATTGAAGATCGCACATCAGACCAATCAGATAATCAGATTCAAGATATTCATCAAAGGTAATCTTCTATCACGAATTCTTTCTAAGTACAAGGTTGATCCGGGCTTAAAAGAATTGAATTTTTAATTTTCGCTGTGCATGTATACCTCAATTCCTTACAGTTTTAACTGTTTTTTTTTGGTTTTATGGCCAGAAAGCAATGCTAGAAAATTCAAAGGGATGGAAATGGACTTACAGTTTGGGTGTGATGGGATTGTATTTAGGCTTTTGGACTCCATAAATTGACTGAGAAAATATCCTCGTTTTACCGGATAATACTTTAAAGTAACTAGTTTTTGGATAAAATAAAGATGGGGATAGGTTTGACGTCCCAATTAAGGTGGTGGTGAAGGTTAGCTTTTGTGAATGACGTCGTCTAATCCCTTTTGGGGATATATAGTGAACATGATTAAAATTTTATAGCTAGATGGTTCTTTAGGGAATAAATCTCACGACTTTCCTTGGACGTCAAAGAGACGAGTTGTTGCTCATGCCTCTGATGTCCATAAAGCTGAAGAGTGGTGTGTATCAAAGAACCTGGTGTCCTTTTTTATTCTGGCATGTGGTTTTGGGGGAGCAGTTGTAGTTTTATTTGGCTTTTAGTTATTGTGGAAGATTTTTTACCCAACTTAGCTCATTATTTGATTGCACAAATAGATGGTATCTGTTGTAAAATTATAGATAATGATGAATAACTATTTAGTTGTATCTAGATGTCTATGTAGTTATCTACTTACTCCAAAAGAATGTATTCTAATGAAGTTGTAATTTCCTTTGAAACCCTATAAATAATGATCATCGTTATAATAAATTTACAGACTTGAGTTTGACTCTCTCTATTCTCTTCTCTTTTTCTCTCTACTTTTCTAGTTTCATAAGAGTATCTTGTTTATTATATGTTGTGAAACGTGATAACAACAACAATGTAAATGCTGTCAAGATATTCTGGTATTCTTTCTTTGGCAGTTGTTATGTGTAGCATATCATTTTTTTTCTTTTTGTTTGAAAGATGTTGTATCTTTCTATATTCAGCCTTTTTCAATGTTTGGTGCGTTTGATTTCTCGTAATCCATGTATGCCTTTACATTTGTCCATAATGCTATTGTCGATACTTGTGTGGACATTATGTTCCTTATGTTTTCTATTTATAGATTTTGATGGCTGACATTGTTTCCATACTTTTTGTGTGCTTTTGTTGAGTTATCGAACAAAGTTATAAGTTGTAGGTACTTATACGTGTGATTGTTTCCGCTGCAGCTTAACCTGTTGCAGTTAAATCCAATCCGAGACATAAAGAAGAAGAATCAATGGGGTTGTATTAGATTATTGCAAGGCTTGGAGTCGATTTTTTATTGTTTTCTAATAAGGGTAGTGAGCATCGATTATGTGCACCTTATAAACTTATCCAAACGTTGCTAATTCTCATTTTAGTTACTTTTTTTCTCAACTCTCTATGAACACAAGTGTTAATCTTCTTCTTAATAGAACTTTTTTTTATGTGCTTTCTTTTTTGCGCATCTTCTAGTGCGTTGATTGTTCGTTAGAAGTACTCTATTAATATGTGACTAATGTTCTATTTTCTTCTACTTGTTTTTATAAAATAACAAACTCCAGTCAAGTTGTTTTATACAAACTTATCCTAGTTGTTTCCACAAAGATAGATGGAGTAGTGAATATTGCTTCTGTGGATGTGATTTGAGTGAGTAATATTGTGTTGATTTATTTATTTATTTATTTTTATTTTTTATTTTTTGATCGGAATATTGTGTTGATTTATTGTTCAATGATATTGGGATCCTAGCGGTGAATCTTTCTACCAAATTATCTTAGCAAACATTGTGTGTAGTTGGCATAAATTCTTCAACATAGTAAAATCAACATGACTTAAAAAAATAAAACATTAATCCCCAAATTCCAAATTAAACAAATTGATATCTTCTTTTCCAAATTAGGTTGCTATATTTTGAACAAAGCGTATTGCGGAAATTTGATAAAATAAAATTGAATATAAGAGGTTGAAAAAAAAAATATAAAATTTTCAAATTTTTGTCGTTTGGACTTGTTCATTTTAATTTTAACTACACATTTTATACGACTTATAATTTTTATCAATTTTTTACTCATATTTTATTAATTTGTATCAAAATTTACAAAAAAAAAATCTAATTTTTAGTAAAGTTAAACAAATACTAAAAATAAAAAATAAAAAATATTAAATAATGATTAAATCTTTAAAATAATTGAAAATGTGACAACTCAATAGTGGAGATGTTATAAGATTGATACAAGGTGGGTTGCATTTGTATCACCTAGGTGACTAATTATTTGGAAGAAAGAGAAATTTGCAATTATGGTCTTTAAACTATAACATTTGTTGCATTTGGAACATTGTTCATTTTTGGCATTTAGGTCTTCAAATTTTGAGTTTTGGTGCACTTAGATCCTTTCAAACAGAATATGTCAAAAAGAAATGATAAATAAAGTGCAACCTTTTAAGTTGAAATAACAAATTGTTAGTACATTAATAAAAGTAGAAAAAATGTGATACATATAATGCAATTGAACCGAGTAGAGTGAGCTAAGTTTGGACGAGATGAGCTCGACTTGACCGTCCTCAAAGACCTTGGTTCAGCTCGACCCATGGGCCCAGCCCGTTGTAGGCCAAGCTGAGCCAAGCTCAGACCTACCCATAAGCCGGGCAGTCCTGACCCAAGGCTCGTAGGTTGACAAGCTCGGGCCACTCATTGGCCGAGCATAAACAAGTTGGCCTGCCAAGCTAGTAGGGTGACCCTAGCCCATGTCACCCTTACATACCTACAAATATGTTGGTAATAGTACTAGTAGACGGTACTCGTATCCAAGATGGTTCAATTCACCACCAAGGTGTAGAAAATGAGGTGTGAAATTACTAATTTCTATTAAAATTAGTGACAATAACAATTGTATGAATGACTTGATACAAAATATAAACTTACGTTATTAGTATTATTTAAAAGATGAGCTATTAAATTGTTACAAAATTCAATGTGTAATGACTATTTGAACTTTATACCCGCCATCGCATATAAGTCATAAATTAGTTGACAATATTTGATTGCCTTTATCCATGAGAACATACTCAATTAAAGCTTTATCCATGTGAACATATTTGATTCAAAGTTCAGTGATTATTTGACCTTTGTACTTAGAAGTGTCAATTTGGGTCTCGGCCCGCCTCCAATGAAGTCCGGTGATGGCCTGTATTAAAAAAAGCCCGCATTATAGCAGGTTGAGGGTCGGGTCAACCCAATCCAAAAAAATTGAACACGAGTCAGGTCCACCCGTCAGCTCTTTCAGGTCTAGCCCATATGGGTCGCGGTTCAATCCGTATTAATAATTTTTTTTTGAAATTACTAAAAAAATTTAGTTACTTATTATAATTATAAAAAATTTGTTTACATATATAGCAACAAATGTGTTAAATTACTAAATAACAATAAATAACAATGATAAATTCACATTTTTTAATTTTTTAATTCAATTTCTATTTTTTCTTATATATTTAAAGACTAAAACATCACGAATCTGTCACATCTTTCACTTTAAATGGCTTTCTTCCATTTATATATAAAAAATAAAAATATCAAATAGGAATCGCCGGGTAGTGAACCACGTTAAAAGTTAAAGGTGAGTCGGTCTGGGTAGTGAACAATGCGGTTCTGCCGGCTGCCCGTCTTGACACTTCTATTTTTATCCATAATTATGTGCAAATGATGAATTACTTAACAAAACGTTTGACGGATTTTATCCCCTATGAACATACTTGCGTCAAAGTTCATTGACTATTTGAGTTTATTACCCATGGTCACGTGCAAGTCATAAATTAGTTGACGGAATATTTGACGGATTTTATTCCCATAATTTCTACCCAAAATTACATGCAAGTCATGAATAAACATGAATTACTAGACGAAATATTTGATGGTTTTCATCTCCTATGAACATACTTGAAAATTCAGTGATTATTTAACCAATGGTCACGTGCAAGTCATAAATTAGTTGACGAAATATTTGAGGGAAATTGGCGCAAATGGTTCCTAACGTATCATGTTAGTGCGCCAAATGGTCCCTAACCTTTCATTTTTGGCGCAATGGTCCCTAACTTATCCATTTAGGTGCGGAAATGGTCGCTTGTGGACGGATTAGTTAAAAATCCGTTAAGCAACTTTTCATTTTGGTGTGCAAATGGTCCCTAGCAATGTTTTGTATTTATTTATGGGGTAAAATTGTCAAGTTATATCTTTCTTTCAATTGGCGCAAATGGTCACTAACCTTTACCTTTTTAAGCGCAATGAATGGTCCTAAACTATAATTATATTTTGGTGCGCAATTAATTTTTATTTGATGAAAAGACAAAAATATATTTACTTTTAATTAAAAAAAATTGCAATTGGATTCCTAACCTTTAAAAAAGTAAAAATGAGTCGAAATCTTTGTAATTTTTTTATTAAAAAAAAATTAAAGAAAAACTAACAAATTGACAATATACTAAATTATTTTGTATATTTTATGAACTATTATAAAATAACTAAAATTGAAATCATAATTATTAACCAGTGTGCTAATTAAAATTATTTTATTGTTATTAAGTAATCATATTATTTAAAATTTAAAATTTAATTTTATCATCACAAAATAAAAGGAAAAATAAATTTGTCACAAATAAAATTTTAATTATGCTCAACTCAACTCGATTTTATACGATCTCATATTCTTTGGGTCAATTCAACCACTTTTGAGCCACAAAGAAAGCGGACCATTCTTATTTTAAAATTTAATTTATTTTTGAATTTAAAATAAAAAAAAAAGGTTCCCCACCCCACCCCCCCCCCCACCCCAAAAACAGGGGCCAGGAAGGAGGATTTCTCCCCTCCGGTCGCCGTCGTCGCCGTCGGCGGCGGAGGAGGAGAAATCCCTCCTTCCGTCCGCGAAAACTGAGGGAGAAATCCCTGGTTTCTTGCGTCGCGGCGATTGGGGAGAAATCCCCATTCGGCCGCGAACCGTCGGCTAACGAATAGGGGATTTCGCCGCTGCGAATGGGGATTTCTCCCCACAATCGCTATGACAGCGGCAGAAACCAGGGGATTTCTCCACGGTTTCGTGACCGGAAGGAGGGCTTTCTCCCCCCGCCGCCGTCGACGGCGGCGGGGGGGAGAATCCTCCTCCCTTCTATTCGGGTTTTGGGGTGGGGTGGGGTGGGGTGGGTGAAATTTTTTTTTTTTTTAAATTCAAAAATAAATTAAATTTTAAAATAAGAATGGTCAGGTTTCTTTGTGGCTCAAAAGTGGGTTGAATTGACCAAGTAAATATGAGATCGTATAAAATCGAGTTGAGTTGAGCATAATTAAAATTTTTATTTGTGACAAATTTATTTTTCCTTTTATTTTGTGATAATAAAATTAAATTTTAAATTTTAAATAATATGATTACTTAATAACAATAAAATAATTTTAATTAGCACACTGTTAATAATTATGATTTCAATTTTAGTTATTTTATAATAGTTCATAAAATATACAAAATAATTTAGTATATTGTCAATTTGTTAGTTTTTTTTTAATTTTTTAATAAAAAATTAAAGTATCGAACTCATTTTTACTTTTTTAAAGGTTAGGAATCCAATTGCAATTTTTAATTAAAAGTAAATATATTTTTGTCTTTTTTTTCATCAAATGTTAATTAATGCACTCAAAATATAATTATGGGTTGAGACCATTCTTCGGGTAAAAAGGTAAAGGTTAGGGACCATTTGCGCCTAATCGAAAGAAAGATGTAACTTCGACAATTTTACCCCACAAATAAAGACAAAAACATTGTTAGGAACCATTTCTTGCTCAAAACGAAAAGGTCGCTTAACGGATTTTTAATCGAATCCGTCCACAAGGACCATTTTCGCACCTAAATGGATAGGTTAGGACCATTGCGCCAAAAATGAAAGGTTAGGGACCATTTGCGCACTAACATGATACGTTATGGACCATTTGCGCCAATTTCCCAATATTTGATGGCTTTCCTATTAGTGGACGAAATTGAAAATTTGAACACCCAAAAGGTCAAAAAGAAAAATTAATTAAGGACCATATATTCTATTTGTTAAAGTTTGAGAGTCGCGACAGCAAATTTCTCTCACGTTTTCTTCCCGAAACCACCTGCCCTTCCACGGTCACAAGAGATCCCCAGCACCGCTTACTCCTCGTCAAAATCCAAAAAGCCTTGCAGAATTTTATAAAAGTTGTTATAAATCCCAAAAATTCAATCTAATATTTGATGATATTGAATCGGGGCCGTCCCAATTATCTTTCGTTAACAAAAAAAACATGGCTTCATTGGTTGGTTCGTTTTCTTGCACCCATCCCAATGTTTGCACCAGTGGCAGGAGCCCTTACGATGGAACTGCAAAATCAAAGAAAATAATTATTCGAGCTTGTATGGCGCCTCCCAAGGACTTTACAGCTACCAAATACACTGTATGAATAAACTTTGGAGAAATCCCTTTTCTCAAATTACTGTGGTTGATTGCTTTAACTTTGTGGTTTTAACTTCTTGTTTTAATGTTTTTTTCAATTCGCTGTTATGGGTTTCATATAAATCATATGTGATCTCTGGTTTATATATTTGTGGGTTACATTATTAGCTATGTTGAAGTTCAATTTAGGCGGACATGGTTCCATTGACCGCCGATCACGATGGCATCACGATCTTTAATCGAAAAATAATGTAAAAATATTTTTAATAAATACGTAACTTATCAAGCAACAAGAAAATCATATAATAATGAAATATAATTCGATACATGTCGTAATAATGCTAAAAAGTGTTTAGTACAACTCTAATTTCAATTTGTGAAACTAGATAATCGCATTCTCGAGAGGTCGCATAGTCTCGAAACCATTTCAAGATCCCCTCATTCTCTATTTCTTTGAATATCTCCCGCTGTGTAAACAACCAAGTTATCGTTCAACCAAACATCACTTATTTTGTTGTAAATCATTCTTAATAAGATTCATAGCGAGAGAATGCCCTTTCAACACTCGCAGATTTTGCCACGGTGCAGAGTCAAAACCAATGTGATGAGCCTATAAACCAATGGAAAATAACAATGACATCCTGTTTGAACAAGTCTCTCAATGATGCAAGATATGTTATTGAGATCAGCATATGTCGCATCACTTCTTATTGACAAGCATAAGGAACTTATCCAATTGAGGTCCGAGTAACATGATGTCCTCATGAGTGAAGTCCATAGGATGAAGTGAGCTAAGCGTACTAATTTAGCCGTATCAAAACATGCAAATGAGTTCTTTGGATTGAGAGACATGAAATACAAGTAAGGAGCTCGGTGCTAGTTTCGAAAAACGATCATTCAACTTACGCAAGATTGAGTCTATGACATACGGCAATACAAGTCAACATAAAAGCGATGATGATAAGTCACCCGATGAGTTCAAGCGTCTAAGTCGACCTTTCTTCACTACAATCTCCTCCAAGTTGGGCACTACAATCTCTCTACCAACACAAAACTCGATTACCGCTCAACAAATTATCCCGGCCATTTGTCCTCATATTTGCAATGAACCTCAGCACAAACTCAATAATCTCATAGCATTTTCAATGTCACGATCTTTTTCTTCGTAAGACTTGAGAAAGATCATCCGTCATCGCAAGAATTTCGAACATAAAATGTAGACAAAACACAAACTCAAAGTCTTGCATAATATTCAGTTGTCTTCCCGCTATTCCTTTCAAATCTAAACTTATGCCATCATCCGCTATATTCTCAAGCACATCAATTATGTTATTAAACATACCAATAAAGCGGGTAATTGTGAGTAGATGTGAACTCCATCCGGTATCACCCGATCGGGCCAAACTCGTGTCTTAAAACTTGCCACTACCACTCTAAAGTTCTTCCAGTATTGAGCTCAGCAAGAATCTCTCGAGTGGTAGCTGCTTTGAGAGCATCAACACGCTTACATGAAGCACCAACCAAATTTACTATGATATTCAAAGATGTTAAACAAATCGCAAGCACTTCAGGTTCTCACGCAGCGCAATGTAAACAAGACATAATTAGAGTTGGTGCGCAAAACAATTAACATAATGTGCACATGGATTCTCTCTTAAAATCAAAGCCTTCAACCCGTTGAACTCACCTGACATGTTACTAGCTCTATCGTAACCTTGCCCTCTAAGCTTAGAAATGCTCAGACCGTGCCTAGAAAAGATTTCATCAATTGCATTCTTTAGTGATTGAGCACTAGTATCAGTGATATGAGAGATGGCCAAAAAATGTTCTTTGATAGATCCGGATTTGTCTACATACCTTAAAACAACTGCCATTTGTTCCTTCATTGAGTTATCACGAGCCTCATCCACTAAGATCGAAAACACAGAATCACCCAATTCTTTCATGATAGCCTTTGTTGTCTCCACAGCGCAACAGTTAACCAAATCCTTTTGAATGCTTGGTGCAGTCATTTGATCATTTCTAGGAACATTGCCAAAAACTACCTCATTCACTCCCTCACATCTATATGCGTACCAGCTTAGTAACTCAAGAAAATTCCTCCTGTTAAGCGATTTCTCCGACTCATTATGTCCACGAAAAGCCAATCCTTGCATCAAGAGAAATCTGGTAACAGCTAGCACAGCAGTCAATCTAGTCGTGTACCTCTTTTGTTGTTCAGTACTTTGATTTGAAAGTGCAGAAGAAATACTTTACCTTTGATTCATCAAGTTGGTGCACATTGTGAGAGCATGATGGTGAGCACTAGTAACAAGACTGACATGATTTTTCAAAATTTGTTTGTGTTTCCAATTTCAAAACCAGTTTTTGTGAACGTTCCTCCACCTCCTTGACCCTCTCTATCGGGTTTGAACAAATAGCAGTGCAAACAAAAAGCGGCATCCTTCTCAATGCTATACTTTAACCAATGGAATTCGGCAAACCATTTCTTCCTAAAACCCTTCTTATCTTTTCCCATAATTGTTTTTGGAAAACTATGTACGTGTGGTTGACAAGGACCTCTCTCCAAGTAAATTATCCCAACCTCGTCTCTAATATTAAGGTCATA
The DNA here is from genome assembly GCA_023638005.1 of Forsythia suspensa. Classification (NCBI taxonomy): domain Eukaryota; kingdom Viridiplantae; phylum Streptophyta; class Magnoliopsida; order Lamiales; family Oleaceae; genus Forsythia; species Forsythia suspensa. The sequence goes on from CM042667.1 coordinate 1,047,794, forward strand.
GGATTCGATTGGGGGTCGTTTCCTAGGATCATACTCAAGGTCAAGGGCATCTACATTGATATCAACTCGAGACTTCTTAGTACCATCATTATCAATAGGTAATGAACTTTGTGAAGGTGTCGAACTCGAAGTATTGATAGCATTAGAAGCAAAGACTAGAGCAACTGTATCCGGTGGTCCGACTTCAAGCTTTTTGAGGTTGAAAAACCCTTTCATGTCTAATGCCTTGTCTGCAGACGCAAATTAGTCACTCAACGGTTCAAGACTTCAAGTAATCAAATTACGAAAATTATTTCTCAATCAAATTATTCAATCCCAAGTACCAAGTCGACTCCCAACATAATGCACTAAGCCGGCAAGGCACTAATAAAATCAATAGCAACTAATAACAACAATATAATAATTAGTCGGCAAGGCAATAATATAATCAAGAGCAACTATCAACAACAATGTAATAATTAGCTGACAAGGCAACAATTTAAACAATAACAACTAGCAACGACAATATTCAAAATTCGCCGACAAGGCAACAATATAATTAATAAGTAAATATAATAATAGAATTTAATAACTAATAAATTATTTAATTAACTATTTAAACTAATAACTAAAAGTAATTAACTATTTTTTGCCTAATAAGTAATAAATGTATTGTTGTATTAATTAACTAATTCTACCATTAAACTATTAATTAACAATTTAACCTAATCAAATATAAGTAATAAGCTAATAATCAACTAATAAGCAATTTAACCTAATAAACAATTAAACTTATTTTAACTAGGAGGCTATGATTAGCTGTGACAAAGGCACAAAGGCCAAAACCACAAATACACAAGTACATGTAAACAAGTAAACAACACATAATGCAAATTCCATTCCAATTTCCATTTTCCATTTTCTATTTTCCAAACCTTTCTACTGCTGCGCACACAGTCACAGAAACTCCAAAATGGCGGTGAAGAGAAGGTGATTGAACTTATTGAAGATGATAAAAAGTAGATACCTTTCTTGATTTCATTGAACTGCCTTCTCGCATGATCGCGGTTTTGCTCGTAAGTCGTCGGAATCGCCTTGTTGTGCTTCGTCCTTCATTGTTCAACCGATTCGACTTCACTTTTCGTGCATCGCTAACTCGCATTTGGAATCGCCTTCTAAGGTCTACCGGAGTCGGCCTGCTTCTTCTTGTTTTGTGGATTTTTTTTTCTCTCTTAATTTTTTTGATTGAATCTGATTTTTGGATTTAGATGGGTATTGTTGTATTGGGTATTTCTTCAGATTTCAGTCGATTTTAGATTTTTGGATTGGACTGCAAATAGGTGATGGATCAATTTAATTGGGCTGGACTTAGACTACAATTTTTTTTAAAAAAAAAATTATTCCAGTCTAATGGATATGGACTGGGTTGGATCATCTTTCTGAGAACTTGGGCCGGGTTTATGCCCAAAATATGTTACGCACCATTTTTTTTGTGAAATTTCAAAGACAGTGGCGACGCGGAGCTTGCCATGTCACCCGTCTACTGGCTGGAAATGACTCGTGTTCCGAAAATAGTAGTAAACAACGATGAAACTAAGGGGTCTTCCCAACTTAGATTTGAATAGATTTTAAAAAAATTTATGTAAATTTTGGTGTCCCCAACTCATATTTTAATAGATTCAATTGAAATTTGAGTGTCCTCAACTCAGATTTTAATACATTCAATTGAAATTTAGGTGTTCTCAACTAAGATTTAAATAAATTCTTTAGAAATTTAGTTGTCCCCAATTATTAGTGGATTTCTAAAGATTTCATTAATTAGAAGACTTAAACAGATTTGCATGGATTTCAAGTTCATAAATATGAATACCAACTTTTTTAGAAAATTTATCCCCACTCTTCAAAATTTCAATTCAACTATTCTTTTACACATCTCTTCCTCTCGCCTTTCTCCTCAAATTGTACCACAAGTTTTTGTAGTAAAGTCTTGTTCTTGATTTTCAATTTATATTAGCATGAAAATTTATTGTTTTTTTTGTACAATTGATCGTTTTTGAAATTTTATTCTTAATGCTTCATGACCATTCATTGAACTAAACAATTGGACTAAAAAATATAAATAATCTATTGGTAAATATTAATTAGATAATTAGTCTAATACCATATAGAGCAATTAGATATTGGATTGTAAAATCAGTATAGTACTAAAAAAAAATTTGAATTTGAAAAGATTTACTCGTCAACTGCGACATATGTAAATTATCTTTTTAAGTCATAAAATAACTTCTTATACAAGATGATGAAACAACTATTTTAGAAAAGAATGAATCTTAAATATCCATCATCTAGTCTCGAATATGAAAAATAAAATTTTTTAAAAAAAAATAAGTAGAAAGAAAGTGTAAATTAAAATTTTATTTCAAATTTTTCTTCAAGAGCGTTACTCTTTAATCAATTTTTTTTTAATTCAAAATTGAGAAAATTGATAATAGTAATATGAATCCAATGGATCTAATTGCACTTCGAGTTTGGAGACGACATATGACCTATTTATTAGTTTATTCCCTAGGAGCTTAGCTAACACAGTTGTTGGATTGATATACTTTCCAATCCATCGAATCATTCACCTCTTTGATTGAAAAGAGTTTTTACTTCTTTATATTTCAAAATTTTTTCTTTTTAAAATTCTACTCAAAATTTTTGTTTATGCAGAACAGTCACTTGAATATTTAGAATAGAAACTATGTAAAATTACTATTTTTAATAAAAAGACCACAAATCCATAAAATTTTATAAAAATCGATAAAAACATGTTGAAATCTTATAAATTCTATGGAATTTTATTCAAATTCATGAAATTCATAAATATTAACAAATTTTTTAAAATTTGAGTTGAAGACACCCTTCTAGATAAAGATTATCGAAAATACTGCAGAGAAATTAGAAGTACTTTGAAACTCACTAATGAAACAAGAATTTTTTGTTTTTGTTTTTTTAATCTTAATGGAAGTCTGTTGAAGTAGGATAAACAATGTGCTTAGATTGTAACAAAATTCACCTCTGACAGTTCGTAGCAAAAGCTCAACATTGACGTCTTCTATCGCACTTTTCTAGGAAAAGCATGTGGTGGTGGACTTTTTAAGCCCTCAACAAGAGCTCAAAGATAGTTTGAGAGAATGCTAGAACAAAGCTCAAGACAAGGAGATACAAAGAGAGTTCACTTATTTGCTCCAAGTGGGGGCTTTATATAGCTATGGGAATACCAAAATTCATGTACGCTAAAATTCACGAAGACAATAAATTTAGTTAGACCAGTATATCGCTTCCCCACAGTAGGATCTGACCGTAGGATCTATGGGAATGGTTTGCTGAGATTTGAACTCCTTTGTTCCTTATGGAATCTTGATGGATGAGAAAACAATCTGAGTTGCGGTGGTTATGGTTGTAGGATTGATGTAGTAAGTAGAGTAAGGAGAAGATTGTTTGAAGGAGAGTTTCGTTTGAGAGGGAGATTGGAGACGTAGAGACACATGGACATATATGTTCTTTTTTTCTTCCAGTAGCGGAGAAAACTCCCTACAGTCGTAATAAAACTAATGACATTCGTGAACTTTCTCAATGAACTTACATAAATTTGGAAACCTAAAAGATCCTTGAAGACTTCATCAAAAATTTAAAAAGGAACAAGCATAAAATTGGAAAGAAAATGATTCATGGACATGTATGAGCTTAGAGACTTAAACTTCATTCACGAATGGGGAATTATACTTTTTTAATTTGAATTACATAAATTTATATTTCTAACATTTTGAACTTGTAATTACCATGTTTGGCAGCATAAATGGGACCTCGAAATTGGAATTCATGAAATATATTTCACATTGGCACTTATAACCATTTAGCTTCTTCAGTTTCGTTTCCTTCTTTTAGTTGATAGTTTGCCCGTTGGTTTGCTTTTACACTTGGAACATTGATAATGATGACAAACTTAAGATTCTTCTTGCTTGAAATATGGTGACTGATGAGACTAACATAGAAATTGGGTTTATATTTGTAATACTTCAGTTCAAGTTTGTTGCCGTGTATTCCTGAGACAATCTTCTTGTTTCTTCATTTTTTCCCAGGGTTCTCGCAAAGCAGAGAATTTGAGGTTTACAAAGAAGTTGGAGGATGAAACTGACGTGCTTATTGAATGTAGAGATGTCTACAAGTCATTTGGAGAAAAGCACATTTTAAGAGGTGTGAGCTTCAAGGTGAACTTCTATAATTAATTTGACAAGTTTTCTACACGGGTTCAACTTCATGGTGAAATCTCTGACCGGCATTAATTGAGATTGATTCCACCATTGGCTTAATAAAAGAATATCTTTTGCTTCATGACTTGCTTGGATCAAGTATATTTTATTTTCTTGTTTTTTGTCCTAAGATGGTTGTAAAGGATTTGATTGCACAATGGAAAAAAATATTCATGCAGCCAAACCAACTTTATCGGGAATGAGGTTTCTTCTTGTTGAATATTCTCCTCCTTTTCTTTTCATCTTTTTATGTCATTGGATTACTTTCCTAATTCAGAATCCTTGTTGTTTGACGTGACTAATTATTTCTTAGCAACACTTATATTGCCTTGGTTGAAGACTAAGTGCAATAGCAATGTGATCCAGTTCTGCAGCAAGGCAATTTGGTTTTTGACGGACATGTATTATGTCGAATAATATTTGATGTTGCTATAGGCGTTTCTGAATTCCTGTGGGCTATGGATGCATATGTGTATCCCCATGTTTTGTTTTGTCACACGATTATATCATGTTGGATAGTCGTATAGCCATATTATTTTTCTTTTGAGTTTTCATATAGAGTTGAACTTTATTTCCATTCATTTTCGATTTCTTAAGAATGTTCCTCTATATAACCTTATATCAAATAATTTTCTTCCATGAATTCAAATCAAAACAATTTTACCCATTTGAAGATTAGACATGGTGAGGCTGTTGGAATAATTGGGCCTTCGGGGACTGGTAAGTCTACTATATTGAAGATCATGGCTGGGCTTCTTGCTCCAGACAAGGTAATTCTTCTCACATTTTACTCTATGTTCTTGGCACTGTATTGGGCTTCAGAAAGACCCTGGGTTTCTGACCCTTGGGATCTTTTATGAACCATGCTTAATGATCAGGGGGAAGTTTTTGTTCGAGGTAGAAAGCGCCATGGTTTGATCAGCGATGAGGAAATATCTGGCCTTCGAATTGGCTTGGTAATATATATATTATCCTTTATCTTTTGTATTGGGAATAAGGCTTAGTCAATGATTTTTGTAACTATCATATTAACATGATTCTTTAAATTCATTTTCCTCTATATAGGTGTTTCAGAGTGCAGCACTTTTTGATTCGTTATCTGTTCATGAAAACGTTGGTTTCCTATTGTAAGATACTATGCAGAATTTGTTACTGCATCTTTTTCCTTTACCCTTGTTAACTCAAGAATTTTTAGATACTTTTAATATTTCTGAATCTGGCTTCCTATTATTCTTGAGTATGACAGATACGAAAATTCAACTATGCCCGAGGAACAAGTTGCAGAGCTTGTGACCGAAACTCTAGCTGCTGTTGGGTTGAAGGTGTAAAAGTGCTTACCCTTTGCCAGGATAAAATTGTGTTGAACACTCTAAAAAGTTGAGAAGATGGCAAAGTATTACTAATAAAAAAAGATGGAACATTTGGGAGCACAAGAATTTCTTTTTTTTTTTTTCCTTTTTAAATACGTTTTACCATTAGATAATGTTGCTTGGATACAATTTGGTAAAATGAGTCCCCCTTCAGTTTGGATAGTTTGGCTGATTTCCTCAGAAAACTGAATTAATTGTCAAGTTGATGCCACAAAGTTAAGAAATAATTGATTAATTTTATATTACTTCTAGTGATCAATTCTTCAATTAATCATAGTCAGTCCAGATATCAAGCCCAATCGTTGGGCGAGTAAAGATGCAACTAGTAAATTTTTTTGAAGAGTCCCCAGATAGATAATTTTACTGTGACAATCACATAAATAGTGACTGCAGCATCATATCTTCGCTTGATTGGGTAATGAGTACATCAGTCTTCAAATCCCTATCTTCAGTTAGTTGAAGATGTACATTACTTATTCGTAGTTGGGACAGGTCCCATATTTATTTTCTGTTGTATGTTATGTAGTGTTAAACACAGTAAAGTCGAGTACATATTTATGATTTAGCAGTACTTGAGTGAGTCAATGTGCAAATACTAACTGTTAGTTTAATAGTTATAGTCGTAGCACAAAAAGAAAATGCAAGACTCGATCTTCACTAAATCAGTAACATGTAAGTACTGAAAATCTCCCTTGGACTTTATGCCCCGCTTCTAGTTTATGATAAGATAATATTAGCTTAAGCAGGTAAGTTTCATTGCGGAAGGATCTATTTGGAAATGGTGCCTTGCAGTGTAGTTACATAACTGAAACAATGTGTTCACTATTAGTGAATACTTACAGGCTTCGTATTATGAAATGATTTGAAGGTGAATATTAAGTTTTGAAATTGGTTGGATAATCCACCAAAAACTAAGACAGGATCGATGTTCTAACATACTAAAGATTGAGAAAAGGTCAAAACTAAAAATAGAAAATGCAGTGAAGTCAATGTAAGGGCTCATTCATGCATTGCTTGTGTACTTGTTTATTTCTCCTTGCGTCTTTCTTGTTATAATAAATCAAATTAATATTTTTTGTAGGATGTTGAAGACCGATTGCCTTCTGAGTTGTCTGGGGGAATGAAAAAAAGAGTTGCTTTAGCTCGTTCAATTATATTTGATACCACAAAAGATACAATAGAGCCTGAGGTATGATACTTGATGTTTCTTGTTTTTCCTGTAGTTTTCTGCAGCTACTAATTTTGAGTTTCTTATATATTTCATGTCAAGTAATGTTCACTGAACCATTCTATCATAAATACTGTGTTTGCTATAAATTACTTAATTGATTAATCAATAAAAGTATTTTCTACTAGAAAATACAGTTTAATTATCCTTGTTGAAGCAATACTTTTGCTTGTTTCTTCTGCTCTGGTGTTTATGACTCGAAGCGATATGAAAATATTGAATTTGACACTCAGAATTGAGAAGAACCATATTACTAGATTCTGCTACGTTGATGATATTATCAGCTTGAGGTCATTCACCTCTCTGATGATAGTCCCATGCACAATTGAGCAGGTGCTCCTCTATGATGAGCCAACCGCGGGACTCGATCCCATTGCATCTACCGTAGTTGAAGATCTCATCCGTTCTGTTCATATGAAAGGTGAGGATGCACTTGGGAAACCTGGGAAGATTGCATCTTATGTTGTTGTCACTCATCAACATAGTACAATCAAAAGAGCTGTAGACAGGTATTGATTGTTTTTTCCAACAACATTAGAGTTGCTTGTTTTAAAAATTCAAGCCTCTGTTATCTGGGAATACAATACTTCGTCTCATCTAGTTCATTACCACAATTAGGCTGTTATTTCTGTACGAAGGAAAGGTTGTTTGGCAAGGAATGACTCATGAATTCTCCTCGTCCACAGATCCAATTGTTCGGCAGGTAAAAATCTAGTGGTTTTTAGTATAATATTCAACCCATAAGCTATAAATTTAAGGGAACTTGGCTATCATCTCTTGCTTTGTTCTAATTCAAGTATATATTAGAAGCTGCAGGTTGGACTCCTATGAGGATACTAATGTTTGAAACTAAAAACATTGAAATGATTCATTTTCTTAATTGTTTCTCTCCTGCTTGCCACACCTACACACGAATGTGCATGAACTATAACCTATGTTTGATGGAATTTATATGTGCTTTTTGCTTACGATATAATTGGAACTTTGAACAATATCAGTTTGCATCTGGAAGCTTGGACGGGCCGATTAGATATTAGCTCAGACAATGGTGAAACTAGTGAAGATACATGGATTGAGATTCTTGGATGTAGAAGAGTTTTCTTTTCAACATAGATTATCATACATTTCATACCGCGAGTTTTCCATGTGATTTTCGACTATAATGTTAGAGTGGAGCAGAAGAGTTTCAAGCACAATGGAGCTGTGAGATAGTTAAAAACAGTTTTGTTCCCTATGATAATCTTTTCTCGACAAGCTGAGTGCTGTTTGGTAGTGGTGAAATTATTATTTCAATATTTATAAATTGTGGTTCTTATTAAATGTGTGGAAGATAAAAAATTTGACCATAATTTAAGCTTGGCCAAACATGCACTAAGCCATATGATCACTGTAATACGGGCTCTATTGTTCAGCATTACACATCTTGAGGACATGCGTTTTATAGTTTTGGAAATTGAAATTTTTTTGATGGTTTATGGTCTGCTAAAAATATAGGATTATATTTTCTAAAACTTTGTTATAGCAATTTTTTTAACACCGGGAGGTCTTAATAAGGGAAAATTACACAATGAGTCCCCAACCTTTCTACTGTCTCAATTTTGCCCCATTAAATTGTAATAGCACATATCGTTTTTAACTCTTTCATTAATTCACGTAAATCGTCCCCACTAATGACTTCTGTCCAGATCTGCTGTTAAGTGAAGTATGTCGTTAGATTGAGAAGTAAAATTCCGGACTTCTGGTCGTCTCAACAATATTACTTGGAAGATTTCATGAGAATTCGTTGAAACTCAAATTGAAGACAACCAACTTCTCGAAAAGAAACTAACCTTGGAGAAATTCTAAATCCCAGTGCGATGCAGGACAAATTGATGGGTGTCAACCCATGAATACCAAAAATACAAGCCGGTACAATCGAGTTATTAGCTAAATTAAGCACTGACATCGTTTCAGTTGATGACAAGGAACAAGGTAAAGTGTTAGATAACCAATTCGACTCAAGATTGAGATGCACCAAAGCTCGTTGAAAATCAACAGGATTTTCAAGATTTTCCATCGGATAATTGTTAGATAAATCCAAGTACTTCAAAGACCTCTCCACGAAAACTATTGAATCCCAAATAAGGTTTAATCAATTGGGTGGAGAAATTGCCAATCCAAAATGGAATTCTACCACTTAACATGTTATGGCTTGGATCAAACTGAGTTAACTGGTTAAGCATCACAAGTGCACTACGTACAACACCACTAAGCATGTTGTGGCTAAGATCAAGAATCTTAAGGTTCCTAAACAACTGAAAACACAAAGGGATTGAACCATAAAATTAGTTGTATGATAAAACAAGGGTTTCAAAAAATTGGTTACTCTTTGTTTTTGTCTTTTTATTTCTGTGTTATTTTCTTATTCTATTTATTTTGTTTTATTTTATATTCATTTGACTAAGAGTAAGAGCACGGAAACTGTTCAAAAGACCATTCAAGTACGTCTCCACCAAAAATAAAAATTAGGGCCAAAAGTGTAAGAAAGGTAAAGGTTAGGGACATTTGTGTCAAAATCCCTTCATGAAAATATTCTACAAAACTAATTAAATTTATATTTAAACTTAACTTTGACAAAAAAAAGTATATACATATCTACGAAAATGACCTACCCTAGTAGACACTTCACTTTATAGTGATACATATTTTTTAATTGAATCCCTAATATCTTCTAAAACATAATTAACAACTTGATAGACTAGCAAAGCATTAATCTAGGGTAAAACCGTGTCAAACATGTTAGTCGTGTCCAAGATATGGTCTGCCCCTACAAACCGACCATGTCAAATTATAAGGGTCGTGTCAGATTTAAGAAGAGTTGTCGAATCTTTTCAGATTTCGTACTTATTGTAATTTGTACAAGTGTCATCATTCTTCTAGCTGTCTTATAAAGTTCCATAAAAGTAACAACACATATTAACCGAGTCTTCGGGTTCTAAAATTTGACAACTCAATATGTACAATACATTATGTATCAGTGTGGTCATGCTGAATGCCATAAGAGTTGGCAATCAATTCTGGCAATTCAACCATTGTGCACTTGTAAGGCTGGTGTCATGGAGTTGAAGGCTTACATGACAAGTAATGGCTCCGATATCAGGTTCGCGTCTTAAGAAGCTCCAAGTATTGTTTTTCCTCGTCGTATACCTAATCCATATTTGGATAGGCTGGCTTGATATTTGATGGAAGAAGCATCTGTTGATAAATCCCAACACCCAAAAACAAATACTCTTAGCTAATCCAAATTATGTTCATCTGATGATCTTACCAAGGTTCGGAACCTAAGCCAACCTCATTTTCTAGAAAAGAAGCTGTCTCGGCTGTCCAAAACTCACGTTTCGCCTTCCACCCTGTTAACTCTTGATTGTCATTATCATCCAAATCATCCTCGGAACTAAAATCTTCAAATTGGAATAAATCATCTAAACCATCGTCATAATCATCGTATTTGTCATCATCGACTTCATTGTCCAATTGACTAGCATCACTTTTCGAGACATCAATGGAAACAAACTCCTTTCTCTCCTCTCTTCTCATTTTCTTCCCTTCCCTAACTAGCTCCATCAGCTCATCTTTTATAGACAATATTTCATCCTTCTCCAAAAGCACTCCTTTATCACCATATCCCTCCACCAGAAAGACAGAGTCCCTTTGCCCCTTTAAGCTCACATAAAACAACTCGGGGTGTCTCACCAGCATTCCTCTTAACTTATTTGGCAACCCGAACTCCTTTCTGAAATGCGTCAAATGGTCCACCAACGTTCTCTTCTCGACTGTCATTCCCAATACTTCCCTCACCACAGCACAGGCCCTCTTCTCGGCCTCAATGGACTCCTTTAAAAAATCTCCTGCTTTAGTGTTGTATGGACACACATCTGGGATTTCCTTGAACTTTATAAGATAATCATGATGGCGCCTCTTGATGTTAAGTCCCTTCCGAAGTCTTAAATGCTTAAATTTCAACGGCCTGTCTACTATCAATCCAAGAGCCTCTACTTCATTGCACGAGGGAAAACCATTAGCCAGTTTACTGTCCCATGAAACAAGCTCAATTGCTCGTCCATAAGAAGTGTCCACAACCTTAAATTTATCTGGATGATCGTTAGAAAGGCGAGAACGGAAGTTAACAGGCATTCCAAGGTCGGGAGCCAAATGAACAAGCTTCGACAACAAAAGCCTGTTGTGTGGCGAAGCAAGCATTAGAAGCTTTTGCAGTTTTTCAGCCAGAGAAATGGACATACGTTTCTTAAGATTGATTTCCTTAATCGCAAGAGCTGTTGCAGCTGGGGTGAGGCGAACACAGAGTTGGGATAACGGTCCTGTGGCATTGAACGGTGTGGGAGGAGTCGGGATTGAAAAGAGCTCAAAAACGGTGGGGTAACGACGGATCATCGATATGATAGAACGTGGACTAGGCAACGACAAGTAGGCGCGACATTTGTAGAGAATTTGGATGGGCATAAAGTGTTTAGGCTTGGAAAGGAGGAGAGTCTTGAGCTTTTGAACGAAGCGTATCTTGTTTTGCTTTACAACATGCTTGTCTAACCTCGGATCACGGACTAGTTTGTAAGAAGATGAAGAACATGTAATAACTACAGGAGCAGAAAGTGAAAGTTTCTTGTTTTTATGACATTGGTTTCGTCTTGTGGTGAAAATAGACAATGGTGGGATGAAATGGGATTGAAGTGAAACAAATGGTGTTGCATTAATTTGGGATTGAATGGCACCTGGTGAAGCCAATAATGGTGTCATTTGTGAATACTTACAAGATTTTCCAGTTGAACATATGATCAAACACTTGGTGGGTGAATTATTATTATTGCTATCCTAACATAAGAAACAAGTATTATGGCTAACAGAGGTTTCAATAAATCACATACATACACAAAGTTTTGGTAGACATGGATTCACAGGCGAACAATTTATATGAAATAGGCAATGACGCCTACACGTTCCGTGAATTCAACACGCAAGGGGAGGGCTTTGATTACCCGAAATCCAAGAGTTCTGGCGGCTCATTTAGTCCCCCTCTGTATGGCCGGCGCCGTCTGATTCCGTTGCCGTCTCTAAGGCTACGCAATCTAGTGGACAAGAGAGAGAAGATACAGGGTCGGGAATGGCTTCGGCTGTGAGGAAGAAAAACCGAGGTGGAAGAATTAAAAACTAGTACAAGGCTTGCGGTGGATTCAACGGTAGAAAAATAAAAGTTGAGTGGCAAGATAATATCTGCTCACTTTAAGATGAAAAAATTAGTGATTAACCGGCAGTGAAGGACAAAGAAAAAAAGAGTTAGAGAAAGTGAGATTTTGAAAAACAACATGAATGGGAATGAATTCAAATAGCCTCCCTTCAAAGTTCTTTTGTTTAAAAAGCACCAAAACAAGAAAAAAAATAAAATCAAAAACTTAATAAAAAAACAAAAAGTCTTTTATACCCTTCACATTTAATATTATTTTTCCTTTCTTATTATATTCTTTCATCTTCATCGTACAGAAAACTTGGGGTCTTCATTTCAATTTTGCACATGTTGTCCTCCAAATTTTTGTTTTGGTCTTTTAAGTCTGTCAACTTTATATTTTCTCTTAAGTAGTCCTCCAACTTTATATTCTATCTTCTTCAGTCCTCCAAGTTTTCTTAATCTCCAATTTAGTCCTTCAAGTTCCAATTACTCTTTTTTTTTTTTTTTTAATAAAACTGTCTTTTTATTTAACACAAAACTTGAATAATTATTTATCGAAATAACAAAATTATATTTGTTAGAGTTGAAAGAAAATGAATTTTGGCACAAATGGTCCATAACATTTGTCATTAGTGTAGAGTTGGTCTCTAATATTCATTTTTTTGCATATAAATCTCTAATCTATGTGTTTTGGTGTGAAATTAGTCTTTATGGCAAATATGCCTTTAGTTTTATTTAGAAAAAATTATATGTGGATTCCTAATTATTATAAAATGTGTAAATAAGTCCAATACTTTTATTTTTTTTATAAAAATTAAAGAAAACTAATGAGTTTTTTTTTTTTTTTTTTGAATTGACACTTTAGTAATAAACATGTCAAATAAAATTATTATTTTATTATTAAATAATTATATTATTTAAAAATAGAGAAATCATTGTGAGAAATTATTTTTTCCTCTTTACTTATAAATTTTTTTCTCCTCTTTATTTTAAAAATTAAGTTAAATAAATAACAAATGACATATATAATTTTATGACATTGAACTAATCTTATTACATTTTTATTTAACATTAAAATACTAATAAAATTAATTTACACATTATGTATTTTATTTTGAACTAAAATAAAACGATAAATTAAAATATGAAGAATATAGTTGGATATCTAATATTTGTAGTTAATAAACATATAACTCAATTAAATAAAAGTATTTGAATATCAAATTTGTGACAAAGTTATTTTTTTTATACAACAATAAAATAATATTTTAAATTTTAAATAATATAATTACTTAATAATAAAAATAATAATTTTATTTGACATATTTATTATTAAAGTGTTAATTCTAAAAAAAAATCGTTAGATTTTTTTATTTTTTATAAAAAAATAAAAGTATTAGACCTATTTATACATTTTGTAATTATTAGGAATCCACATGCAATTTCTTCTGATAAATATGTCATTAGTTTTAATTAGAAGAAATTGTATGTGAATTTCTAATCATTACAAAATGTGCAAATAATTCAATACTTTTATTTTTTTATAAAAAATAAAAGAGAACTAATGAATTTTTTTAATTAACACTTTAGTAATAAACATATCAAATAAAATTATTATTTTTATTATTAAGTAATTATATTATTTAAAATTTAATCTTCAATTAAAAGGCAACGAGATTGATATTGTTTATGATGAAAATGTCAAATTGAATGTCCAGGGCATTTGGCATGCCTTCAACATACCTAGGTAGTGGCATAACCACATTTTTAAGTTGGGAGGTCCCAGATGTGATGGGCTAGAGGAGAGTAAGCGCTGCAGAGTGCCCCGATTTTTTTTTCTCAAACCTCAATTCTTGAACCAATTTTTATGAAAATCTAATGAGCCCACAATTATTGAGCCCATTTTTAATTTTTTTTTCATTTAAAACGTAACTTGAACAATTATTGATCGAGTAAAGACATTATATTCGTTGAAGTGAAAGCAAACGATATTTATATCGTTACATTACAAAATATAATATAAAGCGACTATAATATCGTTTTTATTAGAAGGTAACGATATTAATATTGTTTTCTATACACAACTTGCACATTTAAGGATCATAAAGATCGACAATCAAGTCGTTATAGTTCAATTGAAATGATATTTATATCGTTATCATACAATATTTAGCTATAACAACTATAATATCATCACAGTGATAAGATAATGACATTGTAGTCGTTATAGTTGATAGAAAATTATATTAAAGTCGTTACTATAGTAAATGTAACTATAACGATATTAATGTCGTTTCAGTTGTAACATAACGATATTTACATCGTTTCATTCAAATATGCCGAATCGATCATCCACATATGATGGACATGCTTAGAACACACACGAAAGGTCTGAAAAATGGTATCTAGTCACAAAAGACCATACGAACAATGAATAAAACACAAATGGAGTTACTTTATTCCTACCGAATTACTTCAAACGTTGTTGGCAACGCCAGAATCTTGTATGGTAGTCTAAACGGGCACTTTATTGAAAAATATTGTTCGGTTTTTGTTTAAAAGTAATTTTTGTACTAGATAATGATGATTCGATTCTACCGAATTGCGAAATGGATGTCGAACCCAAATAACGACATTGTAGTCGTTATAGTTGATAGAAAACGATATTAAAGTCGTTACTATAGTAAATGTAACTATAACGATATTAAAGTCGTTTCAGTTGTAACATAACGATATTTATATTGTTTCGTTCAAATATACCCTATCGATCATCCACATACGATGGACATGCTTAGAACACACGCGAAAGGTCTGAAAAATGGTATCTAGTCACAAAAGACCATACGAACAATGAATAAAACACAAATGGAGTTACTTTATTCCTACCGAATTACTTCAAACGTTGTTGGCAACGCTAGAATCTTGTATGGTAGTCTAAACGGGCACTTCATTGGAAAATATTGTTCGGTTCTTGGTTAAAAGTAATTTTTGTACTAGATAATGATGATTCGATTCTACCGAATTGCGAAACGGATGTCGAACCCAAATAACAATTTTGTAGTCGTTATAGTTTATAGAAAACGATATTAAAGTCGTTATTATAGTAAATGTAACTATAACGATATTAATGTCTTTTCAGTTGTAACATAACGATATCTATATCGTTTCGTTCAAATATGTCGGATCGATTATTCACGTACGATGAACATGCTTAGAATTCACACATGAGAGGTCTGAAAAATAGTATCTAGTCACAAAAGACCATACGAACAATGAATAAAACACAAATGGAATTACTTTATTTCTATCGAATTACTTCAAACGTTGTTGACGTGAATCTTGTATGGTAGTCTAAACGGGCACTTCAATGAAAATATTGTTCGGTTCTTGGTTAAAAGTAATTTTTGTACTAGATAATGATGATTCGATTATACCGAATTGCTAAAGCGGATGTCGAACCCAAATAACGACATTGTAGTCGTTATAGTTAATAGAAAACGATATTAAAGTCGTTACTATAGTAAATGTAACTATAACGATATTAATGTCGTTTCAATTGTAACATAACGATATTTATATCGTTACGTTAAATATAACTTAAATAGTGATTGATCTAAAATAACGATATTGTAGTCGTTATAGTTGATAGAAAACGATATTGTAGTCGTTATAGTTGATAGAAAACGATATTGTAGTCGTTACTATAGTAAATGTAACTATAACAATATTAATGTCGTTTCAGTTATAATATAACGATATTTATATCGTTCTGTTAAATATAACTTGAATAGTGATTGATCCAAAATAACGATATTGTAGTCGTTATAGTTGATAAAAAACGATATTAAAGTCGTTACTATAGTAAATGCAACTATAACGATATTAATGTCGTTTGGGTTGTAACATAACGATATTTATATCGTTACGTTAAAATATATGAATAGTGATTGATCCAAAATAACGATATTGAAGTGGTTATAGTTGATAGAAAAGCGATATTAAAGTCGTTACTATAGTAAATGTAACTATAACGATATTAATGTCGTTTCAGTTGTAACATAACGATATTTATATCGTTACGTTAAATATAGCTTGAATAGTGATTGATCCAAAATAACGATATTGAAGTCGTTATAGTTGATAAAAGCGTTATTAAAGTCGTTACTATAGTAAATGTAACTATAACGATATTAATGTCGTTTCAATTGTAAATATAACGATATTTATATCGTTACGTTAAATATAACTTGAATAGTGATTGATCCAAAATAACGATATTGAAGTCGTTATAGTTGATAGAAAAGCGATATTAAAGTCGTTACTATAGTAAATGTAACTATAACGATATTAATGTCGTTTCGGTTGCAACATAACGATATTTATATCGTTACGTTAAATATAAGCTTGAATAGTGATTGATCCAAAATAACGATATTGAAGTCGTTATAGTTGATAGAAAGCGATATTAAAGTCGTTACTATAGTAAATGTAACTATAACGATATTAATATCGTTTTAGGTTGTAACATAACGATATTTATATCGTTACGTTAAATATAGCTTGAATAGTGATTGATCCAAAATAACGATATTGAAGTCGTTATAGTTGATAGAAAACTATATTGAAGTCGTTATAGTGTCTTTCCAACTACAAGGATATTTTAGTCATTTGATATTTTATTTTTTCACTTTATTTAATGTTTAGGCCTTTGACACAAAATACATTGAATGGGGGCTATTTAAATAAGACATTTGATTGACTAGGCCTTTTAAATAAAGACCCCAAGAAGAAAAGAGTTGAAAATGGAAGATTTGAGAAGATGAGAAATTGTTATTTAAAATGTTGAAGACACACATATGGTCATTTTTGTTGTGAGCGGAATGAAAAATTTTCTACGGTCGTTGATAAATAAACTAGTATACATCTTATCTTGCTGTGAAATTCGACTGTAAAAAAATAAAAATTGAGTAGGTAGGAGAATACTTTGCTCACGTTGAAGTTGAAAAAATGATAATTGATTATAGTTGGTGAGTGACTGTCGGTGAATGACAATGATGAAAAGAGTTGAGAAGATGAGATTTGAATAACATAAATGAAGAGGAGAAACAGAGTTGAGAATGAGAGACTTAAAAGAGATGAGAAATTGTTATTCAAAATATTAAAGACAGACATATAGTCATTTTTATCGTGATTGAAGTTGAAAAACCTCTTACGGTCGTTGATAAATATAGATAGGATAAAAACAACACCGTAATTTTCCATTTTCCTTCCAATGTATCTGACAAATAATCACAGTAATGTCAACCAATCTAACAGTCTAGATGTATTAAAACTTTTATTGAAATATGTTTGTATGTGGGGATATGGATTTTAAAGGTGCTAATACATCTAGACAATTAAATTGACTTAAATCAAGGACCATGATTATTTGTCACATTCATTTGTCAAATATATTGGTAGGAGGAACGGTCTCCTAAAATGATTATGTTTATAAGTATCAAAATTATGACAACACACAACACACTTAATCGAGTAAGGGCGAAACCGAAATGGATTTTGGGTCTTATCGAGAGCCTCGAAGACATGTTGGAGATGAACTTGCTCACCAAAATTGAGCAAGAAGACATTAGAAAGGCTACACAGTTCTAAATTCTCTCTCAATCTCCAAGAAAAATACACAATAATTGAAGCAGAGGCAAGGTAGAACGAGATAATTGAGATTCTCAAAACTGGTAGTTGAATGGCGGGAGGAATAATGACTGGATTATGGTTAACGGCTAGAAGTGGATTAAGTTTCTCCCGTAGAGAAGGAATCGAGATTCCCCTCTCCCGAGCCCCTTACATTCATATTAACCATTTAAAACTAGTTTATTGCTTATTCGGTGGAATCCGATCGTAGAAACTTGCTCGCGTTGAAGAATAATGAGGAAGAAAAATGTTGAAAGAGAAATTTGAAGAATGGTGAAGAGAAATGAAAAGAGATTTGAGGAGAGAGATTTTTTTTCAAAATTGAAGATAGACATATATCATTTTTTTTTGTGAGTGAAAGTAAAACTTCTCTTATGGTCGGTGATAATTTAGGGTGAAGTTATGAGTGAAAAATGATACTAAGATTATAGTGAAAAATGCATCCTTTATAACTAGAAAAGAATACGGAGATTGAAGTTAAGATAGTTTGTTACTGTCAAATCTATTTTTCAATCTCATTATTATTCTATTTGCTTCATTAATTTTCTACAATCGACAATATTAAAATCTGAGTTAAGAATCACTTAAGTCGTCGAGAGTTTAAGAAGAAAATGACTTTGATAAATTAGTGTCTAGGATTGAATTAATATTTCATTACGTGATAATAAAAACAATAATCTACAAATGTAATTCTACCTAGTTCATCATATCTTGATTCTTGATTATTCCAAAGAATGATATTAAAAAATAAAAGAGAATCAACAAAGTTAGAAATTCAAGAGCTCGTCAATCTTTTAAAGTTCTCATTTTTTCGGAATATTTAGTATGGCTCAGGCAATGACATTGGAAATTGAGATTCCTTGATTCGCTCACAAGATCTTCCTTCAGAAAAAATATTTAAGAGACATAATTCTCGTTCAGAGAAAATATTTAGGAGACAAAATATTATATTAAAATAAAAATAAAAATTCCACTAGAGGGTTGGAGGGTAGGAGAGTTTTATTTTTCCTTTTTTTTATTTTCTTTTTTAATTAAACTTATGTATAAAGTTGTCCTTTTAACAAAGAAATGAGTTTTCAATTCAAGGAAAAGGGTAAAGTCCTCAATTGGGGACTGAGGTTGCCAAAATATTAGGTTGGAGAACTACTTGCTACATTTTCAATAGATTGGGGACCCTATCAGTAATTTTTTTCAAACATAACCTATGATATGTTTTGCAGTAATCTGAATTTTTTGACTAGTCTGAGATTAAACGTTTCACATCTCCCACTAGACATATGATATGGCTGGCAACAATTCAATAAACTTTGCAACTAATTTCACAACATTTTTAAAAAATTATTAGATACAACCGCTCGATAAGCAAAGGTAATTACATCGTATCGGAATCAAAACAGATCGGGATTTACAGTTGATGATTTCTTAACAAAATGGAAACAAACTGAAATGTATAAAAACAAACAGAAATTACTAGCTTAGGGAGGGCAGCATTATTGTGAACAGTCAGTAAAATCGAGCTCATTCGTTTGAATATGAATGCCTAGGAGAGAGAGATCTTTGCGCAGCAAATCCACATTCTTGAATTGAAGACTGACAAAGCCAGCATCGCTAGCTGCCTCTACATTTCTCATCCTGATGCAGACAATCAGAATACATATCAGTGATCAAGAAACCGAATGCCTGAGTCTCCTGCATAAACACACAGGAAGCAGCACAAAATGCTCGGGTTTATTGAAAAAAAAAAACGTCATATTTGCATCTCTTCCAGGCAAGATGTAGGGTAAAAGTATTAGATCATGCTATGCTTTAAAACAGGATTCTAACTTCATTCATCACAATCTCGAAAAAAAAGTCAGCCAAACAGGCATGCACATAGTGTCATTGAAGTCGATTAGTTTAAGCATCAAACATCCTCCGGAGAATATAGTTGCACATCAAAACAAAGAGAGAGTCTATTGTGGTTTTCAGTATAATAATTGATCAGTTGTAGCACGAGATCCAGTGTCCCAGCTTCACCAATCTGTAAATTTTTACCGAAAATAATAACAGTACCTGTCATCAACAAAAACACAGTTTGCTGGCTCAACCTTTAGGTGCTTCAAAACATCCAAGTAAAAATCAGGATCAGGCTTTCTCTTTCCTGCATTCGCAAAGTTTAGGTCGGCCTATAGGGAACCCGGAAGAAAATTACAATTGATAATGTACAGCTTGAATTTTTGCTGCAATGGATATAAATCAAAGAAGAACAAACTGTTTGAAGACAAGTATAAATGCAACAGGAACTTAATAGTGCTTCAGCATCTATAACTCATTAACCATCCACAATCAAATTCATTATAGAAGCATAGGATCAATCAGATAAGGTATAATAGGCCTGTAGAGAAACCAATGTCCAGAACTTTGATGGCTTTAAGGTTCCAAGTTAAGGTTCATACAATTGTACCCACACAAATTTATGAGCTGCTCTTTCTTTAATTTTGTTGACAGTTTTCACTTATTAAATTTATTATATTTTCGGCATTTGTTTCCTTTCTATCTTCTACTGTCTCTTTAAATGATTATTTTTGCAACATAAGTAACATGGCTTGCGAAAACAAGAGAAGAGAAAAGAAGACGGAGAACAGAAGTGACGGAAAACACAACGTAGAAAGAAGGTATGAAGAAATTGAAGTGAGGAATGAATCAAATGGATATTTTCTGTTCAGTCTATTCATTTAAGGTTATAATCCAGAGATATATATTTTTAAAAACTCAACCAAAACAATGGTAACATCCTGATTTGAGATAGAATCCCTTTTTTAAAGGAAAAATCAATAATCAAAACCCTTTAAGCAAAAAACTAAACAAAAAAAAAATAAGTTTTGCCACTTTAAGACCACGAACACCAGGTGCAAAATAAGGATTTGGAAGCTACCCATTATACACGAACAGAATGTCCAGGATAAGTAAGATGATAGTTTTAGCTTGTCCTCAATTATTTTATACCTGCAAGAGAAAATTTTGGAAAAGAAACTAGAGTCAAATCGCTCTGCAAGGATTTTACAGAACTATGAAATCTGAACATACCAGACGGGGTAATTAGTAAAAGCATGCATTTCGTATCCATTTTTCTTTAAAGCTTGAAGTAATTCTTCAACACCTTCAATATAAGAATATCCTGTTCTCATACAGCTTTTGAGGCCTGCAAAGAAGAAATGCTATTTCATATCTCTACATTATGTAAGAAAAAAATAAACGGGAAAAAGCAAGGGGATGTTTAACCAAAAAATTCATTTCCTATTTTTACTTGAGGAGAAGGCAAATGATAATTAGTTTTTTAACCAAAAAATTCATATTTTTGTTCCTCCATTTCCATTTGTTCAAGGATAAAAGTTTTGTCCAACAAATGGCACCTGTTTTGTTAAAAATCAAACACATACGCACAAACTCAGAGTAAATTAAAAAACAAAATTAAACAGTACACAAGATTTTGTAGGTGGGGCGTAAAGGAGCCAAACTGAGTGAAAATGAAAATAGAATGGTTCAAGCTCTAGGCTTGATTTCTGAACAAGCCTCCATTGATATGACATGCTATTTTCCCATTTCGTTCCCTTTCACGATCAGACGCAGTCTTACAAACTTAATGATGGTGTGGACAAATTCCTCGCTTCATTCAAATGTGTAAAAGATTCTAGCTGCACTTACAAGCCAAGTGCTCTACCTCCAATGTCAAATGAGCTCTAGTTAAGCCAAACACAATCTCAAGCTAAGTTTCGAGTCGCTTGGTTAGTTTTTCGGCCCCCTTTTGGGTTTCAAAGGTAAAAGTTGGTCAGTAATTTTATGAAGGTGAACTGAAGTTGGTAATCGGCTGGTCAAGCCAGGAAATGGCAATTACTTGTTGATAAAAATCTAGAAATGCACCATGTTTGGAGGTGTCACAAAAGAGTATAAGATTACCATAGGCATGTCTAGATTGGCATTCATGATCCGATCATTTAATATCAAATCCATATTGAAACAACCAGATCCCACTACATATACCGGAATCAAGTTTCTGAAAAAAAAATGCTAAATTCCAAGTCTAGAGGAACTTCTCACAGATTCCATAAGTTTCTCAAAAAATTCAGTACTGTACAATCACCGTTGCTAATAGGAGCATTCAGCAGAAGATAAGTATGCACGTAGCTCCAACTCAATGCTTGATCAGAATTTCATGAGAACAATAATAAGGTTGCATACATAAAGACAGTGCATGATCCACAAAATAAGCGTATGTTTCTTTTATATCTGATAGGCAATCTATCTGTCCGGTGAGAGTTCTCACTTACCCTCCAAATCAAATGACCTTCCATCTTTAAAAAATATTCCAGCTAGCTCCATCTGGAAAGAACTAACGTTAGAAAATTAAAAATAAAATGCAAAGTCAAGGAAAAATATTCACCTGTCAGTTTCAACACAACTACAAGCAATCTGTAATATGAATATATCCTATTCACAGATTGGATGGTTCGGATACAGAAGGGGAAAGTTTGAACTACTTACAGAAGATAAATAAGTATTCCATAATAACTATATAGGAATATTAAAGAGGCATATGCAATTCATAGGATGAGGAGCATCTATTGTTTTATTCCTGGTGTTTCAACTATTCTATTCAACACTTAAGCTGTTGAATCACACTCTTTTGTTGGGGTGGGTTTCTTTCTTGGAAATCAGAAATTAAATTGATTGTAGGGTAGAAAGTAGAAACACAATATGACAGAACTATCAAAGTCATAAATTCAAGAACATTTACGTAAGTATTGAAAGAAGCCCACCCATTCAGTGGTTTATCTAAAGGAAAGACGACAACAAACAAAACCAAACAAATGCATGCAAGAGGAAGACACAAAGTTCTCAACCAAAGAGAGGCGCAACCAGCAGGAGACCTAATTTCATCCCTTTGAAAGTTTTTAATATTTGATTCTGAAAAGTCTTCTGTTGATCTGTCCTTATCCTACAATAATATCCTCCTTCAAATCATCAATAGTGTGAAATTAACTCCATCATTGTCACTTGTAATGCTTATCTATATACACGCCTTTTTAACATTTTCCATAAGCCAGTGGGTGCTCTCTTTGGACCAAATTTTATTGTCTCTCGGTTAACAAGGTGAATAACAAAGCTCCAGAATTATTATTTCGGTCTAGAGGACAAGAAAAACTGAAGACCGGTTGTGATAATCAGTTGTTAGGGGATCGTAAGTCTGATCCATGAGTGTCCACTGATCAATAGCCCAACTTACAGAAGTTTTTCTAACCTGGATAAGCGCACACTAATGTTCTAGAATTCAGACTGCCCCAAGAACTAGGTTAGTACTGTATGCAACAGATGCAAATCCACTGTTCAGTCAGTGCTGAAAAGGTAATCAAGAAAAAGATGCTCCACAAATTTAACAAACAGTTCATAGCCATAATTCAGTCATGTTTACACGTAATTAACTTACAAGGCTGTAAAAGATATACGCAAATTATGTTAAGAGAAATTAGATCTCAGGACTTGAATGGGAGAGTAGTGATCGATAGAGCCGACTTTAAAGCCCAAAAAGTCGCCAAATTTACCTGGGATGATCTTAAAGCATCGACTTTCGAATAATAACAAAAGAATGACAACCTTTCTAAGCATGTGCCCAAAGGCAGTAGTTTCACTTACCAGGAGATTTTTTCTTCACTTAAAAGAAGTTATTAGTAACAATTCATCAAAATAAAAATTTTTAGAATTGGTGATGTACCTCATTAATAAGACCCTTTTCAAACTCAATCCAGGCAGTAGGATGCTTGCATTCTAGAAGTTCCTTCATAGACATTCTGAACAGAAAATCTCAATTGCCAACAGAACAAAGAAAATTATGATTAATGTAGTTAAAGAGAAGAGGTTGTTATGCGAAAGGAAGGGAACACACAATAAACTGCAACAAATTCAAGGTGAGCGGGTAGTAGCTATCAGAAAATAGTGAAAGGACCAAAGGTACAGATGTCCTGACTATTCCTGCAGATCTCATGGTTGGACTGATCGACAATTGATCATGTGGTTTCCAAACTGAACTCAAGCTAATTATAAGGCACATTTGGAAACAAGCCCCAAGTCTTAGGCAAAGATAGTTAGCTAAGCAGAGCAGTGAACGTGCATAAATTGACATATTCAAAATTCTAGGAATTTAGGAAGAATGATTATATTCACTTCCGAACACTTGACCTTTTACTTAGACAGAGTCGTACAATTCCTGGCTTCTTGCTCAGAGGATAATCATCACTACACACATATATACATTTTTATATATAAAATGACAGGATTTTTCTGGATTGGAGGAAATATTGATGATTTAGAAACACGGGTGTTATGCCACAATACATGCTTTTGTCTTTACTTTTCAACTATGCCAACTTTGAATTTTTTCGTGATTTTTGAGCCAGAGCACAAATGAGAATTGTCTCCCCCCAAAACTGGGCCAAACTAAATGGACAATTTTCTTCAGAAATGTCAAAGCTCAAGCTTGAAAAGCTTTTTTCCATCTCAAAATATCTCACGCAAGATAAAATATCTTTATTTGGCCACTGCAACAATTAAACATGGGACAAACCCAACTAATAGAGGAGGGGAGGGACCTCCTCCAGTTGCTTTATTTGTAAAATATAGCTAAGAGAAAACTGAGCACAAGAAATCCTTGGGTTGAAAAAACGAGGGCTGAGGGTGATCCATTTCTTGACACGTTGAGGATCATATCAGTGTCGTGAATCTTGTCTTCAAAGTATCAATTAAAAAGGAAAATGATAAAAGATCACAGCTTACAAAACAGAAGCTAGTGTCGGAAATTTAAGAATCTTTCAGTTACATTGTGCATTTCTTGGTATTAACATTTCGCCTTATATTCGCCCCACTTTTATTTATATTTTGTAAGATATCCTCGTCATTGTCTGTCTGGAGAGGATTACCAGTTAAAATTCACGAAACCCAAAATCAAATTGGTATTTATTTTTCACTCGTGAAAATTTCACTTCCAAGAAAACAAATTCAGTGCTTGAATCAGAATTCGAGAGAAACATCTCAATGGTGCCAATCCGTGATTCCACGCAGATAACCATGACCTTAAACATTGAAACTTGTCTTACATTGATTAATTGATCAACTGATACCAGTAAACAACAACCGGAACAATTTCTTATTGAGAAAAGCATTAATTTTCAACTATTTAGGATCAAAGCACGCAACAAAGAATCGAATGAAAAGTCAAAAAGAAAAAAATACCCGAAGAAGGCGGGGACATCGTGGTAAAAAGGGTCTCGGACGATGGTATCCATGACGTCAAATAGCAGTATCGGCAGCTTCCTTGTTTTTGTATTGTTTATATTATTACTGTCATCAGTTGAGGAGATAATGGTATTGCTTTTGAGAGACATTATCTTGGTAGAATTTCTGAATGCTGGTTGCGGTGGTGTTGGTGGTAATTTCAAGATCGGAAAGTTGCTGAATGAGGGAAGTGTATATCTCCAAGCAACCAGGCACTGAGCCATTCGCTGCTGCTGCCGCCGCCTGTACCGAGGATATGGGGTCCCGGGGATTTATAACTAAGCATGTATAATAAGAAAATTTTGAAAATATAAAGTCCAACATCACTCACATATTCTTTATTTTGTTTATTTTCGTAATTATTTATGACCCGACTTTTTTGTCATTTTTTTTACAAGCTAGGAATGATAAAATATTCCGTGCCAGTCCCGCCCCGCCTCCCGACAATCTCCGATAGGAATGGCAAAATGCTCCGTAAGCTCCCCCGATTTGCCGAGCCTCAAATCCGGAGGAGTCGCATAGTGCTATCCATCTCGCCACATACATATGCGTGTGGGCGCCAGCATAGCTCTTTGAAAACGCATCTTTTAGTGGTCCAATGGATAATCTATCAAGAGCCCTATCAAACTCAAGTTTTTAATTAGTGAAAATCTCTCAGAAATTTCCGAAGCGGACAAGAAAAGTCCAATAGGAGATGAGATTTGAAAAATTCCTTTGAGCCAAGGTTAGACGTTATAGTTTTGTCTAATCCGTTTGATGTTCTTCCTTCTTTGATGGTGTTTACGCCAGATCAGGCAATAATATACACATGCATCTATTATCGTATTTTGTTGCATGAATTTCTTTATTTTTTCACAGTTCAAACTGCTTATTTTTTTCAGGTTTTGAAGTAGACCAGTTTTTCATTTGTTGAGGCTGCTGATTTTTTTCAAATTTCATTGAAGGCGTTCTTCAGTCACTTTGTTTTCTAAATCTCATAAGATTTTCTTTACTTTTAGAAATATAACATAAACACTGCAGCTTGAATTGTACAAGACAGAGAGACGAAGGCTAAGCTTAGCGAGCTACGAGCACTTGTAAAGGTTGAACTTGAACCCCAACCTCGAGGACATCCACCACTCCTGTCTTGGAGCCTTGGTAGAAGATGTAAATCGTAGGATGTGCCTCACTGGAACAGGGTTGAGAACTTACTTTTTAACTGCACTTGCAATAAGTCTCTTCCATACCAAAGGTAGGAATCGAACCCCCACTCTGCAGCTGCCAGCGAAGCTGAGATTACCTCACTATCACCTTTCAACCAATTGAGCTATGTCCTGAGGGCGCTACGAGCACTTGTAGCATTAATATAAGTTAGTTCAACAAGATGGGAAATGAAGCTACGAATCTATCATTCACTTGCATTAACAAGACATCAAGTTTTTGTCTGCAAAATGTAGTTTCTTGTTCGAGAACAACAAAAGAGAGCAACCATACCGACATAGAAACTAACTAAACTACTTACACAGAAAACCCGAACTAAAATCGGTCCATCCTCCATATCTTGTTCGAATTTCTTTCCAGCTGCTACTACCGGAACACTTTGTCTCCTACAGCTGTCCCCAGATAACTCCACACACAACTCTGGATTCCCAGCAAATGCTCCGGGAAATCTCCCGTAGCCTTGCCTTCTAGGTACAACCCCAGAGAGCGAATTGTACGAAAAATTTAAGATCGTTAAATTCCCGAGATTGGATATATTTTCTGGGATTGGACCTGACAATGAATTATGTGACAAATCCAGTGCCTTCAAACTCCTCATCTTCCCCAAACTCACTGGCATTTGACCATCAAGAAAATTATAGGACAAATTCAGGTATTCCAGACCTTGCAGTGTGAATATTCCTGATGGGATTTCACCGCGCAGTAAATTATCAGACAGATCGATTCCATTTGAAGTTGGAAGTACGTATTTGAAGCTCAATTCGGCTCTATCGGGAACAATGACAGAAACTTCTAAAACTGTTGGCTCTCCAAAAGTTGCTCTGCCTATGTCAATATTGTTGAAAGTCAAACTCATGTTGAAGTTAACATCCGGTATGTAGCCGGAAAACTTGTTGCTGGAGAGATCTAATGTTCGGATTGCTTGAAAGGTGAATAACCAACCTGGCAGAGCTCCATTGAAATTGTTACGAGCAAGGGAGAGAAACCTGAGGTTCGTCCATTTTGATATTGCATCATTTAATGACCCCGAGAGATTGTTAGAGCTCAAATCCACAACCTCCAATGACTTGCATCCTGCTAAGGTAAGAGGGATCTCCCCGGAAATCAGGTTATTGCTTATATCAAGAATTTTCAAACTATCCAATGCATCAAGCTCTGGTTGAATTTCACCAGAAAGATTGTTGTTCTTCAGCATTAACGCGAGTAACTGAAAACAGCCAACAATGTTCAAAGGGATTGAGCCTGATAACAAGTTGTGTGACAAATCAATCACTTGAAGATAGGTCAGATTTCCAATCCTCTCTGGTATTTCACCTGTAAGAAGATTGTGGGAAAGAAACAATGCCTGCAAACTTTTCAATTCCGTTAACGATACTGGAATATCTCCAGTGAACTGGTTATGCGATAGATCAAGAAGTAAAATTCCAGACTTTTCGGCTGTCTCAACAATACTACTTGGAAGATTTCCCGACAATTCATTAAAACTCAAGTCCAAAACAACCAACTTCTCTGAGAAAACTAACCTTGGGGAAATCCCAAATCTCAGTGCATTATAGGACAAATTGAGGCGTGCCAACCCACGAAGACCAGAAATACAAGCCGGTATTCCTCCCACAATCGAGTTATTAGCTAAATTAAGCACTGACATCGATTCAGCTGATGACAAGAAACAAGGCAAAGTGCCCGATAACCAATTCGACTCAAGATTGAGATACACCAAAGCTTGTTGAAAATCAACAAGATTTCCCATAAGATAATTGTGAGATAAATCCAAGTACTTCAAAGACATCAAGTATAACAAACTTTTAGGCACCTCTCCACGAAAACTATTGAATCCCAAATCAAGTTTCTCCAATTGGGTGGAGAAATTGCCAATCCAAAATGGAATGGTACCACTTAACATGTTATGGCTAAGATCAAGCTGAGTTAACTGATTAAGCATCACAAGTGTATTAGGTACAACACCACTAAGCATGTTGTGGCTAAGATCAAGAATCTTTAGGTTCCTAAACAACTGAAAACACAAAGGGATTGAACCATAAAAGTTGTTGTCTGATAAAACAAGGGTTTCAAGAAATGAGAGGTTGCACAAAGAGGGGTGGAGTTGGCCTGACAAGTTGTGGGCAGTGATGTTGAGTGCAGTAACCCGGCCGGTCCGGTTTGAGACAGTGAACCCGGTCCAGGTAGAGCTTCCATTAGCATTATTAACAGCAAAATCCCAGCTTGACAAACTGTTAGAAGGGTCATGAAGGTGAGACTTGAAGAGCAAAAGTGAAGCTGTGTCTTGTGGGTCAACACCAAATGCAGAAGGTGGGCTTAACAAGAAAAGTAGCAAGAACAGGACACAATTATACCTTGTTTTATGGGTTTTAATAATTTCAAAAACCCGGTTTGTAATTTCTTTCATTGATGAACTGAAAATGATTGAAGAGAAGATGCTTTAATGATTAGGTATACATTGAGAAGAATGAGTGAGTGATTAATGAATACCTGAAACTGAAACAAACGGCTCAGCTCAGCTTCCTTCAGAACGAATCAATGAATGCTCACTAGTGACGCTGACGATTGAGAACCAACATTCTTTCTTGTTTCTTGAATTGTTTTTCTTCGTTGAGAGAGAGAGAGAGAGAGAGAGAGAGATACTGAGGAATATAATATTAGTGGAGTACAAAACAATGGAGGTCATCCAACTTTAAGGAATATTTCATTTTAGTCTCTCAACTTTTTGTATTTCAAACTCATTACAGAAATTTTAATTTTATTTCAATTTGTTCACGGATGACGATCCCTTCACGAGAATTAGCGTTCTTTTTTACTTGGAAGATGTATTGTGTCATGGACAATATAAACCCTAACGGTGCTCTTAAATTGACTAGTTGTATAATAATTACATTTTTTAACTTGTAAAAATCGTGTTTAAATAACACGTGATTATGTGAAAAAATTGCATTTTAGTAGTTCTACTTTTGTGTTAAAAACATGAGCTTGCATTGTTGGACACTCTAATGTCAAGAGAAATAGACATAAGAAGATTTGTCTGAAATGACGTGAACTTTTATATTTGAATCATTATTAGCTAAAGAACATGGACCCTTATGAGTTATGACAGATACTTTCTCCTATTAAATGAATCTAATTTTTATTTCATCCTTAAAAAACCACATTTTTCTCAACAATGTCTTTGTCATTTGATCCAATAGCATTCTATTAGATAGGAACATAATTGATAAATACTATAACTCTCGGATAGAGTATTAGAACGGAAAGATCTATTTGGATAATGAACTATTGATTCTTAACCACCTCTGACGATTAATCAAAAATTCGAAATGTTTTCCATGTGTATTCTTGATAAACCAGCGTACAATGACACGTCGATTTAACTTCTTTAAAATTTTAAATATATCATATGTATACTTTTGTACTTTTAAATATGCAACACGACACATGATACTTGTGTCCAATCTAAAATAAGACACAATATGTGACTTGTCGGACTCATGTCATAGAATATACATTTCGAATATAAACACCTGTCATAATATGAATATCCGTGCTTAAGTGAGTAAAATGAAATTTCCCTCAAAGTTGGATGACTTGGTAGTGTTTTTTACCCCAATACTAGTAGAAGAGTAGCAATTAAAGCATAATCTAGGAAAACGTGTAATAAAGTGATTAACTTTATATTATTATCTCCTCTTTCATTTGGACACCTTTATGCTTTTCAGATTCTTGGTCACGTCCCTCTCCCTATCTTCTACATTTAAATTTTATTATTTTAACAATTGTTTCACTGCATTTATGAAAGGAATATTGACTGAAATGGACTTTAACCTTTGTCTTTCATGTATTTTTTTATTTTTTATTTTTAAATTTTTAGTAAAGACATCTGAAATTTATGCCTTTAAATACTCATAATTCTTTGAACAATTTCTATCAAGTTAACTGTTAAAAACGGATAATTATATTCATATTCTTTTTTCTTACAATGATATTTTAATTATAATGAAGGTATCTAATTTTTTTTATTGTCGTACTTATATCTATAACTTTTTTTTTTGTCGTAACATTTAATTAATTAGTATATCTTGTTTCCGATGACGATTTTTGTTTAAATATTCTGTTAGCGTGCTTTGAAATGATGATTAAATAATTTAACAAATTTTGGATGAAAACCATCGTTAGAAACAAGATTTGCTAATTAATACTTCATCCGTCTCAAAAAGATAGGTTTGCTTCTATTTTCGTACAAATTAAAAAAAATGTAGTTATTATAATTGAAACAATAAATTTTACTTATATTTTCTTTAATAACACGTACAATTAATGTAAAAATAGTTCATACTTTGTTGATAATAAATTATATTAAATAAATACATACTAGAGAACTAAAAAATTAACTATACTCTTAACTGTTCTAAAAAGCATAAAAATTGAAATGGAGGTCGAGCTTTTATAATTGGCGAGACAAGAACGATGCAAGAGCGAGACGTGAGGCGTGGCTAGGCGTCGAGACCTAGTTTCAAACTTAGGCGAAGCATGGGCGCCACCTATACAAGCTTTTTAGAACAACGCTCTTAACAAAGAAGTTGACTATAATTTGGGTTGGGTGAAAATAAAAAAACAAGTCATCTTTTTGGACAAAAAAAAAAAGAAAGTTAAGGATAATAACATCACAAAAAAAGTTAAAGATCTAAGTGCAACAATAAATAAAAATTGAAGATATTCGCTGCAATTAAAATATGGTGTCACAAACAAAATTTGTACTTTGAATATAATTAGTTGTTAAAAAATCATTTTTTATAATAGAAAGAATACAATACTCTTACTTTTAGTTAAATGATATATAGTTGGCGATATTTGTAGAAAATTTGGATGGGGCATAAAGTGTTTAGGCTTGAAAAGAGGAGAGTCTTTAACTTTTGAATGAAACGTATCTTGTTTTGCTTTACGAGGTCCATGTCTAACCTAGGATCGCGGACTAGTTTGTGAGAAGATGTAGAACATGTAATAACTACATGAGCATAAAGTGAAAAGAAGTTGTTTTCATGACATTGATTTCGTTTTGTGTAGGATGAAGTGGGATTGAAGCGAAACGAATGGTGATCCATGACTTTGGGATTGAATTGCACCTGGTGAAGCCAATAATGGTGTCATTTGTGAATACTTGCAAGATTTTCAAGTTGGACATATGTAGGGATAGCAAAAAAAACCTGTCCCTGCTCTTAATCCTCGTCCCATCTTGTCTTGCCCCGTCCCAATTACTAAGCTGATCCCTCCGCCCCGCATTTTCTGAACCCGTGCCGAATGTTTTTATTTTATTTTATTTTTATGTTTTAAAATTTAAATTGTATGTAAAAAATAAAAATAATATAATTAATTAATTAAATGGGACGATAAATAGAAATTTTTCTATACCTGTCCCGCTTTCCAAAAATCCCCTACGGGGCGGGTATGGGAATGGCCGTCCCGCCCCGTCCCGTTCCGTTCCGTTCCGTTGTCATCATTAGACATATGATCGAACATTTGGTGGGCGACTTATTATTATTCTAATAATAATTAGCGAAACGGATTTATTATTTGAACATAAAGAACAAGTATTGTGGCTAACTGAGGATTCGATCAATTAAGATTTAAGAATTGATGTGTTTGACCGACAAGAGATGATTGACGGAACCCTTAATTCAACTTGTTGGAGTTAACAATTGGGATTGTCGATATTTGAAATGAAATCACAAGAATAAGTGCGACTTTTTATTTCAGAGTCGCTAATCATGAATAGCGACTTTAGTCAAATTGGATACGACTGGAGAAATTTTAATACGTGGAGTGGAAACCGTTGGTTTGAAAGCATTGTGGACTAGAGCAACTTCTTTTAGGGAAAATTGTGCCATTTGTCCTCTATCTATCGGGGTAGCTGCAATATCGTCTCCATTCTATTATTTTTGACAACACGATCTCCAACCTATAGGTTTGGGTGGGCAGTTAGCCATTTTCGTCTTCTAAATAGCGCGAGTAATTTAAATGCTCAAGTTCTCAAGGGTTAAATAATCTAGACACATATTAATCACTTTGTTATTCAACTTAAACAAGAAGGAAGAAATCAATATTAATATAAAATAAAATAAATACAAAAAATAACCGTCGCTAAACACTAGAGTACATTTGGCGCACCACATTAGACCATATATAGATTTATTTAATCTATTTGGTGTTTGGTGCAATTAATACCCAAATTAAATAATTCGGTACTTATCCAATTTTAGATAAATCAGACTAATTTAATCCCTCGAAGACATGGGTTACAGGCCTAACCCTGGCCCTAGGCGGCTAAGCAACCACCTAGGGCCCCCAACCATTTAGAGTCCAAAAATTTTGGCCCATTTTTTTTTTTTTTTAAATCAGCCTACACTTACATGTGAATTCTAAATAGAAAACAAATTCAAATTTAACCAACATTATCTACCTTAATCTAATCTTTAAATTTTAGACAATGCAATTTTCCCTTTAAATCTGTATACATAAAAAAAAATTATCTTGATTCAAAATGATTTTTAAATTGTTATGATTAGATCAATAAATAAAATGGAGAAAAATAAAGAAATATAACAATTCAATTAAAGTTCCCTAATTATAATGAAATATTAGGACAACCTAATTAAAAAGGTAAAATATCAAAAAACACCATTACTTAAACAAATACACATACCATACACCTTTCGGGGGCACTACCCTTGAGCCCCCGGGAGGGGAGCCACCTGGCCCCTTTCAAACACCCACGGCGACCTTATCGCGAAGGTTGATCCACGCTCAGCTCTGCATAGTACAACAAATTAAGCTCTATAGTTTAACACAAATTCTAATCATTTTTTAATTCAATGAAAAAGAAAAAAAAATACCATTTTTTGGCTTTTAAATTTGTCACAAATTTACATTTTAAAACGTCTCAATTTATTAAGGGCTCTATTTAAAAAAAATTCCTAAGGCTCCATAAATCTTAGGGCCTGCCCTGATGGGTTATATGGTGATTAATCTTATAAAAAATTATAAAAGAAAAGAAATTAATTAGTAGCATGAGGTAAAGGGGATTAGGCTCACTGCGTTAGCGTGCTACAAACAACACTATTTTTACTTCTCCAACAGAAATTTATAAAAAAGTAAGTTATCAAAACATATTTATAGAAAGAAAAAAAAAAGTTGTGTCACCACACGTCGTATTATAACAATACATCTCGATCCACCTTAATACAATCTCCGGCCATAGTCTTACCATTCTAATCTAACACGGTTCACCAAATGTACTTAACTACCTAAAAATAAAAATGGATAGGGCTTTGAAACTAGCCCAGTAGATTGAGGATGAATAGTTCAATTTTCCCTTTTCTTTTGTGTTAATATGGAAATTAATGCCTTTTTATTTATATAAATTCTTAGAGTTATGCTACTTGTACATTTTTGTGTACAGATTGGTGTACACACTGCTCACATGGTAAAAATGTCAAATGACCCATTTGCCCCTAACAAATTCTTTTCAAATTTATCAGTTATCTTCATTCAATAATCTCTTGGAGAGAGAAAATACAACTGTGGTCTTCGTGTAAAGTAATTTTCGTCAAGAAGAAATAATCTGTCACAGCACCGACCATTTCCTCGTTCGACTGTGGTCTCTGGCAACCTCACTCAACCATTTACACAAGTTAAATTTCATAGGCTTCATGATTTACACGTGTATGCCATATTTTTTACATTATTAGGGTTCTTGATTATCTAAAGTTTGACCAAATTAGGTTAAATATCTTTGTAAGAATTAGGTTCAATTAGGGTTGTATTTGAATAAGTCGGTTTTCAAAGAGTTGGGTTCAAATATTTTTAATTTTTGATTATTTTTATTTTTGAAATAGGTTTTTTTGGCAGCTTTGGGTTCATTTAGGTGCTTCAATAATTGTTTACTGAATAATTTTTCTGTAAATAATTATGAATTAGGTTAATTTTTTCACAAATATGTAAATTATGATGCCATAAATATTACAGATTATGCACACATGTAGACCAAGAAATTTGTGGATTTCTTTTATGTATCTTGTTGGTAATTCATGTACATTTGTGAATGCAATAGCAAACATATGATAGGAAAGAACAAAAGAATTGTCACAGTTGCAAACGGTCAAGGAACAATTTGTCGGAATATCCGAATAAACATCGATGCATGGTATGTAGAGAGGGCTTCATGAAATGGAAGGAGATGGGGAAGAGAACGGTGAACTTAGGGAGATTATTCTTTTGTTGTACTAGTAATTGTGGTTATTTCAAGTAGAGTGATGTTTTGCCACTTCAAAAATCTGTTAGATATAAAGGTGATTCAAGTGGAGTCTCTTCTGCTACATCTATGGACAACCCTGTTCAAACTGAAGATATATTGCATATATTCAAAATATTTTCTCGGATATCCAAAGAAGAAGACATGGAGATATCTCTCAACGTAACTATTCGAAGGGAAAAAGAAATTGTAGAAGAGAACGGGAAAAGAAAAAGGACAAGCAAGAGATCATTTAATGCATTTTGTTATATGAAGTCTGTTTATGCAAGTGTTGCAAACACGTATTTGAGTGGTATCCTGTATTTTAGTATGGACATCATGTTTAGTGATTAGTTTGCTGAATTACCCGTTTAGTTCTATGTATGAATTGCTTTTAGTTGGAATTCTAGAATGAAGTATACGTGTATGTGTAACAACAGAAATAATTGTTGATTTTTTGTATTTCAATTGTGTGAAACTTATGTTGAAGATGTAACTCAGTAACTATGTTCTTGAAATTGATTCTTATTATTGTTCTTTTCTGTGTACATTACAAGACCTTAATCTGGTAAAAGCGTATCTGGTTGAATTTTGGGCTAAACACTGAACTGGATGAAATTCGAAAAAGAAGGGTTGAAATGGACAAGAAAATGGCAAAAAAAACATATATTTTTATAAAAAGATTGCGTGCACTGTATGTGCACGTGTAAAAATACTTGGCGTTAGATTCAAAAGAATCCCCTAACAAATATACAAACACACACACATACATATATGATGAAGATGAACATACTGGAGCTTGATCATGTAGTGTGCCTAGTCGATTTCTTGAAGCTTTCACTACGTTCAATGTTTTCAATCTCTCTCTCTACACTACTCAGTTAATTAAATGAATTTCTATCTCTATCTTTATTCCTCTCCTTTTCTCTTCGGGAACTATAAACTCCTGTAACATTGAGTTGGTATTTATAGATGGTTCAAGGGTGGCGACGCAATCAAAATGTGGACCTATGTATTGTTGTCAGGAAATCCTAATTAATTCTAGTTTCAAATGACAACTGCGTATACCTTACTCTCATAATCTGTGTAGAAAAGTGGATTTTTATAATCTCGTATGAAGTTTATGTGTAGCTATGTTCTTGAATTTGATTCTTAGCACTTGTTGGAATAATGCATCGTGGAGATTATATGGCTAATATGATCTTAGGGTAGCGGTATAACCGCGACTGTACTACGACAAACAGCTTGCGGATCAACACTGAGATAGCATGTTTGCAAATTATTTCTCTAAACTCGAATAAATAAAAACTTCTCTCGATGAAATCGAAAATATTTTTTTCTTCACTCCGTCGTTGAAAATGATATACTCTCGAACTTCATATTTTGTTCTAGACAATCCTCTTGAGAAGATATTACATTGCAATACACTTTTGCAATAAACTCTTCTTAAAATTCTCGGAACTTTGAGATTGTGTCAACTGATTGAAATTGCTTCTCCATACCATACTTAGTTGCACATGGGACCATTTGTGAAAATGTCCTAAAATCCACTTGAAATTCCTTATCCACTTTAGTCCACAATACACACTCATATTGTTCAACAAATTGCTTAAGCGATGTTTTGCATGCACATAACTATCAAAAAATACATTCGTACTCTCACTACGTTGAGTAGTGGACATCTCATCTCAAAAACTAGTTTTCAAGAAACATGTAACCCAACGACTTATGTCTTTATAAAGTCTATACAACCAATCATTCTCCTACAATGTATACAATTGAATCATCACACTCCAACCCTGTTCAAATTCTTCAAGACTTTGTGAATCATAAACTACTGCATGGATAGCAGAAAGTATAGAACCCTTATGACTATGGTTGCCAAATTTCTCAGGTATCTTATTCAGTATATGCCACAAACACCATCTATACTTCGTATTTGGAAAATAATTTGAATTGCATTTTGTATTGCCCTATCTTGATCCGTAATTATTCCATTAGGAAGTTGATCATCCCTGCATTCACTGGCGGATCCAGTGTCGGGGCAACTGCCCCCACTGCCCAAGTTAAATTTTTTTTTATAAGTTATTTTAGCCGCCCTCACTGCCCAAAGTTAAAAAAAAAATTTATAAGTTATTTTAATTTACTTTTTTGCCCCTCTTTAAAATTTCAATTACAAATAATATATCATGAGCAACAGCCTTCCAATTTTACTCTTGCTACGTGAAGAATCAGATTTAGCCATCTAGGGGTTAGGGCAAAAGTAGATTCTAAATTCTAATCCTTCATTCCTTCCGGTCGATGTTCTGATTATCTGCTAGTGTCTGTTCTTCCATCTTGTGATCTTGAGGTAATTTTTCCTAATAAATAATAATTTCCAATTCTATTTGACGAATCATATTTTGTTTTATGAGATATTGATTTTTGAATTTTTTGAATTTTTTCAATTACCCAAATGAGCAACTGTAGAAAAGGGATTGGTTTAAAAAAGTACAAAATGTTGATGAATTGGGTTGGAAACAAAAAATTAATGAAAAAGCAGCTAGTTAATAGTTGGGTTGAAAATAACCAAAATGATGATTCAAGTTAATAGTTGGGTTGAAAAAAAGCAAACTGAGAATTTGAGTTCATTTCAGTGAGAAAACTTTGAAATGGGGATGTGAGCAAAACTTGTATTATTTGTGTATATCTATATACACGTGTATTTTATAGTTATTGTTACAGATGGAAATCCATTGCCTTCACCCTGCAGATTTCTGTAATCTGATTGTAAATGTGCTGTTAAAATTTTTTGATGCAATATTTGTGTACATAGACATGAGTGGTTTACTTCCTCGTGATTGTGTATTGCAGTTGCTTTTGAATTTATATGTCGATATTCCTGGTGCTATTACAGGAAGGCAAAAGCTTCTATCTAATGATTTGTTTTTCGGTGTAGATATGGTGAAATTTTTAATTAAAAGAACAAGACCGGAGCAAAATTCAACTCAAGCAAGTGTGGATCCACAACAATCTAAGTATACGCGTATTGATTTTGAAAGTCTTCCAACTGATCCGGGGTCGCGAAAGAAAATTTGTAATTATCATCCTAATGATAGAGATGAAATTCGAAGAACTTATTTACTGAGAGGTCCATGTCAACCTCGTGGACACAATTTTAAACAAAAAAAAGCAGGGAAAAGCATTGCGTCGTTTTCAACCTGAATGGTTTGATGAGTTTAGCAATTGGTTAGAGTTTAATGTTGAGAAGGAAGCTGTTTTCTGTTTGTGTTGTTATCTTATGAGAGGAGATGTTGACGATCAACGGTTTGGAGGCGATTCTTTTGTTTCAAGTGGATTTAAAAATTGGAAAAAAGAAAAGAAAAAAAGACTTCAAATGCATATAGGAGGCCCCGGAAGTGCTTATAGTCAAGCTTGGAGCAAATGTTAAACTTTAATGAATCAAATGCAACATATTGAAACTGCATATTGTAGACAATCTGAACAAGCTCGAAAGGATTATCGAACTTGTTTGATCGGACTCGTTTGACTGCAACAGTAGACTGTATACGGTTTCTTTTACGTCGGGACTTGGCATTTCGTGGACATGATGAATCCGACGATTCATTTAATCACGGTAACTTTTTAGAGCTATTTCTTGCTGATCACAATGACAGTATCAACAAGGTTGTGTTGAAAAATGCTCCAAAAAATCATCAAGTAACAGTCCATGATATCCAAAAAGAAATTGTGAATACAGCATCAACTGAAACTACCAATGCAATAATCAATGATCTTGGATATGAATTTTTTTCTATCTTGATTAATGAGTCCCGTGATGTAGCAGTCAAAGAACAAATGGCTGTTCTATTACGTTATGTTAATAAAGAGGGAAGTGTCATTGAACTGTTTCTTGGAATAGATTGTCACTTAAAGCAGCAATACAATCATTATTCTCAAAACATAGGTTAAGTTTGTCAAAATTACGTGGTCAAGGCTATGATGGAGCTAGTAA
The DNA here is from genome assembly GCA_023638005.1 of Forsythia suspensa. Classification (NCBI taxonomy): domain Eukaryota; kingdom Viridiplantae; phylum Streptophyta; class Magnoliopsida; order Lamiales; family Oleaceae; genus Forsythia; species Forsythia suspensa. Next base: position 1,086,367 of record CM042667.1, read on the forward strand.
CATGAAAGGAGAGTTCATTGGTCTTAAAAAGCCTTATCTTAAAAGAGAATCCATTTGCTTTCTATATTCATTGTTTTGCACATCAACTTTAGTTGGCACTTGTAGCAGTTGTAAAAAGTCACGGCCAAATGTTCTTAGTAACTTAGTGAATGTTTTGGAAGTTCATGCAAGCGTCACGACATTTTAAAAGAAAAGCAAGCAACTAAGGTCTTTGAAGCATTGAGTAATGGTGAAATTACAAGTGGACGTGGTTTGAATCAAGAAAGTAGTCTCCATAGGCCCGAGGATACAAGATGGAGATCACATTATGGTACATTAATAAATTTGATTATTTTATTTTCCTCTGTTGTTGATGTATTGGAAATTGTTTCACATGATGGTACAAGTTTAGAGCAAAAAGGTGAAGCTTGTGCTTTATTAAATTTAATTCAATCTTTTGAGTTTGTATTCAATATACATTTGATGAAAAATTTATTGGGAATTACAAATGAGTTGTCACAAGCACTGCAAAGAAAAGATCAAGATATTGTGAATGCTATGACATTGGTTAAATTGTCGAAACAACGTTTACAGAAGATGAGGGATGAGGGGTGGGAATTGTTACTTGATGAAATTTCTTCTTTTTGTGAGAAGCGTGATATTGTTATTCTACACATGGATGATGTTTATGTTCTTCCAGGGAGATCACGACGTAATGCCGAAAATCATACTAATTTGCATCATTACAAAGTTGAACTATTTTATTGGGTGATAGATAAACAACTTCATGAGCTCAACAATCGTTTCACAGAGACAAACACCGAGTTACTTCTTTGTGTGGCATGTTTAAATCCAAGTAATTCTTTCTATGCTTTTGATAAAGATAAGTTGCTCCGTCTTGCTCGATTTTATTCATTAGAATTTTCTGAAGTTGATCTCATGGTGCTTGACAATCAATTGGACACATATATAATCGATATGCGGTTTGCTTATGAATTTACAGAAGTTGATGGAATTGGTGGTCTTGCAAAAACATTAGTTCAGACAAAAAGAATGTTGTATATACATTAGTGTATGCACTTGTGAAGTTAGCTTTAATATTGCGTGTTGCAACTACAACTGTCAAAAGGGCATTCTCAGCAATGAAAATAGTTAAGAATTATTTGCGCAGTCGAATGGGTGATCAGTGGATGAATGATTGTTTGGTTACATATATTGAGAATGAGACATTTGATACTATTGATAATGAAAAAAGCATCCAGAGGTTTCAGAATATAAAGACTCGGCGAGAACAACTATGAGGACATAAATGTAAGTACTTTAATTTAAACTTTTTGTGCCACAGTACATTTTTTTTTTTTTTTTTTTTGAAAACTTATGCTGGAACTTGGAATTTTTGTATAAGCAACTTACTGTTGTTTGAGTTTGAATATTAACGCTATCTTACAGTACTTTTTTTTAGCAATAATGTTTTTGACATTTTAAATTTAATTTATATTATCGCTTTATTCTCCCCATAGTAAACAATTCTTGCCTCCACCCCTGCATGCATTGAAGCCATGTCCTAAATAGTCAAACAAAAGTTTCCGAATCCTTTTTAGAAACTAAACCACATCCAAGCAATAATGACTGTTCGTGGTGATTCACTCCAACAAAAGGCGCGAAAGGCATGTCATACTTATTAGTCAAGTAGGTAGAATCAAAAGTGACTACATCGCCGAATTCTTTATATGCCTATCTATACCTATTATCTGCCCAAAATACTTTCTTCAATCGAGACTCTCATTCAAATCCATACTAAAGTAAAAAACAAGACAATGTAATTGCATTTTGGAAAAGTAAGTTTGTATTGCAACAACATCTCCTTCCCCAAGTTTTAACCGTTTAACTTTTTGAATGTAGTTTCTACAATCATTTTCAACACATGTTATCTTCTCATACCCACCTACTTCAACAACAGCCGAGTTATAACTTTTGTACAATGGAAGTCCAGCTATATCATCTATTTCAAGCTTTCGTTTCATACGTGCACTAAGTTCTCGATTGTATCGGTACAACCTGGATTTGGAATGACTAGTTTTATAATTATGTTCAAAATGGAGTGTGTTAATTCTTCATGTTCCACAAATCTCTGAACTCACTGTCAGTCTAGCTTTACACCCTGTTTGAATGGTTGGTCGAGGCTTTAAAGACGTGCTTGTGGTACTAGTTCTCCGACCTTCTCGGCTACATGTAAACGTTACATACCTTACAATCTTATCATCACCTTTCTTTGAATTTATTTTTATAACTAGAAAACCTATATTATAAACATACTTTTTATAAAATTCAAATACTTCATTCTCATCTTTAAATTTCATCTCAACCTCAAGCACAATCAAACTACATTCTCTTAAGATTTCATCATTCAATATGTTCACATATTTCCTTACCGTCTCATTATCAGATTCTCCCAAAATTCCGTCATCTAAATTTAAAGCATTCCCATTTTACTGTCTCATCATCAGAATATGAAGTTTGTTTTTCTGGATAAAAATAGGACATTACAAAAAACGAAAAATAATTTAGCAGATTTACTAAATGCCCAATCGAAGAACAAAAAAAAGAGCAGCAAAAATAAAAGATATTGATTTTTCCTAAATAAATTTTGAATAAAAATACGACATTTGAAAAATTGAAAAAAAATTATCACTCAAGACCTAATCGAAGAAGAAAAAAATTGATTTTTCATAAATGACCTAACAAATAGCGGGAAAAAATAGTATACATGTGTGAATCATCGTCAGCAACGAATGTAGCCGGAGATGATAGAATGTCAGCAAAGAAAGAAGAAAAAAGTCACATCCTTTTTGCCAAAGAAGAAATTACTTGGTCCTCTGTATTTTCTTCCCACAAAATTACCGTCTGAATATAGTTAGGATAAGGGCAAATTGTTTTAATTCATTTCAAATTTAAACCAAAATATCGTGACATATTACAATTCAAAATATCGCGATATTTAAAATTTAAAATACACACCCAAGTCAGCAGGCGTACATTTGTACACAATAATGTACAAGTAGTATAACTCAAATTCTTTAGCAGGAAAGATAAAAGAAGATAAAAATGTTAAACCTTATCAAAGATAAAAAAAAATTCCAATTAATTATTTTCTGTTTATTTTTTATTTTTAAAATCGATTAATTTCAATTTTAGAGCTTATTAATTCAATAATATACTAATTACATTGCTATGTAATGCATATAGTTGTTAGTTTAATTCTTATATCACATGCACATAACAATATTAGATATCTTAATTGTCATTAAATATTAAATAGAAATTAGACTAAATAATAGGAGAACCACTTAAATTAAAATTTAGGGCATGAAAATTTGAACACATGTACTTAAATCTCATAAAAATCAATTAAATTTTGATAATTTTTTTTTTAAATTATTAACATGATTTATTGAGATTGTCGATATTTTAATTATACTGAATGTTTTGTAGTAAGAATAACGATGATTTGAAACTCATACTTCATCGGAAAAAAAAAGTTACAATCGACACAACTTTGACAATACTTTATTTTAAAATGTTAATTATATTTAATGTGTTGACATCCTTTTCCCACTTGTTGATCAAAAAGGAAAAATATAGTGGTATCCCATTTTGTTTTAGAAAATGTCCAAACTCGTATTACTTTCTTTAGGTTTAAGTCTGATAAGAAGAATCTAACTTTATAGGTGTGGTGGAATCGATACTTTGTCATTTTATCGATAATTCCTTTTAAATAATTTATTATTTTAAAATATATTTGAATTCTATTTTTTTTTATAATAACCCTAACCTTACTTTCAAATTAAGAGTCCGTTTGGTACAGTTTATAAACCAGTTTATTTGACCAAAAATAGTTTATTTGACAAAAAAATTTGCTATGATCGCCGTCATTTTTTACTATTCTTGGTCAAATAAACTGTTTTGGTCAAATAAACTAGTTCATATTCTCTACCAAACGGGAACTAAGTCTCTTACATTTTTTCTAGTATGATAAAAAAAAATTATTTTATTTTAATACTTCCTTACTTGGAATTTTTTCACAAAAAGCCCTCAACCTATAAACCATGTGTGAATCCCGCCCTAGTTATTCTTCTATTTTTAATTTTAATAATTTTTATTTTCACAATATTGTCCTCAAAATAGTTTCAAACCTATATTACCTCTGTCTCTGTCTCTAATGGTTTTAATAAAACCAAGAGTATAAGTCTTTTCAATCAAAAAAAGAGAAATTGGTACAAATGGTTTCTAACATTTGCTCTTAACGCAGAAATGATCTCTAACATTTTTTTTTTTGCACAAAAGTTCTTAACCTATGTATTTTGGTGCGCAATTAGTCATTATTTAATGAAAAAGACAAATATACCCTTAGTTTTAATTAAATAAAAGTACAATTAGATTTCCAACATTTGCAAAGTTTACAAATAGGTCCGTTATATTTATTAAATAATATTTAATTTAACATATTAAATATATTACTATAATCGTATCAATTAAATTTTTAAATAAAAGAAATATGTAAAATTATTGCACTTTAAGTATATGTAATTATTATGTAATGTGAAAATTTTGAATAAAAATTAAGTTAATTAAATAACAAAATGGCGTATATAATTTTATGACATTGAACCAATCTTATTATTTTTTTTTAACATAAAGATACTAATAAAAATTAATTTACACATTATGTGTTCTTTATTTTTGAACGATAAGAAAACTATAAATTAAAATATGAATAATTCAATTTGAGCTCTAATATTTGTAGTTAATAAACGAATAGCTCAATTAAATAAAAATATTTGAGCATCAAAGTTTGTGACAAAGTTAGTTTTCTTTTTATGTTATAACGATAATATTAAATTTTAAATTTTAAATAATATGATTACTTAATAATAAAAAATTAATTCTAATTAACATGTTTGTTAATAATTATGAACTTAAATTTTAGTTATCTTATAATAGTTCGTAAAATATACAAAATAATTTAGCATATTATCAATTTGTTAGTTTTTTTTTAATTTTTTTATAAAAAATAAAAGTATAGAACCTATTTGTACTTTTTGCAAATGTTGTGAATCCAATTGAAATTTTATCTAATTAAAAATAAAGGCATATTTGTCTTTTTTATCAAATAAGAACGAATTGTGTATCAAAATACATAGGTTAAAGACTTCTGTACCAAAAAATAAAGGTTAGGGACCATTTCCACACTTAGGGCAAAGGTTAAGAACCATTTGCACCAATTTTCCATCAAAAAATTAAGCCCAGTTTGATTTGCATTTCGGTTTCCAGTTATGTGTTTTTGAATTCATTTTTTGTTTTTTGTTTTGTTTGTTTTAAGATTATCGAAAGCGGTCGATTCGAAAACTCTGCTTTCTCAAAAAAGAAAACTCAAAACAAATTTTGTATGAAATTTTAAGAAATTATTTTATGAAATTTTATTTAAGAAATTTGATTATTCAATAAAATATTACAAATTTATGCTACTATATAATCAAGTAAATATAAAATTTAAAATTGGTGAATCTTAAAATATTTTTTCACTACAAAAATAAAATACAAACATATAATAAATTGAATTGGCAAAAAAATAGGAAATAAAAAAATAAAAATTAATGTTGTGGACTGAGAATTTTTATCTGTTTTCATTTAAATAATTTTTTTAGAATTTTTATTTAAATAACTAATAAGGACTTGAACTATTTTTATTGTTGTAGAACTTTTATTTAAATAAATTTTTATTTAAACGCTTATTTCTTGTGTTTTGAGTGTTTTTGTTGTTTTGACTGAAAAAACTTGAAAAGTCAAAAATAGGATTTGAGTTTTATTTTATAATTTTAAATTTGTTTTCAAATATACCATACCAAACAAATTTTGGGTGAAAACAGCAAATCAAGCAAGACCTTATTTTTTGACAATCAAATTAACAAAAATGGATGAAAATGACTATTTTTGAACCAAAATTTTAGGTTGAGGACGGCTGTCTAAAAAAAAAAAAAAGGAGATTCATAAGTAAGAGTTCATTTGGTATTGATTTTGGAGTCCAAGTTCTGATTTTCAAATAATCAGAAGTTGTTTTACTCGTTTAGTAAATTTAAAAAAAGTGATTATAAAAGAATTTGTATAATCTGGCAGCAGATTTTGAAAAACTGCCAAAGATAATTTCTCATATTCTGTTTTTATCTTTTCTACCTATCTATTATTAAAATATCAATTTTGACCTTAATTAATTAAAATAATTCTTTTTATGTCCTATGTTTATTAATATTCTAATTATAATGCATTTCTACAAATAATTTAAATTTAAATTTAATTGATTTTTGTACAATATAACTATGTTTTTATTTTGTAATTTTTATAAATTTTGAGATTATTTATTATTTTAATTTTAATTTAATTGGTTAATGTATTGTCTTGAAAAATATTTAATAATATTACATATTTTTATAAAAGTAAAATTAAATTTTACAATATTGCTCATGATAATAATAATACAAAAGAACATTAATATAATCAATGTCCATTTTAGTAATTTTATATCATAACAGCAATAAATCACGTTTGTTACCAAACGCGTTTAAATACTGATTTTGAAATATACATCAATTATAAAACAATAATTTACCAAATACTTATCTGATTCTTTTTGAACTATTCTTTATGTATTACAAAAAAGATAACCGTTCTATAATGCATGGCGATTGTTAAACGCCTGCGAAATCTTTTGTTAAAATGCCCACTGAAATACTTATCATACACTAATTGGATTACTGTAATGGCCATCGTGGACATTATAACAAAATTGTCACAACACAACAAAAGCTTGTTCTCTTAAACACGTATCAATACCAAATCAAGTGTAAGCATGACCATGTCCATACACGCTCAATATATATTATCATTTTGAAAGCCAACGGTGGAAACGCACTTCCTCCACCATTTTCTCCTTCTATCTCTCATTTGCAGTTGACAAGTACCATCTCTCTCTCTCTCTCTCTCTCTCTCTCTCTCTCTCTCTCTCTCTCTCTCTCTCTCTCTCTCTCTCTGTGTGTGTGTGTGTGTGGAATAATTTTTGAGAAAACAAAAATGAAAACAGATTTATACAGAGTATCAGATAAATGTTTGCTGTGACTCTTTTCAGTTTATGATCTTTCAGTTTTTCATGGATGATGACCAAGTCTTCTAACTTTGTAAGTCTTCCTTTCGGATGCATGTGTTATGTATATGCATTAATCTTATCTTTTTGGGTGTCATATGATGTTTTTTTGGGTGTTTTTATACATTTGAATTGATGACTGTTTTCATTATGTGATGTTTTTTTTTTTAGGTTTTAAGGTTGATTGAAACAGAGTGAGTGAGAGAGAGAGAGGGGGTTGTTACTGTGGTTCTGTGGATCATGTTAACTTGTTTGTATAATTTATAAGTGGAAGCCCTTTGGGGATCCAATTTCTGTCTTTCTTGTTTCTGATAAGGTTCATTAGCTGAGAGTATAAGCTATTGATTTTGATTCTATTCAATGAGTTATGATCCCATCAACGATTGTTTATTTGAACTTTGGACATATTGTTACTCGTTTGACGTTAATGATTTTTGCTTTTGTCTTAAAATGTCAATTTTATAAAAAAGCGTATCCCAAACTATATAACCAGTATGGTATTTATCCCTTAACGACAAGAAAAGAAAACCCAGAAAGCATGTAATCTAGAGGACTCAAAAATGAAATGGAGAAGTGTTGTAAGAGCATCTCCAATGGTGCTTCTATTTTGAATGTCTAGTTGATGTAGCAATGAAGTGAAGAGGACAAAACTAATGTTACATCATTTATTGTAGAAGGTTGTTCAAAAAGATGTTCAACACAGGCGAACTGCTACAGACACCTTCTACAATAAATCTTGGCGCGTTGTGTGATATCTCTTTTATCTATTTTTTCTTCTTTCCTCATTCTACACTCTCTCTCTTTTTTTTTTTTCTCTTGCCACGTAGACTTTTTAGAAAATATATAGCATTGGAGATATTCTAAGGATATTGTTTAATTAGAAGGTACTTGTGAAGTTAAAAGTCAAAATTTACTTAATTATTAGATTAGGCTATGTCTATGAGGTTAAAAGTCAAATTCTACATAATTATTAGATTAGGCTATGTCCATTGGACTCGCATAACGAAAAGGGTAAATTATAGTCATAGTTTTCATTCTTTCAATCTTGTAACAATATCATTCTCATTTAATTTTGTTAACAAATATCATCTCCATCCTTTTATTAATTCACACATATATTTCTCAAATAGTTTTTTTTTTTTTGACAATTTTATCCTTAGTTTAAATAAATTAAAATAAAAAAAAATAGAAAACTTAATGAAAAATTGCAATTAGGATACCTAACTTTTTCAAAAGTGTAAAATAGTCTCTTTACTTTCTATTATTTAAAAAAATTAAAAAAAAAGACAAAAAAAAATTTAAAACTTCATCTTCATTCATTATATTAATTATTTCATTGTTTTTTCTTGAAATCAAATGATTTTACTAGCACTTTCTTCATTCATCGTGTTGATAGTAATTTCAAAGGCTTGCATTTTTCAAATAGTAGAATTTTCATTCTGAGACCCCATTGTGTGCTTTTCTTGCTGTCAGACAGCAAGAAATATTGTGTGAAGAAAATAGTACCGCGGATTTGGTTTCGCGAACGGACCAAACTCCGACAAGTTTGAGTCCAAAATTGGGAGGAGAAATCTCATCGATTTTGGTCACTGGGGTGGGGAAGAAGAACATTACCTTTTTTTCGTTTTTTAATTGTTTTAAAAAATAAAATTTGAAAAAACTATTTTGCATTTGTTAAATTGGTCAAATTTAGGTCACGGGGTTTAACTTTTTGTTAACTAACGAATATTTGGATGAAATCCATCCAGACCCTAAAAGTCTTTTCGGCACACATATACTAAGAGACGTAGGTGTCAGATTAGATGTTTTAGGATTTGATGACATATTTGTTATCATTTGAAGTAAAAATCTGTAAAACTAAAAAATAAAAGATTCAAAATTTATTTGCACTTTTGAAAAATTAAGTACCACTGTAATTTTTTTATTAAGTTTTCTATTTTTTGTTATTTTAATTTATTTAAACTAAGGACATGATCGTTAAAAAAATCATCTGGGAACCATTTGTGCGAATTAATGAAAGAATGGAAATAATAGGGACTTTAAGTGTAATCACTGACCATGAGGGAGGTTTTCACCCCACTCATACAAAATCAGCATATACATCTCTCTTCAAAAAAAAAAAAAAAAAATCATAATTTCCTCAAATCTCTCATTCTCAATTATTTTCTTCATCATTCTTCAAATTTCTCCTCACAATCTTCTTACTATTCAGTATTCTTCAACGAACAAGTTTCTGCAATCGGATCTCACTGCAAGGAAGCAGTATATTAGTTTACTCTAACAAAAATTAAGATACTAGACCTCTCTCCGTCCTGTCATCCAGTAATTGTCGTTGAAAATGCAGCTAAAAGCACTAGATTTATGTGGGAGAGGACTCAAACTAATGCCAATAGTGACGTTATCTTAGTAAAATATAGTAGACTAAAATTACCGTGACATATAGTGGTTATAAAGATTTGATTTCATTGGACCTTTAGTAGATGTAGCGTTGGATCAAATATGGTGGAGAAAAGAATTCATATAGCCGACCTCGAGTTTATGCTAAACTCTCTGCACCAAGCTAGATCCATTTTCATAACAAGATGAATAAGTACATTGTTTTCTTCTTGTTCTCTTCGTTTTACAGTACAAGGCTCACTTAAGTCCTCTTAGCTTTGGTCATTCTTTTCAACATTTTTACGCAGGACTAGAGCTTGTTTTACTGTTTAAAGTATCGCAATTCATTTAGAAAAAAAGATTGACATTGTCGTTTTTAGTTTATTGATCCATCTGCTGGCTTATACTTCTCAGGCGTCGGTATTCAGAGATCTAAAACATAAGAGGTTCTGTTTCTGCGGCCTCTTTCCTGCAGCTTCTCTATTCTTTCTTGTACTCTTCATATGGAGTGCATTCATAGCTCAACACAGTAAAGAGGTTACTGATGTTCTTTATATATATATATATCCATCCTTTAACCCGACAATCTTTTACTTGCTTTGCTCATTATAGTACTATCTAGTACTGCGTTCCAAATATACACTCAAAAGTTGTCCCTTAGCTTTCTTCTGCCATATTTGCCCAATTAGGCAAATATATGAAGATGCAGCTAACGCAGACCTTTTTTGTGCAGAGTTTTCTAATATGGGGCTTGCGGGAGAGTAATTATATATATGGTACATGCAAGGTTTGTTCTTCTCTCAAAATCTTCTTTAACTGATCCTCTGCTGTAAAACTGGTCTACTGCAAGTCGAGTATATTTGGGATTGGTTAGAGGGCTAAGAAAACTTGTAATTCTTCTCATAAGATGAGTATGATTGAAGTTTATATCTATGTTTTTGAGGATACATCTTGGATTATAATTTGTTTCATCTGTTCTAGAATCAATGCAGGCCTCCTGGAAGTGAGCCATTGCCCAAAGGTATAGTTACAACGACATCTAACTTGGAAACGCGACCATTATGGGGTTTCCCCGAAGGTATTAGCCAAGTGAAGTATCATACTGAAAAATGATGCCTAAATAAGGATTGCAATTCCTAAATTATACTTATTTTCGAAACTTTTCCATTAAAGATTAATTTTACTTAATCTTTGAAGCAGAAGACGAATTCTTCTAAAAGTTTATTTGCTATTGCTGTTGGGATAAAGCAAAAGGAAATTGTACATGAGATGGTTCAAAAGGTAAACTTTCTGTTACTTTTTCTTTTCAACATGACATTCTTGGTAGCTATTCACAGTGATAATCGCTTTCGCTATCTTAATTTGCAGTTCTTGGCAAGTGATTTCGTTTTGATGCTTTTCCATTATGATGGTATAGTCGATGAGTGGCAGGATTTTGAATGGAGCAACAGCGTAATACACATATCTGTTGAAAATCAAACTAAATGGTAGCCTCCTCTTTGATGTTTATGTTTACTTATAAGTAGAAGTTGCATTACCTTATGATTGTTTTGATGTCTTGACTTGAACCTCCTTTGGCAATCTGATGATTACATCGTTAATTAGGTGGTTTGCCAAGCGATTCTTGCATCCGGATATAGTTGCCGAGTATAATTACATTTTCTTGTGGGATGAAGACCTCGGAGTTGAAAACTTCCATCCAGAAAGGTATACAACATCTAATTATTCTGAACAGGGTTGGGGAATCCAAACCCCCCCACCCCGTGTCTGGGGTAGAGGCCTAAAAACCCTGTCTAAGCTTTAACGGTAAAAAAAAAAAAACCTGTGCGTTTTGTGTAGATATTTGTCGATTGTGAAAGACGAAGGGCTTGAAATATCCCAACCAGCTCTTGATATTAGCAAATCTGAGGTGCATCATCTGATTACTGCAAGGGGGAGGAGAAACAAAGTGCACAGGTTAGTTCATATATTAAGCAGATGCATGCTGAGAGCATTTACAAATTCATTTAGTGCATGGTTGGTATACTGCAATAAAAGACACGACTCAAAAATATTATGAACAAGATTTTAGCTTCTTTTTCTTCCGTAATAGTATTCAGTGCTCTATGTATTGAAGACAAAATTCAAATAAAAAATGCATCGCCTCTCTAAAAACTTGAGTTTTTAAATGAGGCGATCTTTTACTACGCCATACTGGAGTGTTTCAGTTGGCTTTTGGTCGTTTGCAGGAGAGCTTACAAGCTTGGAAGTACGGGAATTCATTGCGATGAAAAGAGTTCTGCTCCTCCGTGCACCGGGTAGAGTTTACCAGTTAAACAACTTTACTTTGTTTAATGTTGGAAATATATTTTGATGTTGGGTGGAAATTAATTTCTTTTAGAAGAACTTAGGTGAAGATATGTCTGTTTTGCAGGTGGATAGAACTGATGGCACCCGTGTTCTCAAAGGCTGCCTGGCGCTGTGTGTGGTACATGATCCAGGTCGAGTATTATGTGCCAAACATTCTCTAGATGCATAACCCGTTTTATTGATTGATCGTTTAAAAATTTTCGCAGAATGACTTGATCCATGCTTGGGGATTAGACATTCAGCTTGGCTATTGTGCACAGGCAATTCCCTACACTGATTATTCTTTCATTCTCTCTGTTTCTCGATGTTCAATTTGATAACTTTGGCATGCTCGTGAATAGGGCGACCGGACAAAAACTATCGGAGTTGTAGATGCAGAATACATTGTTCATCATGGTGTCCCAACATTAGGAGAACCTGAAAACAAGGTAACTTTTATGATCCTATGTTACATTGCCTGAATTCAACTTTGTAGTTCTTTTGTGCACTTTGAGTCGAGCATACCAAACATGGCATATATGTATGCACAAGTGATGTTAATCTTTGTTATTAACTTCAACTGGCGCAGATGAAATTAGTATCGAGTGGATATACTTCTCAAGTTGAAAGCAAGGAAACATCTCGTTCCCATGCAATCGACAATAGAATTGAAGTAAGTTTTTTCAATTAATAAGACGAGCTTGGTGACGTGCCATTAATATAACACCGACTTTCATTTCAGGTGAGAAGACAGTCGTATCACGAGTACAAGATATTCAAAAGGCGTTGGAAGAGAGCTGTCGCGGAGGACAAGTGTTGGGATGATCCGTACACAGGAAATGAACAAGGGACATAGACCACATGCTAATACATACTTCATTTTTGAGTACCGAGTCGGGGACGATTTCTAGTTGGATTCACTTAACCTAATATTTATGTAAAGTGAACAAGAAGTATAGAACAAATCAAATGGGAAAATACTTTCTATCCATTTCTACTCTCTTGGAGTCTTGGAAGTTCATTCGGGTCGATTAAGTATTCGAGTTTACAAGAACCGAGAGAAATATGATCTGATTTTAGTTCACCTCTCAATGTCACTAGGTCAGTGTAGTGTTGTATCTTAATATACGAATGTCTATATATCTTGTAAATTTGTTTGTCGCCTTCTTTTTCAAAAGTACTTGTTATTTTTGTATCTAAGTCAATACACAAGGAAGTGTTCTACTTTAATAAACACACATTTATTTTCATGTACGTTTAAGTGAAGAGGAATTTTATCTTAAAGAATTTGTTGAAAGTATACTTCATTATTTTTATTTCGTAAAAATTTCTATCATCTCTTTAAGAGTAATTGTTTATTATAGAATCTTATGTTCGTCTTATTTTTCAACAACTCACATGCTTGCAAAGAGACGACAAATTATGCACAATCAGCTGATGTATATTGAGATGTATATTTTTAGATGAGTGACTTTCACTAAATCAATCTACCATAAGAAGTAACCCTCTCTACTTGCGTGTAGAGTTGGGCAAAAAAATCGAAAAACCGACTAATCGAATCGAATCCAGACTAGGGTCGGTTCGGGTCCTTTAGTCCGGTGGTCGATTTTAAAAAAAAAACTTCGGTTTTGTTTTTAACCGCCTGAAACCGAAAATCCAAACCGATGGTTTCAAGCCCATTTCTAGAAATATTTTTTATTTTTTTGGTTTGGGTTTGTCCAAACCGATTTTAAATCGGTTCCGGTCGGGTTGGGCCCAAAACCGACCCAACCCAACCCACGCCCACCCCTACTTGCGTGCAATGAGCAGTCCTAGAAAGGTAATTGCTCTGATACCACTATTACAGATGCATTAGACAACACCTACCAATAAAACTTTTTTGCCATGAAAAGGTGCCTAATGTGGTTATAAACTCACGAGTCAAAGACTTTAAATAAAACCTAATTTTTGAAAAAGACAAAAAAAAAATACAACTAAGGCATTTTATTGTAGCAAAATGGTAGCTGGTTTCCAACTACCTACCACCCACCCCCTTAATAGTGAGCTGCCCACAACCAATCCATTTTCTTCTCCCCCAATAATTGAAACTCATCTAATTTATTTTATTTATTAATCATTAATAGCTCTTTTTAATTCTATACCAAACTCAATATTTACACGTCACTTTATTTAATTTTTCGTTTTCGAAACGAATCAATCTAATACACGGGCTCGGGATCAAGTCATTCACGAGTTCTTTCTTTACCGTGTCGTGTCGTGTCATGTCGAAATAGCATCTAATAGCTCGTGTATTTGTACTAACTATGCATACAGCTGTATGTAAGAGACCTTCCCTAACAATTGAATGGACCACATCAAATTTATGTCATGTCATTTCACTTGCTTCACTAGTGTACCCATAACAAACGCGTAGTTGAAAATAAGTAAAATTACTTTGTCGAATAATGAAACTGAATACACGCGTAGTTGAAAATAAATAAAATTATTTATCGGGACGACGATACTTAATTAGTGGATTAGAGAAATAATAATATATTAATCTTAGTCACTAGTAGGGTCACATTCCACACAAGAACATGCACTGTCTGAAATCAGACATCATAGTTCAAACAACTACTGACCAAGCAACATTAAATTATTATTACAATTCAAATCACAAAAACTATATCATAATTAATATATAATTACTAATTGAAGCTAATATTTTGCTATTTCAAGCAAATTTTGAACTGTATAGAAAGAGTGATAAAGGAAGAGGAGGGGACAAATCCCTTTTAACTAGCAAAACTTATCTGGAAATAGTTGTCCCTCAAATCAATTACTCCTATCAATCTAAAACAGATATTCTTTTCTTCCCACACACACAGAGAAAAAATAATAAGAACAATAATATGTTTGGTATTTCGTACTCGACATGACAGATTTCGGACAGTCAAGTCGAGTCGAGTCAAGTCGATTACGGTTTAATCCAATCCAACTTACCGAACATAATAGACGGAGGGTTTAGAGATGACATCCAAAACAATTACATGTCTTGGGAGTGAAAGAGCAATAACCAAAGGGCCTGTTTGGTATGTTACAATTGATGGCATAGCAACAAGGAGAAGGCAAACAGTAGCTTTTAGAGGCACCACCACAGCAAGTGCAAAGTGAGCAAATCTGAAAACTTCCAAGCTTCCTCCGGCTCTCATTCAACATCAACACCATCTCCACCTTGCCCGGCTCGATTAGAGGCACCATCTCCGCCGCAGTAATATTCTCTGATACAGACCCATTTGCCTACAAAATCAAAATCAAGAACCAATTGAGAAAAAGAAGCATGGGATCAAGAAAAAGATTTATTGGTTTCTATGAATAGAGACTTAAACTCACTCTAACTTCATGGAAACTTGTGAGGAATAACAAAAGGGTGAAAACCCAGAAAAACCCATTAAAGGTAGCAGACATTTCTTCTTTTTTTTCCTTATCAAATTCTTGAAAATGGTGGAGCTACGAGTGAGTGTGTGATGAGAGTGAGAAAGAATGGGGAATGGATCTTTCTTTTTATTTCACCAGAAATTTTAATTGTAATCTAATAAATAAAGTTGTTTGGAACGGATAGGAGGCATGAGTGTGGGGTTTAATGGCATTGAAATGTCAATAAGAAGATTTTTAATAATGGAAACTCATTTTCTTTTGTGAGAGGAAAATGGAAATATGGAATTGGAAAAGAGGAAGACAGCCCTTGTTGTGGACTTTTTTAACTCCATTTCCATGTGGTTAATTAATATCATATGTAAATATAACATTGGTCCTCAACCTATTGACGCGATCACAATGTCGTCCTCAATCTAACTTTTAGTAGTAAGGTCCCTGATCTAATTTTTAGGGGTGATCAAAAGTACCAACTCGATTGGTTCAGTCTCATTCTGCTTAAGTTTTAAATGGTCCGTGTACTAGAACTAAGAACCAGTTCGGTTGGATTTTCAATTCTAGCACTTGGTACTGAAAATTTGAAATGAATTGAACTATTAACATGTCTAGTTCAGTCATTTATGAAACTTTAATCCATAATGTAAATTATTCTCTCGTTATCATTATGAAACTTTCGATCTTTGTTTGGTAAAGCTTAAAAACTTGTTAAAAAAGTAAAGTCAAGGTCAACAATTAATTTTAATCATATATTTTATTAACTTTTTATCAAAATTTGTTAAAAAATTTCTCAAATAGCCCCTAGTTATGAAACCAGTCAACCAAACCAGACACATCAGTTTGGTTCCATTTATAAAGTCCTCATTCATTCTCGATTTGATTCGATTATGCTCACCCCCTACATTATAGTTATGGTGCGACGTTAATCCCATCGACGGAATCTGTCCATTAGCCAATATTGTCTCCAAGCCCAGCTGCCCCCATCCGGGCCATCCCCTACCTGTCCTTCCTACCTTTTGTGGTGAATTTGACTAGCTTTGGCTTCAAGCAAAAAAGCCATAATTGTAGTTATCATGCTAAAAGAAGAGCAACCAATCCAAATTTAGGTAAGAATGAGGCATTGTGAATTTTCCAATCATGCATGAATGAGTCGTATTTGTTTCATTTGATATGAATATTCCTTCTTTCTTATTATCAAAAGAAGCAAAAAGAGAAAATAATTGGTATTTCACTTCTTTTGCAAATGTGTCAATATCATCACTCACCAAAACTGTGCAAGCAGAAAACAGCAAAATTTGAGATATCATCCAAAATGCATCTAATCTAAGCAAGAAATCAAAGCCCTATGCTCCACATCAACAAGTCACAAGGAAACTTTCATGGCTAGAGAACCAATTCCAACTGTCAAACCAAACAACAAGACTGTCATGCACCCTGAGGAATTTTACCAGTTGAACATGGTCTACCGTCTTCATAAATATACACACTTAAGCCTTCGTCTAGCATCAATACGTCAAAATCAAGATGAAAAAGACGGCATTAATGCAGTAACCTTGTGGTGTTCAATACCACAAGAACATCCATATACAATGTCTAACCACTCTGAAAAACCTGATTTGAATACTAGACTATTCTGGTTAAGTCCTTCCCTGAGTATGGCATCGTGACCATGCAGTACATCTTCACTCAAACTTCAACTAAATAGAGTTTCGAACAATATCTTCAACATGCTCATAAACATTTCAGACGTCGTCCTACACCCTTGAGCAGATTCACGTTCACCCTAGCAAGTCATACATTTGGAGTAGATCAATTATTTCATGAAATGGAATGATCAACCTTGGAAGGCACTGAATGAAGTAGATACAGAAGCTTGAAACAGAAATAAAAGTACAGTTGTGTGACCAAAATACAAAACAAAAACAGCAAATTAACTTAAGAAAAACATAATTTTATAATTCTTGAAAAGCTTAGTGCCGATCATCCTCAAGATTCTACTTTACAATACCTCAAATTGACTGAGTTCACCAATAAGAGAAACATTTGGTGTGGCAAATTCAAAGGTAGACTGGAACCAGATTGCTCTAAGCAAATCCACAGTCTCAAACCTCTGGTAAGCATGTCTTGACAACTTTCCAAATGAAATGTTAGTCAATAGTACCACCATAAACTCCAAAAAAATAAAAGAATAATCTGGAGTGAGACAGCTTACATTCATTTGCCCAATTGGTAAACAAAAAATTAAGGCCCTATTTGGAACTACAGCGCTTTGAGGTAGCACAACTTTGAATCCAACTTTTAAATATTTAGTCATGATTAAAAGAGCAACAAAGCTGCTTTATTAGAAAGCTTATTGGAGACATCCATACAACACAGTGTTGCACAGTACAGCATAAGAAGAGTTGGCCAAAGAAGAAAAACCAAGTACCTGGAAGAAAGTGAAGAAACATGGGTTAAGATAGTCAAACTTTCTCATTCAAATAGGGAACAATATATCGTGGCTAAAAAAATCAAATACTATACTATGCTCTACAACAACAAAATTCAGGCTATCTATGGAATGTCCATACAAAAAACTACGGCTTATTCCCAAAAAATTAGGGGCCGGCTACATGAATTTGCCATTTTTTTCAGTTTATTGCTACTATGCAATCTATATAGATAAGTTGAACAGGAGAACAGATTTGGCATCCATTAACAGGAGAAATATTAGACTCTTAATTTCCCAATACTAAGAAAATTTGAACATAAAGCCCATTCTCCACCATGCTGATAGTATTGTTAAGAGTTACCTATTTACACTGTATGGATGTTGGGGATAAGTTTGCATGTTTCTGAAATATTAGACATCTAAATTTCACAATACTAAGAAAATTTGAACATAAAGCCCATTCTCCACCACGCTGAAAGTATTGTTAAGAGTTACCTATTTACACTGTACGGATGTTGGGGGATAAGTTTGCCTGTTTTTGTCATATTTTCCACGAAATCACATCAATTGGCATGGCTGGCCAAAATTGGGAAATGAAAACTGTGTGAAAACTTCCAGATTTATTAGAAGGCGGGTCTCTAGTGTGAACCACTGTTGCCATTTGGTACTCGATATCAGTCATTACTGTATGTTTACTTTATTTTTTTAAAATTTTAAATTTGCTGACCACTTCTGTTTCATTCATATCTTGTAAATGCAGTATGTTGCTTGGTTTCCTTCTATTAATTGATAATACTGATCCCATAGAAAAAATGTGATTCACAATGAGTTGTAAATCAATCAAGGAGAGGATCAAAGTGGGTTAATTGAGATCAATTAGCTTTCAGATTTTAGTATGTTCAAATGGTCTGATTTTCTAGCGCGAGTACTACTTACTAGCTACTATGTATAGGGGGGCTGTCAATCACTAAACCTTAATAGTAATGCATTATTTCTTTTCCATTAAGAGAAACAGATGTGCCATTCTTGATTGCTTACCTTTCATACCATATAAACTAAACCTTATTTTTTTCTCTCTTCAAATTCCCGTTTTATTATTTCCCTTCCTACCATAATCAGACACCAATCAAGAATGGCCAGCTCGACAATAGTTGTCTGTAGGAAACATGTTCCCTTCCATTTTTTGTCAAGTCCTGATGTAGGTGAACACGCGTGCACCCAGAGAAATGGTCAAATTTGAAAAGGCTGCAAAAAGAAAATTTCAAATGGTTCAATCCTGCGATATTAACAATTTCAAACTTGTAACACAACTTGGGTACATTAGAATGTACTTAGATAATTACTTTTTCTCATGGGACTTCGTAATTTAGGTTGCATCCAGAAGAAGATGTCATAGTCACATGTTGTTTTAACATGGTCTACAACATCCAAGTCTTGACTAGAGCAAAAACAATTGGAAATTTTATTTTCTTCCATGGTTGTTCTTCTGTATACTTTGATAAATAGGTTCAAGCTTGGAAACAGTTCAAATTTCACTTCTTCTGAACTGCAAGGTATGTGAAACGAAGCATCCAAGTGCTGGCTAGAGTTCTCAAAGTTAGATGGTTATATCATTTGCTTCAATGCTTTTGTCTTTAGTATGTTATGGTGAATTTGTTTCAGTTCTAAAAGGTTCATTTCTGATGCACTGTAACACATTCTTTTGCATGGTTAGCACTAGCAAGGTGTGCCCCACCTTGGTTTTCCTCACTTTCTAAAGAAGCATGGAGACAGAGAGGGGATACAAATGTGACACGACACGAGCACAGATTGAAAAGTAAGATATGAGACGCGAGAAGATTTTGATGGATACACAAACACATTTCATTATACACACATGTATGCATGCAATAAGTTTTCCCTGATAATTTATTAAGCATAATTTATATCATAATATACAAATCATTTATCATCTTAAAGATTACATGCCCATATCAATTAAATCAATCTTAAAAACATAGTAACGATAACTTCTCTTCCTCCATAACTCTTGTGCAGTTTAATTCTCAGTCCTTTATCTAAATTTGGTTATTCGTGTGATGATGTTTTTACACATTACAAGAATATTATAATCTCTTGGGTTAATATTATTTGGCACACTTTTTTTATCTTTTAAGTCTTGCAGAAATTTTCACCACCCAAAAGTGGAAAAAAAAAAAGAATTAACTTTAGATTTTCATATTAACCATTTGAAGTTGAGACTTGAAAAACAATGATGTGCATTATTCAAACACATTTTAAGACATTGTTTTTAAAGGGTGGGTCTTAAATTTGAAATTTCAATGTTTGGTGGTGAGGTGTCAAGCATAAGTTCTTAAACTTTGTGCCAAGAGGTGGTGTGTTAAGTAACATGAGATTGCAGGAATATCTCATAAGCATATGAGATTGAGGGAATATCTTGTAAGAATATCTTCCAGAGTCACAGAACTGCCGATGTAGTTAGAGAAGTATCGAACACGTGTAAGGGAGTGTCCGAAGAGTGAGAGTATCAACACGTCCATGTAGCCTTGTCGAGGCTGCACGACTCTTACCTTTCTTTTTTATGACAAAAAGCAATTCATAAGTTTTCACTGAAGTATTATCTGCATATAAACTTAGGTTAGGTTAATATCTTCACTTATCCACAGATGCACGTTAAAGAGGGAACTGGAAGCAAAAGTAATTGGTAAAAACTTAAGAAAGATCGAGGAAATGAACTATCTATTTAAAGGCTTTGACTCTTATCTTGTAAATTTGTCTATTCAAGGTTTCCAACTACTTCTCATACGAAAAAACAATATTTAAATTCCATTCTTGTACAAAGCTTATATGGCTATAGTTTGAGAAGAATAAAAGATGTTATTATGTACATAAAAAGGGAAATAAAGTTACTACCTGCCAGAAAATCCTCTAGAACAATTAGCTGTTGAGAGAAATAGGTGACACCGAGCCATCACATTAAGCTTTTTGGCAAGACCAGCTGAATTCTTTCAGATGCAGAACAGAAATCAATGAGCGCCTCATTGACCAAAACTTCCTTCAGATTCAACTGTAGAAGTGAGCAATAAATTCAACTAAATGGTGCTGTCAACAAAAGAGACATAAATTGGCCAATCTTTCATAAGATAAACAAATTGCAAATAAAAACTGTTACCAGAAAGCGCTAATCCCAGATTTCTTTTTGGCATGCTCATTCTAAGATATTGCATGTGTCCATTCCGCAACTCCTAGATTTAGCAATCTGATCCAGTGTTCATCAGTGGCTTTTATCTTTCTCAGATCAGCTATGTTTGATACTTGAGAGCTAAACAATCAGCTTCTAATGGCAACACAGGTATTTGTTCCTCTTTTTAGGAAACATTTCAGTGCCATTTAATAAAGAGCCATGTCTCATTTCAGTGTAAATTGTTCTGATCTCAGTAGTAAGCTATTAAGATATATTCTTCAAAAGAAATCCCTACCAAGTTAATAATTATGTTAAACCAATCTAACATCTGTTATGAGCATACCAATCTAACATCTGTTATGAGCATACGCCTAACTTAAGACATCCCGGAAAAGTTGCATGAAATGTTCTAATAATAGGTTGAAATGGAATGACGGGATTCAGAAACCCTTACTTGTGTTGGAAGAATACTAATTCCGTGTTTAATTGGATAGAATTGAGACTAAAACCCTTTAGCTCCCTCCAGATTGCTAACACCACAAGAACTTGAAGAAGCAAAAATAAGAGATGATTAAGAAAAACAATTATATTATGATGATTATATTAGTGGTGCTCATAATATGTGGCAGTACAGATGATGACAGTGACATTTCGTGCAAGACAGGTAGGAAATTAATTATAACCATTAGAAATGGGTGTTTGGGTAAGAAATAATCCTGGTGTACATTTGAGAAGACCAACATTGAGCCAGGCAATAGCTGCTGTGAGAAGAAATGTTCAGAACACTGGATCAAAGTGATTCACAAAAATCAGAATGATGGCTGCTGAAAAGATGAAAATGTTCACTATTGCCTTCACCATATGTGACATTTGCAGATTTATACAATGCGGCTAGTCTAAATATGTCAATCTTGTCAACTGAACTGCATCTTCAGAAGATCAGATTTTGACTAAATACTGAATTCTGTACATCTCCAACCACGAGAAATGAATATACAAGAAACTGTTGTTTATTTTCCAAGAGATTAAAAAATGTGACAACGTAATCTTTGGAGGATTAATTTATCACTGTGGCTCAATTTTGTTATCACCAGAGGGCATCTGTCTTGCCTCTGACAAAGACAGCCGTCTGTTGCCCGTGGAGCCTGCCTCCTTGAGCCCTTCTGATGACAAATTTAAAGCACTAGTTCCCGGTGATGAAACCAACAAACGATGAACTGCTGGCGAATCAGTTGGCAATGATGCAGCAGAACTGCGTGACAAGATCTCCATTGGATGGTCAAACTTGCAACTTGGACCAAACTTGCAGATTCCATATCGAGAATAGAAAATACACAGAGGCTCCCCCTAAACCAAAGAAAGGGGAGAAAAACATTTAAGAAAAACGGTGAATCATTCTAATAAATGGTTAAAAGACTTGGCACCAAGATGGATGATGAAAGCAAAATGCATCTCATCCTCCTTCCCCTTGTTTTTTCCCCTTGAAACTTCTTTCTCTTGTTCTTTCTCTCCTTAATACTTTCTTTTTTTCTGATTTCAAGCTTCCAAGGAATAATGTCAAAACATAATCAAAACTTTGTACCGAAATGCAAGACCGACGGTTACAAAACTTGAAATATTTTCTTTTCATTCTCTAGAATCAATCTTAGTTAACATAACACCTATTTCTTCCAATGTAGCAAAACTCATTATAAACCTTAGCAAAACTCATAATAAACCTGATGTGTCAACTCATCATGGCAAAAAGAATTTCCCCCAATTCAGAAGGACAATCATACTTTAAAATTATAAAGTAATGGAAAGGTGAAGGTAAAGGAACATGGAAATTCTTTTTCAATGTGCCAGTGGATAGAAGAACGATAATATAGGAAAGCATCATAAGTTGAGAAAAACAAGTTGTTCATTTCATGTATTGGATGCAATCACATTGCTTACAAGATATGGTGTTGTCTACTAGTGGCTTTATTTATTTATTTTTTTCCTATTTTGATTTGTTTCTAATCTTATCATTAGTTAACATCAAATTCGGAAGTCCTTATTACTGTCCTGGGGGCGAGACTTGGAAGGAGATAAAGGTGACTAAATGTTTAGAAGTACAAAACACAAAACACCCTCTTCTCTACTTAGGGCAAGGCTGGATACAATTGACCTGTCAGACCCTTCATTGGTGGGAGCATCATGGACTGACTCCTTTATTTTATTGTGATCTAGTGCTGAGTATCGAAGAATCATGTTGGTACCACTCCTTTCATTTGTCCCACTCTTTGTCAGAAATTCACAATAGAGAAAGACATGCCAAGATCAAATTGAAAATTATTGCAAGTTAGTGGAATAAATTGTAGTTGGAGCATAATAGTTGTACCAAAAAGCACTCTGAGAAGCAAAAACGTGATGGGTTATGAACTAAGAATGGAAATCAGATACAGTGACAATGCTGTAAACTAACTACTAGAACTGGTTGAACCAACAGATGTACATGGTAAAGCATCCATAAATGTGCAAGATTTTGTCCAATACCCAAGATCAATGTGCATAAAAACCATATGATGTCACTGCATTGAACAAAAGAGCTATTTTTATGGTAAAATTGAAAATTGTCAACTTTTCAAAAAATTATAAAAATGGCCACTTTTTATTTTAAATGACAAGTTTGCCCTCAATTAAAAAAATGGAAATTCTTTTAAAAACATGCACTAACACTGTTTCTCTCTCACACACACTCACACAGGTCAATCTCCCCTCATGCCACAATGGCCAGCTCCCCTCACCATCACCACCTTCTTCCCCTCCACCTGGATGATGAATTCATTAAAACTTCTTCTGAACCTTCACAACTTGCTTGGTTGAGTCGTCTCTCTACCGTAAAAAATATGCCCTAAACCTCCCCCTCCAGCACCACCACCACAAAACTCCCTCTCTACGAAAACTACAACTTGCAGTAGTTTAACAACAACAAAAAGTCAAAGTGGAGTAGAATTTCTCCGTTTGCTATTTCAATCGGAAGCGAAGAATAAAATTACTCCAAAATTTTGGGGAAGAAAAAGAAAAAGCCAAAAAAAAGAGAACAGACAAGATTTATGTAATATGTATATGTACTAGTGTAGAAGATGAATTTAGTTTCTTTAACAGAAAATGATGTTGATGAAAGTAGAAGTTTCAGTCCCAAACTGCAAATCCATATTCTGAAATATAGATTGCATCTCACCACCAGCATGCTTCTCTGTGTGGTATAGATCTCATCTGGAAGCTTTTCTCCACTCAAGTTCTCTGGAAGATGTAGATCTCAATTGTTATTTTAGATTATGTTACCAGGATGAGGTGAAGAAGGTGGATGAGGCCACAACTGCTCCAATCTCTGATTTTCATTTTTTTTCTTAAAACTATTTTCTATTTTTCATTCTTTTGTTTTTTCTCAAAGATAGGTAAGGGGTATTTAGGGAAAAAATTTAAAAAGTGGCTAGTTGGATAAAAATTAATTTTAGTGGCCATTTGGCAAAGTGGCCAATCCAAAGTGTTCAAAATTGACAATTTCCTCCTAAAAAGATTTCAGATGGCAAAAGTGCAGAATGGACTTTTCAAGATAAATATTCAAAAAGCTAGCATAAAAGGATTAAGAATGACACATATAATAAGCAACATAGAAGATTAAGAGATAAAAATGACTAGAGATCAACTTACAGGCCGTAAGGGAAGTCCAATTGGACTCAGAACACAGTCCGGAACAGGAATAAGTCTTTCTCTAGGGTGATGAAATTTACATACTGAACCAAATTTGCAGTCCCCAGTCTTCAAATAGAACTGGCACTCTGGCTGACCAGGTCTCTCAGGAAACATATTCTCTCTCTGAAATGCATAATAACCCATAGGTATAGAACCGGAATGCAATTGATCCCCCACAATTTCTACCTCGCTCTGGCATGGGACATCATGATTATCAAGGTTTCCTGCTATCGACTGTTGACTTTCTGAAGATGAAATTCTACCCAGATGACTCTGGAACAAAGCAATATCCTAATCAAATTCAGACTTCAAGAATTTCATATCTTTCATTTATTTAGTTCAGATTCTAAGTACAATAGTGTTTTCTAAATTTAAGGAACTTGGATCCAATAAAGAACTAGAGGCAACAACATAAGATGACAGGGTTATACACTCTGGTGCAGCTCAGGACAAGATATGACGCAAACATCTTTCACAATCATGGTCAATTTTGAGCTAAAAATAACACATCGCTTCAATGGATAATTGGATATTGCACTATGTGATGATCAACCATCATTAATTTAAAGAAACAAAGATTAGATTTTGGAGGCAGTGGAAATGATCCTGAACAAAAATGTTTGAGATAAAAAACTAAGTTAAAAACAGCATACTGATTAACAAGCTCAATGCAAATTCTAAGTCTTCAAAGTTCCAAGTTTACATGAGTATACAGGTCGTGATACCCTACTGGCAGTCCTCCGGTTAAACCTAACTTGCTTTAATCTGATTCTCACCAAATAAAGCATTTCCTTATTTAATTTTACTAATCCTCTGAGTTCTCTTTTTGCCTGTTAACACATTTTACTCTTCTCGTAGCTAACATCTTAGTTCAAATGTGACTGGCTTATTAAGAAATCTGCAGTTCTTATTTGCTAAGCGTTGATAGAGCAGGACTACTTAAAGATTGAGATGATAGCTAAATAATACAATCTAAGAAGCACGGACACGGTGATAAATTATTTTTCCAAAAAGCTAGATACGGACATGTTGGGGACACATCAATTTAAATTATTTAAAATTGTATATTTATATATTATATCTTTATTGTTATACTTTTTAATATAGGACACAACACATGGCATGTCGAACATTTGTCCAAGGAGTGTACCTAACGTATCCCTCGAGCTTTAGAAATTTAAAAAATATATAAAAAATAGGACACGACAAGATACGTGTTAGACACAGACATCGACACACCGCCCTTGTAGGAGTGTCCATACTTCAGAGAATACAATTATTGGTTCACTTTATTTTGATATCAGAGACTATTCCTTCATGTTTCCCTTTCACATTTTCCAGTTAATTCTCCCATTTTGAGAGGGGGATGTATGAGTTTGGCCCTTAATATGTATTTATCTCTTCACTTGTAATCTGCCAATCCAGATATCCTAAGCATACTAAAAATTAACCAAAGAGCAAACATACGAAAGAAAAAAACCACATCTGAAGCAATGTCAAGCAAAAATACGAAACAGAAAGCATGAATTAAAATAAGCATCACCGAAAAGATTACTTTGTATGCGTTCCATCCTGGGACTGACACCACCCCCTGAGGCATAATCAACGGTGCATAACCTGAAGGGCTTTGCCACCGTGTACTGGGAATAAAAGAAGTTTTTGATGAGGGAAATCGCAGCTGACCAGGAGTTGTTGGAGAGTGGATAGGAGGATAGACTGAAGAACCATGTAAGGAGTACATCATGTTGGACGGCTGAGGATGGTGGAACTTACAAGTGCTTCCAAATTTGCATTGTCCATTTCTCATATAATAAGCACATTCCACCTCATTCTGTTTGCAATAAAAGGAACTGAATAAAACTAAAACCAAAATATGAAACTTCATTCAGTCCATTAAAGTATAACGTTGGTTATAGATTTGAAGTCCTACATCATATATAGCCCCAAAGTACGCACAGTTCTAAACCTATACATCAAAAACACTTACTGTAATCCGTAAAGCATGATAGAAAGAAGGCCTACCAGCCCGTCCTTTCAATCCATAACTTGAGCACGAGTCAGTGTTATACGTTATCATTTTGATTTAATTTTACCTACTTGCCCCATTTTTTAACTCAAAATTTCAAATATGTGGTAAAACAATGGTGATTATTGCAAATTACGTAGCGTACAGAATAATGGGAAAGAATGATAACAAAATGTATAATTGCTTGAAATGTAGCTCTTTCATGACATCCTATAAAGAGAAAATGTAGCAATAACAATGAGGAGGAGGGTTTATGAAATGGACTGAATACTTCTAAAGGGTGGCACTATATGACCAGATTACATTCCAACTATCCAGGAGTGAAACCCCCAGTATAACACTTGATGGAAACTTCCTTTGGGGGACCCAGAACAAAGAAGCCCAAAGGACTCCAAAAGCTCAGCCTGGCCAACAAAAATGTGGAAGAACTGCTTTCTCTCTAGTCATGCTTGAGACTAATTTATGATTTTCTTGTGATAAATGTACCCCTGCCCATTTCTCATTTCAGATTATAAGATCAACTAATTGTCTCTAAGTATCTCTTCAATTAACAAAAGGCAATTATCAGAAGGAAATGCCCGTACATATCATGTAATTTAAAAGGCAATTCCATTCTGGTGTGCGCACTCCGAATCCACTGTTAACAATATCATGCTCAAGATCATTTGACACAACTATTATGGGAAAGAAAATGTATACAAAATCTGAGGAACAATATCATGATCAGAATGTGGAAGAAGTTGATCTAATTATTTGGATTAGCCTGAAGAAATAAAATTGGTTAGAATGAAAAAGACGAAGGTAAAAGGTCTGAACCGGGCGAAGCGGATAACCCAAAACATTTAGGGCAGCTCTTCCAGCAATCCCAGCCTTGTCTCTAGGATGATGAAACTTACACGTGGCTCCAAACTTGCAGGTCCCCGTTTTCAAGTAATACTGTAGAAAAAAATATTATTAGAAACAAAACATGCTAGAACAGAAAAATCTAGTGCAAGCAACGTAAGACGGTGGACCCAGAAACAAGCAAAAATCATTCATCCAAAAGAAAAAGTGATTCTGGTAAATAAAAAACAATGTAATACTAAGAGCTTGTTTGATAGGGCTTAAAAACCCATTTTGGTTTTTTTCAATCGTCATTTTTGACTTTTCAACCCACTTTTAATATGAAAAGTCAACAATTTCAACTCAAATAAACCAATATTGGTCAAATAAACCAAAAATTGGTTTATAAACTAGTTTATAATCTCTGTCAAACGGGCCCTAATTAAAACAGGAAGGATGAGAGGGAAGGGAGTGTTGTGAACAAAAATCCTATATCTGAAAAAATATGGATATAAAATGCAAAGTTGAACTATGATATCTTCAGTATTATCATAAATATTAATCTAGATGGAAGGTGGCTAATTATAAGCCAACTACATATGATGCTAAAAAGTGGGATGAGTGCACTATACACCCATACCTGACATTCTGGTTGTCCTATTCTTTCTGGATACTCGCCTTTTATCCTTGCCGTGTCAATAACCTGAAGTTGAGAAATTCACATTTATCAAATCCAATAATGTAAAACCTATGGAATAATTTGTAAAACAGTGTCTCAAGAAGCAAGTTAACCTCCAAATAGTATGGAAGTAGACATTATCAAAGTACATGCTTGTATTCAATGTGCAAGCGGACCAGGTCCAAATTAGGAATGAAGTAATTTTCAACGAGAAATCACAAAGGGAATGATGGAAATATGATGAATTTATAAATTTACATTTCATTCTCATTGGAAAATAGTTAACCCTTAGCCAAATTACCTAATACCTTTTCAATTGGCTTTGAGTTTCAGATACGTAAACTGGAGACATTTTGTCTTAATTTACCCCTCAAGTTATCAGGCTGATATCTTTAAGCCCAAGTCATCCTACTGGATTAAAACTTAGATGGAAAAAATCATTTGAAGGCATTTAGTGTCCATTCTGAAAATAATTGTTTTCGGTATCACACAATGGGGCTTCAAATTGGAATTCTTGAAAGATCAATTCAAATATAAACAAATCTCTTATGTGGAGGCACCAATTCCATGTTGTCAAACACCGCCTGATAATTGATTAAAAGTTCAGATATAGAGCACCAAGCCTCAAAATGTCGAGTTTCAATAGCTTCCACTGACATGGGTGTTTATAATTAATGACATTCAACCATGTGCAGATACATTTACATCTTTATAAGCTCTTAAAAATTGCCCAAGCCAACACATTTATTTTTGTGGTCCTCACCTGGTTCCTATTAGGAGGATGATTAAATCGGCATGTTGCCCCAAATCTACATAGACCTGTTCGAATATAATATGGACAGTCTGGTTCACTTTCTCGCACAGGATACTGTCCAGACTCCATTTCTTCTCTTGATCTGATGTTCAGTTGCAATAAAGAATCTGAAAATATTAGCTGCTGTCAGTATAAAGTTCCAGCATGATGTCAAGTGTAATTGACACCGTGTTATGCTCTAGTAGAATCCATGCTGCCTAATAAAATCAGGACTTTGTTTCTTAACCAAGGCTCCTATATAATAGATGGACAGAATATCCAACTCGCAAATTGCAAGTTCTAAACTTTTGTACCACAATTTCACTATAGAATTGTCAAAAACAAAGAAGCAAACCAAAAAGATGATAATCGATATGCAACATATTTGACAAACGGTGTATTCTTTATGTTTTATAGCAGAAGAATTATGTATGAAGTATTGAGAAACTAAAGGTCACAAACTTCTGCTGAAAAAATGAAAGATCATTTTCCATCCAAATTCCTTACTGCTTTTAGCTTTTTGAAGTGAAATCCTTTCCTCAAGGGGGTTATCCCCAGAGGATCCAGCTGGGAAAGATTCTGTCCCCCCACCCACCTATTCCTTTAATGTCACTGTCTCTTGCAGCTAAGTAAAATAAAATAATTGATCTGCAAAATAGTCCACAAACTGTAAAATCTTTATTTTGTGTAGCAAAGAATAAATATCACATATTTCTTTTGAAAAAAAAAAAAAAAAGATCAATTTCGAGCCTTCCCCCCTTCAGTGCTCTTGCAGAAAAAAATAAAATAATAATAATAATTGGTTTGCAACATATACCACGAGTAAAACAGTAAGCTTTATTTCAATAGCATAAGAATTACCAAGTAGCATTGAGAAACTAAAGATTGTGAACAATTTCAAGACTTTTTTTTACCTTCGATTTCACTTGATCTTGCAGAGAACTGAAAAATAAAAATTGGTTCTCAACATCTATAATAACTAAAACTGAAAATCTTTATTTTCTATAGCAGAAGAATTATGCAGAAAGCATTGAGATGCTAAAGATCATCCTTTTATTCTTAAAAATGAAAGTTCTGTAGTAATTGGATT
Source organism: Forsythia suspensa (assembly GCA_023638005.1). Classification (NCBI taxonomy): domain Eukaryota; kingdom Viridiplantae; phylum Streptophyta; class Magnoliopsida; order Lamiales; family Oleaceae; genus Forsythia; species Forsythia suspensa. The sequence continues at coordinate 1,116,401 of CM042667.1, forward strand.
AGTATACAAAAATTAGTCATCACGAAATCCGGAGCTAAATTAGAACTTCGTAAAAAAAAATAACAAAAACTGAAAGTGATCCCTCGAATTCAACCTTTAAATGCTGAATTTTGTTGCATATAAACAAAAATCAAACAGAATGCATGTCCTCAATTCCAAGCAACTCAAATATTTTTAAGTGGAAAAACAAAAAACGTGATGACAATGTTATGTTTATGTGATCCACACATGGAAAAAACAAATAAAATTACGAAATAAAACATAACAATCTTTAAGCAAGATCACCATTATCAAATCCATGCAAACATCAAAAAAAAAAATCGAGTTACGATTAAGAAACCTACTTTGTTGGTGGTGGTGGGAGGAGAAGGAAGCGACGGCGATGACAGATACTGGTGACATGGGAATTCGCCACCCCACATGTCACTCACACTCCTATACTAGCGGCCGTCAGCAGCCCATAATGAACGGCATGCCGATCGCGCAGTTCATTTGAGGAGAAGAAAATTCTGCTACAGAGTAATTTGGTGCGATGAAAAATGAAGAAAAATGAGAAAAACAAGGCGAGTACAGGAATGGGGTGGTGTGGGGTGGGGTGTTCTTGTTGTCTCCTCTCCACAGAAAGTGAGAAAAGCAGAGAATTACCAACCAACCATCCACCGATTGAATGAATGCAGCTGTTTTGTCAAACCCACACACCACTCCCGCGCGTAATCTTGATTCTCCGTACCTTAGCCGTCTTCTTTACCTTAAAAAATTGTTAAAAAATTTTAAGTTAAAAATAATAATTAGTTTTAATCGTATATTTTATACTAGTATACCGCTTTTCTTTGCGATGGAATTTGACCAGAAAGAGAATTTTGTTTGAGGGGAGTTTGATTTTGATGAATATGAAAGAAAATATGGAGAAATTGAGGAATTGAGAGAGATTATTAGTTTTGGTTTGAGAGGATGAAGACGTAGTGACGAGCAAAGAAGTACTTTTTGTGTGTTTGTAGTAGAGTAAACCTTCTTACGACCATAATTAATATTTTTTATCAATTTTTCAATCACATATATTATCATTTTTATAAAAATTTGTTAAAACTTTTATCAAAAAATCTACAAAGCCACTCCTTAAATAGAGAAAAAGAGCATTAATTATTACACTTATAGTTTTCAATCTTTTATTTTGGTAGCACACTATGTTTCTAGTTGACAATTTTACCTTCATCTTTAATTCAAAAGGTCAAAGTGCTATTAATAACACGATTTTATCCTAATTTTTTAAATAAGCAAAATAATGGGCTTATATTGGCTAGGCCAAATATAGGTCATTAAAAAGCCTACCTTTGAAATTAAACCCACTAGCTCAGTAAATGAGAACCCTTGCCAAATATTCAACATGTGTAAAATACTTGTCCAAGCTTATGGGGGCTTATTTGGGCAATTGAACCACCAGGATTGCCGTTGTTAGGCTACAAAACGAAACTACCTATTGGTTAGCCTGCAATCGGGCGTAAGATCAAGTATTAAGAGAAATTTAATAACCTAATCAATTACATAGGAAATCATGTTTCAAAAGTTTCTCATGTCAACTATCTCAACCTTTTGTTTCTATTCTTTTGATAAGAAGAAAGTTTCGAAGGCCAAGTCCTCCACCTGTGTCAGAAGTTTCTATTCTTGATTAGCAAGTTAGAGGTTCTATGCTGAAAACCCATTCCTCTGTACTATCTAATGCTTGTCTTTGAGTGCAAGAATTGGCACGTAGCATTTCTATTGGAATTACATTAGAAAATACATCAACATGATTTAATTTCGATATTTGAAAAGTATAGGTACCAAACTACAATTTATAAAAAGTTTCATGTTTATGATTTTCAAACTTGAGGTATTAGATAATATTTGAGGTTTAGAGGCACTGAGTCAAATTTGGTAAGTTTGAGAACCAATTTGCAATTTTGTAAAGTTTTGGGTGCAAAGTGCAATTTTGAGTAAATGCTACAATTTGATGATTTCGAGCCAAATAATATTTATGGGGATGAAATTATGTTTGAACATATTTGTTTTGATTTAGGAATTTTTGAAGATTGTTTGAAAATTTAGGGCTTGTTCTTAAGAAGTGTTTTTTTTATTCTTTTGACTTTTCAAAATTTTTTATAGTGTAAAAAGAGTTGAAAAGTCAAAAATTGTCAGAATAAAAAATAAATTTTTTGAAAAAAAAATTCTACTGAACAAACCTTAGACTCTGTGCAGAAGAATCCAAGTCAACTAAGATTTTTACACATTATGACATGGAATATGATGGAGAATAATTAATGGTTTCCAAATGTACAAATTTCGGAAAAAATGTCAAATGGTAACTCACTTTTGATGCAATTGGATTAGACATTTTTTTCAGACAAGATGCAAAAATAAAATGTCATTATCTTATTATAACTACTAAATATATGTATTAAAAATAATAATTGTTGGCATTTTGAAAAATGGAGTTCCAAATATTAACTTACACATTTACATGCTGGCCCGATTTTGGGTCAAAGCAAGTGAGGTAATTTTCTCGGGCTCAAAATAGAAGGGGGCCCATTATCATAAAAAAAAAATATTTGTGATTACTGAAGTTGTCAAAAAAAAAAATATTTGTGCAAATGTTTGAAGTTCAACAAAACAAAGCAAACTGCATTCTATGAGGACCATGACTATTATTAGGTACTTAGTGGCCCAAAATCGAAGGGTCCTATTTAAAAAAAAAAAAAAAAATTTCCTTGGGGACCTAAATTTTGAATTTCGCCTCGAACTTCGAAAATGTTAGATTCAACCATGTTTTCGTGTTAACTACAACTAGTTAAAATGCTAGCTAAAGTTAGCAAACTAGTTAACAAAAGACTATAATAAATATACTTAACTAGCATACTAATATATCCAATTGAGAGATAAATTTAATCCTTATCTAACAAATGATACTAATAATTGAATTAACACATCCAATGTCAATGCTCTAAACAATCCAAGTGGCCGACCCCCCTACATTTGCATCCATTTTATTTTTATTTTTTGTTTTATAAATACATAGAACTTCTCTCTCTATTTTTCTAGCTTAAGAACGTTTGGAAGAGTTAAAAGGAAATGTGTATTTTGCAAAACAAGATTTTAGCTCAACTTTGAGCATATTTTTAGATCAAAGTTGATGATTCATATTCCAACGTTCTTGCAAGACAAGTATTCATCAAAACATTATGGTAAGACACGTTTATAAATTTTTATTTTTATTTTTTATCTTATTTTTGAGATTAAGATGGGCGAATGGTTCTACATTTAATATTGAGATTAACCTGATCAATAATTTTGTAGCAATACATTGATCAGTGATCTAAAATTGAAATTGAGATGTTCTTGTTCATATGAAGATCGATTGATAATGTTTAAGTTGTAAATGTTCACACTACATTATTTAATTTTAAAGTATGAAATAATATTTGTATCTTATGGAATATTTTATACTCACTCGAGTTGATTTTAAAATCTTGCAGGTATGTGATAGCTAGGGGATGATGTCAATTGAGAAGTTAAAAGATGACGATCATATTATGTAAGATCAATTCAACAATTTAAATTAAAAATAAGATTCAAAATTTTCCATGTTGCAATTTGTGTTGCAACTTACTAGTTTAAGTTTCTGTAATGTATTCAAAAATAAATTTATGCTGCTTCATTCTGATAAGGAGAAAGTTCCGAAAATGAATCCTCCACCGTGTCGGAGGCTCCTCGACCGCATGCGGATCAGAATCGAAAATATGCACTGAGTGTGCGGGAACATGAGGGAGAGAGCCAATATGCCAACCTCCATATATGCACCCTCCACAATATTTGGTGAAAATCGCCCCCACATGGGAATCGAACATACGTCGTCGGAGGATTTCTCTCCACATCATCTCAAACCTTACCAACTCGCCTATGCCCCTAAAGACAATTTATGTTGCTTCCTTATTGCAACATGTGGTTGCAATATACTATTTTTGAATCATGTGTTGCAACATGCTCTTATTGTAACAACAAGTTGTTTATGTATTAAAAACTAAAATCAGTTTTTGTCTCTGTATTCAAAGTTATGCACCAAAGTTTAAATCTTAAATATACTATTTTGCTTTATTAATTCGTTATACCCTGCATTTTAAGAGAGAAATGGGCAAAATGAATCAAAAGTTTAAGAAATCAAGTTTATTAAAGTTGTGATTGATATAGCTATTATCAAGATTGAGACTAATAGGTTCATGTAAAGGTGGCAAGCGATTATTGGAAAAACTTATACGATTTTATCTAACCTTTTTTTTTTTTTGGGTGGATTGGTGACAATTGTTGGCTACGTTTGGCTCTCGACTGGTTGGCAAGTTCGTGCCTGCTATGGTGGACACTTTGGCAATTCTATTATTTCTCAAACACAACAATATTTGAATATTAGTTGTTGAATGAGATGTACAACTGATGGTCATGATGTGCAATTATAATTTCTTAATTGTGCTCACAAGTTTAGTCTAAATAACATTCTTATATTGTTAAATGTGGTTCTTGTCGTTTTATTCTTCACGTGATATTTTTATTAAAGTTAACAATTCTCTCAAATTTTTTCTCCTCATTTCTCTATTTTCTTTTATTTTGTAAAATCTATTTGTTGAATTTGAATCGTAATCTAGTGCTGATAAAGGGTATATACTAGTTGCTCATCATCTAGCTTGATATACTATGTTGTTTCCAACTAGTTCCAAATGAGTTGACGATATTATGAATTTTATTGCGCCATTTGTCTGAGCTAATTAATGGAATACCTTTTTGGAGTTTTCATTGATAGAAATAAAAAATAAGCAAGTGGTAGTTTTGACGTCTGCCCAAATTGTCATCCGCGGTTCATAAAAGCAACATACTTTTTGTGGAATTGGTGAAATCAAATCTGGATCCCCAGCGGGCAGCGGATTCCAATTCTCGATTGCCTTCGGAATCCCAGATAACAAGAACCCCATTTTTACATTTCTTGATCTTTCAAATTCCCCGAACACCGAGCTCTGAATTGGAATTCGTTTGTTAAATAAATCAATCCAAAATGCAGTTCTTAAAATCAAACCCATTTCACAGTAGATCCTTTGCTATCTACCTTTCCCTCGTGTTTCTCCTCTTCTTTTTCTTTTCCCCTCCCGTGATATTCGCTCAGGTATTTGGTTTTTTGTTTTGTTTTTCTCTTTTCATGTTCATATTTTGTTCTTGATGTTCTGGGATATCTTTTTTTATGCATGGAATAATTAGGAATCTGGAAGGGAGGAGTCAAATGCTGCAATCAAGCAGCTGGGCCGACGAAGTAAAGTGAGTATACTCTTTTTTTCTTGTTATCTGGTATAAATGAAGTGTTTAAACTGGTTATTACCGAGTAAAAATAAACTGGAACCTTGGTTGAAAAATGTTAAAGATTGATGGCGAATTAATAGCTATTGGATTTACTGTTAAAGTTTGGTGATAATTATTTTTTTAAAATTTTGCTGAACAGATTTTTGTAGACAAAATCAAGACAGGTATTGCAATTGATGAGAATGACCCTGATTCTGTTAATCTTGGTGTCGAGTTGGACTCTGGTCTTGGAGTATTTGATGCTTTCTTTGCAAGTTTATCCATGATTCTTGTCAGCGAGGTTAGTGAATGCATTTCTTAGTACCATACGCACCAAATTTATCTTGTTGAACACTGTTAGTTGGGTTTTCTAATGCTCTGCTTTTGATGGTTCTTGATGTTCTCTAAGAATTTGACGTAGTCTGCTTGTTTTACTATTTTGGCCTGACTTTGCATTATGGAGTACATATTTTGGCTTATAAAATAAAATTTCTTTCAGGCAAAGAATTAATTCAGTTTGTTGGGAGCCTAATGATGGTTTTGCTTTTAGATTGGAGATGAGACTTTTATAATAGCAGCTCTCATGGCAATGCGTCACCCCAAGTCAATTGTTCTATCTGGTGCACTAAGTGCCTTGTTTGTGATGACAGTAAGTTAATTTCTTGTCTTGTTTCCTGAAATGAAGTGTATTCTTCCCTCTAAGTTACGTTTCCCATATAATTTCACCTGTTTAGACATCATTCATGTCCTGCTTTTGGTTCTTAAAATTTCTGTCTTGCGAATTATACTAAGACTGAACTCGTTGCACATGTGAATTAGGTACTTTCGACTGGTCTTGGTAGGATCGTACCAAATTTAATATCAAGAAAGCATACAAACAGTGCAGCCACCGGTTTGTGATTTCTTACCAATAAAAATTTCCTCTCTTTTTTAATGCCCTTTCTGGACAAGGCAATCAAATGAGTCAAAATTTATTTGTAAAAAAGATGATTTTTCTCAAAAGATTTGAAATCCAATATGGCTTATCATGTTAACAAGTTTTGTGTTGCTTTTTTTTAATGGTATTAAAAGAAAATCAAGAAAATTCAACCTGATGTTCACTTGCTAGTATATATTCTGATGTTGAAAGGCATGGAGAGACTGAACTTCGCTTTTGTAGTTCTTTCCTTACATTCTCATATCTAGGTGGTGAATCCCATGTAATATTTTTAAGAGCAGTATGATGGTGGCAGCTTTCTGCCCTAACTTAAGGTGGATTCTTCCTCCATAATAGTTGGATCAACATATAATGCTTCTCAAACCCAGTTGATGCATCGACAGAGAAACAGAATAAGGGAGAAGAGCAAGAGAAATAGAGACAAGAAATAGAAAGAGGGGAAGAAGAAGAAAGAAGAGAGAAATAGGCAGAAAAATTAGAGAAGAGAGGAAGAATTTGGGGAGGAAAAATCTGAAATATAATCAATAGCTTGAATACTGAAATTCTAGATTTCTATTTATAGGATAAAGAACTTAAATCTAAAGGAATTTTTAATAAATAACTACTACTCAAAACAATAAAATTCTAGTTAAACAAAACTACTAAAACATGAACTAAATCAAACTCTATCTTTTAAATCTTATTGATCCTAATATATCTTCAATTCCCCATTACAATGCTCTTCTAAGTTTATTCTTAAACATCCCATGAACCAAATCAAAATGGAAATCAATAAAGGAAAAAAGAAAACCCCATCACTTTTCAAAGTCACTTCATGTCAACCCCACATTCACACCACCCAACTCAGCCCTTCCTTCCCCACTACCCATCGAATAGCCTGACATATCTGGTCCACTCCTAACATGCCTCTGTCACCCTCTAGTTAATTTATTGTCTTATTTCCTCTGTCTCCCTCTTCGAGGCCGTTCAATTTAACTCAGATCTCAAAGTAAGTTCTATAATAACAAATGAAAAGGGAAATTCAGTTCAAATAATTTTAGTTGCATCTCATCAACAATATGCACAATAAATGAATCAACTTGTTTCACCTTTTCAATTATTTCTTGCTAAAATAGTTGAAGGAAAAAGAACAAATAGTTCTTTTACTCAAATTTGAGATTTGAAAATGAGTTGATGAAATTGAGGTGTGGTCAATCGGAGGATGAGACTGAGGGGTGGTGGTGGCGGATGGCAGCATGGTAGTATTCTTGGAGGTCTGGACGTGTAGTAGTGAGGAGGAACTCTGGGTGGGTGGGTTGGTGACGACAGGAGTGGCAAATGAAGATGAAGAAAACAGGAGAGTATGTATGGAGGAGGCGGACAGAGTTAATTGGGGGAGAAATTGTATGTGGGTTTTGAGTAATTTAATCATATATGGTTTCATAAATGTTAGATGTTTCAAGGATTGAAACTAGAAGTACCATTGTAAGGATATTGAGTAAAGTTCCTACCACTGCTTTACTCAAAGTTTGTTATTGATTTTGGATCGATTATTCCTGCCCCTTTTAAGCTGCCATTTCAAATTTGGGCTTTTCATCTGGTTGTAATATGATTTGCTTGAAGACCCTCATTAGTGTGCTCGTGTACAAAAGTTCACAGCTATAAAATGCAACACTGCTGTTATTACACAATCATGTGGCATATTGACAATTTTCACTGTTTTTGTATGTTTGAATATCCTAAATGAGAATCAGAGAACAAACATTCTGCTTTCCAGAGTTTCACATATTTTTCAAGATAACTGCCTTCTATTTACTCCACCATTGGATAGTCAAATTGGTTATGAATCTGAAAAAGATACCCTCTTGCAGTTCTCTATGCCTTTTTTGGGCTCCGACTACTTTATATTGTGTGGAGATCAGATCCAAAAGCCTCACAGAAAAAAGAAATGGAGGAAGTATGTTTTCCTAATTCAGAACTTGAGCTGTATGTAGTTATCATATCTTCCAATATGAAAGACTACAATTATATTTATTTTAAAGTTGAATTCAGTCCTTTCTTGCTCTGTTTAATTGCAGTAGTGGCACTAGTTCAGTGTTTTCAAAAGTACCCAAGGCTTACAGGTTGAGGTCTGCCTCATATGAGGCATTCATTGGGAGCTTAAAGCTTATGTTTGAATGTCCTGTTGTCAGGCTTATGCCTTAACTTACTGAGGCACACACCTCAAGTCATAAGTGTTAGGGCAGCTGAGACGACTCAGGCTAGCGTTGCGTCGTCTGTCCCTTGGTGTCTATTTTTGCTACTAGTCTCAACTTCATATGAGGCATTCATTAGAGCCTTAGTGTTTATGTTTATATTGTCCTTTTGTAAGGCTTACGCATTAACTTACTAAGGCACACACCTCAAGACTTTAAGCATTAGGGCAGCTGAGGTGACCATTGCATAGTCTGCAATTTTGTAGTCTATTTTTTCACCTAGTCTCGACTTTTTTAGCTGGTTTTTTGTAGCCTAAAAAGTTTTAAGGGTTTTGTCCCGACTTGTTTTGGATTTTTATTGTTGTCTCAGTGTTATTCTTTTGTGTCCTCAGGGTTTCCTTTTTTTAATATTAAACCAAATAATTAATTGGTTATTTCATTTATTTTAAGACTTCTTGTCATTGTGGATAGTGGTTTTATCATGCTTGCGCTGCCTCTTTTAAGGAGTTTTGAGGATAATGTTAGAAACTGTGTCTCACTTGTGAAATTCAAGGATTAGAAGTCTAGTGGCATTGGAAGGGAAGGGTACCTCTTTCAGGTTCTCTTGATTGATTCTGGATGTTGCTGAAAGTTTAAAGATACTTCTCATTTCATTATCTTAACCCCAGCTTGTTTGACTTGGAATCTCCCATATGCTGCATGGATCAATTCCTACCCCACCCCCTCTCTAGCCCTTTTTATTACATGCTGTGGAAATGACCTGACACTATGAATATGTCAGGTAGAAGAGAAACTTGAATCTGGACAAGGGAAAACAGCATTCCGACGTTTCTTTTCTAGATTTTGTACACCAATCTATTTAGAGGTACATCTTATTGTTACGTACTTGCAGCAACATGTATGGTTCATTGGTAACATGTTCTTACTTTGCTTTTTTATAGCTGTTGTGTTTTTCAAGCTGATAAAATTCTGTGGAATCCACCATTTATGGAATGTTTCCCATTTTATTGTTTCCTTTCTATCATGACATCATAACATCTGGAAATTAAATTGTTAAATGACTAACCAGTTTTTTTTCCCCCCCTTCTTTCCACAATCTTTATATACAGTCATTTATTTTGACATTTCTAGCTGAATGGGGAGATCGTAGCCAGATTGCAACAATTGCTGTAAGACTCTTTTTTCCTGCCGTGAAGCTTCTTTTGGTTATGAATGTGTGGATGATCTTGAGCAAGCTCAACTTGTACAGTGGTCACGGATCCTTTTCTTCATTTCTTTCTCCCATTTCTTGCTAAAAATCACAGGCAAATGTTTGGGTAATCTTTGTTTTGGGAATGCGATGAAAATGAATTTTAAGATATTGTTTCCCCTCACAAAATTGGATATCCCTGAAGCCCGTTCAATGAAATAGTACTTACAAAGTGTGGGCACAACATCAAGGATTATGCTTTGCTTTCCTCATCCTGTTGTTAACTGGATGTAGATTATTTGATGTGAGGGAGGGCTCTTTGCTAAAGACACAATTTAAACAAATAAATGTGTCCTTTAAGCATTTAGTTGAGGTGCTTCAACATGGTATCAGAAGAGGAGGGATCCTGAGTTCAAGTTTTGTCCACGTGTTCAGTTCTACATTAAAAATTGAATCTATGGCCTGCACATGAGACATAAATATATTGTTTACTCACTTTTCCTCTTCTACAGCTAGCTACACACAAAAATGCGATTGGAGTTGCTGTTGGGGCGATTATAGGACACACCATTTGTACATCATTAGCAGTTATCGGTGGAAGCATGCTGGCATCAAAGATCTCGCAGCGCACTGTTGCAACTGTTGGGGGATTGCTTTTCCTTGGTTTCTCCCTGTCTTCGTACTTCTATCCTCCTCTATAACCATGGATGATTTGTAGATTAACCTGATTGTTTTAGGAAATGGTGGCTACCCTTGTAATCTGTATTCATCACCATTACCAGGAAAGGTTAATAGTGACACTGTTCAATAGCAGATTTTTTGCCGTGTTATTTTTGTATACCTATCAACACACAGAAATATGTTACATGTATGTTTGTCTGGAGAATGTTAGATCTTGATTATCAATAGCTTGCAATGTACATTTTCGATTCAAATCCCAGTTTTGATGCACTACTTCAGGGAGCTAACTATGGCGATTACGTGGAAGAAATTTACATTTGGGCGCAATTCTCAGTGGATGGTGGTTTGGGCTCACTGTTGTGGGCCATGGTCGGGAATTTACAAACTTAGCATATTGACCATGTTGGGGTTTGGGCTCACTGTTGTGGGCCATGGTCGGGGTCCCATATCGTTACAAACTTACAATATTGACTCATACAACAAAAATGCCTAAAGCATCTCAACAACATTACATTTGAATACCTTTTAACGAAGAATTTCCCTTGAACAATCATTCTTGATGTTGAAAATTTTAAAAACCCTACAATAAGAATGTCAAAAGCATAAAATATTACTATAAACTAGCCAAAGATAGTCTTTACTCTATAGAATGGTGATACTTTGTCTTAGCCTATAAGTTTTTAGTGATCATGCACCAAATTTTGTTTCCATGTTTTTAATATGTTTTTAAATTTAAATCGTATTAAAAATGACATTAAAAATAAATAAATAAGTACACGGAGCGATAAATGTAAAAAAATTAATCCTCACCCCACCTCTCGAAAATTGACCATCCTACCCCATTGCTATTGCTCTGTCAAATTTGAGATTAAGTGGTCAAGTGACTTTTTATTTTCTAACATAGGATAAAACAATACTTTTCATCCTTTTCAGTTTTCAAGAGGCTCATTGTGGGATTTTAATTTCTCAATCATCTGAAATTGATTTTTAACAATCAAATATACTACGACCATCTTGTTGCGGAAGATAATGCATTCGACATCAGAACAACCACAAAATATTAATGGGTCTTGCCAAATATTTTGTCAAAGTTAGTCAAAACCAACTTTTAAAATATTTTAAAACCAATTTTCCAATAATATTTTGTATACACGGTTCCGAATTATCACTCCATCCCCTAGATTCTATCGTTCTCCCACACCCTATACCCATCCCAATTGTTTTCCCCACTTCCGACTGGGATGACAATTTGAAGATGGGGTGAGGATGGAGAAAGGATGTCTGGTAATATCTATTTGTTTTTTTTTATTAAACATAAAGAGTACAATTCTTTTTCACCTAAATTTGATATTTTTATGGTCAAGCTGACAAAAATCATCAACTAGATATAAGTAATACAAGCTTAAAATATTAGGACCCAAATGTCAAAAATATTAATTTAGAACTCAAATGTTATAATATACAAAGTTTAGGGCATCCAAATCCAATTATCCTAAATTATGTAGCAAAATGATTCGAGATTTATGATAACAACTTAACTATCTCATTAATCAAATTAATATGTTTGTGTGTGTTTATTAATATTTTTAAATTGATTAATATTATTTTTATTTATACATATCGTAAGATCGATAAATTTTATTTATTTTTTATTTACATATTTTATAGAACTATTTATAATTTATAATTTTTTTTATCCAAACAAGCTAGACATTTCACTAAAATTTCAATAATGCTATTTATAGCAGCGAGCTGTCAAATTTTGATTGGTCGAACAGCAGAGTCGGAACCGCAGCTTAAAAATTAAGAATCCACGTTCCAAGCAAGCAAACACTGAACTTCAGTCGAGAAAATCATAAAAGAGGAGAAAGAGCTGCAGATCCCAAATCGCAGTGACCAGTAACCTCTCTCATGATCCAACACTACTTGTGAAAATCTTCACGGAGAGAAACTACGGAGACAAGATCCGTTCTTCGGATCGACTCCAATATACCGGTAATTTTGCATTTTTTTTTTTTGTTTTTTTTTTTTTTCGATTTATTACAGCGCCTTAGGTTTCATTTCAGATCTGGTTTGCCGAAAACTTATTCGTTGCATGTAATCTGTGAATTACATCTAACAATTTCACATAGAATGCTTGGATTGGATGTCCGCTTTTGATTGCTAATTTCTGAATTTATTGTCTCGATCGTTTCTCATCTTTGATTTCTTTTGGTGGGTTGTAGAGTGTGTATGTATGTTGATGTATATATTAAGATTTATGGATCTGCATAATGAGAACGATAGTTGTTTTAGGTTCAGAATCCATATGCATGTTATGGTGTAAGGTCGGTCTGGTTTTTAGCTTCCTACGGACTTATTGAATTGTTTTCATCCATGTAATTGAACTTTTCTTTGATTTTAATCATTTTGAATTTAGATTCCTAATTTGTATTGCAAAAAATATTAGGGCAGATCTCTTTTTGTTTCAGTTTTCAGTTTTGAATTTTTGAATTCATTTTCAGTTTTGTGCTCTTAGTGTTTGTTTTGAGATTGTTGAAAATATGTTCTTTTTGTAATTCTGGAAAACCGTTTCTCAAAATAAAAACTGAAAAATGCGTTTACTTGAAAATTTTGAGATTTTTTTTATTAAAAAAATTTGATTATTTAATAAATTGAATAGTTTAATACTAATATAGTATTAAATAAACTATAATTTTTGAAGTTGGTGAATTTTGAAATACTTTTTTTAGTTACAAAAAATAAAACCTAAATTAAATTTGGCAAAAATTAGAAAATATAGATGTAAATTTTAAAGACAAACTTAATTAAGGACCACAATCGGAAGACTAACTAGGTTTGGGGACCAATGTTGAAGTTTTTGAAAGTTTTGGGATGAATGTTAAAGAGGTTTGGAGCAAAAAGGACCAAAATGCTTGATATTGAAAGTTGAGGGACTGAAATGTAAGAAACAATATAGTGTATGCAAACCGCGCCCCACATTATATATTTTTTGATTTTGTAACAAAAGTATAACTCGTGTGCGTTTATGTCTTTTTTTAAATACAACGGGTTGAAGAGGCTTAACACTATATAAAGACCTAAACAAAATAGAAAATAAATCACGGAATCATGTACGACGCCTTGAGTAGTCATTCCATATTTGTGTAGCAATTTGATCTCTAACTTGTCCTATTTGAGTTGTTTGACTAGCATCAAAATGTATAATTTGTGATCTTGACTTAACTCCAGAATATTTTGAAATATCATATTCTCTCCTGAATATTGAATAACTTATCTAAAGTGTACTCCTGGCGAATAAAGTTGTGTATTGCACAACATGCGGTAGGATTTATCTTTGCTCTAGTAAATAGATAATTGGTAATCAATTTCAATATAGAAAATCTTGTCTTTAAAACTCTAATGCAAAACGTTCAATAATTTTACGGCACGAAGAATGTCTATAGTTGAAAAGTTCTTCCTTCCCATTCAGTCTTTCTTGTCCAACATAGTCTCGTAAAGATATCTTTGACCTCGATAAAGGGACAAGAAAACTAGGCATGTTTGGATAATCAGAATCAACAAGGTAAAATTAATCTACAAATTAAAAAAATGTATATTCGACAAACCTATTGAAGTATAAGAATATACCTCCGTGGCATTGAAAAGTTGTTTGAGCTTCTTGTCATTGCGTATACGAATACTCGCGAATTATTAGCAACACCTTCCTAGCTAGAATACACAAATGTGAATTTTATATCAAAATTTCATACCAACATCACATTTTGTTAGATTAGTTTTCCTTCCATGAAAAGATGTTTGTCTTGATGCAGGTGCGCAACATGTGTTCCATCTATTGGCCTATATAATTCTTAAAGAAAGGATATTTGTGCAAAATCCGTTCATGCACAACATCTTAATTTGTCGGACGGATTATCTATGTGTTAAATGAACAAACAGTTCTTAAAATTTGTTTAAACCATTTGTGTATTGTGTTGTTAGAATGTTGAAACTTATTACCAATAATACTATATCGTGTAGTGTGTCCTACCATCATCAGAAACATAGTAACACCCTCATTGACACACTTTTTTTCCATTTGTCAACAATCTTTCTCTTTTCAAAGTATCACAAAAATTCATGAAAACGTGTTTCTGCATACGAAAATTACGATAGCACACATGTGGATGTCCATTAAGAATTTCTAGCATGTACATTTTTCGATGTTCTACAAGGTCTCTTGTCGATGATACTTCTTTTGTTGGCAACAAAGCAAATTCTCAAAATTTGCATCAAAATCATCTGTAAATAAAAATCATCATCACTCGAATCATCGATACTCATTATCAACCAAATTTAATTTACTGGCCATCATGTGAACAAATATATCTCACAATAATTATCATAAGCCATTTCAACCATCATTGATTAAAATAAAACAAGCTATCAAGTCTTTAAAAATTCAACATCAAAGTGAAATACATTACTTCAAACTAAGAAAAGACAATTATAGTTCAAATTAACATCATGTTCTACAACCAACAACATCACAAAGTTCATAAATGAAAATAATTCAACATCAATGCCGAAAAAAAAAAGTACTTCAACCTTCAACATCACAAATTAAAACAACAAGATACTAGAGAAATGAAAACGACAATCATATCATAGCAGTTTGAAGATAGGTCCTCTCCTTGCTTTTGGCATATTCACAAATGATACTCTGAAATCGGGATTCTTAAAAGCCTTTATCGCTGTCATGTAAATCTCATTGGACACTCTTTCCATATTGTTTAAGATATCCAAGCAAACAATATTTGAATGAGAATCTGGACTGTTGGCTTTACTATCCGATTGATTAGATGATTTTTCTTAGATTTTACAAGCTTTTCTTTTAGGTAAAGTGTTCTAAGTTTAGTTTCTTCATTCTTCAAACTAACACTAGATGACTACTACGCTATGCAAGCTTCAAGTTTATCACTTTTACTTATCTTAGGTTCCTGACGTTGTTGTTTGCCCGATGTACCGATTTCCTTATGCCGACGAATATTTGAAACCCGAGTATTTGAAACCTCATCGACTTCATTTTCCACACGTACATGTACTTCTTTGTTCAAAAAATCATCTTCTAGCTACTTTTATTCCTCTGATGTGGTAGAAAACTGAGTGGATGCATTGCCTAGTCTGCTAAATATCTCTCCAAGAGTATGGTAGTATCCTTCCCTTTTGAAGATTTTGTAACCCGATTTGTGAATCTACTATTGAAAAAAGAAGCAACATTATTATAGTGTTAAACAAAAAATGGGTAAAATTGATATGATAAAAAGCTAATGATGAAAATATTCTATAATAAATATATATACCGTATAAAAGTATTGCCAAACTTCCTCCGAAGCGTTAACTTTGTTGGTATTTGGATCCCATGTAACAATTGTATAACTTAAATGTTCAGAGAACATGTGATTAATCTTACGTAAGCAATTCCAATTCTCCTTTAATTTATCTATGTCGTAATCCATTTTTGTTGCAACAATCATGGTTTCATTGATTCTGCTTTATTCGTCTTTCGTAAATGTAGAACATTGCAATGCGTTTGATTTATTTTTCTCGTAAAGAATTTCGATAAAAGCGTGTTCATTCTCATCAGACCATGACATTGGTTCCTTATTTTAACTCTGTGACCATCCATTTCTATATTAAAGATGAAAATAAGGAAGCAATTGTTTAAAAGATGGCATAGTTGTAACTACCAAGAAAAGTAAAAACATCGGCGTAAATGTAAGTTACACCAATAGTTTTACATACAACACAATATCAAAATACAATAAAGTTTATAGTTACAATTTATCTTCTTTCACCCTTAATTGTATCAAATGCAATCAAATATAGTTATTACACAACTCTAAAGTGTAAGTTATACTATGAGTTTCTAAACTCCTACACATGTATTCATTATCTTCTATGAGTTTCTGCTTGTCAGATTATATATCATTTTTCTGGGTGAGTCATTTTAAGCTTAGCCAAACATGCTAACTTCTTTGAAAAAAATATTATTCTCTCTCTTTGTTGCCTCAAGCGAGCACTTTATGGCCTTACATTAAACAAGCACCTAAAGGTGCTATAGCTATTTAACAATTAATATTCATTCAACTCAACCTCTAAGCTATAACTACTGATGCTCGCAATGTATCATAAACCCACATAATTCTAAATTATATCTACCAGTATCAATACAGTAATGATAATAGTAAATAATAATAGCAACATATTATTCTAATTAATTATTATATCATATCAAAAAATTCAAGTTTTATCACCATAAACTCAAATTCAATTATATATACAATAATCACATATTTCTCCTCATAATACCAATCCAATCAGAATCAAGCTCAAATTTCAATCATATTATATACATAGACAGAATACACAATTTCACAAAATGCCACTGGGTGATGCGGATATGCTAACGAATCAAATGGAAATGAAATGAGATAACAGCAAAAAACTATCCTAAATACAAACCCTCCAATTATACCACCAAATGGAACCCATTTCCAAGTAAGAAAGAGAAATGAAGGAAGAGGGAAGAAAAGAGAAGGAAGAGCATACGTGCGGCTTGGAAGAGAGAAATGAAGGAATAAGGAAGAAGAAGATCGTACCTATGGCTGAAATAGCTTGGAGAGGAAAAAAAAACATAAAGGCAGTTCAAAAATGATGTGGGGAGGAATTGAAATGGTGTCTAGCAATGCGTTTTTCGTGTTTTGCCGTTTTGGATGTGGACTTTGTTTTGTAAAGAAAATGATAAAAACGACACAAATATCATTTTTCATTTCCTTTGTAAATTTTTGGGTGTTTTCGAAAATACATTTTTGAAAATGGATAAGTAAACACGTTTTCACTCAAAATTGAAAATTGAAAACGGCTTCAAAATAGCAAAGACAACAGGGCCTTAGTTTTTGCTCGAATGAGAACTAGGAATAATACTGAATCCTTTTTTGTTCAATGAACTGAACTGAATTTTCAGTAAGGACTAGTATATTTAAGTAATCATATGAGGAATTACCATATTGGAAAATGACATCTTCATTCGCATTATCTTCTCAGCCCTTTTTATGTCATTGTATGATGTGAATTCAGATCAACTTATGAACTAGGTTGATCATTACCATACTTTCAATCAACTTTCTCCATTAGAGTGATTTGTTTTCATAATATTTTTGGTCTGTATTGATTAAATAGTTGAATTCTCCCACGTTACTAGGTAACAAGTGAAAAATGGAGAAATCTTGCTCTTTGCTGGTACACTTTGATAAGGGCACTCCAGCCCTTGCCAATGAGATTAAGGAAGCACTTGAAGGAAATGATGTTTCTGCTAAGATTGATGCCATGAAAAATGCAATCATGCTTCTGCTGAATGGTGAAACCCTCCCTCATCTCTTCATTACTATAGTTAGATATGTGTTACCCTCCGAAGACCACACTGTTCAGAAATTACTGTTGCTGTATTTGGAGATCATTGACAAGACTGATGGCAAAGGTCGTGTATTGCCTGAAATGATCTTGATCTGCCAGAATCTCAGGAATAATCTTCAGCACCCAAATGAATACATCCGTGGTGTCACACTGAGGTTCCTTTGCCGGCTGAATGAGGTGGAGATCATTGAGCCTTTGATACCCTCCATTATGTCTAACTTGGAGCATCGAAACCCTTATGTTAGGAGAACTGGAATTCTTGCTGTGATGTCGATTTATAAGCTTCCACAAGGCGAGCAGCTCTTAGTTGATGCACCGGAGACCATTGATAAGTTTCTTTTGACCGAGCAGGATCCATCAGCTAAGAGGAATGCCTTTCTGATGCTTTTCAATTGTGCTCAGGATCGTGCTATCAATTACCTTTTGACCAATGTTGACAGAGTACCTGACTGGGGGGAATTAATGCAGATGGTTGTTTTGGAGTTAATCCGGAAAGTTTGTAGGACGAACAAAGGAGAAAAAGGGAAATATATCAAGATAATTATATCGCTCCTGAATGCCCCTTCAGCTGCTGTTGTCTATGAATGTGCTGGAACCCTTGTTTCTTTGTCTTCTGCTCCTACGGCTATTAGAGCTGCAGCTAGTACATATTGCCAGCTTCTTCTCTCTCAGAGTGACAATAATGTTAAGCTAATTTTGCTTGATCGTCTGAATGAACTTAAGTCTTCTCACAAAGATATTATGGTTGACATGATCATGGATGTCCTGAGGGCACTATCAAGCCCAAACCTTGACATCCAAAGGAAAACTCTCGATATTGTTCTCGAACTGATAACGCCTCGAAATGTCAATGAGGTGGTTCTTACTTTGAAGAAGGAAGTTATGAAAACTCAAAGCGGGGAGCTTGAGAAGAATGGGGAGTATCGCCAAATTCTTATTCAAGCCATCCATTCTTGTGCGATTAAATTCCCTGAAGTTGCAAGCACAGTGGTCCATCTATTGATGGATTTCTTGGGAGACAACAATGTAGCTTCTGCTATGGATGTTGTCGTTTTTGTGCGAGAGATAATTGAAACCAACCCGAAATTAAGAGTTTCCATTGTAACCAGACTTTTGGATACATTTTATCAGATCCGAGCTGCGAGAGTTTGTTCCTGTTCACTTTGGATCATTGGAGAGTATTGCCTCTCACTTTCTGAAGTTGAGGTGGCATTTCAACTATAAAGCAGTGCCTTGGTGACCTACCTTTTTTTTCGGTTTCTGAAGAAGAGGAAGCTGCTGATTCTACAAAGAAACCCCAGCTGACAAACTCCACTACCATTTCATCTAGAAGACCAGTCATCCTAGCTGATGGGACTTATGCTACTCAAAGTGCTGCCTCTGAAACTGCTTTCTCCCCTCTAACTGTAGTTCAAGGATCTTTGGCTACTGGAAATTTGAGATCCCTTCTTCTCGCTGGTGATTTTTTCCTAGGGGCAGTTGTCGCATGCACATTAACAAAGCTCGTATTAAGATTAGAAGAGGTTCAACCTTCAAAGATTGAAGTGAACAAAGCATCAACCAGTGCATTATTGATCATGGTCTCGATTCTACAGCTAGGGCAATCTTCAGTTCTCCCTCACCCAATTGACAGTGATTCTTATGACAGGATTGCTCTTTGCATAAGACTGCTGTGCAACCCAGGGGAAGCTGTCAGGAACATCTGGTTGAAGTCTTGCCACGAGAGTTTTGTTCAAATGCTTTTAGACAAACAGTTACGTGAAACTGAGGAAATCAAAGCAAAGGCTCAGATTTCTCATTTGCAGCCTGACGACCTTATTGACTTCTACCATTTGAAGAGCAGGAAGGTAAGAATATTGCATTTGCCATCTGTTATGTTCTTGATAAATGTCAAAAGTTCCATACTTGTCTTTTTATATTGTAACCAGGATGTTGCTCAGTTTTTCAACCAAATTATCCTTTTGCATGCCATATCGGCCGGAGTAGTCTCTCTCTATCTGAGTGTGTGGGTGTGTTTGTGTGTCCAGTGTGGGATTGTGCTCTGTAGCTATGTATTCTGGTCAAAAAGCTTACATCAAATTGACGGAAGATTGGACCAAGTTTATTCTTTCTCTAATTATTTATTCACATGAAACGTTGTAGAGGGACAGGTTTAAAATTCACAAGAAACCATGAAAACTCCAGTGTTTGAAGGGCAGTGCAGTTGGGTTGGACACATTTTATATTGAGCACAAGAATTTTCCATTTGGAAGTTAGTTCATGTTGAGGGTTATACCAGACAACTATTAAAGATCTAATTAGATTTGTAAAATAGTTGTTAAAAAGTTGTATTTTGTTTAGTTCAATTAGCTTTTACTTTGCTTTTCATTTGTCACATCTGCCTTTTTGGGCCTGTGGATCAAGTTGTCAAATGTGTCTAAAGCATCATGTTACACATTGGGGCCAGCTAATTTTACCTGCTTTGGAGGTTTGGTCTGACCAATTTTTTAGTACTTGTGATAGTAATTTACCTTTCATTACAGTGAGAGCGTATATTTCAAAGAACTTGTATATATATGCCAAAAAGTATCATTAGTCAATCTACTGTGTTAGTGTTTAGAATTCAGCAATTTCTCTTGAGAAGATCATGTTTTGGTTTCTCTTTGATTGGTTGTATCATGTATGCAGTATAC
The DNA here is from genome assembly GCA_023638005.1 of Forsythia suspensa. Lineage (NCBI taxonomy): Eukaryota > Viridiplantae > Streptophyta > Magnoliopsida > Lamiales > Oleaceae > Forsythia > Forsythia suspensa. Next base: position 1,136,861 of record CM042667.1, read on the forward strand.
ATAATGTATAAATAGTGTATTCATTTCCACGCTTCAGGGCATGAGCCAGCTGGAGTTGGAAGATGAGGTTCAAGATGATTTGAAACGTGCTACTGGGGAGTTCGTTAAGGATGCAGATGATGCTAATAAGCTAAACCGTATTGTTCAACTGACAGGATTTAGTGACCCAGTGTATGCTGAAGCTTATGTGACAGTTCATCAGTATGATATTGTTCTGGACGTTACAGTTATTAATAGAACCAAGCAGACCCTTCAGAATTTGTGCTTGGAGCTGGCTACCATGGGTGATCTTAAACTTGTTGAGCGACCACAGAATTATACCTTGGGACCTGAGTCAAGCAAACAAATAAAAGCAAATATTAAGGTGTCCTCTACTGAGACAGGAGTCATATTTGGAAACATTGTTTATGAGACCTCAAATGTACATGAGCGGACTGTTGTGGTCCTCAATGATATTCATATCGATATTATGGATTACATCTCTCCTGCTGTGTGTGGTGATGCTGCTTTCAAAACAATGTGGGCAGAATTTGAGTGGGAAAACAAGGTACAACAGTCACTTAAGTCCTGTTGTTTTTCATATTTTTGTTTGTTTAAAACACCAGGTATATTCCCTCTGATTTTGCATTGTTTTGGTAAGAAAATACTATATGGTGATGACTGTACAGCAGTCAACAAGGATAGCCACAATTGGATTTTCTGATAAATTCCCACCTAATGCTTCCTGTTGTTATTCACTGCTGATTAATGTTAAACTGTTAATTTCCATGTACTTTTTGAAAGTAAAGAGTTTCTATGATGTCTGTTATTTTGTTATAATTTACTTTCATATCTCATTTGTGTAAGCCCACACTTTTGCTGGAGTGTAACTTAATTGAGTTTGATCCGGCTCGGCTGGTTTTCCTTTTCTCTACTTGGGAGAAGGAAGCTCCTTGAAGATCTCACATTCTACTTTCCACTGCTTATTTGAAAACTTAACCATAACAGAAGAGATGATATAGATGGTCTTGCTTGCTCCACTAGCCTGAAAAAACCATTGAACATACTTTTTAAGTGCTCCGACTTTGAGAGTTATTACTTGATCAGTTTGATGTACCCCATTGAATGGAGGGTATCACCATCAAAATATTTTTCTACCATTCTTGATCAAAAGTTTGACTTCTAAATAATTGATGTATTATCGGTGGTTTAATCGATAATATTTTGAGTTCAAAATAAGGACATGCCTTGATAATACATCATTGGAAGGTTTATTATTTTGAGAAAACAGTCAATGCTGTCAATTGATTAATTTTATTTGTAGTAATACTTTTCATGCCTCTTCTATACTTCCTTCGTGCAATTGCAGGTTAATTGAATCAGTACATTCTTATGAAGTTTGTTCTAGGTAAACAGGGTCCTGCTTTCATGATTGCTGGCTTGCTTCTATAATACATTTATTATGCATTTGTTTCCGAGTATCGGCAGCATTTATGTTTGACTACCGCTATGTATAAGCTTCTCCTAATGTTAATATCTGTTCGGGCCAACCCATAAGCTTTTCTTTATTAAAAAGGGTTTGTTTCTTGTTTCAGTATCTTTTATCAGCTTCTTGTTAATTGCTTTTCTTTTTTTCCCCTTCCTTTTTGCAGGTCGCTGTCAACACTCTAATAATGGACGAAAAAGAATTTATTGACCATATAATCAAATCGACCAACATGAAATGCCTGACTGCACTGTAAGTCCTGTTCAAATTCCTGCTTGACTGTATCATAATTTTTGTGACCCTAGACATGATGGTTGAGGCCACATGCTTGAGCCATATGCATCTTTTTTCTCCCTAAAAATGGATTTCTCCCTATAAAAGACAAAAAAATTAAAAATTATTGTATATCTTGAGGGACATAATAGGCCTTTCACCTAAGCCACAAAGGCAGACACTTTTATTTATGAAGTAAATATGAATTCACTTTCATCTCACCAAGACGATCCTTAAATATTTAGAGAAATCAGTTAGCTTTATTTAAAGTTCAGCTTCACAAATTGATTGAAGCTTGTCCAGAGTAACCTCTTACCTTCAGGCTGTTAATTGCTTGCTCTTTAAGGTATTTGTTAAGGTTAACTCTGAACTGAAGTTATAGAAATATTTGGTCCTCTGGACTCTTAAATTGTGATATGTGACTGGTCTTTATAATTTTGCTTCACATCCTGGTCAAATGCTTATATTATACCTTTTGCTTGCTTCTATTTGGCTGCGGTTTGGTAAGGTGTGTAATTTAGTTTGTATCCTGGTTGGTTGGTTATGTTCAGGTCAGCTCTGGAAGGTGACTGCGGGTTCTTGGCTGCTAACTTGTATGCAAAGAGTGTATTCGGGGAAGATGCTTTGGTAAATGTTAGCATTGAGAAACAGGCAGATGGCAAACTGAATGGATATATTAGGATAAGGAGCAAGACCCAGGGAATTGCCCTCAGCTTGGGTGACAAGATTACTCTCAAACAGAAGGGAGGAAGCTGATCTTGTTAACAGGTAAATACATCACTTCTTTTTCTCATATTTTGACATTGATTTGAAAAAAGGACCAGCCCAGTCCGTTCAACCAGAAAAACTAACGAGGCCCAAATCCAGATGTTAAAAAACTGGAATGAAACTCAGCTAAACTGGCTGGTTCAATTGGAACCAGTTGAACTGGCCTCGGAGTGACTTGGTTTGGATTTTTGACCCTTGTCCCTTGACCCTATACATTTTCTGGGTCGATTTTCAAACATTTGTTTTGAATTGAAATTAGGAGAGATACAGAGTTTTTCCTCACCCTTGTTCTGCATTTGCATTTCGTAGGATTACAATCAAAGCATGTGGAAGAATAGGTGAAGTATATTGAGTTCAGGTGATGCTTTGGAATTGACATTTTCAGTTAGAGATTGGATATCCAAAAACGCGATCATTTAATTCTGTACAGGAGATTAAACAAGAACTTTTTATTTTATTTTATTTTTTTGTGGTTGAATTATTTGTAATGATTTTTACTGCAAAATGATTGTAATTTTGAATAGAGTAATAAATTTTGATTGAAAATTTATGCATCTTTATGTTATTATTGCTCCTCAGAAATCACTCAGTAGCTACCTTAATTGCCTCATCCCCAAATCCATTGAAATAGAATTACAAAGTCCTCTCTCTAGATGACGGAGGTTCACAATATTATAGGAGTAATGCTATGTAACACGCCAGTTTATGTGGCAGCACGTAATGCTATTAAATATAGGTCAATGCTATTTAGCATTAGTTATCTTTAACACCAGTTTATATTGGATGACAACACATTATATATTTAATTGAAGCTATCATTTAATATCACGTGTTGCCATTTAGATTGGTGTTAAATATTCTTCAATTAAATGATTTACATATCTCTACATTTAATTGGACTAATCATTTATACATTCTGTTTGGAACTTCTTCAAGAATTCAAGGAGAATATAAAGCACTAAGAATGGTATGATCATTATAACAAACAAGATCTTGATTCCTTTTAATTTGTTCAGTCGAGTCTACCAAACAAAGGCTAGACATTGTGCGTGTATAATGGTGAAATTATTTTTAAGACTTATATTATAAATTGTGGATAAATATGTAGATAGAGAATGAGTTGTAAATTGTGGATCATATGAAAAATGTGGATAAAAATATGTTGGACCAAATTTAAAATTATAGGATAAATAGCACTAGGAGTCCTTTACCTTTGAACGTTGTAATGATGGGGTCTTGAACATTTGTTTACTAGCGGTGAGTCTTTAACCCATGAAACGTTAGCGCCTGAGGTCTTTTTTTTTATAGAAATCGTCAGTTTGATTGTTAAATAGTCAAAATTTTGTTAAATAGACCATTTTACCTTTAAATTGAATGATAAAAAAAAAAAAAAACATTTGCAACTAAACCCCAACCAACAAAATAAAAAATTGCAACTAAACCTCAAACACTTCATCTTCTCCAATAACTACGGTTCCGGCAAGCAATAACTAAGGTTTCGGCATTGGTACTGGCGGCGAGAGTAATCCTAACTCGAGTTCACTTGTCGGAGGCCAAGGTGTCGCAGTCACTAGCAACCTCAAGACCTTCCAAATCTACCGATGGAATTCGGACAGTACCTAGAAGCCGGAGTTGCAAATTTACGAGATTGACCTCGAGGGTGTGGGCGATGGTCCTGGATGCCCTAATCAAGATACAAAAGCGAGGTCGACCCTACGTTGACATTTCGACGATCTTCTGCCGTGAGGGAATCTGCGGTTCGTGCGCTATGAACATGGATCTTTGGAATGGGCTAACTGTTTGACCAAGATCCCATCTGGTGAGGCAATTCTTGTTCGCCCATTTCAAGTTGAGGAAAAAGAAAACATCATCGCTGAACACTGTTCCATCTGCAAGATTGTTCGATAAAGTCTGAACTTGGTGGAGAAAAGCTCGATCGATCGCGATTCACGGTAAGGAAGACACCCATTCCTCCTCTGGTGCTGATTCTTTGAAGAAAGGGATGAATGATTTAAAATTGGGGCTGTTTTGAGCCAGCAGTGCTCTACGTCCCCCTCTATCTCTAGAACTCTTGGGGAAAAAGACACGGAATCAGATTACACAAGGTAACTGATAAAATGCCTGAACCAGAGGTGGGAAATCGAGCTAGTGTGATGGCAGGTGGTGGGCGGTCGGTGGCGCTTTCTCTTATCAGCCATTGTTTTGGAGATAGAAATGGAGGTCAATTGCAAAATTAGGTTGGGGTTTAGTTGCAATTTTTATTTTAAGGTAAAATGGTGTATTTAACAAAATTTTGACCATTTAACGGTCAAATTGACGGTTTCGTAAAAAATGATCTCGACGCTAACATTTGATAGGTTAAGGACTCCGACTACTAGTAAACAAAAGTCCATGACTCCATCGTTACAACGTTCAAAAGTTAAGAATCATACCCAAAATTATAAGTTAAACATCTTCAAACACGCGCAATAGTCAAGAAACTAGAATCTGTTTTCAGCTTTACCCACAGATTGCAGCATCCACTGATTTGTCAAACCCAAAAAGGCTAATTTAGCAAAGACCTTTTTTACTTTTATGCAATAAATTCAGCAAACACAAAGGAAACCATACAGATAATTAAGTGGTGGGACAAGATGGACAAAAAATAGTTGACTTAATCAAAGAAAATGGTCCCTCATGAATCATGTGAATATTCAAGGAAAATAACTTGAAATAACTTCATGGACCAATCGAGTAGATCAAGAAAACAACAGTAAAAGCCATATGAAATAGGATCCACACACGGAAAAGCACTTGCAGTTCGTTGGTAGTGACTACCAACGACGTGGAAAAATCATTAACCAATGTGCAAGTTGCAATAAATCAAAGCTCCACTATCATCAATATTACAGTGAGTACAAAAGCATTAATCAATGTTACAAGTTGCACTGAAAGAAGCTTGCATTAACACAAGTATTATTATCCAACATAAAAGGGATGGAAATCACACAATTTCAAGGACCACAAAATGTGACAAAGAACAAAAAGACGGAGAGTTGGATTGAACAAAATTCCTATTCTACCCACACAAGATAAAACAAGGAAGATCCCAGACACTCTAATATAGCCGGGCCAACCTCTCCGGTCCGGAATAAACATCAATTTTTTCCCTAAATGTTTTAACTTTTTTTTTTTCTTCTCCTTCCTGTAGACAATGAAGAAAAATGGGGAAAATAAAAATAAATGTGAAAAAATTAAATCAAAGAGGTTTTCTAGCCTCTCTTTCCTGCAGCCTTGTTGTCGCCTTTGTTCGGGACAAACCTTGGCAAGGTCAATAAAGTGTTTACACGAGAGACTCCTTCAAGCGCAGACCACTCTTTTCCGATCTCCATGTTTTTTCCTTCATTATCTAAGGCTACCTCCTCATTTGCACCTGAAGTTTCCTCACTCTCTCCTCCATCCGCCCATTCGCTTGTTCTAACAGTGCCAGAACGGTCTAATCCAGTTGGACTAAAGGGATCATCTTTTTTGTCGGTGTCATCCTGCTCTTCTGAGGCGATATTCTCTTTGAATTCGGTGAAAGCTGCAGTAGAATCATTTGGATCTGAATCAAGAAAGAGGCAAACAACAGCACAGTCGTCAACCTTGGAAGTTGGATATTTGGACCTCCAAGCCCGGGCTGCTGATTCTACTAGCATTCTAGCTGCATACGAACGAGTGGAGCAAGAACCCACAATGTCTACAACTTCTTCGTTTGAGAGCACATCCCAAATCTGCAATGTACATTAAAACTTTGCCCAACTTAAAAGAAAATTTTACAAAATGAAATATAATAGTAGAAATAAATCTAATGGTCCATACCCCGTCTGTTGCCAAGACAATAAACTCATCCTTATCAGTGATGTGCCTATAGGAAATTTCAGGCACAGAGATTAGACCGAACTCCTTTAGACAGAAATCTCCAAATGCACGTGCCATAGCGAGGCCAGGAGAGTCATTGTTTGGCAGCCACACTCTTGCAACCTCAGGTTCATCTCGAAGGGCAAATACACGTCCTTTACATTTGCGGATTCTCTCTGCTTCAGCTGTCAGGTAAATAGAATTAAGAAAACAGGAGATAATTTGTATCTAAAACCAAAAACCAAATCGATCAATTATGGTCACAATTTATTTACTTGTGAAATGAAAATTGGTTTTCCACAAAGACTGTTTATGCACAACAGAAATAGAAGCATCTCTGCCTTACTGTTTCAGGCCTTAAAGTTTCTAAATCTCAACCTCCAAGACTTAAAAAATGGTAAAACTCACACACAAGGAATTTACTACTGGCTTATCATGGCAAGACTCTTGCTGCCCACCCACCCACCCACGCAACGTACATCACTACCCCATAAATAGAAGTGCAGTGTTATTTCCACGCATTTCCTGCAGATATATCTCCAGCTTGTGTTTCAATGATGTGCAACCACTAACCACTTTCTAAAAGATGTGAATGTAAATAGACATCCTCGGGGAAAGCCTCACGACCTGGTACAAATTGGAGCCTAATTCACAACCCAAAATGGTTTTAAGTGCTAGTTACCAACTACCAAGTAGTGGCAAGCCCAAGTTCTAATGAACACATCAAGATTTTCGTATAATATAGAAAAAAGATTTGGGCTGGCCAGAATCTATCAAAGAAGCCGCCCTTCTTCCTTTCCTTTGTGCATCTTTCTTTTTCCCATGCTTTCCGTTGGGCAACAACCAACAAAAGTGTTCTATCCTTCTTCACTACTCCGACTCTCTTTCTGTCTGGAGGGAATTCTTCTTATTTTCTTTTTTCATGAAACCTGAAAATCAGTTGATACTAATCACTGCGATAAACCAATTTAAGCGACATTGCTTCTGTCTTGTCTGGTTGCAAATATTTATCAGACCATTATGCGACCAATGCCAAATATCAGCATCTGAAAAAATGCTTACACACCAAAGCCAACTACTTATATATCAACATTCTAGCAGACACGAGTATGTGCAGGATCTGTAAATCATGGGTAAGGTCTTGGCTCAAACAACAGAAAACGAAGGGGCGAAATGGATGTACAGAGAATGTTATCAGGTAGGTCCTCGCAACTCAGCATTAAGTGCAGTATGTGGAAGATTTGCACATAACTAATTCAGATAAGCAAAAAGAAAAGAAAAAAAAAACAAAAGCAAAAAAGTGGATTAACTCGCATCTTCACAACTATGCAAAAGTGTAGCACTTAAAAGATTGTGAGATAAGTAGTAGAGGTTGTACTTAAATGCACACCTATTCGACCATACAAATACAAGGTTTTTCTGTTCAGCTATTAATGATTTATAGATCAGTGAAATTTAGATTCGAAAGGTTAAAGAATCACCGCCAAAAAGTTCATGTCTAAGGGTTGACATAGTACACAAGAAACAATCCCTAAAGTTGTATAAGAGAAAGCAGAAAAGAGACAAGAAGGGAGAAGAAAGGAGGAGAGGAAGAATGAGGAGAAAGAGAGATAGAGGCATGAGGGTACTGAAAACACTATAAATTGAATATAATTCCTACTTCTGAACATGTAAACTGAAACTAGTCAACATATAGCACCAATAATCAGAGAACTCTTATTTGAAGTGTATTTTGCTTATGCGTTTTCCTTTCTTAGAGAGAGAGAGAGAGAGAGAGAGTTCACTTTTTTACTTTTACACAATTTGAGGGAGATAGAGAACAAGAGAGGTACCTGGAAGGTTTGGTTTGAGATCCACAGTCAACTGGACTGCAACAAGTGAATTGTTTTCATCTCTTGTACCCAATACAGCTCTTGAGTCCCCAACATTTCCAATTACAAGATCCTGACCCTGCAGAAGACAATCATGGCATACTTGAGTACATAGATAATACAACCGCCAAACCCATGTCAGTATCAATTCTGAATTTATCAGCATACCTGTTTTACTAGAGTCACTGCTGTTGTCCCACTGCAGAAGCATTCGATATTTGAATACATTCTCAGTTCCCGATCCATAACCTTAAAAGCCTTTAGGAAGGACTCCTTCAGTGTCCGGAAAACATCTGGATGCTTTTCGGTTTCTTCAAGATCAATAGAAGCTCTAGCTGACTCATCAGGGGATAAGAAAGAGGTATCTTCAGAGCATCTACCACCCGTACCATTCAAACTAACCTCCCTAAGAACCTCATCGCTCTTTATATTAACTTCCCAGTTTGTACTCAGTTTCAAAGGAAGAGAATCTCTGACCCGCTTTGCAACCATATGACCATAGGGACCATGGCCGTCAAAAACACCACAGAAGACCGTGTCCGTTCTCGAACCAAAATTCTAGAAATCCAATTTCACAAAAAGTCATACAGCAATCTTGCAAGCAACTTGAGGACAATAAAATGTTTGATAGGGCAAAGATGTGATCGTTTTATCTTATAAAAGGTATTCAAGCATCTTTGACATGTGAAAATTCAACATATGCACATAAATAATGAACATTCATGTTAAATGAACACAAATTTCACTTTCTTAGGCCCCAGAGGATTTAATCAAGCGACAGAAGACAGTAAATGTAATCTGATGAGATTCTCATGAATTATTTATTTTTTCCATAATTTCTATCCTATAGAGAAATAATAATCCCAGAGTTTAGCTGAACAAAAAATTTGATGTAGACACTGGAAGGCAACTCTAACATCAAACACACAAAATGTGAAAAAGTGAAATTAAAAGACAAGAATAGGATCTCACTTTAGGGAACCTCAAATGACATGAAGATCAGCCAAAACTTATGTTGCTCAAGTGTAGGCCAAGCCAAAATAGATCAACTACTACTAGTTAGTAATAGCCCATATTAAGCAAGAAATTATATATTTTTCAGTTGAATATACCATTTTAAGAAACAATTAGGTAATACCACAAGGTTTAACTCATAAAAAAGATACAATAAATTAGAAATTACAACATCACTTGTCAGACTATCTGACATTATCAAGCCATTCGATTATGGTTAAGAATTTAACCATATTAATCATAATATTCGAATTGATCACATTAAGGTGAAGAAAGAAGGAACTAACCTCCCATACAAGCATGGCATCTTGATTGGTTCCTTTCTTGCCTTGCTGGGTAAAGAGTGAAGCAACCTCGCTGGACCCGTTTAAGAAAATACGGCCTGGAGTCTTACGCAGCTGTTCATCCCTCTTAAAGTCAAAGGACGGATTTCGAGACCCCAGCCTACTTCTCGAGCCCTTCCTCTTCCTTACCCCCATCGGAGAAGCAGGAAGCGGACTCCTGGTCTCACTGGACAAGCAGGACCCCATTATTAGGGACCTGATTATTTCCAGGAAGCACTCCAGTCCAGCCAAACAGCCACCCCCCCTATTTTCTGTATTCGGATCCGTCACAAAAATTGAAGTAAAAAATCCTTCCAAGCTATTTATATTCACAATCCCCAGTCCTCCACTCAAACAGAAAATTCACCCCTTCCTCCACAATTGAAATACCAATGACAAAATAACATTAAATCCTCCCAAGAAATGAATTTTCAGGCACCCTTTTATATAAACCACCCAATCCTCCACTTCATTTGCATAGAGTCACCCCCTTTAATTGGGGAAATTCGCCCTTTCAGATGGAACACAACAAAAGAATAAGCTTCTGAACCTAAAATAGAAATTAACTTTCAACTAATCTTATCCTTAAAAGTTCCCTAAACAAAGTATAACTAAAACAAACAATAGTACGATCTTATCCTTTTCTCTCTTCTGAATATTAATTATGTTATGCAAAAAGCTAACAATAATATACACTACAGAATCAGAAAGAAAAGATCTATAAGAAAAAGTATCCCCCTTTCCTATTCTGACCACAAAAAATTTTCTTTCTTTTTGCCTGCTTACGAAAAAACCCGAAATCAAGACGATCAATCAGAGCTGAAGATAAATCAAGAACTCTAAAACCCAACAAGCATTCTTGCCTAAAAACCCATAATCATCAATTAATTGCAAGAAATGAACCAACAAAACTGAAACTTGGAGCCCAGCAGATGAAAACCGAAACAGCCTATTAATTATTCTTCAATAAAATTCTCAAGAATCAAACAGAAGAATTCAACACAAGTAAAGGTCTGAATTATAATTTTCTATACAAAAGCAATATATATATAAAGAAAGGAGGAAAAGAAAAGAGGCCGCTTTGAAACGGGCAACGAATGATAGATGCAATAGTGACTCGGAAAGGTAATAGAACAAAAAAAGAATTAGGGTCGCAAAAGAGTAGCGGGTAAGACTTTTTATTACAGTGAAAAGTAAAGAGAAGGGGGGTGGGGTCACCACTGTGTGTGGTAATCCTCCTCCACCGTTCAACGTAAATTTCAACGTCTGGGATCCTCTACAACACTGTTTGTGTTTTTGTATGTATATGTAACTACCATATATATATATCTCTGCATAATCTGTATATTTATACAGATGTGCAAGTAATCTGTAATGGGATGTTGATAATAGAAAAGAGTGCAATTATTGTGATTACACATTCTTAAACATATCCATTTCAATTCTTTTTTATTTTTCATTGGTTTATATCCATACCACTTCAATTCAAAACTACAATCAATAATTTTTTTTTAATTAATTAAATAAATAATTATTTATTTAATCCATTCTCAAACTATATATTTGGTGTCACTAAAAGTTTATCCATAATTGGGACTATTTTGATTTGCTCTAGATAAGTTCAAATATTTTAATATTATCGTATGTTTAGATATATACGTAGTCATATGTCTTTTTCGACATTAGCATTCAATGCACTCCAACTACGGTGCCTACGTGTCAGATAAAATAGATGGATCCAATTCATGTGGCACTATGTCTATTGAATAGACAGTCAAATTAAAAAATTATTTTAATAGGTTCCGTGTAAAACTAATATTACCGCTTATGTAGTATTAATTTTTTTAAATTGGCGGGTTTTTAATTTTTATTTCTCTTGTCCGACTTTATTTTTCAATAAAATGTTGAATTGATTTAAATTTGTTGAGTCACTACGTTTAGAAATTCGTCTAAATTTAGACAAACTTCTAGACGTAGTCTATTTTTTGGTGTGCAATATAAGTTAGACGGAGTCTTTGTCAACATGTATTGATTTTATCGGCGTGTATTGGAGGATTTTATATAAGTTTATTTATTGACGTTAACTTTAGGGAGTTGTTGAGAAAGCGTCATATAACAATTTTGAGTCTTTTATTAATTAGTATCATTTGAAATTTGAGTTTATTTTTATATTTGCTCGTAAAATTCTTCTTTAGGGAATTTCGGAAATCGAGAACTTTTTATTTTGTTAATCAAAAAAGTAATTTTGAAAATTATATTAACAAAATAAGTAACTTAAACAACTAATATTCTCTCCCTTCATTCTTTTCTTCTTTTATTCTTATGATGACTAGACATTGTTTGTACAATATTCTCTATACAAGACAACATGGAAATGAAAGTCTAACAAATACTTTTTCTAACTAGCACACCAAACTATTTACACCAAATTTGTTCCAAATCTAAAAATTTTTTTAATAATCTCGATAGATCTATCATGTTATTGTAAGTTAGAGTCAATAATTATTCTAATATTTGTATAATGTTCAAAACTAATACAATTTTAGAAAATATTTGCATTGTTTAATTTCATTGGTAAGACGAAAACTCGACAATTCAAATAAGATAATTTTCTCAAGTCAATCAAAATAAGCCAATGCTTCAAACTTGTATAAGAATTATACCAATGGCAGGTTTAAGGGGGTAGGACCGTAACTCAGTCCCGTCTCCAATTTTTTTTTTTTTTTATAGTATAAAAAAAAATTAGTGTATTTTTTTTTTTTTTGTTAACAGATTTTAAAGTGAATAGTTAGATCTTCTGAAAATTCATGAATCCGCCCCTCCATTATACTTAATTGTAAACTGTTAATATTGGTCAATTCAAGACTAATTTCTCTCTCCAATTAGGGCCTAATTATGGTTTCCTTGGTCCCCCCTAATTAAAAATCGTGGTCCAATTAGGTATATAACGTATCAATTCTTCTGTTTTTAATAATATTTAAATGAGACTAGAAATCAATTATTTGATGTTGTCCATTTGCTTGGTTAATTATAATCACCATTTACTAATGAACATGTTGAACACGAATTTTGACCAACATATTTTAATCTTTACAACTCGAATATGTCAAATGTTGAAAGACTAGAAACTTTGACCAGTATATTTTTAAGTACGAGAATCTAATTAGCTACGGCTAATATCATTATTTATGTTTCCACACGCGTTCTATTAGGGGTGAGCAAAAAATTCGCTAACCCGTAATTCGAACCGACTTGGGTTAGTTTGGGACTTTTTAAAAAAATTAAATTTGCTTTAGTTGGGCTCGAAAACCCGAATTTTTCCTATTAAGTCGGTTTCGAGTCAAACCGAATTTTTGTCGGTTTGGGTTGAATTGGATTGAGTCGAAAACCAATCCGATCCGACCCACGCCCACCCTACGTACTATGGACACACCAAATAAAAACTCCACATTATAATCCTGGTTGCTATAATTATCATTTAACGTAATTTTGACATCATGAATTACGAGAGAAAGAGATAGCGTGTTAACTATGAAGTCATGTTCGTAAAAATATGAGATACTCGAATGCTACTTAAAAGTTGAAAATTTAAACTATAATCATTTTAGATGTATTTAAAATCGAAAGATGTGTAATAAACTTTATTAATAAATGTCAAATCTAACGTAGTGAGATCACCAATGAATGTGAATTGACTGAATAAATGGATGAAATTAAGAAAAATGGGAGAATTGAAATAACAAAGAATGACGACAAAATAAGTGCAATTTTGCAGTGAAAATTCAAGTTGAAACAAGGACCAAGGAGATCAAACCAAGGACCTAAGAAAGTCGAGACTTGTCCCGGTCAATATTGGATCAAACAATAGGGGTTATATATAAATCTATACTAATTCTAAAAGTCCCTTAAAGAGAGAAATATTTTTGGACGATATTGCCCCTCAAATAACTTATAATTCCTAAAATCATCTTTTAATTAATATAATTTATTTTAGCTTTAATTTAAACTATTTAATACTATATAAATATTGTATTTTGATCATTAAAAGTGATTTGTCTCTTTAAATTCTATTATATATTATAATTAATGAAAATAAATAAAAATATACTAATAAATTTTTTAAAATATTGAAATTATTATCTTTAATTGTAAATAATCAAAGAGTCAATCTTATTATGCACGAGAATTTAAGCAAATTCCTTCATCAACATAATAAAATAAGATGAATTTGGCTTTGCATTTCGACTTTCTTATTATTGATTTGTACTTTCTTCCTCTGTTCCAAATATGTGAGAAACATTTATGGATGATATTGCCCCTCAAATAACTTATAATTCTTAAAATCATCTTTCAATTAATATAATTTATTTTGGTTTTAATTTAAACTATTTAATACTATATAAATATTGCATTTTAATCATTGAAAGTGATTTGTCTCTTTAAATTCCATTATATATATTGTAATTAATGAAAATAAATAAAAATATACTAATAAAAATTTTAATATATTGAAATTATTATCTTTAATTGTAAACAATCAAAGAGTCAATCTTATTATGCAAGAGAATTTAAGCAAATTTTTCATCAACATAACAAAACAAGATGAATTTGACTTTACATTTCAACTTTCTTATTATTGATTCATACTTTCTTCATTTGTTATTCGTCTTTGTTTTTTATTATGCCAAGAATATTTTTTTCTCACAATGACGATTTTTAATATTTGATAATTAGTTTGATAATAATGTGGTAATAATGGATGTGTTAATTTTCCATGAATGATTTACTAATTTTAAGAATATATATGATGGTAATATTGATTTTAAATTTTGATTTCTATATCTTTTTTTCTTGAATTAGAATATTTGTTCGATGTAAAAATATTAATTATTGTGGTAGTCTTGATAACAAAGGAATTTAAGCTCGAATGATGTTTTATGTCATTTTGTAAGCAATTAAACGTATATTTATTGTGGAAGAACGAGTTAGAATAAGGAGAATTGGTGTTACACTCTTTCAAGCACGCAGCTGAGGAAGACATAACTTGGATAAAGTGAGTCATGTTATGTATAAGGTGAAGATAAATCTCACATAATAAGTAGTTTTATGTGATGAGTTAAAATCATTGTTCAAATATTTGGTTGTTTTGAATTTTCTTGTAATTTAATAATATTTCAGATGGAATTACGGGAAAAAATGCATGAAGAGAACAAAAAAAAACCTCCATTTAATTTGTGGGTGTATTAAAACTGAATGAATATTGCAATAGAAAATTCTTCTTTTAACTTATGTCAAAGAATTTTGATATTCTTTTTCTGATAAATAATTATCTAAAAAAGCTAAATATTTTATTTTCGTGTACTTTTTATAATGATATAAATACAGAAAATCAATGAAAAATTGTGTTATACTTATATCTACTATTTTCATATATTTTAGAATTTGATACTAATTTTCATAAAAGAAAGTTGCCTTTTACGATATGCCATTAGATATATGTTTTAAAATATAATTAAAAGAGTATCAATAATCTTTTAAACTTAATATTCACGTAGGCCATGTATTTTTTAATGAACCACATGTTTTACCAATAAGTTTGAATATAATTCTTTAGTTGGTCATAATCATTGATGAATATATGATTCAAAATGAGTTTCATTTAAGTGTTATATTCATCGATAATTTTAAAATAAAAAAAATCATAATATTATTACAAAATCACGTGCAACGCACGTATTCTTAACTAGTAAATAAAAGGGTTATAAATAACTCAAACCATGGAGAATCTAATTGGAGCTCATTTTAGAGGTAAAAATTAACCTAAGGTAATTAGCTCATAAAACTTTGAGTTCAATTATGATTAATCACCAAATTAGTGATAATACCAACAAGAGAATCATATATATTATATATAAAACTAAATTAATACATTAGTTTTTCACGTTATTCTCGTGACTTACTTAATTATATTATTTTCTTCTTCATCGTGTTTTTCGAGTTTTGATTTTTAAATTAGAGAGATCAATATTTCTCATTATTTTATAGTAGTTGGTAAGAGAATCAATTTGACTTGAGAGTTTGTATACACATAAAAGACGACAAAAAGAGATACGACATAATTCAGAAATTCTCCGATGAAAACTTTTAGATCTAATAGTAATTATTTTTTAAGGAAGGACAAAAGAGTTCAGTTCTTTGTATTGTCAAAGATTTGAACAATGAAAATAAATAGTAAATATCGTATCGAATTGATTAGGTCGTACACGAACAATTATTAATATTATATAAGATGCATGTGATGGACAGGTTTTGTGTTCCTTTGACAACTGTTGGCCAATGTCAATCCTATGTGGATCATTTTCTAATTTTGTAAAAACTCTGATATTTTCAATTAAATATTCAGTAGCCCAATTTCTAGAAAATTCCAAGTATCAAGTATTTTGTTCACACAAACCTAGAAAAAGCAAACTCTGAATTTTATGTATGTATGTATGTATATGTCTGTATATATTACATATAATTTTAATTATTTAAACAACAAGGACTATATATTTTTCATTTGTTGGATTTTGAATAGAACTATAATTCAATTTTTTTTTCAAAGTTGGCTTTCAAATTTTAATTGGAAATTTGAACATCTAGAATTATGGATAGCTATTCACCCTCTTTCAAGTAGTAATCATTGTTCTTATCAAAAATAAATATTCGTTGATTAACAATAGAAATGCGTACTATCTTTATAGTGTTATTCATTTTCACTACACCAGAATTATAGTGAACAATTAGATTGTTGCGAATCATATCCCACGATATAATTGTGTCCTGCGCTGATGAAATTATATAATGACGATAGATTGAGTAGTCTCAATGTCTTATAATATAAATGTTTACTGAGCTTGTGCAAAACAAGTGTTGAGTTCGTGCAAGTTTTTCCAAGTATTATCATTACTCAAAAGCATATTTATGCAATCTTCCAGATATCTTTTTTCTTTTTTTTTTTGGAAAATTTGTACTTTTTGTCTCCAACATTTGCAGTTTGCTACTAATCTATCATCAACTAATTTTTATAGCATCAAACATCCTCAACATTTGCAGTTTGTTACAAATCACGTCTCCATTGACATATTTTGACGGATTTGTTCTCCTCTTTAATTAAACAAAAATAGAAAAAAATAAAAACAACAAAAAATAAAAGAAAATTACAAATGAAGTTCCATAATTTTTAAAAAGTACAAAATAACTTCATCTTCCTAAAAAACTTATCCCACCCCATGGCCAGAAGCTTGGGCAGAAGCAAGCCAGTGATTTACCGTTTGACTCTGGCACCAAGAAAGTGAACAAAATTCCGAGGAAGTTGACACAACCAAGAAAGATAAGCGAGTTCCTAATACCAATACCGTGGAGAGTATCCGAAAGATCATCTTTTTTGGATCGATGGGTTGAAGAGCAAAGATACAAAATCCAAATGCTCCAATAATGGCTCCGGCCTTGCCAGCTGCTGTTGATATACCATGGCAAGTGGACCTTAATCTTGCTGGGAAAATTTTAGCGGGGACAACAAATGTCGTAGTATTTGGCCCAAAATTGGCAAAGAAGAACGTGAGTGAGTACATAGTCACGAATCTGATTTAGTTCTCGCTGTGTGTCCAGTGCTTGTAAGGAATAGCCAAGACAAACATAAACACTGTCATGAAGAAGAATCCCATTAAATGAATTGCAAATCTTCCAATTCTATCGATACATACTATTTTGTTTCAAGTTGGTCAAAGAACTTAAGCTTTGTTACAATTTGGTCATAGTTTGGTTAACCAAAAATGTTAGGTTAAAGATTAGTTATTTGTCAAATAAGCTACCAACTATATTAAATGAATGTTTGTTTCCGTACTAAAGAAAAATATTCGAAAAAATTCTAATATAGTTGTATTAACAATATCAGTATGTTGTTCAACGTATTGAATAATTCAAAAATAGCTCGGGTTCACAGATACACGACAATAAATTTTACTTTTAACGATGCAAATTTTGGTGATAGAAAGTCATTTTTAGATTTTTTTTCATCGAAAAAGGGTCGTCGAGAGACTTTACAAAACCAAACTTTTCGTCCTTAAAAGTGAAATTTCTTGTAATGGATGGATGGAGATGAAGCATGCAATGTGTGTAAGATAAAGTTGAGTAATCCTCGACAATATCGTTTATGCAGCTTGGCTTGCAAGGTGCAAGCATCTTACAAATAGTGAAGGCAAATATTGTCGTAATGCCAAAGTGATAATTCGCATGCGTTGAAAATAAAAGGTTATTGATTTTGTGCAAAACTCGTGCAAATCTTGTGTGCAGTTTGTGCAAGTTTTTCCAACATTTATGAATATAATCATCACTCAAAAGCAAAAATCTGCACTCCTCCGAATATCTTGTTTGTATTTCTATTTTTTTTTTTTTTTGAGGGGTGGGGGGTGGGGTTTGAAGTAGTCATTCTTTTGGGGTAGAGAAATGTATTACAACTATTTTTAAGTGTCATTCAAGAATTCGGTACAGAACTTAAACCCCTTGACAACATTATTTATATTACAAGATGATACTCTGCTCAATCTAATAGATTGAGCATCACAATAATTAAAAAAAGAAATGTTGCAATTGTGAATCCCTAGAGACTCGAAGAAGTAGAAGAAAGATTATGGACTATCACAACATAAACATTTCCCGACTCTTCATCTTTGACTTTTATGTTTGAAGATCCTAAAATTATCAACAACAAAAATACTCAAAAAAGAAAATATTGATTTTCATGAAAATATCTATCACATCCAAGAAACACCTTTTACATAAATCTTGTAGCTAAAAAAAAAAAAAAAAAGCACCTCTCAAGGACAAACTCACTAGTGCTCATTAAACTTTAGCAATACTAAATTTCATTTTGTTTCAAGTTTGTCAAAGAACTTAAGCTTTGTTACAATTTGGTGAATTCGTCTATATCTTTTAGTTTGATTAATGAAAAATGTTGGGTTAAAGATTAGTTATTTGTCAAATAAGCTACCAACTAGATTAAATGAATGTTTGTTTTCATACTAAAGGAAAATATTCGAAAGAATTCTAATCTACTTGTATTAACAATATCAGCGTGTTGTTTTCAACGTATTGAATAATTCAAAAAGGCTCGGGTTCACAAATGGACGGAGATGAAGCGTGTGATGTGTTTAAGAGAAAGTTGAGTGATACTCGCCGATATCATTTCTATTGCTTATCTTGCAAGATGCAAGCATCTTACAAAAGGAACAATCGCGTAAAGCCTCATGTAGCTATGAGGATGATTGCAAAAGGAAAGGACGAGGATGAACAACACAAACAAGCGTAAACAAAGTAGAAAATGAGTTCATTGGCTCTTTATTCTTTGTTTTTTTTAATGTTGGAGGTTGAATGATTTTCCCAATTATTAGTTCTTTGCACATTAGTAAACTTCATTTATGAAATTTGCATTTGTGTGTTTTATTCAATTCAGTGGTGGAACTTAAAAAAAAAACCGTTTTGAATAATTCAAATGCCACTTCTATAGCTTATAGTAACCATCAAAGTTAAAAGACTCGTTGATTTTCTTATATTCAAGAAAACTTAATTTTTTTAGAGTAATTTCAAAGAAACATATAAATGCACAACCAAATATGGGATGAAAATTGAAACGAACTTTATTAAGGCTAATTCATGTCTAACCCATATTTGGTTATTATATATGCTGATTAACTTCCATTCAAATATACAGTTTCTAGGGTATTCGACATTGTACATGTGAAAATGTGATTAATATTTCAAAAAGCAAGTAAATTATCGTGTTAAAAATCTGCGTTGCACGTATTCTTAACTAGTCTCATGTGGTCTACACATATTTAACAAAATATTTGGGTTGCACTCAATCCTAAGACGAACGCGCTGAGAAAAACATATTTGCATACTACTAGTTAAGACAAATATTGTCTTAATGCCAACGTGATAGTTCACATACTTTGAAAATAAAATTTTATTGAGTTTGTGCAAAGCTTGTGTGCAATTTGTGCAAGTTTTTTTAACATTTATGAATATCATCATTACTCAAAAGCATAATTATGCACTATTCCAGATATCTTGTTGGTTTTTTTTTATTTTTTTATTTTTCTCTGGGGATGAGGGGTAGGATAAGCCATTCTTTTGGGGTAGAGAAATTTATTACAACTATTTTTCAGTGTGATTCAATGAGTTAACACACACCTCAAACCCCTTGCCAATAACCATTTATATTACGAGGTGGTGAGACTCTGCTCAATCCATCAGATTGAGCAGCACAACAATTAAGAAAAGAAATTTTTTGTAACTCCCCAGAGACTCGAAGCAGTTGAAGAAAGATCATGGGCGCTCACAGAATAAACATTTTCTAACTCTTCATCTTTCACTTTTATGCTTGAAGAGCCTGAAATTATCAACAACAAAAACCCTCAGAAAAAAAATATAATAAAAAAAATTTCATGAAAAGATGAAACACATATTCTAGGAATCTATTAGCTAAAAAAACTACTTCTCAAGGACAAACTTGGCAATAGATGAACATAATTATTAAAACTAAGGTTAAAGTTATCATCTTCTCAAGCGAGGTGGTCATTAAAATGTTAGCAACACTACAATTTATTTTGTTACAAGTTGGTCAAAGAACTTAGACGTTGTTACAATTTGGTCAATTCGTCTATATCTGTTAGTTTGATTAACTGAAAATGTGGGGATGAAAGACTAGTTATTTGTCAAATAATCTACCAATTAGATTAAATGAATGTTTGTTTTCATACTAAAGGAAAATATTCGAAAAAATTCTAATCTACTTGTATTAACAATATCAGCATATTGTTTTCAACGTATTGAACAATTCAAATATGGCTCGGATTCACAGATGGACGGAGATGAAGCATGTGATGTGTTTAAGAGAAAGTTGAGTGATCCTCGCCGATATCGTTTCTACTATTTATCTTGCATGGTGCAAGCATCTTAC
Organism: Forsythia suspensa; assembly: GCA_023638005.1. Classification (NCBI taxonomy): domain Eukaryota; kingdom Viridiplantae; phylum Streptophyta; class Magnoliopsida; order Lamiales; family Oleaceae; genus Forsythia; species Forsythia suspensa. The sequence continues at coordinate 1,157,456 of CM042667.1, forward strand.
AAAAGGAACAATCGTGTAAAGCGTCATGTAGCTACGAGGATGATTGCAAAAGGAAAGAACGAGGTTGAGCAACATAAACAGGCGTAAACAAAGTAGAAAACAAGTTCCTTGGCTCCCTTTTTTTTTTTTAAATGATGGAGGTTGAATGAGTTTCCCAAATATTAGCTCTTCGCATATTTATAAACTTTATTTATGAACTTTGCATTTGTGTGTTTCATTCAATTCAGTGGTGGAACCTATAAAAACGTATCAAATAATTCAGATGCCACTTCTATAACTTATTAGAGCATCTCCAACAAGCTCTTTAAACATATGATGCTCTTTAATTTAAAGAGTCAGCTCTTAAATTTCTGCTCCAATAGACTCTCTAATTTAACATTTTAATTTGGAGAGCCAAATCTACTCTCTATTATTAAATGCATTGAAACAATTTCAATTTTCAATGGTTAATATATTGACTTTAATTAAATAATATATACAAATTAGGACATAGAGAGCCAAATCCACTCTCTATTATTAAATACATTGAAACAATTTCAATTTTCAATGCTTGATATATTGACTTTAATTAAATAATATATACAAATTAGGATATGAAAAAAATAGAAGAGGTGAAAAGATATTAAATGTTTATTAGAATAAGTAAAATAAAGAGCATGAATAAAGAGGTTGTTGGAATATTTTTAAAAAATTGCTCTTTAAATTTATAAATGCTCTTTAAAATGCTAAAGATCTTCTTTAAATATAGTTAAACTGTTGTAGATGCTCTTAAGCTAAAAGAATCATTGATTTTCTTATATTCAAATAAACTTAATTTTTTTGAGTAATTTCAAAGAAATATATAAATGCACAACCAAATATTAAGGATTGTGCCTGTCTAATCTATATTTGGTCATTATATATGTTGATTAACTTCCATTCAAATATACGATTTCTAGGAATTCAACATTGTACATGTGAAAATGTGATTGATATTTCAGAAAGCAAGGAAATTATCAAGTTAACAAACTAGTCTCATGTGGTCCATACATAATTAACAAAATATTTGGATCGCACTCAATCCTAAGACGAATTCGTTGAGAAAAAACATATTTGCATACTACTAGTGAAAGCAAATATTGTCTTAATGCCAACGTGATAGTTCACATGCTTTGAAAATAAAATTTTATTGAATTTGTAGAAAGCTCGTACATAGTTTGTGCAAAGCTCGTGTGCAATTTGTGCAAGTTTTTCAACATTTTTGAATATTATCATTACTCAAAAGCATATTTATGCACTCTTCCGGATATCTTGTTGGTTTTTTCTATTTTTTTTATTTTTCTATGGGGGGGAGGGGTAGGAGAAGCCATTCTTTCGGGGTGGAGATATTTATTACAACTATTTTTCAGTGTAATTCGTTGAGTCAACACAGACCTACCCCTTGACAACAACCATTTATATTACGAGGTGGTGAGACTCTACTCAATCTATCAGATTGAGCAGCACAACAATTAAAAAAAATGTTGCTATTGTAACTCCCCAGAGACTCGAAGCAGTTGAAGAAAGATCATGGACTCTCAAAGAATAAACATTTCCTAACTCTTCATCTTTCACTTTTTATGCTTGAAGAGTCGAAATTATCAACAACAAAAACACTTAGAAAATAATAATAATAATAATAATAAAACGATTTTCATGAAAAGATGAAACACCTATTCTAGAAATCTTTTAGCTAAAAAAAAAATAAAACCACTTCTCAAGGAAAAACTTGGCAAAAAATGAACACAATTATTAAAACTAACAGCTCCCACCAACTATCATCTTCTCAACTAAGGTCAAATGCACCGGTGGTCATTAAACTCTTAGCAACACTACAATTTCTTCTCTCACAAGTTGGTCAAAGAACTTAGACTTTGTTACAATTTGGTCAATTCGTCTACATCTGTTAGTTTGATTAACGGAAAATGTGGGGATGAAAGACTAGTTATTTGTCAAATAAGCTACCAACTAAATTAAATGAATGTTTGTTTTCATACTAAAGTAAAATATTCAAAAGAATTCTAATCTACTCGTATTAACAATATCAGCGTTTTCAACGTATTGAGTAATTCAAAAATGGCTCGGGTTCACAGATGGATGGAGATGAAGCATGTGATGTGTTTTAGAGAAAGTTGAGTGATCCTCGCCGATATTGTTTCTACTACTTAGCTTGTAAGGTGCAAGCATCTTACAAAATGAACTATCGTGTAAAGCCTCATGTAGCTACGAGGATAATTGCAAAAGGAAAGGACGAGGTTGAGCAACATAAACAAGCGTAAATGAAGTAGAAAACGAGTTCCTTGGCTCCTTTTTTAAATGTTGGATGTCGCACATTTATAAACTTCATTTATGAACTTTGCATTTGTGTGTTTTATTCAATTCGGTTGTGGAACCTTAAAAGAAAAAACATATCATATAATTCAAATGCCACTTCTATAAATTATAACTACCATCAAAGTTAAAAGAATCATTGATTTTCTTATATTCAAGAAAATTAATTTTTAGAGTAATTTCAAAGAAACATATAAATGCACACCCAAATATGGGTTGAAAACGAAAACATATTTTATAAAAGCTGATGCGTGTCTAACCCATATTTGGTTATTATATATGTTGATTAACTACCATTCAAATATACAATTTCTAGGGCATTCGACATCGTACATGTGAAAACGTGATTGATATTTCAAAAGGCAAGCAAATTATCACGTTAAAAATCTGCATTGCACGTATTTTTAACTAGTCACATGTGGTCTACACATAATTAACAAATATTTAGGTTGCATTCAATCCTAAGACGAACTCGTTGACAAAAACACATTTGCATACTACTAGTGAAGGCAAATATTGTCTTAATGCCAACGTAATAGGTCACATTGAAAATAAAATTTTATTGAGATTGTAGAAAGCTCGTGTAGAGTTTGTGCAAAGCTTGTGTACAATTTGTGCAAGTTTTTTCAACATTTATGAATTTCATCATTACTCAAAAGCATATGTATGCACTCTTAGGATATCTTGTTGGAATTTTCTATTTTTTTATTTTTCTATGGGGAGGGGGTAGGAGAAGCCATTCTTTTGGGGTAGAGAAATTTATTACAACTATTTTTCAGTGTGATTACCATTTATATTACAAGGTGGTGAGACTCGCTCATTCTATTAGATTAAGCATCACAACAATTAAAAAAAAAATGTTGTTATTGTAACTGCCCAGAGACTCGAAGCATCTCTCACAGATTAAACGTTTCCTAATTAACTCTTCATTTTTCACTTTTATGCTTGAAGAGCCTGAAATTATCAACAATTAAAACACTAAAAAAAATAATAATAAAAAAATGATTTCATGAAAAGATGAAACACCTATTCTAGGAATCCTTTTGCAAAAAGACAAAAACCCTACTTCTCAAGGGCAAACTTGGCAATAGATGAACATAATTATTAAAACTAAAATCTCCCACCAATTACCATCTTCTCAACTAAGGTTATATACACCGGTGGTCATTAAACACTTAGCAACACTACATTTTATTTTATTCCAAGTTGGTCAAAGAACTTAGGCTTTGTTACAATTTGGTTAGTTGGTCTATATTTGTTAGTTTGATCGACGAAAAATGTTGGTGTGAAAGACTAGTTATTTGTCAAATAAGCTGTCAACTAGATTAAATGAATGTTTGTTTCCATACTATAGAAAAATATTCGAAAAAATTCTAATCTATTTGTATTAATAATATTAGCGTGTTGTTCAACATATTGAATAATTGAAAAATGGCTCGAGTTCACATATGGATGGAGATGAAGCTTGCGATGTGTGTAATAGAAAGTTGAGTGTTACAATTTTTGCTTTGATATTTGAACGAAATCGAAAACAAGATTATAACGCAGAAAGTAAAAACACCGAGTTTTTGTGTCCCGAAGGACCCAGGTTCACCCAACCGTTGGCTACTTCCCGTTGAAGCTCTACGAAGTGGATTCGACTTCATGCATTGACAAGATCTTTCAAAATATGTCTCAGAAGTTACAAGACTTCAACACAAAGAATCACGCTCTAACCCTAACTCTTACAGACCGAGCGTCAATCAAAGATTGACCTCCAAAACAATCACAGATGAGAAAGACTTTCACACATGAAGTATCATCACCTTATTTACAATGTGATTTCACAGAGAAATCATCACAGACAAAGAAAGGGAATAGACGGACCAAGAACTCGGAGACAGAGAGAGAGAAGAAGAAGAGTCCAAAAGAAAAGGCAAGAGGTTATCTTATCTGTCAACAGTACTAAAGCCTTAATATTTATACTCGGATGAAGGGCTCAGATTGAAACCACGGAACCGACGGTTCAGATGAATGAGCGTAATAATAAGCGCAAAGGCGTGAAACCACAATGCGATATATCAATGACCATTAACTCGATCCTTCGTTTGATTAACTAATAACAATCTCCACCTTGATAAAAAAACTACATCATGAGACTTCTTCTCTTGATCTTTATTAATGCATGATTGGCCTCAATCCAATTTGATTTCATAGCTTCTTGTACCGCATAAAAACGTCAGAAAGTTAGAAAATTTCGAAAAAACAAAACAAAAAAAAAAACAGACGTACTAACTTGCATCTATCCAGTATCTAAGTTCAGGATACTCAAACAGTTTTAAACTTAGATAAAGGTAGAATTTTTGTGCCCATGTCTGCCGGATTAAACTGGGAAGGAATCTTTTCCAAATTTACTAACTCTTGGGACACAATGTCCCTGATAAAATGAAGTTTAACATCAACATGTTTTGTCCTTTCATGAAACACTGGATTCTTACATAAGTGAATGGCAGATTGACTATCAGTGTAGATGACAGGAGACTTACATTCATATCCCAATTCTTTTAAGATTCCTTTCAACCATAAAGCTTCCTTAATGACTTGATTATGACCATATATTGATTCGGTGAGTTGAAAGTGCCACAATATGATGGAGTTGTGATTTCCAGCTAATGCAAGTATCACAGATAGTAAACACATAAGAAGTTACAGATTTCCTATTATCTCTATCACTTGCATAATCAGCATCAACATAATATTTCAATTTAATTCCTTCTGAATAGGGATGGCAACGGGGCGGGGCTGGTCGGGGCCGGGGTGGCCCTCCCCGTCCCCGCCCCGTCGGGAAATTTTTATCCCATACACCGCCAATTACCCGTTTAAATTAGGAGGGACCGGACGAGGCGGGCGGGGCCGCCATCGCCCGCTTATTTATTTTTAATTTTTAATTTTTTTTTGTAACGATGATTAAAAAAAAATTAAACGCCTGCATCGCTGCCGTGAAAATGTTAAACAGGCGCCAGGAAAGCACGGGCAAATTACTATCCTACTTCGAATATGTTTAAAAGTCGCCAACATTTAAAGATCCTTTTAAGTATCTCAATAACCATTTTAAAGCCTCCCAATGAGAAGGGCCGAGGATTAGACATATATCTACTTAGCACACTAATAGAATGAGCCACATCAGTGTCGGTACATACCATAGAATACATAATGTAACCAATTGCATTCATTGTAAGGAACATTTTTCATTTCAAACAAGTTGTTCTTTTGACTTAGGGCAATCATCTTTGCTAATTATAAAACGGTTTCCAAGAGGGACACTAACTTCTTTTGCATCAAACATAGCAAATCTATCAATGATTTTATGAATGTAAGGAGTCTAAGTTAGTTTCAGTTCAAGAAGATCTTTATTTCTAATGATCTCCATTTCTAGAATCCTTTTTGCATTTCCCAAATCCTTCATTTCAAACTCAGAAAACAAATCAGATTTTAACCTTTTAATTTGATTTACACAGAACTAATCAACAGCATATCATCAACATACAAAAGCAAATATATACTGATATTGTTTTCAGGTTCACATTTATAGTATAAACAATGGTCATAATCACTTCTCTTAAAATTCAAAGACAGAACAAAAGTATCAAATCTTTTATACCATTGCCTTGGTGATTGTTTCAGATCATACAAAGATTTTTTCGGCAAGCAAACATCTGTTGGTTTCAATTTATCTTTGAAACCAGGGGGTTGATTCATATAAATCTTTTCATCCAACCCACCATGTAAGAAAGCTGTTTTCACATCAAGTTGATCAAGTTCTCAGTTAAAATGAGCAACTAAAGCAAGCATCAATCTTATAGTAGTATATTTAGCCACAGGAGAAAAGATTTCATTATAGTCAACCCCTTCTTTTTGAGTAAAGTCCTTAGCTACTAATCTGTTTTTAAATCTAATAGGATCAGAATCAAAAACCCCTTCTTTAACTTTATAAATCCATTTGCAATCAACAATGGACTTATAATTTGGTTTGGAGACTAACTCCCAGGTTTTGTTTTGACTAAGGGATTTCATTTCTTCAATCATAGCCTTTTTTCCATTCAACAGAATGAATACTACTCATTGCTTCTTCAAAAGATTTTGGCTCTTTTTCACAAAGGTCTTGATAACTCAAGAAGGCAAAAGAAACACTATCTTCAAAATCTAATCTTTGTGGCTCTCTTATATTTTTTCCTCACTCTATCCCTTGCTAGCTAGTAATTCCTAAGATTACTATCATCGTGATGAGGGAAGTTCATTCTCATGAGAGTAGAGTCAGTTGAGGTTTCAATAGATTCTTCAAGATCTGTTTGAATCTGATTATTATCAGACTCCATCTCAATTTTAGAATTCGGATTAGGTCTTTCTAAGTCACTATCAGCAATGGTCAAGAAAAATTCATTTTTCATTTCATGTCTGTCATCTACTGTTTTAGGATCTAAGCAAGGCATATCATTTTCATTAAAAGTAACATCCCTACTTATTATCAATTTTACTCCACCAAGACCCCTAGCCCACGGTCTATTACACCTTGAGGATAACCCAAAAAAACATATTTTTGAGCTCTAGACTCAAGTTTATCTTCACTTTGATGAGAGTAGGCAGAACATGTAAAGGTTCTCAAGGAAGAGTAATCAGCAGGCACATTATTCCACATTTCAAAAGGGGTTTTATCATTTAGAGCAGCAAGAGAGTCAAATTCACAATATAGCATGCAATCATTCTGACTTCCCCAAAAAAAAAACTTTTAGGTAATCCAGAGCTTACCATCATACATCTCACTTTATCTAAAAATGTTCTATTCATTCTTTCTGCCACCCCATTTTGTTGGAGAGTATAGGGGATAGTTCTATGTCTTAGAATTCCATGCAATTTGCAAAAGTTATCAAAATTAGAATTACAGAATTCTAAGCCATTGTCAGTTCTCAGTGTCTTTATTTTATTTTCAGTTTGATTTTCAATTAAGATTTTCCATTGTTTAAACTTTTCAAAAGTGTCAGATTTATGCTTCAATAAGAAAACCCAAACTTTTCTTGAAAAATCATCAATTATGGAAAGAAAATAAACACTGCCTCCCATAGTAGGAACATGTGAAGGTTTCCATAAGTCTGAATGAATATAGTCAAGAATTTCCTTAGACTTATGAGTACCAGTTTTAAGCTGCGACTTGTGATGTTTTCCTAAAATGCATGTTTCATGTAAATACAGATCGAAATCTTATCGTTGCCAAAAACACCATTCTTACTTAGGATGAAAAGACCTTTATTGCTAACATGAGCAAGCCTTTTATGCCATTTTAAGGTATCACTTTGATCATTTATCACGTAGAAGTGCGAGAATGATTTTCGATTAAAGCAATGGCATTTACAACAAAATTTCATTTTGTTTTATTCCTTTAAACATCACAAGAGAACCCTTTGCCACTTTTAACACACCCCTTATCAATTTTAACAGAAAACTCAATATCATCAAATACACCTAAAGAAATCAAGTTTCTTTTAATTTCAGACAAATATCTTACATTTTCAAAAGTACACACACAGTTATTTTCAAATTGTAAAGACGCACTCCCAATTCCTAAAATTTTTGAAGTGATATTATTTCTCATTGTTACTAAACCAAGATCTTTTTCAATCAAATTTGAAAACCATTCTCTTTTTGAAGTCATATGAAAAGAACAGCCTGAGTCTAAGACCCATTCTCCTTCAAAAATAGATTTTACAATCAGATTTGATTCAGTAACTTCAGAAATTTGATTTATGGCAACATAAACTTCAGCAATGTCAAAATTGGAAGAAGAGGCAATATTTGCTTCTTCCTTATTTTGATCATTTTGCTCATTTTTCTTTTTATAGCAATCTTTTATAAAATGTCCCATTTTTCCACACCCATAACACTTCTTACCTTTAGCTCTAGACTTTGACCTACTTTTTCCTTTAAAATTCTTTTTCTTTCCAGTTTGATGATTGTCATAGTGCCCATTTTGTCTAGTGAGTGATCTACCACTCACATTTAATCCTTCTCTTGTAACAGAATTTAAATTCTGTTGTTGATTATCCAGATTCTTGGTTCTTAAAGAATTAACCACAATCTCTGTATTTAAGGAATCTCTGCCATATTCGATGGCATTTATCACATCTTTAAAGGTGTCAGGTAAAGCATTTAGTAAAATGATGGCTTGACGCTCATCGTAAAACTTTTCACCATGACTTGCCAAATCTTGACTCGGTTTTGAAAAGTTATCAAGATTTGTTTCAAGGTCCACAGAAGGATCCATTTTATAACCAAAAAACCTTTTTAAAAGATATATTTTATTTGGAATAGACCTTGTATGATACAAAGTTTCAAGTTTATCCCAAATGAGAGGGGTAGTCATACAATCACTCACTTTTCTCATTACATTGTCAGCTAGATGTAATATTATGGCACTATGAGCTAACTCATCAGACTCTTTCATTTGAACACTTGTCATATCATCAAGAAGAGACCCATCAATTGCCTTAGACAATTTTATCATCAAGAAAAGACCCATCAATTGCCTTAGACAATTTTTGTTGAATTAAATGAGCTTTCATCTTTTGTTGCCATATAGAAAAATCACCTCTACCATCAAACATTTCAAGATCAAACTTACTTGTTCCCATTTTTCAAAAAAGAGGAACAAGGTAAAATAAATTTTTCACAAATGCAACAAAGAAGATAAAGAATCAGATAATGTACAAATACAACACAGAGTCACACAAAAACTTTCCAGCAAAACTTGTTCAGAACATCACTTTCAAGTATTTTATACAAAATAAAAGCATGAAAAAGAAATATAAGGTCTCAATTTATACACTGTTCAGAGATCCCCAGGATTCCGTGAGACTATTGTTCTCAGGTCAAGAGAATGAATCCAAACAGGAGGCTTAGGGTGATCTTATTCTCAATATGAAAAACGAAAAAGATTCATAACACGAGAAGACACTTCAGAGATATGATTTCTAAGTCACAAAGTACAGAGAAAACATGCTACTCACAAAATCAGTTTGAAACCATACTAAATCGTAAAGGTCTAGACAAGAAAGAGATAAACAGTCAGTTGTATGCATAGATCAATACAGTCAATACACAGCTGAGAACAAAACTTAGCAAGTATGATGAAGAGTGAGAGTTTATCACCGAGCGAACACCATGTGTTCGTTAGATACGACTTCAGCAGTATTTCAGGTTTCAAGTTTCACTGATCTGAACCTAGGGTTTGCAATTTTTACCCTAGGAACTTTTGTGTTTCTTCAACTTTGGGGATTTTTACAGATGCCCTCAAGAACAACCACCAGAGGCCTTTTATTGTTTCAAGATTCATACCCAGAGCCAGTTTTCAAACATCAAAGGCTTCAAGAACACAAAGCTCTGATACCACTGTTACGATTTTTGCTTTGATATTTGAACATAATCAGAAAACAAGATTATAACGCAAAAAGTAAAAACACCAGAGATTTTGTGTCCCGAAGGACCCGGGTTCACCCAACCATTGGTTACTTCCCATTGAAGCTCCACGAAGTGGATTCGGCTTCATGCATTGACAAGATTTTTCAAAATATGTCTTAGAAGTTACAAGACTTCAACACAAAGAATCACGCTCTAACCCTAACTCTTACAGATCGAGCATCAATCAAAGATTGACCTCCAAAACAATCACAGATGAGAATGACTTTCACACATGAAGTATCATCACCTTATTTACGGTGTGATTTCACAGAGAAATCATCACAGACGAAGAAAGGGAATAGACGGACCAAGAACTCGGAGATAGAGAAAGAGAAGAAGAAGAGTCCAGAAGAAAAGGCAAGAGGTTATCTTATCTGTCAACAGTGCCAAAACCTTAATATTTATACTCCAGATAAAGGGCTCAGATTGAAACCACGGAACTGACGATTCAGATGAAGGAACAGAATAATAAGCACAAAGGCGTGAAACCACAATGTGACATATCAATGTACCATTAATCGATCCTTCGTTTGATCAACTAATAACATTGAGTGATCCTTGTCGATATTGTTTCTGTAACGCCCAAAAATTTCTAAGGCTTCGGAGAGTTATTAAAATTATAGAGAAGTAAATTATTGTGGAAAAGTCAGTTTAATAAATAAATACCAATTGTCAAACAATTGAATAATTCTTAAACAATTAAAAAATGATTCTCAAATGTTAAATAAATTTGATAAATGAAAATCTAATGCTAATAATTGAAATGTGACGACGATCGTCTTATTAATTAAAACATCCTAATTAAGCAAATCTAATTTTACTTGGCGACCATTGGTACAATGACTTCACCAATCGCCACGCATCCAACACGTTAAATATCACCGAAAGATTGTTAATAAAGAGGATGAGTATAATTAATTATACTCAATAAGATAATTGATATTCTAAATCAGTCCAAATGTTGTAATTACATATAAATTCATCTTACTAAACTGAACTGGGAATTATCATACCATGACAATGATGATTCATGCAAACGCTGCAAATAAACTAAAACTCGAAGGTTTAACTAAACTCGAAAGTTTAACTTAACTGATTCATGATTTCTTCCGAATGAGCACTAAACTGAAGTAATTAAATTACATACATAAATACAATACATAGAAAGACGTGGAAAACAATTAATAGTACATAGCACCTCATCTTAGTTCTTATGAATGTGAATTACACTAGAAATTGAACAAGTTCTGTATGTAAAAATTGCAAAGGGAGCACACAAGACTGCTGAAAATTAACTAATTCCCATGCGTAATTTGTATGGGTATGCTGCCGACTATTTTTCTTGAATGAAACGTGGGTAATGGATTATTTTATAGGTTAAGCTTTACAATTTGTTCTTAAAATACAAACACTAGAAGTTTAGTTTAATTAAGTTAAGCATTAGGTTATTGGTATTTTAATCAAAATAGAGGAAGGGGAGAGAGAGAGAGAGAGAGACTTAAAAATAATATTGGAATTAGGGCCATTGATCTCCTGCCCCCAAGGGGGCAGGGTAACTTGCCCACCTACTAAGGTGTCGTGAGATGAGCAAGATACTCGCCTCTTGGGGTAGGAGATCACCCCCTTGAATTCAGTGTGTAATCGGCGAAAATAAATGTCCACTTAATTAATTCCTTTAAAAATCAATAACTATAGAATCTTTTGACCGGTTCTAACTTGAGTTTAGCTTATCCAAAATTTCTTTTTCTCAGGCCTAAAGTACATAATTAGATACGAGCAACCAAACGAGCTTAATATTGATATACTAAAACTCATTCTTTCACTAATTAATTATTTAGCCTAGTTAATTAATCGATCATAAAACTTATTTTCACTTAGGTCATTTAATATCTCAAAAAATTTCGGAGTTTGCAAGGTGCAAGCATCTTACAAAAGGATCAATCGTGTGAAGCCTCATGTAGCTACAAGGATGACTGCAAAAGGAAAGGACGATGTTGAGCAAAATGGGTAACCGAAGCAGAAAATGAGTTCCTTGGATCTTTTTTTTTTATGTTGGAGGTTGAATGATTTTTCCAAATTAATTCTTTGCACATTTATAAACTTCAATTATGAACTTTGCATTTGAGTGTTTTATTCGTGGTAGAACCTAAAAATGTATTCAATAATTCAAATGCCACTTCTTCTACAACTTATAATCGCCATCAAGCCCCCAAGGCATATTTCGGTTGGTTGAAAGGTGAGTATGAGGTAATCTCGGTTTCACCGGCGGTGGGGGTGGGGTTCGATTCCTACGTTTGGTATAGAAGAGGCTCCTTGGAAGCGCAGTTAAAAGACAAGCTCTCAATCCTGCTCCACTGAGACACATCCTGCGATTTACATCTTCTACCAAGACCCCATAACAGGGGTGATGGAGGCCCTCGAGGTTGGGGTTCAACCTTTATAACTGCCATCAAAATTTAAAAGACTCGTTGCTTTTTCTACATTCAAGAAAACTTAATTTTTTGGAGTAATTTCAAAGAAACATATAAATGCACAACCAAATATGAGTTAGTTTTTTTTGTCATTATGTATGTTGATTAACTTCCATTCAAATATACAATTTCTAGGGCATTCGACACTCTACATGTGAAAACATGATTAATACTTCAGAAAACACGCAAATTATCATGTTAAAAATCTGTGTTGCACATGTTCTTAACTAGTCTCATGTGGTCTACACTTAATTAAAAAATATTTGGGTTGCACTCAATCCTAAGAAGAATTCATTGAGAAAAACATATTTTGCATACTACTAGTGAAGGCAAATATCGTCTTAATGCCAACATTCTAATTCACATGCTTTGAAAATAAAATTTTACTAAGTTTGTAGAAAGCTCGTGTTGAGTTTGTGCAAAACTCGTGTGCAATTTGTGCAAGTTTTTTCAACATTTATGAATATCACCATTACTCAAAAGCATATTTATGCACTCTTCTGAATATCTTGCTCATTTTTTCTAGTTTTTTATTTTTTTTTTCCTGGGGAGGAGGGTGTAGAAGAAGCCATTCTTTTGGGACAGAGAAATTTATTACAACTATTTTTCAGTGTGATTTAATGAATGACCTCATAGACCTACCCATTGACAACAAAAACTTATATTACAGAGACTGCTCAATCTACCATATTGAGCCAAACAGCAATTAAAAAAAAATGTTGCTATCGTAACTCTCCAGAGGCTCGAAGCAGTCAAAGAAAGATCATGGGCGCTCACAGCATAATCATTTTTTGACTCTTTATCTTTCACTTTTATATTTGAAGAGCTTGAAATTATCAACAACAAATACAGTTAGAAAAAAACAATTTTCATGAAAAGATGAAACACATATTCTAGGAATCTTGTAGATAATTTATATAAAAAAAATTAAAAGGCACTTATCAAGGACAAACTTGGTAAAAGATGAACACAATTATTAAAACTAAAAGCTCGCACCAATTCTCATCTTCCCAACTAAGTTAAATACAATGGTGGTCATTAAAATTTTAGCAACACCACATTTTATTTTGTTTCAAGTTGGTCAAAGAACATAGGCTTTGTTACAATTTGGTCAGTTCAATTCGTCTATATTTGTTAGTTTGATTGACAGAAAATGTGAGGGTGAAAGACTAGTTATTTGTCAAATAAGCTGCCAACTAGATTAAATGAATGTTTGTTTCCATACTATAAAAAAATATCCGAAAGAATTCTAATATACTTGTATTAATAATATCAGCGTGATGTTCAACGTATTGGATAATTCAAAAATGGCTCGGATTCACAGATGGATGAAGATGAAGCATTTGATGTGTATAAGAGAAAGTTGAGTGATCTTTGTCGATATCGTTTCTGCAAGGTACAAGCATCTTACAAAAGGAACAATTGCGTGAAGTCTCATGTAGCTATGAGGATGACTGCAAAAGGAAAGGACGAGGTTGAGCAAGAGTGTAACCGAAGCACAAAAGGAGTTCCTTGGATCTTTTTTTTATGTTGGAGTTGAATGATTTTCCCAAATATTAATTCTTTGGACATTTATAAACATCATTTATGAACTTTGTATTTGTGTTTTTATTCAATTTAGTGGTGGAATCTAAAAAAAAAGTAATGAATAATTCAAATGCCACTTCTCCTACAACTTATAATTGCCATCAAACTAAAAAAAACTCGCTGATTTCTCTATATTCAAGAAAACTTAGTTTTTAGAGTAATTTCAAAGAAATATTTAAATGCACAACCAAATATGAGTTAGTTCTTTTTGGTGAAAACGTGATTGATATTTCAAAAGCACGCAAAAATTATCACGTTAAAAATATACATTGCACGTGTTCTTAACTAGTTTCCAAAAATGTGGGCTACACATAATTAACAAAATATTAGGATTGCACTCAATCCTAAATTGAATTCGTTGAAAAACATTTTTGCATTGTACTAACGAAGGCAAATGTTGTATTGATACCAACGTGATAATTCACATGCTTTGAAAATAAAATTTTATTGAGTTTGTGCAGAGTTTGTGTGCAATTTGTAGAAGTTTTACCAACATTTATGAATATAATCATTACTCAAAAGCATATTCATGCACTATTCCAAATATTTTGTTGGTTTTTTTTATTTTTTATTTTTTATGAAGAAGCCATTCTTTTGAGGCATGGAAATTTATTACAACTATTTTCAGTTTGATTCAAGGAGTCAACACAGACCTCAGACCCCTTGACAACAACCATTTATATTACAAAGTAGTGAGACTCTACTCAATCTATCATATTGAGCACCATAAAATTAAAAAAGAAATGTTGATATTGTAACTCCCTAGAGGCTCGAAGTAGTCGAAGAAAGATCATAGGCGCTCATAGCATAAATATTTCCCGACTCTTCATCTGTCACTTTTATGTTTGAAAAGCTTGAAATTATCAACAACAAAAACACTAAGGAAAAAAAAAAAGAGAGAGCACTTCTCAAGGACAAACTTGGCAAAACATGAACACAATTAATAAAACTAAAAGCTCCCACCAATTCTCATCTTCCCAACTAAGTGTTAAATACACTTGTGGTCATTAAACTTTAAGCAACTCTAAATTTTATTTTAAGTTGGTCAATGAACTCAAGCTTTGTTACAATTTAGTCAGTTCATTTATATCTTTTAGTTTGATTAAAGAAAAATGTGGGGGTGCAAGACTAGTTATTTGTCAAATAAGCTGCCAACTAGATTAAATGAATGTTTGTTTCTATACTAATAAAAATATTCAAAAGAATTCTAGAATATTAGAAAGATAGCCTGCTATTCAACGTATTAGATAATTCAAAAATGGTTAGGGTTCACAGATGGATGGAGATGAAGCATGCGATGTGCGTAAGAGAAAGTTGAGTGATTTTTGCCGATATCGTTTATGCTGTTTAGATTGGAAGTTGCAAGCATGCATCTTACAAAAAGAACAATTGTGTGAAGCCTCGTGTAGCTACGAGGATGACTGCAAAAGGAAAGGACTAGATTGAGCAAAATGCGAACCTAAAAAAGCTTAACCGAAGCAGAAAATGAGTTCTTTGGCTCTTTTTTTTTTCTTTTCCCAATGTTCAAGGTCGAATGATTTCTCCAAATATTAATTCTTCGCACATTTATAAACTACATTTATGAACTTTGCATTTGTGTGTTTTGTTCAATTCAATGATGGAACCTTGAAAAAAAAAAAAAAATCCATTTCTTCTACAACTTACAAGTTATATCTGCCATCAAAATTTTGAAGACTCGTTGATTTTCCTATATTCAAGAAAACTAAATTTTTTAGAGTAATTTCAAAGAATCGTATAAATGTACAACTAAATATGAGTTAGTTCTTTTTTGTCATTATATATGTTGGTTAACTTCCATTCAAATATACAATTTCTAGAACATCCGACACCGTACACTTGAAAATATGATTAATATGTCAGAAAGCATGCAAATTATCACGTTAAAAATATGTGTTGCACATGTTCTTAACTAGCTAGTCTCCAAAAGTGTAGTCCACATATAATTAACAAAATATTTGTATTTCATATAATCCTAAGATGAATTCATTGAAAAGCATGTTTACATTCTACTAACGAAGGAATATAGTCTTAATACCGACGGGATAATTCCCACGCTTTGAAAATAAAATTTTATCGAGTTTGTGCGAAGCTCGTGCAGAGTTTGTGCAAATCTTGTGTGCAATTTGTGCAAGTTTTTCCAACATTTATGAATATCATCATTACTCAAAAATAAATCTTCCAAATATTTTGTTGGTTTCTTCTATTTTTTATTTTATTTTATTTTATTTTGGGAGTAGGGAAGGGATAGAAGAAACCATTCTTTTGGGCCGGAGAAAATTTATTACGACTATTTTTCACTGTGATTCAACGAGTCAGCACAGATCTCAGACCCTGTGACAATAACTTTTTATATTACAAGGCAGTGAAAATCTGCTCAATCTATCATATAGAGCAGTACAGCAACTGAAAAAAGAAATGTTGATATTGTATCACCCAGAGACTTGAAGCAGTCGAAGAAAGATCATGGGCGCTCACAGTATAGATATTTCCTGACTCTTCGTCTTTCACTTTTATGCTTGAAGAGCCTGAAATTATCAACAACAAAAAAAAACACTCAGGAAAAAAAAAGCTGATTTTCCTAAAAAGATGAAACACCTATTCTAGGAATCTTGTAGCAAAAAAAAAAAAAGAAAAAAAGAAAGAAAGGACCACTTATCAAGGACAAACTTGGCAAAAGATGAACACAATTATTAAAACTAAAAGCCCACCAATTCTCATCTTCCCAACTAAGGGTTAAATACACTGGTGGTCATTAAACTTTTAGCAACGTTAAATTTTATTTTGTTGCAATTTAGTCAATTAGTCTATATTTGTTAGTTTGATTAATGAAAAATGAGGAGTTACAAATTAGTTATTTGTCAACTACGCTGGCAACTAGACTGTCGCATTACTTTTTCCCTTAGTCAAACTATTAGAGATAGACTGAACAAACGAATGGTAACAGATCCAGTTATAAACAATGTTTAATTCAGTGATAACTGCAGAACAAAACAAATTTCAACAACCAAAATGAGATTTCCTAAAAGTTCAATGAACATCAGTGTTTTTAACCCCCCAACTGACTACCTTAGATAAATGTGTTTTACCCAACAAACAACACCTTGAAATCCTTCATTTCTTTCAAATAATTGCAAGAAAAAGATTTGAGTTGGAAAAAATCCGGAATAGAATCTAAAAGAAATGCTCCACGGGGTACTGCAACGTTAAAGAAGAGTGCATGCATGTGATTATGTTCCATTTGACGTATTCTGAAAAAGAGGATCGAGGATGATAACAAAAGGCTTCATGAACATCATGGACGAATACTTTTACTTAAGTTTGAAAGAATTCAAAGAGTAGAGATATAAAGAAATTATCCAATAAAACTAATTCAAGAAATGAATGATTAAATTACGAAACCAAAGCATAAGTGCAGTGTCTGTGCAATAATTAACGGGACTCACAGTTATATTGTGTCCATCCCATTCTCTGATTTTCAAGGTCATACAAAACAAGCTTGTCTTTTAATACAATATCTGCATTTCAAAAGAATCAGAAATTTCACTATATCACTATTGATTCAAGTTAATAAGCAATTGGCTCATTTCATTGGATTCAGTTATAACACAAGTCTCAACACTTATCACTAGGTAGTTTGAGAGTAAAATATTTAGTATATGAAACAAGGATAAAACTGGAAAAAAATAATGTATCAAATAACGATGTGTTAGAAAACTCTTATCACGAGCGACTTATTCTTATACAAATTTAGATTGAGCAACAAATAAGAATCCGAAGACAGTTTTTTTGAAATTCAAATCCACTCAACGAATCCCTGAAGGGTTTCACACATTATGAATCTAACCATATGTAGTGCATGAATTTTATTTTATAATACAGAAAAGACCTCTTCTAATGAATAAACAAAGACATTGCCACTGCCACTGCCACTGGCTCACCCGACACAATTTATCATTTAAAATTTTACATTAGCAGTCCCATTGGGTAATTGATCCCAATGGTACATCTGAATTCTACATTGCACATTATCAGGTTATTGGATTAATGATTTTTAAGTGTTACTTGTCATGATTTCCTTGAAAGTCTTTTTCAAAGCAAAAAACGTTGCTACCTAAAAACAAACATGGGTGACACTAACACCTCTCCGGCTCTGCCCACCATTTCGCTCTCCAAACTTAGTTTTAACTGAATTTTGCATTTTTTTTCCTCGGAAAGCAAGAGAATTTTAAAGAAGATAAATATTGAATAGCAAAAGCCAGTGATTATTAGCATGTAGTTCATTTGCAAAGAATCTTTCTACAATAAAAAATTGAAGGAAAAGTTAAATTTCCTTACAAAGTAACTTATTTAAAATTTGATTAATAAAAAATTTATTTATTTTAAAACTTCCTTATTTAGCATGTAGGGGGGAAAAGAAAAATGTGTTTGAAGGGAAAAGCCATCTTCATTTCTCCTTCCGTCATAGAATTTTCACTTTTACTTCTTTTTTACTAAGGTCTAATCCCCCTTTAACCCATGTTTTTTGAAGGGATTAAAATAGTTTGGTTTGTCTAAGGTTGGATAAGCACCCTGGATTAATTTAATCTAGTATTAATTGCACCAAACGCTGAATACAATTTAGTTAATCCTTAACTGGTCCGTTAGGTACGCAGAACGTAAAATAATATAATGCTTCTTACGCAGTGTTGGATTGGAATTTGGACTAAATATAATAAATAAAATTTTAACTTCTTTTTCTTCCTTAATGTTGTGTGGTGCTATCCAGTTCTCCTATTTCACCCATTCACCAACTAATTTGACAAAAAAGAACTATTGAGAGAAAGTCTCACCAAATCTGCTCAAAACTTAAAGCACCCGTCCCAACAATTCAAATCTTGTTGCAAATCAAAAAAATTAATTAAAGCATGATAGGCCTTTAGAAATTAGAAACTAATATTTGAATCACCCTTATTATTAGTAATCTTCAAATGTACCTCCCAACAGAGTGGTCCTCTTAATATCCTTCAGAAGCAATCCACTGTTCTGCCAACCAATACAGTACTCTTTATTCTGCAAAATTGAAGTTGTGTTAGATGATTATGCCTAAATTGTTACCAATGATAACACAGAGAAAATGAGATTAAACGTAATAAAATCTCGATGATCAAATTATAATCTATATGTATTATCTCTTTCTTAGAGT
Source organism: Forsythia suspensa (assembly GCA_023638005.1). NCBI lineage: Eukaryota > Viridiplantae > Streptophyta > Magnoliopsida > Lamiales > Oleaceae > Forsythia > Forsythia suspensa. The sequence goes on from CM042667.1 coordinate 1,176,554, forward strand.
ATCAGGAAAGAAGGGATCAAGATTCTAGCAACTGGTATACGAAATCTTAATCATAGAACTGTGGATTCTTTGGCCTCAACTAAATTTAACTTAATAAATATGGTAAATGAAGGAAATATAGATTTTCATCCAATTTTTCATTTATATATTTATATTTTATGCCATCCTCCATGTTAAGGATCTCATTCAGAAGGCAATGCAACATCAAGGGCAGGTTCCAACAGATTCCAACAAATACACACACAAATTCTGACAAATTTGAGCTTTTATGTCACAAATTACATATTAACACCATCTCCTCTAATACATTACACACTTTGACCAACAATTTGACAGCAGGTATAGACTAATCATCATTGGTCACTGGATACTAATCCTTGAATTTCACAAACTTATCCCATGAATTAACTACTAATCAAAGGGTTACACTACTTGTACAACCCACATATCTACATAGATAGATAGATGTAAGATAGGCATTACCAAATGTTTTGAACTATATTCTCAATATATTGTTCTATTAGACATACACTGGCAGTAAATTTCCTTGCCCTCTTATTCCTGTCCTCTCGGATAATAGCATATACATATTAGCAGACGGATCATAGACATCAAGCAGTAATCCTGATATTTTCTTCTAATACGGATTTACACCTCTCCATTTCCACTGAACTCCACTCCCATCACTGTTATCACTTCCTTTATAAAGAGTTGTGGAATTTTCTTGTAAGACTACATGATTCTTCTGTTTCCATATGAATATACTTCAATAGATTGATAAAGTTTAATTAAGCAGGATCCCCAGCTGTCCACTTTATCGAATTGCATGAGCTCCCCAACTCATCCAAGTTCACCATAGAATCCATGAATCTTCCAAACGCAATACCAGACAGGAGTTTAATAAACCAATCATCACCTTGATTGAGTGAAATTTTCTAGTATATGACAACCTTTTTGCTCCCTAATCCTCTCTACAGAGAATCTACACGAGAGAACCCTAAATTTCCTTCCAAGTAAAGCATTCCTGTCCCTCCTTGCATAAAGCCTAGTGAATTTCTTTCACAGAAGACTTCCCAGATCTCATCAATTTTATTCTGTCAACATCCTTCAGAACACGACCAGCATATAAAAGTTGAATGAGACCTTTCACCGGCCCAAGTTCCCAATCCTGCATATTCCATCTGGAACCAAGATCCCAGGCATAGCCCTGATGCTTGCATTCAACACTGTTACGACAGAGTAACCTGCAAACTTAAACAAGATTACAGATCACTGAATCGGAAATCTTTCAGTGTCTTGATGGCACACTATAAATCCAATCAAATGCTCTAACCCAGTTGCAATTACCAGCATCGAAAGCAATAAACCGTGTGTTAATGTGACATGATAGCAACCCAACCTGAAACGCTGAATCTAAACTTCTAAAACACAGCTCTATTCCATAAATATTTCTCCTTTACAGCCAAAGCCAGTTTGGGATCTTAAATATCTAAACTTTTCCACACCAACACCCCTAATTTGATCAAGAATGTCTCTTACGCCCATTCTGCATGCAGAACTTGTCTCTCAGATAAAATCTTCCTAAAGAAATTTCCTGATAGTTACTCTCCACAATATGTCAGCTGTAATGGACATGAATAGGAAACTCAGATAAATGATGTGGTTAATACAGAAGCTATCTGCAATTTGTAATGATGAGATAACTATTTCCTTTCTTCTATTTTATCTACATTTTGCTGGTGGACGATCATGTGTAAATCAGTCAATTAAGGCCAGAGGTGGACCAACCCTACCAAACAGTCGGGTGCAAATAAGAGCTAATATATTAGGTTGAACTTTGAAAAATCCAGAAATTGCAGTTTTCCTGGGAACATAAAGCATCTTTCTGTTCACATTAACACTAGAAACATTCAGTTTAATATGCCAAAGATTTCAAAAATAGTACCACATATTAATAAAGAGATTCCTATGGCATTAGTATATATAGACTTGAGGGCAGTTGTAATGCCCAGGACTCCGATGAACGCAGGATCAGAGCATGCTACATATTTGCCACCTTACAGTGAAAGCAGTAAGGGAAGTAAATTCAACTGAATCAACAAAGAAAAATCCAACCAAATTAGTCCAGCTTACTTACACGAGTTTTGAATAGATAATCATGCGGGTATACTGACAAAGAAAGTGAGTCCTCAAAATGAAAAGTTACAACTGGAAATCCATCATCAACGCTGCACATCACATGAAACCAAGAATTAATTTGGAATTTTTAGTAATGGAAGAAAATTTATTAACAGGGAGTAAGAATGACAAAACTTGAAGATATGCGTCCTTGGACACATAAAAAGCAAGAAGAGAAAAAGGAAAAAGAACAAAAAAATGATTCCCTTCCCTTCAACTGCAGTGCACGTCAGACAAAACTAAACCAGCAAATCTCCATTTTGTCCAATAAAGATGATAAGAAACACAACTCTATTCCCCAAGCAATGAGGATTACTAAAATGATCTTTATGTGTGAGTGTGAATATGAAAATGCACGCGTGTTTACACACCCAGAGAGTTCAGTAAGGTTCCTTACTTCCCACAGTAGAAAAAGCATTTGTAGTGATTCTCAACAATATGAGTTTTCAGACACGGCTGCCACGCCATCATCTAGAGAAGAAAGAGTACATGCACACATACACACAATTACAGATAGATCAATAAAGAAAGTAATGCAATCTACCTGTTCATATTGAGGATGAATTTATGGAGGAGAAAGAGGTGCACTATTAGGCATACCTTTTCGATAAGTGGTTCATATACCTTAGCTGGAAGGTAGGCCAAGGTTGTACCACTGTCAATTATCGTTCGCCCCCTGGATCTGGTGTCAAATAAATATGTTGGAAGGTCTAAAAATTGACCACCCACCTCGACTGCCTTCATAATAACATTATAATGCGCCCTAAGATGGTCATAAAACTATATTAAAAACAAATACATATTCAAGATCAACAAAAAGCTAATAATTATTAATGAAGACATTAATGAATGGGTATGATGAATGAAAATTTCAACAACTATTGTCGAAGCAACAGCCCCTGACGAAGACATTAAACGGAAGGCTATATTTAATTAATGTAAATTTCAACAATTATAGTCGAAGCAACAAACCCCTGACGGAAAAATAAATGGTAACTGTGGACACATACCCTGTAGGTTGAATAAATACTCAGATAACTAAAAAACGGTTACCACAAGAAATATGACTATAACAGATTCTGCGTAATATATAATCGAGCTTTAGGAATGTTTTAATGCATGTACTTCCACATGCTGACTTGAGCAGACAGTTTCCACTTACGAGTCCAGAAAATTGTTAACGCCAAGCCAGTGGTACCCTTGAAAATTAAAATGTTTTTGCTCCCTAAAGAGGCATTACGAATCCCTCCCTGATGCCCTCCCTGCCCAAGGTCAAATGTCTTCCCTTGTTTTTTTTCAGGGTTACAGTCAAGTCTTTTGATAGCAAAAGTGCTCTTTATTTTTCCATGGGCAGTCAGTCGCGCTTGAGCTAGCTTCTTTTCCATATGCATATATCTAAAACTAGAGTAAAGATGTCACCAGTGTTTCAAAAGTCATTATTTGGGGGCATCTGGGTGCTCGTCTCAAGGAGAGTGAGTGTTACGGGGCATAAATCTTGTGTCGTCGGGAGTATGTGTCACGCCCAGCATGCACTTTTTATGTCAGTGGCAGATGCTTGAGTTCTCAAAAGGTAATTATTGACTTCAAAAGACCACCTTGTGCTTCTCTTCAACTAATCCATATTTAAATTTTTTTCTTGCATTGTTAATTAATAACTGCTAAATGAGGAGCTGGATCATGTTACTATTCCTAAAGTTGGCCAGCTTGAAATAAGACAAATATAAATACTGAAACCCAATAAAAGAAGACTTCCTCCCATAGTAATAATGAGATTCTACAATTATCTGGACAAAAAGAAAATGAAGATTAACCTTAAATTCCTGTATATAATTTGATTGGTTACTTAACAAAAATGGTTCCCAACAGTTACTACACCTACAAAATGTAATATATATGAAATAAATTGCAAATTTGTAGACTAACTACAATATTTTCCCATATAAAGAATACAAAACAAGTTAAGCTGTCACATACGCATTTGGGACAAGTGGTGTTGAATTTACTTTTGGCTGCACTAACTCTCCAATAGCAAACATGCCACCTCCATTGCTGCCGTCCAGGCAATGTGAAAATATTTTTTCGTCTTTCCCAACGAAGCAAGTTGTGAAAGAATAGATATATTCCCTTGTCCAAAACCGATTATCCCATCAACTGCCGTCGACGGTGAACCTAACCCTCTAACTGAGCACCTGTCTTGGATCACAAGCATACAAGTTACAGAAACAAAATAGTAAATAGGTTGCACTGGGAATTAAACATATGGTGAAGTTATAAGACAACCTAGAGTAAGACTATTTTCAAAATTAAGCACCTAGCACAAAATGGAAATCATATATAACACAGGATGAAGGAAAAAAACCAAAAGCAACTCAAATATCTCTACAACACTCAATCATTACCTCTGATATATCCTAGAAGCTACATGGAAAAAACCTGCTTACCAATATCGTGTAAAGACAAACATGAAAGAAAGAGCATAATAAAAAAAAGTGCACATGAACCTAGTGGATGAATCAAAGCAATCTCAATTGTTTTGCTGTACATGAAACAAGTATTTAAATGACTTAGGCCTACATATGGGATTTATCTGATAAATTAGATAACCAGTCCAGTCACCAGACCCAATATCTTGGATTCGATCAGAGGAAGTTCATCTATCCTACTTCAAATATGAGGGCATTATTCATAAAATATTAATATCCAGACTGATTCCCTTCTTTTTATTTCTGAAGGTAACTATGGTATGTATTCAATCGCAAGAAGCATTTTTCAGTTCTATCAGTGTTACTGTTGAAAGAGATGGATTCATATGTTTTAAAAGAACACGGGTTTGTATCTCAAAAGTTCGTGACAAAAGTCAAATTAATTGAGTATATATCCCCTATAATGTGCGGCAACTAATGGAGAGAATGGAAAATATATTTCACGGCTTAACAATTCTGCAGTACATTTTGTTATAATAAACAAGAGATCATCTAGGCTAGAACACCAACCTAACAACCTATCGAAGGAGTTTCAACTTAATAGAACTTTCATTAGATCATAGCAAATTTAAACAAATTGTACATCAACTAACAGCTTTGGTCCAGGTTCATGCTGCTCACTTCATGCCACTGTCCAGGTTCAAGTCGTCGTCGTTTCCCATATTCCCCCTCAAAAGTTGCCTCGTACATGCATATTAAATCGAGACCTTCATGAAGTGTCGATCAACCTTTACATGCCTGGTCTGTCGTGTTATAATGAGCTATATTTATGGCTACTTTGTTATCATTGAATAATCTCATAGGAGTATAAGTTTTATTCTTAATTCTTCAACTACCGTTTTCAGCCAAAGAAGTTTGCACATCTCTTGAGCGACTACTATAAATTCTACTTGTGCACTACTGCAACAATTGACTGTGTTCTGCCTCTCCATATCAATAAATAACCTTCAACAAAGGTACAATATCCCGAAATTGACCTCCTATAAGCTATGAAGCACGGGCACTCTACTAAGGCTGCGTGTCAGTGTCGGACACTCCATAACATGGGTCAAACAAGCCACAAGCCGTGTCTTATTTTTATTTTTATTTTTTAAATTTCTAATGCTCGGGGACACTTTTGAGACATTCCTCGAGTACGTGTTCAATATGGTATTATCATGTCCTTAAAAAGTATAAAAATAAAGATACAATACATAAATTTTAAATTTTAAAGAATTTAAATTGACGTGTCCATTTTCTACTTTTTATAAAAATCACATATCGTCGTGTCATGAGTCACGTATCTATGTTTGTGCATCTTAACATGTCAGTAACTAACCTGCCCAACCCGCATCCGTGTAAGATTCCACTTGAAGCTGATTATTTGTCTTGAATTAAGACCTTTTCCACGTGTGTTCTTCAAGTATCATAGCTATGTTGCTCGGACTCGGGTGCGGGTGTCGGATACGGGTATATATCTAAGAGTCAAATTCTTCTCGTCTTAAAAATTAAGATACGGGGACACGGTTAAAAAGGATCCAGATCTTGGAGCGGAGTGCACGGATACGTCTTATATAATTTTTTTTTAAAAAAAATGACAAAAAATACCAAAATAACAAAGAGAAAAATTGTTTTTTTTTAAAGCAAATAACAAGTAACAACTATATTGTTTTTTTCTAAATCAAATAGTGTCATAGAAAGCCCACATATTAATTGAATTTTAAATGGCAATGGCGATGTCGATTCAATTATTAGCCAACTTTTTTTCATTTAGGACTAATTGAATTGGTTTTTAATTTTAATTTAAAATATATTTAAATTTAAAGTCGAAATAAATTATTTTATAAAATTAAAGGAAAAAAATCAATTTCAACGTCTTATATATTATTTAAAAACTATATTAGATATAAATTTAAATTTATTGCCCCAAAAAACAATGTGGCACTAAATCATTTCATTACAAAATAAAATATTCACACAAATAAAATATAATAAAGAGAAATTAATTTGATAACACAATAAATTCTAATTATATTGGGTTTGACCATACAACTTCCAATAAAATAATTGTATTTTCATCAATTCTATGTATTGGGCTTCACTAGAGTCCATGTAATGCACTCCAAAATCCGGTCCACAACCCACTTATTGAATTAGGGCAAAGAGCTCATCGTCTTCCCACTCTCCCTCTCTGTTATATGCACTTTTCTTCTGCAAAATTCCTCCATTTCAAACTAACCAAATAGCCATATAAGCAAAGCCAGAAGTAGAAATCCGGTGCAACCTCCACCACATATGCAAAGCCAGAAGCAAGTCTCCACCTTCTACCGCGTCGTGTCAGGAGTCCCTTCGGATCCGATCCATATCCCGTGTCGGCATCCGGTATCCAGGTGTAGGTAATAGGTGGGTGTCGTGTCGACACGGATACTTTGCCATTTTTGAAGAGTCCGAGCAACATAATATCATAGAATGCAGTAGACTACTTCCAAATGTTCCTCATATGGAAAATACATGAATTGAATTACAACACTTATAGAAATCACTAAGTGAGGTCATGTGAGTGTAAGATAAATTAATTTTCCAACTAACTTTTGATACATTCCTTTGTCCACTTCTTTACCACGTCTGGATAAGTGCTTATTCCAATTTTATGATTGGAGTCAATACAACTGTTTATTAACTTACAATCAAGCATTTTGACTTCCTTTAATAAATCAAGGACATACCTTCGATTTAAGATCACAAACCTTTACCCGATCTTGGCACTTCAATCCCCAAAATATATTTCAATGGCCCAAATTTTTTGTTTCAAAATTTTTAGCTACCATTTCTTCAATTTGGTCATTCCCTCTTCATCATTTCCAATTAAAATAATATTGTTCACTTACACAATCAAAATGGCTTCAAGATCACGTGCCTTTACCCGATCTTGGCACTTCAATCCCCATAACATATTTTAATGGGCCCAAATTTTTGTTTCAAAATGTTTAGCTACCATTTCTTCAATTTTGCCATTCCCTCCTCATCATTTCTAATTAAAATAATATCATTCACTTACACAATCAAAATGGTGATCTTCTCTTTTAAGTAGTGTTTAAAGAAAAAAGTGTGATAAGCTTCACTTTCGGTACATCTAATGCCAGTATAGACTTCGAAAATTCTCAAAGTAATCTTGGGGTGATTGCTTGATGCTATAGTGTGATATCCTTAGTCTACAAACCATTTTTCTTCCAAACGCGTGTTCAAACCTGTGGTAAATCCACTTATACTTCCTCTTTGAGGTCACTTTGAGAAACACATTCTTGAAGTCTAATTTTTCCATGGGTTTGACACGAGGTAATTGGTGACTAATCCCATTTTCAAAAGGAAATCCCCAAGAATTAAAGAGTTACTCTTCCAAGTTATCGTTTCTCATCATTCTGGTTTTGTTTAGAATTGAGTGAGGATATGAAGTAGAATTTTAGACAGTTTTCAACGCTTCATATTTGTTCTTTAATAAATACACTCAACGTACTCGAGTGTGACCATTGATTAATATATCAAACTATTTGGTATGGGATATGTTATTAACTCTAGAGGGTCCTCAAATATCACTATGTATCAAAGAAAAAGGTGTAGAAATGTCATATGTTTGGAAGGGATAATGTGCATAGCCTAACTCAAAATCTTCGCATTGGTATAACAAGTATTTCTATTAATAAACAAAGAAGGAAAAAGAGTCTTTCAATATGGAAAGCTATGGTGACCTAACTTCGATGCCATAACATAATCTATTTGACAATCAACCAAGAAGAAGATAAATCAACTACATGAGTTTATCCCTATAACTTAATAGCCACATCACAATAATATAATTTGTTTACTTCCTTAGCATTGTCAAATCTTCTTTCCCAATTTCAAAAGCTAAAATTCACAATAATAGGAGGAAAATTTAGCTATACAATTGTTGCATTTGGTAAACTTTCTAATTGAAAATAAGTTATGTGACAAATTACCGATATGTAGAATGAAATGAAGTGTAGCATATGGTGAAATAGAAATTGAACCTTTGTCTGCAATCGAGGACAAAAGAACCATTAGAAGTTCCATTTGTTCCTTCATGAAGGAGGAAAAGGAAGAGCCATGCAAATGTTATCCCTTGTTACCTAACAAGCATGGCTACAAGACCTCTCAAGTGGAATGGTATTCTTTAAGTGTGTCGGTTTCCCGTGCAATTTCTAGTAAAGATCTCAAGTATGTCTCAACTTAGTGCAATAGCCACACCAAAGTTAACCCCTTTCGTCATTTTGCACTCTCAGCTTTGTGCTCGAGTTAACGCATGTTCTTTTATTAGCTGAGAGAGGGTTGAAGAAATGGTTGTACACTCCTCTTGTCCTTTTACTTTTATAGGCAACGGCTATCTTTTTGGAATATATAACAAAATACCTCATGGACAAATAGAATCGGCTCATTAGCTAGAACTCGACCTTGGGATTTGTCGCAAAAAATATTTAATCCTAGCCATAAATTTGAACACTCAGTCCTTTTTTGTGTAACCCTTTTTTTTTTAGCACTGTCACATGCACATTCCCATTAGAGGTCATATTATTGATCAAATTTCCACCAGAATCCTTTAAGAACGCTATGGTACTTCATCACCCCTTGATCCATGGTTTAGTTTCTCAAACCTTGGTTTTGATCTCATAGATACGTGCGGAATTTCCTAAGTCGGAATAGTTTTCATGAAACCAACCCATATTCCTTTAGCTATTGGAAGAAAATGGTGTGTTTACCCTACTTTGGGCTCCATTTAATAATTAGCCAAGACATCACCACCGAGTTGTTGGCATCCCATGTCTCACACTCCAATGTATTTCAAGAGGTTAATTGGCAATATTGCCTAATTTTCCTTTTCCTCGAAGGAACAACTTCATAAATTGAGACCATTATAGATAATTCTGGCCATTTAGCTTTTGAGAGTTGTAATTTAGAAGGTTGGATTTTCATTTAATGATTGGATAGGATGCTTGATGCTTGCCTAACACAGCCATTGCTGCCATTCCCAATGAATGGCGATGTTGAATCATGGGGTGGAATAGGTAAGTAATCGGCGGGCTATGTTTCGTATCACTCATGCCTGATGTGTTATTTTCTTAAACATAAGATCAGTTTTATTCTGATACCATGCAGTAGTTAAATGAGAGAATCAAAAACTATATTTCATTGTTTACAATTGTGGAGTGCATCCCTTGTAATACAAACAAGAGATACATTTAGAATAGAACATTAACCTCACAACCTAGCAAAGGCATTTTAACTTAATAGACCTTTCATCAAATTACAACAAATTTAAACAGTGTTTAAAAAGGCGAAATGGATACTAAGGAGTTTTTCCTTCGTTTTTCCTTTCGTGAGGTGAGGCATAAGCCTCACAACAAACCAAAAAATTAACTAAAAAATTATAAAATAATACAAAAATAAAACATAAACAATCTTGAAAATTCTCCATAGAATTAAAACATTGCCGGAGTTTCTGACGTTGCTGGAATTTCTGCGAGGCTACAAATCAATATCGGAGTAAAGAGAAGAAGAATTTGAGAAATAAAAAAAAATTAAAACCAGAAATAAGATGAATTGCAGAAATTAAAATAAAATAAAAACAAAAGTTACTTGCTAGAAAATTAATTATTAAGAACAACCAAAAAATGCTCAAAATCAGAAATGCAAAACTCACCCAAATGCTATGGACCCATCCATGGTTGTAGTTTGAAGGTTCCCAGATACTTGATCAAGTCTGATGTAATCTCTGACAAAGAAACCCTCAATTGTGCTCCCGTCTCCATAACTGACACTATAGTTACATGTCCTTCCACCTCTGCAATTTGAATTTGGAACATGGATCGCTGCAGAAGCAGCAGAACAGAACTCCTGATCACAAGTGACTTCTTTTCCAGTGGAGGAAGCCATTCTATTGTACTTCTTCAAGGGTAGCTGTTGAATGAAAACAACCATAAACTTGTCATTCCAGTTCCAGGGTGAAAAGCACTTGATTATGTTGGAAGGTATAGAGTAAAAGCAATTAAGACAAAACTATGTAGAGTAAGAGAGAATTTGTATAAACTGAAAGACCCTCTTTATAGGTTACGAACAACCAAACAAGAAAGTTATAACTACCTACCGTAATCTGCCTGGTGGATACCTACCATAATTTGTGCTATAAAGACTTACAATAATCTGTCCTATACAAAAAAGAAAAAGGAAAGGATAAAAAACGAATCTTTCTAGAATCTGAAGATGTTCTACACTAGTTGTACTCAAAAGAAAGCTAGTGAACAAGGAAAGTCAATTCTTCCAGCGGATTAATCATGTAAATCAGATGGGGAAAGCATTTAAGCAAACGCTTTTAAGATTCTATGTTCAACTGCTGGCATCTTAATCTTTAAGATAGAAGGTCAAGAAAAAATGACAAGCGATAAGAAGAGACATACTTTAAGGTGACTTTTCTCAGGACACATATTACAGTCTTCACAATTCACCCATAGAACGTCACTTCCTGTATCAACATGGACGTGATAGTAATTCAGAGGAGTTCCGATTGCCAATTTTGTGTAATAGAGCCTGCACCAATTTATCATACAACCAATTGAGATCCATGACAAAAAACATGCATACATGCAGTTTTTCCTTGTTCAAAAAACTTAGTAAATTTGGTTCAAAGCAGCATATGCAACTTAAAAGCCTCATTTGTCCTCGAAGATTTACAGAAAATATGCATGCATGAACATATGACTTCTTTGTAAAGACAAACAAACATCCCAATGCATAACAAACACGTGCACATTGCATTAATTGTGAAACCACAAAGCTGAAAGTGTCGTGTCTGGCTAACTAAAGAAAGTCACAAATTAGAGTTTTCGCTAAAAAAGTTTACCCATTATGTTACTTTACCAAATCCGCCATGGGGGTACATAAATGCAATCAGCATTCCAAAACACAGATGACATAGAGTTTATGCCCTAAAGTCCTTGTCAAGAGTATTTTTGGCTAAACTTGAAAAACAAAGTTAAGTTACTTTTAAGTACTTTATAACACCCAATATGTTTGGATAAAATTCTTACTTTTAAAAGTAACTTTTTTTAAATCAACCCTTACCTTACTCTCAAAATAACTTACTTATTTTTAACTTTAACTATAAAAAATTATTTATTTTAAAACTTACTTATATACTTAGTACCTATTTGGTTTTGCTAAAAATCAACTTTTTAGTAGATTTTGATAAAAATTGATTAAATGTGTGGTGTATGATTAAAATTAATTTTTGACTTTGATTAAAAAATTTATCAACTTTTTAAGCAAAACCAAAAAAATGCTTATTAACTGTTTAAGCTTAACCAAATATGCTCTCCCCAAAAACACCCACCAAAAATCCAACAATGATCAAATTATAATTTTGGGTTGCCTACTAAAGTTCTTAGATCAGCAATCCTTTTACCCCTTTCTTAGAGTTTCTTTAGAACAATGGAATTGATCAGTGACAAAGTCTTCTGTGTGCAGAAAAGATTGAAATGGCAAAGAGACATAAAAAACTGAAATTTTCATTTCTTTTATAATTTTCATCCATGAGGGAGCATAGAGGAATTCCATGCATGTATATGCACATTGATAAAGACTTAACCATAAACAAAATTCATAAACAAAAAATATATCAACCAAACACCAAAGGAAGAGTTCTTTATTCAGCCTACAGCACAAACAAACAAACAAAAATATGAACTAAATTGGATCAAAAATTCAAGCCAATCCCAATAACTAATCAAATAAATTAGTTTAAGCCTGCATTTGGTAGCCTAAAATTGGGATTCAATTTAGGAATGATTCCAGTCAAAGTTGAATTAATTATTAGAATTCTAGCAGCCAAACATAAAGTAAGCAATTTACTTCAACTAGCAATTACATTATAGAACAAACACAAATCCCAGAAAAGATAAAATTCTGAGTGTATGACCGAGAACACTTAGTCGCGCAATACATACGCAGTCCCAGTAGGCCTCCCATTGCCGCCTAACTGAAAATCCACCGCCGCCAGCATTCTAAAATGACGGCTTGAATCATGGGAATGTAGTGCACTCAATGCTGCCCTCCCCTGCCCGAGGCCTCCATATTTATGCTGAACTTTAAACAACACATTACCCTTCACCACATATATCAACTCAATCAACAACATCATCAAAACCAAAACCCTCCTGATATCCATAGCCACCGCCAAAAATATTCAAGAAACAAATGCCAGAATATAAATTATAAACAACAAGAAACGCAACTTATAGAAGAAATCCCTAAAATCCAGAATTAGTCCAAAGTTTGTCGTAGTAGTAAATGTGGGTTTGTCTTTATTCAGCGGGTGGTTGCTGAAGAGAATGTGAATTTGAATTCTTTTGAAGGGTAGCATCGGAAGGGTGGTGAAGAAAGAGACAAGGAAGGGAGGAGACAGGCAGCAGGGATGAGCTGAAAACGTGAGAGAAAGAGAAAAAGAGAGAAGCTGACGGAAAAGAGATAAAGCGGTGGTTGAATTTGGCAACTCATTTTGTTTGAAAGCAAGTTTTGAAAACTTTTCTTTGCTAAATTCCAATGGTTTCTGTGTACAATCTCTCTCTTACTCCTCCTCTCCGGTGTTGTGTCGGAGAGGGTGACGCAAGGGGGGGAATGGCTATGGCTCGGTGATATATATTCATTTACTGTATTTGCCATTGCCGAGTCTGGAGCAATGTAAATTATGAGTAAGGGACAATTGCACCATTTTGTCCTTGTTAGTGTTGTGGTTATAAAGAGCTCTTAAAGAGATAGTTATTTGAAAAATTTATTTGTTTTGATATTCGATCGAAAATAATTTATTTAACAAAAATATTGATCAAATAAACTAATTTATAATTATTACCAAATAAACTATTTTGATCAAATAAACTAGTTTATAATCTCTACATTTCCTCTAAATTGAATCTAATCGCATGATGTATGTTGCTCGTTGATATTTGAACTCTTTTATTCAAGAATTTTTTTTTTATGGACGATAATAACGATATGATTTATAGTGGTTATACTTTTAAGAGTGTAATAGTAATTAGAATTTAGAGCAATAAAAAGATTATTTGAGAAAAAAATTGAGAAGGAGATTTAAGATGTGACACAAGTATTTTTTTTATTTTTAGTGATGGAGAAAAATTTTTACAATCGTGATTAACCTTTCAATCCTTTAGGATTAATTTCAGCAATCGTCATTGAAGATTTTTAAAAAAATTAAAGTATTCGTTGTAGTGATTTTTTTACAATAATTGTCATATAAGTTTTAATTGAAAATATTAACTTAAAATCCTATACGTCACTATTAAATTCAAAACTAGACACAAACGGCGTTAACTAGTAAAACAAATAAGACAAAACGTCTCACCTTCAAAAGTTTGCCAACAACAATGTAAAATTTCATCATCTAGTTGCTTATTTTAAAAAAAAATGGAGAAATGTATTTGGCAATTACAATTTTTGTTGTAATTAATATATACTTTGTGTGAACTGACGTATTAGTTAATATTCTTTTTGTCTAGGTTAAAATTTAACATTAATAAGTAGAATTTTAAATTAATGTTTCTAGTCGAGTGACAAATAACCAAATTACTTCAATTACTTATCTATTAGAAAATCATTTCAATGTGTGATATTAAATTGGAGATTGACATTTTTGGCCTCCTTCTGTCTTTTTTCTAATGATAAATAAGATTTAGCTTTAATAAGTGCAAATTTCTCATATTTACAATTAATATGACAAAAATATATGTTTGAATTTTTATTTTTTTATTTTAGAGTAAATTTTGTATTGATTCTAAAATTTCAATATTCAACTAGTTAAGTTTTTGTTTAAGTTGCTAGCGTTGAATGCATTAATTTCAAAGAACTTTTTTAAGTATTAGTTCCTCTCTTCAAAAAATTCTGAGTCCGCCCTCACAAACCAAATTTCATATTGTGTAATTGTATGTTAAAAGAGGTTTTTGAGCATGTAGTGACTTAATTTTAATCACATATAACAAGTAACAAGATGTGTCACATCCTATTTTCGAAGTTTTCAATTATACTCGTGTTAAACTCATTTTATAGTGTTATTGTATTTTTGTTTAAGCATATTTTGTTCATATTATTTTCTTGATAATTAATGCATTTTAATATTAGATTAAGTATATTGGTGTTAAAATCGTTTGTTTTCAATTTTGATTTTGTTACAAAATCAACAATTAATTTTAACCACATATTTATGGTCTCACAACTTTTCAACTATACAATTCAACAACTTTTATCAACTTTTACCAAAAAATTTGATTTTAATCAAAATCAAACAAACCTTATAGAGTTATAGGACGATGTTCTCTCTCTGCTTAGGAGGCGGATAAAATGTACCCACCCGCCGATGTGTCAGTAGGTGGATTGTTCAATTTGGGTTATTCAATTAATTTACTTGACAGCCCACCTGTTGACACATCGCGGTGGTCATTTTTATATCTTGCCTCAAAGAACACGAAAACACTGTCCTAGGATTATATGCATGTAGTGGTCAAAACACACCAATATATGGATTTGATCTCTTCCACTTAGCAAGATAATTATTTTATCCACTAGACACTTGTCCGGTGGATATTAGAAGAGCAAAAATTATTTGACATTAAAGTCAAACATTGTACTAATGCCTACTGAATAAGTATCCAGTAGACAAAATAATCCGCCCCTCCCCCCAACTAAAAGGAGGAGAACAACCATGTATCTTAGGGTATATATGTAGTGGTTAAAAAATTCTTTATGAACCACAAAAATTTTTGGGAAAAATTGGACCTTTAACCTTTGTTCTTAGTGTATAAATAGTTTCTAATATTTATTTTTTGACACATCAGTCCCTAAAATATGTGTTTTTGTGAAGCAATTGGTCATTATTTGATTACAAATATAAAAATACTCTTAGCTTTAATTATAAAAAAAAATTGCAATTGAATTTATAACCTTTATAAAATGTGCAATTAGGTCCGACATATTTATTAAATAATATATAATTTAGCATATTAAATATATCACTATAGTCGTGTCAATTAAAATTTTCAAAAAATAAAAACGTAAAATTATTGAGCTTTAGGTATATGTAATTACTATGTGATGTGAAAAACTTGAATAAAAATTAAGTTAAATAAATAACAAAATGACTTATATAATTTTATGATATTGAACTAATCTTATTATGTTTTTTTAACATAAAAATAATAATAAAAATAATAACAAAAATTAATTTACACATTATGTGTTCTTTATTTTTAAACGATAAATTAAAATATAAATAATACAATTTGAGCTATATTATTTGTAGTTAATAAACGTATAGCTCAATTAAATAAAAATATTTGAGTATCAAGTTTGTGACAAAGTTATTTTTCTTTTATGTTGTTACAATAAAATTAAAGTTTAAATTTTAAATAATATGATTAGTTATTAATAAAAATAATAATATTAATTAACACGTTTGTTAATAATTATGAGTTTAAATTTTAGTTATTTTATAATAGTTCGTAAAATATACAAAATAATTTTGTAAATTATCAATTTATTAATTTTTTTTAATTTTTTATTAAAAAAAATATCGGACTCATTTGCACTTTTTGCAAATGATAAGAATTCAATTGAAAATTTCTTTAATTAAAAATAAAGGTATATTTTTTTTTTTCATCGAATAATAACTAATTGCACGCACCAAAATACATAGGTTGGAGACTTATGTGCCAAAAAAAAAAGGTTATAGACAATTTTCGCACTAAGAGCAAATGTTAGAGACCATTTGTGCCAATTTCTCTAAAGTTTTAATCTTAGACAAATGTTAGAGATCATTTACGTCAATTTTTCTAAAATTTTAATCTCATATAAGTAATAACATAACGTGTTATTGACTCTTTTAGAGGTCCTTAAGAATGTGATGTTCATATTTTTCATTTATAAGTAAAGAGTTTTAATATATATCAAGTATTGCCATATGTTATTTGAGGGTTTTGAACATATTTTGGCCTAATTTTTCTTTTGTACAAGTATATAATTTTAATATCGTATGACCACTAATAAAATGTGTTAATTGTTCTATTATTAATCACCGTTCTTTTTGGTTTTGTTTTTTGCAGGTATAGAATTCATTAATATCTTCTTATGTAATGACGACAAATGTGATCAGAACAATTAATATAACAATTTCAAGGTATCTGGAATCCTAGTCCCACAAAAACGTACATACAACATATACAACATGCTTATTGACACGATATATTTGGAATTGGAATTGCATCGAACAAGAACAAATATGACAATACATATATAAAGTGAAGCAAAAAAGAACCTCTAATGAAGATTAAAATGAATGACTCTCCATGTCACATTTAGAACTCAAAAAATGGGGAAAAGATTTTGCAAGCTTCATTCTGTGCATTAATACTTCACCGTTATCAAATACTAACAACTATGTTCCTCTTCTTGATTAACTCCCTATGTCACGTTTGCAATATTAAGATTCTACAAGGTCGAAAATGTTTCAACTACAATTATTTGAAAGACATTATTCAACCATCCCAGCTTGTCCCAGATTACCAATTGTTGATGACATTGCCTATGAAGTTTCTCAATATATACTGGACGATGACAAAATTATTAAAGAATTTGAAACTACCGTGATTTCGCATCCAACTACCAATGGAATTGCAAAAAATCAAAATTTCTACAATAAAGAGGTAATGACGAATATTATCTCAATATATGCCAAGCAAAACCACTGTCAATTTAAGGTGAGAAAAAAAAAACCAGACAATAAGTTATATGTCATAAAATGTGTGGATGCTAGTTGTCAATAGTCTTATAGGGCTTCAAAGGTCAAGAAATCGGACAACTTCAAAATAAGGTACATAAAGAATGAACATGTATGTGATATTAGAAGATCATCGCCAATCATCAAGTTTAGTGGTGGCAAGTCGCATCAAGTATATGAGTAGACGTTTGCAAAAACTATATACACTCCAGCTAACATAATACAAGACATGAGAAATGAATATCAGTTGTCAATGAGATGTGATAAAGCTTTGAAGGCCTGAGAACATGCCTATGTGGAGTTAGAGGTGATCTAGATGAATTATAAAGAAAACTTCTAACTTACTTGTACATGTTGGAAATAAAAAATCTATGAACAATTACAAAACTAGAGATTGATTCGAGCAATAGGTTCAAGTACGGTTTCGTGATTTTAGGAGCTCATTTGCAATGATGGAGGTATTGTAAACCTATAATTATAATTAACAGCATGTTTTTGAAGGGGTATTATGGTGATATGCTATTCACGACATTTACCACGACGCCAACAACAATATTTGTATACTTACTTCGAAGTTGGAGACTCGAAATCAATAATAAATTTGTAGGTGTCAACTTAAACGATGAAAACACGGTTGGCTAATCAACGAATAGCAAGATTTTATTTTATTATTTTAATTTGATTGCTCATCACTCTATTTTAATTTTTAGTTAAAGGTATTATTTTTTTAGTTTACAAAAACTAACTATCCATCTTACATGCTACACCAAATGATTATTTATGTGGACAACTATCTCGATTAGAACATCACGAGCATAACTCGTGTTTATAAAAAACAATATTTTTAAAAGAAAAAATAGTATATTTGGTCATCAATCTTTCAAAATTATAAGTGATATACCCATATTTTTTAAAAATAGTACTAGAGATTTGAGAAAAATAGGTATAGTAGGTCCTTTACAATGAAATTTTTATCTTCTTTAAATAAAAATAAAATAAAATACAAAAAAAAATAAAAAGATATAAAAAATAATTAAATGTAGTCCAAAAAAAGAAGAATAACAAAGAGGACATCTTCTTCATTCACCCCCAACTCCCCACCTTTCTTAAACCAATTGTCACCGCCACTACTACACTCACCACCACCAATAACTTCACCATCATTTTTGCCAAAAAAAAAAAAAAAAAAAGGAGGGAGGGGGAGAAATTCCCCACTTTCATACACCACTTGTGAAGTAAATCTATTAGAGAATACATTTTTTCAAGTATCGACTTTCATCTCGACACTAATTTCTTCTTCATAGCCTTAGAAGAATGTTGCAATTGATTCTTCTGATTTAGATAATCCCGAGTCTCATTCATCATGGTAGAAAACATACTTTCGGTTTCGTTACCAAATTCGAGAAGGGTTGTGAAGAAGGAGCTTGGGACAGATCGGTATTGTGTCAATCCAAAGCTCTGTTGCTACATCATCACCTCTAGCTGATTCTGGAAAAAATCTGAATCTATCATTTCTCTACTTTTCAAGAATTCTTCCTCATAAACATGTTTCACAATGTTATCATTGGAAAACAAACAACAACTAATACTACTCATGTCTCTTGGGATAGTTTCTAGACTAAACATAGTGATAAATTAAAACCCAAAAATCACTATAAATTCATAGATGAAGCTCAAGCAAAAAGCTACAGAAGAAATTTGTTTATAAAACAAGACGACGTGTGGAGTAGGTGGTGACTGGGGTGAAAGAATAAGAGGGACTCTTTGTTGTTCTTTTTTTCGTGTACATTTTTTTTTTAAAAAAATTCTTATTTTTTATTGTCTTTTTTTTCATTTATTTATAGGGAAATGCAATTTCATAGTAAATAACCCACCATGCTTATTTTCTCAAACGTTGGGATTTGTGGTGCTATTTTTAGAGACTAAATGTACATCTTTTTGAAATATTGAAGATCGAATATGCTATTTTTTAATTTTTTAAAAAAACTTAAAAAGATTGTCATGAAGAAATAATGACCAGATAATTGGATTGGAAAGGCGGTCGACAAAATTCAAACAGAGAATTAGGGGTGAAGGGAATTGAATAGATCACATCACATTGTAAGAAGAGTCATAAATTAGGGACTAACAGTGCAATTGGTTCACAGTAGCTCAGTACTAGTGAACAACTGTACAATTTCTCACTCCGTCCACGTAACCCAAATTCCTTTCATCAGCCCTACCACCTGACTTGTCTCGATCACCAAAACGCCGTCGTTTTAGCACTCGCATTTTCACCCATTATATCCACACTCTTTTGTTTCATCGCCGCCCCCGCCCTCCTCCTCCGCCGGATTCCCCAATCCGCCACGCCACCGTATATCGAAGCTATTACACACTCTCTCTATATATAGATATACCTTTTATCGGGCGTGTGGTGAGAGCAATGGCGACGTCGTTTGGAGCAACAACAGCAACACCATCCGCAGCCTCTGTGGTTGACAATGCCAGCAAACCCACCTCTTCTTTACCGCTCTACCATCGCCTTATCTTCCGTCGCTCTCACTCCAACGTGCCTAAGCTCCGTTTCTCCTCGCAGGTAAATAACCAGTCTCTCTTTTGAATTTTTGTTTATTTTTAGGAAAATTTTGTTTTTCTTTTTTTGAGTTTCATGCATGATTTTGTGATTTTTCGTGTTTTCGTTCAGTTGTCTGTGCTATTTTTATTTTCATTTGCTGTTATCTGTGATTTCGAGCTGGAAATATGGGATCCCAAATATCTCTGGAAAATGAATCAGTTAACAGATACTGTGAACATAGATGGTTTTATTAAGCCAATGCTTGATGAAATCTTCAAATATATCTATACAATTGTGCTTCTTTTAGTATAATGCAAATATAAATTCTTCAATTGGCATTACCAGTCACCGGAACTTGAAAGTTTAAGAATTATGTGATAACCTTACACGTCACTAGTGTCAGCAGTTTTTATTTAGTGACAAATAATATTTGAAGTATTACAGTTCAGAAGAAGTGGGTGTTCGGCTTTTGCTACTTTGTAAATAAGTGTCTTTTTATTGTTCAGTTTCTTCACCGTTAGGATGCCATATATTTACCCTCTAATTTGGGACTTGAGAAATACAACTAATAAGATTCAATGTAGATTGAATTGGTTTTTCCCATTTGCTTATTTGGGATGGAGTCCTAGCTCCAAGGAATGCAAAGAGAAACAGGTCAACTTTAAATCTACACATTGCCAGTCTTTCAATTCTTAATTTAAGCTCTTTGTTAGACAAAGTGCGGCCCTGGATACATTTAACTTAGGGAATGAACTCTATATATTTTAAGTTTCTACCATGATTTTACTTTATTTGACTTTCCTCATGCTTGACATCTAATCTGCATATTTACTTTTTTTTTCCTGGTTTCGAGCTGAGACTGAGCTATGGAATTGGGGGAACAAATTGAATTCCTTTTTCTATTTCATCGGTCATCCTTGTATTCTAGTGTTGATGCGTGTCTGTAAGTTGGTTTCCCTTTTGTAGGGCTTGCAGTCTACTCGAAACTGTTCTGTCATAGTGAGAGCTCAACTGGATGAGGTAAGGTTATCTCAATGATTTTTGTATGGTGAACTTCTTTTTATATTTCTTTCGTTCTTGGGAAATTTTTGGAGTCATCTGTTGCCTTCAAGGTTGGTCTGGATGGATCCTCAAAAGCTGAATTCACTTCTTCTGCCAAATCTGAGGTATCACCAACAGATGCCAAGGATGTAAAGTCGTCAGTTGAGCCTTCACATGCCCTTTTGGCCTCAGAAGAATCAATATCTGAGTTTATTACTCAAGTTGCTAGTCTTGTAAAGTATGTATGCTTGTTGCTATGATTAATTTGACTATCTCTTTCCATTTTTTCATGACAAAATGGGGTAACATGTTCTTCTGTTACAGGTTAGTTGATTCGAAGGATATTGTGGAACTTGAGTTAAAACAAAATGACTGTGAACTTTTAATACGTAAAAAGGAGGCCCTACCGCCACCACCTTCGGCACATATTACACCGGCACAGTCATACACTCCGCCTGCGGTACAGCCTCCAGTCCCAACACCTTCTTTCGTTCCGACTCCAGCACCTTCTCCTGCACCAACCCCATCACCTTCTCCACCTAAAACTCAAACATCCAAGTCATCTCATCCACCGCTCAAATCCCCCATGGCAGGGACATTCTACCGAAGCCCAGGACCTGGTGAACCGCCATTTGTGAAGGTAATTAGCATAAATGTGATGAATAACAGAAGCATGAATGTATATGTATTTTTCATTTTTTAACAAAAGGTGAAGACTACTTCTCTGTTGCATGTATTCATTTATTTTCTATCAAAGCTTAAATTTTTATAAACAAAGCAGCGCATTACATGGATCTGATAAGAGCATACAGATAAATTAGCGCAATGCATTTATTCCCCCCCCCGGGCCCCCAGCTCTCTCCTCTCTCCCATTTGTCTTACACAATACACTTTCGTGCAGGTTGGAGACAAAGTACAGAAGGGGCAGGTTGTGTGCATCGTCGAGGCCATGAAATTGATGAATGAAATAGAAGTATGTAGTAATTATTGTTTCGTCTATCTGCAGTTACTTCAAGATGCTAGCACTATGGTTTTAATTGTTGCTTTGCCGTTTCTTGTTCAATTAGTAATATCTAATAGAATTTATTACCTTTTATTTTTTGGTCCTTTTAGTTGTTTAGGGTTTAGAGTCTATTATTTTTTATTTTTTTTAATTGTTAATTTCGGTAAATACTTATGTAGTGAGATTTTAATTGTTCTTTTGTTTCTTATATCAAGAAAAAATGGCACAAAGATTTTTGGTGAGTGATGGATTGCTGAAACTTTTCAGTTTTTAAGAATGATATAACTATTTTTTATAGAAGTTGTTATTTGGATTTCCCGAAAACTAAATAAGGTCACTTATGGTGGATGGGTAGGTAGTACATTTTATTATGTATCATCCAAATTTTCTTCATGAACATTTAAATTGAAAGTTTAGCATATAATAATGTAACCCTTTTTCTTAAATTATATTTTAATCCCCCAAAAGTGTCCATCAGTGGGTCCTTAATGCATGCCTTGTGTGTCCTCCCCGTGTCTAAAATCAGAAATAAACAAAATCATTTGCTAGCATGTTCCGCTGTGTCTGACACCTGTCCAGAGTGCATTTATGTCCTACACATGATTGGCATGGATACTACAGACCAGAGAGAATGTCCATACTACCCGGTTTCAGTATTTGGTCAAGTTGTATCTGCAATCCATATGCGAACAGATTAGCAGTAAATCTATCAAAATATTGTTTTGGGAGACACAAATATGATCTTTTAGGCTAAATACATTCTTGGGCGTCCTATTATGGATGCCAGCTGTTAATATTGCACTACATAACTGCAATGCTATCTTTCTCCAATAACCAAATCTTTTTTGGATTAAATTGAACGATGTTGAATTTTTGGTTTAGAAAAGCTGCATTAAAATCTGGATCTCAACATTAACACATCTTGTGACAAAATTGAGCATAGGCATAATTTTGCCCTTATTTTCCTGGTTGTCCACAAAGTTTCTACACTATCGAGCTCCATTTCTTGCCTTGTTTTTGGAGAGAGAATATATTTCCACATTGTCATCATATAATTATAGCATCATTAATTGATTACGGGCTGATATTTGATTTGCTTATTTCATTATGTCCCATGTCCCTAATCATCTCTGTGTAGGTTGATCAGTCGGGAACAATAGTTGAGATTCTCGTAGAAGATGGCAAGCCTGTCAGTGTTGACACTGTGAGTTATCTGGACTAATCACTATCAATTTACAACATAAAATACTTCCTCTACTTTTTCCCTCCTGTTTATGGGTTTCCTTGCTCTATTTTTTGCCGTCCACAGCCTCTCTTTGCAATTGAACCATAGAGCGGAGGAAGTTAAAGAGGTATTAAGGAGTAGGAAAGTGTCTTTCAATGATTGTGAGATGCGGCATTATGTCATGTGCAAGTACTATTTGTTTTGCATGGAAGAGACTACACTTAGAAATGGAATTGAATTACCCTCTGATAAATTACAATCATTGTCAAAGCTAGATTTTGCCTGCTGAAAACTAGTGTTATTTATGATTTTGAGAACAGTCTCTTTAGGTTAACGTTATTCCTTGTGCGAGGATTTAGTCTTTGTAGGACAAAGTTCTACTAGAGTGTGTAACTGAAAGTTGTGTTCCGAAATCTTAATTTCTTGTGCATAACTGGTGTTTTGATCTTTCGGTTTCTTAATGGAACTAGATTGCTCGACTGAACGAAAATAGAATATGTAATGGATTTCATATTTTGATGCATTGCATTTAGGTTTAAAACTGATATGGTATTATAGTTGTTTGGATTTCTCAAAACATTAAGAAGCAAAACTGGCAAGATAAACAGGGGATTGGTGTGAGAGCAGTTGGCAGATTGAAGAAGAATTCAAATCATGTCACATTTTTTAGTGTTCTGTAACCAACATATTCTGCAGCATTTATTGCCCATAAATATCTTGACATGTTATGTTATAGAATACTGGAGAGTTGTTAAACAACAAAATAAAAATGGTTAAATCTTGTTATTGTCAAATATAGTGAAGCATGTCTTTCCGTGCTTCTTTATGCGCTAGAAAGAAATGCCTCTGTGATATATCCCTCGATTTACAACTCGCGCAGTCGAGGCGCCGAGCATAGGTGGGGGAGGCTCGTCTTTGAAACTTCCTCTTATTAGAAGAAATGCCCCTGTGATACTTTCACAGTTTTGGTGCTCGATTATATTTCAAAGTTGAGTTAATTTCACGAAGTTTGTAAGAAATTTCAAATTGATCTTTAAAATACTTGTTGTAATCTATTAGTCATTAAAGTTTAGGGTTAATTACACTCATACTTTTCATTTTTTCAGTTTTGTAACAATATAATTTTCATTCAATTTTATTTGCAGATATTGTCTCTATCTTTTCATTAATTCGTACATATTGTGTTAAATAATTTTTTTTGACAATTTTACTCTTGATTTAAATAAATTAAAAAAGAAAATAAAATTAAAAAATTGCATTTAAAGACCCAATCCTCCCTTTCCTTTGTGCAACCAAGGATGATGGGGACTTTAAATGCAATTTTTTCATTTTATTTTCTCTTTAATTTATTTAAGTCATGGGTAAAATTGTCAAAAAAATCATTTAAGGACTATCTGTGTAAATAAATGAAAAGATGAGAACAATATCTGTGAATAAAATTGAATAAAGATAATATTGTTATAAAGTTGAAAGAACGAGTACTGTAACTTTTAAGTTTATTATGGATTCACAAATGGTCACTCAACTAGAAAAATTAAAGTGAAATTTGACGTATCGTGGAAAAGAATCCAATTATTAGCTTCCGTCCATAAAGTCTTTGTGAAGTACCGTGTCCACA
Organism: Forsythia suspensa; assembly: GCA_023638005.1. NCBI lineage: Eukaryota > Viridiplantae > Streptophyta > Magnoliopsida > Lamiales > Oleaceae > Forsythia > Forsythia suspensa. The sequence goes on from CM042667.1 coordinate 1,201,485, forward strand.
ATGACATCTTGACACCGTAAATGCCTCTTCATCTTCAACATTTCGCATTTGGAACCCTAATTTGAAGATTGGGTGAAATCAATTTTTGGGGATGACATGAGTAAAATAAATGGATCAAAAAATTGAAACGCCAATTTGCTCTATTTCCAATTATTTATGCACACGTGGCAAGAAAATATCGTGCCCGTTGAATTTTAAGCTAATTTTTCTAATCGAGTGATTAGTAATAACTCTTTTCAAGCTAGTTTTTTATCCGAGTGACTAATAAGTAATGTTTTTAAAAGACTAAGCTTCGCCTAGTTTGGTCTTCATGCTTCACCCTTGCTCTGTCTTGATTTAATCTTATCACGCTCTTATCTAAGTTTTGTCTAAGCTCGAAAAATTTAAAATTCGATCTCCACACCTGAAAAATATTTTACACTTTTAAAACATTGCTAATTGCTTTACTTTTCATATCACCTCTACAAAAATAGAAAATGCCACATAATCAAAAAACAAAAAGAATCAAAATTTAAAAAGCAGCACACAACTACAAAGATTGTTTTCCTCTCTGACGAAATGAAAGATTATTGCATTACATCAAATGATATATGATTGATTGATCATTCTAATTGCCGGCCGGCAGCCTCGGCAACAAAGGGCAAGTAAGGAGTCTTCCCAAGAACACTACTCACTACCCCATAAACAAAACAGGCCACCACAAATGCAAAAATCCCGGAATGTGCCCACGCCGTTATCTTCAGCCCGATGCCGCTTCGACCCGGAGAAATTATCCGCTGTACAAGCATGGGCACCACCAGCAGCACGTCGAGAACCAGCGCCTGGAGTGCGTTGAACCGCGCGTAGCGGCTGAGAGAAGGGTTTCGGACGATGCCCAGATAAAGGGCGAAGAAGGAGACGAAGCTGGCGTAGGGGATGGAGTGGTAAAAAGAGAGGAGAGGGAGGAGGGGCTGGATGGGTAGTGAGAGGGAAGGGTATTTGGTGAAGAGGAAGCGGCCGTATTGGAGGCCGTTGAAGAAGGGGAGGAAGTAGGATGCGGCGGAGATTAGGCGGTCGGTTGCTGGGGTTGGGGTGTAGGAGCAGGTTGTTCTTGTGGTGGTAATGGATTTTTGAGGAGGTGCTCGGAGGATTGGGAAGGTGTGTTTGAGAGGATGCGGAAGGAGGAGGGCGAATTTTAGGTTGCGGGGTGGCGGAGAGAGGCGGAGAAGAGGGAGTGAGGCCATATTCTTGAGCGGCGGCCGATGGGGAATGCAGGGGTGGGCTTGGACTCTTTGTATTGACACTGCACTCACTGAGTAAAGAATAAAAGGAAAGGGTAAAAAACGCCAAAGGTCACCCAACTTTGAGTGAAGTTTTAGTTTAGTCACTCAAATATTTTTTATTCTAAATGCATCATTGAAGTTTACATTTTATTTCAGTTTGGTTACCAATAACGATTCTGTCAAATTATGTGTGAATGGCATGGACGTGTGGGACTCGTTAGTTATCCATTTGCAAAAAAATTGTGTATTTCAACTTATAAATAACTTATTTATATGAGACTATTGTGTTAAAAATCACATTTCAAATAGCACGAATTTTTATATTGAAAGCACAAATTTGCAGTGAATATATCAACATTACAAGGAGTCCACAAGAGAGAGTCTATGTGTGACACGTTAAATCTTGCAACTCAAACGTTATTGGAGACCAAGCTGGAAAAAAAATTAGAACAATGATGCATTTGTAACAAAAAAAAGTTGTGTGACTAAAATAAAATTTTAATTATGACATCCCTTCTCTCCAACTTCACACCTCGGAACACACCGTATTTATAGAGATAAACATGCTTGCACATCTTCTTACCTCAAATAAAATGATTCAAAAGAGGAAAAGTTTTTTTTTTTTTTTTTTTAAAAGAAACAGTGGAGATGGGGTAAGACTAATAGTAATATTTCAGAAGATTATAGTACGTAACTACGAACCACGGTGTCAAGAATTCGAATATCTCCTCTGGTCCAAAAGGGAAGTACCTTTTCCTCTCCTCACCCACAATCGGCCCAAAAAGGAAGTACTTTTTCCTCTGGATTAAGAAAATCATGTTCAGGATAAGTGAAACTTTATTCACAGTTACGAGAATGCAAATACAAATACAAAAACCAAATCTGTACAAAAAAAGCTAAGAAAATTGGCTCCAAATGCACTCCTTAAAGTTAAGTTTACACAAATAAAGTGGTTTTGTGATTTCTGTTTCTTGTTTACAATGTCATGTAATTAATATATAATGTACAAAACTCGTAATGACAATATAACACTGCCTGCATAAAATCATTTCCCTTCTTCAGTTCCTTAACTCAATCCCACCTATCTCATAGTACAGAAGTCTTTTGGTGCAGAAACCAGATCTTGATAGTCAGCTCCACAATCGAAGATGCTCGATAAAAGATAGAAATTAATTTATAAAAATCAACCGCTGTTTCTAGAATTCCTTGGCTTTTTGTCTCAATTCATTCAGCTCTTTTTCAATTTCAGGATCTTGGAACTTCAATGCGCTGCCAATAGTTCTCCCCTGTGGAAGCTCTCCCTTCTGCTCGGTCAACAAAAAGGTTTATCATTCGTTAACATAGTATGATTACAAGGCAATAAACCCACACCAATTTTTTTTATTAAAACTCATTTTGCAGAAATTAGAATAAGATGATAATTGCACGGGAAAGTTTTTGCTGGCAAACGGAGCAATAAAACATGAACCTTACTTATTTCAAACTCAATAAAAAAATATTTACTTAAAAACTCAAATAAATTAACTTTTTAAGCTTAGCCAAACATGCTTATCATGAAAAGTTATGGAAAAATAACATTAAGTACCTTTGTGCTTCCAGATAATTCTTTCTTCAGGCTGGCAAGGTCATCGTCGACCGAAGAACACTCTAGCAATGCAAACTGTGATGACAATGTAAATATGTAATCAAGTTAAAATTGACAGTTGATTGAGAAAATATACATCATAAGAGCCATGGTCATCTTCAACTGAAAATCATCGGTAGCACATAGTTTATACTTTATGCACTGACAAGAAACTTTCAAATGTTGATCACCGTTCAATTTGCCTTTAAGAAAAAGCATGTTTTCAGACTAATTACTAGCAATGACACCAAATATTAAAAGATAAACAATTATAGTCATTGACGGGATTCTTTTCACAATTCATATGTTATGCAAAACACCGATCTAATTATAGTAGAGAAAAGGTAAAAATGAAAAGATGTAAAGAAGTGACTAAGGAGGGTGTCCTCAACTCAGATTTGAATGGATTTGAAAAATTCACATAAATTTAGGTGTCCCCAACTCAGATTTTAATAGATTTCATTGAAATTTAGATGTCTCCAACTCGGATTTAAATAGATTCTTTAGAAATCTAGATGTCCCCAATAACTACTGAATTTCTAAAGATTTCATTAATTGATGAATTTTGACATATTTCAATAGATTTGGAACTATAATTATAACTACTAAAAATTTTAACAATTCTTGTTCCAAACCTCAAAATTTCAATTGATTTCTCTCTCTCTCTCTCTCTCTCTATTCACATACGATTTTGTTGAAACTCTTTTGTATCAATTGACTTTTTTTTTTTTTATCTCACAAACCTCTCACATTTTACATAAAATTTTATTGTAACTCTTTTGTACAAATTTGTAATTATTCACGTCTTTATTCCGTTTTTCTCAAAACGCTGCCCATATTTCCAACTTCATGAATTTTTTGTTTAAAATGACAAAGTTAGAAGTTTCTTTTAACGTACGATAATGTTATGGATTTTATTTTTTAATCACAATACTATTTTTTTAGTGATCTAGTCGGACATTATACTATTTTCTAGCTTTTTAAAAAAAAAAAATAATCCGTTTATGTACAATGAGTGGTTATAGTTAAAAAAAATCACAAATACGAACTCCATTAACCTCTATAATTTAGAAATCTTTAAAAGTTAAAACGTCTCGATACTCATTTTTAATATTTAAAATGTAAATTATATGTATCAATATATCATGAATTAGTTGTCATTTTTTTATTTTTTATTTTGCTATTAGTCTAGTTTTTTAAAAAAGAAAATTTTGTGCTTTTATGGTGAGTTTACTTGTCAACATTAATTTTAGAGCAAGTTTATCGTCAAGACATAATTTGGTTTGAAAAAAAATAGACTTGAAATGTTATGATGAAATTTTAAAGTTTTTTCAAAATTTATAGTGACACAATTGAGGAGATAAAAATATAATTTTTAATAAAAAGACCACAAATTCAATAAAATTCATGAGAATCTATTAAAATCTATAATATAGAAATCTATTAAAATCTTATCAAATCTGTCAAATTCTATTAAATTCCATGAAATTTATAAGAATTTATAAATATTAAGAAATTTATTAAAATCTGAGTTGAGGACACCCCTTTAAAAGAGCTAAACTTCTGGTTTACTTGTCCGTCAATTTGCAGAGTACAAAACATGCAATTTTTTCAACATATATCGCATGAAAACTATAAAAGAAAGAGAACAAAACCTAAAAATAAATTAATAGACAATCAAGGAAAAAATAAAAATAAATGGAACTTGACAGAATTAAATCATTAATGATCAATTAGCATTGCTACCTTTCCTTCAAGTTCATCACTGGTTAGCTGATTTAGCGCATCTGCCTGAGACTCCATGGCCATAACTGTCGGGAAGGAATATGACAATTCTGTCAGCCATTTCTTCATTCTATGCAGATTGGGTTACATTAATTCTCATTTGATACATAAGCTATCATGAATAACGGTTTGATAATCAGATGAAAATTTAATTTTATTACCAAGAAAAATTGAAGAGTTCTAGTAAAACAGATCCAATGTAATTCACTAAATCAACTGAAGAACTGGTTTACATAACGTGTGTAATAATCACCAGCCAGCAGTGACAAAGCGAGAAGTGTAAAGGAATGTTCAACCAAAAATATCTACGGGACATGGGGCTATTGGTCTTTGAATATAGCTCGTTGAAACAATATTTCCTCCAGCCAATGTTCTCGCGCTCTTCATATTTATGCAATGGCTGAATTCAACTACTTGTGCATTTTTAGTTGAACTAGGAGCATGTTTGGATGTGTCTAAAAAAAAAGTAGAAGTACTTAAAAGTGTAGCCAAACATATGTCTAACCTTAAACGTTACTTTTAAAAAACTATTTTTTCCCAAACACATGTTCGCCAAAAAACAGTAAAAGTAACTTTTAGTTCAAAAACCTAGTTTACTAAAGTAGTCTTTACTTACATTTGAAAAAGAACATTTTCTCTTTATTAGGCTTGCGAACATGCTCTAACTCCTAACGTAAATTGACGATATCTCAAGCTTGGCTTGATCTACCAAGAAAATAGACATTTTATGGAACTTCAGAAGAGCACAACACAGATTTCAGCTAAGTGAGCTCAAATTGGTTCACTTTATATTCCACATACAGTGCTCCCAACAGCTCAAGGCCTGTTCCAATGGATATAGTGTGGCATCACTCTATAATAGCTTTCTAACTAAAATTAATCCAAATTCAAGACCACAAACATAGCAGTTTTCTTGAATACGTCCTGGTCAAAGATTTGCATTTCATCTTGAAATCTAAGAAAAATATGGGAAATAAGAATGCAATGAGTACACAATATCTGGAATAATAAGATTCATTAAATTGGTGATGAGGAATTTTTCAAAATAGCCATCTTCTAATGCCAAAGTGCAAATATCTCTTTTAATTTTTATTTATTTAAAAGGCCTTATTTTTCCCTCTAATTGTTTTCATTACCACAGCGCTCAATAACTTCTGGTTTCTGTCATAACCCTCAAAAGCCTCCGTTTTAGGCTCTAATGGAGTCTTCTGCTTCTTTTTACTCTTTCAAAAATTAAAACCGGAAGGTGAAAATGGAGCCCAGCTCCCATGGATCAGGCTCCCACTTGGGTACCACAACAGGGGATCTGTGCTTCATAGTCTTCTTGGCTCGGGGAAATTTCTTAGTATATTCATATATATACAAACACAGATATAGCCTACTTATATGGCGTGTTTGAAGACTTCTGAGAGGGAGAGGAAGAGGAAGGCAAGGAGAAGGGTCTTCCAGAAATAATAAAAAGTTTTGGTCACTGAAAAGAGTTAATAACTTTGGCCATATTTCATTCTCTCTCTCCTACACCATCCTATATGACCACAAGTATCCCATCCACATGGATGTCCGACCACATACTCATAGTAGACATAAAAATCACCACCACCAAAAAAAGAAAAGCACTGGAATGTATAGCCAAGGGTACAACCATTCATGTAAGGGCAAAGCAAAAATGCCACAAAATACAAGAAAAAGAAACGAATGGAAGGGATCAGCTAACCTTTTTCCTCCATCTTTTCAAAAGCTGACAGAGCACTGCTTGTATTCACATTCCCCAACATCTCACTTACTTTGGTTGCCGTCCTAAAGAAGAATTGGCCAGTACAGCCAATTAGAAAGAATTGAGGAACAAACAAGTAATATGAGGGGGTGAAAACATACTTGGCAGACTGAGCACGTGCTTTAAGAGTATCTTTTTTAGACTTAGCTTCCTGAATTTTGCTTTCTAAAAGCTGTCAGACAAGCAAATAATTTCAGTGTTATTTGATCATCAACCATAGAAGAAAATGTAGATGAACTTGCAACAAAATTAGACAAGTAGAAGTTGCTATAATAGCTGCATTCATATAACCGCCAATATACAGTTTAATTGAACAAGAGTCGTAACCCACACAACAAAATCTTGTCTTAAATGCTAACTTGTAGAGAAAAGGAATCCATAACTGTTGCTCATTAAAAGAAAAATATACCCACGCACCCGTGTATTAGAGACAAGGTTATCAACAACACTCTTCTGCTGGTCAAGTTGAGTCTTCAAAGCATTTGCATTATCCTGTATATATGCAAAGACAAGGTGGATTGAGTGACATCACAGCTTGCTGATTCTCTACAAAGAAACTGCATTAAATTACAGAACCAGAATATAAGTGAAACTCTTGAACAGCAAAATGTGAAGACGTATGAGAGATACAGCATATGGATCCTCATAAACACCATGATCAATGCATATCCAGATTAAATAAGTCAAGAATAAAACAAAGGGGCCGCACCAACTTAAGTTGAAATTACAGATATCAACCAATTGGAGGTTATCTCACTCCACCAAAGAAGTTTTGGATAATTTTAAAATATTAATTTGATAATCGTGAGTTTTTTCGATACAATTTGGTACCAGCTCTCCACATAAAAAAAACACATTGCGAAAGGAAACCTCATAAAATTATTTTACAGGGAATCGAAGTTTTAGGAATGGCATCTCATCAATTAACTCAAGCCTGGATAAAGAAGGATATCCAATTAACTAGATTCAGTATCTGTTTTAAGGGAATCGAAGCTTTAGGAATGGCATCTCATCAAGATATAAGAATCTTCCATTAATAAAAAGAATCAACACTTTCCATTAAAACGTTTGAACTCCCCTAGCCAAAAGCATGACACCTTTGCAATAATTGCCATCATATATAACTGCCCATAAAGTGGCGCAAGATTCAAACCAAGCAAAATGAAGCACATTATGACAAATTATATTGCGCCAGCTACATTAACTTCTTCTTCTTTTCCTCCATTGAGATCCACTAAGGATCATTTCTCAACTAAATAGCAGGCTTGCCATGTTGAAAAGCCAACAGAACCCTTTTAGAATAGAATAATCAATACAACGTAATATAAACATGTTATATTGAATCGTTGAATATGTCTAAAAAGTAATAAATTTCCCACTTTTGGCATCAACTTAAATGATTCTATAATTATTAAAAAAGTCGTTAACATTTTCATTAGTAATCAGATAAATGTCTGAGTCACCAAAAAATATGTATATATCTTTTATACTAAGAGAAGTCCTTACAGCATAAGATTTTCTCCGTTTAAGAGCTTCACGAGCAAGATCCTCATCACCCTTTCCAAGAGCAAGTTGTGCTCTACGGTACCTATGATCAAACTGAATGATAAACCCACAGTTTCAAGGAAATGAAAGAGGTGAGGCGACTAATTCACCGGCATTTACCAATCTTCAGAAGCTTGTTGTGCAGTTTTATACTTGTTCTGCAACTGCTTCTGTGAAGCCAAAACCTACAGAAAAGATGAAAACGGAAACTTATCACTTGCCTTAAATGTTCCACCAATACTTAGCTTTCTGTGTAAACTTCTAAATGTATTATTTTCTCTCTTCAATAAAGAAACTAAACAGAAAGCATAATGTACGGTTAAGTACATGAAACAAAAAGATTTAAAGGAGTCACTCCACCCTAAAGGAAAAAGTAAGAGAGTGTTCAAAGGGTGACGTACTTGCGCTGTAGCTTGACGCATCTTGATCAAATCATCGTTCATTTCGAGCACAGTCTGATCCAAAATTTTCTCCGGATCTTCAAAGGAGCTTACTATAGCATTCGCGACGACTACTCTTAAAACAGATGAATAGAGTCAATAATATTTTAGTGGTTTAGGACCGAAGCCAATAATGCTCAACTGAATTGCAAGATATCCCAACCAACCTTGATAACTCTAGCAAATCGATCAAAGATGTTCATCTGAGCACCCCAATGATGACTGTTACATCTGGATCTACTTGAATGAGATAGCCGGATTCCTGCAAATTTTGGAGTTCCCACTGCGAAAGGAAAAACGGATTCTAAAACAAACATTGAATATAAATACACAGAAAGCAAAAATAAGTAACTATAGCAAGTTGTTAGCGTCCGTATAACAAAGATTGTGTCTAAAATAATTATAGCAATAACATTCCTCTAATTTGGAACTGGTATGAAATTGATCCAATCATGGAATTATGAATAGTCATTTATGATGTCCCTGGGATTGTAGCAAATCATCAACAAATCTTAGCTACTCATTGGATCCTTGAAGCAGCTTTCAAATGACGTATAAACTACAGGATAAGCTTAGAGAAATGTTCATTTGCTGAGATAGTGGATTATTTTATTTATTTTTTGTTTTAAAATAATTAAAATTTTATTAAAATTCGAAAATGAATTTTGGCGCCTAGGCAAACCTAAGCTTGTAATGCTTGATGCTTCACATCGCCGCTTCGCCACGCATTACGCATTTTAGAACCTAGATTTATTCCGGCACCAAATGTATAGTTGTGTAGAACGTGAGACTTGAGTGTTGCTTTTCACTAAAAATCTGAATCTGAAATAAATAAAACATCTTAGAGATGGGATTTTGAAATTTGATTCAATTGTTGCTTCCCAGTATCTTCAAGCATCATACCTCAGCCCCGTCCCCCACACTCTCATGCCTCCGCGGTTGCAATATTTTGTTTTCTTCCAGTCCAATTTCATTTGACCTACTAGATGGAAAATGCAAATCTTAAAAACTCACTAAAGAAGAACAAGTGGTACCTAACCTAATATCAAAATCAAAGACATTCTTACCCTTTCCTAATCTAATAAGATAAATGACATTATATATTCATGATGATATATTTGTTTGGCCAAAATCTAAAACTAAAAGTAGAATTGGAGCTTGCCCTATAGAAAGCATTTCTTGTAATCTATAAACTCAATATATTTACTAACAGATTCAAGATATTTAGCATGGATCAAAGTTCAGAGAAAAAAACAGAACCATCTTTCTTCGTTAACAACATAACCCACCTTGATCCTTCTATCTCTTCCTTACTTTCTCTCTCAAACTCAGCACAATCTTCAATTACCATTGGCAAAAAACTCAATCTCACTCTATCGTGTGCACAATCCACTTGGACCAGAGGAGATAAAATATGAGCAGTGTGATGAGATATCAGTGTCTGGTTCATTATCACTGATCGCAAAAATGTAGGGTGGTTATCGAACAAACAACATTTGAGCCTTGATGATTTAATAAAAGACGGGTTGCAATTGAATTTTGAATATTGATCTTTCCTCTGAATGGAAAGCCAGAGAGGGATTATCTTTTCTTCAATAGGACAATTAAAGAGAAGATAGCTGACATAATTACAAACCACCAAGATTGCCCTTAAGCTACTTCAGATTGGTAGTGTATAAGAATATACGAGTGTGGATATAGCCACTCCTCATTTCTCTCAGATGAAATATAAATAAAACCCAGCAAAAAAAATAAAAAAATTATTTCAGTATAGCAAACAATGAGCAACCATTGCCACCATGATAATAAACTCCTCAGTTTATTATGTGGACACTCCGCCCAAGCTCCTATTGCGCAGGATAGTAAGAAGCATGACTCATTCGAACATTTTGCCACAGTACTCCAAGAAAAAATAAGATGGTCTATCCTCCAGAATTGGATGAGAACAAGCTAGTAATTTAACAAAGTAGGAAACATGTCAAGCACACGTACATATTGTTGGGAATTTTTGTCAAAACTTGGAAGACATCTAGGTCGACTAAAATTGAACAATTTTTCAAATCTTGGACACTTTGGTAGTTGAAACTGGGAAGACATCTAGGTCGACTAAATTAAACAAGTTTTCAAATCTTGGACTCCTTGGCAATCGAAACTTGGAAGAAAATTAGGTCATATGTTAACTATAAATTGAAGTAGTTTATTCTCTTTTGTAGATGTGACTTGATGATTTTTTGAGAAAAAAATTGTAAGCCTAGCATCCTAATTGTTTTTCTTGTTCTCTTTGTGGATTGTACAAAGAGTAGAAATTGGTGAGTGCAGTAAAATTTAGAATATTATTTTTCTTAAGATATTTGGGAAATTTTGGTGGGTGAAATTTATATGATTGTAACAAATTTTTATATATTGAAAGTTTTGATAGTCCATAAATCTCTCTATTTTTTATATTTTTTGTCTCGTTATTTTTTTCTGAACAAGAATCTTGTGATTAATAAAGAAATTGGTCTTAATTCCCAACACTAGTATCAGAGCGTCAGGTTGTTCAAAATATTGGCACACAGAGAAGATATGTTTATCAAATATAACGTGGAGAAATTTGACAGAAAAATCAATTTTAGATTGTGACAAGTACAAATCAAGGATATTTTGATCCAATCTGGACTGCACAAGGCTTTGAAAGGAAAACTAACCCCTATTTCTGACAAAGATATTGAAAAATCCAATGTGAGCGATGAGGTTTGGGAAGATTTGAATTTGAAAGTTGCAAGTACGATACGTCTATGTTTAGTCAAAAATGTTATTGCAAGTATTCATGGAATATCTGCTGCAAATAAACTTAAGGAAAAACTTAAACAATTGTCTCAAACAAAGAGTCTTTCAAATCGGTTGTACTTGAAACAACAATTTCATTCTTTGCGAATGAATGTAGGTACAAAAATTTCAAACCACCTGAGTGTTTTCGAATTGGAGGCTATTGGAGTTAAATTTGATGACGAGGATAAAGCGTTAGGACTCATCTGATCTCTTCCATCTTCCTATGAACACATCAAACCAATTTTGATGTATGAAAAAAAACTGTAAGTTTTGAAAAAGTTACAAGTAAATTAATTTCTGAAAAAGAAGGTTGAGTGGTGGAAGTAATATTTCATCTAAAAACTCATTACTCGTTGCTGAAAAATAGAAGAAGAATAACTCCATGAAAAGAAAAGTATTTTGTTGGAATTGTGGACAACCTGGTCACGTGAGAAAAAATTGTCCAAAAAGTAGAGCAGGCTCGACTAACTGCTCGCCATCAAATACGGACAATATATCTCTCTTTATTGAAAACGATAATGTAGTTTGAGTAAATATTTACATCCTCGTAGAATGCGCTAGTTGCCATGATAGAGGATGTGTTACTACTAGAAGGTCCACATATTTGCACATGGGAATGGGCTTGATATTAATGTAAGGTGTGTGGTGGAATTGATGTCGATTGACTGATGAACTTTCAAATAAGTCAAGCAAGAGAATTGCACCATAATATTTTAGAAAATTTATTCGACATGAGCCGATGAAATTCTTAGAATTCGTTAATTCTAAGTGATTATACTTATATGGTGGAGTATGTTTATTCTCTGATTTTGAGAATTGAAATTGTCAAAGTTGATCCTTTTTTTTTAAGTATCGAGATGAAGAGATGCAAAAGAGATGATTAAGTTTGACTCGTTTTTCGTCGATGTGGAGATTGTTGAGATATTTTTTCAAAACTTGGTAGTCAAAATTTGAAAGATATCTAGGTCGACTAAAATTGAACAAGTTTTCGAATCTTGGACACCTTGGTAGTTGAAACTTGGAAGACATCTAGGTCGACTAAAATTATACAAATTTTCAAATCTTAGACTCATTGGCAATCGAAACTTAGGAAGAAAATTAGGTCATACGTTACCTATAAATTGACGTAGTTTATTCTCTTTTGTAGATGTGATTTGAGGATTTTTTGAAAGAAAAATTGAAAGTTGTTTTTCTTGTTCTCTTTGTGGGTTGTACAAAGAGTAGAAATTAGTGGGTGCGGTAAAGCTTAGAATATTATTTTTCTTAAGATACTTAGGAGATTTGGGTGGGTAAAATCTATATGATTGTAATAATTTTTCATGTAGCAAAAGTTTTGACACTCCACCAATCTCTCTATCATTTATATTTTCTCTCTTTATTTTTTTTTAAACAAAGATCTTGTAGGCAATAAAGGAATTGGTCTCAATTCCCAACACATATTAGACTACAAAAAGATTGGTTCAGCCCTACCTAGCTCGGGAAGACTATTTCCTCTGTAACTTAGGAAGCTTTAATGCCATGACACCAACAACCTTCAAACAGAACATAACTGTGGCATATTTGATTTATTTAACAACATTTGAGCTTTCAAAATACACTAAAACTTGGATCCTTAACTGGGGAAAAAAAATCAAAACCCAAAAAGAACTGAACTTTACCCAGTAGACAATTTAAGCAACAGGGACCCCCAGTTTGAAGGAAAACAATGTTCCTAAAGCACATTTCACAGCATCACTGCACAGTACCTTTTGTTCATACAGTTGTACCTTTAATCTTGCATTAAGAGTAAGATGTAAGATTGAGAGATGCAAATTTCACAACATCACTGCATAGTACCTTATGCTCATACAGTTGTGCCTATACTCTGGCATTATCAATTCCCCATTTTTTAATCATCAAGAAGTAAGATTGAGAGATGGCCATTATTGTAACATGGTGAAAAATAAAAAGATCTATATCTATTCCATAATTAACTACCAAAACAACTACTACGAGTACTTTCTGCTCATAAACTTGTACCTTTATTCCAGCATCATCAATTCCCTTCTTTTAATCATCAAGATGTAAGATTGACAGAAGCCCATTATCGTAACATGGCGAAAAATAAAAAGGTTCTATGTCTATTACATAATTAACCGCGAAGACAATTAAAACAACGCAAAAACCAGTAAGAAGCAGAATTACCTCCATTACCAAAGAAAGAAGGTCTGAAACTGAAAGGATTTGCCTTTACAATAATTACTCCTCGATTGCACGAGGAAGCAGGGGGAGTGACCGTAGAAGAAGCCATGCTTATCCCTGTAATCGGTGCTCTCACCGCCATTAATATCTTTTGTGCTTATTCAGGCTCCGCTGCGCCTATGGAGCAAGTCTTCAATTGATTTGAGAACAATTGAGAACAGGGTATGGAAGGGAAGGGATAAATTTACTAGTGTCAAACAACTAGTGTCAAAACATTCTGCCTTCTTAATCGAATTGCGGTGGCCGCTATATATTTTGTTTTTTCTTTTATTTTCTTTTATTTTTTTGTACCTTTACCACACTTTTTGCTCACAATTTTTTATTTTTAGATATTTTTATCTTCAATTTTTCATTAATTATTTCTATAAAATTTTATTAATATGTTGTTAAAATAGTATACCGCTTCTTTTGTAGTGGAATTCGACCGTATGCTCTATTATGATAATAAATTAAAGCGGTAAATAAATTTTGGAGATAATCGGTAGAAATTAATGGGGATGAATTGAGAAGATGAGTAGATTTTGGAGAAGATCCGTTGAAGAAGATGATTGAACAGCAAATTGTAAAATTTGGTGAAGATGAAATTAAAAACGTAATGATAGTGTGACATTACACAAACGCACTTTTTTTGGGTAATAGAAAAAAACCCATACTACGTGATTAAAAGTTAAAACTCTCGGTTAAACAAATAAAACAAAACAAAATTCTGTAAAAAAAAAATGAAGAAAAATTTAAAATCAAAAGAAAATTAAGATCAATTTTCTTCTAGTATATTTCAGAGTGCTTATAAATAATTGTAAGCGTGTTAAATATCATTTTTAATGACACATTTCGTAAAATTCAGAACTTTTATTTATTTTTTACTAACACATTTTATAGAATCTATTACTTACAACCACATTTCTTTGTTTCCCACGATCCCACATTGTACCTCCATCCAACATCGACAACCCACCAACATTGGCAAAACAAAAAACTCCCACATTTAGCATATGTGCATTTTTATTAGGTCAAAAAATTCGATCCGATTAAGAATCAAAGAAATGAGCACACAGATTTTAATATTGGTGTTCTCAGACGAACAACTATCTTACGGAATATGTTAAGAGATGAGTCCCACGTCAATTAAATACTAAAATATTAACTAACATATAAAGACTTTTAAAATGAACCTCTAGTCTTAATAATTAATTATATATGTATTTCACAAATTATACATCTTTTTTGTATTTTCATGATTTAGTTTCAATTTAAAAAGATCACTTTTGATTAGAGTCAACAGAGGATAAGGTGCACAAAAAAATCGTCATGTTACAAAACTTAATTAAATCGTTGATTTAGGTTCATGCTGACACATAAGAATTTGGTTCAAAATTGGATACTTCAAAAATCATTAAAAATAATAATTCCTACTAACTAATATAAATTGTAAAGATAATATGATCTTAAATATAAGGTGGTGATCTCCTCTCTACAATAGGGAGAGAGTTATAACACCTACTGAACACTTGTTCAGTGATAATTGGACAAATAAAAATATTTTATATTTAAAATATTTTCATTTGTCCAAACACCACTAAACAAGTATTCATTGGATATTATAACTCTTCTCTACTGTGGGAAGGAGATCATCATCCCTTAAATATAACTATAGTGCGAAAATAAGTTGAAAATTTATTCATGAGCAAGTTTAACCTCTAAAACTTAAATTGAAGAACATGGTTACCTAATCACCATCATCCTAGTTTCACTTTTCCAAGGAAAGAGAAAAAAAAGCCTAAGAAACCCATTGATAGTAATACATAGTAGGGAATTTGGTGCAAGTGATTTTTAACATTTGTTTTGGTGTAAAAAGTAATACATAGTTGGTTAATTTGGTGCAAGTGTCTTCATAGTTGTTTTAAAACATTTAGATTTTGACCTTTAGAAAATGTGCAAATGAGTGTGTACATTTATTAAGAGGTTAATTACATTAATAGTCCCCATTCTTTCGGGTCGATGATTTCATCTCCATTTTTTTAATGAGATATCATTAGCATTCTTCTATTTATACTCATAGATGGTCTTCAAATCACTATTTTTCACTATTCTCACAATTCTTGGACAATTTTGCCATTTAACTTAAATAAATTAAAATGATAGGAAAAAAAATACAATGAAACTATTGCAATTGGGCCCTTAACATTTTCAAAAGTACAAATAAATCATAAACTATTTTATTTTATTCAGATAAGTGTTCACCCCACCTCACCCCACCCCACCCCACCCCACCTTTGAAAATTATTGGGAAATTGTTTCTAAAGCAAAAAGCCTGTGGAGAGTAGAACTATGAATGAGGAGTGGCAAAATTTATTAAGGAGTGGTCATTTCTCTAATTTACGTTCTGTCATTTTCTCACCATTATTCAGCCTTTTTCTTGGGTTTTAGCTAGAATTTATTGATCATGCTTTTAATCCGGTCAATTGAATAGGATTAAAAAAAAAGGTTTTAGAAGTTTTGGGGGAATGAGTGTTTGTTATTCTTCGATCAATGGATTGATCAAGAAGAAGACAGGGTGGGAGAGAGAGAGAGCGTGATACAAATTTAAAGTTGAAAAAGAGTGGTTCTGGTGATTTTTCTACGTTTATCGGTAAATTAAGTGGCGGCATCGGTGGAGTGAAGGAAAAGGCATCGCATCAAGTTCTCTGCGAGCTTTTTGCAAATGGGGCGAAATGGATCGCTAATTTGTACACTCAAGAAGGCAAGAAAGGTACCAATCAGGATGCCATGATCGTTTGGAAGGTCATCAAATTTAGTTTAGTTTAGCTTCATTTTGTTTTCATATGAACTTCTATTTGCAAAATAAGACATCAAGACCATTTTTTTAAAAGGCTACTCATCATTCACAGTCCTACTCTCCACAAGCTTTTTGCGTTGGGAACAGTTTTCCTAATAATTTTCAAAAGCAGGGTGGATGAGGTGAGGTGAGGTGAGGTGAGGTGAGGTGGGGAATAACACTTATCTGAATAAAATAAAATAGTTTAAGATTTATTTGTACTTTTGAAAATGTTAAGAGCCCAATTGCAATGCTTTCATTGTTTTTTTTCCTATCATTTTAATTTATTTAAGTCAAATGGAAAAATTGTCCAATAATTATGAGAATAGTGAAAAATAGTGATTTGGAGACCATTTATGAGTATAAATAGAAGAATTTGGATGATATATGCTAAAAAAATAGGAATGAAATCGTTACAAACATGAAAGAATGAAGATCATTAGTGTAATTAACCCTTTATTAAATAATATTTAATTTTGCATACTAAATATATCATTATACTCGTGTGAATAAAATTTTCATAAGAAAAAAATATAAAATTATTGTGTTGTAAATATATGAAATTGCTATGTAATGTGAAAAACTTGAATAAAAATTAAGTTAAATAAATAATAAAATGACGTATATAATTTTATGGCATTGAACTAATCTTTTTATATTTTTATTTAACATAAAATTACTAATAAAAACTAATTTACACATTATGTGTTGTTTATTTTCGAATGAAAATAAAACAATTAAATAAAATATGAAGAATATAGTTGGATCTCTAATATTTGTAGTTAATAAACGTATAACTCACTTAAATAAAAATATTTGAACACAAAATTTGTGACAAAAATTTTTTTTATTATAGAAACAACAGTTTAAATTTTAAACAATGTAATTACTTAATAATAAAAAAATAATTTTATTTGATATGTTTATTAATAATTAAGAACTTAAATTTTAATTATTTTATAATAGTTCATAAAATATACAAAATAGTAATTTAGTATATTATCAATTTGGTCAATAAATTGTTCTTTAAAAAAAAGTAGTCGTCAGTTTTCTTCAATTTTTTATAAAAAATAAAAGTATCGGACTCATTTGTACTTTTTGCAAGTGTTAGCAATCCAACTACATTTTTTCATCAAACAATGAGTTTTTTCATCAAACAATGACTAATTACGAACCAAATATATTAGAAACTTTTGTGCCAAAAAATAAATGTTATGGACAATTTTCACACTGGGAGCAAAAGTTAGGGACCATTTGTGCAAAAATTTCTACATATTAATGTTATATTTTAAAGGGATAATTGCATCAAATGTCTCAAATGTTTCAAAATTATTAGAGATATGCCCCTAACTTAAAAAAAAAAATGGCACCACACATCTCCAACGTATGAAAAACTTAGCGTGTTAGGTCCATTTATAACCAAATTGCCATTCCCTTTAAATAAAGAAAAAAAGAAAAAACAAGAAAAAAGAAAAACATAATTAAAAACTAACCATATGTACATAAAAAGTAACAAATACGTCATCTTCTCTAAAAAGTCTTAAATTTTTATTTGTACCAAATTCGCCGGAAGACAGTAGCTGGGAGTTTGAATCTTGAAGGTTGTACAACGAATTTCGTGTATTAAAATACAGAAACTGTTACAAATCGAAATTTTGATAAATTACAAAGTGGATAATCTTCTTGTGACTGCGTAGCTGCAGAATCCTCTGATTAACGATCCGAGTGTTGAAGACGAGGGACCACGTGGCTTGAATCCTGGACTTCGAAACTTGTTAAAAATTTGATTTGCTAGAACCTTCAATGCTTGGACTTGACTTGGATTTGATTTGTGAAGAAGATTTTAATCTTCTTGGACTTGGCTTGACTTGCTTCAATTTAAAGTAGATTTTGGTCTTCTTGAGATTTCCCGGGTTTTGAATTTTTGTGGGATTGTAGATTTTCTCCTGGACTTGCTTCTGGACTTTTGACTTTTCTTCATTGAATTTCACTTGTGATTTCTCTTGGACTTAATGTCCTATTTATAGAGAAATCTCAAACTACCCACTTTCCATTTATAACCATCCAATACGTATTAAATATAAAAGTGGGATTAATTTTCTACGTGGGTTAGTTTAAAACGAACGGGTCATAAATAGACTTGGGCTTTAATCAATTTAAATGGACTATTTGTTTTAAATAGGCCAAGTCCATTTATTTATTTTATTTTATTTTTAGTGTCTACAATGCCCCTCAAGATTTATTCATTTATTATACAAAATAAATAAATGAATAAATTTTGAATTTAAATTAAAATTTGAATTATACAAGTTGAAGGAAATGAGATGAAAAGAACTAAAAATTTGAATTAAATTTAGTGTCATCCACTTTCCATTTTTTAACACACGTTGTTGTTGTTGTTGTTGTTTTTTTTTTTTTTTTTATGATTTAGGATTTCATCCAAACTTGGACTCTTTTTTTTTTATTTCCATTAAAAAAAAGAGTTCTAAATGAAGTATACAAGTTGAGCTCTTAAAGAATTCGAACTTATAAATATACCAATTCAGAATTATAAAATCGAACTTGAATTTAAGAGAAATAATTAGAGTCAGAAATTTAGAGTACAATTTATTCAGCCCATACCTTTAAAGGAGGAACTAAGAGAAGAAACAACAGATTTGTTTGGACTTCGTGCTTGAACTTGTTTGCAGACCATTTATCTTCATCTTTCAAAAAAGGTAAATTTCTTTCATCCTGTTTATGTGTATATGTGTGTGTTTGTATTATATATATATATATATATATATAAAATATTGACTCTGTTGGAACTTTTTGGCTTTTTCTCTCCTGGATGTGTGTGCGTGTGTTTGTATTATATATATATATATATATATATTAGAAAAGAAGGCACAATTCACAAACAGTAAAGTAATGATGATTTTTTTTTTTTTTTTTTGAAGATGATGTTTCAATTCAATTTTTTTTTTTTTTTTTTTTTTCAAATACAAATCATAAACTTACACATTTTTCGGTATACGTGCATGTAGTGTAATCTTGGTTTCAATTTTACACCTTTTTTTTTTTTTAATTAAAGAATGTTTATATATATATATATATATGGTATATTCACGTGTGTGTGTGTGTGTGTGTGTGTATACCATGTATATGTGTGTGTTTTAGTGTGTGCATGATTGTGTTTTGACTTTTGTGTGTTGTCTTCTTCTTTTTTTTTTTTTTTTTTTTTTCAAGTTTCTGTTTGACGTTATGTTTTGTTTTGTTTTTTTTTTTTTTTTTTTTTTTGACAAACAGAAACTTGGTTTCAAATTGTTTCAAGTTTTTATTATTATTATTATTATTTTTTTCAAGTTTCTGTGTGTTTTTTTTTTTTTTTTAACTTCAAACTTTTGTAAATTTGAACTATTTATTTATTTCAAACATTCACTAATTTTTTTTTGTTATTTTGTTGATGGGATCTTTGGAGGCGACCAAGTAATTTTGAGGTTCGGATGATTTTAGTTGTGAGAGATAAATATCTCCATGATAGAGGTGTTTGTAAGTCCGTAAAATTTTATGTTAAAGACCAAGGACCGAAACTTTTAATCCAAGGCATTTTATGTATTTGGAAAACTTGTCGCTCGGACATTAAATCTTAAAATACTTGAAAGATTTAGTGTAAAGAACTATTTCAATTAGTTTTTTATTTTATTATTATTATTATTATTTTTTTTTTTTTGTTTTTGTTTTTAAATGAGAATTTTTCCCTTCCAGGATGGTGGATTTAGAAGACCGGAAATAGAGGCTCGGAACGTATCTTTTTAGATATTCTCCGAAGACTCACCCTTCCAGGATGGTGGATTTAGAAGACCCGGAAATAGAGGCTCTGGAACGTATCTTTTAGATATTCCCCAAGACTCACCCTTCCGTGATGGAGTTTGAGAAGACCGGAAATAGAGGCTCGGAACGTATCTTTTAGATATTCCCCGAAGACTCACCCTTCCAGGATGGAGTTTTTTAGAAGACCTGAAAATAGAGGCTCGGAACGTATCTTTTTAGATATTCCCCGAAGACTCACCCTTCCAGGATGAAAGATTTTAAAGAATTCAAAAAATTTAATGTCCATAATTACTTTAAATTATGGACCATTTTTTTTTTAATTGTTTCTTTGACTATTTTACTATCATTTTGTTTTTTCGTTTGCTTTTATTTGTTTATTTATTTATTTTATTTCTTTGTTTGTTTGTTTATTTTGCGGGAATGGCACAATCAAATTCTAAAAGCAAAGAGAATTTGAAATTACCTGAAATTATTGAGCTTAATGATACGGGCACGGAAGGGCAAAGTTCTTTGCTTTCCTAAGACAATTGTGAAGTATCACGCCTGCACCAACGCCACAGGAGAGCTCAAGCTTACTATCCACGGGCCGATGCCATGTCCTTCGACTTTATGTGTCCCTTTAAAGGAGCCGCACATGCATATTCTCGAGAGTCGCCAGAGGAACCTCGGATGCCATCCAACATCCTTCTTTGGGTCCACCTCCACATCATTCTCGGGATATGACGATTATTCCGAGAGCGATCATTTCCAGAGGATTTATCAAAGAGAAGTAAAATGGGAAGTGCACTTAGCGTACCGTGGAGAAACTTCTTATCTTTCAAAGTTTTGGGAGTGGTCGGTTTGGATCCATAAACTCTTAGTCAAAAGAAATATTCCCGAGTTAGCTTCTGCAGCTTTTATTCGCTACAAAGGAATATTCTCGTCCCAATTCTATGTCTGAGCTCTTTATGAAGTTTGGAGTCCAGGACACCAATACCTTTATAACCACAAATGGAGAAATTGGTATTTCTCTTTGGGATATTCGAGAAATCACTGGACTCTCTATTATGGGTGATTATTATGAGGAGGTAGTTCCAAGTCTTTCAGAACTATTGAATTTGCTTCCCCGGCCTTGCTCATATTTGTTTAAAGCATACTCACTGATAGTCGACAAGAAGAAAACTGACCGAATTTGCCATGTCGATTGGATTGAGTTTTGGTTCCAAGAAGATGATTGCGTTCCAAATCCTCGGAAGAGCAAGCCTTTCAAGAAAGCTATGGAATCAAAGCCATATAAAGAAGGTCAACGAATAGTAAAAGATGTGATACGGAGACCCGTCGTCACAGACAAGCCAAAAGATATTTTTTGCGAGGATGAGTCGTTGGAACTCTTCTTTATCCGTCGATGAGGAAGAAGAGTTAGAAATAGCGGCCTATCTTCGCTTTGGCTTTGTCGTTTCATTTTCCTTCGAGAGACGACTATCTTAGAGCCGGGACTTTCAAAGCAGCTTCGGAATGGTCGCCAAGTCGACTTACGTTTAGTTCCTCCTATTTTGGCTAGTATTTATCGAGGACTTACGAAACATCAAATTGTGTGGCAGGTCACGATATTGGATTGATCAAATATGCATTTCCTGGACATTTTCTGTATGCTTGGGCTGCAACCTATTTTCTCCGAGGAATTTACAGAGAACATTGACAAAAGCATTGGTCGCCCTATTATCAGAAGATATGCCGGAACTTTAAATGATCTCCAGCCTTGGGAAGTTGACATGTTTGATTGTCGAGAACTTGTTCGTGGAAGGATGGATCACAATGATTTTTGTTGGAACCCTATTCATTTGCCTCCTCATTGTGGTATATGCACAGATAAGGACGATAGATCTACGGAGATTTCAGAGTTCATGATTAGCATTCGACCTGGATTTGTTTCTTATCGCCGAGGATCTGGTTCATACATTCTTGAAGCATATAACCCTCATCGATTTGGAAGGCAACAAGGCTTCAAACAAAAACTTCCAGGCTCACCAAAAGATATGAACTTAGTAATAAATCCAATGACTCTTTATTGTGCTTGGTTATCTTTGACACAAGTAGGGAGTGGATGTTCATTCCATATTCCAGGGAGAACCAATAATATACAAAATCAAGTTGATTCTGCATACGAAGATTGGTGGAATAATGAAGTACTTCCAGGATTGAACAAGGTTCAAGTGAAGGAGTTATTATCCAGTGAGGATACAGACTTTAGACTTGAACAACCCGTACCTATACCAAAGCATAAGGGGAATGACAAAGCCAAAGAGATCAACCCTTCCCGTGTAGCTTCCCAAAGAACTTTTCAAAAAAGAGCATTGGATGTTCCAGATGAAGGAGGTCCTAAGAGGTTTAAATTTACATTCCTTCAACAGAATCGTTTCCTCTTCAGAGCGTGTAGAGAAGATACCTGGGACAATTTTGGTTTCAGAAGACAGTAATTCCGGAGATCAAGCATCTCAAAGACTTGAAGCAACTCTTGTTCCGGAAGATAGTAGTTCTGAAGATCAGGTATGATTTAATTTTTATTTTTTATTTTTTGTTTTTCTTAATGTATCAACTTTTGACTTGACTCTTTGCTTTTCTTTGGTACATCGTCGAAAGCGGTCGTCACGATGAAAAAGCCTCAATCTATTCAAAGCAACCACGAAAGCTGTCTTTGAAACTTCAAAATGGATTTGAGCATCCGGATATACCTTTACATGACGAAAATTTAGACATGTCGCCTCAAACACGAAAATGCGGTGTATATCTCTTCCTTATTATTTTACTGATTGTTTGATATATCGATTGTGCAACTTCCTTCATCATTTTTTTTTTTTTTTTTTAGGATTTCCAAAAATTCTCAAGAACTGAATTTTACACAAGTCCAAGTCCTTCATTGGATCGAGACTAGCGAGAATCTTGACATGATTGATGCACTTGAAGGGATTGATGGCCTTAATAGTTCGAAAGATCTTCCCTGCGATTATCCTAGTCATATCAGTGGTGGTATTTTAACATCCAAGCTGGCAGATATCAATGATGAGAGAGAAGTAAATTCTGGAACTTCAGTAGTCAAGATTCTGGGGAGTGGACAAGAAGCACCTATTACCCCATCTTCGTTGTCTTTGATTGTTGTTCCTACTTCAAATATAAACAATTGTGGGATTGCGCCAATTTGTTCTTCCATGTCTGAACTTCCGCTTAGAATTACTGAAGATTCTTCTTTTCTAAAAGATGTTTTCCGAGAAGCCATGACTAAGTATCTTAAGAAGTCATTCACGGATGTGATAAAACACGATTTTTCAAATCTTAGGACTTGGTGGGCTAAAAGCAATCAGAGACTTCAAAACCTGATCACCGAATCATTTCAAGCGGATCCAGCACCTTTGACGAAGCGTATGGAAGTGTTTCTTAAAAGAGTTGATGCTTACCTTTCCGAAAGAAAGCAAATTTTAGAGTGTCCGACTTTAGAAGAAAGGGACCAACAATTGGAGTCTTTGGACAGTCGAATAGACGTAGAGATGACCATATTTTCTTCTTTGGAAAATAAGATCGACGAGTTGGCTTTCCATTTGGACAAACTCCGTGATGAACTTGCATCGTAAGGAAAATCTGGATAAAATGAAAGAGGCCGGGATCACTCGAGGCGGTCAAAAATTAGAAATATCGCCAACGAGAATCCATCGATCGAGAGAGGAAGACTCTTGAAGATGACTTCTTGCAACCGGGTGAAAGTGATTGATCCTTTGGTGACACTCTACATTTCATTTTTTTTTTTTTTTATTCTCTTTTGTATCATCCTTTTTTTTTTGCAAAGACAAATAAAGAGATATAAATATGATTAACGATTGTGGTGAACTTGGATTTACATATATGATGATTTTTTTTATATATATATATAGCCGTTCACGGTTTATCTTCTTGCGGGCGAGAGCATTATACAATTTTTTTTCTTTTTACAAAGGAAAATAAAACAAGGTTTAAGCGTAAAAACGCTTCGTAAATTTTTTCCGTTAATAGGTCCAATCGCAATCCATCTTTGTCCACGATCTTGTATGCCCCATTGGTGAACACACATGAGTAACGACAAATGGACCATCCCATTTAGGTTGGAACTTGCCCCCCTGTCTTTTTTTGTAATTATGATAGGCCTACGTCATCGAAAGTACTAAATCTCCAACTTGAAATGATCTTGACCGTACTTTTTTATTAAAAGACTTTGCCATCCGAGCTTGATAACATTGCAGGTGCATCGAGCTTCTAATCTTTTCTCATCCAAAGCTTATGACTCCTCAAGTCGAAGACGGGCATTTTCCTCTATCGTCAAACCTTCTTGGATGGCAATTCTTAATGATGGAATCTGACACTCTAAGGAAGTACAGCTTCCACACCATATACCAAGGCATATGGAGTAGCTTGTGTTGGAGTCCGGTAAGTGGTGCGATAAGCCCACAAAGCTTCTCCAATTCTTTCTTGCCGGTCTCTTTTGGATTTGGAAACAACCTTCTTCAACAAATTGCACAATGTCTTGTTGAATGCCTCGCCAATCCATTAGTGCTTGCATTATACATGGACGAGTTGTATTGTTCGAATCCAAACTTGGTGCGAGATTATCGATGTGACTATTGCAGAATGGTTTCCCGTTATCAGTGATGATGTATCGAGGAACTCCATACCGATAAATTATTTGACCGTGAATGAAATCGCAACATTTTCTTTCTTTACTTCCCTCAATGGTATAGCTTCGCCCACTTAGAGAAATAGTCGGCCTCGCCGATGATGTATGAATGTCCGGTGAAGACTTTGGTGTTATGGGTCCAATCACGTCAAGACCCCATGCATCAAATGGCAGGAAGCTATTGCCGGATGTAATAGTTCGGAGGTTGATGAATGAAATTTGCATGGACTTGGCAAGCCAGCATTTTTTGCAAAATCCATAGAATCTTGAACCATAGTCGCCAATAGTATCCCATTCTTTTTATCCGAAAATGGAGTTTAGGCCCCGACCGATGAGCACCACATATTCGAATGAGCTTCCTCCAGGTATGTATCGTCTTCCTCACTACTTAAGCATCGAAGGAATACTCCATCAAACGAGCGCCGATAGAGTGTGTCCTTATAGAAGATAAAGCGAGAAGCACGTCTCCGAACTTCGCTTTACTGACGAGAGGGCTATCGGGTAATTTATGATGTTGAAGATAATCAATTAACGGTTGCCTCCAATCATCCATTTCTTTGCCACTAATTTCAACATTATTGTTCTCCTCAAGATTTTCAAGCAGTAATGGTGGAATTATCCATCTTTGAACAATTGATCTTTGGGTGAGAAAAATCCTCATCTAACTTCGGCCAAAACAATGACCAAATTAGCCAAGGCATCCGCTCTGCATTTTCATTTTCGGGAATGAATTTGATTTTACCGATTCAAATCGTTTTAGGAGTGTTAATGCATATTCATGATATGGCTTCAGGTTTAAATTCCAGACTTCATACTCGGAAAGAAGTTGGTTGATTATCAACAAAGAATCTCCAAAGACTTCTAGTTGATTGACTTCCATATCCAGTGCTGTTTCCAAACCAATAATAAGAGCTTGATATTCTGCCATATTGTTGGAACATCTTTCTGTCAAAGTAAATGAATAGGGCATGACTTGATCATGGGGAGTAACAAATACAACTCCTGCTCCAGCACCATATCTTCGAGCTGCACCATCAAAGAATAGCCTCCATGAAGGTATAACTTCGGTGTAAAAACTTCTTCGTCCGGAAAGTCTTCGTAAAGTTCCCACTCTGTAGGAATAGGATGATCGGTGAGAAAATCTGCCGAGCTTGTCCCTTAATGACCTTTTATGGAATGAATTTGATGTCGAACTCGGACAATAGAAGTGCCCATTTTCCTATCCTCCCGTAAAGAATCGGTCTCGACATTATGTATTTTAATAGATCAATCTTTGAGACAAGATTGATTGTGTGTGCTAGCATGTAATGCCTCAACTTTTAATCGCAAAATCAATGCAAGGCATATTTTCTCAATAGGTAAATACTTCATTTCAAAGCACCTACCAATGTTCGACTTAAGTAATATAGTACATTTTCTTTTCCTTCGTCGTTGATTTGGACAAGAAGTGCACCTAAAGAAGATTCTTGTCTTTGCGACATAGAGAGTCAATGGCTTTTCTGGATTGGAGTCGTGAGCACCGGTGGATGAGATAAATATTGTTTAATGCTTTGGAAAGCATTTCGACAAGTATCATCCCATTCAAATGGCACATCTTTCTTCACCAACTGTTAAATGGATGGCAACGACAAAGAAGATTGGAGATAAATCTTCGAATGTATGCCAACCTTCCTTGAAGACTTTTCAATTCATGCAAATTACTTGGCTCGCATGTTTATTATAGCATCAATTTTGATTGATCTATTTCAATACCTCGATGTCGAACAATGAAGCCAAGAAATTTTCCGAAGTAACACCAAATGCGCACTTTAATGGATTCATTTTCAACCGGTAACGCTTTGAGTCTTTTAAAAACATCCCGCAAGTCTTGTAGATGATCATCTCGTTTCTTTATTTTGACAACAAGGTCATCCACATAGCATTCCACTTGCTTATGCATCATATCATCAAAGATCTTTTGTATCGCCCGTTGATAAGTTGCTCCAACATTTTTCAATCCAAATGGCATGACCTTGTAACAATATATGCCCTTAAGAGTACGGAATGTCGTGAGCTCCTCGTCTTTTGGATTCATTCGAATTTGATTGTACCGTGAAGACCCATCCATGAAAGATAGAACTTCGTATCCTGTAGTAGCGTCCACCATCAACTCTGTTATCGAAAGTGGAAAATCATCTTTTGGACAAGCTTGATTCAGATCTCGAAAGTCAACATGAGACTCTTATTTGTCCGTTCTTTTCATGAGATGGAACGATATTAGCAATCCAAGTTGGGTACTTAACTTCGGCGTATGAACCCAGCTTCAATAAGTTTGTTGACTTCTACTTCAATTTGTGGAATCATTTCTGGTCGGAATCTTCTTTGGGGTTGTTTGATCGGGCGAACTCCATGCTTTACCGCAAGATGATGCACTGCAACTTTAGGATCCAACCCTCGCATTTCTTTGTAGGACCATGCAAATACGTCTTTGTATTCTTGGAGCAAAGTTGAAGTACTTTGATTCTTCCTTTTCACCGAGAAGAGCACTTACAAACACCGGCCTCATATCTTCTTCTATTCCCAAGTTTAATCGCTTCAAATCATCTACGGTAGCTTGCCCCCTTCTTCGAATATTGGCGGAGTCGGTTCAGTTCATTTCTTGGTGGTTGAATTTTCAAATTCAGAATCGAGTCGGAGGCTTCTTCAAAAGCAATGTGATTAATTGATACCTCTTCTTTATCTTCGCCATTCTTTTGAGATAAGACATTTTTCCGATTTCTATTCCTTCTTCTTGATCGTTGAGGCTTCAAACTTGAATTAGAAGTCTTAACTCCAAGTCGAGAAAATGTAGATCATCTTTGAGAATATTCGGATAAGCTCTGCACATTTTTGTCAACTTGAGCAGTAGGAGAATCACCACTTAACCTTTGAAAGACGGATGTTCTACCTCTTGGATCAACTATTGTGGAAGTCTCTCTTCCAAACTTTTCGAACATCTGAAACTCGACATTCTCACTTTGAATTCGATCAAAACATCAAGGTCTTGACTCTTTTGGCTTTTTCTTCAGCCTCATAGATTTGAATCATGATTGGATTTGAGGACACTTTCTTGACTTTAATTTTTCTTGGAGGACCTGGATTATATCCCAATCCATACTTTGGTTGTACAATAAATGATCCACTGTGAATTTGAAGGAACACGTCCATCTAAAAGAACAAAGATCAAGATCACCCGGTTCATTGAGGCTCTCCTTTCCCAAATCCAAGCATTCTCGAACAACTTCTTAACTTGCGGATTGTAATGTCCCTTAAAAGTTTGTTTCGTGTCTTCAACTTCTTTGACATGTGGCATGTTTCGTTGGGATGAATTAGAGATCTGAGCTTTTCTATATTCGGAATACATGTTGAAACTTTGCTAGTCTCCGAACTCAGTAACAAGTTGATAGGGGCGAGCCAATTTAGGAATGTTGGGTATCGGAAAAGTTAATTCTTTTCTCAATACCTTAACATCCGCTAACGTCGTTTGAGGTTGTTTGCCTTTGGAGAGCTCTCCACAAGTAAGTTTTGATCACACCGTCATAAGTTGATGAGGCGGCACTACAACAAGTCGGTGATCATTGTTTGTATCTTCTTTGATTTCAAATCCAATGCGGATAATCCTGCTTTGAATGAAACTCTTCACCCTCCGAGTAGAACTTGGCATCCGCAAAATAAGATTATTCTTTCGAGGAATGGTTTTGACTCACCCACCACAGTTTGACTTCTCCATCTCGGCTATACTTGAAACATTGATGCCAAGTTGAAGGCACCACTCCAGTTTCATGAAGCCAAACACGTCCAATGAGCAACTCATATGATGTTTTGGCATCAATGACATGAAAGAGAGCTGA
Source organism: Forsythia suspensa (assembly GCA_023638005.1). Taxonomy (NCBI): domain Eukaryota; kingdom Viridiplantae; phylum Streptophyta; class Magnoliopsida; order Lamiales; family Oleaceae; genus Forsythia; species Forsythia suspensa. Next base: position 1,230,142 of record CM042667.1, read on the forward strand.
GGAATTTAACTCTCCTATTTGCAACCTCGTGCGTAATCATGCCAATAGCTCGTTGACCCTTTTGATTGAATCCTTGAATCATGATATTGCTCTTTGATAGATCATCAACATTTATTCCAATCTTTTCATTGTTTTGATTGGCATAATATTTACAGCAGAGCAGTAATCAATCATTATTCGATACAATTTACACTCTCGGATACATCCACCGTCAGATAGTGGTCTATTATGCAAGCGAGATCCAAGTTGTAAATCATCATCGTTGAACGTGATAGTGGCCATATGATGCCTTGATAAGTTGTAGATTTAAGCGGTTCCAAAGATACTTTTCCTGGTAAGCTTCCGGATCAATCAATCTTTGCGATTAGGGCCATACGATCATCAAAAAGAGATTAAGGGCATCTGCCTGGGCTCGTGTCGGAAGGAATGTTACCGAGTTGTGATATGACCTTCCTCATCTTTGAACTCTCTCCGGTAAATTTTTGACTCACTTCCTCCATCTACATTGATGACATTGGAGGTGAAACATTGTTCGTCAAAGAAACTCTTAGGAAAATATTCCCTGGGTTACTTGGTCTAGAAAAAGAACGTGGTGTAGCCTCTATTTCATTGATTTTTGTTTGCTCTTGCTTTAACTTTGGTTTTCTTCTTTTGATTCTTTCTTGGCTTTCTTCTTGATTACGGTTTCTCGTCATGGGTGTCGGGACTTGGAAGCCGTGGAGCTTTCTGGCGGCTTTTCACGAGAGTCCATGTCCCTCGACTTTCTTCGGATGATACTTCGTCAATAGATTGAACTTGCAAGACTCCGTGTCCCCAATGTCAATCCTGCAAGAGGCTGAGAAGATGATTTTTACTGCTTCGTTTGATCTCCGATATTTCTCCTTCTTACTTATGAAAGTAGACCATCCATCTCCAATTTCATCTTCGATTTGAGTCGAATCCCAAACGTCTAAATCACCGGTCATGATTTCATAGAAGGTTGGACGATTACCGCTTATCCGGTTTGACCATCTCGGATAGACATACGTGATGGTGACTTCTTCGTCTACTTTGAGTTGTAACTGGAATAGCTCCTTTCGGAAGTTGAGGTCCAAATTCAACTAACTTTCGGATAATGACTTTCCAGGCATCATATGGAGTAAGGAATGTCGCTCTTTATTTGAAATGGGAATTGGATCAAATGATCCAAACGAAACCATCGAACAAATTTGGCGGTTGGATTTTCACCATTTCAAGTTTGATTTTATTTTCTCCGTCTAAGCGGACAATAAGATCCTTTAGCACAAAACACCTCTCCACTTTGGGTGACTAATGATTTGATAGAATCTGCAATATTTAGGATGATCAACTTGACCGTCTCTTCCGGCCTTTTTGGTGCCGGAAGTTCAATTATCTTTGTTCAAGGAGTTGATCTAAAATCCGGAAACTTCGTAGTCCGAGAATGGATATTCTTTTTCTTCAAGTTCCTTGAGTAAGAAGACCTTTCCTTTGGACTTGTACTTTGTTGGGTCCGAACTCGGTTTTGGCTTGGGTCCGGATTTGAACTTGATTTTTTAAAAGTGATTTTTGCAGAACAAGTTGAAATTGTCATGGCCTCTTTGGGCTTACGACTTACCATCCCTCTTGATTTCCTTCTTGGGATCTTTCTTGTCACGTGAATCACTCGATAAGTAACTTAGTGTCTTGCAAACTGGATTTCTAGATCATGGGCACGTGTAGCCAACTCTTCAAAAGAGTGAGGCATATTTGCTTGAAGATTATAAAGTAGTCCCCAATGCATACCTTGGACACACATGTCAATAGATGATGCTTCACGACGCGTTCTTTGCGATTAAGAATGAGATTTCTCCATCTTTCGATATACTCTTGACCACTCCTCCTTGCTCGCTTTGTTGGGCAAGTTCGGAAGGTCGATCGTCACCGGGTACTATAGAAGCGTGTTAGGAACTCCCGCTCAAGTTGATCCCAACTATCAATTGATCCCGGTAGGTAAGTCTCAGATACCATTCAAATGTCCGCGCCTCGACGAGGCGCATAAACCGCTTTCGCCATGGTGTCGTTGTAGGTGCCGCGTTGTTACATGTTTCAATGAAATGAGCAACATGTTGCTTTGGGTTTCTTTTTCCATCGAAACATTGGAACTTCGGAGGTTGGTAACCAAGTGGCATCATCATTTCTTCAATCCGACGGCTGTAGGGTTTAGCATAAACCATTGAAGATTGTGGCGAACCACCATACTTGGCATTTAATTGTGTCGGCAATCATATCTTGGAGTTGTTGGACGATGAGAGAGCCAACAGAGAGTTGAGTTGTATCACAATACATTTTGCACTACCGTCCCGGTCATGCATATCTTGCTTCTGTTGGTGCTCTTGGATTTCTGGATCCTTAGTTCTGGAAGAGCTTGTATTTTTTGGACTGTCTTCTGACAATGGACTTGGCAGTTCGAGTCGGTGCATGAGGGTGGAAATTTGTGCCTCTTTGTCTTCCAGCGTTTTTGTTAGCTTTTCAATGGCCAAGGCCATTTGCTGAATTCGGTCATCAGAGTCTGGTGTCATTTCCGCAACCATCACTGGCTCGAGAGATTCTTCAGAAGTGGTATAATCACCCCATTTTCGCGGAGAAGTGACATGTGTAGATCCGGACACGGACCCATTACTGGAATTAGAGCCGGAATGAGAACTTTTGCTAAGTTCTTGGATTTTTTTCTGTGACGCAGAACAGGACTTCCTAGACTTGAAAATTTTGACTTTGCCCTTGTTAGAAAACTTCCTCGGTGGTGAAACCAACTGAATTTTCCCGATCTTTGTCCGGGCTCTAATTGTATGGAAAAGTTCAAGCCAAGTGTTTCCTCTAACTGAGTCACGATTTTTTTTATTTTTCTTCGCCATAGTTGATGTAGTGATTGACTTGAAGATTTCACGGAATCGGAATATGAGAGGGCAAAAAGGTCCCACCGGGCGTGCCAAGAAATTTGTACAACGAATTTCGTGTATTAAAATACAGAAACTGTTACAAATCGAAATTTTGATAAATTACAAAGTGGATAATCTTCTTGTGACTGCGTAGCTGCAGAATCCTCTGATTAACGATCCGAGTGTTGAAGACGAGGGGCCACGTGGCTTGAATCCTGGACTTCGAAACTTGTTGAAAATTTGATTTGCTAGAACCTTCAATGCTTGGACTTGACTTGGATTTGATTTGTGAAGAAGATTTTAATCTTCTTGGACTTGGCTTGACTTGCTTCAATTTAAAGAAGATTTTGGTCTTCTTGAGATTTCCCGGGTTTTGAATTTTCTGCCGGGTTGTGGATTTTCTCCTGGACTTGCTTCTGGACTTTTGGCTTTTCTTCTGCCGGAATTTCACTTGTGATTTCTCTTGGACTTAATGTCCTATTTATAGAGAAATCTCAAACTACCCACTTTCCATTTATAACCATCCAATACGTATTAAATATAAAAGTGGGACGAATTTTCTACGTGGGTTAGTTTTAAAACGAACGGGTCATAAATAGACTTGGGCTTTAATCAATTTAAATGGACTATTTGTTTTAAATAGGCCAAGCCCATTTATTTATTTTATTTTATTTTTTAGTGTCTACAAAGGTGTCAATGGATAACAGATATATTATGGTAAAAAAAATTCACGAGCAATCAAGTATTACAAAAAAATCACCAAAACCTCAAATCTAAACCCCAAAAATTCCTCCCAAAATAGCAGAAATCTAATGTTCACAGAACTCTTCGGATAACCAGATGGCGATTCCTCCGGTGATGAAGATGACGACGAGGTTTAGAAATACATTCAAGTGACTAGTATTGAAAAAGTTGGAAAAATCCATGTCAATGGCATTATCAGTGAGCTTCAGGTAAGCAGAAGCCAATGAAGCTGAAGAGGACTGAGTGTATATAGGTGCAAGTGGTGGTGCTTGGAAGTTTAGGGGCATCCGGCAGCGGCCATGGCGTAAATAGGCCGCCGAGATAAGAGACCCTACCCGAAGAAAATGGGTGATTTTTTGGGTGAGTTTGTAGTGTTTTCCAACGAATTTGGTACAAATAAAATTTTATGACTTTTTAGAGAAGATGGCATAATTTTTACTTTTTATTTTTTTGGAGTATATTTTTTACTTTTTATTTTTTGGGGTAGTACATATGGTTAGTTTTCATTTATATTTTTCTTTTTTCTTGTTTTTTTTTTTTTTTGTTTATTTAAAGGAAATGGCAATTTGGTTATAAAGGACCTATCACGCCAAGTTTTTCATAAGTTGGGGATGTGTGGTACTATTTTTTAGGTTAGGGGCATATCCCAACGATTTTGAAACGTTAGAGACATTTGATGCAATTATCCCTGTTTAAAAAGACCAGTTATAGTTGAACGTGCTTTGTACATGATTTATGTAGAATGATTTTTATAGCACTTATAAAATATTATTTGAAGATGTTATATAAAAAATATTGGGTGAAGATATTGGTGAATATAAAAAATAGTTAATACAAATTGAAGATGTCGGTGAATATAAAAAATAGTTAATACAAATTGTTTATGTAGAATGATTTTTTTATTCGATGAGAATCTATTTGTGTACAATATTTATGTTGGTGAATATAAAAAATAGTTAATGCAAATTGTTTATATAGAATGATTTTTTTATTCGATGAGAATACATCTGTGTACAATATTTTTTGTTAGATAAAGAATATTTGACTTGACTAAAGTATTTGTCGGTGCCATCTCCTTTTCATTCACCTTGTAAACTTACTTGACAATCAATTTCTCGTCACTCTTTCTTCTCTTTTCTTTACATCCATTTTCACCAAAATTTTAAATTTTGTATCTTTTGACAACATCAACTTCTTGTAATATTCATACAATTCCTTTTGTTGGTACGAGGATAATAAAAGATATATTACAAAAATAAGTTAATCGCCTAACTTTAGTTGTACAAATGAAGAAATATGATATGTTGAAAACACAAAAACTAAATTATGTATTTACCTTCAAAAGAGCCTCAACATATTTAGTCACAGTACATCCTATGAAAGATTCGACAACATCAACGATTGTGATATAAAATTTCTTGATTATTGTTTGAAATTATTAACCTAAGCAAATATTTTCTTGTAAAAGATATAACTTCAATTGCACATCTTGTACATGTGACAGATTTTTATCTGCTTATAGGTAAACTCTTGCACCTCACCCATTACGTATTTCATAACATGGATTGCTCTTGTTTTGAACCTCTAGAATATTCCCTATGAACGCAAGATACAATTTAATCACACTATTTGTAATAATATCATCTAATTTTATGACACCCCATCATCCTCTTTGTGGGCCCCAATAGCTTGTGCAGTCCTCCACCACATAGTAAATATTTAGTGTTGAAAAAGAAAAAGAAATAAAGCCTTGTTTGTTTTCACTATTAATTTTACTAAAAAACTAAAGTTCAAAGTCAACAATTAATTTTAACAACACATTTCATAGTCCCCCACAACATTTCAACCACACATTTCAACAACTTTATCAACTTTTATCAAAAAATCTGTTTTTAATTAAAATCAAACACACCTTAAATCATTTTTCAAAATCTGGAATTCTGCCTAATTAGTAGACATAGTAATATAAAATATAATCATGATGAATGAATAAAATAATACTCACATGTTTGTAAGAGCTTTAGTTTCTTCAAGTTGTAGATTGATCTCAATGACACTTAACATTTGAAATGGAGATGTTTAGTACATCTATTGAATAGACGTCAGTAAGATCATACCATAGATTAATTATTTTAGCATAGTTCGATTTAATAATGACAATAAAATAATTACAAAGTATGATCTTCGTAATAGCTTGCCATCACATTCAAAGTTGCAATAATTGGTCTTTCATAAATAATGTATTTGTTGTTGATTTTAATTTCGTAAGTAGACGGATCGTTAACAAGTAATATAATGATATGTAGAGTATAGAACCCACGAGATTTAGCTACCAATTAACCTATTAATTTATACTTCGAGTTTTAACAATATAAAGATATATTCGTTTATGATTTTAATTCTAAAATTATTCTACTTTTATTTAATTAAATATAAATTATCAAGCAATCAAAGTGAATTATTGAGAACGAATTAGAATTTTACTAACACTAGGATTCACGAATCCATATACACGTTCCCTAATCAATTATCAATTTAATCGATTTATCTTATAATTATCTTGGATTGAAAATCGGTGATTCTACTATAATCAAAAGCCTCTCTTGATGGTCAATTAATTATATATCGATATACGAACTTAATTATCTCTAATTAAGTTTTGAACATAATAACATGCATTAAAATTTCAAGAACACCTTAAATGGATTTCATAAGGCATAATAATAATTTTTATCTATTATTTGACCATATGTTATTCAATACCATGTGCTTATCTATACTAAATCTCTCGACTTCAATAAATATCACAAAACATTCTAATAGTGATCAAACATTAAAACATTAGGAATAATGAATAAAGAATAATCAATCAAGAAGTAATTAATTATTAAAACGGAAAAACTTCTAATTAATTAAAAATATGAGATTTTATCGTTCATCCTAGTAATAAGTAATTTAGCCGGACATGATTTCGTAAAATAATACAAGAATTGTATTAATCATGTTCCGAAGGAAAAATGAGAAAAAGTAAATACAATCCGTGATTTCAGCCCAAGAATCTTCAATCTGTTGCTTGATCTTCGATTCTTCTCTTGTATTTTTCTTCTCAAAATTCACCTCCCACGATTTGTCTATTCTCTGTCTTTTATATCCTTTCTAAAACCTTCAAAACGTGTTTTAACTTATTGTTTTATCCTCGACTAAATAGAGTTATGTTTGGATCAGAAGACAACACAATAGTTGCTCGTTAATGTCATGCGATCGCATGGTTTTGTCCATTTACGTTCTGTAGAAGGAAAACATGTCTTGCTATTGCAGCCTGGAGTAACCATGCGATTGCATTGTTATTTTGGATTGATTTCTTGATTTTTTTTATATTTGCATGTCAAACTCCTCAAGTCTTTTTGTCTTTGCAATTAAATCTATTTTTCTTCTATTTGCTCTCTTTTCGTTACATCGACACTTGAACTTGATTTTTTTATAAAATGATAATGAAACAGTGCGCCATTATACTGAAAACATGTAAGAGTACTCATAGTCGCCCATTTTGTGAGCTCCAATAAGTACAAAATTGTACTTATCAGTATTCTATAAGCTTTCCTTCATTGTCCGCCAAATCTCCCCATATTTTGTTGATTTTATGGATGATGTTTACCTACCACCTAGGAGAACCACTTTCATTTTCTTCGTTGTTCGTTCACTTGGCCTCTTAGCGTTGCGTTGATGACGAATAAATGTTTTACTTTGATTACCAACCCTAGACATCTAAAAATAAAAAGAACAATTGAAAAAAAAAAAATTCATTGACCAAGAGAACAACATTTGATTTCATGGATTTCTACACACTTACTAGCAAGATATGAATGTTTTTTTAGATTTCAATTGAGAGCTAATAATAAAATAGGAGTTGATTATAAAATGTGTAGATTTTTAGAATTTGGAATGTATACTGAGTAAGAGTCTCTATACATTATTGTAAACGACAAAAAAATATAATTGTCAATCACGATATCGCCGCTAGTGAAATTTGGTACTTCATTGAATTGCATAAAAGAGTTTGATATCGTATCACATATATGTTTAGTGGTCTCTTCTACCTTCGTTGCGGTTGTGAAAGACAATTCGATTTCATTGTTCACATTTTGATACTTTTCATTAACATGTCTTACATTCCCATTTCAAATAATGTAAGATTTTTTATTTTTCAATTGTAGCATCAAAATTTTCAATTGCATCATTGAATAACATTACTTGTATTTTATATTCCTGGAGAAAAGTCAAATACTAGTAAATGTATTATCTCTTCGTCAATTAGGATGAGCCTCAAAATAATTTTTCGTGCATTGTTGGAATAAGATTTCTACTAAACACTTTCAAACTACCGCCAAGTAAGTGTTTATTACATATTACATTATATATACATATTGTGATTTTTAAAATAATTGTAAACAAATAATTATTTACTTATTTGGTTTTTTTAAAATCTGCTAAACAGTTATGATAAAAAAGTTAATAATTAATTTTAACCACATATTTTATAAGATCCACAATTTTTATTAACTTTTCCACCATACATTTCATCAATTTTTTTTTATCAAAATTTACTAAAAATCTTTCTCAAACAAGCTTTTAATACGTTAATCTTTTGCTTTTACTAAATTTCTAAAATTTTGATTTCAAAAAAAGAAAAAATATCGTGGACTAGCAAACCACCCCTAGAATCGACCACTCGAGAAAAGGCCGGAGCATGACCCAATATAGTGGGCTGGCCGGCCCTATAGTGCTAAAGCTGACCCGCCGTTGACACCCCTTGTTTGCACGTGACAACCTACAATACAAACCCCTACTTCTAATTTCTACAACAACAATAACAAAAAAAAAATGTAAATAAAAATATAGAAAGGGTTAAAAAAGGAGAAATGAATTGGACGGCGTCGTATGGTAGAACAACATTGGGCAGCGCGTTTTGTTAATTTTAAACTTTGAAAATGAAAATAGAAACAGACAAATCCTCCATTTTTTCAAATCTGCCTATCTCCCTCCTCTCTCTCTCTCTCTATCTCTATCTCTCTCTCCACACACAGACGAAGTGTAAGAGATCTCCCCACTCCAATCTCTCAGGTGAACTGTTCTTATTCCTCATTCAATTGGAGTTTTAATTTCATTATCCTTGGAACATTTTATTTACATTTAATTTCTGTGGTTTATTTCAAATTCCTGAGCCCCCATCCACTTGAAAAATGTCCTGTAATGATTCCTGTAGGTGTCTTTTTGAATTTTACGTTAATATCTTCACAATTACCCCGACGGTGCCTTGGATTTTCATTAACTCTCCGTGTAATAGAGGTACTTCTACAAGCAATAGTCTAGCTGATGTTTTACTTTGATTTAAGTTTGGATCCTTGATTGTCTAAGATTGTTTGCGTATGGTTGTTATTATAATTGCTATTAAAATGACTTTTCCTGAAGGGTTGAAGATATGGGTGTGGAAGATTACCATGTAATAGAGTTAGTGGGTGAAGGCTCGTTTGGAAAAGTGTACAAAGGAAGGCGCAAGTTCACTGGCCAGGTATTTTTACGAAACTTTTTCTGTTGTTTGTTTTACAATTTTGTTGTTATTGTTTCGTTTTTATCTTTGTTTATGTTGAAATTGCAGACGGTAGCAATGAAATTCATCCCCAAACATGGTAAAAGTGAGAAGGACATACTCAATTTAAGACAAGAAATAGAGGTACTTTTAATAATATATATCATAATATTTGAAGGGTTGTGAATATGCCTAAGTTTAGCCACCGTGAGTGGTCACAATTATTGCAGATTTTAAGAAAATTGAAGCATGAAAATATTATAGAAATGCTGGACTCCTTTGAGAGCCCACAAGAGTTTTGTGTTGTCACAGAATTTGGGCAAGTAAGTACACTTCTTCCCCTATTATTTTCTTTTGCCACACAGTGTGCACGATGGTGAGAGTTTGAGCGCTTAATGGCTTTTATTTTGTACAGGGCGAGCTCTTTGAAATTCTCGAGGATGACAAATGCCTTCCCGAAGAACAAGTTCAAGCAATTGCAAAACAGCTGGTACATAGTTGCTTTAACCTATCCTTCCAATTTCTGTGATTGAAATCTCACTGCAGTTGGCACTTGTCGTAAAAGATTTATTAAGTACGAACTTTGTTTTCATGAATTTTATTGATTAGATTATTTTTTCCTGAACACCATCCTCTTGTCTCAGTCATGCTTGTGGGAATAACATAGTTCTCCTTAAGGATTGAACTTTTTGCTGTTTAATTTTCAGGTGAGAGCGTTGTATTATCTACATTCAAATCGTATAATTCATCGTGATATGAAACCACAGAATATACTCATTGGTGCTGGATCCATTGTCAAGGTTGGGTGGAAAACTGTCTATTTCTGTTTCCATTACCCGCACTTTTGAGCTATTTCATTGTCCTGCAAGATTGAAATTTCCTGCCCATGAGTACCATAGCTGTTTCTTGTAACCGGTTTTTTCCCTCATAAGCCACGCATCTGACTTAAAGTGGGATTTTCTTGGGGGCATACAGTTGTGCTGGATGGTATTGAATATTAAATGTTCATGGCTTTAGCACAATCAAGTTGATAAAGTGCCCACAGTCCATGTTAGCAGGCAACAATAGGAATATGAATTGAATTTTTTGTTGAGAAAGAGTGCAAAATAGGAATATTTGAGTTAGACTTTCTGGGCAGTGGGAACCCGTCAAGTCACAAGCTGTAGACGCTGCAAATGGGAACTTTGATTTGACTTCATTATTCTTCTTGTGTTATATACTAATAGGATCTGTAATCAAACTAAAACTGGATTTGCTACATTCAGCGTGTTCCCGTATGAATCTCCTTAATTCGTCGAGTTGATGTTGGTTAACATTGTTTGGATATTGGCAACAAGATTTGCTTTTCCGTTAACCTGGATAACTTAAAACTTAAAACTATGTGAAATATTTTGTTGCAAGCTGTTTCTTTAAAGAGTAGTTTATGATTGAGTCTCCTTGTTGAAGTATGCCCATAAGCGTGGATAAGTAAACTGTACATAAGTTACTTTAGGAGGTTAAAATCAAAGTCTCATGAAATGCTCTAGTGATTGCTTGGGGCCTTGGTCTTTCACTATTCACCCCTGAAATATATTTGTTTGCATGTGGCATGTCTTTCTAGAATTTAGATGCTCCAAATAAAATATTCTAATTATATCCTTAATTTATCTGTGCATACAACAGCTATATACTGGTAGCCAGTTGTGTTGGGTTGTCACAAAGTACAATTTGTGTTTTTCTTTTTGTAGTGTCTTACAAACATCAATCACTTGGGTCTTTTTTTCCTGATCTGTATGTGTGAATGTGTTGTTTTCCCCTTCTTTTCCTGTTGAGCAGCTTTGTGATTTTGGTTTTGCACGTGCGATGTCTGCTAACACTGTGGTATTGCGATCCATAAAAGGTGAGTGTTTTCACGAAAATCCATCTGTCGTTGCTTTGATATGTTTTATAGCAATCTCTACTTGCTTGCTAAGTGGCTGTTTTCTTCTTTATTTACAAATTTTATACCAGGTACTCCTTTATACATGGCTCCAGAATTAGTACGAGAACAACCCTACAATCACACTGCTGATTTGTGGTCTCTTGGTGTAATTTTGTACGTGATTCTTCCTTTACTAAAGTTTTGGCTATTATCATGTTGTACTTATCTTTGATGCTTGATAGGTGTTTCTATTTTGAATATAATTTTGTTAATTGTTCTATATATTTGTTGCAAATTTTTTTACTGCTTATGACTAGTGATGCAGTATGCATGCAATTAAGTACTGTAACTGTAGAAGAATTGTAAAAGAAGAGAAGAGACGGGATAGAGGAAGAGAAAGGGGAGAGAGAGAGAGAGAGAGAGGGCCATGCAAGAGAGGAGAGTGAGTGAGAGTGTGTTATTCAATAATCAAAGGTGTAATTAAAACAAAGCACACCCTTCTTTATATAAGGGTTCAACCTAGTCTAATTTAAGCAGGAAACAAATATGGAAATAAAACCTAAAATAAGTCAAAATATAAATTTATAAGAATTTTTAAATAAAATTGACATATAAATCAATCTAACTCCAATTAGAAATCGCGTCTTGAATAACTGCATCAACTAGATAGCTGTGTAATGCATTTTAATTGCCCATCCGTGTTGCACGTAAATTGGAGGTACATCTAGAAAGATGGTTTTTATGTCGGGAAAATGAGCCAGAAAATTTTGTTGCCGTCAAAATGAATGATTTCCTTTTGTTTGATGCACTTTTGGTAATTTTGAACCTAAAGGGTGGGCAACCATGTTTCTTGCTAAGCTCGAGGTCATCGGAAAGATGATATTAGGCTATGTAGGTCCTTTATTACACCCTGACATAATCCAACTTTACCATTCTAGTTTTCTTTTTGCTTTATGTTGCTTGTTATCTTTTCTCCTTTTTACTTAAATCTCACAAATATTTGGCAAAACTGTACAGGTACGAACTATTTGTTGGACAGCCGCCATTTTATACAAATTCAGTATATGCACTCATACGGCACATCATCAAGGTAATATGATTATCTTTTGCGTTAATCGGGATAATATGATACGCAGAACTATAAATGAGCTGTACATTCTCTGTTGCAGGATCCGGTTAAATATCCAGACAACATGAGCTCAAATTTCAAAAGCTTTTTACGGGGTTTGCTGAATAAGGTTAGGTAGTGAAAGAAGTGAATATATGTGTGATGTCTTCTCCTTATTCTTATTTGACTTGCGGTTGTTAATTTAGTTGTTGTATTCATGAAAACAGGTTCCACAAAACAGACTGACATGGCCTGCTCTCCTTGAACATCCTTTTGTTATAGATACTTCCGATGATGTAGAAGTGAGAAGTTACTCCCTTGGTTATATAAATTAAACAGTTAAAGTCTTGTTTATGGCCTTCTCCTCGTATATTCATGCAACCCTCTATTTGCTTTCTTGTCTAGGAGAAGCATACCATGACAACATCTTTGAGGAATGGAAGCAATGATCAAAGCTCAACTGGATCGACTGTTGCAAGTCCAAATAGTAAGGACTTTAGCACTGACCAAAAACTATTAAGTTTTAGTGAATCTAAATGTCACAAGATTCATCGTTATAGGTAAAAGCCACTCTCTCGTGGATAGTGAAAATGGGAGGGTTCAGAGATCTCCAACTGATCCCCATTCAAATGGAACTAACTCAGCAACAGACAACGTCTTGGCAAGGGAAGATTTTCCAGGTTTTCCTAGTCCAGGTGGTGTTGTACAGTCAGGTAAACTGTTTGGACATAACAATGAATATATAATATATAATTTCAAGACCTCAATGGATCTATGATAAGATTGTTTATTTACAACCGTGTTTCCTTAACAGGAACAGGCTGTATGGGCTTGAATTCGGCCACTTCGATTATGTTAAAAAGTGTTTTTAGATTATGGTCATATACTTTATTTTTTATTTTTTTATTTTGGAGAAGTATTTTTTTTCCTGGGAAAAAGTTATCTATCATTTGGTTATCATTTTATTTCAAAGTTTTAGATTTTTGAAAAACTGACGGAGGTTTAAACCGTTTCATATGGTTTGGCTAACGTTTTCCAGCGATCACTTGTCCCCCCTCCATGTTAGCATTTTATTAGCTAATTCAAATTAGAAAATAATATATCCAGTTCTGATTTTCACGCCTCACAGTTTCTAACCTTGTGCTATGTCTTACTTGTATCATTTGTCCAAGATGCCATGGATGTTATTAGTCTTCTACCACTTCAAGTCAATTTTGAAATTCTATGGTTCAATTTTCTGTTTGATAAACTGACTTCTCACTCTTCTTATATGTTCGATTTCTTTTGTTTTATTGACATCTTTTTGCAATTAGACAATAATTGAATTTTCTTCTTTTTAAATTTTACCTTTTTTTTTTTTTCACATTTATTTGGCTGGATATGGCCTTCTCTCTCTCCCTCTCTCATCCCACATCTTCCTCTGAGTTTGCTGAAAATCCGTACGTGCCTGTATTTCAGTTTTTATATTTGGTTTTCTGTGCTTTCTTTATGTTATGCAACATGTGATTAGAGGAGTGCAATTCATATCTAGAATATGTTTTATCTCTAGAATGACTTCCTCAGATGCGACGTGTCAAAATAAGCCGTGTACTTGAGCGTTTATTTAAGTTAAGTTTTTTATTATATGATTATATGTCCTGAATGACCCCGAGTTACTTTGTGTTCAGGTTGCGAAGTTTTGAACCGCTTGGATAATAATTCCCGCACAGTTAAGGGGGCTAAAATAATTGGTCAAGACAATGAAGCATTGGCGGCAATTCTGCTACCTCTAAAAAGTTTTCAAAAAGGATACCACAACCCCTGCAGGTAAATTAAGCTCACTTTTACTTACAATCATGGGTTTTGGTTTATGCATCTAGTCTAATACCAGAGTAGTTGTGTATCTATAATGATATCTGTGTTTTGACCATATAAATATTTTGTTTCAGTGTCTAAATTCACCAAAACAAGTAGTTTCTTCATATAATTGTTTAAGGACAAGAAGTCTCTCATGGTGTATGGACATTTATGATACTGTTCGATGTTGGTTTATCTTATTCCAAGAATTTAGAAGAAAACATTCATGTGAATTATAAAGTGCACCGCCATTGCATAGAGATTCTCTTTCTATGTATAGGATGGCATTCGTTTGAGATATTTTCTTTCACTATGATTTATTCTCCCATAAGGGTATGATGCACGAGAGCCTATTAGTTTACATCTTCTATGAAGTCAAAAAGGAAAGGACATTGTTCTCCTCATTAGATATCTGTATAAACTGTTGATAACATATTATTAGTATAACCACGACGAGGTCATTTATTGCGCCTAAATGCACCTTCGCAATTGGTTGCTAGATGTGCCGTGTTTGAAGATCAAGGTACTCGTTAATTTTTGCTAGATATATAATCTGTTACTGGATGTTTTATGTGCTAGATGGCAATTGTTGTTTTGATGGAATATGGTTTCCTATCATTTCTAATATAGGGATCAGGATATGATTACTTTGAACCAATCCCTGAGAATTCTTTCCAACTTAGTTGCTGCTGGTGCTATCCAATTGAGGGGGGTTCTTGATGAAATGATAAGCGAACTTCTTGGCTTCAGTTCTGCTGTAGTTCAACTGAAGGTTTCTGATGGTAATGACTTGATGGCAAAGGTATATCATTACTATTCTTCTTGATTATGAGTATGTATAAAGCTTATATCTGCTTGTCTTTCTTCCTTGGATAAGATTATGAGATCATAAAACTGAAATCCATGTGTACATAAGCAGATTTCTTTTCCCAGGGAGCCTATCTCTCTCCCTCTCTCAGCAGCGAAAACAATTGTAACAATGCAATTGAGAAGAAAATGACCCACTTAAACTATACTTCTTAGTACTTTTGGCTTGACTTTTCTTTCATGCCCTGAAGAAATTCAGAGATACTTTACATATTTTAACATTAGTGTTATTCCTTATGCATGTTGGTTAATCCAGTGTTATATTCTGTTACAGGGCTTATTTATCACGAGAAGATTATTAGAGAATTATGGAGGTGGTATTGGAGATTCTTATTTCGGGCATTGGTTAACACTAGTTGAATTGTATTCAAAGGTTATTTTCATTACTCTGAAGCTGCTTTTTCCCCAGCAGGAAAAATACATATTTGCTTGAGGCCTCATAATTATAAAATCTGCAGGTAGCAGGTTGTGGGGATGAGGCATCTGGCAGAGTTATGTATGAGGCCACTTCTTGTATTGCAGTCATGTTATCTGAAGTTGCACACTCACTCAAAGCATCTGCGGCAGGTTCAACCCCTGAGGCAGGTTCTGCCTCATCAGTGGTGAATATAACTCTTAAACAAATTTTAGACCGTGCTAGAACTTCAGGGGTAGTGCATCTTTTGTGTTTGTGCTTGGAATCTTCAGGCACGAGTCGCATATCAGGCTCTTCAATTTTTTTGCGAGTTGCTTGTGAAGCCTGCAGGGGTATTTGGTCACTGATAGATGCACTTGAAGTTCTCTCCGTTAAAGGAAGTGCACTATTTCCACTAGACTCTTTGCGGAGTCATTCTTTAGTCCGACTTGACATTAAGGACCATGACCAGGATCCTTGGCATGGAACAGATTCAGAAGTCATTGATGCAATCACAAAAGCATTTCTCAAGTCAAAAGCCATACAAGTTGCCATGTACTTTTGTCTTCATCAACGTCGGGAGAGAGGTCTGAGTGCTGGTGTACAGGTATAATTCTTATTCAGCTGCTTTTGAGGCAGTTTATCTATATTTCTTAGATGCAAGAGGTTCATCTTATGGCATTATGTTTCATTGCAAAGTTCAAGTACTTGAACTTGTACGGTTAAATTTGAGGTCCACTTCACTGTATGAGAGATTTGAATTCTATACCTTCCTGTTACTACAGTATTTGTTTAGGTCTATGCCGAACTGATTTATAGTATGTTGTAGATTAAATTTATATAAATAAATGTGTCCCCTCTTTAATAGATTAAACTTTTAGATGAAGTGGTTCAACATGGTATTAAATCAAACAAATGTTTGAGTTTAAATCTCGCTGCCACCCATTTGTGAATTTGTGCTCGTCTTAAGCCTTTGATGGAAAATTGAATCTTGCCTATACGTGAGGGGAGTGTCAAAGACAAAATTTAAATAAATAAACATATTCTCTCTAATAATTAAGCTTTAAGATGAGGCGGTTCAATACACAATATGATGAGAAATACTGGAAATCACTACCTTCCTGTTATTTGGTTTACTTTTAATTCTAATCAAGACTGATAATATATGACGAGAAACACTAGTCATGAATGCTTGCCTTTGTCTCTTTTGTCAACTCAGTGCAGCTTAATTAAGCGGAATTCCTTAATTAGAAATATGGTATCTGTTAGATTAATCTTTTATATGCTTCCCCAGATCTAGTGCAATAGTGTTAACATTGCTGTTAAGTTACCACTTTCTCAAAAGAACCCCAAGTAGTTTGATTTGGATTTTCCCTACTACTGCCATTAACAATTATGCGTGGTGTAATTTTCAGTTCAGTCCAAACTTGCCTGAAACCAAAAATAACACAAAGCAGTTTTCTTGTTTTCCTTTAGATCCTGCTTTGAGTAGCTTGTTGAAAGTCATGACAGCAATTCAGTTCAGTAGTATGACATCTTTTGTGTAAACTAGAAGGTAGGAATATGGAAGTTTGAGCTTTTTTCAGCCAGAGATAGCGCACATCTTCCTCCCTGATATAGATATTATTCTTGCTTTCTTATGTATGAATATTAACGCGTTGTACATACAAATTTTAGTTTGTTATACCTTTTGAATGGAGATGTGAAAAACCCGCTATTTATGCAAGTGATGTGTAACTCTTAGTTTTATGTGTGTATTCTATAATTTGTATTGTTTGTGTAAAGAAATGATTAATGTAAATATGTTGCAGCTTATCTTGAGATGTTGCATGCATAGTGAAGTTGTTGTTAACGTGCTTTGTGGTCTGCCAAGTAAACTACCTGTTACCACCATTGTGAGTGGCGGAGGAGACGGCACAATTATTTCTGAGATTTTCTCCATACTGTCCTTTTGTGCTGCTTCAAATAAAGAGACAAATGGAGGAGAAATGGATAATCCAAAATTTGACGTAACTTATACACGTGATCTTGTTCTGCATTCATGTCTTATACTTGCCACAGTTGCGCAGTTTTTGAAGTTATCTGGAAGAAATTCTGCATTGTTTATGCTTACAACATCATTAAAAAAACAGTCTGCTCGTCTGTCAATCCTTGCATACCATTTTTCATCTGATGAAAGGATGCAGTCCTCACTGCAACCTCCTCGTGCAGCTGCTATGCTGGCTCTTGCATCCATTCTGTCACTTGAATCTGGAACTTCTATTGAGAATGCCATTACCGAGATATCTCTGCCATTAATTCCTCGAACGGCTACACTTTGTGACAATCTCAGAGGTCCAGCAATGGATGAAACTGGAGTGAACCTTAATACACAGATTGGTCTGCTCTCATATTGGCATGGCCTCAGAGATGGTTGTATTGGGCTATTGGACTCTAGGCTGAAGTGGGGAGGACCGATGGCTGTGCAACAGTTATGTGCTAGTGGTACTCCTCAGCTTCTTATTGATTTATTGGCTAACAATATTTCAATTGCCTCTTATCAAAGATCTGAATGCTCACAAGATCGAATTGGATTATCGCCTGCTGGGGTTGTGTGGACAATTTCGTCAATACGTCAATGCCTCTCTGGTGGAGTTTCAACATTCCGCCAGATTTTGCTAAGGACAGAACACATTAAGTGCATTTCTGATCTAATATCTGATGTACATCTTAAGCTCGTTAGGTGCTGGAACGGACCTGGTGGAGGGAAAAATGGAGTCAGGGATACAATTAATACCGCAATCGACCTTTTGGCATTCCCTTTTGTAGCTGCACCAAGTGCTCCCGGTTTGCCGTCTGCTACTGCTTCAGTTAACAGTGGATTCCTTCTTAATATGGGTACACCTGGTGGGCAGGTTTGCACAGTAGATGAAGACATGATGAAAGCGATACATACCAACATGAAAAAGTATATTCAGATCCTTTTGGAGGTCAATTTCTCATCTCTTTCTCAAGTTTCTTAACTATAGGATCTTATGTTAAAGGGAGCTCCTTTTTTCTATTCCATGCGTTTCATATTGTTTATCACATCATCTCTTGGCACAAAGTTTAATAATAGTCACCTTGACAATTGGAGTTTTAAATCTACTCTGTCTGTACCACATTTGAAATAAGTTTCAATACGTGACATTTTTCATTACTAAACTTTGGTAGCCCAAATATCCAAGCAGAAGTCTGCAACTATTTTTGGCAAGTGACCTCCACAACAAAACCCTAAAAGAAACATTTTTCTCTAAATGAAATGGAGGCACTATATTTTCTTTTTTCCACCTGGCTTGCCTGGAGTATTGGATTCCCAACAAATGGTTTCATGTTCTTTTTCCCTAGACGTAATGAAGTGTCAACTCATTGAAAGAACATAGAATAAAATGTTGTAAGGTCCAGTTGCAATGTCAATCCCCCACAAACCATTCTATGGACACTTGTGGGGTTTTCCCGAAATACTTGAACACTTCTCGTGACCTCAAACCTTTTCAAGCATTGGTGCATAGCATAATTTGAACTTTCCATTTGCATGAATAATTCAACTGCGCGATACCAGTATGCATGGTTTTGAGTTGGAAATTTTTTTTGGCTTTCATGTTTAGTTGATATAGTTGCTTCTGTATTCATAGGTTGAAGTGCCAGCAACCATTCTTCGTTGCTTGGACCATACGGATTTGAAAGACGTTGCTAGGCCAGTTGCATTTATAGCCAAACTTTCGACACAACAACTGCTTGCCATTCAACTTGTAGGTAAAGGCTTATTGGATCCAGCAAGAGTGAAAAGATTGCTTAATGGCCCCTGCCCGAGGGAAGTCACCATGGACATTCTCATGATTGTTTCAGATTTAGCTCGTATGGATAAGGTATTGCCAAGCTTTCCTACTTGCATTGTTCGTGTTGTAAATAAATTTTAGAATGTGATTAGTGAGATCACATTACGGCACAAATGGTATACATGGAGTGCTTATCTATGATCTAAAGGTAACAGTCAATGGAATGCTTTCACTCTATCACCAAATTAACTGCACACATGCTTTCTGAGGGTAAGTCTGTAACAAACAAATAGCAGCCTGATAGAATGAGAACTAAGATGCACTTAAAAATATTACTTCTTGTTTTTCATCAAGCACAAGAGAAATCGTATTTAATTTATTTTAAGTTCATCACATTACAAATCCTTTCCTATAATATTGATCTTTACTAGGATGCTGTTGTTGAAACTGTCTTTTCAACATTTTCCATTTTTTTTCTTCTTTTCTATCTTTTGTTGTTTGAGATAATCTCGTGCAAATTTTCTTCTTACTACGAGAACTTCCTCACAACTATGTGTAAACAAAATCTTGCCCTTCAAAACCTGTAGTTTCTCTACAAATAATCTGTGAGGGAGGGTAACCCTTGTCGTAGTTTATAGATCGTTTGTAGGATAGCCTATGCCTAGTTAATAGGTACTTTTCTTATTCATACTTCGGTATAGTTCAGTGCACTATTGTTTCGACAATCAACACCCATGCTTCTAATCACCAATGCGTATGCAGCTATTTTACAAACATATTGATGGGGCAGATATCTTGGATTCTCTGAAGAACTTTCTTACACATGAAGATCCCAACGTGCGTTCCAAGGTGTGCAGTGCTATTGGCAACATGTGTCGCCATAGCTCCTATTTCTATAGTTCCCTGGTAAAGAACATATTCAACTAGAATTTTTTCCATTCTACTTAATACATTATGAAAAGATCTTCTTTTGAGTTTCTTTACTGTCCTTGTAACTCCGTGGGTGTTCTAATTTTATTTCGAAGGCAAAACATCAAATCATTGGTCTTCTTATTGATCGATGTGCTGATCCTGACAGACGAACACGAAAATTTGCTTGTTTTGCTGTAAGTTATTTATTGTATTGCTTTCACATTTGTAGTTAGTTCTATCAACTCGACAATTTTTTCTCTCTCTTAGTATAGACACTTTATGAAAACATATCTTCCCACCAGGTTGGCAATGCTGCTTATCATAGTGACTCGTTATACGATGAGCTCCAAAGAGCCATCCCTCAGCTAAAAAATTTGCTGCTTTCGCAAGAGGAAGACAAGACTAAAGCAAACGCGGCAGGTGCACTAAGCAATCTTGTTAGGAACTCTAACAAGCTTTGTGAAGAAATCGTTTCGAAAGGAGCCATGCAGGTTTTTCCTATGCTACTCATTGCTTCCTGTTTTCATAGGATGCTGTGCATGCCATTCTTTTATGGAAGCATAAGTTTGGCCATTTCTGGCGTATTATCAATGTTCTCTCGAGTTATTGGATTAGGCTTATGAGCTTGTGTGATATAATCTATTTTTATGCTTCTATACTGATTCTAAAAGGAAAAGTTATGGTCGTTTCAGGCGCTGTTAAAGGTGGTGGCGGACTGTTCCGTGGTGGCACTAAACCCGAGGAGAGATGCCATCAACGAGTCACCTCTAAAGATATCCCTGTTTTCATTGGTGAAGATGTGCGCATATCCATTGTGTAGGCATTTCATTCGCTCATCAGAGCTATTTCCTGTAATAGCACAACTTCGACAATCCCCAGAATCGACAATTGCCAACTATGCCTCTGTTATAGTAAGCAAGGCATCAGAAGTTTGATGCCAGTGACAGATGCTCAATATGTATCCTCAAGTAAATTGAATTGCAGGTGCTGCTCATTTTCAGTACACAACAGGAAATGACTTTTGTAAATCTTATGTATGTAATGTTTCTATATGTACATAAGCATCTGTAATGTTAAGAAAGAACATCCTTATAGTCATGCTTGTTTTGGATGAGCTTAAACATAAAAATAATTTTACTATCGGTGTTGAGACATTGATCCGGTAGGCTAAGGATCCGAACAATTTCCTTTGCAAGGACTGGAAACACAATAGATCTAGCTAAACAATTCAAATGCCTTGCTTACTAGTTGAAGTCGGGCTGCCTGACTCAACCTTTAGTACATCTACTGGACTGAGTCGAGTTGCCTTGTAAAACATGTTTCTCAAGTGAAGGAAACCCACTTATACAAACTTCATATTGTCCAAAGGAACATGCATACTCGGCTCTATTACCTCCATTTGGCTAGGAATCAAGTACGCTTGAGCAACATATTTAATGTCCAAATGCAACTCATTGGGAAAGTGTCTTGTGCAATATAGTTTTTGAGCGAAAAAAACCTTACTACCCTAACCATTAACTTGTTAGGAAGAACTCTTTGATCGGAAAGGGAAAACCATTCTAAACTAGGTGTTGAACACCTAAATAATATTATTTGACATATTATTATTTCCATTGTTTCCATTGCAAGAACATAAACATATACACACAATAACATTAGAAAAGAATTTGAAAGAATCTAACTACTCTTTTATTTTGATTATTCTTGATCAGTAGTTGACATTGATGTACTGTACTTAAATTTAAGGTAAGATTTAATGAAGGGATCTAACTCACCATCCATTACAGAAGCAATATCTGATGTTTCATGTCCTGTCCTAACGTCTTTAACGAGCTTGTACGGATGGAATACGTAGTTACGTATTTGTTGGCCCCACTCGGCCTTCACGGCATCTCCCTTAATTTGCTTGATCTCAGATGCCCTCTGTTCCACTGCTATAACTAATAATTTTGCTTTTAATCGGCTCATAGCTTTGATCTTGTTCGCTAGTTGGGATCTCTGTTCTGCAATGATAAACAAAATATGGGAGAATATGCTTAGAAAAACTAAATGGATTTTATATAAGTGACCCAGCTAAACAAAAAAGCAAACTTATAGAGACCACTTTGGAACAAATAGAAGTTCTGTGACTAAAACGAGACATCGCTAAGTTGAGTGACTAACAGTGTTCTTTAACCCAATGAACAAAGGAATTAGAACACGCTTGTCTAAAAACATAATCATAAAATATATGCAACTTGTAAGGTAGGTGAATGAAATAACCTGTGCAACGAACAGTCACTCCGGTGGGGATATGAGTAATGCGCACTGCAGTTTCGACTTTGTTTACATTTTGGCCACCTTTTCCACCTGCTCTAGAAAAACTGATCTCCAAGTCTTCTTCAGGTATTTCTACATCCATGGACTCCTCGGGAAGAAGTGGCATTACTTCAACACCAGAGAAGCTTGTCTGCATGGAATCATTGTTGAAATGCATTACGTGAAATATCCAACAACCTGAGGAGAGAGAGGGGGTTCTAGCAACTTACAACAACAAAACTAAGCCTTGTTCTAAATAAATTTGGGGTTGGCTACATCAATCTTTGGATGCCATCTTAGAATTGACTGTTTAAAAAATCTCTTTTCCCATATCTCAAGTACAGCCTGAAAGAGGGAGGGAAATTAGAACCCTGACGGCTATATTAAAGTTACCTGGCGAAGGCCTTTGGAGTTAAAAGGGGATTGTCGCACAATGCGGTGAGTTCCTTTCTCGCCAGACAAATACCCATAGGCATACCGTCCATCTAGTTCAATTGTAGCTGATTTAATTCCAGCTTCTTCTCCCAAGGACTTCTCAACCACTTTTGTCTTGTATCGCTGCTTCTCACCCCATCTTACATACATCCTGAGAAGCATGTCAGCCCAATCCTGCACTGGAATTTATCAAAAGAACTTTACACAAAAAGCAGATATGAGTATAGAAGAGTTAGTTTATTAATATCAGCATGGCTTTTCTCCACACTATGATCCAATATTTTGGGTAATTGTGAATAGTACATGAAGAGCACAGAAATTTTGCTTAAAAGCTTCTTCTAAGTATAGACCCACCAAAACCTAACATAGTTAATTTATAGAGCGGAATGTGCAAGTGAACCATCTCTGACAAATAAGTTCAAAGGCCAAAATAAGAGAAAAACTATAACAAACTAAGCTTTATTCACCTTGTAACCTGTGCCAAATGCAAGAGATAGGATATCCAGGATAGTTGTGCAAGATTTGATTTCAGATTTACCAATGCATGTATTTTCCTTCAGTATAAGTAACACAGATAATCCTACTGCATGCAACAATCATATATTTCAGCTACGACTATAAATTGCATTCAATGTATCTATGGGCTAGGTTAGCTGCATGAATGGGATTTCAGATTTAGCAATGTATGTATTAATTCCTTACAGTATCAGTAAAGCATATAATCCTACCGCAAGCAACAATCATACATTTCAGCTATGGCTATAAATTGCATTCAATGTATCCATGGGGCAGGTTAGCTGCAGGAGCAATGTACACCAGCCCAGACTTGCTTAAATTATCAACAGGACAGTCCACTTCTGGAATTAAGAATGTAACTACACCATAAACAAATAGAAAACAAGAAAAGACCAAATCAACAAGCAAAATCTAATAGAATCTCATAATGTGAGAGTTCAGAAACATACTTTCCAAGGAACGCAGCTAAAAAATCATGAAAGATGTTTTTAAAAGGAATAAGAAATTCAGCATAGTGATGCCAGCGGTCCTTCAGGAAACCATCTAAATTTTGTTTAACACTGCCACTCTGGTGATGAGATTGCAGAAACGGTGTCCAATTTTTAAAACACAAGAACTTTCTTTTGGTACCATACTATTTCTCTGTAGCAAATTACACATATGCTTAGCCTCTTAATTGAAAGTGTCTTAGCAGCCCCTAAGCCACCAGCCTTATTATTGAGGACATGTACAATGATTTTATGCTCATTCTAGATTCAGCCCTCGTATAAATTTGTTATGATGGATGCATTCAAAATATCTTGTAAGCACTTTTGGTCACTTCTGTTAATGACCAAGGACACAAAGTTAAGGTCCGAAATCTGATAGTAGGTTCAGTCCTTACTTAGGTTCATTTAGTGGATGTAGCAAGTGTAGCTCATGAATCCCATAATCCATCAAGGGAAATGGTTCAAAATTATTTCCTTTCTTTTGCAATCAGAACTAGTATTACCTGTGCATCAGTACCCCCTGCACCTGCTGAGATTGTGATAACAGCACCTTCTTTATCATAGAGGCCAGAAAGAAGTTGGGTCAATTCAAACCGATCCAATGCCTTGTTCAGTTCTTTAATAATTCCAGCAGCCTCTTCAAGGAGCCCGGTATCAGTTGAGTCCATCTCCTCAGTAAGCTCAACTATTGTTTCTGCATCGTCAACCTGCGTCAAAACTTAATATTTAGATGCTGTACAAGTGATTATTAAGTGCATATTTGGTACATGGTACAAGACAATGAACAAGCTTTTAGTTTTTTCTATTTCTTTTGTAATAGTGTCCAACCCATTCCAATACTCTAATCTACCTTACCAAACAAGCCATGAGATTTACCATGTTGGCAGTTTTCATGAAACTAATTGAGAAAATTGATCAAAAGTTTCATGACAGTGAAATAAAGACCTGTGATTTGAAGTCATTAAGAAGTTTTATTTTGTCTTTCACATCAGTCAAAGCCTGGAGGGTCTGCTGAGCTCTGGCACGATCATCCCAGAGAGAGTTATCTGCTGCTGCAGCCTCCAAATCTTTAAGATTTTCTTCGAGCTGCTTCAGACTGGAAGATGCCCTAATCTCTTCAATGCGCTCTGAGGTAGTCTCCACCTCCCTCCTTAAGGTATAGAAATCTGCAAATGTATCACAGCCGTAATTAGTTCCTTCCCACATAAATATAAGAGTCACAAGGTCAGGATATGCAGATCACGTGTAAACAATTTCAGGATCTCGAAAAATTTATTTTAATCAAGGTGCAAAACATAGCAGTAGGGTTCTAGAAGTTGAAGAATAGAACAAATTTCAAATACATGATGACAAGAGCTATTTGATTTACTTTGTATTGATATTGGGCTTCCCATGCCAGGAAATAGTATTACTCAGTGATCTCGCCCTTGAAATTGCCTCATGCTATTTTCAGTACTGATATTGACTTTCTAAATCAGGAAGAGTTATTTGCTTTTTTACTTCAAACATGTAAAACAGGTAGCACCTCAATTTTGTGGCTCACGTACTCATTATGTGTACTTGGGTATATGCGGAAGTAAATGCTTTCGGTGTGTTCCCTAAATATCAAATCTACATCAATATTTCTGCTTGAGAATTTTGTTCATATCAACTATGTTTCCTTATCACACTTCCCTAACAATATTATACCCATTTCAATTTTTTCAAAGCATTTTAACTCTTTTGGAAACCTGAAAAAGAAATTTAAAATGCACTAATATATTGATCATCCATTCATTTGCCGCTACTTGATACAATCAAACAGCTAATCACTAGAAGCTACTGTTTGAAAACTCTTGTGGGTTGTTTGGTATTAAAGATGAAAATGAAGTTAAAATCATGTCTATTATAGCGTCTAATCTTGTCCACCATTGAGACCAAACATGCATTTATGGTCACTCACACTCAAACAAACAGACACACAACAATATCCATTGAGACCAAACATGCATTTATGGTCACTCACACTCAAACAAACAGACACACAACAATATCCATTGCATGCGCAAGAGAGACAGAGAGAGCATACCTTGCATTGCCCATTCACTTGTTTCCGTACTAACTCTCGCATCCGGTGTTGCAAACAACACTGCAACACCTTCAATTGAGAATTTATAAGCAAATGAAATTAAAATAAACTACAGTTGAATCATCAAAAATGGCAAAAATATCAAACTTCAAATTCAAAAATGATATTAATACGAGGCTCTAGATTTTGATTAAAAAAATTGGCTTAATCATTAAAATATAAAAAAGAACTAGAAGAGAATCATCTAAGTTTGAAGAGATAGGTAAAATTTTGAAAAATAAATTAGAACAGAGCAAGCTTGTACATATGCTCCGTGACTTGTAAATTATACATTGTTCAATTTGTCATTTTTCCTGAGTTTTGCAAAGACCCACAAATAATATAATCGAACATCAATATTCTAGAGCAGGAAGCAGTTTCTGAACCAACAAAGTACTATACATACATACAGTGTACCTCGAGCTTCGTTACTAGTACCCTGTCATGACTTTCTTGTACCTAGTGCTTCAAGATTGTAATTTACATATATACGAACGTTTTGCATCAAATGCAATGCAATGCATAATCTATCATAAAACTAGAAGAGACCCATCGTCAAATTTGAAGAAAAATGTATCTTGAAGCACTAGAAAACAAAAATTAATGTTGTACAATATGCTCCAAATCTTATATCTTCCTCTAATTGTCTCTAGCATGTACCCACAAAGATTTTGCATCAACATAAAGAAATAACATTTTCACCAAAAACTCAAAGAGACCCATCAAATTTCATACAGAAAGGTACTAACTTGAAGCTTTAACTAGTAAAAACCAATGTTGGACCATCTGCTTCGATGTTTGTACCTTGCTCAATTTTTCTAATTTTCTTTTCAAGTAAATAAAACACACATCATATTTTACTTCAGTATAATAAATCATGCAACTGGTTAATGGAGAAAGACATACCATTTGTGGACGGAGAAGGAAGTAAAGAGAAATTGTGATATAAAGAGAGTGGCAGTGAGAGCCGTAATCCAAGTCTTTTACGTATGGGTGTTGTTAAGATTGTTGAATTTATTGTTTTTGGGTAGTGGAATGTTCGGTGGTGAGGTATCGTTAAGCTCTGTGCAAGAGCAATACCCTCCATTGTTACAGCACGAGAGAAGCAGAAGGATGGTCCAAGAAAAAAGATAAGCTGCATCTTAAGGGTGTGTTTGGTGAGGTGAAAAGTAGGAATTTGTTTAAAGATTATGATTTATATTTACTAGTATATCTCTCTGTTGTGGTGAAATTTTATTGTAGTTGTATTATGATGATGAATTAAAGCGGTGAACAGATTTTAGAGATGATCGGTAGAGAAAGATGATCTATTGAGAAAGATGAATTGAAGTAGTGAGCAGATTTTAGAGATGATCGAATTAAGAGATTGATTGAAGCAGGTTAATTTTTTTGGAGAAGATGATTTTGTGAAAAGAGAAATTAAAGACATAATGACACACGAATATTTAAGTACTTTTTTTCATAACGGAGAAAACACCCGTGATTAATTCAATATTCAATTTTTAAAAACTATTTAACTTAAATCCAAAAATCTAATCACTTATTTATTTATTTTTATAATATCTATAGGTTAAAGCTTACAATTAAGTTAATTTTTAATAGAAACTCACAATTAAGTTAAATTCTTAGATTAAGCTCGCAACAAGGTCCACAATAATGTGAGTAATAAGAACAAAACGTCCATACCTATTGATCGACGTTATCAAGAAAACGTCCATACTTATTGACGTCATTGTGCAAAACGTCCATACCTTCTAAAATTTGGCATTTAACATCCCCACCTACTCAATTTCCTTCGCAAAACGTCATTCCGTCCAAAAAACTGCTGTTATCTCACTTCTCCAACACGATTACAATTGAGGAGTAAATTAGTCCAGCAACATATTTTCAACAGCATCAGAACCATCGCCATTTCTACCATCAAGGTCGTAGTCCACACATTCATTCTCACCATTTTCAACTTCATTGTCTTCACATGAATACAAAACTGACCCTCTTAATTCTCCATCCTCATACGGAGAATCATAGCCTGCTTGAAATTTAGTCACCTCATCTCCATCCACCATGTGCACATGATTATCCAAAGAAACATTAGAATCATGACAGTCATCAAGAACATCAATCTTCACATCAAGAGCATTGGGATCAATATTTTGTCCTCCACCACTATCACCTTTACACACGTCTTGCAAAATAGATATCAAATTTAATGTGACTCTGAGAATCAGATATTATAGAACTGGCAACATAAACTCTTTTATCTTGACCCTTCCCTTCAGCAATTGCAACAGATTGACCATCAGTAATAAAGGTCACCAAGGCAAGGAAGTTTATGTAGTTTTCGATGATTTTGAAGTAAAATTATATCGGACATCACCGGTGGCTGAACATTTTCACCGCCGTGCTCGACGAAATAAGGTAGAGAGAGACGAACTCGACCCGTCGCTGCTAGCAGTAGTGAAGTCTCATTTTCTGGAGGAAAAAAAGGAAAATAATTCCAAGAAAAAAGAGTGACACTACTAAAGAAATAGCAACAACAATTGCTTCATTATACAAAAGTCAGAGGAAGAGAAAGAAGAAAGAGAAAACAAGAAATATTTATGACAGAGGCACGGAGAATTCTTCACCTGAAAAGTTAGTAGCAGCACCAATACCTCCACCGCCACCTCCACCACCTCTTCTGCCATCTAAGGTTTTACAAAACTTGTTCAAAAAGAGTAGCATAATTCCGATGTGCGAATCGTCGTCAACAGTCAGTTGGTGAGTTTGAATCTCCTTTGTTTGCTTCATTACATTTACAATTCCGGCCTTCATTTCTGTCGTCCCATAAAGCAAAAGACTAGGCAAATTTCAAAAATAAAAAACCCAGATGAAAATATGTTGCTGGACTAATTTACTCCTCAATTGTATCACGAATCGTATTGGAGAAGTGAGATAACGGCATATTTTTGGACGGAAAGACGTTTTGCACAAGAAATGGAGTAGGTGAGGATGTTAAATGCCAAAATTTAGAAGGTAGGGACGTTTTGCACAATTACTTCAATAGGTAGGGGTGTTTTGTGCTAATTACCCTTTTTTTATGTTTAAAAAACGTTTCCCGAGTTTTCGAAGAATTTTAATTTCAAAACTTTGTTTGAGTTGATAACTCTACTATTTTAAAAGTTAATGCACAACATCTTCTTTGTATCCTTCGTGTAAAGCATTTTAGAGGTAAAAGAAAAGAGTGACGGTAGAGACTCTATTTTATGAAGATTGATAAATATTTTCGCTTTTCGAAAGTAGAAAATATACTTTAAAAAGTGCGTCTAGGCGTTTGGCATTGCCTCCACGTTTCTTTTAGGTCATATTTGCACAATTAAATGGTTAATTGTGTTTTTTAACAAAAAGTGCATGTCTAGTCGTGCCTAGGCACGCGCTTTTTTTTTTTTTTTTTTTTTTTTTTAATATATAAAATAATATAAAAAATAAGAAAATATTTTTTTATGCTTCGCTCTTGCCTAATTTCTCCAAGGCCCGAAAAATTTAAAACTTGACTTCTACGCTTAGTCGTATTTTATGCTTTTTAGAATACTGTTTTATTGTTGAGTAAAAGATTTTAACTAATGGTTCGTAAGAGTTGCTTAATTAATGATGGTTGAGTAGCACCCTATTACCATCTTGCTTTGGTAGGTGTTTTGCTTCCACAAAAGTAAAAATAATATTTTTAGAATAAAAAAATAAAATAATATTTTTGAACTTATTCTATTTTGTATGGTACAAGGTGAAATTATCTTCTTCTACTTTTTTTTTTTTTCTATATACTTATCAAGCGGGTATTGTACTCTAAACTATTTGAGATGACATGTCGTCTTTGGATTCATGCATTTGAATTTATTGGTGACGATCTTCTGCCCGTGGTGGGTAGGAGATATAATGCCCACCATTGAGGTGGCACTCCATGATTGATGATTCATGGGCCCACACTCATTATTTTGTCCAATCATGGGGTGCCACTTCAATTGTGGACATTATAAAGGTTGAACCCCAACTTCAAGGGCCCCCGCCACATCTGTCCTGGAGCTTTGGTGGAAGATGTAAATCGCAGGATGTGCCTCAATGGAGTAGGTTGAGAACTTGCTTTTTAACTGCGCTTGCAAGGAGCCTCATCCATACCAAAGGTAGGAATCGAACCCCACCTGCGCAATTTGCCGGTGAGGTGGGACTACCCCACTCTCACTTTTAAACCAACTAAACTATGCCTTGGAAGAAATTATATCTCCTACCCACAATGGGTAGGAGATCATAAACGACATCTATCTAGTTAGACAACAACTTATTAAATACGGACAGTTCTTCTTCAACAAAGAAATAAATGTACAAAAACGATGCGATCGAATACCGATCCAATACATCTCTCATGAACTTTAATTTACCAACAAATTTTTAAAAATTGGACGTACAATAACACACAATTTTATAGAAGTTTATCTCAACATGAGACTATTTCATTTTCCTACCATTAGAGAAATCAACGTCTTCAAACTCTCCGAGTTTTAATTTTCTCTAGCCCCCCTCTCTCCGCTTGACAATAGAATAAATCCTAATGACGGCTCCTTATTTGTAAGAAAAAATTAGGACAATTGAAATCACAAGTGTAAAATTCTTAAACTATTCATAATGAAATTTTGGACTAGGGCTCTCCACACCTCCGAGAGGGGGGCTTCCTGTGTTCAAGCTCTGCAAAAAACAATAATTAGACTTGTTTGAACTTTAGATAAATCAAATTACTCGTTTTTTTATTTGGACTTTAAATAGATCGAATTGTTAATTTCAACTTTTAATGAATCAAATTAGGGTAAATAGCACAAACGTCCCTATCTATTGAGGTATTGTGGAAAACGTCCCTACCTTCAAAATTTTGGCATTTTCACCCTTACCCATTGATTTCAAAACAAAGCGTCCTTGGGTCAAAAATATAGGGTAAATTAGTCCAACCACTTTTTCACATATATATTACTTCTTTTAAAATTGGGAGCTTTCCATGCAATTTCCAAAATTGCATGGCAAGCCCCCAAATCAAATGTCTCCGCCTCAAACCCAGCTTCTCCACACGGGGTTCCATCGACATATCCCTCCTCCAATCCCGCCACAACTTCGCCATCCGCCTGCCCGGCCGATTCCCCGAAATCCAATGTGCCCCATCTCGCCAAGCGTAAGTTGGGAGATGAAGAAAATCAAACCGAAAATGCTCAAAATCGGTTGGTGCTTTATGACCTGCTTGTTGCCAATAGTGCTCGTGGAAGTGGAATTGAAGTCGCATCCCGATTCCATTGCACATCAACCTCCATCTTTTCTAGATTCCCCTTTTCAAAGCAGACATCTAGGGTGTTGCCATCCGTCGGGGCTTTCACCTGCTCAAAGTGTGCTAACTGTTTCAAATGGAGGTTCATTCCATCAAAGGCTAAGTATGAGGAAATACGGAATACATTACGAACAACCCTTCTTATGTGTAACAACTCGTGAGTGGCGGTGCGATGTATCATGTGATGATCCACGACATTATAGAGAGTGAGTTTCTTCAGGGCCGAAGATGTGGCGATCCACGAGTGGAAGAAGGTGGCGAGTCGCGGTCTAAGGTGGCGAGCAATCCGTTCACGCATGGGTCGGACGAGGGCGGGATTGGAGGAGGGATATGTCGATGGAACCCCGGTGTCGGAGAAGTGGTTTTGAGGCGGAGACATTTAGATGGGGGCTTGCCATGCAATTTTGGAAATTGCATGGAAAGCCCCCAATTTTAAAAAGAAGTAATATATATGTGAAAAAGTGGTTGGACTAATTTACCCCTATATTTTTGGACCCAAGGACGTTTTGTTTTGGAAATCCGAAGAGGTAAGGGTGAAAATGTCAAAATTTTGAAGGTAGGGACGTTTTCCACAATACCCTCAATAGGTAAGGACGTTTTGTGCTAAATCAAAATCAAATTAATACTCGTCTAAACTTTATAGACTATAGAATGATGCATTAATCAATCAATAAGGTATTAAAATTCCTCATGCTTTGAATCTATCTTCCTCGATCATAGGGCTACAACTATATATACCTTGTAGGATACAAACAAAAGCTACAGACAAAATAACACTATTTGAGAATTTACTCAATCATATATTTTTCTTAATTTTTTTACTCATTCTTAACAATTATTTTGGAATTAATAATTAATTAAATCTATATTAATATTCCCAACTAGGCCAATGTGAAATAGATCCTAAATCTCGCTCAAATTAAATTAATATATTTTACCAATTGCCACTTAACCACATCTCATTAGTAGATAATAACGTGGGTTCAAAGCAAGCAAAATAATAGGATATGGTAAACTTCTTTCTCCCGAAGTTTAGCTTTTTTTCATTCTTGGACCTCGTTTCTTAATATTGTATGTATAAGATTACGAGAGTATAGAATTATCCACTCGATTTCAGACTTGGTAAAACCCAAGATCATCATTCACTTTGGTTTGTACAAACCCAAAAAATTATTCTAAGGATATAAGTTGTTTTATAGTTGAAATATGCAAATTGAATTTTTTTAATCAAAGTTTATGAAAAATTTTGTCAAAAAGTTTTTGAATTTTATTAAAAATAAAAAAAATAGTTTTTTTTTTTTTTTTTTTTTGAAGTTTCGAATAAATTTTTGAGAGTTCGTGAAGAATTCGAATGTCTTAAACAGAAACACTAATATTTAAAAAATATCCACGTAATTTAGAATTTTACACATAAAATATTCTTGAACGAATTTCTCAATTTCAAAAACTTGTATTGTCGATTTTGCAAGTTGCAGAAATGGAGTTGCTACTTTATTAGTACTACATTATACGTGACCCGAGCTATAATAATTCCTTCTTTTATTAGTTTATTTCTTTTCATTATTTCATATTAATGTTTAGCGTCTGTTTCATAAAAGTTTAGCAGATTTTGATACAAATAATATGCAGTTCAACAGTTGGTAAAAGTTGTGTGATAATATAAAAATTAATTGTTGAGTATTGATTCAACTTTAACTTTTTAACAATTTTTTAAAGTTAAATCAAACGAACGTTTTAATCAAATAAATTAAGAGAGAAATATATATATATATATAAACTTGAAAGCCATGCAAACCCTATACTTTTTGAGATGGTCTACACGCACTCACCTCTCATAAATGATAAAACACACACAAATACACACACTAACCAGAGCATACACACAAGAAAACACATCCCTGGTCACCAGCGTGGATTGCCATTTATGGAATTTAAGAATAAATATTTAAAGACAAAAATTGAATAAATTAAATTAATTAATTAATATTCTGTCAAGTTAGCTAGTAAAACACTTTAAATTACAAAATATCTGCAAAAAGTAATTAAAAACTAGCATTTGATGACAGAAGATCCATTATTTTTGGGAGAGAGAGAGAGAATTGGCATTTAATAATTATAGTAAAAATAAGTAATTAATTAAATTAATTAAAAGTAAATTTATACAGTCTGAGCAGTTGTTTCCGAGGAGGCACGGGTGTGCTCCGCTGATTTCTCCAACAAAATCCCACTTCCCACCTCTTTGTCTTCTTCTCAATAATATATATATTTCAAATCTCTCTCTCTCTCTCTCTCTCTCTCTACACGAAGGGTATGGCCATTTTTTAGTATTCGTTGTTGGAAGGATATGTAGAAATTTTTTTATCGAACTTTAAACTCGAGAAGTCTTCATGAATGTACCCAAAAGTGTCCTCGACAAATTCCCTTGTTCTTGAGTAGAAAGGTGGGGTGCCTCTACTCTGACATCACTTGCGACTGTCGCCTTTGGTACACACGATGGAATGACCTCTTTATTAGCATAACACTTTCAATTAATTGATGGATCGAATTTGAGTACATTGTCTCTTCACGATCAAGCTTAGTTGTCTCTTCATACTCCATCAATGCTATAAATCCTCATCCCCACATGGCTCAGGTGCACCAAAATTTCCCTAACTCACACTGATTTGGTTGATCGAGCTTGTCTCTAATTTATCTATTTGTTTGACTGATTTGCACGTCAAGTTGATTAGGTGATGATCTCTACTAATTTTCTTAACTTCAAGTTGATTTGATGGCTACAATTTTAAGACATCACATCTAATGACGTTCATCTAAAGATTCACTCACCAATGTCACGTCGTTGTTCGCTTAGGATTAAAGGGTCCCCGACTCATCAACCATCACACCTCCACGATGGTCAGACCATTGTGGTAGAAAATGTTCAATTTATTGCATCAACAGTCAACACTTATGTTTATTGTCGCAATTGTTCCATCTCTACTAGTTAAATTAAGACGAGTCCTTTGGTATTTTATATTTAAATAAATGTATCTGGTAAAATATTTACAAAATTCAGAAGTATGCCCACAAAAATTGACCAGGAAAAGGAGAAACAATTATGAGAGAGAGAGAGAGAGAGAGAGAGAGAGAGAGAGAGAGAGAGATTGTATTTATATATGTATATATCTGATTCTCGGATTGTGCAAAAAACTCCCAGGTAAGTTTGACTGTTAAGAAAAGGAATCAAAAGATGGTAAAAACACATTGCCCTGCTATAACAAATAATACTATATTAAAAGGCCTGCAATTGCATGCCTCCTCACTGTAAAATAAATAAATAAATAAATGGTCTCGGTAATTTCATCACAATCATGCCACATAACTTTTGACTCTTGGACCCATTCTCTAGAGTCCACCAACTAGATGTTCAATTGAATGGTCTGAAGAAGTGTTCGAGATATCGAAAAAGTTCATTAAACTTTGTCCTTGCTTTTGGTTGTGTTCGTTATTTACCTTTTAGTATTCCCCGCGTTCAATTAAATGGTCTAATGAAGTGTAAAGTGTCCGGAACATCGGAGAAGTTCATTGAACTTTATCCCTTACATTTGGTTACAGATGTTATTTACCTTTAATTTTCTCCTCCATAACAAAGTTTAACATGCAAAAGGATCATTTAAAAAAAAATAAAATTTAATGGATTTTTAATTAAATTATGTCCTGATAATATATATATATATATATATATATATATATATATATATATATATATATATATATGACTTACCTTTTAACGTTTCTCCTCCATAAAAAAGTTTAATATTAAAAAGGATCATGCAAAAGTTCAAATAAAATTCAATGATTTTTAAATTACATTTGCCTTAGCTCAATATATATATATATATATATATATGGAGTATGTTTTTTAAGTTTAAAAGAAAAAAAATTTTTTTACTTAAATATTAAAAATTACATGCAAATGGTTAAATGAAATAAAAACATAATTAGAAAGAAATACATTTGCCCTAGCTCAATAAAATGGTTCTTATAAATTAAACCCTAAAAACACATCCCAATTTCTTATTTTTTTTTCTATAATGATTAGAAGATAAAGAGCTATTTATGTTACCGAACATAATTTTTAAAAATTATTTTTAGAAAAGTAAGTCTAAACTTATTTTTAGAAACATTAACTTATAAGTAAAAGTAGATATGCATATGCTCCGAGACAAAATAAAGTCGATAAAATGGTCTTTTTGTCAAAAACTTCCATTTAATACAAGGAAAGTGGGCAGTATACAACAGTTGATAAATTAAGGTTATTAATTTGTTATGAACTATATTTGAATACCTTAGGAATAACGAAAAATTGCTCCCAAAATCTGTCCCTAAATTTTGAGAATGAAACAAAACCCAAGAAGCGAAAAACAGGGGTTAGTGTCATCGTATAAGGGGTACATGCATGCATAGTTGTATACTACTTTTTTTCAATTTTAATTCATTTTTTTAACTTATTTATAAGTAGATTCTCTCTCAATATTCTACTTTAGCACGTTTTAGTATAAAGATAGTGTCAGTCCATGCATGAATTATTGATACACATATACATATATAGAGAGAGAAGATATATATAAAGAGAGAGAGAGTCCCCCGTTGGCAGCGGGGGAGCAGTTTGATGATTAAGGCTGAGTATCGATCAGATAACATAAAGTAGAATAATGTGATGGGGATATATGGGATGGAATGTGAGAAAGTTATGGGAGTGGGTGGGGTGGGGTATGAGGGCGCCTGAGCCTGAGAAGTTTGAAAATGGCAATGAAATGGCAGCCCTCTTGATTTCTGACATTGATATGACTTATTTTCCAAATGGGCATTAATGAATAATGGGGGTGGAGCCAACATCTTTCAAAGGTGCTCTTATTTATAAATTAATCAAATATAATTTTTATCTGATAGAGTTATATTTGTGATCGATGTCGATTTAGTCGATGATTAAGTAATTCGTGTTGTCCAAATTTAGGGTTTGAGATACTTCAATATATAAATTTTATGTACAATGAGACACTTATTCGACCAACAAAATAGGACAATAGTCAATGTTTTCGATATTCTAACTCGATATTATAATCTCATCACCTATTTCTACGCTTTTCCTAACAAATCACACGTTTCCATTTTCAACATCTTTGAGAGCTAGTGGCTCTCGAAGATTTCATGAACACTAAGACACATACTTTAATTTATTGGCATATATAAATTCTCATTTCTTGTGATACTCGTGAACCTTAACATTTAATTAGTCGTTTTTTTCAACACGCGCTTAATGTTATGAAAAGTAACAATCTTATGCTCTCAAAGTAATCAAAAGGATAAAAGAATCAAGAAAATATTTGAACATTTCAAAGGGGGGAATTAATGGAGAGATTGTTTTAAGGTTACGAAATTACCACATGATGATCTACTACCCATGTGCATGTTATTAGGTTAAAAATGAGTTCAACTTGAAACTTGCTACAAGCTTATATACATACATTTTCAATATATATTTTTATATTAGTCCTCGTGTACCTTTTCATTATTATATTTTTAAGTGTAGTATTACTAGTAAACATTGATCTATACTTTATTAGAGAAAACAAAAAACAATAAAAATATGAGTGATTAAAATATTATTTAAATATTGTCATCAACTCGTCTTTCTTGTATAAATAGTTCATTTTTTCAATTAAAGTTTAAGACGTACAAAATTTTATTAAATAGATAACAAATTAGAGTTGAACTCTAGACATTTTGCAAACTTTGATATTATATTAAACTACTTGATTTAAAATATTAAGCTAACATACGTTGTAGTGTAAAAATTGTTTTTTATAGTGTAAATTTTTTTTAGTAACAGTATGTTTTTGAAGTGTAAATTTTTTTTTTCAGTAGCAGTTCGGTCTTCAAAACTTTGTAGCAATGTCCCTGGCCAATGTGGAATGTATTATTTTTTTTGAAACTTATATATCGTATTTAAAAATTTAAACTATTCATCTCCAAAACTTATGTTGAGATGATAGCAATGTATATGGCGCCCGATGAAGATGAATTTGGCGGCCAATGTGGAATGTATTATCCCTTTTTTTTTAAACTCCAATTTTTTTTTATTTTATTATGTTAAATGTTTTTTAAATTGAGATATTTATATCGTGTAAATTTAATCTAAATTTTTAATAAATTTAAAACTATAATATTTGAAGTAAGGTAGATGAGATAGAGTTCATGACATGTGAAAGGCCAATTCAACCCTTCATCACCCTCCTTATATTGCTCCTCTTGGTGGAATCATAAGAGGTTTTTTGGGATTAGTGTCTTGACTGCCCTTGAATTAGAGGGCACCCCATTTATGGCCAATTAGAGGGTCTGAGAGAATTCATATAAAATCTTTCATTTTGCATTGGAAGAAATGATTTATTTTCATTTTTGGACCTTTCTTCTTCTTCTTCTTCTTCTACTTCATTGAAGCTCTTCAGGTTTTTCCTCTGTACTTTATGCATGTACTAGAATATATTCTCCCCATTTAATTAAACAAAACCCAAAAATGGATTCCATGAATAGTTGGTTGGGATTCTCTCTTTCACATCAACAAATAGTACTCCCATCACAGACTTCACAAAATTTAGGGTTGAACTCAGATGAAATCTCTGCAGGTACAGAAGAAGTTTCTGGGGAGTGTTTTCATCTCACTTCTGACTCAATAATACCTTCTCTAAATCTTCCAGCCCCTTTTGGCATTTTAGAAGCTTTCAACAGGAACAATCAATCTCAAGGTCAGTCTTTTTTCGTTTTTCCTTCATGCACACTAGTTTTAACCTCTATCGTACCAAGTATTGTACTTTGTACATGACGGAATAGTATACTAAACAAGATTTTAGCTTCTTTTTTTTCTATGAAACACGAACACGGGTTTGAAGTAGATTTTGATCCCTTTTCCCCCCATTTCATTGTCACTTTTTTTGTGCTCTTTTTGCAGATTGGAATTTGAAGGATATGAGCATGAACTCTTTCTCATGCAGCAGTCAGAATCTGGAAAATCTAGAAAGACCAA
Source organism: Forsythia suspensa (assembly GCA_023638005.1). Lineage (NCBI taxonomy): Eukaryota > Viridiplantae > Streptophyta > Magnoliopsida > Lamiales > Oleaceae > Forsythia > Forsythia suspensa. The sequence continues at coordinate 1,268,450 of CM042667.1, forward strand.
GACTAGAAAATTTTCTCGATGGGCATTCATATAATGATCAAGAACATAAGAAATATCAAGATAGTTACATTTACCAAGAGCCTGAGGCAACTTCTCATCCAACAAGCAATCACAGTGTAACAGGAATGAATGACAATAGTACTATTGGCCTCTCTATGATAAAAAATTGGCTGAGAAACAATCCAGCGCCGCTACAACCGGAGGACAACACAGCCAAAAATGAGACTGAGCCACCACCGTCGACGGATAGTGCAAAAACCTTGTCCCTTTCCATGAGCACAGGCTCACAACCAGATTCTCCTTTGCCATTTTTTAATGGTAATGTGGGGGAGAGTTCTACATTAGACAGTAAACAGCATAGTGGGAATGCACTTGACAGCCAAACTGGTGTAATAGATGCAATGCCAAGGAAATCCATTGACACATTTGGACAAAGAACTTCCATTTACCGTGGCGTAACAAGGTTATTTTCGTCGGTGTTGCCGCGTTTTCTAGCAGTGTATATTGCATTATAAAGCTGATTGGGGTTGTGTGTCTGCAGGCATAGATGGACTGGAAGATATGAGGCACATTTATGGGATAATAGTTGTAGAAGAGAGGGACAAACTCGGAAAGGAAGGCAAGGTAATGAATTAAATGTCTGCCATTAATTATTTTATTTATATTTTGAAAAGATTTCTTGGTTTTAATTATTGTTTCTTCGTCTCCATTTTTTGAATGCTTTTGTCTGGGCTGATTCAATCTTACTGCAGTTTATTTGGGTAAGTAATCCCTTTTTATTTCTTTAATATTTCCATTATTTACATCTTTTTCCATTGAAAATGAGAATGCGGTTCATTTGATTAAATTTGTTCTAATTTAAAAAAAATTGGGTAAAATTATGTAGGAGGATATGACAAGGAAGATAAGGCTGCTAGAGCTTATGATTTAGCAGCATTGAAATACTGGGGAACTACTACAACTACAAATTTTCCAGTGAGTTTTTTTTTCCCATTTTAAAGGATTTTTACTGGGATTTACTTAATGTTTGGCCCTTATGATTTCTTCCCCGTGTCGAAGTGTCATTATTGTTACACGGGATGTTTTCTATATACATTCCCGTCTCTTAGAAAGAGAGACTAAGCAATCGACCTAATACATTGTACTTGCTGGAGTTACTCTTCATGAGGATATATTTTTCAATTTGGAAGTTTGAGATAAACCATGCGGTCGATTTCATTCGAATTATAATTGTTTTCAATAATAGATATGTGCCCCTTCGAAGAGATTAATGAAACCAGGTTTAAGCATTTGTATTTTGAAAATTTCAGATTAGCAACTATGAGAAAGAATTGGAGGAAATGAAGCACATGACAAGACAGGAATATGTTGCATCATTAAGAAGGTAAACTGATATTAATTACCTCATTAAATATGATGGAGAACTGATCATATCAAGTTTTATATTTTGATGAATCCATGCAGGAAAAGTAGTGGATTTTCTCGAGGTGCATCGATTTATAGAGGAGTTACAAGGTAAATTAAATGGCACAAAAGTTGATCTTGTAATTAAGGTTGTCTTATGTGATAGTCGAGATCACTTTTATCACTATAATTAGAAGTAATTTCTATAAGGGAAGAAAGAGAAGGGAAAGACCTGCGTCCGAATTATATTTCTTTGTTCTAACTAATTATTGCATTGTGAAATGTGGATTATCACTGCCAGAATTACTAAATGAAAGATTATAGTGCACGATAATTAGCATTGTTAGACCATTATTTGACCAAAATGGTTTATTTGATCAAAAACGGTTTATTTGACCAAAAATTTTGCCTTGTAGCATGACATTTTTGACCAAAATTGGTCAAATAAACCAGTTTATAATCCACGCCAAATGGGCAATCTCATCTCATATAACATTATGATCAACAGACATCACCAGCATGGAAGATGGCAAGCAAGGATTGGAAGAGTTGCTGGTAACAAGGACCTTTACTTGGGAACTTTCAGTAAGTAACTCGTCTCAATTGGTTATATTCTATTGGCTTGCTTGATAAGGTAGACTGAACCTGACCTGACTAATTAGTACAAGTTCTTCTTAACCTTTGTTTTTATTTTCGGATTCCAGGCACACAAGAGGAAGCAGCCGAGGCCTACGACATTGCAGCCATTAAATTTCGTGGACTAAACGCAGTGACTAATTTTGAAATAAGCAGATATGATGTGAAAAGAATACTGGAGAGCAGCACCTTGCCAATTGGGGGTGCTGCTAAACGCCTCAAGGACGCAGAAAATGCTGAAATGGCTTTAGATATACAAAGAAGGGCTAATAATGGGAACCATAATTCACATTTAACCGATGGACTAAATGGCTACGATAATGGCTGGCCTAATACCTTAGCATTTCATCAACCTCAGACATTGAGTATGCACTACCCTTATGCTCACCAAAGGTACTGTTAAGCCGTCCTTCGTATACCTGTAAAAAATAATGTGGGGTATCTCTCGTCACTCTCGGATGCCTTTGTTAGTAAATGAGACTCGGATTTTAAATAATATTAAACGGATTATTTAGAAGGATAGTAAATTTACGCATACCTGAATAGCTTATATGATGGCTCTATTTAGATTGAATTTAGCTCCTGATATGGATGGTGATAGATTTTTATCTACTACAGGTATTTATGGTGTAAACAAGAGCATGATCTTGAAGTTAGTCATATGCAGAATTTCTTCCAACCGTCTGTACTGCACAATCTCATGAGCTTGGATTCTTCGTCCATGGAACACGACTCTGTATCTAATTCTGTGGTCTACAGCAATGGAGCTGGCGGGGATGGCGACCAACATCCTGCATCCTATCAATTAGGCCCTGCAAGTAATGGTAACTTCGCTGTGCCAATGGGTACCGTAATTGTTCAAGAAGGACTAAGCCAAAATCAGACAAATGGTTTCGAGGAGAACGAGGTAAAGCCACTGATTAGTTATGAGAAAATGTTTGGACCAGTAGAACCTTATCAGGCAAGAAACTTTATCAATTATGAATCACAACAATCTTCTGATGGCATGGAGAAGGCTAGTGTTTATGAACAGGCTTCTACTAATTGTAACAACTGGATGCCCACTGGTGTACCAACTCTTGCAGCTAGGCCTAATATGACTGCAGTTTGTCATGGAGGTTCGACTTTTACGGTATGGAACGATACATAGGATTCAAATAAGTTGATAGAAGATGGATGCTAAACCAAAACTCCAAGGGCATGTTCGGCACTAATATTATGGACAAAATTTTAGTCTTTTTTTCCCCATCTATATAACATTGTCGTGTACAATCTAATCCATCTTATTAGAAATGCCATAGAAGTTTGAGGATCGGATTGATGTATACATAACTAACATCTAATTCTTTTGTTTTCTATTCGATAGCTCTTTTTGATTGTGTTTCACATATATTTATTCTACTATTTCCATAGAAAGCGTTCATTAACACCGGAGATAAATGCAACACAGGTTCCTAACTTATAATAGTTAGTCTTCAGCCATTTAAAAGAGTAAACCAGTCTTTAATATTTCATTATAGTTCAACAAATTCTCTTCAATGATAAACAGTCCAATCTTTGTTAAGTTATCTAGAACTCCGTCTAGATTTAAGAGTTTTGTTAGATATAATGACTCAATAAAATTTATATTTTTTATGCATAATTAGATATTGAGTTGTGATGGACCATTGTAGATCAATTTTGATCTTAAATGTTTATTTATTAAACATCAATACCATGTAATGCTAGCTAAATGACAATCATACACTCATTTCTAAAGGTTAGAGACCGACTTGATAATGAAACAATGGATTAGGGACCAACAATTTTCTAGTTAACTTCTTCTATTATGTATGTTTGGCTAAATATAGTAGTAGTCACTCAATTTTTAACAAAGTTATAGGATAATCACTAATTTTTAAACTTACACTTTATTTTGAGTTGATGACTCCATCCATACGCCTTAATTTGACTAATGGAATATGTGGCGTGACAATCTAGTAATCAACGATTACTTTTTTATTGTAGTAGTCACTCAAATTTCTAACAGTTAGATTAAACGTTAACCCAAAACCATAAGTGCCACCATTAAATACCAATGCGAACACAAACAACGTTAACTATTTAACGCCATACTGGCTAACACTGTAGGTAGATTTAACAATGATACGTAAAATTTGAAGTTTACATTTTCAGAAGTGTCTGTTAGTCAAACTATTAAAAACTTAAGTATCTACTATAAAAAAATTACTTCAATAAACATTTTAAAATTTTTAACAAACTTCAATGAGCATCAAAATTAACCCAATTATCTGCCAACTAAATAGACTGCCACACTGGACTTTTTCACCAAATTGTGAAAAACGTAAGTTCAACAAACAACTAAAATGATTGGGATAAAATGAAATTTACTGACCAAACGCCAAATTTTGCTAAAAGTTTTCAATATTTATACTCGTTTTGGTGTCAAACGAGTTACAGGCTGGCCTAAGGCACCTAATTAACAATAAACATAGCCAAATAATATTACTAGACTGAAATTTTTAGGAGGTGGATTTCAATACGGGTTACAATTGAAGACACAGATTACAGAAACTATGTACAGACTCTAATTGATATGGGGGGTTTTCCTACTCTTACATTAACATTCCCACTTCTTTTCCCCAATATTTCTTTCTACGTAGCTTCGTCCCACGTCCACCGATGGAATAGGCAGAGTGCCTGCACTAGCTGAGATATAACTGTGTTCTGTAAAACGTAGTACGGAAGTGTGGCAAATGGATTCACCGGCGTTGCTGGCACATCTGGCAAACAGAGACTGTTCTAGCATTGGCGAAGGTGCAATATTCGCAAGACCAATGTCCTGAATCATCTATGTTACGAGAGCTGTTCGACCTGGATGTAGTTCCCTTGCCTCTATTGCTTTTCCCCTTGCTACCACCTCCCAGATTTTTCGAGCTACCTGCCCTACTGCAACCGCCCTGAGAGTCTACATCTGATAGACCATTTTCTAAAGCTCGGACCAAATTCTCAAAGTAATTCTTAGTCACACTGCAATGGTTAAAATTCAAAAAATTGAATGAGACTGGGTTAATGTGCCTGGGATTATCATTATTTATTAAACGGAGAAATAAAAACTCAAATGACATAACATAGAGTCTCAAATGTAAGAGAGCTGTAACTCCATAAATGTAAAGAAATATAGTAAATCATGCTTTTTCCTTTCAAATGCTACCCCTTTCTCCCTCTCGATTTTCCAGTTGGCTTTCTTTTCCTAGACAACGCAACCCAAAAAAAAAAAAGAAAAAGAAAAAAGAAAACCCTCTTCTTTCAGGTCATTTATTTCCATCCTTTTTCCAACATTTCAGCCCTTGACTCCTTCATTTTCTCTATCTTATCTTAATTCCATGACAACACCCCCACTGATCTTCAACAATCTCCCTCAACACCCACTATTTTCTGCTCGATTTCTCAACATATTAAAAACACAATTTTAAGATGTTTAGAAACTGGACTACCAATTCAAAGCCAAGTAAATGGTGACTTTTATACAAAGTGCAGAGACAATAAAGCCTACCGACCACTACAGTTTTAGAAGTGACCACAAAAAAATCAATTACTATGGTCTTAACCAAACATCTCTCTAAAGTTTAGAAGTGATTAAATCAGTTTTTTCTAATCAAATGAGCCAAAATAATGTGAACAAGATAGACCCTAGAAAGATATGATTTCCTCACATTACAATCTATCCAAGATAACAGCACTCATACCATGGGTAATGATCTCCTCCCCATTGTGGGGAGGAATTATAAAGGCCATAGGACACGTGTCCTGTGGCCATTGGAGAAGAAAAAGTGATTGACAAAAATGTCAATCACTTGTCCAAAGACCACATGACACGTGTCCCGTGCCTTTACAATTCCTCCCCACCATGGGGAGGAGATCATTACCCCTCATACCATCTATGCATCTATGACCAGTCACAACATTTTTGCATAACTCAGCTTTAGAAGTATTAATCAAGACTCCAGTAAGATTCTGTTCAATTGTAAGCAAGCTTCCTATATGATTCTTTGAATTGTAACTCCAACTACTACAAGATAATTTTGAAAAAATAGTAAATCAACCAGGCACATGACCAGCAACCATCTCAAAAAGAACATTGTCAATCCATTTATATTGAAATTGGGACCACGACTCCAAAAATATATTTAAAAATAGAAGAAAATAATCTTCAATGATCTGCCACACAAGATATTCGCTGAAAAGAAATACAGAAAAATTTAGAATGATGATATGTTGAAGGAGTATAATTTCCATACTTCTTTTGACAAGAAACATCAGTAACAGAACCATCAGGTCTGCTAGAATGCAATCTTATAAGAAACAATATGATTTAGATCTAATCAAGTAAATAGAAAAATTCACTTGAAGAAACAGCTATAAATGAAGTCACCTGGTCAATCCAGCTAACTTTGTGCGGAACTCGTTGAAGTCTTTTGATGGACCCTCAGCATTGAGGTAGCCTTGAAATTCCTTCTCTGCACATTGATGAAGCCGTTCCAAACCAGACTCTGCCTCACCTAAAGAATACAAATAAAATGTTAGCAAAAAAAGGAAAAGACAAATTAAATATATGAGCTAATTTCAGGCAGACCTTGTAGGTACTCAAAGAACTGCTTCTTGGCATGTTCATGCTCGGGTAAATAATATCCATATGCATATGTCCATTTCAAAACCCGTCTACACTCAACAATCTGCGAAAGGCAAATGTAAAGTCAAGAATAAAATATGCAACTGCCTTATGGAAGACCTCAGAGAACCAAAATATGTTCCAAGACAGAGAACATCCTTCGTGCCAGTTCTTTTTGACCAGATCTTATTAAACTACTGGGGATAAGAACAAGAAAGGATAATCTGCAAGGCACATAATGCTTGAGCTTTCATAGTGAAATACTACTACATCACACTGATACAGATTGTAGCCATTCAAAGATTCCCTCCAAGGAGAAAAGACTTGAAATCAAATTGCTGTTTTGCGTCAAGAAGCTGAAGATGTTGGACATTTTGTGATTGTTAACCATGATAAACTAGCTCCTAATTCTAACTATTTGCAAGGAACAAACAGTTAAAAGCATGCTTCTATCCCAATATATCTATATGTTGAATCTTGAGCTAGAAAATATAATAGAATACGATAATGTTTCCGGATGAATCTAAATCAAAATTCTTTAAAACCCATCCTTCAGCTTTTTGTACAGGAGAAGCCCTACACTTATATCCAACTTCCTGCGAGAAGTGTCACATGTATAGATGCCATTATAAAATCTTCCCAAAAAGGCATCAACAACTTCGTGCTACACCAATGCAGCCAATCCCACTTTCCAAAAGGAACCCGATGTGAAAATTACAATATACCTGTAGCCAGGCCTCTATTATGAACTTCAGCTGAGATTCGGGTTGACACTGTTTATCACTCAGCTTTTCCAGCTGCACAAGAAAATTATCATCAATGCTCTCTGAAATTCAAACACAAGAATAATGAATAGCTCGAGTAAGATCGGTAGGACATTTCCCTTTCCTCAATGTTAACTGCATCTACCAGCTATTAAGAAGCTAATAATCAAATACAATTAACAGTTCACATTGAGCATGCATCCATCAAATAAATAATGTCCCTTTGACTTGCCTACAATTTGTACTGCAGTAACAACATTTTAAACACATTCTTTTCAATTTCAGCTTTCAAATTTACTAAAAAAATTCTAAAAAGCATATGCACATTAGTTTTTGTGCCTCATTAATAATTTTGTCCCTTTGTTCAACATTGTATGTCGGTGGTATAGCTGCTCCAAGGGTGTCTGTACATAACGTCTTTGATCTTAATAATCTTTCATCAAATACATTATTACAAAAGTATAATTTCAGCACAGGAATTCGCAAACTTGATTAGTACCAGAAAGAAAAAGATTCTTGTATTGGCCAATGTATTACCAAGAAACATAGAAACATGTCACTCAGTAGAGAAACTAGAAGGAGAAGGAGACTGCTTTATATTGCTAATTATCAAATTATTGAAGTATTTTTCACCACTGTTCTAAAAAGGCTGTATAAGCTTCACCTACGCTCTGCCTAGGCATGAGGCGCGGTCTCCATGCCTAGCAACGTCTCACACATCGCCCTTATCTCCCTCTCGCCTAGGCCAAAAAAGCATGAAGCTCGACCTCCACGCCCAGCCACGCTTTACACTTTTTAGAACATTGGTTTTCACATACAGGATATTGTATTCATTCAAACCCATAGTTAATCTAAAACCGTTGGATTTTCATAAACAGAGGTTTTAGCCCACTATCACTGCACTAGTTCCTGGGTGCAGGAAAGTAGCTGGATCCCAATAGGAATCTACCTACTTCTGGTCTGATGCTAATTAGATAATTCCTGCATATATTTGGGGCTTTTTTCTCAATTTCTTCATTCCAGTGTGTTATATGTATCTAATCCTCATCAAAATTTCTATCTGGTTCATCTATTGCCAAAATAAATCTAGTTTCATGTTGTAAGACAGTTTTGTATCAATATATGCATCAAGATACTTGTGCGTTACAGATTAGTCAATGGTAGATCACTGTTTACAGTGCGATGTATTATTCATAACGTTTTTGGACTTCCTTTGAGAATAATGAACAGTGTTGATTAAGTTCCTGTTATCTTTTACCCGTTTTTTCTCTTTTGGTATTAATTCATATTATTCCCTGTGTGACTGTGTCTATGATTGCATGCTCCTATTTAAGTACATGGATCAATAGATAAATATCCAATGCCATTACTTTCGGGAGTAAAAATTTAATAATTATATTAAATACTTCTTCAACTCTTACCTAAAACTCTGTGGCCATTGTGGATGGAGGGAGTGTGTTGCAAGGTTTTAGATTTCGACATAAACTATTAGTTTCTTAACCTTATTTCTTTAAAGAAAGATAAAGAATTTTACTTTTTCATTGTACTTTTAACAAAATGAAGTTCAAAAGGGGGAAAAAGAAAAGAAAAAAGTACATCACAAAGTTCTATTTGCTCTGTGTTTATTTGTATGGTTTCATATGAAGAATATTCTATACAGTTGCGCTGTTAAATTATGGTCCCGCAAGAATGAATTTTTAGCTCTCCCACTAAAGACATCAGTGCCCATGCCCCCAGCCAGACTTAATATGTCCCCCACCTCCCTAACTCTCAAGTGCACCAATTAAGCACGTGTATTTATATAATATACACCATTTTAATACCTCCGGCCAACCAGTTATTTGGCCCGAATCAAGAATGCAGTGTGCATATGCATTACTTGAAACTGTGGTTTTAGGGTGTTGCACTGTCTCAGAATCTATCTTCATAACCTGTTTTGTAGTTTGACATCCGCAAAAAAAGACCAAAAAAATAGAGCCTCTTTGAAATGTAAGCAATCAAAAGGATGGAATCAACCTTGTCCAATTAGGGGTGTGGTAAAATTAAAAACAATCCTCCCATATCTTACACCATAGACAACCATTATAGGAGGTTTGTATGTGAAGGAAGAAATGAAAGAAAAATGTGGTTTATCTCTTGTTAATTCTCCAACATTGGCCCACTGTTGTATTTTTCTGAAATCTTCAGCCTTTATTAACTTTTTAGGGCAGAAGTTGCAATGTACATGCTCGGGTTAAGCCAGGAACTTGTACACACTTGAAGGAGCTAGGACTGCCGAAGAGAATGTTCAAAAGATCATCAAGGGTGGATGATTTCCCAATTCACAGTTCAGTTGAACCTTGGTTTTTAAAAGTTCAAGGACCAGAAGAATCTGCTGGCCAAGAACAATTTCTGTCTATGCATTAATCTGTCATCAGTGATTACCAGAACTCTCCGACTCAGGTCAGTCTATATCTTCTTATTTATTATTTTCTTGTGATCAAAAGATGTCATTCTTTCAGACTGTAGCATTGTTTAATTTGAAACCTAGTTAAACGTCCTTATAATTAAGTCTAATACAAGTTCGTAGACCATAGACACCATGCTCAAACACAAGGTCTCACCATAATGAATAAAATTTCAGAAAATATAGCTTCTACATAAAAAGTTCCTCCAACTCTTAAGACAGGTAATCTGTGTAAAACAAGCCATATATTTCCATATTAGAATAGAAGTGCAAAGAAGTTGGACTAAAGATATCCAAAGGACAATAAATAGTTTTAGCAAATCAAAGAAATAAAAAGTCTACTCCACGAAGATCTAAAAGTATTACATGTGCAACCAGATAACAATATGGAACAAATGTGCCAAAAGTAATAAAAATCAATCACAGAACTACACATTAAGGTAATGAATAACTTATAATGTAAAAATCCTGTGATAGGACGCATATAGAGAACAGACATATTGATTAATAAAATCAGCCTTAACACGAAACAAAAATTTGCTGGAAGAAAGATAAAAGATAACACCGATAATTACCAAAAGTAAGCATAAACATCTATTTGGGATGAAAATCATGGGACGGTGAAGCAGCGCTTGCTTTCATAATTGGAACCAGTGCAAAAAAATTCAAACAATTATACAATAAGTTGACAGAGTGATGAGAAACCAAAACAATTAGTAAGATTGCTACAGGGGCCCCAACATGAACACCAAAACAGGTGAAAGAAGTATATGTCAGTTTCCAAAAGGATTTCTTCCTATGCTTATTGATATTATTGAATAAACAGGGCTCAAATGAGGAAAAAAGGGGGGAAAAAAAAGAAGTACGTAAATCACAAGGAAAGATAGAGAAGTTTCATACGCAAAATGTTTCTTACATGTACAGTTTGCATTTGATGTAAATTTTCCAGTGCCCTTTGCCTAGACTGCAAGAAAAGGTAGGAAGTAAATTAGACTTTACTTATGACTAAAGAAAAAATAAATAAAACGAAAGAGACATAGTATTTAATGAGGTTTGTTGAAACTTTCACAAAGTACATGTAAGAAATTATTGAGTACATGTTTGGGAATGCTTAAATTATAATTTCATAATTTCAACTCGACAAACAGGTCTTTTTATCCACATATTTCATAGGACCCACAACTTACAACACACTTTTTATCCACACATTCACCAACAACTTATAATATAAGCACTTAAAAAATAATTTCATCACTACCAAACATGCGCTAAACCCATCTAGCATAATAATCTCTTATCCGCAACTGAGTTTCCCTATTTCCTGTTTATAACATCTACATACAACAACCCATCACCCTATTTCCTAAACTAGTAATTTTTCTTTCCAAACATTCCCATAATACACGATGTCTTGACAAGATCCTTAGAAGCTAATTTTGAGGCTAAATATTGAAAGCCAAATCATATATCCACTTTTGCAACTCTCACTTAGATCCAAGCCAATTCAAACTAGCACATTCAATTATAGAAGGAATGCGTGGTGATAGCTGGAAGAGCACTTTCTGGCTCACTTGATCTTCTGCCAGAAAGCAACATGATGAAATATACCTACTCTTTATTTATGCAGCAGTTTTGGGGCTATACAGAAAGAGCAGTAAAAGTATATTTTATGAAATTATTATTCCCGTGTACAAAAATAATCTCATTCCAAAATCAACACTCATATTTAATTGTTACGATATGACGACATCCGCAAATAATGCTCCCTTCCTACACTAGCTATTTACTTCGCAAAAATTCCCTTGATACATGATGTCATGACTTAGCTACTAATTGCGGGGGTAAAATGAAATATCAAATACTCACTTTTACAATGAATTAAGTGCCTACTTGATCATGCTTAAAAGCTGCCTTTGTTATAAAGTAGGTAAAGTAGGAGCCACAGTTACTATGTGGGACCCACAATTTGTTTATTTTGAGCCACAAAAGGTAGTGAGCCCGGTACTTATAAGCACACCCAAACATGTGCTAAGAGACTGAGTTGCTTCATATTTCACCCTTACAATTGTGGATGAAGGGAGAATATGGTAATAGCTTAACGAGTACTTTCTCAGGTTGGTTAGCAAGTGAAACTTATTGGCTCGCTTTATCCTCTGCCAAAAAGAAACATATTAGAAAAAGAAAATCTTTATTCGCATAATAGTTTTGGGGCACTAAAGAGCATGGGAAGTTAGCATGGTTTACAATTTGGGTTGAGGCTACTTTCTCCAGTAGGGGTTAAGCTTTGAGTGTCTCTATGTACATATCCTAGACTAAATGCAATGAAATTGAAAAGAAATTATTATATTTCAAAATTTCTGTTTTTTTAGCGCTTCTCATTCTTTAAGTGTTCATATTTTTGTTTTGCACTAATTCTTAGTAAAACATTTGTCATACAATGTTCCACAAAATTGAATTCTGTTCAAAGCACTCTAAATAACTATTAGAAAGGTAAATCAGCAAGCTACCAGCAAATGAAGAAAAATAATGTATACCTACCGATTGGTTGGTTGCCCATCTTTCATAATAATGTGTATATCTTTCTAAAGAGTTTTTAGCCATCTCTCTTCGTTTTTCAGTTTCATCAAACTGCAAACAAGAAGCCAAATTAAGTTGATACAGATACAAGCTATCCCAACAACAGGATTAAGCCAAACAAACCAGATCATCTTACCACTCCTTCTTGCTTGGCAGCCTCATAACGGTTGCATGCATAGAAACCACCTGTTCTTTCACCATGTTCTGTCCACGCACCGAGGCAGAGCCTGCAATGATATCCTATCAGATGATGTGCTAACAAGAATCACCACATATTCCAAAAGATATTGATCCTAGGGGCAGAAAGAAGAGGGGAATAAATTGCTTGTGTTTTGAATCATTTAAGATGCATGCAGTAACAACAAGGTAACCTCTTTTTAACAAACAGAAGTGTTTATAGAGAAAAAGCTTGTTAATAATCTACATTATGCTGAAAACTGAAGAAGAATTTCATTCAAAACAGGAGCAATAGAACATACCAGCAAAAGTCAAATTTACAGGGTGGAGTGCATGTAATGTGCATGCAACCTTGGTTCTTCTCAATTGGCCGCTTGCACTTGGGACAAGGCTTGGAATTAGCCAATATCCTGTAATGTCATCAGAGGATAAGATTTATGATGCGACTATGAACCGCAAAATAGATTATATAAAGAACACAGTTCACAAATTTTAAGTTAGCATAACCAGAAATTTATATTGGGCCGGTCGTAAATTAATTATAGAATTATTTGGAACTTCTAAACGTATTATTTACAATTTCAACACCGATTATAAAACTTGCAATAGCTTTTTAACCGTCAAATCAGAAAAGGCTGCTAACTTGTACTCAGTTTCGCGTGATATTGCAACTATTTTATCATATCATAGTTTAAATAGAGAACAAATAACCTACACAAAATTAAGTTTACAGATTTTCTATTGTTCAGTGCCAAAGTAAATAAATGACTAGCATCCCCAACTTGTGTTCAAAGATATCAAAAACTGCTTCAAAGCTAAACATTTTTGTTATGTATTGGGCTGCCAATATTAAATGTCTCTTCGAGAAACAATATAACGATAAATTATATTTGTCCTGAATACAGATCTGAATAGATAATAACAGAGAAATTTGCTACAAATAATCTCAGTGCTGGATGAGCACAACAAATAGCAAGAAAAAAGGAAGCACATTCGCACATTCGATATACACAATCCGAAATGCATATATCGAAGTGTATATACAAGGTTTTACATCTGAAAATGAGAGTAAAAATTTAAGCAATCTTTTAGAAGTACAAGCATACACACACCCAAAGTAAAACACGAGCATATATATCTAGAAGACAGTTCAAGAAAAATAAGCACTTAATTTATTGTTATAGATTAAAAAAACAAGGAACGGTATAGTAAATGGAAGTTAACCAAGATCAAACAAAGGTGTCTGCATGTAGGCTTATAGTAGAGAGCATTAGGTTCATATTTAAACAGTGAGCTTAGGTGGTTGATGCAAGGATCATGCCTTGTAAAGCACATGTTACATGTATGCATATGTCTCAACTATACAATAACTAATCTTACTTTGTAAAATAACCTATAATCACAATCCGAAGTATATTCAGCAAAAATTTCAACATTTTAAAATCCATACAAGGCTACCACTCTGTATCAGGTATACATGAGCATTGTGTAGCTAGCCTTTCTCTTTTTTCTTATTTGTTTTTCTGGTGAGGTGTAGACATTGCATGCTCACATATGAACTTCACAAAACAATTACCAAAATATGAGATGTCAATAACTAAAATAAACTTTCAACCTAATATTTTGAGAACCAACTGATTATAAGAATTTAGAAGGTGCTGAAATTTGTCTCTGAGTAAGCAATTTGTAGCTATCTTAATCAAGTAGTATGAACTCAGAAACGGCATAAACTCCAGATTCATAACAGCATATTTCCCCTTTCAGGAAGATTCAGTAAATACCAATTCATATTTTCAGACTCAGCGCTGTTCTTCAATATCCATGTCGCCACAGTTCCGCAATCAACTGGCCGATGGGCTTCCTCAGCACACTGCAAGAGACTCAATAAAATAAATGTCATGTAAAAGAAAAATTTAAGAGCACAGACATACAAAGATTATTAAAATAAATGAGAATTTTTAAGAATCGGTGAGACTCACATTCCAGCAAAAACTGTATGAGCAATGGCAAGTAACATCATAGCTTCCACCACCAACAATAAAATCTACAGCATGATCACAGCCTGGTGCAGGACACCATTTGGTCTACAGGAAAAACCATTAAAATCATTTTAAAACTTCTATATCACATGTTGCCATATGGGACGTTCAAATATTAAACATAGACTCAGAGCATTTTCTTTAATATTAACATAGACTCAAATCAGGAAAAACCAATAAAAGCATTTTAAAACTTCTATATCACATGGGACGTTCAAATATTAAATATAGACTCAAATAACAAGAGTGACATAGCCATGACTGTGACTCCCTATTAATACAAATGAAAAATGCCCTAGAAAGTTATTGAATATTCTTCTTTAATAATAAAAAGCTGGAATATTCAAACAGATAAGAGATATTCACATGTATTATATTTAGATTTCTCGGGTATGGAAATCTAACTGTAACTTGCACAACAAAGTTTCATTATTAAGCTATGCATAGAGTTATTTAAGCGAGAAAACAATGACAGGGAAATACTTTAAGCAGAAGACTTCTCTAATATAGCTGTATATGCTGACTTACTTTCCTATTATTTTCAACAAAAGATCTAAGGAAGTAGCGGTTATATCTCTCTTTATCATCTTTGGAAGCCAATTTATTCACCATATCCTGACAAACAGCAGCACCACATGATGGATCAGGGCAACGTAACATCAAACAGCCAGGGCCATCATTAATGGATGTGCTAATATACCCTGCGCCACACAAGGAATAATTAGAAACTCAGAAGATGGTAGTTAAATCAACACTAAACACCGTGTTAAGCACCAAACAGAAGCTTGTGTGGACATTTTGAAAGGGAATAAAAAAAGAAGGAAAAAAAAAAATTAACATACATAAAGAGGATGATTTGGAGCATGTGTGGCTAAGCTTAAAAGGTGCTAAAAAGCACATTTTTCTACAAGTATGTAGATAAAGGTGCTTTTAAGCACCTTTTATCTCAGTCAAACAAGCTATTGGTTGCTGAAGAGGGAGCTGGGGTCTTCTGTTCTAAATTGCTATGGGTCCATATGACTAAATTGCGGTTTCCCCAAGAAGAAAAAGAAAGCACTAATATATGGAACAAACCTTACCAAATTGGGATTTACCCAGTTTGGTATGCTGAAGAGTGGGCAGGGATCTTCCCTTCTAAATTCCTACGGGTTACATACTAAATTATGTTTTCCCCAAAAAGAAAAGAAAGCAATGAGATATGGAAACAAACCTTGCCAACATGTGACACAAAAGGGATGACCACAGGCAGCAGCACTCATCCTATCATGAGGATATGCTTCAAAGCAGATTCCACAAGTTAGCTGCAGGAGGACTAGAAAAATAAGTTGTATAGGAGATGATAGCGAGAAGAATCAATGTAGGATAGCTACAAAATCCCAATCTATTATGCATATCCAAAAAAAAAAAAATTCTACAACTTCCTCGTCATGGATTAATCACCTCTTTAGCATCAGGAAAGGGAATGGGATTCTCTAACAAACCAACAGTCCTACGGACCTTTTCTTCATCTGCAAACCATTCATCATTCACTTTACTAACACTCCTGTGAGTCAAGAACATACCAAAGTATACTTCAGCCAAAAACTAACAACCTATGTGCTAAATAATACGTCCAAAAGCAACTCCATTAAAGGGATCCATATGGGGCCAATTTACCAGTTATAGTGGCGGAGCAAAATGCTAGCAGCATCCCTTGGAATTGAAAGAACCATAGATATCTTTGTAATATTTTCCTCTTGCAGTTGCCGAATATCAGCTTCCCTCAAAATTGTATAGTTCTGCCCAGGGGAAGACAAATAGTAAGTATCCAAAAAGTTTAAAAGCGCAAGTTAATAACACATAGAACTTAAGAAAGTACATGAAGCTCATAGCATTGCATGCCTGTATTCAAGAATTTGGCGGTTTGCGTCAACAGAATAAAAGGTCAAAATCTTTGCTTAGGAATAACAGTAAAAGGAGAAATTTAATGTATTTTTCCTTTTCCATATAAAAGGCAAAATATATAAAACATAATATCAAAATTCTGATGACCACCAATATATCTAATACTAACCAAAAGTAGGTAATTGTATTAAATGAAAGTGCGGAAACTTCAAACTTTAAGCTAGGTCTTCTATTTCAAACACAATACACTCATTTGTGAGAAGTTTAAATGCAAACAAAATAGAGTCTTATAAAGTCACTTCTAGAAGAAAGTGAGATTGATCAAACAAGCAGTAGCATAAGAAAACAACAGGATAATGGAACCCCCCCCCCCCAAGGACTTGGCCAGCTCCAGACCCTTGAAAGCAATCCAATTATTTTCAGTCCATGTATCCCACTTCAGGGTTACGATGCAATCAACCATACGTTCTTTGCTGTAACAGCAAAACCGAAGTTCATTTCTCTAAAGAAATTGAAGGCAAAGATTTCCTGCACAAGAATCCTATTTGCTCTTTCAATGTCATCCGTATAAAAGAGAATGCTATGTTTTTAAAACATATACTTCAAAGATTTTCATTTTAGCTAAATCACATAGCAATAAATCATTTGCCACAAATTCCATTATATGATTATATAACTCTATAAGAAATGAAAAAGTGCAAATTTTATGTGTTTTCCATATATTTTAAAACTAGGCCATGAATGGTGCAAACTTTATACCACACCTTATACACCTAAAAGTTGCAAAATATTTTTTTTTCAAGAAATAATTTTCTTATCCTCTTAATTGACTTAAATATCATACTTAGCATCTCAAGATAATCTCCATTCCTAAAGAGAAAAAAAAAAATAAAGAATTGATATCAATTAAAAATCCGATCTTTACCTATATATTATCGTCGTCATCAAATTATTAAAGAAAATAAGCACAACCACAAATCATTGTACAATCAGCATCTTCAATTACACTACTACCTTCGTCCAATTGTGACTTGGTCACAACAAAATCATTATTAAAAATAAATAAAAAACAAGAGGGAATATAATTGCGACGACCTGCGATCGATGATGATGGTGGTGGTGTGAAAGGGAGGAAGAGAGATCGTCGGAGTCATCCGAATCATGGTCGATGAAGCCATCGTAATCCATGATGACGTCATCCAGGTCATCGTCATCAACTTCTCCGCCGCCGAAGTATTCGTCGTCGTCGTCGTTCGAATCGTCCATCATCATCTCCAACTCGTCCTCCGACTCCATTTATCTCTCTCTCTATAATAAATATAGATACAAATGTTGGATTTGCTGTATGTATAGAAAGAGTAAGGAGGATGAATGAAAAATGTGAGAAGAGAGATGAAACGAAGCAATATAGGGGAAATTTTAGTGGACGTCACCTAAGTTACAAATTTGTTCACGTTTTGTCTTCCAACTTCAATCTATTTCAACTTGATAGCTAACCTTATATTTCAATTTCAATTTTGACTATTCTATCAATAATCGTAATAAAAAATGAAGAAACTTGTCATTTGGCCAATGAATTTGTGCTAACTTATATTTTTGGCAACTTTATTTTCTCGAGGTGCTAAAAATATAAATTCTACCTTTTCTAAAAACTGACTCTTTTGTAAAGAAAAATGATGTAAACAAATATTGAAATTATTATGTTTGATAGGTCACAAATTTCACTAATCACGCCATGAATCTAGTCAAATTTGGTAATGGTTTGAGATAAAGTAGTCAAACTAAACTATAATTACAAATTGTATTGATAGATTAAGAATGTCAAAAGAGTAATTAGCATGTTTCGTTCTTATGCTTTGAGTCTATTGCACAAATCGTCCATATTCGTTTGATTTTTAGTATTTGGATCCTTAAATCCACTATTCTTTGCGCAAAAGGTTCTTACTGTCTATTTTTGTGAACTTTTGTAGTTAAATCAACACGTGTTGTACAATCTCTCATTTTATAAATAGCATTTTTGAAGTCCATGTTGATTCTAAAACCATGAAAAATCACGTGTCCCTAGAGAAACCATTTAATAAGTAAAACCCCTAGAGAGAAGACGAATAATCATTGCGGACACA
This sequence comes from Forsythia suspensa, assembly GCA_023638005.1. Classification (NCBI taxonomy): domain Eukaryota; kingdom Viridiplantae; phylum Streptophyta; class Magnoliopsida; order Lamiales; family Oleaceae; genus Forsythia; species Forsythia suspensa. The sequence continues at coordinate 1,287,172 of CM042667.1, forward strand.
TTTGCTTTTTGCTGCAATCTTCTTAGTGAACAGATGATCGCCGCCATCCTAAACTTGATCGGAGCTTCTTCTTCGGTTGTATCCGCCTTTTGCAACTTCAATGGCTTTAACAAGTTTGACGAGCCCGCAATCTCATATTCTTGAAAACCATGGCACCACTTGCTCGCCCTCCTCCTCCTTTTATTCATCTTCGACATAATCATAATCATCGTTGTCACTATAGTACTAGTACATCTCAACAATTTTACTTTCCCGAGAATCACCATCTTCATCTTCATCCTTCATCCCCCGTTTCTTCTCAGAATGGTCAATTGGTTTTCTGCACGAGTGTGGCAAATAGAGATAGTGGGACCGAGCTTCACACCAGTGGTAGTGCAATCAAGCTTCAGATCGAAGGTGGTTCAATCAAAACAAAGATAGAGAGTTTGGGGAGAGGTAAAAAGGGTTTTGCAGGACACGTGGCGCAGTCAAGTATGGGTGGAATTACTTGATGAAAATGCTCTTCATAAAATGAAAGATTATACAGCACACGTTGATTTAATGGCAAAAGTTCACAGAAATAGGTGATAATGACCTTTTGCGCAAAGAATTGTGGATTTATGGACCAAAATATCAAAATTTAAATGATAGAGACGATTTTCACAATAGACTCAAAAAATAGGAACGAAACGTGCTAATTACTCATGTCAAAATGCCTCGATCTCAGTTTGAGATTCCCCGATTAGTGGGAGAATCGAGGACAGGGCGGAGAACATTGTTCATGTCCATACATTTATTTTTTATTTATTTATTTAAATTTTTTAAATTAAAATCGTAGTTAAAAAATAGATAAATAAGTAAATAGAAAAATGGAGCTAAATATGAAGATATTTTTATTTTGACTTTGCCTCATCTCCATCTTGCTTTTCAGAAATCGCCAATGAGACGGCAGACTAACCGGCCCTTATTACCAATTGAAACAAAAATATATTTTGGGTGATCATATTAAAATAAATAGAAGGCAGTACCAAAATGAAACAAATTTGTAAGTTGAATGACCTGAGTGAAAATTTATAGGACAGTGAATGTGAACGATTCTTTGCTTTTATGAATGGGAAGAAGGGATACAAGTCTTGATGCACAAAGTACAAAATGTAAGTCGACATTAAAGTCCTGTTTGGCGCTAGCTATCGTACTTATGTGAATATTGAGAATCTTATAATCCATAACCATCCCTCGAGAGAGGCGAATGTTCCATTAAGCCTCTTTCACTATTGGGTGCAATATTCGCTAATTCGAGAATTTTTATAATTATGGTTGGATCACAAATTAATTATTTTGTTAGAGACAAATGAGACCTATAATCGGAGATGTAAAATGATCAACTTGTCTTTAGTTCTAGTTGTAAACATTTAACGTGTATGATGATATAAATAATAACAGTTGTTAAACGTTATTTAACTATGGTGGCACGTCTTGCAGACGCTGCTGTCTCGACGATTCGTCCCGCTTCACCGCTGACTTGCCTACTTTGTTGGTCTCACGAAGACGCTTCTTGACGGAAAGATCGTAATAACCCAATCATCATCGATTATTCAAGCGACGACCCGTGGAATAACGATTCTACTAGTTATCGGAAGACCAAACATCTCTCAAAAATGAAACATCCCTCATTAACTCCTAATAATGAGAGAGATAAAAAGACACCCGTTATCAAATGAGAGAGATGAAGGAACACCCATCATCAATAATTGCAGGTCATCCCTATAAATAGAAACCAACCCCCCAGGTAAAAACGGAAGACACACAATTCTTATACACTCTATATGATTATTCTGCATATTTGGTTTTAATCATATACTGATTATCATACTATTGAAAAAAGTCCCCGCCACCTTTTATAAGTCCCCACCATCGCTGTATGATGGCTAGTCATGGAGGAGGGAAAAATTATTTATCATCAGCGTATATGACATGTTCGACCCCATCATATCGAAGAAATCTTTAAATAATATTTGAAAAACTCTAACTATATTGCATAAATATTTATACAAGAGTTATATTGTAAAATCTTTTTTTTTTTTAATTATCGTGTGTCATATCGCATAAAAATTTGAGTCTTTTGTAAGTTTTATTTAAAGAATGTTTAATAAGTCTTGAAATACGAACACGTGAAATACGTTTTTTTGGCAATAGTAATAATAAAGAGAAAATAAATCATAAATAAGAGGTTTATTTGTCAATGGTGTGGGTGGGTGCAAGGTGTGTGGGGTTGCTTTTTAATGCCACGTAGTTAATTTTGTTAATTAGTTGTGACATATTGGCTAGAGTAAAAGTTTGATGGCTAAGTTGGAAGAGAAAAAAGTTTGATAATCAAAATATAATATTCCTCCGTCCCACAAAGATATGCTCGTTTCTTTTTTACACGGATTAAAAAATCTAATTTAATATAATTGAAATTATAAATATTTCACACATTGTTCCTATTATACCTCCATTTAATATTAGTCGTTTATGAATCTAATAAATTTAAATGTTTTTAAGTTACACTTAGAATACAAATAAAATTGAATTACATTACATTAAAACAATAATGAAATCAATTGTTGAATTTGTTATTGGGGGATTAGTGTTTTCTAGGCAAGGTGGAATTCGTTGAATATCTATTGAATAAATGTGTGAATAAATTTATGTAATTTCTCATTATAATTGGAATATGTTAAGTTTATTTGAGTTTATAACAATGTAAATTAAAAGGGTATATTAGGAAAAATAAAAATTTAATATATTCTCTATAAAATAAGTGCCTTATATTTTGAGACAGATAAATAAAAAAACGAGCTTATTTTTGTATGACGAAGGGAGTAATAATATAAATTTAGTAAGCATCGAGATCTTTGACATGGCTCCCAAATAATTGAAACCACGAAAATACAAAGTTTCATTATTTGGGTAAGGTAAGCTTTTTTTTTTTTCCCAATTAAAATTTTGTTAAAAAGTCAAAGTTAAAGTCAATAATTAATTTTAACTACAAGTTTTTATGGGACCCACAATTTTTTAACCACTTTTATTTTTTATTTTTTTTAAATCTGATTTTAATCAAAATCAAACAAACCATAAATCTAGCTAAAAGCTAAATTAGATTTTTTTTTTTTTTTAAAAAAAATGTCCCTTATTTAATAAAAATAGTGTTTTTCAAAGGGTTTTCTTCTTTTCTTATATCAAATAGACATTTTCTTATTTCAGAATTCTTAAAATATATATTTTATCATTAGGCAAAAATTGTAGGAAGGTTTCTCTAATTGTGTATTTTGCGCAAATGTATCTCCAACTTTTAATTCTTGATAGTTAAATCCTTAACCTTTAATTAATGTGGCAAAAGTGGTTAGTTCATCCAAACAACTGTTAATACAACACATGCAACGCATGTGAAGCAGTGTTGCTATGGTAAAATGGTAAGCACTTAGTGTATGTCTATCTGATAGAGTTTAAAATTAGTATTTTATGATATTTTAATAAAATTTAGTGAAATATGTGATTGAAAAATTAATAAAAATTATAGGTGTAAAATATGTGGTTAAAAATAATTTTAGAAGAAAAAAATTATAAGAAAAATTATTTTAAACTATATCGAACATGCACTTATTCTCAAATAAATAAAATTACAAAAGAAAGAAAGAAAAACAACGAAAAGCAAAGAAAAATGAAAAATGGTGGTTATATTGTGTCATAACAAAAAAAAAAATTGTGCACATCCTTTTATTGCACTAAAGGTTTATAGCATTGACTCATTGCCGCACTTACGTCTTGGACTTTGATCTACTCAACACCAGAGAGTTATAATCGCCACCACCAAACTTGTCCAATTTGGGAGACTTTTTGTCCTACTTTTGTTTGTCTAATCGATAAGAACTCTCCATGATGGAGAGTAGATCATAACCCCTTATATCTTAACCCTTTTTTCGTTCGCGTCCTTATCATCAATATTCTATTAACTACCATATTTTGAAACTAATAACAATTTACGTCCCAAAAACTTAAAATATATATGTTTTTAAAATAAAATAAAAATTATAACTTTTTTATCAATAAACATGTTAATGGTCGAACTACTCATCCAGTGACCCACTTCTTCATCCATATCGTGGTCGATTGCTTCAATCCGATACGAAAACTATAGGTCTACCAAACATGCTATTTTGTAATAAATGTTAAATTCATAGGATCCTAAAAGTTAATTATATTCACACTATACTTTGCACTATCTGCACCATATTTAAATTGCAATAAAAAGCTCCCAACCTTTAATATTTCAGCACTTATATCATCAACTTTTTTGTTGTTTTTTATTATGATCTTTCAATTAAATTTCACATCTTGTCTTTGGTGAAGATTTTTATCCAAATATTCTACCTATGTGCATTGAAATGAGAGAAAAATATTTTGTCAAATTTTTATATTTGTTATTTATTTTGCTTATTTAAAAATATGATAAGCAAAAAAAATTTTTACATCCTTTTAATAACTTTTTGAACATAAATCATGATAAAAGACAAAGACGAGGCATGCTAATTAATAGGTTGATAAAAATTTTTTTTGGATGAATAAATATAAAAATGAGTAATAGTTAGACACCTTCATTACAATTAAAATGTGGTATGGTTAACAAATAATGTATGTGGTGTGAATATAATTGCCCAACCCTAAATCGTATACTCTAAAGTTTGTAGATGGTTTTGAATCTAATAGCCCTAACCATACTAACTATTCCCATTCGTAGATGGTTTTGACACTCTTTTTTCCTCTAACTGTCCCATTGTTTTGACACTCTTTTAAAGACTGCAAAAATGGTAAAACCCCGGATTTCTTGTAGTATACCAGTTCTATTGTACGTTGAATTAGGTAAAGCAGTCATCAATTACAAGTCGTTGCTTCAACACGAATGTTGAATTGCTAAAGAACAAAATGTTTATGACAAATATTAGTGGTGAAAATGAGAACGTGAAAGATAGATTTGCGATTATACTAAAGATAAGAAATGGAAATGAGAATACATGATGGCAAATCAAGGTAACACCAATTAAAGATGAATTAAGTACGACTGAGTGGTTTGAGACTTTCTTGCAATGACTTAAAGAAGCTCAAATTCACAAGTAATTGATCAATCTGGTAGAAAGTAATGAGAGGAGAAAGCACATCAAAAGTAACATTGCCTGATACGATTGCAAAAGACGGAATTACATTATACCTTACAGTAGATATAAAAATGATTCATGCAACCAACCAAATTTGTGAAAATGCACTAGTCTTCCTCCTTTCATCTATCCTCGAGACATCTCAAGTGCAGATGACTACAATAACAACAAACTAAACATTTTTCAAGTGTTTTTGGGGTCAACCTGTTACGATATAAAGCTACTGCACAGACTAATTAAATTCTTCAGTGAAGAGATGGGAAAAAGATGAACAAAACATGGGACTCACCAGAATTTAAAGCAGCCCATGTTTGCAATTTACAATTCAAGCTAACAATGATCTGATTTATAGCAATCTGCAAGCCACACGTAAAAACCACGAATCCTTGTTCTTAAAATGTAACTGACACACTATTCAATCAGAATATATCCTACCATCGTGATCTTATCTCCCATGTTTATAACCAAAATGTCATGATTCAATTTTTCAAAGGAAGAAAGGAAATCATAGTCAATTAGCCACACGAATGATGCAAAACGAGAATAACTCCTAGTAACCATATAGTATACATCATACTCAATGCAACTCGACCCGACTCAACAAAGTCTCCAATCTTTTTTATCAAGAACCATCGTCATATGTAAACCAAAGCAGCTTTGATTCTTTGTAGTTACCTAATTCAATTTGATCAAATGAATATAATTACCTAATTCAATTTCATCAAATGTATTCCGTATAAAGTTTGTCTTATTATTTTACCAATACCATAAAAATATACGACAATGTTACTCCTTCCCCTAATTCACTTTATCAACCCAAAAATCACTCTAAATCAACTATTTTGTCGAACTTGTCATATTTAATGCAAATTAAGTCATAAAATATATAATTTCATTCTTGAAAAGATCTCGTTTTGTTATTTCTTTTTCAAATACAAGTCATGAGAAGTGTAAGCACAAACCAACAAAGGAATAGCACAATCAATGCTGGTTTTGAGGTCTTTTAAAAATAAGTCAAAAGCAAAACGAAATCCACTTCATTTGCAGACTACTCAAGCTATAGTGCACAATTAGTGTATTACGAAGGGGTATTTTTTAACTTTTGGTACAAATAAAGCATTGTTTACAAGATAATATCGATTTAGGATAAAATTGAATTTTAAAACTGCCTTTTACCTCAACCATTCAGCATGACGCAAATATTGGGCCCTTATGGTATCTCATACACTTTTCCATCCATTATCTCTTTCAGTCAGTCACGGCTACCCATTCCATCTGCAAAGGCTTTAGTTAGGCTGAACACTGACCGCTATCAGTACGCCTGCTATCATGAAGCTGAATGCCCTCCACCCGCTGCTGTTTTCCACTCCTTTCTATGGCGCCCCTGTGATGGCCCCCCGTCTGTACCCTGCACTCTGCTTTCGCCCGCAACTTGCATGAAGGCTTCGGTGACTATCCTTTCCACATTGACATAAACATCAATAGTATTTGTCCCCTCCCCCGCTACTTGAAGGGTTTGTATTACTCGATCTCACCATGTCCAGCACAGTGCAATAGTTTTGCAGTGCTAGAGTAGTTAGGTGCTCCAGTATGGATACAAGCACCCAATACTTGCAATATCCGATGGATTGGAATAGAATGAGCACTTTCAGAATTTCTGTGCATGCCCATATCTTTTATATCCTTTATATGATTTAATGATATCTTTGACATTCAATGTGGGGAAAATGGAAAGAAATATCGTCGTTTGTAATCTACACAGCTAACAACTATTATGAATCAAGGAACAGTACCTCCAATATGCCCAAGATTCTATCTCCCATAATAATCGTGAGATGGTTCATCTATCGAATAGTCCGTTCCCCAATCCACTATTTTCTGCTTCATCAATTTTGTTCATAAGGTGTTCAAATAAAAATAAAGTACTACACAGATATTTGCATAACCTAGAGATTCAAGGATTGTTATCCTCCTTCACATCAGCATTTCCCAAAGTTGCATGTGCAGTTATTCTTGTTGCCTGGATTTGGTGGACATATTCTGCTACTATGACATGGAACTTCAGGGCAAGCTTACTTGTAGAAGAGACATTGAGACCAGCCTTCCTTAGAGCCCGTGCGATGTGCTTTTCAGCCTTTTGAAAGTGGAGAGAGCAATAAGAAGGAACAGTTGATCTCAGTATTGGTTTCCCACATAGTATAGGCCCTGTAGGTGAACTGGCATGTGCACAATAACACAAAAAGAAAAGAGTATCAGTTTCGACAAGAGTAACATAAACAGGGAGAGATAAATTAGCATTTAAAAGGATCGTATAAGGTCAAATCTCACAGCAGTAGTTATTTTCTTCACAAAGAATCCAGTGTAAGAATTATATCTGAGTAATCAGAAATCAGGTGATAATCAATAAATTCATCAGGAAAATGAGAAAGCTATTATGATACTTCCTAGATGTCGACATTTTGTTCAAGAAATTGCAAATTTATAATCTATACCTCACAACTCCTCTAAAGCATGCAAAAGAATCAGCTTTCCTGAAAGATTGTGACTTGTCATTCGGGTCTCTATAATAAATATATATCTTTACTAATGCCAGATTAAGAGCATGTTTAGTAGCGTCTATTTTAACTATTTTTTTCCAAACTCATTTTCAACCACATATTTCATGGAACCTAAAACTTTTATCAACTTTCAACCACACATTTGATCAATTTTTATCAAAATCTCCTAAAAACTACTTTTAAACTCCACCAAACACGTACTAAAATAGGAGAGCAACAATATTCCATCCTAAATAATTGTGTTATTATCATCACTAAACTCTTGGGCCACCCAAGAATGAAGCAAAAACATGTTATGTAGCAAATGCATGTGGCTAGGATTAGCTATTGAATTCATCTTTATGTCTATAATACCTGCATACGTCACTCTCACATATTCGTAAAAAATGGGTGTTATAAATGCTTGCATCATAATTGCCTAGTTTGATTCCATTTCAAGATGTAGAAAAATATAACAGTTTACAAATCTTCTTAACATTCATGTATAACAGTTAGTTTTACAAGTCAATCTCACAATTACCTAGAATATTATCCATGTACAAGTTTGATCAGTGTAGACATATTCAGATCTAGTTTTGGCAGCCTTCAAAAATATTATCAGTCCTATCAGTCCTTTCTCTTGCAAAGAACAACTAATAACAATTAATGTACGAGTTCTTTTCATTTATCTTTGAGATAGATTAGAGAATAAGACATCATTTGCAATCAAAGAGTGCCACGTCCAACGTAACAAAGGCAAAACCTTTACAACCCGTTTGTAAACAATAATTTGGAATCTTATTATGAACAACTGATTGTCCAAAATTAATATCCATAGCAAATAGATTATTGGTTTTGAACAACTGGCAATCTTGTCAAGTACATCTAACTAAATTCATAGAAATTGCCATAATAACCAAAGATTGAATGTCTCCAGAGTATGGACAACATTAAACGGTGTTAGATGGTATGCCCTAGGATTGTTCAATCATAAAACCTCAAAAGCACCAAATATTATAACCCAATCTCAAAGTATGAGATTGCCTCAAAGGTTCTATTCCACACCAAACCATACAGGGACTTCATAGTTTTTGTGTCATGCAAAATCAAACCATCCCAATGTATTTACACCTTGAGTGACGTTAATTTGAGTAGATACCGAGAGGCGAGAGTTCAACAGAAGGAAGATTCAGCGGATTTTCTTTCCATTAAGAAGAAGACACTTGCCCATATCCCCGTGTGCTTTGGGATGCCGTTTGATCTGGGTGGCCGGAAACTCCCCAAATGAATCGGCTCCCCAACAACAATAAAGAAATTAAAAGCGCGCTTCAGAAAAGATTCTTTCTATAAAGAAAAGGTTGGGATAAAGCCTTTTCATTCAGATAGATAAGTAGTCTTCTTTCCATGACGAAATAAGGCGAGGCCCGCCCTCAGCTAGTAGAGGGCAGACCAAGAGAGATAGCAACTCGACCTGAACACTGCCTATCCGAATTGAATGTCCTTGGTAGCAAATGGTTTTTCAAACCAAGCTACTTGAAAGACTATCATGCCTCAAGGCCAGATTAGTGGCCAAATCACCCAACTTATGGTATTGACTAGATAAGACATTCAGCTCCTGTCTGAAGGAGATTTTAATGAAAAATCGATTTTTTCAATCTTAGTGGGCCCAGAATTTTGCAGCTAGATTGTCATTTTCGGTTGAGTCAAGCACGGAAAATTCTGACACATTGAATGTCCAGCCAAAGCTAATTATTGTGACTGACAAAAATGCCCCTAACTGTGTTGATCGATGGAGGAAATAATGTCCAGGGGCATTTGGCCATTTGACAGGTCACATGAAGGGTATATTTGACATTGCGACATCTGCAAAAACTATCTGTTCTTTCATGTCAGAATTCAATTTTGGTGGCCCCAATTCAATGGCAAGGAGACAATCAATTTTGCCCCCAAAAAAATGATTTTAATCCATGTCAAACAAACACATCTAAATAAATATAAATACTAGTTTGGATTCAAAAAAACATGTTACGAACAACTAGTTCAATTTGAAATCTGCACCATTTTATTCAAAATTTGACCATTCAAGAATATAACCCACAATTGGATGTCCCAAGTGTATTTTGCCCTTGATTTCAAAATAATTTTGATGTAATTCTACATCTATGAAGCTATATACTCTAGTTTGGATTCACAAAAATATGTTATGAACAACCATACATGCCATTCAATGTCGAATTGCTATTGTATTTGTCAAAATTTCACATCATTCAAGAGTATAACACGTAATCATATGGTTGGGAGGAGAATTCAGAGCAACTACTCCACCTATTGTATCTTAGTGCCTGCCCATGTTTTACATGCCGGTTCCTTTCACTATTTGAAAAAAAAGAGAAAAAAGAATGAATAGGCAGGAGCTCAGAGATGAGAGAAAAACTGCACCCACTCTCTTACAAAACGGAAGTCACAAAGCTAAAAATCAATTAGCTGACTATTTCTCGCGCACAGGTCTTGTCAGTGCCTGAACATGGCATGAAAAACAAACTAACCAAATAGATATATCAATATTGACATGCTAGCTGTCATATGTCCCATCCTTGAAGATCAAAATCCAATCTTTATATAATAGCGTATTAGTATCACCCACCAATCAGTACATAGGAAATTGTGTGGCTATGAAAGCTAATCAACATTATGCTAAAGGAAAATCGAATATTTCCCCATAATTCTTACCCTATACCACACTTGCTGAAAGTGTGCTTGAGAGCAAGGAGTTGCAAAGCTTAATAAAGCACAAACAGAAAATTCACAAGGAAAAACAAGGCAAAATAAATCTTAAGTATATGTGAACCCGGTTTTATTTTAGTAAGTGTCATACATTTAGCTGTTGAAATTGGAGACTTCGCAATTGTTATTACATACGATTTGATTCAAGCTGAGTGTTCGAGTCACTTTGTGACTAATATAAAAGAATGATCATCAAAGCAAAATGTACAGCACCCCAACTCAAACCCACAAGCAACCCAATTAATATAAAGCAAGAGGAATTGAATTGATAATATTCAAAAGTTCTCATATAAAAGAAATCATAATCTTTAAAGAACCACCAACACAAGCACAGGTGCCTGAATTAAACTGCAAATTAATATCTCAAACAGAAATTTACACAACCAGTGAATTCATGATTGAAACAAAAATTAAGGAAAAAGTAAAACGAACCTTTTGATGGAGAAATTGCAAGGCTTGTAGAGCTTCTGCTTGGCGTCGGACTGTATATGCATATGGCAAAACCTCGTCAATGCCATCGCCTTGGCCTTGCACCCTTGCACCCCACACCGATTAACCTTTCCATTCACCCCCAAATTCCCATTATTAATAACAGTCTCTCCAGTTCCTGTGGTGCAATCCGCTCCAATCGAGTTGATCGTATCGTTATTTTCCTCTTCCTGGAAAGGGCTTTTGCCGTATTCCCAGTAGTACTCTCTGTACTTGAGCTTCAGCTCCTCCATTAATGCCCAATATTGGTCCCGATAAATGCGGGTCAATTGCTTGACCCGGCGAACCCGGCGGTCCAGGACTTCGGGTCGGGACAGGAACTCGGAGTTGGATAGTGCAATTTCCTCGTCGGATCCTTTGATTCGGGTTTGCCCCGATGAAGAGGACGGGTGGGGCATGTCGGCGTGGCGAGTTTCGTACGAGTCAGTGAATGGTTTTGTCATCATCGGCCGCGTCGATTTTATAGTTCAGGTTTGGCCGTGCTTATAAAACTTATTATAAGCTTATCAATGAACAACACGATATATAATCTTAAAAAAAAAAAAAGAACTTTATTAAGCAAGTACTAGTTAAGTAAATTTAGTTATAAGAAAATACTTTTGAATAACTGCTTTTATTAATTATATCCTCCGTCGCGAAAACAAGTATTTAAATTTATTAGATTTATGAATGACTAATATTAAATGAGGGTATAATAAAGGAAAATTTATAATTTCAATTACATTAAATATGTTTCATCACAGAAAAAAAGAAATAACTCATCTTTTGTGAGGCGGAGGGATATATAAAGGAGAAATTACCTATAATTCAACGCAGGTGACTTAACTTAAATTAGATTAAAATATTTTTTTTAATTGTCATTAAGTTTCATATTTCATATTAATTCTAAAATTATTCATGTGATACATATTTAAACTTCAGATCAGCAACACACATGTCTACCATCTTCTCTCGCGCCTCCTGTCGACTATTGCACTTCGTCTTCGGCGTTTCACGAATCGCTACAGGCCACCTAAAACTTTTCCATTGTTTTTTGTAAGTGATAATAGTGAATTCACAAATTTTTTTGTTCATCTTCTTTCCAATCATGTAAAAAATAAAATTTTAAACTTTAACAACATGTTGTTGTTATCTGATAATGATAGTGATTCTGAGAAGTGTTGAGCAGTGCCTGAATTGTAAAATTCTGAAAACAATTGCTTCTTGAATGTTATTTTGTAGGTGGATTCAGTTTTTATGAATGATTTTTCTCTTATTTTTCTTGAATTGAGTTGTTTTTATTGAAGATATTGATTTTTGAAATAATTGCATATTTGGTCTCTAATCTTTCAAAAATGTTGAAAATATATCCCTAACTATTAAAAATAGCACCAAACACTCTCAACGTTTGAAAAACTCGGCATAGTAGGTTATTTATGACGAAATTATCATTCCCTTTAAATAAACAAAAAACAACAAACAAGAAAAAAGGAAAAAAAATTGATTGAAAACTAATCAAATGTACCCAAAAAAAATAAAAATAGGAAATGTACCCAAAAAAAAAAAAATAACAAAGAAATCATCTCTTTATCAAACCTCAAAATCCAAAATACACCACCATCCCAAAAACCTAAAATCCATCCAAAATCATTAACAGTTGAAATTCTATATTCTGATTTTGAGGTGCACATAGTTCAAATAAGTGTGTATTCTCACCCTCTGCTTTCCAACCACGTATAAACCCATCTATATCCCAGGGCCCCATCAACCAAAAGCCTTGTATCGGCCGCCAATGCACGAATAGTACATCCAATAGGCTTGGATGATGCGATTGACAACCCTTTATCCATGTCCTACATTCTCACAATCTGATCATAACCGGAAATGAAAACAATCTTCTTAGAAGCCAATACAAAAACTGCCTTAATTGCTTCAGTATGCCCATAGAGTATCATTACTAAAACATCCATAAAAGTATTACTAAGGAACTCTTTCTCCACAAACAGCTCATTCCATGATTTCTCGTCCGAATACCCTAGCACAAAATTGGCCGGCGTTATTACATGGCCTCGCTTTTCACAGTAAAACTACTTCCACACCTGGTGCTCCGACGCAAGCATATACAAATAAGTGTTGACACATGACACAATGCCGAGCTCTTTTGGATCGAGGCAATTGAGGATTTCGAATATCAATGTCGGGTGAAGGTCAGTGATCGATCGACTATAATTGGGTAAGCTTTCATTTACAGAAAGCCCAGTTTTCACATTTAATTTATGGATTTTGGTTTTCAGACTAAAAGTAAGATTTTTTATATTGTTAAATACTTAACTCCATGGATGAAACATCAAAGGTTTAAGTTGAAATGTTGAACATGGATGAAACATCAAATTTTAATGGAGTTCAATTTTTGGGATTTTGGTGGATTTTGGATTTTGAGGTTTGATAAATAAGATGACTTATTTGTTACTTTTTTTTTTTTTTGGGGTACATTTCTTATTTTTTATTTTATTTTTTGGTACATTTGGTTAGTTTTCAGTTATTTTTTTCTTTTTTTATTTAAAAGGAATGATAATTTCATCATAAATGACCTACCATGCTAAGTTTTTCAAATATTGAGGACGTCTGGTGCTATTTTTAAAGGTTAGATGTATATTCTCAATATTTTTGAAAGATTGAGGACCAAATATACAATTATCCCTTTTTTATATAAGAACACAATTGTTTTGTAATCATTTTTTGGTCGAATGAAGGAAAATAACATTTGTTTAACATACATCAACATTTTTATGTGTTTTAAAATGTTAATGTCACACATTCATGTGTGTATTGTTTTAGATCTTGTATCGTGAAAGCGAAAGATCGTAAGACATTTATATCAATATTATAATAATAGTATTATAGATAATAATATCATATGATTAAAGATATCAAATATAACAATATCAGAAGCTCATTATTATCAAACACCTGCTTGGATGAGCACAAATATTATATTTTAACAGAAACCACATCACATATATAAATAAAACAATTAATCACAATAAAAATAGTATCATAGATAAAAGTATATTAGTATATCAGTATCATACATGAGAGTATATTAATAAAATAGCATCACATATACAAACTACAACCCAATAGAAAAACAGTATCATAGATTGAAACAACATCAATCATTTTGAATGAAAATAATATCAATGATCTTGTACTACTAATAGAGTATTTTGAAACAATATCATTACTTCAACTATAAAATATATATTTTTGAATGTGTGTTTTTTGGTGGAGTTTTAAAAGTATTTTTTTTTTTTAGATTTTAAAAAATTGGTGAAATGTGTTGTTGAAAAGTTAAAAAAAGTTGTAGGTCTTATGAAATATGTGGTTGAAAACAAGTTTGAGAAAAAAAGAATTAATAAACATGGTCAAACATGATATAATGTAACGAAAACTAGTGTACAATATTAAAAGTAAAAGAGTATCAAGCATTTTTTATAAAACAGTATTACTGAAAATAGTATTAAAATAAAGCAATATCATATAAAATAGTATCATATTTGAATTATAGATTTTTATAATTGTAAGGGCACGTTAGTCTTTTAGCGTTGAAATGTGATTTTAATTGAATTAAGTTAAGAGCCTACAAGCGCATAATTAGTGATCGGTCCTAAAGTTTTCTTAATTAAAACTTTATTTGAGAGTTAGATATAAGAATGGCAATGAGCCGATGCCAACAAGGGCCGAACTTGGCCATTTGGCCCTTATAAGGATGAGTTGAGTCTGGACTCGGCTCGACTCAAAAGTTGAACTTGGACTGGCCCACGAGCTCGGCTAGTTAATTTTTTTTAATAATATATTTTTAGGATTTTTATTGAATTTTTTTTGGGCCAAGCCCACGAACCTTAATAAGAGCCAACCTGTAGATCGATCTACGAGACAATATAACGAGCTGGTCTGTATTTAAAAGGACGACTTGGCCCTAGTCCGAACTTGTCCTTAGACGAGTCCGGTCCCATAATGAACCGAGTGTTGGGCCTAGGGGTAACTCATCCAAATTATCATCTCTAGTTAGATAAGAGTTAGTTTGAATAAATAACGATTTTTTCTTTGAAATAAGAAAAATGTAATATATTAAAGAATATTTAAAGTTGAAAAATTATTTAAAAGTAACTTTTATTTTTGTCAGCTTTGCGAAAAGTATAATTCTTTTTATGCAATAGTTGAGAAATTGTTAAAAAAAGAAAAACGAGGTTTCTCTCCATTTCCCTCTCATCACACGCCCTCTATCTCTTTCTTTTTCCTATCTACGCTTGAAATCTACTTAATTTCAAGAAAGAAAAACAAGAAGTTGATTGCAGTATTGTTGGAGCAATTTTTTAGTTTTTCAAAGTAAGGGGATTCAATTTTCGTATCACAAAATCGAGATAATAATATGTGAAGTTGAAGTTTTCTCGTTTCGTTATTTGATTAATTTATGTAATTGGATTTGTTTTATAAAGAAACGAAATGAAATGATTATATGGCCATAATCGGTTCTACATGCAATGAGATTTTTGGAATCAAAGATTTTGCTAATAGTGAAATCTACGGTCTGAAACTAAGATTATTATGTGAGTCATGATTTGATTGATCAGGTTGCAAGTCTCGTAAAAATGAACTTTTATTAGACGAGAACCTCCCTATTTTTTCTAATATTGAGTATTCGATTTTTATTTTTTTTGTCTTAAAAACTCAAGATGCAAATAAAAGTAGAACATACCTATTGGAAAATCTATTGAACCCCACGTGAACTCACGATGCATCTCATTCTCTAATTTCGATGACGTGAACAATGAACACATGAATAGTCATCACTCACTCTCGTAGCTTTGATTTGAAATGAATAAATCAATATCTTCTTTCATAATATTACTTTTTTTTTAACTGTTTTTCGCGAAAACAAATTTATTATTCATTCCATCGTATCATTCGATGTTAAATCAAAGAAAAAATTTCTCTTTAAATGACTTGTCTTTAAATTTAATCCTTAATTCAGTATTTATTAACAAACCAAAAATATACGGCAATTAGATGTGTTAGTTAATGTGAGATGTTGATTTAGGCAGACAATGTCAGCGGCAAGTACCTTGTGAAGTTGTGCGTGTGAAAGGTTTCCTTCACATGTACAAGATTTGTGGGACATGTACACACATTGTGTGTATTTATCAAAATACACATGTTTAGTTTGTAATAAGTTGAAAATTGTGTTAAGAGTATTTCAAGTCGAAAATAAATTTATTTTCGTTCGTCATGAAAAAATTGTAAAAGAGAATAACAAGATACGTCGTGTAAACTTTAAAATTTATATTTGGAGATAAAGTTATATTTTCTGCTCAAAATAAATAAGTACTAGTCCATGTCGAACCCCACCAATTAGCTGGATTCCATTTCCATCTTTTTATACCTAGATTTGTTGAATTCGCATACCATTGTTTAAAGGTCCCATGTATCTTAAACTAGTCGAGTGGAAAGATTGAGACACTCGATAAATTCATTGGTGTTACAATATTAGGATGTCTGTGACAACATTTAATCACGCAAACGAAAATAAATAATAATTATAGTTATTATTGATCAATGACTTTACGTTGTGTGCATAAATCAAATTTTCTTCCTATGGTGATTAAGGTATCAAACAATTATTCTCTAAGATACAGATGGTTTTTCAAAAGAAGTGTAGTCATCTATGAATATTTTTAACGAACAAATAAATTGTCTGGTCTGACTAGTCACGTAGTCTAAGACCATTGACCATTATATAGGATTGCAAATAAAAATATTTATTGACGTACAAAATGAAATAAGGATTATGAATCTAATATATTTATTATACAAATATGTTTAATTTAATTATATCAAACTCGTGTCATATCAACTTGGCCGACTAACAACCAATGGTGTCGGGCACGGAGCTTAGTCCAAATCCAAGTCCTAATCTTTAGATTAATAAACTCATTAAATCTTTTCATTTTAATATCGACTTACGATGGAAGACTTCTTTTCTTATTTTCTTCTTCTAAAATAACCCATAAACCCCGGTAAAAAATAAATAAAATAATAGAATAGAGCCTCTATGACTCTATCGATTCACCATAAATCTTTAAATTGCCATAAATTCTTAGTATTTGTAATGTATAGGTTTATTCGTATATACACCAAAAAAGTCTAAATTTAACAAGTTTTTTGAGTGCTGCAAGAACCATTCCCAACACGACATATTCACGTTAGAGCATTTCTAAGAGCATATCCATTGATATATTACTTTTTAGACGTGCCACATAAATATAAATAAACGAAATTATAATAAAACATTCTCTAATGTATACCGACGAAGACTCCGTCTAGCTGATGTGGTATACAAAAAAATAGACTGGATTTAGAAATTGTCTAAATCTAGATAGAGTGACTTAGCAAATTTAAATCCAATTCTGTATTTTATAAAAAAAAAAAAAGTCGAACAAGAAAAATAAAAATTGAAGACCGGCCAATTAAAAAAATTTAATGCCACATAAACGGTAATATTAGTTTTAAACAGAACACATTGGAGATGAATTTTTAATTTAACCGTCTATTTAATAGACGTAGTGTCATATGGACTGAAAAGACGTCTATTTTACCTGCTACATATTCATTAGAAGGAGTATATCGAAGATGCTCTTACCCTGTTTAAAAAAGGGTAAATTACACTGTAGGTCCACAATGTTTTTAGTTTGTCACAATTTTTTTATTATTAAATTTTAATAGCACTTATCATTTTAATTTTAGTAATTTACGTAGATGACATTAATATAATGTCACGCAAAAAGACAATTTTACCGTAAGCTAAAAAAGAAAAACAAATAGGAAAAGTTAAAAAAGAGAAAATTGTACTATTGGTCCGTCACTTATTATTCGAATAGAAAATTGGTCCCCTAATCAATTTGATTTTCAACCTTTCATTATGGTGGAAAAATGAGCAATTTGATTTTCAACCTATTCATTATGGTGTTTGGAAGTACAATGAGAAAACTTTTGATAAATTTATGGTTGTTTGGCAAAAAACAATAAGTGCTTGTTAACTAAAAAAATAGTTTAAAAATTGCTTTTTAGAATCCAAATTTTGAGCTTCTCTAAAACTATATTTGAGCTTTTATGAAAGCTACAATTAACATTTAATGAAACATTAAAATTATCAAAATTATCATTAATTATCATTAATAAAAATAGAAATAAAACTTTCTAACTTATATCTTTT
This sequence comes from Forsythia suspensa, assembly GCA_023638005.1. Classification (NCBI taxonomy): domain Eukaryota; kingdom Viridiplantae; phylum Streptophyta; class Magnoliopsida; order Lamiales; family Oleaceae; genus Forsythia; species Forsythia suspensa. Next base: position 1,305,408 of record CM042667.1, read on the forward strand.
CAACATTTCAATTCTTTCATAACGTTATGAAATAGGATATGAAAATTATTATTTTGTCAAATAAATATAAAATTTATATAAAAGTCTCTATTTAATATGCTTTTGAAACATTGTTTTTTAACAAAAACTCATGCGTGTCTAAAAAACCTAATAAGTCTTGCTTTTCAACTTGAACTCATGCGTGAAAATTCGAAGTGAGTTATAAATTTAAATTTTGTTTTTCACGTTAACATATATATAAAGTGGTTGCATAAAATGTAATTTAGACATAGTAAGAAAAATAGTGTGAATTAAAATGGAAATGATGATAAGATAAACTTGAATTGAAAATAAAAATAATAAATTTTAGAGGACATGTATTTTCTTTTGATTGGTACTACTACCATTTAGAAATTTGTGTCAATTTTAAAAAGTAAAAATTGTAGAATTGGTCCCTAATCTATTATCCAAATAGTAATTTGATCTCAAGTTTTAAAAAATAGCAAGCTAGTCAAAATTAGTCTCATTAAGGACTAACTTGCTCATTTGGCACCTAGATCCTCGGACTTGAATGCAATTGCTTTATTGATTTTCAACTTTTGCGAGTGGCAAGATTGCCCATTTTAGTAATTCGAGATTTCTATGAATTTGAAAGTAACCACTTGGTAAGGCGATTACAATTTTGCCATATCCAAAGTATCCAAATTTCTTTTAAATCGTCAGATGAACCTTGTATAAACACGTGTATACTTCAAACTAGTAGACATCAACTCAAATTGAAAAACAAAATCTTAATTCATAAAATTAGACACGAGAAATTCACATGACGATTTTACATATATTTTGATAGTTTTTGTGATTGATAACATATTATGTAACTATAATAAAAGATTGATAATTGTCTGTACAATTATAATAAAAGATTAATGATTAATTTACTTAGCGCATGTTTTGTAGAGTTTTAATTTTTTTTTTCAAACTAATTTTCAACCATATATTTTATGTGAACCACAACTTTAATTAACTTTTCAACAACACATTTCATTAATTTTTGTCAAAATCTCCTAAAAAACTATTAAACTTCACCAAACAAGCACTCGATTTTAAAGATTAGAAATCAATTTATTACTCGAACAATATATCGACGACGAATCAAGAAATATCCCCTTTCCCAAATAGAAAGTATGACTTTAATGAAATTCAACCAACTTGTTCATTTATAAATATTAGAAACTAACTTGCTTACGAACAATATGTTAAGGACGAATCGTTCAAATTTCTTTTTCTCAAAGTGAAACTCGATTTAGTCATTGACTCGAAAAAGAAACAAAGAGTAAGGACCATTTGAACCGATGGCAATATTAATAAATAAAAACAATATTTTGGGTGCGAACGGGGTCAATTGTAATGTTATTTTAACGACTTTTAATTTTTTTTTACATGTAATTAGACTATAATTCAAATTAATCACGTTCCTATATAAAAAATCCGATTTTTATAACATTCATTGAAACTTGCTACTCAATGTGTCAATTAACACCATTATGAGTCTAAGAATGGCAATAGGGTAAGGCGGGTTTCTCATCGTGTTGGAGATTTTCAAGAAGTGGTGCGAGAGTTAAAATATTATAATTTACTATTTATTTTAATTAATTAATAATTTTTTTAAAAAATATAATATAAAAAACATAAAAAATAAAATAAAATAAAAAATTTAAGATGGGTTCGAAAATGTTGGAACGATGTATTTAAATGAGACGGGGTAATCTGTGACGGGGTATGAGCAATTTATTTTGCCATCCCTAATGTCGTGAACGAAATTCGGACCAACTCACTAAAATTCTAGACCGAAACTTGACGCAACATTCTTGTGCTTCACTCCATTGTACCTCACTGGAAGGATCCATTTTCTTCTCTTCATAGGAACCATCGGATCCATTTTCTTCTCTTCATAGGAACCATCGCCCTCTTCTAATGGTCAGATGGGAATCAAATTTCAATTTACCTGAAAACTGTGGGCATTTATTGAATCGCACACGTATTTCCTTGTCTTTCCACCACCCCATTGCCTTATTTTAGTGCGTCTGTCCCTCAACGCCTTTCACCCGTGCCTTTCTTTCTGCCTCTGCCTTCTTGCTTTCTGCTTCTTCCATTGATTCAAAGCAAGAAAAATCGAATTAGCGTTTATTTTCTGATTGTTTTTATTCAATAATTTGGATAAAAATGGCACTGAAGCTTTGTTTCACACCCCACAAGATGCCTTCCTTTTCTGATGCTCATATCAGATCTCACAGGGTTTTCATGGCTTCAACTCTTCACTCTCCTTCTATGTAAGTTTTGTTTTGTTTTTTATTTCTAATTTTTTTTTTTTTTTTACAATTTCGAATAGGGGATTAGTGTTATGTTTTGAATAATAAAAAATTCGAAATTTCTGTGGTTTTTATGAAATAAATTGGTGCCGTTGAGTGTCAATTTTCTTTAATTGTTTTTTAGTTTTTATTTTTTATTTTTTGGGGGGTTGTATTTGTGTTTTTTCTTCCAAAAAATGAAGTGGGTTCGATCAAGATTGGGTTTAAACTTGTTGTTAATAATATTTTGATATGGGTTTTTGCTATACTTGTTTGTATTGGCATTTCAAGAATTCAAGTTATGTGTTTCTTGATTTTTATTTCTATTTTATATATTCTCGCGTTGGATTAAATTCAATGTATAAATTGTCTTTCAAGTATCCCTTTAATTCTTTTCGTGTCTGGAGATTATTTTTCTTATTTCTGTCATTAAATTGTGTCAAAAAAATGAATCTTTTACCGTATTACTTGTTATAGTGATTTGGGATTGAATTGATGAATGCAAGATTTCTTTTGGGGTGGGGGGGTGGGGTGGGGGTGGGGTGGGATTCAGGGTTTTATGTCATGCATGTGTCATTTTATGTTTGTTTTTTGGAGTTATCTTGATCTCAATGTACTCGTAGGTCTATTTAAAAAATGTTTCTGACACATTCTTTAAGAACATGTTCAACAATTAGGTTTGACAGCTTTTGATTGACTGTTATTTTATTATAACATTTTCTTGTATGTTCTGTTTTGTGTGTGCTTGAGGTGGTAAAGCTTGGTGGTTTCAGCAACAATGTAGAGTTGTTTGATGCAATTCAAACTTGTTTACAGCACATAGTGCACGTTTGGTACACGATATCGTCCAGAATTGGACAATATAATCAACAAGATTTTAGTTTTTTTCATTTCTTGAACACACTAAGTTGCGTGTCTGTATGCAATAGTAGATCGTACTACTGAGAATAATGGACAATAACTGTGTAGTCCACCTTACCCAACATGCCAATAATGGAAAGAAAATGAGACAGAGAACTTGAAGCTGCAATCGAAATAGTTACATTTCTTCTACCATTGTAAATTGATAATTGTAATAGCTCGAAAACTAACTTATTTTGCTCTTTTTTATAATTTAATGATTACCAAACTTCCCCAACTTGTAAACTTAGCTGTCTTTAGTATGAATATTGAAACGTTGGTTAGAATCATTTTCTACCTATATTTTTGACTATTTGTTTCTGTATTTAAAGAGGTTGTTGGTCTAGTCTTGTACTGTTTCTTCTTTGATGTTGACACCTGTGTTATTTTCTGTCATATTTCTACCTATATTACTTTTGCCTTCTCTTCACTCTAGTCCTACCTCCTCCTATCTACGCCCCCTCCTCAGAAAGGAAGGGAGAGGAAAAAAAGTAAACGAAAGAAAAAAAAAATACGAAACGACAGTGACTCATTACGGTTTGAAGCCCGTGAAAATTGTCATGTGTTCATTTTCATCTTTAATTAAATTGAATAATGTGAATTTATTTTGAGAACTCGTTCATAATATTGTAGGCTCTATATTTGGTGAATGATTTGTCTAAGACATCCTGGAAAAAATTCTGAGTTTTAGATTTTCATGTAGAAGATTTAGATTTAGATTTAGAATGGTGGCAAGTTGGTTTTTATCTTTGGACACCTAAAAGTCTTGCGAAATAAGTCCTTTAATTATTTCTATTCACATTATTATATGGTACTCTGGTGTTGGACAAAATCGTTCAGAACTCAACTTCCGTATTGTAATTAAGCACACCTGACATTTAAATGAACATAAATATTGTATGTTAAATGAATTAGGAAAATTATCTCCAGTTTGCAAATTTATTGCTCTGTGCCTTCATGCAAAACATTGATCACTCTTGCTTCATGGAATTTTGATGTAATATTCCCCCTTGCCTGATCCTCCTAGTTTTTGGAGCTGTTTATTTCATTGTTTTTAGACTGTCACATTATCATCACGTTTTAGTCGAATGCAGTCTCACAGTCTACATTCTGTTGAGTACAGGGAGGTCGGAAAAGTTAAAAAGCCTTTCACACCTCCGCGAGAGGTACATGTTCAAGTGACCCATTCCTTAGCACCAGAAAAGCGCGAGATCTTTAATTCTCTGAACGATTGGGCCGAAGAGAATATCTTGGTGCTCCTAAAAGATGTTGAGAAAAGCTGGCAGCCCAGCGACTTTCTACCTGAACCGGCTTCGGAAGGCTTTGATGAGCAGGTCATGGAGCTACGGAAAAGATGCAAGGAAATTCCTGATGAGTATTTTGTTGTGTTGGTTGGAGATATGATTACGGAGGAAGCACTTCCGACTTACCAGACGATGCTTAACACCCTAGACGGAGTCAGAGATGAGACGGGTGCTAGCCTTACTCCATGGGCTATTTGGACTCGAGCATGGACTGCTGAAGAGAATAGGCATGGTGACCTTCTCAACAAATATCTTTATCTTTCTGGAAGGGTCGACATGAGGCAAATTGAAAAGACAATTCAATACCTGATTGGTTCAGGGATGGTAAGTTCACTATTATCTCAGACTTCAATTAATTGATTTCTAAAAAATTTCGAAGAATTTCATTATACCCCTGGATGCCATATGACCCCGCCCTTTCTCTTATAGCTCGAATTTCTGGGTGATCTAATCAACATAGCTTTGGCGATCGTATTTCATACTATATGAATCTGAAGAATTTAAGCTCATTAGATCAAAGTTCACTTTTACTAAAAGTGACATTAGCAGTTCCTGACACTAGTAATCCCCTCTTCCCTCCCTGTGTATGTATGTGCCTGCGTGTGCACATGTTCGTGCTTATCCATATAGTGCATGTTTGATAAGCAGTATTGGACATGACTCGACTAGATTTTAGCTTCTTTTTTTTTCCTTCTTCTTTTCACATTAGTGTCCAGTTCATCCATGCCTCCCACCAAACATTAGGACTGCAATTTCACGTTCTGATATATACCTTTGTATTTGCAATTTTGTTAGTAAAGCAAATACGACTTCTCTTGGTATGTACAAATATTTGCGCTTAATTTTTCTTTCTTTTGCCAGCCAAATCTTACTTTCTCAGCGCTCACCATTCCATTCTGTCATATAATTTAACTTGTGTTTACTGATAGGATCCTCGTACGGAGAACAATCCCTACCTGGGATTTATCTACACTTCTTTCCAGGAGAGGGCAACCTTCGTTTCTCATGGAAACACGGCTAGGCATGCAAAGGAACATGGTGACCTGAAATTGGCTCAGATATGTGGTATCATTGCTGCAGATGAGAAGCGCCATGAAACTGCCTATACCAAAATTGTCGAAAAGCTCTTCGAGATCGACCCAGATGGCACTGTATTGGCGCTTGCCGACATGATGAGGAAGAAAATCTCTATGCCAGCTCATCTGATGTACGATGGCCAGGACGATAATCTCTTCGAGAACTTCTCTTCTGTAGCACAGCGGCTCGGAGTTTACACTGCCAAGGACTATGCTGATATTTTGGAATTTTTAGTTGGAAGATGGGATGTTGAGAAGTTGACAGGTCTTTCTGGGGAGGGGCGCAAAGCACAAGATTACGTATGTGGTTTGCCTCCTAGAATTCGAAGGTTGGAGGAACGAGCACAATCGAGGGTCAAGCAGGCATCTGCTGCCCCCTTCAGCTGGATTTTTGGTCGAGAAATCAAACTTTGAATGCTGCATTGAACATAGGTCAGTTACGACTTACTACTCTTCTTGCAGCCGTCTCTAAGCAAATATATAAGGTAGGTCGATCTTCTTGCAGCCTTCTCTAAGAAAAGTTACAAGGTGGGTCGATCCTGTATGGTCTGTATGCATTAGAGTTAAAAGGAGTTCCAATGGTATATTTCTTGTTCCTTTATTTGATGAGTAAGTTTGTATCAGATATCACAGACACTTCGTCTCGAGATAATCAATTCGAGTGAAGAGACGATTTCTCGTTGCAATCTTTGTTTTCTTTATCGACTCAAAGTACGATTATTATAAGTAGAATCTTGTGCTTATTTACAATCTCATAAAGCATTGTGGTGTTACGATGATGATTCTCATTGAATTAAATTCACTGGTGGTGGGCCCTAAACTATTAGGGCTTGCTTGGGAGTTTTTTTAAACTGATTTTAAATGGTACCGTTTATTAAGGTTTGATAAAATGTAGATTTTTGGAGCATCGGTTTTGGACAGTTTTTAAACTGTCTAAAATCGGTGTAGTGTAATTTAGAATATATCTTCCAACTTCTTGAATTGGTGGTTTTTAGTCGTGCTTCAAAATTTCTTTCAATTTTATCCTATATCAAATATTTATTTTCAACGTTATTTTAAATTTAATATTTGTAAAAATAAAAAACATATGCAAAACAAAAAACATATAAAAGAATATAAATTTTAATTTTATATTTTTAATGATAGGTAGATATATAAAATTTTAAAATAATTTTTTTTAATATATAGGTTATTTGATTTTTTTTTCTTTTAAACTTTTAGAATACTCCAGTATGGTTGAACTGTTTCAAAAATCGTTACTAAAAGTCAACCAAAATTACTCTTTTTTTAAAATGTTCAAAATCGATACTTTAAAAAATCTTCATCACCGATACTCCTAAACGGACTTTTAATGAATTTTTTATGTTAGTTATTGAACTTTGTTTCAAGTAAGTTAATAATTAATCACTCTCTTAATGTCTATTGACAATTAGTTTTGCTAACAGAAAATGTGACGTGACAGCAAACTAAATTGTCAACTCGATTGCAACAGGCAACAAATATTTAAGTTCAGTGATCGAGTTGAAATGAATTTTAAGTTTAGTGACTTGTTTGAAACAAAATGAAGTTTAGTTTCTAATGTGAAATTGGGTTAGAAGTTACAGACAGCATGTATTTTTAGTCAAGTCCCATTACTTTGATTCCATGTCTATTTTGCACCCTATATTTGCATATATAACTTTTTAAATACCACTGTTCTAAAAAACTTGCATAGGTGTCAAGTTCGGCTTCCATCACCCTCGTCTTGCCTTCGTCTAGGCTTAGGCCTGGAAAGTTTGAAACTCAACTTCCACGCCTATTAACCTTTACGTTTTTTATAACACTACTAGATACTAATAGGAGTCCCAGTTTCCTCTCTAAATAATCATCTCATATATATACTAATAGGTTTCGATTTGATCCTAGATTCAATTGACACACTCAGAAAAAACAAATTTCACTATTTTTTATTCTTAAGGACAATGTGAAATAAATAAGAAATACGTAGATAGAATTATCGTGATAAATTTTTGTTAATGCTTGCGTTTATTGCTGTTTCGTTTTTTTGGGGTGATATTTAGTTATTTCAAAAACATTTTAAATATAATAAATATTCATTTCATTAGAATAGAGAATGAGAAGAGAATTGATTTCTGCTCGTTGCGCTTTTCCTTTTCTATTTTTCTCTATGAAATCTTATCTTTGGATAGACTCAAAGAGCGAATAAGATATTATACACTATTGGCGAGTTTAGTGTTTTGAATTGAACTGTAGAACAATTGTTTTTTCTTAATGTTTTTTCTTTTTATTTATTTTTGGCGCTAATTAAAAATAAGAGTAAACATTCTTTTCAGCAAGCATTTAACTTTTCAACGATCAAATAGACAAAAATTGAACATTAGATATTAAGTGTTGTCATATTGAAAAATTGGGGACCCATAATACCAATAAATAAAGATTGGGTGCCCAAACAATACAATGCCATTAGGTGAAGGACCTCTGCTTAATTTTTCCAATAAATTATGCAATTTGATCCTTCAAATAACCAGAAAAATATAGTCATGAGACTGTTTGTAAATGGGAAAATATACTCTAAATTAAATCATGACCGGAAAAAATGGCATTTAATAGGATTTCAATTAAGATATCTAAATGGGGGCATTAGTTCATTCTCATGATCTTAAATCGATTGAAGATAGTGAGATTGTCCCCACTTCTAATAGCTATGTAAAAAAAGTAATTTCATGTGAAAATTGTGACAACAACATAGTAATTGGGTGTTGATATATTTTTATGCGTAATTATATGGGATAATTGCATCAAATGTTCGTAATCTTTCAAAATCATTGGGGATATGCGTCTAACCTAAAAAAAAAAAGTACCACTCATCCTCAACGTTTGAAGAAATAAGCATCATAGACACATCTTTACAGTTTTTATCCATTTTATCCGTTAAACCTCAAAATTGGACTCCAAGCGATTTCTCTTTCCAAATGAAGGGATTGAAATTGCAGGGGTATTAATGTCATTCTACTATATACTATTAACATTATACCCTTCTTCCCCCTACAATTCCACCCCACCCAGTTGCATTCCGTTATGGAAATCTCAATTCTTCATTAATCATTTTAATTAATATCTTGATCCAGATTTTGAAATTCTTTCTTACTTTTTATAACTGAATTTACTTCATTCGCTTCTCAGATCTTCAGAAATCAGTAGAAAAGTCAGTAATGGCCATCCGCATTCAAATTCTTTATGTTATCTTCTTTGCATTCGTTTTCTCTATACATCCAGTATTCTTTGCAGATCTGTCGGAAAATCTCCCAGCCCATCTCCAAATCCCTCGGCGGATGCCATCTCACTGCCAATTCTATCTCTCCGGCAACCCCATCGTAATCGCCATCTCCTGCTCCTTCATCCTTTCTTTCCTCCCCATTGGCACCTCCGCCATCAGATCTCTCTCCAATTCCCTCTCCAGCACCATCTCCGACAACAACTGATTATTTTGTTCCTGACAAGTCTCCGACGTTGGCACCTGCACTAGCCATAGAAGACAACGCGGGTCACGAGGAAATAAATGCGAATAACATGGAGACTGAGCACGACTCCTCATCCAACGAGATGAATGGTGGACAGAAAGCCGATGTGGCAGTCGCATTAGTCGCTGGCGTGTGCATTATTGGTCTCGGCGCGTTGATCTACAAGAAGCACAAGCATAATGTGCGGTGCTCGGAGTACGTGTACGCTGCCAGGAGAGAAATTATGTAGACTCGCTTACACACAAATTTCTATATCTATGTACTGTATGTATACACAAACCCCATTTGTTTTGTTATGGCATTATTGAGAGAATTTTGATGTGTTGATATCTTTTGCACACCAGGTGCACTACATGATCCTTTTTCAGGTGAATTCCATAATGGTAGGGACTGGTGCGTAAGATGGAGATGGAGTGGAATTGCAGGGGGAAGAAGGGTACAATGTTGATAGTATATAGTGGAATGACATTAATACCCCTGCAATTTCAATCGCTTCATTTAGAGAGATAAATCACGTGGAGTCCAATTTTGAGATTTAACGAAGAAAATTGATGAAACTGTTAAGAGGGACCTATAATACATATTTCTTCAAACGTTGGAGATATGTGATGTTATTTTTTAGGTTAAGAGCATATCTCCAACGATTTTGAAAGATTGAAGACCTTTGATGCAATTGCCTCTAATTATATTCACCACATTTTTTGTTTTACCACATTTATGGAGATTTTTGAAAAGCGGCCATTCCCATACCCGTCCGTCGGGATTTTTGGAAAGCGGGGCGGGGCGGGGCGGGGCGGAGAAAAATCTCCATTTATCGCTTTCTGTTTAATTAATTAATTATATTATATTTTATTTTTTTACATATAATTTAAATTTTAAAACATAAAAATAAAATAAAATAAAAACATTAAAGCGGGTTCGAGATTCGAAGATTGCGGGCGGGCAGGCGGGGCGGGGACGGATTTTTTTTGGAAAAGTTGATGTTCAATGATTATTTTATAAGGAGGATGATCTCCTCCCCATAGTGGAGTTAAGGCGTTATAACTGGCTGGACACTTGTCCGGTGGAGGTTGGATATTGGACACTTGTCAGGTGGAGGTTGGATAAGTGTTTGACAAGGGCTTTTTTTATCCACCTCCATCGGGCGGGGCTTTGTCCATCCCGATGCTGGATAAGTGTTTGACAAAACACTTTTTCTTTATCCAACCTCCACCTGGACAAGTGTCCAGTGGGGGGTTATAACTCCTCCCCATATTTTTTTGCCATCCCTAATCACCCTACATTTTAATTACAATAAAGGTCTACAACTATTGCCCATTTTTACATTTATGTCCCTAGCTATTTTTTATCACATTCTTATCATCAACTTATTAATTTGCACATCTTATATTTATCTTTGATGATGATTTTTGTCTAAAAAATTAATTTGGATTGCGTAAAAAGATTTTTTTATCTCTCGTATTTTTAAATAAGTAAAATAAATAACATATATAAAAAGTTTGAAAAAATATTTACCTCTCATTTCAATGCACATTAGTAAAATATTTAGACAAAACTTGTCATCAGATACTTGTGAAAATTAATGATAAAAATAAGACAAAAAAATTGAGGATATAAGTGTCAAAATATCAAAAGTTGGGAGATTTTTATTACAAGTAAAATATGGTGTAAATAATAAAAACTATAGTGTAAATATAATTACCCTATTTTTATATCTTTTGACTGCACATGCAATGTCCTTTAATATAGTCGGGTTACTCTTATACATGTGTGTTAATTTCTTAAAAATATAATTTCACTTTAACAACTAGTTGTCGATATTATGACTATTTTCATAGTTTTTATCTTTCATGTTTCAAATCATACGATCTCGATTGTAATTTAGTTTTGGTAATAAAGGGAGGAAAGGGGATCTTTTTTGTTTTTGTTTTTTTTACCCGTTCTCGAGAGAGTCTTCAAATTTCAAAGTATTTGGAATAAACGTGAAAGAAATTGCGAAATTTGCTATTTATGTCTCTGTCCAAAAGTTTAGAAAATTTGATAAAATTTATTGAGTTTTGAATACTCCTAATTTTTATAAACTTTTAAAAGATGTTAATTGAATATTACTGGATTTTATAAATTCATACTAAGTTTATATTTGATTTTATTAATAAAAGTTAACGATGACACTATAATCAACAAATTGAAAAAAAAAAAAAAATCAAAATCCTCGCCTTTATTTAGTCTTATAAGTTTTCCTATCTTTGTTCTTTTTTGAGGACTCCAATCAATATAAAAGCCTACGTCGAATACATCCGGAGACATATACGCTCGATAATAATATGTTTGGTTGAGTTTTTTTAAACTTTTTTTTTTTGAACATTTTTTTTCTCAAACTCGTTTTAAACCACAGTTCACATATTTCTTGGGATTGATATTGTTTATCAATTTTTCAACTACATATTTTATCATTTTTTTTCAAATTTTTTAAAAAAAACTGTTTTTAAACTTCACCAAACGTACAGTTAGTGCTATTTTGACAATTTCACTTAACTAAGAGGCCCAACCTGTTAACAAGCCCAAATAAGCCCAAAAAAACTCCCCATTTTTTCATCCATTGCCCTCTGTTCATTGTTCCAGAGCAAGCAGCAGAAAGCACTAGAAGAAAGAGCAAACGATGTCGTCTCAACAGCCATCACACGTAACAGGTCAGAATATATGAATTTTTAGTTTTATTTACTGCCCCCAATTTTCTATGAATGCTTTTGCACAAAGAACAACGGGCTGAAAAAACCCTTGTTTGATTCTCAATTTTGAATTACTTTATTGAATATACTCCTGAAAAAATTTGTAAGAAATTTATAGTCATTTTAACTAAAAATCGTGAATTTTCTATGGCGCTTCCAGGTCGGCTGTTTTTTTTTTTAATTTACATTTGGCGTTTTTTTTTTTTTTTTTTTTGGTTTTTGCTGTCTAAGTTTTAAGGATTATTAACTATGCCAGATTATGTTTGTGTAGATTCATAACCTAGTTAACAGTACAATGATTATACACTTACACTCACAAACACATAAAGATGGGTTTCAGCGCTAATGCAAGTTTGTATTTATCTATGCACTTAACAGGGTATATGTGTGTTGTTTTAGAGAAATAGTTTGTAAACAAAAAATGGGTTGTTTTCTGAATTTTTCAGGTGACGTGAACAGTTCCCACGCAAATCCCGAAATGAGCAATGGGGTGGGTTGGTATATTCTTGGCCAAGATCAACAACTTATAGGCCCATACACCGTCTCCGAGTTGCAGGGTGAGTCATTCATTTAGCAAATTATTATCATAAAAGTAAAATAATTTGTATATTGATTGTTCTGCTTGCTTTTTTTGTTTGGATTACATAGTTTAAGATTTAGTTTTCGACTTTCTTTTCATATTAGCTCTTCCTTTAGCTCTCAGATTTTTTTTCTTGTTATTTCATTGAATTTCAGCTTTTCAAGTAAGCCATAGGCTTGGTTTTGGGACAATCAGTTCACCTATATGATGTTTGAATGGCCTTACAGGGCTTTAATATCATAGAGCTTAAGCTTGTTTAATTCATCTGGACAGAGCATTATTCAAATGGATACTTCTATGCGAATACACTTGTGTGGTCAGAAGGATGTAACGATTGGCAGCCACTATCCTCGGTTCCTGGGTTATTGACTCACGCACCTCAACAGGATGCTGATTACCCAAGTTCAGGTGATGGCACATTTTTTCCCAAATAATTTCAGAAATAATTATCCTTAATGCATGTTTCTAAATTTTCAATTTCTTTAAAAACTTCTCTCAGTCCCAGCCTCCTCTAATGATGAAGATGAGTTTGAAAAGTGGCAGAAGGAGGTGAGGGAAGCAGAAGCAGAGGCTATGGCAAACTTGAATGATGATAATGAGAGACCTACAACACCACCTGAGGGAGAGGAAGAATTCACTGACGATGATGGAACTAAGTACAAATGGGATCGAAATCTTAAAGCCTGGGTTCCTCAGGTTGGTGCTTGAAATTTTACATTACATTGTTGATTTGCTTTTGGGATATTTTGCATTTTATTATTTTTTTACAAAATCACCGGAACAAAATTTACTTCGTTTAGGCACATTTTACACTTATTGAGGCACTCCTTAGTATTTGAAGTGTTATCATTTTTGGTGCTCTTCCCAGTTAGTTGCAGAATAGAGTTCCACATCTTCATTTACTCCAGCTTTTTCACCGATGCGAGTTCCTGTTGATTATTCATGATAGGAAATTTCAACACAGACAACTGAGGAATATGGTCCAGAAGATATGACTTTTCCACAAGAAGAGGAGGTTTTTCCAACAAATGCAGATGATCTCTTAGCAAAGGAAGTGGATAATGTTGCCAGTGAAGCAGGAGAAACAAAGCAGAATGGCAAGAGAAAGTTACCCGAGGAAACTACTGATATGAAAACTGAGGAAAAGGAGAATGGCAAGAGAAAGTTGCCCGAGGAAACTACTGATATGAAAACTGAGGAAACTACTGATGTGAAAACTGAGGAAAAGGAGAATGGCAAGAGAAAGTTGCCCGAGGAAACTACTGATATGAATACTGAGGAAAAGAAGGTGCTCCTTTCAAATTTGGTTTTACGTCTATTGTTGCTCATCTCCTTGGATATAGTAAAGGATTTGTCTTATAAACAGATTACACGATTACACCTTTTGCTACTATCTCCACTTATTATTACCGTGTTCATTTTCATGGTTATAATCATGTTGCTGATTTATAGGTCCTGTTTGGAAGCATTTTAGTTTTTAGATTTTTTTCGTGTGTAGTTCTGGGGGCCCGGCTGTTTAAATTTATGTTATTGTTTTCTTGCCTTTTCCATCTTTTATTTTCATACAACAAGGTCTCAAGTGGTGCCAAAAATGAAAAACAACCATTTAAGGCCTTCAGATTTTTGAGCTAAGATTATTCACTTGTGTGCAACACATGAGAGATAAATGCCATTTATGTGCTATCTACCAAGTGAGCTTTGACATGTTGTAGACAATTTTAGCAAGCAAACTTAGATCCCTTCGTGCCACCATGCTTTACTCCACCACATAGGTTTATTTGCCAAACGAAGGAAACAAAAAAGAAAAGAAGCCTAATTCATCCTAAGTTACCTGTTAGAAATGAGCTTTATAATATGTGAATGAGTATGGTGTGTTGTGGATCCATCCTCCACATGTCTGTGTTTGTTGAGCCTCTGTGAAATGCTATTGTGTTGCAGTTGCTTGACTCGAATTATTTCCCAATGACAAAAGATTGGGATTTTCAATGTGTATGGAGGTTGGAAGGGCCAGGGTGGCTGTGCGGAGGAGGATATGGGTTATGAGAATGGTTGAACGAAGTGGGGAAAAAGGTATGGATTGGGTGCTGGGGATGGGGAAGGTAGATGGTGGAGGCAATTGGAATTAGTGAAAATTGGCTGTTAGACTATAAAGCACATACATTCCTACTATGGTGGCGAGTCCATCTCACACGTATTGTGTCGTGTTGGACACCGACACTCTTTCGAACACTCCACGACATGAGTCCGACAAGGCACATGCCGTGTTTTATTTTTTATATATATTTTTTAAATTTCTAATCCTTGAGGGATACATTAGGGGTATTCTTCGGGCGAGTGTTCTACAAGGCATGTACCATGTCCTATAATTTAAAAGTATAAAAAGAAAGATATAATTTATAAATTTAAATTTTAAGGAATTTGAATTGACGTTTCCCTGATGTGTCCAAGCCATATTTTTTTAAAAAATCACGTGTCTCCGTGTCCGTGTCCGTGTGAGTCCGTGTCTGTGCAACTTAGCTGTTAGGAGTAGAAAAGTGTGGCTTGGGTGGTTGTTTGGGGGTGCAAAGTTCCGTGAAGGCCATGGGGAGGCTGGGGAAGGGTGAATTTGCTGTTGAAGGTGGCCAAGGGGGACCCTGTGGCTGCCAAGGTTGGAAGGTTTGATGGAAGCTGTTGGAGGCAGAGCATTTTGTCAATGCTGTCAATCTTGTGAATAATGAGGTTTCATAGTGTAAGATCTGATCCTAGGTGCATGGTGAACGTGAAGGCACCATACAATTCATTTCAAATAGAGAAGACTTTTTGAGAAGTTTCCGCCCCAATGCAATTTTTTGTGTGGACATTGTTGGGTGTGCAAATTTCTAGAGAAGGTTGTGTGAGGTGGGAAATATGCTGTTGGAGATTGCAAAAGAGAGATAGAAGTGGCCAAGGGGGACCCTGTGGCTGCCAAGGTTGGAGGGTTTGATGGAAGCTGTTGGAGGCAGAGCATTTTGTCAATGCTGTCAATCTTGTGAATAATGAGGTTTCATAGTGTAAGATCTGATCCTAGGTGCATGGTGAACGTGAAGGCACCATACAATTCATTTCAAATAGAGAAGACTTTTTGAGAAGTTTCTGCCCCAATGCAATTTTTTGTGTGGACATTGTTGGGTGTGCAAAGCTCTAGAGAAGGTTGTGTGAGGTGGGAAATATGCTGTTGGAGATTGCAAAAGAGATATAGAAGTGGAAGCTGTGTCTGGATTGTGTTGATGGAGTCCGTTGAAGGTGGAGTATTTTGACCGTTTGATCAATTTTGTATATAATGAGTTTATATCCTTTTAGATATGACTTTGGTTTGGTGGATGAAACTGAGAGCACCACAAAATTTGTTCTAATAGGAAGAGCTTGAAAATATTCTTCCAGAATGCATTCTTTTGTTCTCTGACGTATTTTCCACATATGGATACCATTTCAAGACATTGATGATCTGATGGGCATGTATTCTATATGATTTTATAATCTCACTATGATCTAATGCCTTTACAGGAAGCTAACAAACCTCCGGATTCTTGGTTCGAGTTGAAGGTCAATACACATGTATACGTGACGGGTTTGCCTGACGATGTTACCTTTGACGAGGTTAGTGGTGATATAATTTTTACTGTTCATATCTCCTTGGTTTTCTTGGTTAGCTTTACATGCGCAATAGTGTAATGCTTGCTGAAGTTTGCACTTTCATTTGCCCTAAAGTGTTTTTATTTTATTTTATTTTTCAATTTAGAGACTGATATAGAATATCATGCAGGTTGTTGAAGTATTTTCCAAGTGCGGGATCATAAAAGATGTAAGCAATATTTTGTTCATCTGTCAAATTAAAAAGTAATCATTGATTGTTGCAAAACGTCTTGTGATTGTTGCTTGTGACTATGCAACAGCATGCACCTGGGACAATAATTTTTGCAATTAAGTTTCCAGTCATTGAGCAGTTGGTTAGTCACATTAGGTTTTTGTCTGCCTCCACATTCTTTCTTCAAAAATTTTGAGTTTTATTCTTTACTTTTCATCTAACTATGGGATAAATTAGTAAGTTACATGTTCACAAGGTTGAAGAATTATTACATGGGTTGGGACACAGATGGAATGCTATTAGCTATATGCTAAAAAACGAGATGCTAATATTTTCAGACATTTTCTCAACCAGTAAGAGCAAAGTTTCACTTTCAAACATAGTTGTCAAGACTAATCAAAGGGAAGTAATTATAATCTTCATCGTTTTAAAAGCATGATTAAATCATCTTAGGTGCTAAATTGTAGGAAACTGATTGTTACATATCAATTTTGTCAGAGCTTGACTCTGTAACTAATTGAGAGTCCAAATGATCTTATTTGAAGAAAAGATACAGCAAGTTACTTCCTCTTCCCCCACTTCTCTCCCATGTGCTATAGCTTATGAGTAAGCCACGTTCTCATTTTAGAACATAAAGTAGGCTCTGATCACATAGTTTAACGCCTTCTATAAGAATTGGTTATTCATTCCATTGCTTATTCCTAGACAATTGGGTTTGTTCTTTCGTTTGGTTAGATCAAAAGGCGTGATAAGGGTCGCTTCTTCATTTAATTGTTTCCTCACAATCATGATGTAATTTCTTTTGGCTAGATGAAGAAGTGTGATAAGTGCGTGAACGAGATTAAAGTTAGGTATTTAAGCTCGAAGAGTTGTGGAAACTTGGGTAATTTCTTCGTTTTGAACATCAGAGCCACTTGCATTTGTTTAGACCAGAGTATAAATTTAACTTCACACGTTGTGTATACATTTGCGGAACTAACTAATACCTGTCTGATGGGCCGGAATTATTATCAACCATTTGTCAAAATCAATTTCCTTGACCTGCAGTAAGATTAATGAATACTGAATTTAAGGCATGCATTTTAACTAAAATAAAGTGGTTAGCCAATGAGGTTAAAAGGTTGTATCAAGGAAAATATTCTCAAATCTGTTTTGTGGAACATACAGCAATATAGCTCCATTGGTCTTGTCTACTCCAGTAAGGAAGTAGCATGGAAGTACAAAATGGTAAAAGAAAAAAATTGATTTTTGAAGATCAAGGTCATACCTATGATTGCTTAACAGGTGCATCTATTTTATATTATTGGATCTGTGAGTTATGAAAAGATCTAAGTCATCGCATGTATATATTTATGGTGTGATGTTGGATTCATTAAAAATATATTGGAGAAGTATTAATCTCGAGTTGATTTAATTTCTCTTGTTTAATGATCGTAAGGCCTTTGAGAGCATCAAGGGTAAGGTTATATACATGTCGATGCGTACCAAATTCTCTTAGATGACTATTTTTTGTATGGAGGCATCAAGGGTAAGGTTATTCATGTAGATGCCTACCAAATTCTCTTAGATGACTATTTTTCGTATGGAGGTCAGAATGTTTATAGAAATGTGCAATTATTATAATAGTATTTGTTGAGTTCCATGTCACTACTTTTCAAGAGGAAAAGAATGTTGTATTTTTCTGAGGAACTGTTGAACCTTTTTGCTTTTTATGACTGAAACATTTAGGACCCCGAAACAAAAAAGCCTCGAGTGAAGATTTATTTTGACAAAGAAACTGGAAGGAAAAAGGGGGATGCACTTGTAACATATCTGAAGGTAATGTTTCTTGCTTACAGTGCTTGAAGTAACATGTATCGTTGAATGGTTTTCACCCTTTGGTTGTTTTGTCATTACCTTTGCTTTTTTAATTGTTTTGTCTTCGATGATGTTACTGCTGATTTGAGGTTATTAGTTGTCGTCATTGTTATTATTATTATTTATACTGTTTGACTGTGCATTAGGAACCTTCAGTGGATCTTGCCATCCAAATATTGGATGGAGCTCCTCTAAGGCCTGGTGGCAAGATTCCAATGTCAGTTACAAAAGCTAAGTTTGAGCAGAAAGGTAATATGCGTGGACAGCATTGTTCATTTTCTGCATTTGTTTATTGATATCAATTCCATTGCCAATGTCTGATTCCTTATACGAATTGAATATTTGACAGATTAACTTCTCTTTTGGTGATAATTTACTTCCAGGGGATAAATTCATATCCAAGCAAGTGGACAAGAATAAGAAAAAGAAACTTCAGAAAGTTGAAAGGAAGATGCTTGGCTGGGGTGGGTCCATTTCTCACCAAAATATTAAATTTTTATTATGTAGGGAGTCATAATTTTCCCTTATTATGAAACATAGGTATTTTAGCACATGCTTGCCATTATTTAAATTATAATTTTAGCTGGTTAAACTAGTCAAATATACTTTTTATCCACACATTTTATGGAATCCACAATTTACAACTCACTTTTTATCTACACATTCACCCACAACTTATAATATAAGCATTTAAAAATTAAAATTTAATCTCAGCACTACCAAACATATGTTTAATTTGAGTTTTAAGAGTTCAGTCTGGTTTAGGTTTCATTAATGCAATTTTCTAAAAGTTGAAGTTAGTCATTATTGTTTTGTTGTGATACTCTGATGCTAATGATGACTATGTTCTATTATTATCATAGTTCTTCATGCTCTTATGTTATTCTTAGTCTTAATTTATATAACAGAGTCAGAGAAGGTGTCACCTGAACGAGAGTTCGATTATTGATTAATATTGAACAATTAATACGCTTTTCCATATATTTCTGACTTTTCATTTTCTCATTTGTGATGAAATAGGTGGTCATGATGACTCAAAGTTGTTGATTCCAGCTACTGTTATTCTTCGTTACATGTTCACTACTGCAGAATTGAGGGTAACATGTCTATTCTAGTTTCTGCATGCTCCTATGCTGTTCTAAGTCTGAAGTCATGGAAATCATGATTTGGCAGATTCAAAAGAAAGTAATACTATCTAGCACCAGTCTAGATGGAAGTGAGGCTCCACCTTTAACTGTCCAATGAAGTTGGGATGCATTTTGATTCATTGGGCAATTAAAGGTAGGCCCCCAATGCCTGCCACCTAGACTGGTGCTAGATAGCATTATTCTTCAAAATATTCCTCGTGGTTAAATTTTTTTTTCTCCATATTTTGAGATAAGAGTCCTTTTAGAGATTTTAATGGTACTTGCAACTGTATGTAGCTCCTCATTTAGTGTCATTATAGTGTTGGTCCTTATTTTGTTGAACGAAACTTTTCCCATTTGTTAGCTGAAGTAACTCATGGAAGCTGATGATACCAATTGGCATTCTTTTATTGTCAACAGGCTGATGAAAATTTGTGCTCTGAATTAGAGGAAGATGTTCCGTGATGAATGTGGAAAGCTTGGGCCCGTGGATTATGTCAAGGTATTGCCAATATTTTCTTGTTGATTGGTTGACAACGCTAATTAAACTGTTTTCAAATCAATGATATAAAGGTCCAAATCATTTTTTTGTGTAGGATGAGGATTCTGCTTGTATAATGCGTAACTTTGGTACATGTTTTGTCCTGGTTTGCAGGTTTGTGAGAACCACCCACAGGGTGTTATCTTGGTCAAGTTTAAGGATAGAAAGGATGCACTTAAATGCATAGAGTTGATGAACGGACGATGGTAATTTTTATATTCTTATTATCTTGCGATGGTAATAGGTTAACTTGTGGAATTAGTATTCATGATAATTGAAAATGTATGAGTTACATGTCAACATAGTAATAATATGGAGATACGATGGCATTGATATTCAAAGGAAGGTGGGTTCTACTATTAGCCAATTAATAACACGGGATTTAATTACAGAATGCCCATGAATTTAACAGCCCATCCCTTCATATAGTAGGACTTCTCACCATCTAGAAGGTTTTCCTTTAATCGGAGAAGAGTAGCTAAGGATGTCAACATGTGACCCTGTGGGTGTGTATTTATTGGGGCTGTAGAATTCCTATTCTCATGTCTGTTTAAGCCACAATATCCCAAATTTTTGAAGGAAAAGGATAAGAAATGCTTTGAGGTTCCATGAATAAACATGACACATGTATGGATAAATTTCGACCTGTTGAGAATCATTTTATTACCATCCCCACCGAACATGGACACAAAATAGGAATATAACGGGAAATTTAAATAAACCTTGCATATAGGGTTTATTTACACTTCCCATTCCGTGTCTTGAAAGTCTATATTTTACATATTACTTTTTCTTGAGTTATAACAAAAACGCCCTTCACTGGAAAAAATTGAAAAAATTACAAATGTGCAATTATAGATAGCTGAATAGACAAAAATATTCTAATTGAAAATAATATACAAGGGTGATCTCCTCCCACAAGTGGAAGAGTTATATTTCAGCGGACCTTTGTTCAACTTTGGTTGGAAGTAAAATCCATTTTACTTTACACTTGTCCAACCAAAGTTGGACAAGTGTCAAGTGGGGAGTAGATCACTCTGAAAATAATATATCACACCCTATTTTCTCATTCTTCAAAATTTTATTTTTGGAAGACATGATGTTTCATTAAATGTTTTTTCTTCAAAAGATGGTCTCCTTGTGTGTGATTTACAAAATTTATTATCTTCATTTTCCTTGAATTATACTCCTCCGTCCCACAAAGATAGACTTATTTTCTTTATTTATCTGCACTAAATTATAGGCCACTTACTTTATAGAGGGTGCATTAAATTTTTCATTTTCCTAATACACCCTTATTTAATTTACATTTTTATCAACCCAAAACAAGCATTTAAATTTATTAGATTCATGAATGACTAACATTAAATGGGGGTATAATACGAAAAGTGTGTGAAAAATTTATAATTTCAATTACATTAAATAAGATTTCTTAATCTGTGTGAAAAAAGAAATGGGTCTATCTTTGTGGGACGGAAGGAGTAACTTGAAATGAATAAAAAACTAATTTGAATGAGTGAATAACTTATTGAAAAATTTAGAAAAGATTTCATTTTAATTTTACTATTTTTTCCAGTGAAGGACGTTTTAATTGATAATAACAAATCATACCCTATTTTATCATTCTTCAAAATTTTATTATTAGAAGGCATGATGTTTCATTAAATGTTCTCTCTCTAAAAGATGGTCTCCTTTTGTGTGTGATTTACAAAATTTATTATCTTCATTTTCCTTGAATTTCAAATTGAAATGAACAAAAAATTAATTTTAATGGGTTAATAACTTATTGAAAAATGTAGAAAAGACTTCATTTTTTATTTATTTTCTCAATATATTAAAATGGATGATGGAAATTTTTATCTGTCATCTTCTTGATCAATAATTTTATAATTTTAATGGGTTAATAACTTATTGAAAAATGTAGAAAAGACTTCATTTTAATTTTTTTTCTCAATATATTAAAATGGACTATGGAAATTTTTTATCTGTCAATAAGTTTAAGTATTGTAATAGTTCAAGTAAAGCAATTTTTTTATGAGTAATTATTTTGCAGTTTAAAAAAAAATTCTTATTCATTTTAAGTTGGGTTTATTAGCTTTATATCATTTTACAACTTAAAAGATTTTCAAGAACGCATGCATTGCAGTTTCTGTTGTGGATGGTCTTTTTCTTTTATGGAAGGAAGTTTCATAGAAGATAAATATAGATATGTTAAAGAAAAAAATTGATTGTGTAAAAAAAAGAATGGAATATAAATCATGTTAATAAGCTAGTCGAGATGCAGCATAAAGTTAATCTATGGAGAAGATTAATGAAAAAGAGAAAAATAAGTTTTTGGATGAAAAAGAAATAGTAATTAAAATTTTGAAAATAAAATATTTCAAATAAAATGGTATGTGAAATGTTACATAATGTAACATAAGAGTGTGGGATTTGTTATTTCAATTAGGGTTATTTTTGGTAGTTCATCTATTCATAATGGCATATTCATAATTTTCTTTGCTCAAGGGCTTTTTTTGTTACCATTAACCAAATAGTATTTAAATGTAAAACTATGAAATACATTATGGAAAGTGTAAATACACCCGATATACCTAAAATAAATAATGAGCCTCATATCATGCTACTTCAAATGTATTCTAACGACAATGTTGGGTTGATATGGAAAATTTGGCCTCAATTGATTCCAAATTGTTCAGGATTTTAGCAGGTCCTGGATTTTTTGGGGGTAATTTGCAGCCGCCGTCTCCAACCTTTGAACTTTTGACACTTTTATCCCTATTCTTTATTTTTTGGCACCCATATCTTCAACCTTTCTGATTTTGGTGGCTGAAGTCCCCAAACTTTGAAAATTTGGCACTTTTATCCTCATTCTTTATTTTTTGGCACCCATATCCTCAACCTTTCTTAATTTGGTGACTGCAGTCTCCAACCTTTGAACTTTTGTCACTTTTATCTTCATTCTTCATTTTTTTGCACCCATATCTTTAATATTTCTTAATTTGGTGGCTGAAGTCTCCAACTTTTGGACTTTTGTATCATATTTTTTAATTTGTTAATTGAAATTTATGAAAAGTCTATTTAAAGCCAAGTTTTGTGAGTAATATTGTCTATAAATGTTGGTTTATTTTAGAAAAATTTATTTTTATAAATTTTATGATATTTTTAGATTAATTTTTAATTTTTTAATTAAAATCGGGTCGACCTTGGTTCGACCCAGTTCAACCTTTTGACCCTTGACCCTTTATCTTTTTCGGATCGATTGTCAGTCCTGTTTTCTGAATATTGTATTATTCGGATAAATAGTTTTATTTAGATAACTATATTTTGATTAATACTCTATTTGGAGATTTGTGTGCAAAAAAATAAAGAATGAGGATATGGGTGCAAAAAATAGAATTTTAATTGAAATCGGGTCAACTTTGGTTCGACCTTTTAACATTTGACCCATTATCTTTTTTGGGTCGATGACCAGTCATGTTTTCGAATATTGTATTATTCAGATAAATAGTTTTATTTAGAAAATTATATTTTGATTAATGCTCAATTTGAGGATGTGGGTGCAAAAAAATAAAAAATGAAGATATGGATGCAAAAAATGAAGAAAATCTCATAAAATTTGTAAAAATAAGTTTTTTTAAATAAATCAACATTTATAGATAAAATTACTCACAAAACTTGTCTTTAAATAGATTTTTCATAAGTTTCAATTAAAAAATTTAAAAATATGATACAAAAGTTCAAAGGTTGGGGATTTCAGCCACCAAATTAAGAAATGTTGAAGATATGGGTGCAAAAAATGAAGAATGAAGATAAAAGTGCTAAACGTTCAAAAATTGGGGACTTCACCACCAAATTAAAAAGGTCGAGGATATGGGTGCCAAAAATAAAGAATGAGGATAGAAGTGCCAAACATTCAAAGGTTGGGGACTTCAGTCACCAAAATTAGAAAGGTTGAGGATATAGGTGCCAAAAAATAAAGAAATGGGATAAAAGTACCAAAATTTCAAAGGTTGGAGACGGCGCTGCAAATTACCCATTTTTTTCATCTAGAACAGGTTTGTTAAACTTCAGCAGCACTTCAGGGAATGTAATTAAAAAAAAAAAAAACCAGGAATCTTAGGCCCAACCCCCCTCCTATTCCCCCTTTCATGTTTGGTTGGGAGGATTGATCGCACTAGACAGTATTAAGGAATAAAAAGAAGTTCAAACTATATTTCATTATACTGTCCAATACTACCTACCTAATATGCACGTACGGTTTTATTGCCTTGCTCCATTCAGGTATAGATTGCATGACCATGCAAATGTTCACGAGTCTTTTACGTGAGTTGGGTTGAGGAATCCTTTGAGAGTACATGCTTTTGATAATTCTTCTTATTTTTCAGGTTTGGTGGAAGGCAGGTACACGCAAGTGAGGATGATGGATTGATTAACCATACTTTGTTACGGGACTTGGACGAAGAGACTGATAGATTGGAGAGGTTTGGAGCTGAACTTGAAGCTGATTGAGGTGATCTCTACTGACTAATGTAGAAACTACAGAATTCTGCTCTTGTAAAAACGCCTAAATTAGGAACTTGTACATGGTGTCGATCTGGTATATTATCTGTGATAATTGCCAATTTTGAGTTTTATTTCTGTAGTGTTGCGTGTAGATTATAGGGTACAGAATCATTGACGATTATAAAGCACGAATAGCCTGCTGTTCAATTTACTGTGAACTATTCCGAGCTTTGAGATGACGAATATACCCCTTTCGACTGTGAAATTCTTATCCTATCATTTGTCCAGCTGATTCACAACTGAAGAAACCTGTTTTTTTTTTCCAAATTTATATCACAATCTGAATTAACCCTATGGTTACTTTTGGTGAAATGGTAGTGATTATTTATGTTCTGAGGACACCCCTGCTTCTTAGTCTAGGTGGAATTTATTCGCTTGTTATTTTTTTGGTAAACTCAATTTTATCCTTTATATATTAAAAGAGGCTTCGCCGGCCCTTCCCCTTGCTGTAGAGCTCATCGAGAGGTTCCGAGTAGCAAGCTACTCAAGACCCTGGAGTTCTTAGTAGGCAACAAATTGAGGCATCAATTTAATTGTTGGGTTTTTTCTTCGTGTTTGAGGGGACGATGACTCAACTCAACTGGATCAGTGTGCATATGTATTTATTTAAAGCTTGATGTCCCTTTCATTCCCTATGAATCAAATCATACTAAAAGATCAACTAATCTTGGACCTTCGTAAAATCCATCTTTCCTACTCAACTTTCCCTCCCAAATGAAAAAAAAAAAAATCCCATGAAGAGCAAATCTTTTAAATATTTAATGATATATTTAACTTTTTGGATTGAACCATTTTAAATATTTGATTATTTTAAAAATTATTCAACAAATGTTTGGTTAAGCTTAAATGTTTACATATATGTAAATAAGTAAGTTTTAAAATAAATAAATTTTTTAATGTGAAAGTTGTAGATAAGTTATTTATTTTGATAGTAAAAATCGAATTACTTTAGAGTTTAAATATTTAGGTTGTCATTGAGCTTTTTCAAAATGTTTTTCAAATGTCATTGAACTTAAAAGTTGTTTGAGTTGATGCTGAATTTTTCTAAATGTTTTTCAATTGTTATTGTATTTTAAAATTTTTTTGAGTCATCTTGTCACTAACCATTTTAATAACTAACAAATTTAATGATATGTTGGATGGAATTTTACAGTGATGAAGATACTAGTGCAACATGTGTGAATGGATGTTCTTTTGTGATCGATCAACAATGAGTTGTTTGATGAGATATTCATTCAATGCTATTGAGACCTCGAGGAATTGTTTGATGCAAAATGGCAAGAAAGATCTTTAGTCAGTATGAATTTCAACGTGAATAAACTTGAGTGCAAAGATTTTGAGTTGTTGAATATACTTAAAAACGTATGATAAAAAGCTAAATGGCATATCCTTTCTTGCTATTGATACCTCTAAGGAACTAAGAGAAAATCTAAAGGAGGCTCTAAAAAGTTATAATTTTACTAAATACTTGATTTTATATTAAAATTTCACAATTACTTTTCAACATTTTAAATTTTAAAAATAAAAAATGTAAACACACACTTTTTATAAGAAATATAACAAACGTAACAAATATAATAACAAGTGTTACAAAAGTAAAAATAATATTTTTAGAATAAAAAAAATTAGATAATATTTTTTAAATTATTTTATATTTTGTAGTATATAGTGAAACTATCCTCTTTAAGAAAGCATCTAAGAAGGCAAAGTCTACCAAGAATGCAGTCAAAGCAAAGAAGGATAATCCCAAGAACTTGTTTGGTATACATTTTAAACCAAAAAAGCCCATTTTTTGTTTTGACCATGGCCCACATTGGTGCATTTTCATAGTTGTCATCTAACACATATGTTAAAAGTGACCAATAAAATGATAATTTGTCCACTTTCAACAAAGACCGCACATAAGAACTTTAGGGACATTGTTGTTATTTTGGAAAACCTTCAATAAATGTGTAGATGACATAAACAAATGTGGGTAGAAGTCAAAACAAGGAAAATGGGGTTTCAGTTTATCAAGGACACCAAACAGACACTAAATCTAATGAACCTTATTTTCATTGTGGAATCAAATTTCATTAGAGGAGAAATTGCAAGGCCTACCTTGCAAGCTTGAAGGACAAGAAGTTTGTTGATGTTTCTACTTCACGTAATTTTGTTATAGAAGTTCATATGTCTATTTCATCAGCTTCTTGACTACTAGATACCAGATATGGATATCATATTTATATAAATATGCAAGAGCTAAAAATAATAGAACACTGCATAAGGGAGAAGTTGACTTGCACGTTGGAAATAGAGCAGAGAGTTGTTGTTTTATCTATAGGGACATACTTCTTACCATTGCTCTTGGGCCTAGTTTTGGATTTAGACAATTGATATTTTGTTTATGTTATTACCAAAAACATTATTTCAATTTCATCTTTGGACATGAAAGGGTTTCTTTATAAATATTAAGAATAAGTATTGTTTTTTTATATCTTAATAATTATTATTATGATTGTGAAAAGTTACAAAATGGTATTTATATTCTATAAGTATAGACAACAAGATGCGCAAAAGAGATAAGATGAATAACACCTATAGGTGGTATTGCAGGCTAGGTCACATAAATGAAAAAACATATTTCCATGTTACATATTTGGATTCATCTGGTTTCGAATCATTTGATAAATGCGAATCATACCCTCTATGCAAGATGAGTTTTTCTGGAAAATGGTGAGAAAGTTGTAGACAGACATGTTGACCTTGATGGAGAGAAAGTGGTGTTGCTGAGGAAGGTATTTAGAACGCGAAAATTTCATTGGCTTCGGTACGCAACTGATGATAGCCAACATTATTAAGTTCCAACTGCAAAAGCCTTGCGGCTGCATATTCCCCGAGTTTTTGGTCCTCATTAACTCTCAACGCAGCAAGAAGTGCCCCCAGATCCTACTGTCTGGGAAAATCATGAATTTGACAATTATAGACAAAGCCTCCTTCGTCTTGCCAGATTGACCCAACAAATCAACAATGCAAGTGTAATGATCTAAATCAGGATCAATGCTAAATCTTGATTTCATAGAACAGTTCACAGCCTTAGAAAGGTAACACAATTAGGCTCGATTCCCCTCACCATCTGATGGTAAATTTTGCTTTGTCCATGGTGCGAAATCAATCTGTTTCCATGCAATAGCATTCCATTGAAACAAATTCTTGGAGCATAAATGCTTCCACATCTAATTTACATAATAAGAATACAAGTCTCCAAGGATCTGTTTCCTTTATTAGAATGAAAAAATAAGTTTCTTACGAGGTATCCATGGACGATTTTACCCAATTTTAGAGCACCCATGTGTGTATATAAACAACAAGGCTTCTCATGTTTTCAGCCACTGGTTGAACATCTGCAGCTAGCATTTAACGAAACAATTCAGTCGCCTCTTTAAAGTTTCCATTTTCAATGAACCCCAACATCATAGCACCCCAAGTGATACAGTTTCTGTAAAGGACTTCTATGAATAACTGAACTGATGCTTCCAAATCGGCACACTGCACAAACATCCAACAAACTTGTCCTCAACATATCATCGCAAAGTCCATTCTTTATTGAAAGACAGTGTATTTGCCTAACTTGACTGAGGTTTACAACCTCTGCCAACCCCGAAACATGCAAAAGTTAACATCTCAATGCTTGGTTTCAACTCGTCCCAAATTTTAATGAAACAATTGGTCATTTTCAAAGTCTTTCCTTTTGAAGAATACAAGGATATCATAATATTCCAAGACATCCGGTTTATCAATTTCTTCAAAAAGGGTTTCTGTGTCATCAGCACCACCAGTGTCAGCATACATTTTCAAGATTGAATTTATGACTGATCCATCAGAAACCACTTTTGATACATAACCATGAATCTGTCTCCCTTCAAGAACACTTGAGCATATTCGTAACATCACAATGTTGTCACTGCATTAGGCTCCACCTCATTCCGTATTTCACTAAACAATTGAGAAGCGCCACCAACGTTCCTTTCACAAACATACCCTGAAATCATCGATGTTCAAGACACCAAAGCCATGTAGGCATTTCACCAAACAACTCCAGAGCATTTTCAAAACACCCACTGTTTACATAAGCCTCAATCATTGTATTGCAAAAATAAACATCAGATTCAAAACCCATTTGGACAGCCACACAATGAACCATTTCTGCTTATATTTTGCCACTATCAAGCAACATAACCAATCTATTCAATATGGGAAGCATACAACTATAATGTGAAACACCATTTTCTCTCATTAACGCCGATCCAACAAAACCTGCATATACACGTGCTCTGACGCTTGAATTCCAAACAAAAGCTTTGGGCATTCAATATAATACATAAAGATATCAACTTTGAAACAATTGTAAGGGGGGTAAATCATGCCTATTAGATACTATAATGGAAGCATGGATTTGCTTCAGAATTTTAAGGTTTTTGCAAGAATTTAGATTGTTTAATAAAAAATAATTATGAGTTTTCAAGTGTCGGCTGTAGAATAATAAAATCGACTTTACCGTATAGACGCAATTGAACAGAACAGATTGAACAAATTCGAATTAATGTAACATGAAACTTATTCGTTCGAAAGTGCTGATTTCTTGAAGAATGCAGAAAGAAATTGTATAGCATAAGATAATCCCACATCGAAGGATTAGTCAGAAAAGAACCGATATAAATAACTGAAGTTGAACAATTTTGTTCACGACCTTACTTGAACAGGATCTGTTCTATAGGCTCGTACCTCTGTATCCTTGATTTCTAAGGAGACAGGAAACCAAGTCTGGTGGATGACATATGACCGCCTGGCCAGAGCGTGATTAACAGCTCTCTGGTTCCGTTTCGGAGTCATCAGGGCAGTAGAGGATCGTTCTCAGCTGGGTTTACTCGGCTGAGATGGTCAGGCGGTTGTCTGACAGACTCGACCAATATTTTTACATTCATTCCTCTTTTTTCCGGTGGTGGTGGTCGGCAGTTGTCTGAACTCAAACAATCATTTTTGCACTCCTCCTTTTTCTGCGGTGGTAGGCGAGGTCAAAAGGGAGTTGGCCGTGGCTGTTGGTTGGTTCTTTGTATTGTCTAGTCCACCTTATTATTAAACATGTTATTCGTGACAAATTAAACAAAAGTGTAAAGATGAAAGAATGATTTGTCACTCTTTTTGCCTTGATTAACAAAATATCGAAGGGCAAGACGCACATTGTTTCTGTTATATTTTGAATTTGTGTCTTTGCCTTGCTCTTCTACCCGCTTTCGTTTTTGGCACCCCTTGCACTGCCATTGCGTATCTATGTAAAAAAAACTTGAGTTTATCTAAAAGCATCTCCAATGCATTGGAAAAAAATATGTGCCACATCATTAAATAGACAATATCTATTAAAAACACTTCTCCAACGCTTTGGGTGGAGTACTATGTTAGGCCGTGTTACCAGAAAAAATGGAAGATGTGATGTACTCCTTCTACATCTAGACGTTCTTTGAGATTTGATAAGTCATCAATTTTTTTACTTTTGTTAAGTAGATTAGTTTTATTAATTTTTAATTTGAAAAATAAATGCCACATTATCAACATTATTGGATTGTGGAAAGAACACATTGAAGAGAATTTTTGGACTTCACCACATAATCTAGAAGTTCTTTATTTAAGCGACACGTCGTCACCACAATCTATCGAAAGTGTATTGAAAATGTTCTAAGAAGTAAGAAGAAAGCTAGAGGATCGAGAGAGTTTAAAATGGCAAGGTGTCAAGTTGCTTATTTAGTATTGATGTAATTCGAGATAATATCAATTTTTATATTAGATTAGATAAATAACTATTTTTATTTACAAGTAAGTTTTTAAATAATGTTTTTTTTGTGTGTTTGTGTTTATGAAAAGTTACTTTTAATAATAAGATTAGTTGAACATGTAACTCTAGTAAAACGCGATTTTAGTTCAGAAAATGCACAAACAACACATCGAACCCTAAACCCTTTTTCGTTAACTCTGCGTTCCTCCACCACACGCCATCGTAAAAATGAGCAAATCAACCGTATCCGCCACCCCCTCTGATACCACCATTGCTCTCGAACCTAATTTTGAATTTAGACTATTGATATTTTGTAGCAAAAACATTATTTCAGTTTCATGTTTGGACATGACGTTTCTTTATATATATTAAGATTTAAGAACAAGTGTTATTGTTGTTTATTTTTATTTTTTCCTAATCTTAATGATGTTTATTATGGTTGTGAAAAATTTCAAAATAGCATTTATATTCGGACTTTGATTGTTCTTTATGTATAGACAACAAGCAGAAGGGATAAGTTGAATAACATCGATCTTTGGCATTGTAGGATAGGTCATATAAATGAAAATCACATTTCAAGTTATATACTTGGATTCATCGATTGACAAATGCAAATCACGCCTTCTAGGCAAGATGAACAAATCACCTTCTTCCGGAGAGAGGTGAGAGAGCTTAAGCGTATTGCGAGAAGAAGAATGTCTCGTCAACTGTGATGCGTATTTAGAATGCAAAAATTTCATTGGCTCTAGTAAGCAACTGATAATATAAAGAAGCGCGTGTAGTGGGGCTCCATTAATTGAAAACAATGTTCTAAAAAACGTAAACTGTGACTAGGCGTGAAGGCCGAACTTCAAATTTTTTGGACCTAGGCGATGGTGAGACAATGATGATACAATGGCGATGCATGAGGTTTGGTTAGGTACCGAGGCCGAGCTTCAAGCCTAGGCGATGCTTATGCGAGCTTTTTAGAACAGTGTATTAAAATGACGTCGTTTTAACTTTTGTTTGTTATAACATTTATGTTCTAACTTTTTTCGTTGAATTCTTATCTTCAACTTCCATTAATTAGCACATATCATTTTTATTAATGGTTTCTGTCAAAATATTCTATTTGAGTACTTTGAAATGAGTAAAAAATATTTTATTTCCCTTTTTAATTTATTGTTATTTTAAAAATTTGTTTGACAAATAAGTCATTTTATGCCTCCCAACAAACGTTTTGGACAGAAACTGTTTTTAGAAACAAAGTATGCTAATTGATGGAAAGTTTAGGATAAGAATGCGACAAAAAAAGCTGTAGACATGAGTGCTACAACGAGCACAAATTGAGGATCTTAAGTGCAATTAAAATATGGTGTAATAAATAAAAAATGTGATGTGAATATAATTCATTATAAATAATTTTGACTAATAAACGAACATTTCTTTTTAAGAAAACTTTAAAACAATTTGTTGTTGATATGAATTTTCTCATTAATTTGAGCATATTACTATTATGGAACTTGGAAGAAGTCGAGACCATAAAAGCTAGTCGATGTGGTTGGAGAACCAAGTCTATATAAACCACACAAATGAAGCTTCATACTTGATGTGGGATTGATTCCATAAATTCCACTAGAAATCATGACAAACCACCACGCTTCAGACTCGGCGTCCACGTCGAGTAGGTGCCCATACACTTTAAGTAGTAACCAAGACCTCAAGACATGGTGCCTGCTCTGATACCAATGTTATGGAACTTGGAAGAGCGGTAGCACACAAAAGCTAGCTAATGTGGTTGGAGAACCCAAGCCCATATAAACCACACAAAAGAAGCCATACTTCCGATGTGGGATTATTTCCATAAATCCCACTAGAAATCATGACAACTACCTATTGAAAAATAGAAAGTATTTGTATTGTATAATATATCAGGTGTATATAATTCTTTCAACTGCACAAAGCCATGAAAACTCAATGACTGCTTCCTATTTTTCCTTTTGAGCGAACGATGAGGTAGCTAATGTCAACCAACCGATCTGATTGCAAGAATCAATGTTGAGCAAAAGCTGCTTTCTTGCTCTGTAACGTCTATTCAAATTCATGAGTGTTAAGAAATCTTTTAAAATCTAGGTTGAGGACGCTTTCAAATTCATTGAGCGATTCAAACATTTACACTAGAAAAGTATGGATAAATAGACAATTTAGTGTAATATGACTTCTCAATCAAAAAATCGTTTCCAATTTAAGTCATAACTAAAGAGACGAGTATATGCAAACCCCTGAACAAAAACTGGTATATTAACATTGTAGATAAAATCAGTTGCGTCACCTTCCTTACATCTCGAGTATTCCCTACCTAAACATTCCATCGTGTACATAACATAAATTGTTAGACAGATCTATTGAATGACACATTACCGGCGTCTAGAGAAACCACTTTTGATCACGGAACCATGAACCTGTCTCCTTCAAGAACACTTGAGCATATTTGTAACATCACAATGGTTGTCACTGCATTAGGCTCCACCTCTTATCCGCATTTCACTAAACAATCGAGAAGTGCCACCAACATACCCTGAAATCATCAATGTCCAAGACACCAAATCCCTGTTAGGCATTTCACCAAACAACTCCAGGGCATTTCTAAAACACCCAATGTTTACACAAGCCTCAGTCATTGTATTGCAGAAATAAACTTCAGATTCAAAACCCATTTGGACAGCCACACAATGAACCATCTGCAAATCTTTTGCCACTTTCAAGCAACAAAACCAATCTATTCAATATTGGAAGCATATAACTATAATGTGAAACATCCTTTTCTTTCATTAAGTCATAAATACGAAAAGCTGATCCAACAAAACCTGCATATACATGTGATCTGATGCTTGAATTCTAAACAAAAGCTTTGGACATTCCAACACTTCAGCACAGGAACAGAGCTATCAACACTATTCAATTTAATACATAAAGATATCAACTTTGAAACAGTTGTAAGGGTAACTCATGCCTATTGGATACTATAATTGAAACATGGATTTGCTTCAGAATTTTAAGGTTTTTGCAAGAATTTAGATTGTTTAATAAAGAATAATTATGAGTTTTCAAGTGTCGGCTGTAGAATAATAAAATCGACTTTACCTTATAGACGCAATTGAACAGAGCAGATTGAACAAACTCGAATTAATTTAACATGAAACTTATTCGTTCGAAAGTGCTGATTTCATGAAGAATGCAGAAAGGAATTGTATAGCATAAGATAATCCCACATCGAAAGATTAATCAGAAAAGAACCGACATAAATAACTGAAATTGTACAACTTCGTTCACGACCTTACTTGAACAGGATCTGTTCTATAGGCTCGTACCTCTGTATCCTTGATTTCTAAGGAGACAGGAAACTAAGTCTGGTGGATGATATATGACCGCCTGGCCAGAGCGTGATTAACAGCTCTCTGGTTCCGTTTCGGAGTCATGCGGGCAGTAGAGGATCGTTCTCAGTTGGGTTTACTCGGCTGAGATGGTCAGGCGGTTGTCTGACAGACTCGACCAATCTTTTTGCATTCTTCTTTCTTCCGGCGGTGGTTGACGACACCAAACTTTTTTGTACCCTCAATTTTTCTGCAGTGGTAGGCGAGGTCAGAAGGGAGTTGGCTGCGGCAGTGGTGGTTGGTTCCATGTTGTCTAGTCCACCTTATTAAACATGTTATTTGTGACAAATTAAACAAAATGTAAAGATGAAAGAATGATTTGTCATTCTCTGTCTTGATTAACAAAATATCGAAGGACAAGACGCACATTGTTCCGTCATATTTTGAATTTGCGTTGTTGCCTTACTCTTCTACCTGATTTCGTTTTTGGCACCCCTTGCACCGCCTTTGCGTATCTATGTATAAAAATTTCCTTGAGTTTATATAAGAAGAAAGCTAGAGGATCGAGAGAGTTTAAAATGGCAAAGTGTCAAGTTGCTTGTTTATAAAATTTCTTATAGACTTGTGGTAATAAGTAGTAAAAGTGTTTATTATAGATTAGCATAAGTTTTAATTAGTGATATTATTTTCTTGGTATATTGGATATGGTTGTCTTCGTTGATATATTTTCTTGTCTTCTAATGTAAGCTTTCTACTTTGAAAGTAGTACTATATTCTCTTTTTTTCTTGCATAGTGCAAGATTTTGTGCTAATGGGTGAAATCTTCTTGGACTTAATTGTAATTTGATATTTTGATTCGATGTCGCTAGAAAAATGACTTAAAATTATGTATTTTTGTAATTTTGATAATTGTGTTCTTGCTAGCTTAATATAAGTAATTAATTAAAGGAAAGTTGTTTCGATTGAATAATTTTGAAGTTCAAAGTGTCTTTGTTTGGTATATATTCTTGTAACAAACATTTTATTAAAGTGGGTTCTTGGTATATGTTATTATGGGCAGATTTAGAGAAGTAGACTAGAGGCTAATAATATGTGTGTGTGTGTGTGGGAGCTCAATCTTGTTTCAATGGTTTAAATTATTAGATATTTGGATAGTTTTTATTTGAAAAAAACAAAAAGCAATATTTGATTGGATATCTATAATAATCAACATATGTGCAAAATTTTTGGATGATTTTTCAAAAGACATGACTAAAGTTGGAAGGAAGATGAATAAGATGACCGAAGAAATATGAGAAAAATGGCAAAACGTTGAGAAAAATTGGAATTGAAAAAGATCTACAATTGAAAAAAATTAAATTGAAAAGAAAGAATATGGAAAGCAGGGAAAAGTTTAAAAAATAAAATAAAATAATAGTTTGGCATGGCGAGAAATGTTGGAAAAAAAAAAAAAAAGAAAATAAACGGCAGGAATGAAGAAATTTTTTTAAAAAAAATTAAAAGTATTGTGCACTCATTTGAACACTGCCCAAATTGAGTCTCTCTTTTAATATAATATAATATATAGTAATTATGATATTGAATATTGGTATTGATAATGTAAAAACAAAAACACAAAAAAAAAAAAAAAAGAAAAAAAAAAAGAGAAAGAAAAATTAATATTATGTGGGCACATTCCTATGAATAGTACCCACAATAAATTGTCTCTTTTATATATATAATATAACTAATGAAATTGACGTGCAAGGCGTATTGTATTTAATTAAGTATTTAATAAGCGTAGTTGTTGGTGAATTTTTAATTACTTTTCGACTTATGAAAGACCAAGTAAAATATATATTAAAATTTATTGAGAAATGTCACGTGTTATTTAAGGTGGCGATCACATCTTTTATTTTTAGATGATGTAATGAATGGTGTGTAGATCCGCTTGCATAATTGATTAATACAAATCCTAGAACTTAATACTTCAATTATGATCTCACGGCGTTACGATCACATTTGCTTTCAAGTATAAACTTATTTCATATTTATATACCGTTGTATGGGCGGCTTTGTAAATTATTTCAATTTTTTTAATTTAATTTTATTTATTCTAATGTATCAAACATTAAAAAGTTTAAATCACACGATTGTCGAGATATGCATAAGATTTTTTGTGAACTTGCGATAATAAGTAATAAAAATACTTATTATAGATTATCATAAATTGTTAATTAGTGATTTTATTTTTCTTGGTATATTGGACATGGTGTACTCGTAGAATATTTTATTTCTCTACTATTGTAACTTTCTACCTTAAGAGTAATATTCTCTCTCTTTTCTTGCATGATGCGAGATTTTGTGCTTATGGGTAAAGTGTTTTGGACTTAATTGTAATTTGATTCGATGTCCATGAGAGAAAAATGGATTAAAACTATGTATTTCTTGTAATCTTGATCAGCGTGTTGCGACTTAATATAAGTAATTAATTGAAGGAAAGTTGTTTAAACTTGCAAATGATTTTAAAGTTTAAAAGTGGGTTGCTTGATATATATTCTTAATAATACCATTTCAAGAGGCACAAGCTAGACACGATATATATATATGTGTGGCGTGTGGGCCCGAATTTAAATAATTTAAGTTATTATGAATTTGGATAAGCTTCTATTTGAAAAAAAACAAAAACAATATTTGATTGTTTATCTAAAATAATAAAAACATACCGCAAAAATTTTGGGTGATTTTTCGAAAGGCATGACTACAATTGGAAGAAAGACGAACAAGACGACTAAAGGAAGACGTGAAAAATGACAAAATGTTAAAAAAAAAATTGGGTTCAAAAAATTTACAATTGAAAAAAAATGAAAAGGAAACAAAAGATAGGAAATAACAAAGGTAAGAAAAAAAAAAGGAATAATATTAAAAGGGCACACATTCCTATGAATAGTATCCACCTCAATTCGGCACACATTCCTATGAATAGTATCCACCTCAATTCACTCTTTTTATATATAGGGATATAATATATATATATATATATATATATATATATATAATACTAGTGAAATTCACGTGCTTTGCACGTATTATATTTTAATTAAGTATTTAATAGTGTGGTAATTATTAGTGAATTTTTTAATTATTTTTCATATGAAGATTGAGTAAAACATATATTAAAACATATTGATAAAATTACATTATTTAAAAGTAGGCGATATAAACGATTGATCTTCATGAGCTTCAATTGATCTTTAACAAGAATGTTCTTATTTTAAATGATGCAATGAATGGTATGTGGTTTCACTTAACATAATTGATTAATACAAATTGTAGAACTAAATACTTCAATTATGATCTTATAAGATTATACATTTGCTTTAAATTTTAAACTTATTCCACATTTTCATCATTATGACCCGATTTTTTAAATTGTTTCAAATTTTTTAATTTAATTTTATTCATTCTAATGTATCAAACATTTAAAAGTCTAAATCTTTACGAGTTTAGTGAGATATGCCCTAAGATTTCTTGTGAACTTGGGTAATAAGTAGTAAAATACCTATTATAGATTAATATAAGTTGATTAATTAGTGATTTTATTTTCTTGGTATATTAGATATGATTGTACTCGTGGATATATTATTCTTTTTTTACTCTTGTAACTTTCTATCTTGAGAGTACTATTTTTTTTCTCTTTTTTTCTTGCATAGTGCAAGATTTTTGTGTTTGTGGGTAATTTTCTTGGACTTAATTGTAATTTGATTCGATGTCCAGCGGAAAAATGAATTAAAGCTATGTATTTTTGTGTCTTGATCAGCGTGTTGCTAACTTAATATAAGTAATTAATTGAAAAATTTCAATTGCAAATGATTTTGAAGTTCAAAGTGGGTTTTGCTTGATATACGTTCTATGTGTCTCGATCTGAGAAGGTGAACACAAGCCTATATATATATGTGTGTGGAGTTGAATTTTGTTTCAATAGTTTAAGTTATTAGGAATTTGGATAGTTTATATTTGGAGAAAATAAAAATAATATTTAATTGGGTATTCAAAATAATAAAACATCTACAAAAATTTGGGCGATTTTTGAATGACTGCGACTAAAATTGGAAGGAAGGCGAGAAAAATAAGAAACATTGAAAAAAAAAATAAGGTTGAAAAATCTATAATTGAAAAAAAAAATGAAAAGAAAAGAAATGATGATGAAATAGAAAAGAAGTAAAAAAAAAGAATAATAGTTGGGCACGTTCCTATGAATAGTGCCCAACTCACTCCTCTTTTGCAATATGTAGGGACTAAGTGGAGTTACGTGCAAAAGCATGTTTTATTTAATTAAATATTTAATAAGCGTAACCATTATTTGTGAGTTTGCTTTAATTAATTTTTAGTTATGAAATCTTGAGCAAAATATGTATTCAAATTTGTTGGAGAAAATCTCGTATTTTTTAGAGTGGTGGTATAATTTTCGATTAATTTTAACATGAATGTTCTTTACTTTTAGATGTGATGAATGATATGTAGTTTTTGACAAAATTAATTATTGTAATTCCGCAGAATTGGATACTTCAATTATTATGTGAAAAAAATTATTCTGCTTGCTATTAAATTTAAAGTTCCATAATTTTCCTCATGGTTGACTTATTTAATTTTAATTTTATTCTAATCAAACATTTAAAAAGTTTAGATCTACGAGTGTCATGATATGTCAAAAATTGGCTTGTGAACTTGCGATTAATATAAGTAGTAAAATACTTATTATAGATTATCATAAGTTGTTAATTAAGTAATTTCTCATTAGGTAGATTTTTGGAAGTAATTAATAAAGCAATAAATTAGAGGTAAATTGTTGATTTATTGTTTTATATTTATTTTCTCAATTTAAAAAGGTAAAAATCAACAAAATTATTCAAAAATCTCAAAAAGAGTTGATAAAAATAATTGTATTAATGAGATTTTACTTATTTTGCAATAGTGAAAAGTATAGAACACATCAATACTATATACATGTATAGTGTAATGATTTAAACATAACTACGATACTAAATTACGTAAAAAATGTAAAAAAATAAAAACTCTCAATAACTTAAATCAACAAAAAATAATTTAAAAAGTAAATGAATGTTCATTCTAGAATTTAAATAATGTATGCTTATAATTTTTCAACACATGATTATCAATGAAACACATGCATTTATCATTCTTCAATAGTGTGTTACGAAGTGCAAATTTCGTATATGAGTAGTATTTACTATATTATTTTATGCGTAGCCAACAAGAAATCAAGAAAATTATTTTACTATAATCAAGAACATGGGTAAAAAAATAAAAACAAAACAAATTAGTGTAAAAGAACACATAATTAGAAACAATATTTTGTATCTTGACCAGTGTTAAATTTATATACTATTGTATTCCAAAAATAAAAAAATAAAACAAAACTTACATTGCTAATTACTGCTGCCGCGAGAAATTGGGAAAACTAAAAAAAAAAAAAAAACAGAGAAAAGAAAATGGTGGACGTTCATAGGAACAATACAACACAAAAAAAAAAAAATTGTCAATTTTAGGAAATAAAAAAAAACTTTAAAAAAAAAAAAAAAAAAAAACAACAACAACAACAGTGGTGAAGATCTCTCTTTTAATATATTAAAATCTTTGAGATATTAGAATTATTTAAGAACTCAAAATAAAAAGTGAAAATCAACACTCAAACGAGTAAAAATGTTCAAATAAGTATAAAAAATTAACGAAAACAAGACTTACACAACTACTTGTAATTGTCAATTCACGAACCCTAGAAATAATAAGAGCTAATAGCAACTTTTAAATCTATTCTGATAAGTGGTGCAAAAAGTTAAGCAGATAGATTGCAGAAACAATTTTATAAAACAAAAGTGGGATGGATACTTAAAATAATCAACGATTTTCAAAAGACATGACTGAAATTGAAAGAAATAGTGAAAAATATGAGCGAAGAAATACAAGTGAAATAACGAAGTTGAAAAGAAAATTGTGATGAAGAAAAAAAATCACCAATTGAGAAAAAAAGCGGTATCAATTTCAAAAATTAGGAAACGTGAAGAAGAAGAAGAAGAAGAAGAAGAAGTAAATGTGGTGGACATTCATGAAATAATACCACACTAAAAAGAGGGAAAAAACAAGTGTCAATTTCAAAGAAATCAAGAAAAACTTAAAAATACAAAAAAAAAAAAAAAATGGAAAAGTGGTGTGCGCATTCATAGAAATAGTGCCATATTAAGCTCACTCTTTAATATATATTACTAGTTGAATTCACGTGCTTTGCGTGTTGTGTAATTAAGTATTTAATAGTGTGGTAATTGTTAAGTGAATTTTTTAATTATTTTTTCACTTATGAAAGATTGAGTAAAACATATATTAAAACATATTGAAAGGTCATTATTATTATTTAAAAAT
The DNA here is from genome assembly GCA_023638005.1 of Forsythia suspensa. Lineage (NCBI taxonomy): Eukaryota > Viridiplantae > Streptophyta > Magnoliopsida > Lamiales > Oleaceae > Forsythia > Forsythia suspensa. The sequence goes on from CM042667.1 coordinate 1,345,338, forward strand.
TGGGCGATATGGCACGATTGATCTTTAACAAGAATGTTACCGTTTTAGATGATCACGATGAATGGTGTATAGTTCACTAACATAATTGAATTAATACAAATTGTATAACAAAATACTTCAATTATGGTCTCATAAGATTATTACATTTGCTTTAAATTTTAAACTTATTCCACATTTTTTCTTCATTATGACTTTTTAAATTATTTCAAAATTTCAATTAAATTTTATTCATTCTAATGTATCAAATATTAAAAAGTTTAAAATCACCGCGATGAGTGTCGTGAGATAATGCATAAGATTTCTTGTGAACTTGCGGTAATAAGTATCCTTTTTGACAAAATGTCAAAAATCTATTAACTCTCACGCGCGACACCTTTGAAGGGCAAAACCGTTTTAACACTACTCCAAACATGAAGAACACTTTAGTTGACTTTTACACCACTGTTGAAGTCATCTCTATTGCTGCCATGAAGAACATCCACCAAAATGAGAACCAAAATTAGCATATCTGACTAGGAACCAAAATGAGCATATCTACATCTACTATTTACTGAAACTAGCTACCCAGACAGCCAACAAAACAACTCAGGATTCTGAAACACAGACTCCTGGACTTTTCTTCGTTTCTTCAGACCTGCACATCATGAAATCTATGGCTGGATAATCTCCAGTCTCTTCTTTGCTTCTTGAATATTCAGCCTCCAACAATTGTTGAAGAAACAGCGATCAGAGAGGACTCTTCGCTGGTGCTGCTCGGCTCGGACAGAGATGGGTCCATCATCCTTTACATAAATTCAAAACTTTTTACTGTAAAGACACGATCCGGGTCTGCCGCTCCTATATTTTGCAATATTTTCCCACTTCCTAATACACACTCTTATTACATACCCACTAAATCTCAGTGCATTGCAGAATTCATATCCTTCCTCAGTTGGGTCATTCTGGTCTGATTTGATAGAACTGGTATTTAAATCCATGCTTGAATTCCTTTAAATTGGTGTAATATATTTCGAAGAGCTCGCAACCTGTGTAGTTTCTATAACGTTCAAGGAAATCACGTATCTCGTCATTTTTGGGGCATTTGAACAAAGTGATAATGGGGAAGATTTCAACCGAAATAGAAGGAGAGTTTGGAATAGAGATTGAGGAATAAACTGCAGCTATTACTTTTTAAAAGATTAGGGAAACTTTTGGGCATTTAGAATCCACAAATTTGAGGATAAAGACATGAAACACAGAGAAATAAACAAGAAATTGCTTTCACAATTATCTGTACAACTATCTAATATTCACAACTTATTTGCATGCCAGCTGACTTGGTACTTCAATTTCAAGAAATCAAGAAAACTTAAAAATACAAAAAAAAAAAAAAAAAATGGAAAAGTGGTGGCACGCATTCATAGAAATAGTGCCATATTAAACTCACTCTTTTAATATATAATACTAGTGAAATTCACGTGCTTTGCACGTGTTGTATTTTAATTAAGTATTTAATAGTGTGGTAATTGTTAGTGAATTTTTTAATTATTTTTTCACTTATGAAAGATTGAGTAAAACATATATTAAAACATATTGAGAAAATTACGTATTATTTAAAAGTGGGCGATATAGCTTCAATTGATCTTTAACAAGAATGTTCTCATTTTTAGATGATGCAATGAATGGTGTATAGTTCACTAACATAATTGATTAATACAAATTGTATAACAAAATACTTCAATTATGATCTCATAAGATTATTCTGTTGCTTTAAATTTTAAACTTATTCCACATTTTTCTTCATTATGACCCGACTTTTTAAATTATTTCAAAATTTCAATTAAATTTTATTCATTCTAATGTATCAAATATTAAAAAAAGTTTAAATCACACGAGTGTCGTGAGATATGCATAAGATTTCTTGTGAACTTGCGGTAATAAGTAATAAAATACCTATTATAGATTAGCATAAGTTGTTAATTAGTGATTTTATTTTCTTGGTATATTAGATAGGATTGTACTCGTGGATATATTTTATTTCTTTATTTTTGTAACTTTCTACCTTGAGAGTAGTATTCTCTTTCTCTTTTTTCTTGCATAGTGCAAGATTTTGTGCTTGTGGGTAAATTTTATTGGACTTAATTGTAATTTGATTCGATGAATCGACGGAAAAAATGAATTAAAACTATGTATTTCTTGTAATCTTGATCATCGTGTTGCTAACTTAATATAAGTAATTAATTGAAGGAATTTCAATTGCAAATGATTTTGAAGTTCAAAGTAGGTTGCTTGATATATTTATGTCTTGACCTAAGAGGCTGAACCTAGAGCCTAATATATATGTGTGTGGTGCTGTATTTTGTTTCAATAGTTTAAGTTATTAGAAATTTGGATAGTTTATATTTGGAGAAAAATAAAAATAATATTTAATTGGGTATTCAAAATAATAAAAACATCTATCAAAAATTTCGGCGATTTTTCGAAAGACACGACTAAAATCGGAAAGAAGACGAGAAAAATAGCGAAACATTGGAAAAAAAAATTAAGGTTGAAAAATCTGCAATTGAAAAAAGAAAAGAAAAGAAAAGGAAAGAAATGATGGGAAATAGAGAAAAGTAAAAAAAAAAAAAAAAAGAATAATAGTTGGGCACACATTCCTATGAATAGTACCCAACTCACTTCACTCTTTTAATATATAGGGATATATATATATATGTGGGGGTGGGTTTTAATAGTTTAAGTTATTATGAATTTGGATAGCTTCTATTTAGAGAAAAATAAAAATAATATTTGATTAGGTATCTAAAATAATAAAAACATCTGCAAAAATTTTGGGCAATTTTTTGAAAGACATGATTAAAGTCGGAAGGAAGATGAACAAGACGACCAAAGGAAGATGAGAAAAATGATGAAACGTTAAAAAATAAATTGGATTGAAAAATCTACAATTAAAAAAAAAGAAAAGGAAATAAAATATAGGAAATAGGGAAAAGTAAAAAAAAAAAGAGGAATAATATTAAAAGGGCACACATTCCTATGAATAGTATCCACTTCAATTCACTCTTTTATTATATAGGGATTAGATAAATAACTATTTTTACTTAAACGCAAATTTTTAAATAATGTTTTTTCTTGTGTGTGTTTGTTTTTATGAAAAGTTACTTTTAAATAAGTTCAGTTGAAGATGAAACTCTAGTAAAATGCGATTTTAGTTCAGAAAATGCACAAACAATACATCGAACCCTAAACCCTTTTTCTTTAACTCTGCCTTCCTCCTCCACTGACCATCGTAAAAATGAGAAAATCAACCGTATGGTCACGCCTTCTCCACCACCCCCTCTGACACCACAATTGCTCTCGAACCTAGTTTTGAATTTAGGCAATTGTTATTTTGTTCAGTCTATTACCAAAAATATTATTTAAACATAGGTAATAAATAAGAGAATACTAAAAATTCGTTGTCGTAGAATTTCTCAATTCTGACCCAATGTACTTATTGCAGTACTTGAGAGGAAAGATCAAATTTTCTCTCACGACTGTACAAATGGGAGCGTATTGGACTAGTTCAGATCTATATGGAATTATTACCTCGTGCTCAATTTATATTTTCTCCATGGTTGATGATAGTTGGCACAATGCTTTCCGGTTCGTGTTAGCACAATGCTTTCCCATCGACTTGACATTGCCAAGAGGCTCATGTTGAAACAATTCACTACTTATTTGTTGATTGTGAATATAGTCGGCGTATTTGGGTGCATATCTTAGGGAATAGCATGTTGAAATTCTCACTATTTATGAAAAATATATATTTATAATAAATAAAAGGGCCTCCTAAAATGATCTACTAAATTCACCGAGTTGTTCTAAAAGATCAAAACGGCCAGTTATTTTAGAATTCCTTGTCGGCTCTCTGTAAAATATTCGTTTGGCTGAGGGCTTCCAAGTAGCTCACGAGAAATGAATTAATCCTTTCTACTCGAGCTCCATCGTGTACTATTTACAACCCAAGAAAAAAAGAAGGATTGGAGCGGAACAGAACAAATGATGTCGAGTCAAGAGAAGGCTACTATGAGATAAAAAAATCTTCTTTCTAAAGAGATTTTATTCAAAACTCTTATATGTCCAAGTTTCAATAGATCAATTTTTTTGGAAAATCTAGGTTGTGACAGTCAAAACAAGGTATTCTAGTAAGAATAGATGACAATGCAGTCAGTTGTGATTGATCAATAACGAAATCCAAAAGGAACTTGAATTTTTGTTAGTTTCATATTTGGACGTCAAGGATTTCTTTATATATATATATTTATTATGAAACTTTGGCATTGTAGGATAGGTCATATAAATGAAAAACACACTTCCAAGTTACGTAATTGGATTCATTTGATTACGAATCATTTGTCAAATGCGAATCATGCTTTCTACGATGAACAAATCACCTTCTTTTGGAGAAAGGTGAGAGAGCTGAAGACCTGGACATGGAAATTGGCATATTGTAGAAAGAAGAATATCTCCTCAACTGTGAAGCATATTTAGAATGCAAAAGTTTTATTGGCTTCGGTGAAGCATATTTAGAATGCAAAAGTTTTATTGGCTTCGGTACGCATTGATGATATAAAGAAGCGCGTGCAAGCCCTATTCATGTCAAAACGACATCGTTTTTACAGCCAACTGGGAAAAAAAAATTTCAAAAGATGAAATTAATTTGTTTGGCCAACAAGGAAGCACCTTTATGTGGGCCCCATTTCTGTCAAAACAACATCATTTTAACAGCCAATGGCAAAAAAAAAAAAAAAAATTTAATTTGGCCCACCATTTTATAAATGTTATCTTATTGAAGATGTATACTTATATTTCCACCACAATTTTTATTTGTCGCATTACATTTTAATTGTATATAAAGTCTTTAACTTTTGTTTATTATAACATTTATGTTTCTAACTTTTTTCGTCGAATTTTTATCTTCAAGTTCTATTAATTAGCACATCTCATTTTTACTGATGGTTTTTTTTTTTTTTTACGTGTTTTGAAATGAAAAAAAATTATTTGTTTCACTTTTGTATTTATTTTTTAAAAAAAATATGATGGACAAATAAGTCATTTTATGCTCTCTCAACTAACGTTTTGGACATAAATTATTATTAGAGATAAAATATGTTAATTAATAGAAAGTTTAGGATAAGAATGCGACAAAAAATGTTTAGAACATGAGTGTTACAATAAGCACAAATTAAAAATGGGTAATTAGTACAAAACGTCCCTATCTATTCAAGTAATCACAAGAAACGCGTCCATACCTTCTAAATTTTGGCAATTTTACTCTTACCTCTTTCGGATTTAACAAAAAGGTCATTCGATTCAAAAAATCAGCCATTAAATCACCAAAACAGTACGAATAGTAATGAATTGTAGGGTAAATTAGTCCAACTATTTTTTCACATATATATTACTTCTTTTAAAATTGGAGGGCTTCCCATACAATTTCCAAAATTGCACGACAGGCCCCCATCCCCAAATCTGCCAAAACGACGCCAACAAATCTACTGGCGGTGGTCGCGCCGGTGTCTTACACTGACGGCCACCGCCTTTCGTCGTCGAACAGCAGCAAAGGGGCCCGTCACCGCTGCTGGAAGCATTAGTGGGCCATGGTTGTGCCGCTACAAAATCAGCGGCAGTGACCTCTTGAAATTCTCTTGGTGGCTTAATTTGAACTACTTGTTCTTGAAAATTCATCCTACCTTTCTCCAAATCCTTTGATTCTTCATCATCTTCTTCTTCTCCCACTGTTTCTTCTGCACTTTTCCTGGGCACTACCTGCACAAACCACATCAATGAAAGAATATTCAAGAATAAGAATATTCAAGAATACACACTTAGTGGTGGTGGAGGGTTGATGACATACGGGTTCCAAGACACCCATTTATGGTAGCGGCTGCTGAGGTGGCGCGTGGAGCTAACGGCTCTTGTGGGAAGTTTGGATTATGTTGGACGTTAGAATTTGTTTCTATGTGATGGACGATGCAATTTTCAATTTCACCACATTAATTGTTGTATTTATCCTGATGACGCGCAGGTAGATGTGAGTCGTACACACATGTATTTATCCTTTGATGCTGTTCGATGACGAAAGGCGGTGGCCGCCGGTGTAAGACACCGGCGCGACCACTGCCAGTAGATCTGTTGGCGGTGCCGTGACAAACGACGCCGCCTTGCAGAAATTGCAGAAATTCTAAAGGGTATCTGCGTAGTAGATTTGGGGACGGGGGCTGCCGTGCAATTTTGGAAATTGCATGGGAAGCCCTCCAATTTTAAAAGAAGTAATATATATGTGAAAAAAGTGGTTGGACTAATTTACCCCTACAATTCATTACGATTCGTACTGTTTTGGTAAGTTAATGGCTGATTTTTGGACTGAAGGACCTTTTGCGCAAGAAATCCAGTAGGTAAGGATAAAATTGCCAAAATTTAGAAGATAGGGACGTTTTGCACATTTACTTCAATAGGTAGGGACGTTTTGCACATTTCTTGATAGGTAGGGACGTTTTGTCTTAATTACCCATTAAAAATCTTAAGTACAATTAAAATTTGGTATAATGAATAAATAGTATGATGTGAATATAATTATCCATTATAGAAATACACCCCACCCCATCTCACCTCACTCAACCCAACCCAACCCAACCCAACCCAAATCCAAAATCACGTTAATTCTACTGTTTGAACAATATTGAACTATGTAATTTTTATAGTAAACGAACATTTCTATGTAAGAAAACTTTAAAACAATTAGCCGTTGTTATGAATTTTCTCATCGATTTGAGCGTATTACCAATTGAAAGATAGAAGTATTTGTAATGCATAAATATATCAGGTGTATATAATACTTCCAACTGCACAAAGCCATTAAAACTTAAAAGACTGCTTCCTATTTTTCCTTTCGAGCGAACGATGAGGTCACTAATGTCGACCAACCGATTTGATTGCAAGAATCACTGTTGCAAAAAAGGTGCTTTCTTGCTCTGTAACATCTATTCAAATTCATGAATATTAATCAATTTCTTTAAAATCTGAACTAAGGACGTCCCTCAAATTCATGGAGAAATTCAAGCATTTACACTAGAAAAATATGGACAAATAGACAATTTAGTGTAATATGACTTCTCAATCAAAAAATTGTTTCGAATTTAAGTCATAACTAAATAGACAAGTATATGCAAATCCCTGAACAAAAACTGGTATATTAACATAGTAGATAAAATCAGTTGCGTCACCTTCCTTACATCTCGAGTATCCCTACCTAAACATTTCATCATGTACATAACATAAATTGTTAGACAGACGTCACAGACCTATTGAATGACACATTACCGTCGTCTAGAGTATTCCTACCTAAACATTCCATCATGTCGTATATTTCATCGGTTTGATGATGTGATCTATATCCCGAGACAGCGCCATGAAACATAATTTTCGCTTCTAAGCAGCTCAACAAGGGATGATCCATCAAATTTCTGTTTTTCATAGAACTCCTGGTTTCTTCCATTCATCCCACTTTCCAGCACCGGTTTGCACATTACTAAAGTGTGTATGATAGCCAATACTAATAAGTTCCAACTGCAAAAGCCTTGCGGCTGCATATTCCCTGAGATTTTGGTCCTCGTTACGCAGCAAGAAGTGCCCCCAGATCCTACTGTCTGGGAAAATCACGAATTTGACAATTATAGACAAAGCCTCATTCGTCTTGCCAGATTGACCCAATAAATCAACAATGCAAGTGTAATGATCTAAATCAGGATCAATGCTAAATCTTGATTTCATAGAACATAAGAGTTCACAGCCTTAGAAAGGTAACAGAATTTGGCTTGATTCCGTCCTCCACCATCTGATGGAAAATTTCCAATGCTTCCAAACCCTTTCCATGGATTGCGAAACCCCTCAATCACTGTTGTCCATGTTACAATATCTTTTGCTAGCATTCCATTGAAACAAATTCTTGCAGCATAAATGCTTCCACATCTAATATACATAATAAGAATAGAAGTCTCCAAGGATCTGTTTCCTTTATTAGAATGAAAAAATGAGTTTCTTACTAGGTATCCATCGACAATTTTACCCAATTGTAGAGCACCCATGAGTGTTTATAAACAACAAGGCTTCTCATGTTTTCAGCCACTGGTTGAACACCTTCATCTAGCATTGACCGAAACAATTCAGTCACCTCTTTAAAGTTCCATTTTCAGCCTCTTCGTAAGAGTTTCTGCAACAACATCATCATCATCAGCGTCAGCATACATTTTCAAGATTGAATTTATGACTGATCCATTGAGAAACCACTTTTGATCACGTAACCATGAACCTGTCTCCCTTCAAGAACACTTGAGCATAATTGTAACATCACAATGGTTGTCACTGCATTAGGCTCCACCTCTTTCTGCATTTCACTAAACAATCGAGAAGTGCCACCAACATACCCTGAAATCATCAATGTCCAAGACACCAAATCCCTATAAGGCATTTCACCAAACAACTCCAGAGCATTTTTAAAACACCCTATGTTTACTGTCTACATAAGCCTCAATCATTGTATTGCAGAAATAAACATCAGATTCAAAACCCATTTTGACAGCCACACAATGAACCATCTGCAAATCTTTTGCCACTTTCAAGCAACATAACCAATCTATTCAATATTGGAAGCATATAACTATAATGTGAAACATCCTTTTCTCTCATTAAAGTCATAAACACGAAAAGCTGATCCAACAAAACCTGCATATACATGTGATCTGATGCTTGAATTCTAAACAAAAGCTTTGGGTTCATTCCAACACTTCAGCACGGAACAGAGCTATCAACAGCATTCAATTTAATACATAAAGATATCAACTTTGAAACAGTTGTAAGGGATAACTCATGCCTATTGGATACTATAATGGAAACATGGATTTGCTTCAGAATTTTAAAGTTTTTGCAAGAATTTAGATTGTTTAATAAAGAATAATTATGAGTTTTCAAGTGTCGGCTGTAGAATAATAAATCGACTTTACCGTATAGACACAATTGAACAGAACAGATCGAACAAACTCGAATTAATGTAACATGAAACTTATTCGTTCGAAAGTGCGGATTTCATGAAGAATGCAGAAAGGAATTGTATAGAATAAGATAATCCCACATCGAAAGATTAATAAGAAAAGAACCGATATAAATAACTGAGTTTGTACAGTTTGTTCACGACCTTACTTGAACAGGATCTGTTCTATAGGCTTGTACCTCTGTATCCTTGATTTCTAAGGAGACGGGAAACCAAGTCTGGTGGATGATATATGACCGCCTGGCCAGAGCGTGATTAACAGCTCTCTGGTTCCGTGTCGGAGTCATCAGGGTAGTAGAGGATCGTTCTCAGGTGGGTTTACTCGGCTGAGATGGTCAGGCGGTTGTCTGACAGACTCGACCAATCTTTTGCACTCCTTTTTTTTCTGTGGTGGAGAAGCTGAATAGGTGGGATGGGCCGGAGAGGTCAGAAGGGAGATGGCCGCGGCAGTTGTAGTGGCGGTTGGTTAGTGCTGTTTAATCCAACTTATTAATTCATGAGAAACTGAACAAGGTGATAGAATGTTTGTAATTCTCTCTTTGCTTCGACTTAACAAAATATAGCAATAGCAGAGCAAGTAATTTTGCTTTGAGGGGGGCCAAATATATGTTAGATTATATTGAAGAAAAAATGTTCAAAAGATGAGAAATGATTGTTTGAAATGAATTTAATAATTATATTTTTTATTTTTTTATTCTCATTATGACTTCACCCATTTTGATTTAGTTTTGGACTATGTTCTTCACTCGTCGGAATAAGTTATTGATACTGTTTCGAAGGATTCACGACTAACTTTGCAAGTCATCTTCTAGATTGAAAACTGTTAAATAGAAAATATAAAATAACAAACCAAAGAAGACTGCTAAAATAAATATAATAATTCAATTTTTTATCTTTTAATTAACATAACGCCTTTCAACTTATTTTTGGGGTTATATTTTTCACTCGTTGAAATAGGTTCTTTACACCATTTGGAATTATTCATAGCAAACTTCGTAATGCATTTTTCGGATTAAAAAATCGTTAAACGAAAATTTCAAAATAACAAGTCAAAGATGGTTGTTAGAAATAGATTTAGTAATTCAATTTTTCACTTTTAATTTATATTTTGGTATCACCTCTTTCGATTTATTTTCAATCTATGCTTCTTCCCCCCGGTATAGGTTCTTGGAATCATTTCAAAATATTCATGACAAACTTTACAAGTTACAACATATTTTTCGGATTAAAAAATCGTTAAATAACGAGTTCAAAATAATAAGTCAAAAATAATTGCTAAAATTATATTTAATATTCCAATTTCATTTATATTTTTAAATGTCAATTTAATTAAAATTTGACTCGATTAGTTTGTATAATAAAATATACAAATATAAAAAATTTTGAAGTGTTATAACAAATTCCTAAATAATTTTTTTATTAAAAATATTTTTAAAAAAAAAAGCTGAAAATTTTGGGCCCAGTGCCCATGGCTCCACCAATGCCAAGGGGCAAGGCGCAAATTGTTTCCATCATAATTTGAATTTGCATAGTCGCATTACTCCACCTACGTACGTTTTTAGCACCCCTTGCATCGCCATTGTTCATCTATGGAATTGTTTCAATTTTTTCTTATCTTTATCTAAAGTGCATGTTAGGCGGTGATGAAATTATTTTTTAAGTGCTTATAAAATATGAATTTTAGAATACGAAGTGTGTGGATAAAAAGATAGAAGGTCGAGAGAGTCTAAGATGTCAAATTGCCTTATTTAGGATTGATGTAATTGTGGTAATGCCAAATTTTGATATAGACTAGTTACTAGTATACCATTTTCTTGCGGTGAGATCTTATCGTAGGTTTCATTATGATGATGGATTAAAAGGCAAACAGATTTTGGAGATGATTGGTGGAGGGAGATGATCGATTGAGAGAAATAGATTGAGTAGTTGAGCAGATTTTGGATATGATAGGTTGAGGGAGATGATCGAATTAAAGAGATGGATTGAATCGATCAACAAATTTTGAGGAGAAATTGAAAATGTAGTGACACGTGGATATTTAAGTATTTTTTTCTTCTCATAGTGAAGAAAATTCCATGCGATCGTGATAAACTAGTATACCGCTTCTTTGCAGTGGGATCCGACTGTATGCTTTATTATAATAATGGATTGAGGCGGTGAACAGATGTTGTAGATGATCGATTAAGGGAGATGATCGATTTAGAGAGATGTATTAAGGAGGTGAGTAGATTTTGAAGATGATCGGTTGATGGATATAGATTAAAGTGGTTAGCAAATTTTGGAGGAGATGATTTTGTGAGAGGAGAAATTGACAACGTAGTGACAAACGGACGTTTTAGTATTTTTTACTTTTTGTAGCGGAAAAAATTCTCTAAAGTTGTTATAACTATTTTTATTCAAAAGTAATTTATTAAAAAATGCTTTGTTTTTTTTCCCTCAAAAGTTACTTTAGGTAAAGCTTAGCTGAAAATGAAACTCTAGTAAAACGCGATTTTATCAAGTTGTAGTAGCGATTTTAGTTCAGAAAATGCCCAAACAGAACATCCAACCCTAAACCCTTTTTTCTTTCACTCCGCCTTCCTCCACCACCAGCCACCGTAAAAATGAGCAAATCAACCGTATGGTCACGCCTTCTCCGCCATCCCCTCCGCTACCACCTCCGACGTCTCTTTGAATCCCCGAATAGCCCCTCACATCCATTTCCACTTCCCAATCTATCCACCACCCCTTCTATCACTTCCCAATTCACCCGAAAATACAGCGCCAATTTCACAAACTTGTCGTTGAATGCACGTGTCGCCGCCGCGGACCGGGCGCTCCAGGAGCTCTCCGTCCAGATGGAACGCGAAAGGCAACGCGAGAAAGAAGAGAGGCAGAAGGCGGGGCTGGATACTGCCGATATTGATGCCGATTACGATGAGGATTATATGGGCGTGGATTCGGTTATTGAGAAATTGGAGAAACAGAAGCTGAAAGGGGAGAGCTCGGAGCTGAACCGGTACGAGGAGGCTACTGACTCGGATTCGGATGATGACGATAGGTTTTCGGCTGATAAGATGAATAAGCAGGTTGATCAGTTCGAAAAGAAGTTCAAGAGGCACGAGGAGTTCCTTGACAAGTTCACGAAGGCTGGTAGTAATTTTGTCGACCACATTACGTGCATTTGTCGTTTTTGCTAACTTGTGTTTAGTGTAATTTGTGTACTTATGGGTCCATTTTATTTATGAGAAAAAGATATGGTTGTTTGGGTGTTAGTATTTGCCACTTCTCCCTTTCCGTCATTTCCGACTTTGCATTTTCTGTTGTAATTACCTATGATAAAGGAAAAAAGAACAATGGAAATGACTTTGCATTTTCTGTTGTAATTACCGATGCAGATGCTGAAGCATGTAGTAGTAATTTGGTTTTCTGTAAGTTTTGATTCACTTTTATACCTTACGAGAAAATGATTAGGATTGTAAGTTGGTTTCACACTTTGTTGTTTGAATGCCCATAGTTATGCAGAGTAATTGTGTTATTTTATTTGTCAAGAGTTTTGGTTTGTAGATGTAGAATGTTTTGCACAAGAAGTTGTTCAGAGTTCAAAGTTCTCGTTTGTTAATATTTTCCTTGAAAGCATAACTTATGTATAGAATCTCACGAAAAAGCTCAAAAACTTACTGGTGTCATCGTTTGATAGAAGGTATTTTGTGTCCAAGACGATATGGTGACAAGCAAGTGAATAATTTTTATGTTCTCCGCTATAAGATTTTCATTGAGAGTACTAGATACTGTGAACTGGGCTTTATCTTTTGAATGATATACTTTCACATGAATCGTCAAGGAGTTCAATTTGAATTATTAAATGGTGATGGTTCATTGTTTTGCAACTTATACATTTCATTTAATTCATTGTTTTTCTATTATATACATCTATTTAATTTCATAGATGTTGAACAGAGACTCTTGATGAGGCATTCAAATGGATGAATAAAATTGATAAGTTCGAGGATAAGCATTTTCATCTGAGGATGGAGTACCGTGTTATTGGTGAGTTGATGAAGAGGCTGAAAGTAGCAGAAGGCAAGGACAAATTTCTTCTTCAGGTGAAGTTGAATAGGGCCATGAGGATGGTAGAGTGGAAGGAAGCATATGATCCAAATGATCCCACCAATTATGGAGTCATTCAGAATGATCAGTTAGGATCTTCTGTTGATCTTCTGCAGCATGCCGGGTTCGAAAGGGAGCAGCGGTTGATACAAGGTGGAGAGGATGATGATGACTTGGAGTTTGATGACATGAAGGAGAAGGATACAATATTATTGGAAAAGCTTAATGAATTAGACAAGATACTTGAGCAGAAGCTGTTGGAGTTGGATCACACCTTCGGAAAGAGAGGAAAGCTTCTGGAGGAAGAAATTAGAGATCTTGCTGAGGAAAGGAACTCATTGACTGAGAAGAAGAGAACACCTCTCTACAGGAAAGTAAGTATGTGGATGCCTATTCTGCCTTGAGCCTTCCTAGCAATTTTCTACTGAAATTAGATGATTATTTTCTCATCATTTTCTCTTGAAAATTTGATCAGAATGTTGCGCATAAAACCTGCAACCACCATTATTCTTTGATAAAATCAGTGTTTTTGAGTAGTACATTTCTATCGTGTCACATAAAGATAATTGTTGTCATACAAGGCTGCTAACCTCGGTGGGCCCATATGATCTCCCTGTATAAGTGTTTGGGCTTCCCCAGTGTACATATGATATCATATAGTGGATATTTATCCTTGGTTGATGAGCTTTAATAACTGATTATTGTGGGACATTCTGCTTTCATGTTAGAATTACTTTGTGGGATTCTTTTATCTTCCATCAAATCATCTCTGTCAATATTGGTTATGCTTTTTGTCTTTCCATTGTTCATTATTTTTCTTCATTTCAAAATTAACATTTGACTCAGTCTGTGCTCAATGATGTCAGGGTTTTGATGTGAAACTCATTGATGTCAATAGAACCTGTAAGGTTACAAAGGTAATATAGCCTCTCTCTCTCTCTCTGCACTATGAAGAACTCTATATTTTTATATATATATATATGATACAGGGAGGTCAAGTCGTCAAGTACACTGCGATGCTAGCTTGTGGTAACTATCACGGTGTTGTTGGTTTTGCAAAAGCAAAAGGTCCATCTATCCCTATTGCCCTTCAAAAGGTATTTGCTAGTATTTATGTTTATCCATGACTTTCAGATAAATTTCTATCAGTTGAGAATGGAATCAGTTGATCTCATGGTTAAATAGCGAAAAAAGTGATGCTGTTAGATTAACGCAGACATAACTAATTTTTTGAATTTTGTTTCAAATATGTTTCATAGGATCCTTCGGTGATATAATGACCATTTTCTTTCAAATATGCATCATCCTTTTTTGTGTTTACTGATTTATTTTGTGACAGGCCTATGAGAAATGCTTTCAGAATCTCCATTATGTGGAACGACACGAGGAGCATACAATTGCACATGCAGTCCAGACTTCATATAAAAAGACCAAGGTTCCAACATTTTCTAGATCTTTAAGCATGTTTACTGTAAATGTAAATCTTATTGCTTTCACGGAAGAAGGAAAACTAAAGAGAAAAGAAAATGCTCATTTCCTGTTGTTTCCTCTTAGAAGTTAGAAGCTTAATTGACCTAATTTTTGTATCCACTTTTAGGTCTATCTTTGGCCTGCGCCCACTCAAACAGGGATGAAAGCAGGCAGAACTGTCCAAACAATTCTCAATTTAGCTGGTTTCAAAAATGTGAAATCAAAGGTACAATTCTAATGACCCATTGGCCTGCAACATCTGTTCCTAATTTCAAGCTGTATTAACATGTATACTCTTATAGGTCGTCGGTTCAAGGAATCCTCATAACACAGTCAAGGCTATTTTTAAGGCTCTAAATGCGGTATGTAGACTATTCTACTCATTCTAAAGGTATTTTAATTTTGTTATTTATTTTAACTCATGTTGTTTGCATTTTGTTTTGCTTCACAGATCGAAACTCCCAAAGATGTTCAAGAAAAGTTTGGACGAACTGTTGTTGAGTCATATTTACTATGAAGGTGTGTTTTGAGATCCATTCACAATATTTACTTTCTTTTTTATTTCCCCACGGTGATGGAGGGGGGTGTGTCTTTGAACACGTTTCTTGAATGTGAAAGAGGGCTAATCTAGTACGTAAAATAAGATAAAGTATAAAACCTTGTTTAACTGTTGTACCTTCCTCGACTCCTATAGATATGTTTTTACTATAATTATTCCTTATTATTCTGTATTCTGGAATTTTTTTTGACAAGGGAACCATTGGTGTGCCGCGACTTGAATTTCCTTAGAGAATTACCTATCAATTGATGCGCTTATAAATTTTCTATCGCAGGTTTAATGAGGGCCGCATCCTGTCTATAATCTCTGGAGGTGCTATTCTCGGTATATGAAGTGGATCCGAATGGCCTCTCTTTTTGAGCCAATGAGATATGATGTAGAGTTCAAGCCTTGCACAGAAGCAACTGTAAATGCGACAGCCATGGAAGCAAAGATGCTACGAAAAGCACCTGTCATTGAAAAACTGAAAACCCGGGAAGCCCAGTAGGATACAGAAAAGAGGCGTTAAATAATCTTAATTTTAAAATTAAGGTACTTATTACTAGCACAAAATGCCCAACTACTCAAGCCAATATTTCAGTCCGGAGTTTGTTTCAGTTGTATCGTCACCAATAGATTCCCATTTGTACTAATTTTTCCATCTTTTATAATTCATTTCATGTAGTTTCAGTTAACATCAGCCAAAATTAATGATAGTCTTCAATTTTAGGTACACATAAGATCATGTTTTGATTTTGGTACTTTTAATTCTTGTTTGTGTGATGTTATCAGTTGTGGCTGTGGATTTCAACTGCTGTATGAGATTTTGAGTGATTTGATTCTTTTAAGTTCCTAAATTGGTACCCTTTTATGGGTGGAAGTTGAAATTATATTTTGACAATAACGAAAGAGTTACTTCCAAATATGCTTACTATGCACTTGCACGGCCTCGAGCAAAGTTCGAAATTTGGATTATGAGATACAGAAGTATGTGCTCTTGAAGATTTGGCGTGAGCATCAGAACAAATGAATTTAGCACAACTGCATAATGAAATTAAATTTACCAACTATACATACAACAAATTTGTACAGAACACCCCCAACTAAACATATACGCATAAAGACTACTTCTATCGACTACGAAGCATTCTAAGTATTACTTGCAAAAGAAGCAATCTAATCTCCAGAAGAATGGTCCAAACCCGAGCCTGACTGTTTCATCTTTCGCATATTTTTCAACTTCCCTACATCAGATATATAAGATTTAAAAGTCGGATTTCCGGAGCTTCATTTGAGGTTTTATGTCAATGTTGTCAAAGGGATTCCTCTGTTCTACATGGATATAGTCTCTTGTCTTGAGAACCTGCATTGTTTTTTTTTTTCATTCAAAGCAAAAATAGAATAATTAAAGAATGACAAATAACAATGCTATAATATATAGAAAACCATGTCATCTGTAAATAACACAAGTCAAGGAACCTCATGTCTCATGAGCTCATTCATGATTAGATCGAAAAGATAAACATTTAAAGCAGAACCTTGATGCGAGCACTTAGTGATAGGAAATTATCTAATACTAAGTAAACTACCATATCATACATTACTCTATGTAAACAAATTTTTGAAGACCACGACTTTGCCGAGTGCTTCCCTGTCCCTCTCTCTTCTTTGATAGGTTGACAAAAGTTTTTCTAAACTGTACTACCAGAATTTTCCTGCACCATTGCCATCAAATCATCGGCTCTTATTTTGCTATTGGAGCCCAATCATGCCGAAGGAAGTACGACCTTCAGTAAAACACATGCATGCTAAGCTTGAACAACATATTGGAGCATTCTTCACACACCCCGACCCCCTACCCCCACGCGCAGAGTGAGATCCAGGATATCAATCTTAGTCATTTTCTCCAAAGAGAGAAAAATGAAAACATCTTATTTTTACTGGAGAATGTTAAAAGAGGAACAATAAAAGCATAAATAACAATAGCAGAACAGAGAGCCCATGCAGTGGTAGGACTTGAACCTGAGGCCTACTTGTCTCTTGCCTAAACCAAGGCAACACTGACATGGAGCACTTTAGCAGGTGATAATCTATTTATAAAAATAATTGCTCACATCCAACCTTATTGCTATTGAGACCGCAAGAGAAAGATACACATTTAGAAACAGTAGACAGTGAATATCTAGAGTAATGAAATAGATTGGGTAATAACAGAGTTTTGGCATACCAATGCTTCAAAAAACATCCTTGACGCTTCCTTGCGCGTTTTACCAATTAACAAGCTGTCCATGGAAAGAGACTTTCTTCCGGAATCTGCCTCCTTAACAAACAAGGTTTGAAGATACTTGGAAACAGCCCTAAAAAGATACATAACATCAGGAATTCATAGGCTTTAGCCGTGTCAAAAAGAAGTCAAGCCAAATATATTTGAACAGCAACGGGACAGCAGAAGAAACCTTCTGCTTTTAAAAGGAATATCTAGCAATCAACAATATGCTGATAATATGACACAAATAAAATAATTCAAAACATTTTTTTCCCAATTTTGATCAATCAATAACAACCAAAGTAATGAAACTTGGTTATTTTCTTAACTATTATCAGAGCATTAAATGATAAAGTTCACCATTTGGACAGGCGTAATCCAGCGATATTATATACATAACACTTGGAATCAACAAGCTGAAAGTAGACAGAAGAGGATATCTATCACTACTTATAAAAATAAATCGACTAATAGCCATTTAGCGACATTCATATCTATCATCACTTCTTAAGCAGTGTATCAGTCACAGAGACAATAGTAAGCAAAGCAATTTGCTAGGAAGGAGAAAATCAATGCACTTATGAAAGAAAAGCTAAGTGCTTGTTTGGCAAAGCTTTTATAAATTATAAGCAGTGGGTCCTACAGTATGTGTGGATAAGTTGTGGGCCCTAAAGAATGTATGGATAAAAATGATGTTTGACTAGTTTATAAGTGCTTATAAGCACTCCCAAACATGCTAGATGCTACCTCGTACGCGAAGACCATCCACTGTTCTCAATAAACCGAGTCTCTTCAGGATCAGGCATATAGTCATCAGCTATTTCAGTTTCTTCCTCGTCGACATTTAGAAACTCTGCAAATCCAAAGAACGTAATGAATCAAGTTGATAGTCTGCACAATTACATAGTTACTAAAAAAAATTCCAAAAGATCAAACCAAACTGCTCTAAGAAGTAGGTAACTCAAATTGAGGACCCAAAAGCTTCCCAAAAACTCGAGATATTCACATTACAAATTACACTCATAAAAGATTTACCAACACCAACTGAAAAGGAGAAGCCTCAGAAGCATGTGCACAAACCTTCCAAATTTTCAATCAATGAAGGACCTTCTATTTAACCAATGCTTCCCACTTTATACCAGGCTTAATTCTCTTAAATTCTATCTTTTTTCTTTTTATGTCTAGAGTGGTGGCAAGAGGTCAAGATTCATTAAGTAAGATAGAAGCAAACCTGTATCATTTCCCGAGGCTGAATATAAGTCCTGCATGAAAGAGCAAAAAAGTTCTTAACGGAACTCTCCATAGTTGAAAAGAGAGCAAGGGAGAGGAGAAACAAAAGAAAAAGATAACTTTAAATTCCAACTGAACAGAAAGAATTAAGACGTCTGCACCCAAAAATACCGCCAGCGTAGAGGGCCTCTTGACTTTGACACAACAAGGTGTACAATAATATTTTTCGAATAGGTCAAGTAAAGATAAGTCCCATCATTGTGCGGGTAAAGTCATAACTTGTGTGTGTTTAGGATTCTAAGTTATTGTTCGCATCATGATTTCTGCTGTACATAGTAATTGATGCAACTATGAATTAAGTTATCATCATTTCACCCAAGAATGTACAAGTCCTGGAAGTTTGATTATTTGGTATTCAAAATATTATTTTATGACATGAAATCAAGTAGGTTTGCTAAAGTTCTGTCTGAATTATGAGAGGCAATTAACTCGATAATATGGACTACCTACTGCCTATATGACTCATAATATACTTTTATCAATTTCTATTCAGTTGTCTATGAACCATTTCCCCATGTGAAGTCCTAGAATTTTCCTAGTGAAGACCCTCCGAATTTTTCAATTACATGAAGTCTGTGTTACTTCATTCATCAAGTTTAAACATTTTCTTTTTAATATGTAAATGTTATTCCACCAGTGAGCAGACAAGCGAAAAACCAGGCATTGGTGAAATGGAAGTATATGCGTCACCAGAATGAAAGATGTTAAATCCGATAAAAAACAAGAAAAACTTACATTACGATCATGCAAGTCAAAACCGGAAACTTTTGCATCTAGCGTGTTTGGTTGATAAGCTTCATGCATATTTGGGTTTTCACCCCCATCTAAGAAACCACCTTCAACAAGCAAACCGACTCGTGGTTGATATGAAGGGCCTACAATTTGGTCGCCAGAAATACCATTATATATTTCACTCTGAACATTATACTCCAAGTCTCCATGATTGGCATCTGGTAACAGTTCAACTGCTGCACCATCTCGGGCAACCTCCAACAGATCGTTGTTCCTTGCTAAAAATTCAGTTTTATACTCTGCAATAATACCACCATCCTTCTCTGTCACTTCATCTGTACCAATTATTTTTCCATCGCTAGCATCCATCACTGAAGTATCCAACTCGATAGAAGGTGCTCCTATCTTCTGATCAGGTAAAATATCCAATGCGTTCCCATAAGAATTTGCGTCATCGGTTTCGTATAAAGGAGCAGTCCGAACCATACCAGCTGAAACATCAACTATATCACATGAAGCAGGGTTTTCGGCATCAGCATTTCTATCACTTATTTCTATTTCAGCTTCATTCTGCAAAAGATTTTGCTGTACAATATCAGGCTCCAAACTGTCATTTTCAGGCTTCATCTGCTCTTGATTGATATTAACTTCTATACACGTGCCATCAACCTCCTCCAGCTTATTCTGGCTCAGCAGAGAAGTCTCATCAGGTTCAGCTTCCTCATTATCTCTGATTACCAAAAGCTCGCTGTGTGGACCCTGTCCACTTTCTTCTGTGACATTTAGCTCACTGGATCCCTTATCTTTTTCCATGTCCATGCCAATACCATTTTCAGTATTTTGGGGAACTGACTCTGGTTCAGCTGCAGTTTGAAGAGAAGTAACACTTTCTTCATGTTGAGAAGATAACTTGGGTTCAGCACCACTTCCAAGTAAAACATCATTTACATCATTTTGGGAAGTTAACCTCGGTTCAGACGCCGTTTCAAGAGAGACATTTACATCATTTTGGTAGACTCTTATTCCACTTAGATCATATACTTGACTGTGCAAAGAAGCCAATTCAATTGACATACCTAGAAAAGGAATAAAATCAAAGAACGTGATTGCCTGGAATGATGTTATGTTCCAACAAAAGGTATAGCTATATCATGTGGGGAATATTGACTTGTCCTGAAAAGGATACACATGCCCAGTAAACTGATCATCAAGAAATTAACTAGACAAACGAAGATACAATATAACTAATGGACACCCCTAAACACAGATATTAGAATTCAATAATCTTTTATGTATTCACATAAATAGAATTCATGAAACTACATGGCAGTTTGTGTCTAGGAAACTTGGATTTAGCGCAGTGCAATTTTCCACCATCTAGTGAGCTGTGGGTGACAACATATAGATGGATGAAATAGGACTTCTTTAAAGCCAAAACATGTTATGGCAAAGGTCTTCACAATTAATATATAGAACTTATAAGATGTCAATTTTATCAAACAAAATCAATCTTTCAAGGAGAATATGATGGGGAATAGCTGGCAATATGCCATACAATACACATGGACCCAACAGCATTAATACACAAGAGTCAAATTTTTAACTTTACAGGGGAATTCATGAGCATCGCCCAGCATATTGGCTTAAAAACTCACCAGAAAAGATTGGTTCAAGAAAAATTTCATCTTCCAACTGTTGTTTCCGAATCATTGAAATTTCAGGATTTGTGCAAGGAGCTTTCTTTCGTACCCGACGTATGTCTTCAGTTTTTGTCAATTGTTGGCGTATCAAACTTTCAAGGAACAAACAACAAAGTTAGCGATTTATAAGAATGATGTGAACAGGGTAACAAACAAGTTCACCACTCAAAAATACTGGATATTCATAACTAGGAGGTAAATTTGACCAAGTCAGATGCATTTGACAGCTATTTGTGTGAAAGATAAAATAGATACCCAAATCAGCATAGATATTGGTGTGTCCAATCACACTAGTCATGTAAAAAAAAGAGAACCCTAAACTCATTTATAGGAAATTGGCATAGAGAAAAATAATAGAATAGCTAATCGCATAAGCTGACCAGTTTCTCTTATTGGGAAAGATGCATGATGTACTCAGCAGATAGTTAGCAATAATTGTTTTATATATCAACAGAGTTGAAAAATAATGACAAATGAAGAAACATACTCGCCGTGCAAAACCATTGTATCATCCATAAGAATTTTTCTTTTGGGTGCAGCTGTCCGCGGAGTAATACGAGCGCGTTTCAAAGATTTTAGCTCAGGAAGAGGAGGCATTGGCTTTATTTTCAGAACTGAAGATTTTCCAACTGAGACAAGCAGAATTCCAAACAAACCATAAAGCATCCAATACAGAAAAGTGGCAGATAATATTTAACTTTCAGCTTCCTCAACAAAGTATGTTGCATCAACTAAAAGAATGGAAGTCAAATATACCTAAAATGGATGACAACAAATCATCATCATCAGGAACAGATTCTGCAGTTCTTTTCACACGAACTATCCTTGAAGATTCAACTGAATTTAGACTCTGCTCTGCCAGTGTACTCTCAGTTAAACTATGCTTTTTGCCTGAAAAAATTCTTCTCCCAGCATCATCTTCGTCAAGCCCCTGTAAGTCCCTCGGAGTAGCATCCAGAAGCATTTCTCCGGGTACATCAGCATGGGCTTCTGGTACTGAAAGCATTTTTTCAGGGGCAGGGCAGTGAGCTTCTGCAGAATTATTAATGTTTTCCACCTGTACATCCTCTGAAATTATATTATCCACTTGACCATCAGGTTTGCAAAACGCTGCATTAATGTCTTCACATGTAGCAAGATTTTGTACATGGTTTTCATTTGGAAATTGTCTGGAATCATCAGTTCCGAGCCATGCTTCACCTGATAAAGTGAAGGCCCTTCAATACCAAACCAAGGACTATTCCATAAACCAAAACAACATTCATCTTATAAAAATTTCATTATCAACAACAGGTCCAACTTTTGGTAAGTATTTACCTTGAAGTCCTAATACCTACGCAATCATATCTTCGTCCATGCTTTTCCTTCCATATTTAGTTATATTTATTGTTTACATCGACTCCAATCTCCTTTAAGCTTTTCATTTTGATTTGAATATCAATTTTATCCTTTTACAAAATTACCATTTTCAAGTTCAGAATTTAATAGTTCTACTGATCTCAATCTCAGACAACAAAAACATCAATCTTGAATACCAAAAATCAACTGTACAATGTTCAGAATTTAATAGTTCTACTGATCTCAATCTCAGACAACAAAAACATCAATCTTGAATACCAAAAATCAACTGTACAATGTTCAATTGTAATTTACCTTCTGTCTTTGATAATGTATTATTTTTTATGTTGCAAAATAGCTCTAATTGTCGCTTGTTACTATAAATTAAGAGCATGTTTGGCTTAGTTTTTTTTAAACTTTTTTTCCCAAACTCATTTTCAACCATATATTTTATGGGACTCACAATTTTTATCAACTTTTCAACCACATATTTCACCAACTTTTTTCAAAATCTTCTAAAAAACTACTTTTAAACTCCACCTAAATAAATTAATTAATAAACATAATTGAACTAAATGAGAATACAATTCAGCGGATGTAATTAATAATAAAGGCAGAAGGTGGAAATTATACTTCTTTTTAGACTTCAGAACTAGTCAGAGATTACCTCTCCAAAGTAGGACTTCCTGTCCAGAAAGTTTTTTGTATGACTTAAAATGTCTTTAGGAAATAAATTAGGCCTTTCTTGGATTCTTCACAATACTACTATATTAGCAAGTATTAAGCTTGAGAGACAAACCTGGCATTACGGGCACCTCCCCTCCAGAAGTTTCTACCGAACCTGAGACAGCAATATCAGGAGGTGCGTCGGCATCCATTGGCATGTCATGTCCAGAATTTGGTAAATCAGGTTCTTCCATAATGGAATCACATGGCCTGAGAAAATGAGGTTCAGTTGACAGCATTTCTTCATGAAGATCGTGGTTCCTTATGTCAACATCTTTAGTTTCCTTACAACTCAGAGCTTCATGTTTCTCAAGGCAAGGTTCACCTTGGTCTTTAGCACCTGATTCTGATGCATTAAAAGTATATGATTTCTCAAGATCACTTGCAATTCCCACACTGTCAGGAATCTCAATCCCGAGTGATGCTTGATCTTTTCCTGATGCATCTTCAGGAACTTGCTGCCAGGTGTTAGTCGAACCAGAAATATCACAAGTACTTTCCTCCAAGCCAATTTCACTGGGTCCTTGACGATCATCACAGTGTTCATTGACTGACAGAACTTCAGTATTATCATTATTGGCAACTCCATTCTGTAAATCTTCCCTACCGAGAACATCAGACGCCTCGGTCATCTTACCAGCCAATCCCAAGGCAACCCTTTTGGCTTTCACTTGATCAGATATATCAGAAGATGGTCCCTCTTTCAATGAAGGCTCATCCTGTGAAACATGCTCAGCAGTAGATTCAATAGAAAGAGATTCTCCCTGGGACTTCAATTCTTTGATTGCCAGGACACTTGAATGGTATCCATTCTCATGAGGCACAACCAGAGGAACTGCATCAGATTTTGTATCATCACAGCAATCCACATTTTGTTTATCCTCGTAAGTAATATTTTCTGTATTCTCTTTTACAACAGCTTCAATTAAGTGATCTGATTCGAGATGGTCATCACATGCTGAAGCGCCTTGGACATTGGAGAAATTTGGTTCTTCCACCAAGCCGGGAGTACATGGAGCCTGAGCGTAGTCCACGAGATCCACATCTTCACTAACACCAACAATCTGCACATAAAGCAAATCACTTTCACTAGATAGAATGTTGAATTTCCAAACACCACAATATGAATAAACACTTTTTTTTTTTTGGGTGAGTGGGGGTGGAATTTGCATTTGTGGTATTTGTTCTAAAATATCAGAAAACCAAATTCATCTTCAGAACATAAAACGAGTCATTAAATTAAATGAAGTCTCAACCATCTTTTAACAGAAATTTAAAGCACCAGGTACCCTGATTTCTGAATTGGCAGTCCTCTCTTCAGGATGTTCATCTCGCTGAAGAGGGGTCATTGGTTGGGCAGAGACCTGCGGATCAGCACTGAAATCAGAGAAAACGTCAGGTGATGTCAACATTGTTTAAATTTCTTGGAATGATAGACAACATCTGTCACTAAGGCATAGACACTGATGATTAGGGCATATAATATGAGAACACATGCAGGAATAAGTCTTAATAAAGTAGATATTGACACTGCTCCCCAAGACAATCACAATATATTCAATTGACAATTGGAAAAGAAATTGTTGAACCACTTGATCTAAACACTTAAGTTGTTAGATAAATCACATATATGTCATTTAAATATTGTCTTCAACATGCTCTCTCATGTGTAGGCCAGATTCATATCAAACCTAACACGTGCACAATTTCATTTAAATGGGCGGCGGCGAGACTTGAACCTAGAACCTTTGTCTACTCTAATACCGTGTAGTTTACTTGATCTAAAAGTTTAAGTGGTTAAATAGGGTCACATTTATATCATTTAAATATTGTCTTCAAAACAAAGTAATTCACTTATGCACTAAAGTTAATTTTGCATCTTTTTTTATCTTAAAACAGGAGAAATATATGAAAAAAGAAGTTGACATTGTAGATAATATAGATAAGATACATAATGGCATGATGGGAAACTACATATGGGCATGTGAAAACTCAAAAAGAATATATTACAAGTTGATTGATTAATCACCCTGCTAATATGGGTATATCCCATCTCAAATAAGCCCACCATGCAGATTGAAATGCACATAAATTCTCTTTTCAGTGTTTCCGTTATTTCCAACAGCAGATAACAAACAGCAATTCCAGCCATTTCGAAAAGACAATTTAATGGACAGATGTTACCAAACACCATTTGTTCCTAAAGAAACTAGGAACCTTGCGAATATTATAATGCTTTTATATAAACCAAAACAATCATTGATTATTGCATGAAAAGCTGTACATGTTTCCATTCTACTTCTCTGAAATTTCAGAGGATGCGAAGGAGTCAATGGGAAAATTTCTAATGGCATGTGTGCACTATTGTTAGGAACTTACAGCAACAAATAACATCTCAATAGAACTGCTGCAACAGTTAAAGCTGAAAACAAATAAACATTGAAATACCAAAAATATAACAGGTGGAATGGAATCATATAGTAATGCTGTAGACCAACCTGTCATTGGTATGCCCTGAAGTGCCAATTTTGTCCAAAAATAATTCCTGTAAATTGAGCGATGAAAAGAGAACTAGTAAGAAAAATATTATTATATTAACAATTGTATATAAATAAAAGTAAATTCTTTTATTCAGCTGACTCAATTCAACATCATACTAATATAGCAAGACTTGGTCCGAACTACCATGAAAATATCTGTAATGTCAAATGCAACAATATAGATCTATATGTCTCAAAAACAAATAATATCATGTCAAACATAACAGCATATGACGGAATTTAGCATATCAAAAATACAGAGCATATACCTAATCTAATGAGTTAACTCTTAGATTTTATTATATCAAAAGCACAGAAAATAGACCTAGTTTAAGAAATTAAATCTCACTCTACATGAAAAAGGTGCAATGAATGGTAAATTAACATCATTCATCCTCAAGAATCAAAATTCATTGAGTTGATAAGCATTAAGTTCCATGATGATTGATGACACCTTAACAAAAGAAAAATTTATTACTACTCGTAAAAAGAATTCTTATAATTAGAGAAGTTACAGAATGTGAACTGCCCAGTAGGATTACAGTTTTGGACAATCCAAAACTAAAACTACAAACAAAATATTTTACGCAAATAGCCAATTAAGATAATTTTCATCAGCAGAGTAATACAAATTCAATGTTTTATACTGACAATCAAATTCAAATGATATAACATGCAGTCCTCAACTTCCAACTGACAATCAGACAATACTCCAACGAAATCAACATTATATAAATAGCTTACAACAGTGTAAATTAAAACATAATAGCATGATATATACCTCATCAATATCTAATCCAGAAGCATCACCATCACCAAACCTCTCTGAGTACAAAAAGAGCAACAGTTAGGAAAAATAGTTCAGATTGGACATTTCCCGTTTTGGTTGCTGTTGTTGGTTTTTTCTCCATTTTTCTTGGGGTGGGGAGAGGTGTTTATAGAAAATTCCATAAGTTCAAAGCTCACAAAAAAATAATGTGAGAAAAATACAAACCATCCAATCCAAACTTTGATGTGGAGTAACCAGCACCCTCCATGGTATCTTGAAGAGTAATTTGCTCCCTTGAACTGATATGATGATCTACATAGTTACTGCACAATTTGCAGTCAACATGCCAATATTAGGCAGGATGAATTAAAACACAGATGATTGATAAGTGAAATATTACATAATCTCTTTCAAGTATCCATGAGGGGCTACATTTCCAACTAATATTACCTGCTTCACCCAGAAAGAAATCATTCTCTTCTTAGATTTGAGGGTCATGGTAATTAAACCATTAAACCTTATATTTTGAAAGTCAACAAACTGAGGTTTGTGCACGGGTGTCTACAAATTTGGCAATTAGTACACTGCAAATCCAATATATACATACATTCTCACAGACATGCATACGTACATACATACATTTCTTTAGAAAATTAAACTTTAGCATCCATTATTTTATGCTGTACTGACAAAAACCTGAAGCACATTTATATTAATAGCAAAGCTTTCTCAGGAAACACAAATTAGATATTTATTGAGCCAACCTCTGTAAAATGTCATTATCTGGCAGCTCAAAATCATCAAGATCAAACGTCTCTGGCAATGTGATGGAGTGATATGGCGCCTTTGACTCTTCAGGAAGTAAATCAACAGCAGCAGAGCGAAATGCTTGCTTGACCTTGAGCAAAGCCTCGCTGCAATCGTCGAAGAGGTAGTTCACCTTTCTAGAATATATCCTCACCACACCAAGCAAAAGATGGCTGGACAACCGAAGTGCAATTGGAACATCCGGAAAAAGAATCGAGTCTGTAAAAGATAAGCAGGTTAAGTTAAACAAGCAAAAGACCACTCTTTCCATTAGAAAAATTATAAATACACAGAAAATAGGTAAGAAGTAACATGTGAATATTAATTCCACCACGTTGAAATGTTGATACCAGATAATTAAAAGAAGACGCTTGAAGAAGTGGGAAACCCAGTACATGAAATACTCATTAGTTTTATTGTACATATTCCAAAAGGCACCTCTTTTTTTTCTCCTTTCAGTCGATATTTTACTTGTGATTCCACAACGCTTTGTCAATACAAGAAGTTAGGCTTAAGTCCACTGTGCAAACATTAACCCTGGACCCTGGTTATCACACTTTAATTTTGTTAATCCACTGCTGTCATTGCAAATTAACTTGAAACAAATGTCTGGGAACAGTGTGTGACAATATTGAAACTTAGAGGAGACACAAGCAAATGCATAAGAACTTTGATTTGTCATTCCTTTTACCCCCACAAAGTGATCCCTTGATGAACTTATAACCTCTTAAAGATATCAAATTATTACAATCACATGACGGTTGGGGTAGTTAAATTTCAAGTTCAACTCAGATATTTTCATCGTTTTCCAGGATAAGTTATGTTGGCTGTTTGAAGCTTAATCATACGAATACAACCACCTGGACATTGAAAATCTTTCAAAAATAAGATTTTGAATTCGAATTGACGTAGAATTAAGATGAATCGACATTTGATTCCCCTTCGGCCCCTGTCAAATAAAGTATAGGGAGAGAGCTGGAAGAGAGAAGGAAAAAATAGGCTGCTACTCTAGGCTCGCTTCGCTTCTTCAAATGTCTGAATATCCAAGTAAGCACAGGCAACTAGTTGAACGACAATATTGTATTTGACGGGTGATAAATGATGTAAGCATTGTGATTAGCAACCACAACTGAAAATTCAATTCAACTCCATTTTTGGATAAGTTACTCTTTAATTATCAGGGTGCCATTTTGCATAGTCAGCCACCAGCAGCCTGACAGCGTCTTGATCCATCCAGTTTTTGGAACAATTCCCAAACATAATACAAAAAAAAACAATATTCTTTCCAAACCCGAGAATGTTGCTCCAACCATTCCAAACTAATACCTATTCAGTTTAGTATTTCAGGTGCTTTGGTTGTGTATATGTAAATCCCGTAGTGGATCAATTCCAACAAGCCTTTCAACCTAGTACTTTTTGTGATAGAAGTTCTAGCCTCTTCAATAAAGGCTGGCTTTATAATCCTTAGTTCTGCTCCTAGATGAGTACAGCATCACGGAAGTGGATATTCTAAATAAGATTGCTTGGATATCAAAATAAAAACAAGAAACTAGCTTTGCAGCAACCTCTGGACAATATGCAAAGATTCATGTAACAAAATAAACACAAGAAACTAGCTTTGCAGCAAGTCTCTGGACGATATGCAAAGATTCATGTAAACTTTTGATTATCAAGTGGAAACACATAATGACGTCTCTTTATAACAAATAAATGAACACATTATCTAACCATGAATCCAAATCAGCTTCTTCAAACTAAAAAAGCATAAATTCTTCCATGTTCATGCAAGTACAGAATGCATGTATGTCATTCAAATTCCACTCTTCAATTTTATGTTCAGTCAACCAAGATAATGGAACTTTGTTTAGTGGACAAGTTTTTCTTATGGAAAATGGAATTTTTGAAGGGTCAATATCCACCGGAGCATGCTTCACAGCCACTCATTCGTCCTGAACAAATAGCAGAATCTGTCTCTCAGCAAGTCTTTTATCCAATAATCACCCCTCCTCAACCAGCCAGCCAGATTTCAGTTCTGCATAAGCCCTAGTTTCTCACTTTCATTGCCTAGATATGTTCATCAGATATTTATAACTCCTATTTCCAATTCAAGGAGAAACATGGGGTTGCTCACACAGAAAATCTTGGATAAAGTTGAGACAAAAGTACTTGTTCATGTGCGCAAAGACAGTCCAGTTCTTGGACATTTTGGAACTTTTCTTCTATGGCGTCCAGCGCCCCTAGGGCCCAACGCATCTCCTCCTCTACTACTAGTTTCAAAGTAACGTAGTTTTCTGGTGTGTACTGGCTTGTATAATGATTATCACAAGATTGCTGTTGGTCGCTTTGCTCTAATAAACATTTGTACTATGCAATCTACCCAACAAGCTCCGTGTTTTATTTTAATTGATGCCCGGAATTGATAGATTTCTAGTTAAATCTGATTTCAGTTACTCATCAACAATGCAAGATAGCGAATGTCACCGTAACTTATCAGTGAAGTGAATAGAAAACTAAAAAGCACGAGATAAAGAGTTCCATCAATGCTGAACACGGGCCACGTTGCATAGAAGGAATAGATTGAGACACAATAATAAAGAGAAAAATAGAAACTTTACCAACAGAGACTCCGATGTCAGTATCAGCAACTTGATTCTTGCGAAGCTTGCGCTCCAAATGTGCTGCTATCCATATGGTCCCGAGCGGCCCCTTTTTCGCCAATATAAACTGTGAATAAAACATCTCTTCTTCCTCTCCCTTTCACTCCCCCGAATTCTATTACACAAACAACAACAATAGTAACTACTTCAAATGCTTCTTCCCCAAGTTTAAATGCATACAATATTTCCAAAAAATAAAATTCCAAATTCTACAACTCAAAAACCGTATCTTTATTCACTTCAATCAGGACCCATGTGAAAAATCAAGCACGATTGATATTCAAACCCCATTTTCCCAATCACACCCGAACCAGGGAAACAAAACCCTAGATTCCTCATAAACATTAACTCACTAAACAACCATTTAGAACTGCCAATGCTAGAGCTTTTTCGTAAATTCATCAACTGGGTTTACTCAAGAAACCTCAAAATGAGTAGAAGAAGATTCAATAACCAACTAAGATCGAATCGAAGTTCAAAATTGAGCAGAACAGCGTCTATATAAACAAGTTATCTGTATGTTTATCGCGAGAGAGATAATCTTGAATTTGTGTAAAGTCTGGTAAAACGTTAACATGAACTTTGGTAAAGTTCACATTTGAATTATTATTATTATTATTTTTTTTTTTAGTTTTCAAAATGTTTAGGAATTGTCGAACTGAGTGAAGTCAGCTGTGTGCTGTTCAGGCGTACTGTCTGAACATGTCTAAACATCGTCGGATTGAAATCGAACGGCTAAGATTTCTTGATGAACGTCCCGAACCTTTGAATCTTGTGACAGTGAGGTCCCTAACCTTTCATTTATAACCCTTGGATCCTTAACCTTTAAAAAAACGTGCGAGCAAAGTCTTTCTGTTAAAAAAACCGTTAGTTTGACCGTTAAATGGTCAAAATTTACTTAAAATGACCAATTTACTATTTTCAAATTAAAACAAAAAAAATAGATAAATAAACCAAAAAAAAAAAAAAAAAAAAAAAAGTGAAAATTATAACAAACCCCTCATTCACTTCTAATTCTCCAACCAAGCCTCAATCTCAAAACTTCTTCTTCTACAAAACCTCACCACCACCCCAACTAACTCCAAAGTGTGTGGGAGGGCAAGATAATTAGCAACCATTGTACCTCCATGAGAGTAAGTAAGACCACCTAGCAAAGATCCCTCACATTGTTGCTTTGCATCGCCCAACCTCTCGACCACAGCAGGGACTAGCGCATTGAAATGGAGCTTCAAGTGTTCCCCAGACAATACATCGGCCGAAGCTAGTGCCTGCAACGCACCCTGCGATACCCAAAAGTTATTGTCTTTCAAGAGATCCAAGCACACATCGACAAGCGACGTCACCTCCGATGACGACAGACTCTTTCTAGAAGCTTCGAGAAGTTGGTGGAGTCTGTCTAAGCCGGCCATTCTCTCCTTAGTATCCTTAGAACGCGCCAACTCTAAGGCCTCCTCCATGGCGATGGCAACACTTCGCAACTTCCGATCTGGCGGCGATGTCTATTAGATCTGAGAGAGAGAAAGAGAAAGATATATGATTTTGCTAGATCGACGAAGTAAGTAAGTAAGTAAGTAAGTGGGTGGGTGGAGAATTAGAAGTGAATGATGGGTTTGTTCTAATTTTTACTTTTTATTTTTCTATTCTTTTTGTTTTAATTTAAAATGGGTAAATTGGTCATTTTAAGTAACATTTGACAATTTAACGGTCAAATTAACGATTTTTTAACAGAAGGACTTTGCTCGCACGTTCTTTTAAAGGTTAAGTACCCGATGGTTAGAAATGAAAGGTTATAAACTCCATCGTCATAAGGTTCAAATATTCAGGACCTCCAGTGCTACTTTTTCCAAGGAAAATGCTAGATGAACAACTATTTGAACATAAAGTTAGACCACCATATGTAAAATATCAAATCTGTCATTTGAAATGACATAAATAGGAATTTGAATTATGTCTTTTTAAATGACAGATTTGACATTTTACACATGTTGGTCTAACTTGATGTTCATCTAGCATTACTCTTTTTCCAATTTAAAATAAAATTAGTAAGGTGTGTCAAAACACTAAATAATATAATAAATTAGTCTACTACTTCTTCGGGTGGAACTCGGCCGTAAGATGTATGAGAATACACACTGAGATTTGAACCTCGATAGAGTCTTGATGGGCGAGGATAACGATATGAGTTGCGTTGATTATGGTTTTAAGATTAAGACAGTTAGTAGAGTAAAAAGAATATCGTTTGGAGGAAAATTTCGTTTGATAGTGAAATTGAAGGCGTAGAGATATATGGACATATATATTCTTTTTTTTTCTAGTAGAAAAAACTCTTTACGGTCGTAGTAAAATTTTGATTAATTTTTTCAACAGTCAATTTCTATCTAATCATTACTAAACATATTATTAAAGAAAATAGCTTTATTGAGTGTCTCTTATTTACATTACTAGTGAAATTCACGTGCAATGCACGTGTTGTATTTTAATTAAGTATTTAACAGGGTGGCCATTGTTAGTGAACTTTTAATTATTTTTTCATTTATGAAAAACTAAGTAAAATATAAATTAAAATTTATTGAAAAAAGTACGTATTATTTAAATGTGGGCGATATAGTTTCAATTGATCTTTAACAATAACGTTCTTTATTTTTAGATGATGTAATGAATGGTGTGTAGTTCACTAACTTAATTGATTAATACAAATCCTAGAACTAAATACTTCAATTATGATATCACAATATTATTTTGTTGCTTTAAAGTTTAAACTTATTCCATATTTCTCCTCATTATGACCCGACTTTGTAAATTATTTCAATTTAATTTTATTCATTCTAATGTATCAAATATTAAAAAAAAGATTAAATCACATGAGTTACGTGAGATATGAATAAGATTTATTGTGAACTTGCGGCAATCCCTATATATGCTTATTATAGATTAGCATATTATTTTCTTGGTATATTGAACAGTGTTGTACTAATGGATATATTTTTCTTGATAATAGTATTCTCTTTTTTTTTTTTTTTCTTGCATAGTGCAAGATTTTGTGCTTGTGGGTAAATTATATTGGACTTAATTATAATTTGATTCAGTACTCGACAGAAAAAATGAATAAAAACAATGTATTTTTTGTAATCTTGATAACTGTGTTGCTAACTTAATATAAGTAATTAATTGAAGAAAAATTATTTCGATTGCAAATGATTTTGAAGTTCAAAGTGGGTTGCTTGATAAATGTTACTATGTCTCGGCTTAAGAGGTCGAACTTAGAGCTTAGAGCATGTTCGGTAGGGATTGTCACCAAAAAAATTTATTTGTTAGTATGATTTTTTTGACTTTTCAAAGCAATTTGAAATGAAATGACCAAAATATCATTTTAACTTTTAAATGACATTTCAATGACTGAAGACTATTTTGTTATATTGCAAAAAGTGTGTAAGAACTTTTCAGTCCTTAGCCCATCATATTAATTGCAAAATAAATTTTTGGAGACTAAAAAAGGGCAGTCGAACAAGCACTTATATATATATATGTGTGTGTGTGTGTGTGTGTGTGTGTGTGTGAGAAACTGAATTTTGTTTCAATAGTTTAAGTTATTAGGAATTTGAATAGCTTCTATTTGGAGAAAAATAAAAATAATATTTAATTAGGTATCCAAAATAATAAAAATATTTGCAAAAATTTTGGGTGATTTTTCGAAATGCATGACTAAAGTCGGAAGGAAGACGAACAAGACAATCAAAGGAAGACGAGAAAAGTGACAAGACGTTGAAAAAAAATTAAGTTGAAAAAATCTACAATTGAAAAAAATGAATAAGAAAGAAACGATAGGAAATTGGAAAAAGTAAAAAAAAAAAAAAAAAGGGAATAATAACTAGCCACGAATTCTTATTAACAATGTTCACACTCAATTTACTCTTTTAATATATTTAATATATAGGGATTAGGTGTGATAAGAATTAATTAATAATAAATATATATTATTTGTTTACTTATTTATGTCATCATTATATAACTTTTTCACAAAAAAAATCATATAAACATGAGTTTTGCTATCACAGCTATACTATGCAATCTCTATTCAAAGACGATTCAAGAAATTTGAGGATCTTAAACAGAACACTAATAAAATTATTTTAAGATTAATAAACAAAATATGAAGGAAGCAAATGATATTTATGATATGTTTGGTATTCTTTAAAATAAATTTTTTTAAATTTATTTTTAACCACATGTATCATGGAATGCATAATTTTTATCAATTTTTCAATCACATATTCCACTAATTTTTTTAAAAATCTCGTAAAAAGCTATTTTTATATTCCACCAAACATACACTTAGGAACCTTACCATTACATAGACAACTACCTCACTCGGTTAACACTGAGTGGCTTGTACATATGCGCACGCGTGTGTATATATATTCACATAGATACACGCACATGATGTTATCAATATTCGTGCTTGTTTGATAAAGCTTTTTAAAGATTATAAGTCGTGGGTCGCACTAAATGTGTGAATACAAAAATAGATAAAAATTGTAGGTCATACTAAATGTGTGAATAAAAATAATATTTGACCAATTTATAATAACTTATAAGTACTCCCAAACATTAACTCAATGTGTGAGTGAGAGAATAAAATTATACTTGTCAAATTAATGGCCCATTTCAATTAAAATTTTGATTAAAAAAATTAAAGCCAAAGTCAACAATTAATTTTAACCACATATTTTATGGGATCCACAACTATTTACAAATTTTCAGTTATACATTTCATCATTTTTTATCAACTTTTACAAAAAATTGATTTTATCAAAATCAAAGACACGTGTCAAGACTTGATCTTATTCCATATAAAATGCTTTTAAGTTACTTAAAATTTATTTAACTAATGAGTTAAAGATGTTTAAGCAATTTTAATGTAATTTGGTGTGAATGAAGGCAAATTCAGAAATATGTCAATGTTTGGTTAAATTTAAATTGATTAAATCGATCAAACATACTTTTTATTCACATATTTCGCAGGACTCACAATTTACTATCTACTTATTATCTACATAGACAAATTTAGTGAGGGCTTGACTGGACTGCAGTTCGGTCCGGCCTAGAAAAAATCATTTTTTATAATGTAATTTTTTTTTTTTAATAATAGCCCGATTTTAGAGTGTGAGTTTTTTTTTTCAATAGCAGCCAGGTCTAAAAAATATTCTAGTTCCGCCCCTGATTATCTACACATTTTATATAATTTACAACTTACAAGTACTTAAAAAATAATTTCAGTATTGCTTCTTAACAAGTACACGGCTTCATAAATTCATGACCAACTTGATATTTTTGGCAAAATTATGTTTTTTCTTTTTGAGGTGTTTTAAAAATCCAAATACTTCACTCAACACGTCAAAATAGATTCCATTTTTGTACCTCATTTTTTGTTATTTTTAATAATATTATCTATATATATATATACTGTCGAAAATTTCACGGACACATTTTCTCGCCATTTTTTTTTTCAAATTAATTTGGTAAGTTCCGCCATAAATGCTGCATATGAGTTTGTTTTATTTAATTAGTTTCACACATTGATTGTTTATTTATTTTTTGTTTTTCATTTTCTTGCAAAAAAATAAAGTATAACATTTAATATTATATACGATAAATGCAACGACTTTTCTTAAACATTAATTTGTGGATTGATTTGATGATATGATTGTAATAGTTTGGAAAGTTTATTGAATCTTAAAGGATCTAATTTAACATCAATACATGGAAAAAATATAATTGTGTTATTTTATCAAATGATCTGATTTATTGATTAAAAAT
The DNA here is from genome assembly GCA_023638005.1 of Forsythia suspensa. Taxonomy (NCBI): domain Eukaryota; kingdom Viridiplantae; phylum Streptophyta; class Magnoliopsida; order Lamiales; family Oleaceae; genus Forsythia; species Forsythia suspensa. The sequence goes on from CM042667.1 coordinate 1,381,147, forward strand.
AATAAGTTAATTAAACTAATAAACTAAATATGATAATTTTAAAATTAAATTCATACGATTCAAAACCAGCACCAGTTCGGCCACAAACGTGGTTTTAAAAGAGATGTTTCAAAATCTGGATTAGCTATATTGTTCCCCTCCTTTATGAATGAGTAATCAAATATTATTTGTATGACACTTTTTTTTATTTGAAGTAATAAATAAACAATATACTTTTAGAATATTTTAAAATCACTATCATGAAAAATAAGTGTCGTGCATCACAAATGTAGAATACTAGTATAATATAATAATAAATGAGTGAGTTTTGTTTTTTAATAATGGCAAATGGCATATACTAGGGTTAATTTTATTTTTAATCATGAAATTTCAATTAGATCATTCAACTAATATCGCAATCATATCACTAAATTTTAACATTTAGTTAATTCTGTTAACTCTCATTACTTAATTTAACGCTGTAATTGAATGTGGATATTGTAAATAGACGGTAACTCGACGTGTCTCAAGTTTCAAACGAAATATACTACATAATCATCATCAAATTGTAAAATTTGAAAATATATGTCACTCAATGTAATGTGGCGAATGGCAATTTATTTTCAATTTTTGTAACCACAATTTGAATGATAGCATATTTAACTAGAAATGTAAAAGAGGTTAAATACGTAAATTAGTGAAAAGACTTGTATAATAATTTAAAGGGTAATTATATTACCACAACATTATTTGTTAAGTACACCACATTCTAATTGTAATGAAAGTCTCTAACTATTAGTCACTTTTGTATTTATGACTCTAACTTTTTTTAACAAATTTTTATCATCAACCTATTAATTTACGTGTCTTATATTTGTATGATTTTTGTCCAAAAAATTAATTAGGAGGGCATAAATTTTTTTTTGCCTCTAATATTTTTACATAATTAAAATAAATAACAAATACGTAAGTTTGACAAAATATTTTTCCCCCATTTCAATGCATATTAGCAGAATATTTAGACAAAAATCTTCATCGGAGACAAAATGTGAAAACTAAATGAAAGTTAATGAAAAAAATAAGATGAAAAAAATTTGAGACGTAAGTGTCTAAATATCAAATGTTGGGGACCTTTATTGCAATTAAAACGTAGTGTGAATAATAAAAATTGTAGTGTGAATATAATTACCCTAATTTAAAAGATTGTTATATTTACACCATATTTTTTGTTAACTATAATATATTTCAATTGTAATAAAGCTCTCTAACTATCGGGGTGATCTCCTCCCCACTAGTGGGGAGCTTATGCTCCCACTAGTCCACTTATCAACATTGGTTGGACAAGCACACAAATAAAAGCGTGGCTTTTAGGGTGTGTTTGATAACTTTCCATGGAAAATGCAAATATTTTAGTATAAGTTGGAAAAGAAATTCCACCAAATGTGTGAGAAAAATTTTAGAGAGAAGTGACCAAATGTGTCTTTAGACAATCAGACTTGAAAATATTTTCCATTTTCCATGTGCCAATCAAACACAAAAGTGGGAAAATAAAACACGTTGATTTGACAAGATTTTCCATAGAAATGACATTTTCCATGGAAAATTTGTGAATCAAACACACACCTTAGCTTTACTTTGTGCTTGTCCAACCAATGTTGGACGAAGTGGACTAGTGGGAGCATAAGCTCACCACTAGGGAGGAGAGATCAATTTTCCTCTAACTATTACTCATTTTCTTATTTATATCTTTAACTATTTATATCTTATTCTTATCATCAATCTATTAATTTTCACATTTTATTTTTGTCTTCAATTATAGTTTTTGTCTAAAAGGTTAATCAAGAGGGTGTAATATTTTTTTTTGTTGGGTCTATTGTATATTTAAATAAGCAAAATTGAATAACAAATAAAAGAGATTGATAAAATATTTGCCCCTCGTTTCAATATACATTAGTAGAATATTTAGACAAAAATTATCATAAAGAAAACATGTGAAAATTAATGATAAAAATGTGATGAAAAAAGTTGAAGATATAAGTACTAATATGTCAAAAGTTAAAATACTTTTATTGCAATTAAAACGTAGTGTAGTTAATAAAAATTGTAGTATGAGTATAATTATCACGATTGTAAGGAGTTTTCTCCGTTACGGGAAGAAAAAGTACTCAATGTCTCTTCAATTTCATCTCCTCTAAAATTTTCTTTTCAATCATTTTCTTCAACGGACCATCTTCAAAATCTGCTCATGTTCTCAATCCATCACTTTCAACTGATCATCTCTCTCTACCGATCATCTCTAAAATCTGTTCACCGCGCCAATTCATTATGATAATAGAGCTACGGTCAAATTCCACCGCAAAAAGCAGCATACTAGTTATCACCGACCGTAGGAAGGTTTACTCCGCTACAAACACAAAAAAAAGTCTTTCATTTCATAAAATCACTATGTCTTCATTTTCTCAAACCAAAATCCATATATCTCTCTATTCTTCCCATTTTTTCTTGTTTTTCTCTATATTCTTCAAAATCAAACATCTCTCAAACAAAACTCTCAATCTCTTTCAATTTTCAACATTCTTCTTAACTCTTTAATCCATTAAAATCTTCTACGATCGAATTTTACCGAAAAAAAAAGCGACGCATACTAGTTAAGTTAATCATCGATACATGCAAAAAAAAGAATTCATTTGTTACTGTGTCACCACGCGTTTTCATTCCTATCAAACAAAGCCCTCTCTCTCAATCTTCTTCAAATTTTTCTCAATGTCTTCAAAATCAACTACCCTCAAACAAAACTCTCTCTCCTCAATCATCAATAGATTTTTTTCAATTTCTCAATTGATTAAAATTTCCTCTCAATCAATGATCTCCTAATTTTTCTCAAATTATTGTTTTAATCAATAATACAAGCGATTAAAGGATATATTTTTGCTGTGATTATTGTAAATGCGAAGATTTTGCACTATACTCTACATCAAATCCGCTGCAGCGGTATACTAAACTATTGAAATTCAACTATTTAAATGCGAAAATTAAAGTTGGGAGTCTAGTAACGTGAAATGAATTTAACCCACCCACCCACCCCACCCCACCCACCCCACCCCACCCCACCCCACCCCCACCCCCAACCACAAGCCTCCTTTCGCACAACTCTCATTCTCTATCATAATCAAGCATATATCTCACGGAGACACTACAAGATGACGGGAAGAAGCTTTTCGTCAATGCCAATCGAATTAAAGCCGTTTCAGTCCCTAAATGGCATCCAACAACTTGCTGAAACTCGCAGAATCAAGGTACTAAATTTCATATTATTTATTATTCAATTCCCCCTTTTCATTTGTCTCAATTCTTTTTGTCTAATTGCTCAAATTTCTACCAGTATTCCGTAGTCATTTCAATTTACCTGTACTTGTATCTTACAATCAGTTTCTGCAATCTGAACGAGTAAGTAATTTATATTGGCATGTTCTATTGTATAAAGGACCAAAAAGAAGCTACGTGAAGTCTTGTCGTACCAAATAGACACTATAACTAAATCATTGCATTCGACATGTTCTTCAATGTGCATCCATTAATACTATTGAGATTGGAGTTCCATCATAAAATTCAACCTTATTAAATGGAGTAACCCCAAACCTTATATGTTAGTTAATAGTTCCATCTATATTCAATGTGGATTCTCCCTTAACATGCCCAGTAAGATAGTGGCTCGTCTGAGCACACCTATCTTGGAATCCGAATTCATTTAAGCATTAGACCAACCAAATTGCTCATTAGAGCTTGATATTGAGACTTGGGGTTTAATCTTAAAATGTCAACCTTATCAAGACGAGTTACATGTTATTTATTTGTTTCATCTTAGTTGATGTGGGATATTACCCTTTAACAATTACTGCGTAGTTCATGAATTTGATTATTACTGTCCTAGCAGTACAAATACGAATGGATGAGGAAAATGGGAGTTTGATACTTAATAACACTTGAATTATCACAATAGCATTGATGGAACACCAGAGCAAGGCATGTGCACGAAACAAGAGGAACTTTACTTATAGGACAGATTCTGTTCATTGTTCTCTGTTTTTTGCATTTGGTTTCTTTCCTTGTTAAGTATATACTCTAGTATATTGTTGAACCAGTTGATTTAAAAGTTTAATCTATTAGAGAGATAGCCACATATATATCATTTAAATCTTGTTTTCTCATGCCCCCTCGCTTGTAGGCGATTCATTTACTTCCATCAAAGTCTAACACATGCAAAGTTTCATTAAATGGGTGGAAGTGAGGCTCAAACACCCAGGACCTTTGCTTGCTCTAAACATCTTGAACCCATGTTTGATTCCCATTAAAATGAGATTTTTTTGACTTTTGGGTCAAAATGACCAAAATGCTTTTAATAGCCGTAATATTTGACTTGAAAAAGGGGCATTTTGGTCAATTTTCCTAAAAGTCAAAAATGAAAAAAATAAACCCATTTAATGGGAATCTAAAATCTAAAAGCTTAGGTGGTGTTCTCTTTGTGTTTCAGTTTTGTGTTTTGAGTTTTGTGTTTTGAGAATATTAAAAATACGTTCTTTTTGTCATTCTTGAAAACTGTTTCTGAAAACTGAAAATTGAAAAACGCGTTTGTTTTGAAATTTTTGAGAAATGATTTTGTATAATATTTTATTCAAAAAATTTGATTATTCAATAAATTTTAATAGTTTAATGCTAATATAGTATGAAAATTTTAACAAGATAGACTAAATAATGCTGATACATTTGAATACCTTCTCAAAATAGTTTAATGCTAATACAATTATTATATATTTTTCATAATTTATTTATTGTTGTTTTGCAAATGGTTTGCCGCTTCGAAACGCGAATTGACCTGCATCTCTTAAAGAATAGGTGTGTTGAAGAATTGAAGAATTGTATCTATTAAATTCTCTCTATATATTTTCTAACATATTTGATGTTAATAATTGATTTTCCAACATGAAAACTATCTATACTTATAGATTATTAACTCTAATACATGAATAAGTGTCAAAACAAGCCAAAAGATGCCAAAACGTAATAAAATGTGATCGAAATTTAAAAAAAAAAGGTGAAATTATTGTACTGGGCATTCTTTTGACATCTGTTGCCAACAGTTGAAGGTAGGTGGCTGGGCGTTCGCCCAGCATAAAATGTTAGAAAAAAAAAAGCCGCAACATGATTTGAAACGCAGACCTCAACGGCCAAAACGCGCGCTTTGGCTGTTTTGGAAATCACCGCGTTTTGTAAAGAAAACGCAGAAAATGATGAAATAGTTGTTTTGCATTTCCTTTGTAATTTTTTTTTGGTGTTTTGGAAATTGCATTTTCGAAAATGGATAAGTAAACACGTTTTACTATTTTCAAAAACAGAAAACGGAAAATGGGTTGAAAATGGCAAAGAAAACAGGTCCTTAAGTGTTAGAGAGGACCACATGTATATCATTTAAATCTTGTCTTCAACGTATATCTTGGTTAGGAGTTTAATAATTTGAATGTCATTTTTGAAATATTATATATATGAAAACACTTCACTATCTCTGTAATGCAGGCATGGTTCTTGGATCAGTTTGGTGTTCTACACGATGGAAAACTGCCATACCCAGGTGCCATTTCAACATGTATGTTTTCATCTGTTAGCTTTGTCATTTTGTAAGCTTGTTTGTTTCTGTCTGTTACCATTGTCTGGGTTGCAACCAAAATGTTTCAACATTGGCTAAAACTTACATTTATGTGTTTCTGTGTCTATGTGTAACAGTAGAGAAGCTGGCAACTTACGGTACTAAGATGGTGATTATTAGTAATTCTTCGAGGCGGGCATCAACTACCATTGAGAAGTTGAGGAGCCTTGGGTTTGATACCTCGCTCTTTGTGGGAGCCATCACTAGCGGGGAATTAACGCATGAGCACCTTTTAAGGTTATATTACCTCACATGTAAACTATGGTCTATATGTATTTTTATTGTTAAGATTCATCTATAAAGAAGTTTCTAGCCGAATCGGAAAGTTGGGGTATGGGTTGTCTTATTAGGTGAGCGGAAGAATAATACTTGTTGCAAGTCTAATTTGTGAACATAACTGGGTTTTCTATACATGTTTTAGACACATAAAATGTCCTCAATCTGTCATATTATTTTTCAATTTCATGTTCTAGGGGCTTCAAGTCAAAACATTTTTGCATAAGTTTTAAACTGGCATTTACTTCATTTATTGTTGCATGTAAAATTATACTAATACGAATAACATGAAATACCATTGAAGTTCAGCTTGAATAAATTATAACTTAAATGATTAGACTGTATGCTTGTCCATCATATTTAGCCAGTTTTCTTATAATTTACTCGACCACGACTAGGTATTGACTTTTTTTTGATTAGTTGATCAAACCAGGTCCCATATTTTTGCCTTGTCATCTTGCAGAATCATATTTCTTAATTTATAAAACTGTAGGTTTATCTTTAATTTTTTGGGGTTTAGCCTTGGGTGTGGACTGTTCCCTTATCACAATTACTCATTTTGACCGATGATCAAATAGTGTCTTTACTGTTGAAAAACTTGTTTCAATTTTTCAAGTTGCTTCATTATATTTCATTTCTTTTCATATTGTATGATATCGATTTCCTGATTCTAATGATTACATTTTAATTCTTCTTTTGCTTTAGAGATGGGTTTTTTCAAGCCTCTTTGTTCCCACTCCACCTCTCGTACTCTACTCAATTTTAACTGTTGCAATTCCCTGCCAAGTGCCAACTTTGCTTACTCTATGCTTTTGCTTTATTTGGAACTTGTATTTAAGATGCAAAACATTCTCTGTTTCTTTTTGGAGTTTCTTATGGTCATTGTTGTGATATTTACAAGGTTTCGACAGAAATTAATTCCATGCATAAAAGTTTTTGTTTTAGAAATTTTGAATCATAAAACTGAATACATTTATGAATAAGTATAATACAAAAGCTAAAGGAAATATTGCACAGTTAGGCACTTTAATTAGTCAAATATGTCCTGTTATCATATATAGCTTAAATATTTTCTTTCAAGTTTCTAATTGAAATTATGTTAATTTCTCATTTTGGGCATGATCATGTGATATCTTTTTTTGAATAGGATGTGTTTGAGTTATTATATATTACTTCCGGATTTGAAAAATTTGTTTCCCTCAATCTATTTTATTTATGTCTTGTCTGAATATATGAATGTCACTATTGTATGAGGACCATGCTATCAACATTTCGCCTTTGGTTCTCACGATTGGTTGCTTATCATCAGGACAATCATCATGGTGTCTAATTGCGTTCAACTGATTCCCCACAAGATAATCTGATAAACTTACCCTTTGGCATGTCATATCCAGCTACTTCATCAATTACACATTGCTTCATCCCTAAGATGTTGTAATATTATGAATTTTGTTGAAATCAAAATTTAATACTGCTAACATGAAAACATTTATTTTCACGGCACTTGTTACAAACAGGAGAGACGATCCATGGTTTGCAAGACTAGGAAGGTCGTGCATTCATATGACCTGGAATGACCGAGGTGCTATATCTCTTGAGGTATACCAAATTTATGAGTTTCTTTACGAATAGTTATTTTTCCAGTTCTTAGTAAAAGTTTTCTCCACTTTTGATGCGATAAGACATTTTACTATTTTCCAATTCTTGGGACAAGTTTTCTCCACTTTTTATGTGATAAGACATTTTCCTGAGGAAATGTTTGGGTTTTTGATCATTCTAGTTCATATAATTATTGGCCTTTTCTGCTTGTAAATTGGTAATGACAAATAAATGGTATATCTCGCTCGGAGGGTGATGAGGGAAAAAGCGCTAACCAATAAATAGTAAAAGAGATCGAAAGAATAAAGGGATATTAGGGAGGTTGAAGTAAACACTAGTGATTTAGTGCTTTAGACTTGAATCTCATTACCAGTTTTGAAGCAACTGAAAAACTAAGTTCTTCAATTGTTATCTTTGCTGGAACAATCAGGCTTGTTAGTACTTAGTAGGCTCTTGAAACCTTGAAGACTCCAAAACCTATTCTAACTAGGAAAGCTTAAATCACTAGGAAAACTAATCTTAATTCTAGTTGGAACCTGAAAGAAATACTAACTTAAGAGTCCACATAAATCTAGTTTCTAACCAACTAAAATTCGAGTCTAATAAGAATAAGAATAGTCCTAGAAGGATTTGGAAAAATGAAACTCTTCTTCCTGCATCACAGCCAGGAAATTGAAAAGAATGCTTAAAGGATGAAGAAAATAAAGGAATATGTCCCAAAAAGAAACTTTCATCTCCAAGACTCATTTCCGCCCCCTTTGGGTTGGACATAAAACTAGCTCGAGAGCGCAAGAGAAGTTCTTTTGACAAAAATATTGTTGGTATGTGCCATCGCACACCTTCGTGACTCTTTAGGAGGCATCAACCCTGACTCAAACTATAACTTGGTGAGTATGAAGTAGATGTTTTTCTATTTCCTAAAATTGCAGTAATTATGTATGCTTAACTGTAAGAAAGCTCTTGATAGTTCTTTTTCATTATCCCCATTTTGTAGCCATAATTTTGCGAGTAAATATCTTTCTTTAGGGCCTGGGGTTACAAGTTGTGGATAATGTTGAAGAAGCTGAGTTTATTATAGCCCATGGTACTGAAGCTTTGGGGCTTCCTTCTGGTGCTGCACTTCCCATGAAACTTGAGGATCTTGAGAAAATTTTGGAGCAGTGTGTTGCTAAAAAGATACCTATGGTGGTAGCAAATCCTGATTTTGTAACTGTTGAGGCTAGAGCTCTGCGCGTTATGCCCGGTGAAGATTTAATTTTTGCAATAATTTCTTATCTCATCTTATTTATGTATGTTTTTTGTTTTAAAGCTATTACATGTTGCTAATTCTCATCTTATTTATGTATGTTTATTGTTTTAATGCTATTACATGTTGCTAATTCTGACAGGAACACTGGCGGCCACATACGAAAAGCTTGGTGGGGAAGTGAAGTGGATGGGCAAGCCTGATGAGGTGATTCTATCAATACATAAATGATCATTTTATCTACTCCTTGGGACATTTTTCTACAGATTTGTTTGGTTTTACTTTGAATTTCAGGATACCATCTGAAATAGTGTGTGTGTGTGTGTGTGTGTGAGAGAGAGAGAGAGAGAGAGAGAGAGTTTTATTGTAGTATCAAGACAATAATTTTTTTTTCTTCTGGAATTAATGGGGAGTAAATGAGAGAGAGGGAGCAGGTCGAGGCTTGTGTGCACTTGTAATGTATAGAGGATGCTTGCTCTTAGGCCAGATTTTGGGCAGAGGCGAGTGAGACAACCTCCTTGCCCAAAACTAAAGGGACCCATTTTTATATAAAAATAAAAAATAAATAAAACTGTGATTACTGAAGTTGTTCCCCCCAAAAAAGTATTTGTGCAAATATGGCCTAAAATCTAAGGTGGCATACTCTGGCCATGTTTGCTGCTTTTTGTTTTTAGTTTTAAGTTAACAATTAATTCCCTAAAAGACTTGTAGGTTTTGAATGCATACTACAATTTGGGGCCCATGGGAGGCCTAATTTGAATTCACTCTAGGCTCTGAAAATCATAGAACTCGCCCTGCTCGCTCTCAGTAGATGTATTCAAATATGAACTCTCTATCACTCCCACTCATAATGCATGAAATATTTACACATGTTTATAGGTCAAAAAATAAAAGAACTCGTTCATTTTATGAGTTGGCACGTCCAAACATTGACATTTGCAAAAGGCATTTGTAAATCACCATTCCTCTTATCGTTTCTGGATTTCTCATCCCTTTTCTCCTAAATTGCCATCAGATTTTTCAAAGAGGTCTTTGATCTGAAAAGTTACTCTCAGTTGCAAATCAGTTGCCATAGAGTGGTATTCCATTTTGTCAACATGGTTCTTGGAAAAAAGACTTTTTTCACCTTCTTTTACTCGTGCGGAATACATGAATGAATTTAACTAATTCTGACTGGGTTGACTATTTTTGAAGTAACATCATTACTATCATTAAACTGGATTCAACGTTGGCTTTTGACGTCTGAAGTTAGAATCTGTATTTTGAGAATAGTATCTTTTTTAAGATGGTTTTCCTTACGGTGTTGCCAATAACATTAATACATGTGAGTTCCACGGGTAAAAAATACTGTTAGCCACATAATTTTTTTTCCAAGGTAGATACCAAACCTTCATTTTTATTTCAATTTAGGCACTCCGTCTACCATCTGGTGAACTAACAGTAATACTGACATGGCTAACTCAAAATAATGATGTGGCATGAAAACTCTATTTTTTGCATAATTTTTATCGTCCAACTAGGCAGAATGCATCTTGTTGGACAAGAAGTGCTTTCTTTTTTCTTTAATTTCTTTGTTTCTCTATGGAAGCGCATTTCTAAAGCACAACTTGTTCATCAATACGCATTTTTTCATAGTTGGACAATAAAATATGGCCCTAATGAATTTTTAATACCACATAATCATATCCATTAGCCACGACAGCATGTCTGTTAGTTCAGTAGGATGGAGTGAAGGTTCGAAGATTAACTTGAAACAGAAAAATAAATAAATTTGGTGACCAAAGTGAAACAATGCTATAAGTTGGTTGACTAACCGTGTTTTTATTCCGATTTCAACAGTTATACATGCCATTGCGATTCATGACTCATTAATGGCTTTACGTATTTAACGTTATCAGATTATATATAAATCTGCTATGGAGATGGTTGGTGTGGATGCTGCTGATTGTATTGCTGTTGGAGATTCTCTCCACCATGATATAAAAGGTGCAAATGCAGCAGGGATCTCTTCCGCTTTTATCACTGGGGGGGTCCATGCAACTGAACTCGGACTCGGTAAATTCAGAGAAACTGCAGATGATTCTTCTGTTCAAGCTCTTGCCTCGAAATACGAGGCTTATCCAACATATGTGCTCCCATCATTTACATGGTAGCCTCTATATTGGTGAGTATTTTAGATTTATTGTTTACTTATGAGTAAATGTAAATAAGTTAAACCGTTAGTATGCATTATGGCCCCTGTGATTTCCTACATACGAAATTATTTTTTTTACGCAAGTTTTTAATAATCAATTCTTTCTCTGTAAATTCTTGTTTTTGTTTTGCTCAAAAGCATCACTTCCAAGACACTCGCAGTACTTGGAAAACCATCAATTTTGAGTCTGCATCCTTCTGTTGTCAAACAAGAATTGGGTGCCGCCCATAGGCAACCCATATATGCTTTAGAGCTCGGGGCTACATTGAAAACCTGTTAAAAGGGGCTGCGACACTCCCTTACGTTGTATTAAGTTTGTTATAATGTTACAAGGGCTGTTAATGAAGAGGCTACATTGAGGTGACTCCTGATCACTGATCTTACAATTAAGCATTGAACTTGATATTTGTTTTTTGTTGCTTTGAGCAATCTAGCTTGCCTGTATTCTTGTGCGTTGCAGCTTTTAAATTATAGTTTAGGAAATGGTACATTAAAAACATAACATTCATTTAAATAAAAGGTATATTTGTTACGTGAATTAGATATGATTGAAGATGATTAACGAAGAGAGAGATGCATAATCGAGTACATCTCATGCTAATGATGGCATGTTTTTAGAGAATTTGGCCATTGGTACATCGTAGGTGAGGCTCCGAATATCTAGGATTGTCACATTTATAGCAGACACTTTTGAGGAGAGCACGATAAGGTTCTAGCATCAGCCACCTGAATCTCTTTTCGCCATTTCGTTTGGTTCTTAATAGAACCAGAAATACATTATTCTCTGGCTACACAAACCTGCTTACCTACATTTCTCCCTGACAGTCCAGCAAAAGCAACAGGACCACTCTTCAATCCTCTATTCACATCCTCTAAGTATATTATCTTCCCTTCCCTATAAAACCTCACATCATCTTCCAAAAACTCTGCAAAAACCCCTTCATTGTAATGCTCTTTATTACAAGATTGAACAAATTGTGAATCCCTTGTGGTTGAGACTAGCTCTGTTGAGAAACCATCCAACAAACAGCAATTCTGCCATGATTTTTCGTGATGAGTACTGCGTCGAGCATGAATCCGACGTTATTGAAGTCTATGTTGATGCCGTTGTTAAAGTACATGTTCGATAAAATGTGAGAGAGAATGAAAATCAGATCTCAGATATGCTGTGATGAGGTTGTTTAACAAGTTTGGTATGTAATATTGACAAGACTTAACACTACATTAAAATAATAATAGCAAGTTCTCCCTACCAATCGTATTACAACAGTTTATCTAACTTTTTAAGAGCTGCATCAAAGCCTGCTTCTTCTTTATAGTTAAAAGCTTCGACAAATCCGAGCTTGTTATTCAACAGTTCAACCTAAATCAACAATCGAATAGAACAAATCATGCATTACACATTTGATAGAGAGGATTGTATAGAGTGCTAGGCAGCAATAAATAAAAAAGATAAAAGAAAAATCTTATTTGTTATACTGTTGAGTCCTATTCAACACTCCTATTAAACATGTACTGGACATGTGCACAGAAATATATGAAATAGTAATTTTTCTTGAATCTTCCAAAAGAAACTCACTTTCTGATTTGTTCCAGCACTTCCAACAACATCGCATCCCTGCAATTTACCAAGTTGGCCAACAAGCTGACTAATAGCTCCAGAGGCAGCAGACACAAATACATAATCCCCTTCTTAGGTTTGCATAATTCATAGTATCACGACTTGCTGTAATTGCTAAGGATCTATAATTTCCAAGAAATATAGCAATCAAACGAACGGAATGACAAAAAATGATTTATGTAGTCGACTCTAAATTTTCGATTTATATCTCTCCAAAATGGTGGCTCGTTTGACAACCACCAATCTTGGATTTGAGCTTAATGTGCTCTGATGCCATAGTAAGATTTGGGTTCAATCTTATAAGGTCAACATTCTTAAGAGGAATGGCCTAAACCTTTTATATGTTGGTTATTTATTTAATTTATAACTAACGTGGAATATATCCTTACATAATGTTTATAACGGATGTTGTATGCTACTCATGAAATCCTTAGTTTTTCCTAATCAAGAAGTCGTGTTAGCCGGTTATTATAAAATTAGAATGCTAATGAAAATGCATTCTTTTGTGAGACAAATTCTCGAGACCCTCAGTACAAGAGTAAGCAAATTCATTATAAGGACAACGTGAAGTCTTTGTGCTCGAATATATAAGATTTAAAACAAAGTTAGAATGTGATTATTTGAGAATATGATATGAGAATGGGATATCATCAGCCACAACTTTTCTTAATTGGTCGGTTCTATGAATCAAACTTTATCCTTCCCAATCTGTAATTCCTGAGATTATGTCGCCTGGATTGAATTTTGGGGTATCAGAATCCAAAAGTTTTGACACCTCAAATCCTTTAATTACCTTTTCAATAACATTAATTAAGAAATTAAGAATTGAATGCAAAGCAGTATTGGCAGTAATAGAATATCATCAAGTGCAAGTGGTAAGTGGGACTGTGGGAGGTCGGGAATCCTATGTTTTAGAGATCACAATTAAATAACTTAATAAGCTTGTTTGGCTATTCCCCCCTCATTCTTCCCAAAGTAAAGGACTTTTCCAGGTGTTGCCTTAAGTGCATGTTTGGCTATGCTTTTTAAAGCTTATAAGCTCGTCAAACATCATTTTTATCCACACATTACACATTCCATAGGACGCACAATTTTTATCCACTTTTTATCCACGTGCAGCACTCACAACTTATAATCTACAAAAAATTTACTAAGCAAAAACTAAATCCAATTATATCTAACTCCCTTTACACATACATAATAGGAATGTTACAGTTTAAACATGGTAATACCAGAAAGAAATTCTGAAGAAATTGATTTACAACATGGAGCTACTCATCATGTGTCATTTCCACAATACGAACTTGAAGGACCTCGTTTCCTAAGTCACATTGTTCCTCATATATGTTCTTTGCTGAAGTCACAAGTGAATCGCTGCAATAATACAACTCGATTTTTTGAAGAGTTGGTATATCTCCAATACCACGAGGGACTTCAATCAGACGACGGCAATTGTGAAGAATTAGGTGTTGAAGCTTTGGGAAGTGGATATGGTCGGCTTTCCAATACTTGAGATTATTTTTTTCAAGTAGCAGAAATGTTAGTTGAAGAAATTGTTCTTCTTTCGTTTCCCACACTAGGCCGTTGAAGGCATTGCGTTTCAGTTTAAGCACTTGAAGATTGGGCAATGAACCAATAATCGTTATATCTTTCCAAGGAAGAAAACAACCCCTTAAAGTTAACTTTTTGAGTGAAGTAGGGAAAGTGAGGTTTTGCAGGAAAGGTGGGTATGGCACATCAAAGAGGCATTTCAATGTTTCAAGATTTTGTAGACGTGCAAGATTGTTGAGATAGTAGTCTGACCAATCCACCCTTACATCAACATATAAGATTCCCAATTTCTTTAGATTCGGAATTCTTCTAAGGATGTCCTCCGCACATCTAAAATTTATCACATTAGAGAGCGTTTGTAGGTCTTCTAGAATGGTAAGACAATGTTCCTCCTCAACTCCTGCTGTGGGAGGATCAGGCAAATTCACCTTTTCCAAATGCGCGTGTCTTAATTGTGGCATCCTCCATATTTCTAGTGGTAGATGAAATGACGACTCTGTACCATGAAGAATCAAGGTTTGTAGATTCCTAAGTTTGTATAGTGACGAAGGAAACTCTCTAGCGCCACTAACACAAGCGAGGTACCTCAAGTTAACTAGTTTTAGGAATTCAAAGCTCTCAGTTGGGAAATCAAAGCTATTCACATCCAATACTCTGAGTAGCCTAGACTTTAGGAATTCTACTGAAAGATGAAGCATAGGATCAAAATTTAAAACAGACCGGACGGTAGAAGGTTGTAGGCTCTTAGCATGAACACAATTAGTTTCTGTATTTGGATGAATACTTACCCTGCGCAAACTGATAAAATTTGTTGGAAGACTCTGGATATTCTTGTCAGTGACATGGCTCATACTAATATAAGTTGGAAGACCATTGAGACTCCTGTCAGTGACATGAAAAAAGCTATCCTTCCTTGCTTCTTTCGCACAAAGCTCGTGTAAGAGATCATGGATCTTGCATGTTTTAGTTTTGCCTTTAGAACTCCTCTTAGAAACCAAAATAAGGCTTCTCTCGACAAGATTCAGAAAGTACTCTTCTGCCACATTTTCCAAGCTTTTACTTGTCACTGGTTCTATGAATCCCTCTGCAATCCATAACTTGACAAGATTGGATACAAGGATCTCATAATCTTCCGGAAAAATTCCCATATAGAGGAAACACACTTTTAGATGATGAGGCAAATTGTGATAACTTAAATCCATTATCTTTTTGCACTGATCATCATTTGAAGTTATAACCGAACTTAAATTCTTCACAACATATTCCCAGTAACTTTGTGTTTTGATGGACTTTGAGAGGAGCCCTCCAATCAAAACAATTGCAAGAGGAAGTCCTCGACAATTTTTGGCAATCTCGGTCCCGATTTGGTTTAGTTCACGAGGGCAACAATCTTCTCCAAACACCTTCTCACAGAATAAATTCCAACTTTCATCATCATTTAAAAAACGCATGCGATGAAGAGCATGAGAGTTGACATGAACAGCCACACTCTCCAGCCTAGTAGTCAACATGATTCGACTTCTTTTCCTGTCATCTGGAAATAAACATTTGATATCATTCCAGACCTCCGTATCCCATATGTCATCCATTATAATGAGATACCGCCAACCTTTTAGATTCTGGTACAAGACTTGTTTTAAGTCACTGGTTTCTTTGTGCATCTCGTCTGTGAGTTTTTTCATGGAATCTAAAAGATCTAGTACGATTTTACGCTCATTATAGTTTTGAGACACTGTTACCCAGACACGAATATGAAAAGTCACTTGAATACGTTGATGATGGTAAACTTTTCTAGCAAAAGTAGTCTTACCAATTCCGGCCATCCCAACAATGGAGAGAGTATTGAGCCGCAACGAATCTCCTTCCAGCCAATTCAAGATCTGTATCAACTCATCATCAAGACCAACCATGGTGCTCTTGCCACTGGGAGCACCCAACGATGTCCTTGGCTGCAAATCTTGTACGCCACTGCCATCCTCGATCTCCATCACCAGTTTCTCTATGAATCAAATCTTTTTGTTACTTGTTTTGAAATGACAAGATTCAATGATATCTTCTGCTTTATTTGCTGCCTTGTTCTTTGTGAAGAATTTTCAAGAAAATCTTGTAAGAAACTTTGTTTTAGAACAGATAAAATTTGTTGTTTATCGTGACTTGTGAGTAATCGGATGTTGATAATCTGGATTGCTCAAGAATTTGAGTGAGAGAAATAGCAGATCTATTTCTGATCTCTCCTCACGCTCAAAGACAGAAAATTGCAGGAAAATGTAAGCAATCAGCTTTGTCAATTATTGCGATGTTTTAATTGAATAAAAGCTGGCAGTGCACTGCTGACTTGATGAGAAGACCACAAATAAAATTACAATAACTAGTATACCATTATTCGCGATGGAATCCGACCGTAAGATCTATAAGAATAGGTCATTAAGATTTGAACCCATTTATTCCTGACGGAGTCTTGATGGGTGAGGATGACAATTTGAGTTACGATGATTATGGTTTTAAGATTGAGTCAGTGAGTAGAGCAAAAAGAAAATCGTTTGAATAAAAATTTCGTTTGAGAAGAAAATTGAAGATGTCGAGATATATGGACGTATATATTCTTTTTTTTTTCTTTTAGTAGCGGAGAAAACTCTCACCGTCGTGATAAAATAAAGTCATTTACTATGCAGACTTTCGACCGAATTATATCGATATTTATACGAGGAAAATATAAGAAATATTCATTTGAAGGTGGTTAGTTTGAAATATGGCGTATTTTCAAAACAATTTGAAAAATAATCATTTTAGACAAAAATATCCTCAATTAGGGATGTCAAATGGGCCGAGCGGCTCGTGGGCTCACCGGCTCAACTCATAATGGACTCGAACTTGTCGTGGAACGAGCTTGAGCAAAATGGCTCGGGGCACATGGACAAGCCGGATCGTCCTTTATTTCTTTTTATTTTTAAATTCTCGAAAACATTCAAAGCTAAAACTTAAAAAAAAAGAGTCGGGATCGTGGGCCGCTCGGCTCAGCTCGTCTCGTTCAACCTACAAGCCAAGGGTTGAACCGAGCCTAGTGGGTTAGCACGGCTAAGCCCATTGCCACCCCTACCCTCGATCAACTACCTAAAATCCCAACATATCCAAATAAAATTCGGTCGAGGCTAATTCCACAAAAAACAAATTTACAACAAGATTCTACAAAAAAAATTTAACTCACACTTCGCATCACCTCTAGTCACTATCCAAACTAAGTAAGTTAGTTTTTTTATAAATTAATTCGAGGTGTAAAAGTACAAAAATTCTATTTGTTTAGGGCAGATTAGTTTGGGCTAATTTTTAGATATAACTCTTGTTGAATTTTTTTTGAATATGCTTGCAGAAAATTTGTTTAAACAAGTTAAGTTGACGTGTAGTTGAAAAATGAAGAAACGTCGTTAAAGACGACTGTGGAAATGGCAGTAGTATTGTCGTTTTTTTCTAGACAGTTGAATTGTCAAAACGACAGTTCAGCTGTTTGTAAAATAAAAAAATTGAACCATCTAAAAGACAGTTGAATGCTTTTTTGACAGTTCAATTGCCTTTTGACACTTAGACATTGAGCGTCGTTTTGTCCAACTTCTAACTACGGATTTTTCATATCCACCTCGGCATAAAAATTCTAGAAATCTATACTCAATTTCATTATCACATGAATATTCACTAACTAGTTCATTAGAAAGACGACACTCCAAGTCATCCACTTCACCATCCCTTCCCTTGAGTTTGCACGGGTTCACATTCCATTTCAATGCCTCCAAATATCATCATCATTTATCTCGCTCTTTGAATCAATAAAACCTGAATCCTCATTTGAATCTGGGGAAAAAAATCAAACAGTGAGGGACAAAAAAATAAAAACAACCCAAAAAATTCACTTACCTCCAAGAGGTCCCTTGCATGTGTGATTGTGAATTTGTGAAGGAAGAAACTGCGCAATAGATATTGGGCTAGGTATTTGGCGATTCAGGAACAAAGGGATATGGGAATTGGAAATTATCACTTATGTAAAACGTGACTTGAAGATCTGACATTAGTGTGTTTGCTAGTAGGACAATCTGGACGACGATTCAAGCGCCCGAAGGTGTGCAGGTAGTGTGATCGTACAGGGTTCAACATTATAGGGACACCAAACAAAATTTTATTATGTGTTTATATATATTTAAACAATTTATTAATTTTTATAAATTTATAATATTTTTTTATTATAAGCTATCGTAAATGTTTAAAATGATGCTTAAAAAATTAAAATATTTTAATAGAATATTTATAAACTTTCCCAAATATACCATAATACTTATTAACACATCTTGAGAGCCTCGAGATAGATTAAAAGAAACTAATTACTAATAACTAATAAGTGATAAAATTCCCATAAAAAAAGAGGGAGTCAAAGAGTTTATCGACATTCTCTATGGTCTGTTTACAAAAAGAATTAGAAGTATCTCTTTAAAGAAAATGGAACAAAGGAGTTTTTCGCTCTCTTTAAAAGATTAAAGATTCATATTCTTTAATGTTTAATCAATCTTCATTTTTCTCATTTATTCTATAAGTGTTGAATAGTCTGAAAGAGAAGCAATTTTTCAGGTAATTAAATCTACATACATTTTGATTTTTCTTTATTTTCTCTTTTATCACATATTCATATTTAACTGTAAAATATAAATGCATCTTCTCATATATTTGTTCGTCCATGCTTAATTTTTTATTTTTCTTTATTTTTCACTTATCATATTTATCCGTATTTTAATTATAAATACATCTTTCCGTATATTTGTTCGTCCATGCATAATGTATAAGTTTGCAAAATGCAAACATATTTGAATTGATTACGTTTTTTCCCCACTTGATAAGCAAAACAAATAACAATCTACTTGTTTGCAAGTATTTATTTTATAATGCACATTCCATGGTTGAGAGTGAAGTGCACGCAATAGGACTGTAGGAAGATTGATGACTTTAATTAGTGTGTTTATTTCTAGAAATGCGAGAAGAAAATATTTTTTACATTGTTTTTGCATTTCAACGTTTACTCGTGATTTTTGCTATTTTTTATTTCAAGATCTCATATGGAGTTGCACGAAGAGGTTAGTGGCTTGGATGGTGCTTTGTTGATGACATGTGAATTTTTTTAGAAGTTTCGAATGTGCTTTTGAGCTTTACTCATACTTTTTTAAATGATGTGTAAAAAAATAAAAAAATATTTAAATGTCATATTTTTGCAATGAAATATTATTATTGGAATATAATTTATTTTTTGTTAATATATTTCTTAGTTAAATGAAAGGTATACTATTTTAAATTGTCGCATAGGTCACCCAAAATCTCAGGGCGGCTCTGGATTTAAGTCATGTTGGAAATTCGTCTGTTACGTTGGCAGATCTGTCAAACCCAACGACGGAACCATCAAGAGTGATAGATGGAAATCAATATTATATTTGGGACTCGTTATAAAATTAAGTGATTTTTGGAACATGTATTACAATAAAAGCTACTTGTTTATTTAATGGATGGATAAAGACTTCTCACCAAATTATATGCAACTTGTATTAATAATAATTCGAAGGTGTAAAAATTGACTGGATGAATTCTTCCCAAGTCCCAACAAAATATATGAACATGGCCTTGTTATTCACGCGGTTCACAACAAAATGTATACTAGAGGGACAATGTAGGTTTACTTGGTCCCCCTCGTGTCAACAGTGTGCACCACCCTAAAAGATTTGTGGACGAAAATACCCTTTCTTGACTACAAACATAAAATTGTATTGTGAGCTCTATCACCATTTGTGGGAAAAAAAATCGCACAAAACGCGCAGAAATGAAAAACGAAATTTGAGCAAAAAAAAAGTGAAAAGATCGTGACATTCATATATTATTGGCCTTTTCTTCTTGCTTATAAATTTGTGAAGTGTTCTCCTTCTTCCGTGATCATTGATGTTAGACGAACCACATTTAATTTATATTTTTTCTCTTTTATTGCTCAAATTTTATTTTTCGTTTTCACAGTAAGTTGTGTGGTGGCAGAAATGATGGTTCAATTTTATATTGTTGCGAATAAAGGGTATTTGCGTCCACAAATCTCTCAAAAAGTGGCACACTGTTGATATGAGGTACCAAAAAGTATGTTTTAGTAAATATTTTGTAGATTTTAAATAGAAGGGCCTTATTTAAATATATGGATAAAAGTTGTTGATCTTATAAAATGCATGACTAAAATGATATTTCGACTAATTTATAATTGTTTATAAGCACAAGTAATGGCCTCACCAAAAAGCTTACACGTCCCTCTATTACAAGAAATCTGCCTTTAAAAAGAAAAAAAAAAATCCACTCATTTTTGTTGGGCTGCCAAACAAGCACTAAAGTAGCAAATACCGCGTCAATTTTCCGTGTTGCCAGCCTGTTATTCAATTAAAGAAATTGCAAAATTGCTTTTTACATTTCTTACATTTTGCTGCAATTTTGTGTCTTTCAGTTCTTTGAGCACATATCAGATATGGCTTATGCTGCTCTTCGTTCTCTTGCTCAAATTCTACATCAGACCCTAAATTGTGATCATCAATATTTGATTCTTGATGAGAAACAGCAAATTGAATCACTTGTCGAAAAAGTTTTTTCCTTACAAGATTTTCTTGAAAATTCTTCACACAAAATAACAAAACATTTGGAGAGAAAAATCAGAGATGTATCACATATTGCAGAAGATATCATTGAATCCCGCATCACGGATCGAATTCTTTCAGAATCTGCAACTCATGAAGATGGGAGCTTAGAGAAAAAATCAGTAAGATTCGATCTCATTTTGAACTTGATTTTTGGTTCATTAAAACCCGCCTCCAGGGGACATTGCCATGTGGTGAGTGTTTATGACTTTATTGCTATCAAGGCGCGGCTTCTTAGAGAATCATCTGAACTTGAAATTGTCTCCATAGTGGGAACGGGTGGAATCGGTAAGACTACTCTTGCTACACAAGTTTACCATGATCCATTTATTGTGCGTCATTTTGATATTCGTGCTTGGGCAACAGTATCTCATGACTATAACTTGCAAGAAATGTTATTGAGCCTCCTAAATTCCATGGGAAAGCTCACCAGAGAGATGCATGAAGTGACAAGTGAATTATTAGAAGATCGTTTGTACATGAATCTAAAGTATGGAAGGTATCTCATTGTATTGGATGATGTGAGGGATACCAAGTTTTGGGATGATGTGAAGCAGTTATTCCCGAATGGCATGAATGGTAGTCAAATCATGATGACTACTAGGCTAGAAAACGTGGCTAATTACGCCAACTCTTGTTCTCCTCCTCATCGCATGCGATTTCTAAGTGATAGTGAAAGTTGGATTTTATTTCGTGACAAGGTCTTTGGAAACTATTGCTGCCCTCCTGAATTGAATGAAATTGGGAAGAAGATTGTCCAACATTGTCAAGGACTTCCACTTGCAATTGTATTGATTGGGGGGCTCCTTTCAAAGGCTACCAGAACAGGACATTACTGGAAATATGTTGCAGAAAATGTAAGTTCAGAAACAACTATAACAGATGAGCAGTGCTCCAAGATACTGTCTTTGAGTTATAAACATTTGCCTTCTCATTTGAAATGGTGTTTTCTCTATATGGGAATTTTTCCAGAAGATTATAATATTCATGTCTCGAAACTTATTAAGTTATGGGTTGCAGAGGGAATCATAGAACCAGTACAATCTAAATCCTTGGAAGATGTGGCAGAGGAGTACTTTTTGGATCTGGTCGAGAGAAATCTTATTTTGAATCATGAGAAGCGGTCCAATGGCAAAATCAAAACATGTAGAATCCATGATCTCGTACGGGACCTATGCATGAGAGAAGCTCAAAAGGAGAAATTTTATCTTGTCACTAATAGGAGTCTATGTGGTATTCAACAAGGCAGTAGTACGCACCGTGTAAGTATTCGTCGAAATACAAACACTCACGATCACAAATTACTATCATCTCCACAAGTGCAGTCTCTTTTAAATTTTGATTGGGAGGTTCCCAGTCCAGAAATGTCAAATATGAGGCTACTTAGAGTGTTGCATCAACAAGGAAGGCTTGAATTCCCAAATGAAGTAGCAGAATGGGTTGACTTGAGGTACCTCGATTGCATGTCTATGCATCTTCCATCATGGATAGCCAAACTTCAAAATCTGCAAACTATAATTCTTCGTCGAGATATGAGGCCATTGTATCTATCACTAGATATATGGAAAATGCCAAAGTTAAGGCATGTCCTGTTGGAATATGTGATTCTGCCCGATCCTTCTAGTGTAGGAACTGAGGGAGAAAGATCTGTTTTCGTTCTAGAAAACCTACAAACACTCTCCATTGTAATGAATTTCCGATGTACAAAGGAGGTTATCAAAAGAATTCCGAATATCAAGAAATTGGGAATTCATTACAAGGATGAAGAAATGGGTGGGGAATACTACTATCTAAATAATCTTGTCCATCTACGTAAACTTGAATCACTAAAATTGATCAATTTTGGGTTTTCATTCTCGAGGAACCTCAGTTACCCGACATCACTCAAAAAGTTTACTTTAGTTGAAGGCAGCCTTTCTAGGACAGATATGTGGATTGTTGGTTCATTACCAAATCTTCAAGTGCTCAAATTGAGAAGAACTGTGTTCTTTTTCCGAGAGTGGATAACATATGCAAGGGAATTTCTTCAACTGAAATATTTACTGCTAGAAAACATTGCTCTAGAGCATTGGAGAGTTGGCCGTACTCACTTCCCCAACCTCGAGCGCCTTGCCCTTGAGGACTGCTATTATTTTGGAGAGATTCCTGATGAAATTAGAGAAATTCCAACTCTTAGATCAATCGAGTTGGATGGGTGTGGTGGTTTAGTTTTAACTTCAGCAATGCGCATACAAATGAAACAACATATCATGGGAAGCGATGGCCTTCAAGTTCTTATTGTTATGAACTCTAGCCGTGGTCTAAAACAGCTAGTATGTCAAAATTTATTTTCAATGTAATGCCACATTTTTTTTTTTAATCCTAGAATATCATTTCTCACTTTCTTTAAGAATTGAATCTCACCATGTAATCATATACGTAAACTATGTACTTTTAATGTCTACTTTGATATTATGACAGGCACGTGAGAATTTCAACATACATGCAACAATACATTATAACCAATATAAATTAATAGTTTTGGGACTATATAAATTCTATTACTTTAAAGATTTATTAATTAATCGATAAATTAATGAATTATTAATTTATAGAATGTGAATATACATTTAATCAACTAAAAATTTCTTGTATTTTACCAATCTAATCAATTTAATAATAATTAATCCACTAAATATATATTAAATTAACCAACAAATTAAAATTCATTGGATGCTGCTGATTGTATTACTGTCAGAGATTCTCTCCAACATGATATAAAAGGTGCAAATGCAGCTGAACTCGAACTTGGTAAATTCGGAGAAACTGCAAATGATTCTTCTGTTCAAGATCTTGCCTTGAAATACGAGGTTTATCCAACATATGTGCTTCCATCTTACATGGTAGCCTCTATATTGGTGAGTATTTTAGACCGTCCAACTCTTATATGTTCTCAATCTCTCCAAGTCTTGAAGATTTAAAGAGCGTGTTTGGCTAAGCTTAATAATTTTACTTATAAGTAAAAAATTAAGTTTTAAAATAAATAATTTATTTGTTGGTCGAAGTTTGAAACAATTACTTGTTTTGAAAGTAATTCTCACCTTACTATCAAAATAACTTACTTTTATACTTATAAGTGAGAAAAGGTAACCAATCTAAATGTGTTTGGAAATCTTTCTATTTTTTTTTTTTTTTTTTTTTAAACTTTAAGGTAAGTTGACTTACTTTTTTAAGGTTAGCCAAATATGCTCTACATGTCTTCTTGTCTACGGATTTATTGTTTACTTATGAGTAAATAAGTTAAACCGTTAGTATGTGTTGTGCAATTATAATCCTACAAGTGGACGGATCGTTGACAAGTAATATAGTAATAAATAGAGTGTCGAATCCACGAGGACCAGATATTAATTTAACCAATTAATTTATAACTTAAATTTTAACAATAAAAAGAAACACAGATTTAATTTTTGTGATGTGTGACTCTAAACTAATTTAACTATTTTAATTAAATTGAAAATAACAATAAGCAACTTTAAAAATGAAGAGAACGAAATCAAAAATTACTAACACTAGGATTCACAAATCCACCTACACGTTTTATAATCAATTATCCGTTAATCACTTTTTAGCTTTTAATTACCTAAGATTGAAAATCGGCGTTCATAAATTAATCGAAAGCCTCTTTCGATGGTCAATCAATTCTATATGTTATGCGAACCTAATTATCTCTAATTAAGCTTCGAACATAAACACTTGCATTAACATCTCAAGAACACCTACATGGATTTCATAAAACATAATAGTAATCTCTATCTATTATTGGACCATATGTTATTTAATACCACGTGCTTAATCTATATTGAATCTCTCGACTTCAATATAGTTCACAATATATTCTAATAGTGATCAGGCATTAATATAAAAACTGAATAAAGAATAATCAACCCACGAGCAATCAATTACTAAAAAGGAAAAACTTATAATTAATTAAAAATACGAGGTTTCATCGTTCATCCTAGAAAAAGTAAATTAGCAGGACATAATTTCGTCAATTATGACAATAATTGACTTCATCATGATCTGGCGAAAGAAAAAGAAGAAAGAATAAATACAACCCGTGACTCCGGCTGACGAATCTTCAATCCCGTGCCTTGATCTTCGATTCTCCTCTTGTATCTTGTTCTCAAAATTCGTCTCCCTTTGTTCTGGCTATTATCTGGCTTTTATAATGCTCTCTAAAGACTCCAAGACATGTGCTAGGTAGTTGAATTAGATTTGGAGTTGTAGAATTCTAATCCTATTAGGAAGCCACAAAACTGGTGCCCGTTATGCCCATGCAATCCCTCGCAATCGCATGGTGTAATCCCCGCGATCGCATGGTTCAATCGTTTACATTCTGGCGATTTTGGTCCACTCTGCGATCGCAGACCTTGTTTAACCATGCGATCGCATGGTTAACTTGGCGCAGATCCGGTTTTCTTCCTTTAATATTTGCATCTTCGAGCCCCTCAAGTATCTTTTCTTAGCAATTTGAGTCCATTTTCTTCTATTTGCTCTCTTTTTCGCCGATTGACCCTTGAATTTGAATATTTCCTAAATTAATAAGAAAACAACATGCAATTAAACTGAAAATAAGTAAGAGTACTCATAATCGTCCATTTTTGTGAGCTCCAATAAGTACAAAATTGTACTTATCAAATACTCCCAAACTTGAACTTTTATTCGTCATCGAATAAACTAGCTAAAAATAATCATGCACATAATGATATAAGCGAAGAATATAATTCACAATATAAATAGCTTGCCGTTGTTACTTGACTTTTGCAAAAGAAAAACTTATAATTCATGACGAGTGTTCGGGTAATACATTTGCAAATGTGATTCTACTTAAACCATAATTGATATGTGTGTGAGAATAGTTAATCGATCAACTTAAATTTTATGGTGGTGATATTTCAACCACTTGGTCAATTTTTCTTTTCTCTCTTGTAGGGTACACTTCCCCAAAATAATTGTTCTCTCAAATTCCCAAGATTTTAGTTCAAAGGTCAAATTTTTCTCATTATTTTCTTGCTCGATTTGGTTGAGAAAACTAATAATCGTGACAACCTAAGTATATGAAGATTCTCCAATTTATGAGCACTCTCGACCAGAAAGTTTCTACTAAGTAAGTCAAATCCATTAGTTATCTAATCCCCAAATTTACTTTGCAAATGATTTTTTTTTCATCGGATGTAAATAAAAATTAAATTTAAATAATTAAATAATATTTTTTTTAAATATATAGATCTTATGTGCAAAACTCAATACATTAAGCTTTCTAAATGACTTATGTAACGAACTTGAGGTCGATGACTCCCAGGTCTTTCGAATCTTAGGGCAACATTCTTTTTTGCTTCATTCTTTTTTTTTGTAACCAAGTTTACGTATTTAGGCCTGCTTTGGTATTATTACAAATTTTGAGAGAAACAGTTGCGAAAATAATAAATTAAGTATTTGATTAAATTTATTTTAAAATTGTTGTATGTTTCCAACTCAAGAGTTCGACATTTGGTTAATAAAAGTAAGTTATTATTATAGTATAAAATTACTAAATTAGACTTTGACGATAATAAAGTTCTTATGTATTATTGACATTGCTAATATTGAAAAACTTTACCTTTATTTTTGTAACATGTAATATTATTAAATATTTATTTAAATCAATATATCCATCATAGTTATTTAAAAAAAATAAATATATATTGAATCTCAAATTTTATAAAATTACTAATAAACATAGAACCGAAAATAAATTAATTTCATTCAAGTGGGTTAAAAATTATATTTTAATTATAGATAATAAGATAAGCTAAAAGCATAATTTGAAAATTTACATTTTTGTTGCTTTTCAAAATCTATTGTCACATAATACATATTTTTCTATAGTTAATTTTTTAAAATTTACTAAATACCTAAAATATTTGTGCTCATTTGACAATAAGAAGTTTGTCGATTGTATTTGCAAAACGTATATATTTTTTAAGAAATAAATCAAATTTTATAATTATTTAAATATTATAAAATATTTATTTCTTTTTGCCGTTGGGTGAATTTGCTACAAAATATAAACTTTATGGAAGGTTTATGTAGTTTTTAAAATAGAGGCGATGTCTTTATAATAGTTAGTAATCTCGTAGTATGTCTCCATAATTTGCTTTCATTTAATTATTTTAAAATATGTTTTAAACAACATTCTGAATCTAACTTAAGACGTATACGTGTATATATTGTAAGAGCAAAATTTTATTTCATAATTTCCCTTCAACATTACTTTATAACGGCATTTTTTCAACGAAAAGCCATGTTTCCATCAAAATAGAAAATATCAAAAAGTCTCTTAAATAATGTGAAAAAAGAGATAAAAAAGATTATTTAATATCCTTTAATATAATTTTATAAATAATATGAAAATGAAAAGGTAAAACTATATATATAGTTTTGGTTGACATGGATAATCTAGTGTGAAAATCAAATTTGCAAGAATTTTATCTGTTATGTCTCAAATGCAATTCACGTGTTATTTGATCTAAAACAATACTTGAAAGGAGAAGGCTAAAAGCGTGAGATCAAGTGTACTTCATTCTCTCTCCCTTTCTCGAGTCTTCACTGATCAACACTAATCGACCAGAATTTTTTCTGTAAAATTCTTGCAGTGTTTTTGTTTGGCTCAAAAGCATCACTTCCAAGACACTCGCAGTACTTGGAAAACCATCAATTTTGAGTCTGCTTCCTTCCGTTGTCAAACAAGAATTGGGTGCCGCCGGTCGGCAACCCATATATGCTTTAGTGCTCAGGGCTACATTGAAAACCTGTTAAAAGGGGCTGCGACACTCCCTTACGTTGTATTAAGTTTGTTATAATGTTACGAGGACTGTTAATGAAGAGGCTACATTGAGGTGACTCCTGATCACTGATCTTACAATTAAGCATTGAACTTGATATTTGCTTTTTGTTGCTTTGAGCAATCTAGCTTGCCCATATTCTTGTGCGTTGCAGCTTTTAAATTATAGTTTTGGAAATGGTACATTAAAAACATAACATTCATTTAAATAAAAGGTATATTTGTTATGTTGAATTGGATGTGATTGAACATGATTAACGAAGGGAGAGATGCATAATCTAGTACATCTCATGCTAATGATGGCATGTTTTTAGAGAATTAGGACATTGGTACAACGCAGGTGAGGCTCCAAATATCTAGGATTGTCACATTTATAGCATACACTTTTGAGGAGAGCACGATAAGGTTCTAGCCTCAACCTCCTGAATCTCTTTTCGCCAATTCGTTTGGTTCTTAATAGAACGAGAAACACATTATTCTCTGGCTACACAAACCTGCTTACCTACATTTCTCCTTGTTAACAGTCCAGGACCACTTTTCAATCTTCTATTATCTTCCCTTCCTTATAAAACCTCATAACATCTTCCAAAAACTCTGCAAAAACCTCTTCATTGTAATGCTCTTTATTACAAGATTGAACAAATTGTGAATCCCTTGTGGTTGAGACTAGCTCTGTTGAGAAACCATCCAACAAACAGCAATTCTACCATGATTTTTCGTGTTGAGGAGTACTGTGTCGAGCATGAATCTGACGCTATTGAAGTATATGTTGATGCCGTTGGAGAAGTACATGTTCAATAAAATGTGAGAGAGGATGAAAATCAGATCTTAGATGTGCCGTGATGAGGTTGCTTAATAAGTTTGGTATGTAATATTGACATGACTTAACACTACATTAAAATAATAATAGCAAGTTCTCCATACCAAACTTATTACAAAGTTTGTCCAACTTTTTAAGAGCTGCATCAAAGCCTGCTTCTTCTTTATGGTTAAAAGCTTAGACAAATCTGAGCTTGTTATTCAGCAGTTCGACCTAAATCAACAATCGAATAGCACAAATCATGCATTACACGTTTGATAGAGAGGATTGTAGAGTGCTAGGCAGCATTAAATAAGAAATATAAAGTAAAATCTTATTTGTTATATAGTCGAGTCTTATTCAGTACTTCTATTAAATATACTCCTATTAAATATGTACTCGTCATGTGCGCAAAAATATATGAAATAGTAATTTTTCTTAAATCTTCCAAAAGATATTTTTGAAATAGTAATTTTTCTTAAATCTTCCAAAAGAAACTCACTTTCTGATTTGTTCCAGCACTTCCAACAACATAGCATCCATGCAATTTAGCAAGTTGGCCAACAAGCTGACTAATAGCTCCAGTGGCAGCAGAAACAAATACATAATCCCCCTCTTAGGTTTGCATAATTCATAGTATCATGACTTGTTGTAGTTGCTAAAGATATAGAATTTTCAAGAAATCTAGCAATCAAACGAACGGAATGACAAAAAATGATTTATGTAGTCGATTCTAAGTTTTTTGGGATTAAGATAATAAGACTAGGGTTCCATCCTAAAATGTCAACCTTATTAAAAAGAGTTGTCATCTTTATTCGACTTATGTCTCTCCAAAATAGTGGCTCGTTTGACAACCACCAATCTTGGATTGGAGCTTAATTTGCTCTGATATCATACTAAGACTGAGTTGAATCTTAAAAGGTCAACATTCTTAAGAGGCATAGTCCAAACATTTTATATGTTGGTTATTTATTTAATGTGATAATTTCATCATACACCACAAAATATAAAATAATTTAAAAAAATACTATCAATTTTTTTTATTATAAAAATACTGTTTTTTATTTGTGTAACACTTGTTGTTACATTTGTTATGTTTGTTAATAACAAATGTAAGACATTTATTGTAATCAAAATAACAAATGTAACAAATGTAACAAAAAATGTTATAAAAATTGAAAATAATATTTTTATAATAAAAAAAAAGAATGAGTCTTTTAAGAATCATTTTATTTATTGTGGTTATTTGTGAAAAAACCCCTTATTTAGAGTGCGTTTGATAGAGATTATAAGCAGTTTATAAACTAATATTGGTTTATTTGAGTTGAAATTGTTGACTTTTTATGTTAAAAATTGGTTGAAAAGTCAAAAATTACGGTAAAAAAAAACCAAAATGGGTTTTTAATCCCTACCAAACGCACGCTTAATTTATAATCGACGTAGAATTTATCCCTTACATAAGGTTTAATTTGTTGTTGTATGCTGACTCATGAAATCCCTAGTTTTTGCTAATCAAAAGAAGTTGTGTTCGCCTGTTCTTACAAAATTAGAATGCCAACGAAAATGCATTCTATCGTGAGACAAAATCTCGAGACCCTCAGTACAAGAGTAAGCAAATTCATTATAAGGACAACATGAAGTCTTTGTTTGGGCTCAAATATATAAGATTTAAAACAAAATTTAGATTGTGATTATTTGAGAATATGATATGAGAGTGGGACTAGTTCCAAACTAGAGGAATGTTATGGTAAAACTTCGCTTGAAATCAGAATCCAAAACTTTTGACATCTTAAATCCTTTAATCACTTTTTCAATAACATTAATTAAGAAATTGATAATTGAATGCAGAGCAGCATTGGCAGTAATAGAATATCATCAAGTGCAAGTAAAATAACAAGACTCGGGTTTTTCTCCGGTATTGTTTTTAAATAAGGTTCCGTTCCTCAAAACAGAAGGTTGGTCCTGGTGATTTACGGTAAACGGGAGGTCGGGGATCCTATGTAACCTTTCATTTCTTTGTAATTTTCTTGATATTCGATGTTGAAGACAAAATTAAATAACTTATAAGCTTGTTTTCCTAACTAAGGTTCCGTTCCTCAAAACAGAAGGTTGGTCCCGGTTGTTGTAAATATCTAATCACCAAATCGTTTAGCTCAGATTTTGAAGCTTAAACAACACTAGAAACCTCAATAAAGCTCGACCCAAGAACACCTCTATTTTCCCAATGTAGATAAGCTCACAAAGAACTAACTCAAACCTAGAGAAAGAAACCAACAACAATGGCGCCCGGTGAAGAAAGGAAGAAGAAACATTTCGACTGCTCACTCTCTCTCACTCTTCCTCCGTGCACTTTGTTGGAATAATCAAAAGAAAAAGGTCCCAACATATGTTATAAGATAGGTCAACTCTTATTGGGCCACAAGCCCAATTGTACCAAATACCATATAAACAATATATTTGGGCCACTTAAATAGAGTGGGCCATTGAGCAACTACAAGTTAAGCCGCTCCAAAATAGCCCGCTAAGTTTTGGGTCGAGCTTTAATTGGATTCACTAAGTGTTGTTGTCGCTTTTTCCTTAATTTCAACTCGGCCAATGCCTATGAAATTAACCTTAAATCATCATCGCTTTTGAGGTTGTTTGGCAACAAATACCCAACAAACCTCCACCTTGGTGCCAAAGAACTCTTGAACAATAAAGTAGCACTTCCTTGTCTCTCATCCTTAGCACCTTCACCTACAAAAGAAAAATGTCACTCATTAGTGACAACTCCAAAAGGAGAACCAATAAAATTGGAAATTATTTACCTCCACCAATGTTTAGAAGATCCAAGCAACTTCTAAACTTCACCAAGGGCAACACTTTAGTGCCCATATCCGAGGGATTATATTGTGTAGACACTTTCTCAAGTTTTATCACTTCTTGTGACACAATATCTCTAATAAAATGTAGTCTAATATCAATATGTTTGGTACGTTCATGAAAAACGGGATTTTTGCACAAATGTATTGAAGATTGACTATCCGAATATACTACCACATCATCATTCAAAACACAAAGTTCACTTAGCAATCCCCTAAGCCACAAAGCTTCTTTAATTGCTTCGGTGGTAGCAATATATTCGGATTCGGTAGTGGATAAAGCAACTATGTGTTGTAATTGAGACTTCCAACTAATGCAAGAATTAGACAAAGTAAACACATAAGAGGAAGTAGACTTCCTATTATCCCTATCCCCGCATAGTCCGTGATCTACAAAACCCTTCAATTTCACTCCTTCCTTACTACGACCAAACATTAGACCTACATTACTCGTCCCTCTCAAATATCTAAGAAGCCACTTCAAGGCCTCCCAATGACTAGGACCCGGATTAGACATGAACCTACTAAGGGCACTTATAGCATAAGCTAAATCCGGTCTAGTACACACCATTAAATACATAATAGAACCTATCACATTAGAATAAGGAATCTTACTCATGTATTCAATTTCTTCCTCATTACAAGGAGCTTGATCTTTAGTTAACACAATGTGATTAGCTAGAGGCAATGTAACCGGTTTACATTCATGCATGCCAAATCTTTTAACACTTTCAAAATGTAAGGAGTTTGATGCAAAAACAACGAGAATTTGATATGTCTCTTTCAATTTCCATACCTAGAATTCTTTTAGCTTTTCCTAGATCTTTCATGTCAAATTCACCATTCAAAGTTGTTTTTATCTTGCATATCCATTTAGAAGATGAACCAATTAAGAGCATATCATCAACATATAACAATAAAAACACATAGTCATTACTAGTTTCATTATGTTGGTGATATAAGCAATGATCAAACTTACTTCTTTGAAACCCTATAGATAATACAAAAGAGTCAAATCTTTTATACCATTGTCTAGGAGATTGTTTCAAACCATACAAAGATCTTTTAAGGAAACACACATAATCCGGTTTTTGTTTGTCTTTAAAACCTTTAGGTTGATTCATAAAGATTTGTTCATCAAGTTCACCATGCAAAAAGCAGCTTTTAACATCAAGTTGTTCAAGTTCCCAAGTCAAAGTATGCAACTAATGCAAGCATGACCCTAATAGTAGTGTACTTAACAATGTGTGAAAAATCTCATTATAATCAACTCCTCTTTCTCGTGTGTAACCTTTAGCAACTAACCTAGCCTTAAACCTTAACGGTTCAGCTGTACAAGTACCTTCCTTAACCTTAAAAATCCACTTACAATCAATCTGTTGACTTATTTTTAGGTTTAGGTACTAACTCCCAAGTTTGATTCTTTGCTAAGGAACTCATTTCCTCTTTCATTGCTTTTAACCACTCTTCCGATTGTTCACTCCTCATCGCCTCCTCAAAAGTATTTGGCTCTCTATCAACTAACTCTTCATAACTAGCATAAGCAAAGGCTAACTCGGACTCATATCCAAACCTCCCAGGTTCTCTCACCGCCTTCTCTCTCTATCTCTAGCTAATTGATAATCCACTAAAGGATCTTCTTCAACAGTAATGCTCTTCTATCACTACATCTCCACCCTCTTCCTCGGGTTGTAGAATTTGAGTCTCCACCTCGCTAGGGGTGATGGGGAACATGTGTACTAATTTTTTCTAACTCCACCTCAAGTCTGATTTTTCTCACTCAAAGTTTCGTAACCAGCCCCTAAACATGGCATTTCAGCCTCATTAAACGTGACATCTCGACTCAAAATGATCTTAACCCCTTTTCGCTTCTATCCCACAACCTATACCCTTTAACTCCCTCGTGGTAACCTAGAAAACACATTTCCTAGCTCTAGGTTCTAGTTTTCCTCACTCGATGAGAAAAAGCAGCACAACCAAAAGTTTTTAGTACGTAATAATCAAAGAAGTTTACTGCACCATTTTTCATGAGGAGTATCACCATTTAAAGCCATAGATTTGAGTCAAATTAACCAAATAACAAGCAATCATAACAGCCTTCACCCCAAAAGATTTTGGCACACCGTAACTCAACATCATGCATCTAACTTTATCAAGTAAAGTTCTGTTTCATCCTTTTCGCTATCCCATTCTCGTTGGGGAGTGTAAGGAACTGTCTTATGCCTAGTTATACCACTTTCTTTACACATGTTATCAAATTTGATGTTACAAAACTCTAATCCATTATCGGTTCTCAAGAACTTAATCTTTTACCAGCTTAGATTTTCAACTTGTCTTTTCCAATTATTAAAATTATGAAAAGTATCGACTTATCTTTTAAAAGATAAACCCACACTTTCCTCGAATAATCATCAATGATAGACAAGAAATATCTATTTCCACCAAGTAGGATTGCTAGAAGGACCCCACAAGTCCGAATGCACATACTCAAGAATTCTTTTAGTTTTGTGAACACCAGAGAGAAAGACAACTTATGATGCTTACCAAGCACACAATGATCACGAAAGGCAAATCGACACACAATCTTTACTAAAAACATTTTTATCATTAAGGAGCTTAAGCCCCTTAATACTCACATGTGCAAGTCTATTGTGCCATTTATGTGTGTGATCAACTTTGGTAGAAGAAATTGAGGAATCTAAACCTCTTATCACTTCTCCAAAGAGTGATATATATATCATTCCTTCTCGCTCCTTTACAAGTAACTAGAGCACCCTTCATCAATTTTAGCATTCCATTTCCAATTTTACCAAGAAAGCCAATTTTCTCTAGTTGTCCCATCGAAATTAAATTCCTACTCAATTCAGAATAAATCTAACATCATTCAAAGTATACACAAAACCTGTGGTCAAACTTTAAGGTAACATCACCAATCCCAAAGAATAAAGATAAGCGAGTTGTCACACAAAACAACATGCCCATCATCGATTCATGCAAATTTTCAAACCGCCTTTATGAGATGTCACATGAAAAGATGCACCGTAATCAAGTACCCACTCATGCAAACGAGACTTCATAGTTAGATTCAATTCAAAGAAGATCAACAATGTAATTAATTAATACATAGACTTCACCCCGATCGTAATTAGAAGAGGACATAACATTCACTTCATCTCTCCCTTACCAGTTTGTTTGTTCTTCGCTTTATGGCAATCTTTTATAAAATGCCCAAGTGTTACCACAACCATAACATTTTTAACTTTCGCCTAGATTTAGATCTAGACCAACTCTTGCTCTTCTTTTACCCCCATTATTACTAGACTCATTTGCTTTGATAGTCCGGGCTACCGCTTGCCTAAACCGAGTTCTACCCTCATCATGTGAATTTCACCACTTTTCTTATCATGTTTTTCAGCTTTCATCTCCATCTCCTTACTTCTAAGGGAGTCAATGACAATCTCAGGAGTTAAAGTGTCCCTACCATACTTAATTGCATTTTTCACTTCTTTATAAATCTCGGGAATAGAATTAAGCAATATTATGGCCTTATACTCCTCGGACAATCGCTTTCACCACAATTAACAATATCTTGAACAAGTTTGTTAAAAACATCCACATTGTCATCTAGATCCTTTGATTGATCCATTTTAAAGCTAAAAAAATCTCTAACAAGAAAAGTTTATTTGGAATAGATTTAACCAAATAAAGTTCCTCTAACTTTTTCCAAAGTTTTTTGTGGTATCATGTTTACCAACTTTTCTCAAAACAAAGATCGAGATAAGTGTAATATTATGGCGAGTAAGCAAGTTCATCTCGAATCTTCTTTTGTTCTTTAGTGAAATCTATAGGAAAATTTCCATCTATAGCTTTTGAAACTTTTTGTCAGATCAAAATCCCTTTCATCTTTTGTTGCCAAATTGAGAAATCACCCTTTCCCAAAAAGCACCAATTCAAAATTATGAGTTGTCATTTTTAGGACTCGAATCAACCAAAAATACAAAAATACACAATTTTCACAAAGCTACTAAAAGGTCCAAATTTTGCAACAATAGAGATAATTCAACAAAAAATTTCTCACTAAAGCAATTTTCACACAAAAGCAAATTTCACACAATAAGTTACGCAAAACTTATATCAACCGAACAAAAATAACAAGTAAACAATTATAGCAAATATGATCCTAGATCTAGCAATGTGCAATGGTTACCCCACACCAGTAACCTAATCCTAATGATCACCCCACACGATGATCTCTATCATGAAAAATAAATGGTTAGAAATACGATACCGAGCGAACAAATCATTGCTCGTATTCTAGGAGAGATGCGAAATTTTTTATATCATAGTGCAGCAGCAAGAAGAACTCAGAACGGAACGAACCCGCCAAACGCACCTTAAGGGCAAAAACGTCCAGATTTTTGCACACTACACCGGTGACAAAACCAGCACCACCAAAACGACCCAAAACAAAGAAGGAGTAAACTGTCTTTTTGGTCGGAAATCAGAACACCACCCACGCGCCCCCACGCGCGGCCGGACAATCCGCAGACGCCCCCACGCGCGCCCGCTTACTGAAGGTTCTCACGCTACCACGCCAAGACGGTCAGAGCGCTACCGTCGAGTACTAATATGGTCTCCTTTCACGAAATGGACATCCGGTTTGGTAGGAAAAACGATCGAAGTCTCTTTTTTGAAAATGTATGATTCGGACGCTTTTAAAGCTTTCCGGTTTCTTCAACTTTTGATGAAATTTTTCACACCCAAGGACACTAAATCCACTCGATACCAATTTGTTGTAAATATCTAATCACCAAATCGTTTAGCTCGATTTTGAAGCTTAAACAACACTAGAAACCTCAATAAAGCTCGACCCAAGAACACCTCTATTTTCCCACGTAGATAAGCTCACAAAGAACTAACTCAAACCTAGAGAAAGAAACCAACAACAATGGCGCACCGGTGAAGAAAGGAAGAAGAAATTTCAATGCTCACTCTCTCTCACTCTTCCTCCGTGCACTTTGTTGGAATAATCAAAAGAAAAAGGTCCCAACATATGTTATAAGATAGGTCAACTCTTATTGGGCCACAAGCCCAATTGTACCAAATACCATATAAACAATATATTTGGGCCACTTAAATAGAGTGGGCCATTGAGCAACTACAAGTTAAGCCGCTCCAAAATAGCCCGCTAAGTTTTGGGTCGAGCTTTAATTGGATTCACTAAGTGTTGTCGTTTTTCCCTTAATTTCAATCCTCGGCCAATGCCTATGAAATTAACCTTAAATCATCATCGCCTTTTGAGGTTGTTTGGCAACAAATACCCAACACCGGTGATTGATGGTAAGTGGGAGGTTGGGAATCCTATGTTTTAGAGATCACAAGATAAAAATTCCGTAACTTTTCATTTATTTTTTCTTGATATTTGATGTTGAATACAAAATTAAATAACTTATAAGCTTGTTTGGCTATTTTTTTCCCTTCATTCTTCCAAAGTAGAGGACTTTTCCAGGTGTCGCCTTAAGTGCATGTTTGGCTACACTTTTTAAAGCTGATAAGCTGGTCAAACATCATTTTTATCCATACATTCTATAGGATGCACAACTTTTATCCACTTTTTATCCACCTGTACGACCCACAACTTATAATTTACAAAAAATTTACTAAACATAAACTAAATCCAATTATATCTAACTCCCATTACACATACATAATAAGAATGTTACAGTTTAAACATGGTAATACCAGAAAGAAATTCTGAAGAAATTGATTTACAATATGGAGCTAATTAAAGTAACAAAGAGGAGAAGAAAATAAATCAGCACTAACACTTGAATGGAGCTCAGAACTCTTGAGTCTCATCATGTGGCATTTTCACAATACAAACTTGAAGGACCTCGTTTCCTGAGTCACGTTGTTCCTCATACATGTTATTTGCTGAAGTCACAAGTGAATCGCTGCAATAATACAACTCGATTTTTTGAAGAGTTGGTATATCTCCAATACCACAAGGGACATCAATCGACGATGGCAATTGTGAAGAATTAGGTGTTGAAGCTTTGGGAAGTGGATATGGTCGGCTTTCCAATACTTGAGATTATTTTTTCAAGTAGCGTAAATGTTAGTTGAAGAAATTGTTCTTCTTCGGTTCCCACACTAGGCCGTTGAAGGCATTGCGTTTCGCTTTAAGCACTTGAAGATTGGGCAATGAACCAATAATCGTTATATCTTTCCAAGGAAGAAAACAACCCCTTAAAGTTAACTTTTTGAGTGAAGTCGGGAAAGTGAGGTTTTGCAGGAAAGGTGGGCATGGCACATCAAAGAGGCATTTCAATGTTTCAAGATTTTGTAGACGTGCAAGATTGTTGAGATAGTAGTCTGACAAATCCACACTTACATCAACATAAAAGATTCCCAATTTCTTTAGATTCGAATTCTTCTAAGGATGTCCTCCGCACATCTAAAATTTATCACATTAGAGAGCGTTTGTAGGTCTTCTAGAATGGTAAGACAATGTTCCTCCTCAACTCCTCGCTTTGGGAGGATCGTGCAAATTCACCTTTTCCAAATGCGCGTCTTAATTGTGGCATCCTCCATATTTCTAGTGGTAGATGAAATGACGACTGCACTCATGAAGAATCAAGGTTTGTAGATTCCTAAGTTTGTATAGTGACGAAGGAAACTCTCTAGCGCCACTAACACAAGCGAGGTACCTCAAGTTAACTAGTTTTAGGAATTCAAAGCTCTCGGTTGGGAAATCAAAGCTATTCACATCCAATACTCCGAGTAGCCTAGACTTTAGGAATTCTAACGAAAGATGATGCATAGGATCAAAATTAAAAACAGACCTGGACGGTAGAAGGTTGTAGGCTCTTAGCATGAACACAATTAGTTTTCAGATTTGGATGAATACTTACCCGCAAAACCCGATAAAATTTGTTGGAAGACTGGAGATTCTTGTCGGTGACATGGCTCATACTAATATATGTTGGAAGACCATTGAGACTCTCGCCGTGACATGAAAAAGCTATCCTTCCTTGCTTCTTTTCGCACAAAGCTCGTGTAAGAGATCATGGATCTTGCATGTTTTAGTTTTGCCTTTAGAACTCCTCTTAGAAACCAAAATAAGGCTTCTCTCGACAAGATTCGAAAGTACTCTTCCGCCACATTTTCCAAGCTTTTACTTGTCATCGGGTTCTATGAATCCCTCTCGCAATCCATAACTTGACAAGATTGGATACAAGGATCTCATAATCTTAGGAAAAATTCCTATATAGAGGAAACACACTTTTAGATGATGAGGCAAATTGTGATAACTTAAATCCATTATCTTTTTGCACCGATCATCATTTGAAGTTATAACCGAACTTAAATTCTTCACAACATATTCAGAACTTTGTGTTTTGATGGACTTTGAGAGGAGCCCTCCAATCAAAACAATTGCAAGAGGAAGTCCTCGACAATTTTTCGCAATCTCGGTCCCGATTTGGTTGAGTTCACGAGGGCAACAATCTTCTCCAAACACCTTCTCACGTAATAAATTCCAACTTTCATCATCATTTAAAAACGCATGCGATGAAGAGCATGAGAGTTGACATGAATACCACACTCTCCAAATTCTAGTAGTCAACATGATTCGACTTCTTTCCGCTCATCCGAAATAAACATTTGATATCATTCCGCACCTCCGTATCCCATATGTCATCCATTATAATGAGATACCGCCAAACTTTTAGATTCTCGTACAAGACTTCAAGTCACCGGTTTCTTTGTGCATCTCGTCTCGTGAGTTTTTTCATGGAATCTAAAAGATCTAGTACGATTTTACGCTCATTATAGTTTTGAGACATCGTTATACGTATAACGAATATGAAAAGTCACTTGAATACGTTGATGATCGTAAACTTTTCTAGCAAAAGTAGTCTTACCAATTCCGCCATCCCAACAATGGAGAGAGTATCGAGTGCAACGAATCTCCTTCCGGCCCAATTCAAGATCTCAGATCAACTCATCATCAAGACCAACCATGGTGCTCTTGCCATCGGGAGCACCCAACGATGTCCTTGGTCGCAAATCTCAGACGCCATCGCCATCCTCGATCTCCATCACCCGCTTTCTATGAATCAAATCTTTTGTTACTTGTTTTGAAATGACAAGATTCAATGATATCTTCTCGCTTTATTTGTTGCTTTGTTCTTTGTGAAGAATTTTCAAGAAAATCTTGTAAGAAACTATTATAAAATTTGTTGTTTATCGTAACTTGTGAGTAATTGGATGTTGATAATCTGGATTGCTCAAGAATTTGAGTGAGAGAAATAGCGAGATCTATTTCGATCTCTCCTCACGCTCAAAGATAGAAAATTGCGAGGAAATGTAAGCAATCGACTTTGTCAATTATTGCGATGTTTTAATTGAATAAAAGCCGGCAAAGGCAATCGCCGACTTGATGAGAAGACCACAAATAAAATTTCAATAACTAGTATACCATTATTCGCGATGGAATCCAACCGTAAGATCTATAAGAATAGGTCATTGAGATTTGAACCCATTTATTCTGGATTTTGAGTCTTGATGGGCGAGGATGACAATTTGAGTTGCGATGATTATGGTTTTAAGATTGAGCGATGAGTAGAGCAAAAAGAAAATCGTTTGAATAAGAATATTGTTTGAGAGGAAAATTGAAGATGTCGAGATATATGGACGTATATATTCCTTTTTTTTCTTCTAGTAGCGGAGAAAACTCTCACCGTCGTGATAAAATAAAGTCATTTACTATGCAGACTTTCGAGTTTCAATCGAATTATATCGATATTTATACGAGGAAAATATAAGAAATATTCATTTGCGGTGGTTAGTTTGAATATATGGCGATTTTCAAAACAATTTGAAAATAATCATTTTAGACAAAATATCCTCAATTAGGGATGTCAATAGGCCGAGCGGCTCGTGGGCTCACCGGCTCAACTCATAATGGACTCGAACTTGTCGTGGAACGAGCTTGAGCAAAATGTCTCGGGCACATGGACGAGCGGATCGTCTTTATTTCTTTTTATTTTTAAATTCTCGAAAACATTCAAAGTTAAAACTTAAAAAAGAGTCGGGATCGTGGGCGCTCGGCTCACTCGCCTCGCTCAACCTACAAGCCAAGGTTGAACCGAGCACAGTGGGTTAGCACGGCTCACCCCATTGCCACCCCTACCCTCGATCAACTACCTAAAATCCAAACATATCCAAATAAAATTCGGTTGAGGCTAATTCCACAAAAACAAATTTACAACAAGATTCTCACAAAAAAATTAACTCACACTTCAGCATCACCTCTAGTCACTATCCAAACTAAGTAAGTTAGTTTTTTTATAAATTAATTCGAGGTGTAAAAGAACAAAAATTCTATATGTTTAGGGTAGATTAGGTAGGGCTAATTTTTAGATATAACTCTTGTTGAAATTTTTTTGAATATGCTTGTAGAAAATTTGTTTAAACAAGTTAAGTTGACGTGTGATGCAGGCAGAAACGTAAACAATGAAACAAAGCTCAAAATCAATTCGTTGATTCCTATGAATGCCGAATTAAATTGATTAATTGTGGAGAAAACTCCAAGAATAATATTCTTCTTAAAAAACAACTCCTTGATCAAATAATAAAAGGACTCTTAAATACTAAACTTCTAGTTGAGATAAAACCCTAATTGATAAATAAAATGCAAAAAGACAAAAATAGACATGAAACTTAAAAAAAGCCACTTTAAACTAACTAAACGACTTCAAACGGCTAAAATCCACCATCAGCAATTGCAAAGCAATTGGTCTTGTCCGGCTCGTCCGGCTCGTCGAGACGCTTCCGAAAACATATAATAATAAAAATTCTGAGCCCTATGTCCGTTTCTTTGATAAATCACGATTACGATCCCTTGCGGCCCGATAAGCTAAAGCTAGGTCCTCTACGCCATCAACGTGTAGTTGAAAATGAAGAAACGTCGTTAAAGACGCATCGTGGAAATGGCGTAGTATTGTTGTTTTTT
Organism: Forsythia suspensa; assembly: GCA_023638005.1. Classification (NCBI taxonomy): domain Eukaryota; kingdom Viridiplantae; phylum Streptophyta; class Magnoliopsida; order Lamiales; family Oleaceae; genus Forsythia; species Forsythia suspensa. The sequence continues at coordinate 1,422,543 of CM042667.1, forward strand.
TCCAGACAGTTGAATTGTCAAAACGACAGTTCAACTGTTTGTAAAATAAAAAAATTGAACCATCTAAAAGACAGTTGAACAGTCTTTTTGACAGTTTAATTGGCTTTTTGACACTTAGACATTGAACTGTCGTTTTGTCCAACTTCTAACTACGGATTTTTCATATCCACCTCGGCATAAAAATTCTAGAAATCTATACTCAATTTCATTATCACATGAATATTCACTAATTAGTTCATTAGAACAACGACACTCCAAGTCATCCACTTCACCATCCCTTCCCTTGAGTTTGCACGGGTTCACATTCCATTTCAATGCCTCCAAATATCATCATCATTTATCTCGCTCTCTGAATCAATAAAACCTGAATCCTCATTTGAATCTGGGGAAAAAAATCAAACAGTGAGGGACAAAAAAATAAAAACAACCCAAAAAATTCACTTACCTTCATGAGGTCCCTTGCATGTGTGATTGTGAATTTGTGAAGGAAGAAAATCACTTATGTAAAACGTGACTTGAAGATCTAACATCAGTGTGTTTGCTAGTAGGACAATATGGACGACGATTCAAGCGCCCTGAAGGTGTGCAGGTAGTGTGATCGCATGAGGTTCAACATTATAGGGACACCAAACAAAATTTTAAACAATTATGTGTTTATATATATTTAAACAATTTATTAATTTTTATAAATTTATAATATTTTTTTATTATAAGCTATCGTAAATGTTTAAAATGATGCTTAAAAAATTAAAATATTCTAATAGAATATTTATAAACTTTCCCAAATATACCATAATACTTATCAACACGTATAGTTATTTAAGGCAATGAAACGTCTTGAGAGCCTCGAGATAGATTAAAAGCAACTAATTACTAATAACTAATAAGTGATAAAATTCCCATAAAAGAAGAGGGAGTTGAAGAGTTTATCGACATTCTCTATGGTCTGTTTACAAAAAGAATTAGAAGTATCTCTTTAAAGAAAATGGAGCAAAAGAGTTTTTCGCTCTCTTTAAAAGATTAAAGATTCATATTCTTTAATGTTTAATCAATCTTCATTTTTCTCATTTATTCTATAAGTGTTGAATAGTCCGAAGAGAAGCAATTTTTCGTGTAATTAAATCTACATACATTTTGATTTTTCTTTATTTTCTCTTTTATCACATATTCATATTTAACTATAAAATATAAATGCATCTTCTCATATATTTGTTCGTCCATGCTTAATTTTTGATTTTTCTTTATTTTTCACTTATCATATTTATCCGTATTTTAACTATAAATACATCTTTCCGTATATTTGTTCGTCCATGCATAATGTAAAAGTTTGCAAAATGCAAACATATTTGAAGTGATTACTTTTTTTCCCCACTTGATAAGCAAAACAAATAACAATCTACTTGTTTGCAAGTATTTATTTTATAATGCACATTCCATGGTTGAGAGTGAAGTGCACGCAATAGGACTGTAGGAAGATTGATGACTTTAATTAGTGTGTTTGTTTCTAGAAATGCGAGAATAAAATATTTTTTACATCGTTTTTGCATTTCAACGTTTACTCGTGATTTTTGCTATTTTTTATTTCAAGATTTGCTCATATGGAGTTGCACGAAGAGGTTAGTGGCTTGGATGGTACTTTGTTGATGACATGTGAATTTTTTAGAAATTTCGAATGTGCTTTTGAGCTTTACTTATACTTTTTTAAATGATGTGTAAAAAAATAAACAAATATTTAAATGTCATATTATTGCAATGAAATATTATTATTGGAATATAATTTATTTTTTGTTAATATATTTCTTAGTTAAATGAAAGGTATACTATTTTAAATTGTCGCATAGGTCACCCAAAATCTCAGGGTGGCTCTAGATTCAAGTCATGTTGGAAATTCGTCTGCTATGTTGGTAGATCTGTCAAACCCAACGACGGAACCATCAAGAGTGATAGATGGAAAGCAATATTATATTTGGGACTCGTTATAAAATTAAGTGATTTTTGGAACATGTATTACAATAAAAGCTACTTGTTTATTTAATGGATGGATAAAGACTTCTCACCAAATTATATGCAACTTGTATTAATAATAATTCAAAGGTGTAAAAATTGACTGGATGAATTCTTCCCAAGTCCCAACAAAATATATGAACATGGCCTTGTTATTCACGCAGTTCACAACAAAATGTATACTAGAGGGACAATGTAGGTTTACTTGGTCCCCCTCGTGTCAACAGTGTGCACCACTCTAAAAGATTTGTGGACGAAAATACCCTTTCTTGACTACAAACATAAAATTGTACTGTGAGCTCTATCACCATTTGTGGGGAAAAAAATCGCACAAAACGCGCAGAAATGAAAAACGAAATTTGAGCAAAAAAAAGTGAAAAGATCGTGAAATTCATATATTATTGGCCTTTTCTTCTTGCTTATAAATTTGTGAAGTGTTCTCCTTCTTCCGTGATCATTGATGTTAGACGAACCACACCTAATTTATATTTTTTCTCTTTTATTGCTCAAATTTTATTTTTCGTTTTCACAGTAAGTTGTGTGGTGGCAGAAATGATGGTTCAATTTTATATTGTTGCGAATAAAGGGTATTTGCATCCACAAATCTCTCAAAGTGGTGCACACTGTTGATATGTGGACCAAGAGTATGTTTGGTAAATATTTTTGTAGATTTTAAATAGAAGGTCCAATGAAATATGTGGATAAAAATTGTTGATCTTATAAAATGTGTGGACTAAAATGATATTTGACCAATTTATAATTGTTTATAAGCACAAGTAATGGCCTCACCAAAAAGCTTACACGTCCCTCTATTACAAGAAATCGCCTTTAAAAGAAAAAAAAAGGGGTAAATTCAGAATGGGTCCTTTGTTTGGCACTTATGGGCTCTAAAGTCATATCTTCAAAACTTAATTCAATTAAAGTCATATTTTAGAGCTAAAGACCAACATACCCTTAATTGTAAAAAGCTTGGATTTTGAGTGGTGATATTGTTTTGCGGTGATCTTGTTTTGTTGTGATCATTGTTAAACCCATGATTTTGTACTACTAATGAGACATTTTAAGAACAATAGTATTCTCTTGTTTATTCTCTCTCGATTAATTCTTCTACCTACCATTAAACACCTTATAAATTTATACTTATCTATCCAATGAGAATCTATGTCCTAATTGAATCTCAAACATATTCAAATTCAAGGGAAAAATTAGAAACATTGTTTATAGTTTTAGATGAGAACCCTTTGCATGACTTCCCATTAACTTGAGAATGATTGTGAGTTCTTCTTTCTTCATTTTAAAGATTGCTTCAAGATGTGTTTGCTTTTAAGAGACTCAGATACCTTAGAAGAGCTTTAATTTGCAACAAAAGGATGCACATTTATCCCTGATACTGTTTTAAAGAATTTGTGATACTGTTTTGAAAAAAAAAATTAAAGATTGCCATTTTAAGCTAAAGAGACGACTTCAAACGGGTAAAATCCATCATAGGCAGCAGCAAAGCGGCTGGTCTTGACCGTCTCGTCGAGACCATTCCGAAAACATATTATAATAAAAATTTTGAGCACGTGTGCAAATTCTATGATCATTTCTATTGTGATACTGTTTTTTGTGATACTGTTTTGCATAATACAGTATCAAACAACACACATAACTATGATATCATACTTTAATCTTTGATACTGTTTAATTAGTCATATGTTTTGTTTGATACTGTATTATACAAAATAGTATCATAGATTAAAACATGGATTGAAATAATATCAATTTATATTAATGCACATTACCTAAACAAAACATTATCATAGATTAAAACTAAGACATTCAAACAGTATCACTTATTCAAACATTGCCATAATTAAACAATATCAAAGATCACATAGATTCAAACAAAGATCAAACCTAGCCATAATTAAACAAGATCAAAGATCACATATATTTAAACAGTATCACAGGATTAAAACATGTTTCAAATGATAGTGAAATATTATGACAAAGTTTCAATCTATTAAACCTTGTCATAATTAAACAGTATCATAGATTAAAACTAAGACATTAAAACAGTATCATGGATTAAAACTAAGATATTGAAACATTAGATGATGGAACATTCAAGCTCCTATTTACAACAATTCTATGTCCATTTATATTGTGATACTGTTTTGTATAATACAATATCAAATAACATACCATGACTAAACATTAGATGATGGAACATTCAAGCTCCTATTTACAGCAATTAGATGATGGAGCATTCAAGCTCCTGTTTACATAAGATAGTTGAGTATTCAAGTTCATATTTACAGCATTCAAACTCATATTTACAACATTCTATGCCCATTTCTGTTGTGATACTGTTTTGTATAATACAATATCAAACAACTTTCACAACTAATTAACAACACAAAGAAATAATCTAATGACCAACTTAATACAATATCAAGTTGCTATTCTATAATACATTATCAACAATAGATGTTATCTCATTGTTTACATAACTTGGAAAATGCTCATTGTTTACATAACTGCTAAAATCAACCTGTGTTAATCATATTGGTCACCTCTTGCAAAGACGGATATATCAATGCTAGCTGTTAGATCATTAGCCTGAAAAAATAATCAAATACAAGAATTAAGATTAAAACATAGAAATTAATAACAATATTCCCAACTGGAAATTGATCCAAAATCTTCACCAAAAAATTGCCTAAAAAGTGACATCGCGCACAGAGAAGCACTCATGGGAGGTTCTTGGGAGGTGGAAGCGGTTATCACGGAGGTGGAAGCGGTGGTCGCCGGAGGTTGCCGGAGGTGGTGGCCGGAGGTTGCCGGAGGTGGAGACGGTTGTCGCCGGAGGTGGAGGAGGTTTGTGGAGTTGGAAGATTGTGTCAATGAAAAATATGGTTAAAAGGGGTGGTTTTGGAATTAATATAAAATATTGATGTGAAGTATGACTTAATCACAATTTAAAAAAAAGTTTTGACCTAATTTGAAACAAGTCATGTGGAGATGACTTATTGACAATTTTTCCAAAAAAAAAATCCACTCATTTTTGTTGGGCTGCCAAACAAGCACTAAAGTAGCAAATACCGCGTCAATTTTCCGTGTTGCCAGCCTGTTATTCAATTAAAGAAATTGCAAAATTGCTTTTTACATTTCTTACATTTTGCTGCAATTTTTTGTCTTTCAGTTCTTTGAGCACATATCAGATATGGCTTATGCTGCTCTTTGTTCTCTTAATCAAATTCTACATTAGACCCTAAATCATGATCATCAATATTTGATTCTTTATGAGAAACAGCAAATTGAATCACTTATCGAAAAAGTTTCTTCCTTACAAGATTTTCTTGAAAATTCTTCACAAAAAAAGACACAACATTTGGAGAGAAAAATCAGAGATGCATCATATATTGCAGAAGATATCATTGAATTCCACATCACTGATCGAATTCTTTCAGAATCTGCAAGTCATGAAGATGGGAGCTTAGAGAAAATATCAATAAGATTCGATGCCATAGAGAAGTGGATTGTTAGTTCATCAAAGAGCACTTTGGTGAGTGTTGATGACTTCATGGATATCAAGGCGCGGCTTGTTAGAAAATCATCTGAACTTGAAATTGTCTCCATGGTGGGAATGAGTGGAATCGGTAAGACTACTCTTGCTAAACAAGTTTACGATGATCCATTTATTGTGCATCATTTTCAAACTCGTGCTTGGGCAACATTATCTGATGACTATAACTTGCAAGAAATCTTATTGAGCCTCCTAAATTCCATGGGAGAGCTCACCAGCGAGATGGATGAAATGACAAGTGAATTATTAGAAGAACGTTTGTACATGAATCTAAAGTATCGAAGGTATCTCATTGTATTGGATGATGTGTGGGATACCAAGTTTTGGGATGATGTGAAGCAGTTATTCCTGAATGACAAGAATGGTAGTCGAATCATGATGACTACTAGGCTAGAAAACGTGGCTAATTACGCCAACTCTTGTCCTCCTTTTCATCGCATGCGATTTCTAAGTGACACTGAAAGTTGGAATTTATTTTGTGAGAAGGTGTTTGGAAACAATTGTTGCCCTCTTAACTTGAAGGAAATTGGGAAGAAGATTGTCCAACATTGTCAAGGACTTCCACTCGCAATTGTATTGATTGGTGGGCTCCTTTCAAAGGCTACCAGAACAGAAGATTACTGGAAATATGTTGCAGAAAATGCAAGTTCAGAAACAACTTTACTGATGAGAAGTGCTCCAAGATACTGTCTTTCAGTTATAATCATTTGCCTTCTCATTTGAAATGGTGTTTTCTCTATATGGGAATTTTTCCAGGATATTATAATATCCATGTCTCGAAACTTGTTAAGTTATGGGTTGCAGAGGGAATCATAAAACCAGTAGGATCTAAATCCTTGGAAGATGTGGCAGAGGAGTACTTTTTGGATCTTGTTGAGAGAAATCTTATTTTGATTCATGAGAAGAGGTCCAATGAAAAAATCAAAACATGTAGAATCCATAATCTCGTGACGGGACCTATGCGTGAGAGAAGCTCAAAAGGAGAAATTTTATCATGTCACTAACAGGAGTGGTATTCAAGAAGGCAGTAGTATGCTCCGTGTAAGTATTCATCGAAATACTAAATCTCGCAATGACAAAACACTATCATATCCACAAGTGGTGCGGTCTCTTTTAAATTTTGATAGGGAGGTTCCAGTTTTTGTTCTAAAAAGTCAAATACGAGGTTCCTGTTACTGTTACTGTTCCGTTCTTGTTCCTGTTCCGAAAACGAAAAAATACGCTACTCAGAGTATTGCATCAACAAGGAAGGCTTGAATTCCCAAATGAAGTAGCGGAATGGGTTGACTTGAGGTACCTCGATTGCATTTCTATGCATATTCCATCATCAATATCCAAACTTCAAAATCTACAAACCATAATTCTTCGTCCAGATATGAGGCCATTGTATCTATCACTAGATATATGGAAAATACCACATTTGAGGCATGTCCTGTTGGAATATGTGATTCTGCCCGATCCTTCTAGTGCAGGAACTGAGGGAGACAGATCTGTTTTTGTTCTAGAAAACCTACAAACACTCTCCATTGTAATGAATTTCCGATGTATAGAGGAGGTTATCAAAAGAATTCCAAATATCAAGAAATTGGGAATTCATTACAAGGATGAAGAAATGGGTGGGGAATACTACTATCTAAATAATCTTGTCCATCTACGTAAACTTGAATCACTAAAATTGATCAATTTTGGGTTTTTATTCTTGATGAACCTCAGTTTCCCGACGTCACTCAAAAAGTTTACTTTAGTTGAAAGCAGCCTATCTAGGGAACATATGTCGATTGTTGGTTCATTACCAAATCTTCAAGTGCTCAAATTGAGAAGAACTGCCTTCTTTCGCAGAGAGTGGATAACAAATGCAGGGGACTTTCTTCAACTAAAATATTTGCTGGTAGAAAACATTGATCTAGAGCGTTGGAGAGTTGACCGTACTCACTTCCCCAACCTCGTGCGCCTAGTCCTTCGGGACTTCTTTCATTTTGGAGAGTTTCCTTATGAAATTAGAGAAATTCCAACTCTTAGATCAATCGAGTTGTATGGGTGTGGTAGTTCAGTTTTAGATTTTGCAATGTACATACAAGAGGAACAACGGAGATTAGGAAACGATGGCCTTCAAGTTCTTTTTTTTTTGAACTCTAGAAATAGGATAGGACAACCTAAAAGCCCGATGTTTAATAGGTTACACAATTGATTTTTATTTTTAGTTTGTCAAAATTTATTTTTACATTTTTCAGTTTCTTTAAGAATTGAAATGTGCAATTAATCAACAGTAAAAAAATGTGTATAATAAAATTGAATATCACCATGTAATGAATTATGACAGACACGTGAGAATTTCAACATAGATGCAACAATACATTATAATTAACCAATATAAATTAATAGTTTTGGGACTGTATAAATTCTATTACTTTAAAAATGTATTAATTAATTGATAAATTAATGAATTACTAATTTATAGAATGTTTACAATTCAACGAATATACATTTAATCAACTAAAAATTCATTGTATTTTACCAATCTAATCAATTTAATATGAATTAATCCACTAAATATACATTAAATTAACCAAAAAATTAAAATTCATTGTACTTAATTAAATAAAATTCATTGGATGCTGCTTATTGCTGTCGGAGATTCTCTCCACCATGTTATAAAAGGTGCAAATGCAGCTGAACTCGGACTTGGTAAATTCGGAGAAACTGCAGATGATTCTTTTGTTCAAGCACTTGCCTCGAAATACGAGACTTATCCAACATATGTGCTTCCATCATTTACATGGTAGCCTCTGTATTGGTGAGTATTTTAGATCATTCAACTCTTATATGTACTTTCTTAATTTCTCTAAGTCTTGAAGACTTGAAGAGCGTGTTTGGCTAAGCTAAAAAAATTAAGTTTTAAAATAAATTATTTATTTGTTGGTCGAAGTTTGAAACAATTACTTATTTTGAAAGTAATTCTCACCTTACAAATAACTAACTTTTGTACTTATAAGTGAGAAAAGGTAACCAATCTATATGTGTTTGGAATTTTATCTTTCTATTTTTTTTATTTTTTTATTTTTTTTTTTTTAAACTTTAAAGTAAGGTTGACTTATTTTTAAGGTTAGCCAAATATGCTCTGCATGTCTTATTGTCTACGCTTAAAAGATTTATTGTTTATTTATGAGTAAATAAGTTAAACTTTTAGTTTGCATTATGGCTCCTTTGATTTCCTACATACCAAATTATTGTTTTTACGTAAGTTGTTAATAATAATAATCATTTCTTTTTATGTAAATTCTTGCAGTCTTTTTGTTTGGCTCAAAAGCATCACTTCCAAGACACTCGTAGTACTTAGAAAACCATCAATTTTGAGTTTGCATCATTCTGTTTTCAAACAAGGATTGGGGGCTAGGTTGAAATCCTGTTAAAAGGGGCTGAAACACTCCCTTAGGTTGTATTAAGTTTGTTATAATGTTACAATGGCCGTTAAAAGAAGAGGCTACATTGAGTTGACTCCCGATTCTTTCGATCACTGATCTTACAATTAAGCATTGAACTTGATATTTGGTTTTTGTTACTTTGAGCAATCTAGCTTGACCGTATTCTTGTGCGTTGCAGCTTTTAAATTGTAGTTTTGGAAATGGTACATTAAAAATATTACATGCGTTTAAATAAAAGGTATATCTAGAGGTGTCAATTCGGACTTCATCCGCCGCCCGACGAAGTTTCGGTAATAACCGCATTAGAAAAAGCCGAAAGACGTGTGGGTTCTTTGGCGGGTCAACCTAGCCCACGAAAATTGAACGCGAACCCGGTCCACTCGTCGGCCTATCTCGAGTCGAGCCCATGTGGGCGCGGTTAAGCCTCGTTTGGCCCGTCTGAATAAAAAATTAATTTTTATTTTAAATTATAAAAAAAAATTACTAACTTGTTTAACTTAAAAAAAAATATTTACATTTATAATAGAAAATGTGTTAAATTACTAAATAAAAAATAAATAACAATGATAAATTCACATTTATTATTTCTAACTTTAAGAATAAAGGGATATTAGGGAGGTTGAAGTAAACACTAGTGATTTAGTGCTTTAGACTTGAATCTCATTACCAGTTTTGAAGCACTGAAAAACTAAGTTCTTCAATTGTTATCTTTGCCGGAACAATCAGGCTTGTTAGTAGGCTCTTAAAACCTTGAAGACTCCAAAACCTATTCTAACTAGGAAAGCTTAAATCATTAGGAAAACTAATCTTAATTCTAGTTGGAACCTGAAAGAAATACTAACTTAAGAGTCCACATAAATCTAGTTTCTAACCAACTAAAATTCGAGTCTAATAAGAATAAGAATAGTCCAAGAAGGATTTGGAAAAATTAAACTCTTCTTCCTGCATCACAGCCAGGAAATCGAAAATAATGCTGAAAGGATGAAGAAAATAAAGGAATGTGTCCCAAAAAGAAACTTTCATCTCCAAGACTCATTTCTGTCCCCTTTGGGTTGGACAAAAAACTAGCTCGAGAGCGCAAGAGAAGTTCTTTTGACAAAAATATTGTTGGTATGTGCCATCGCACACCTTCATTACTCTTTAGGAGGCATCAACCCTGACTCAAACTATTACTTCGTGAGCATGAATTAGATGCTTTTCTATTTTCTAAAATTGCAGTAATTATGTATGCTGAACTGTAAGAAAGCTCTTGATAGTTCTTTTTCATTATCCCCATTTTGTATCCATAATTTTGCGAGTAAATATCTTTCTTTAGGGCCTGGGGTTACAAGTTGTGGATAATGTTGAAGAAGCTGAGTTTATTATGGCCCATGGTACTGAAGCTTTGGGGCTTCCTTCTGGTGCTGCACTTCCCATGAAACTTGAGGATCTTGAGAAAATTTTGGAGCAGTGTGTTGCTAAAAAGATACCTATGGTGGTAGCAAATCCTGATTTTGTTACAGTTGAGGCTAGAGCTCTGCGCGTTATGCCCGGTGAATATTTAATTTTTGCAATATTTTCTTATCTCATCTTATTTATGTATGTTTTTTTGTTTTAAAGCTATTACATGTTGCTAATTCTCATCTTATTTATGTATGTTTATTGTTTTAATGCTATTACATGTTGCTAATTCTGACAGGAACACTGGCGGCCACATACGAAAAGCTTGGTGGGGAAGTGAAGTGGATGGGCAAGCCTGGTGAGGTGATTCTATCAATACATAAATGATCATTTTATCTACTCAGGACATTTTTCTACAGATTTGTTTGGTTTTACTTTGAATTTCAGGATACCATCTGAAATAGTGTGTGTGTGTGTGAGAGAGAGAGAGAGAGAGAGAGAGTTTTATTATCGTATCAAGTCAATCAATTTTTTTTTTTTCCTTTCTGGAATTAATGTTGAGTAAATGAGAGAGAGGGAGCAGGTCGAGGCTTGTGTACACTTGTAATGTATAGAGGATGCTTGCTCTTAGGCCAGGTTTTGGGCGGAGGCGAGTGAGCAACCTCCTCGTTCAAAACTGAAGGGGACCCATTTTTATATAAAAATAAAAAATAAATAAAATTTTGATTACTGAAGTTGCCCCCAAAAAAGTATTTTTGCAAATATGGCCTAAAATCGAAGGTGGCCTACTCTGGCCATGTTTGCTTTTTTTTTTTTTTTTTTTATTTTTTTATAGTTTTAAGAATAATTAATTCCCTAAAAGACAGAGGTTTTGAATGATACTACACTGAAAAATGCCCATTGGGCCTAATTTATGTAATTTGCTTTAGGCCCCGAAAATCATAAGACTGCCCTGCTCGCTCCCAGTACATGTTTTCAAATATGAACTCTCTATCACTCCCACTCATAATGCATGAAATACCTACACATGTTTATAGGTCAGAAAAATAAAAGAACTCGTTCATTTTATGAGTTGGCACGTCCAAACATTGACATTTGCAAAAGGCATTTGTAAATCACCATTCCTCTTATCATTTCTGGATTTCTCATCCCTTTTCTCCTAAATTGCCATCAGATTTTTCAAAGAGGTCTTTGATCTGAAAAGTTACTCTCAGTTGCAAATCAGTTTCCATAGAGTGGTATTCCGTTTTGTCAACACGGTTCTTGGAAAAAGGACTTTTTTCACCTTCTTTTACTTGTGCGGAATACATGAATGAATTTAACTAATTCCGACTGGGTTGACTATTTTTAAAGCAACATCATTACTATCATTAAACTGGATTCAACGTGGCTATTGATGTCTGAAGTTAGAATCTGTATTTTGAGAATACTATCTTTTTTAAGATGGTTTTCCTTGCGGTGTTGCCAATAACATTAATACATTTGAGTTCCACGGGTTAAAAATACTGTTAGCCACATATTTTTTTTTTTTTCCAAGGTAGATACTAAACCTTCATTTTATTTCAATTTAGGCACTCTAACACCTTCATCTGGCGAACTAACAGTAATACTGACATGGCTAACGCAAAATAATGATGTGGCATGAAAACTCTATTTTCTGCATAATTTTTATCGTCCAACTAGGCAGAATGCATCTTGTTGGACAAGACGTGCTTTCTTTTTTCTTTAATTTCTTTGTTTCTCTATGGAAGCGCATTTCTAAAGCACAACTTGTTCATCAATACGCGTTTTTTCCTAGTTGGACAATAAAATAAGGCCCTAACGATTTTTTAATACCAAATCATCATTTCCATTAGCCACGACAGCATGTCTGTTAATTCAGTACGACGGAGTGAAGGTTCGAAGATTAACTTGAAACAGAAAAATAAATAAATTTGGTGACCAAAGTGAAACAATGCTATAAGTTGGTTGACTAACCATGTTTTTATCCCGACTTCTACTGTTATACATGCCATTGCGATTCATGACTCATTAATGGCTTTATGTGTTCAACTTAATCAGATTATATATAAATCTGCTATGGTGATGGTTGGTGTGGATGCTGCTGATTGTATTGCTGTTGGAGATTCTCTCCACCATGATATAAAAGGTGCAAATGCAGCAGGGATCTCTTCCGCTTTTATCACTGGGGGGGTCCATGCAACTGAACTCGGACTTGGTAAATTCGGAGAAACTGCAGATGATTCTTCTGTTCAAGCTCTTGCCTCGAAATACGAGGCTTATCCAACATATGTGCTCCCATCATTTACATGGTAGCCTCCATATTGGTGAGTATTTTAGATCGTCTAACTCTTATATGTACTTTCTTAATTTCTCAAGTCTTGAAGAATTAAAGAGCGTGTTTTATTAAGCTTAATAATTTTACTTATAAGTAAAAATTAAGTTTTAAAATAAATAATTTATTTGTTGGTTGAAGTTTGAAGCAAGTTACTTAATTTGGAAGTAACTCTCACCTTACTATCAAAATAAGTAATTTTTGTACTTGTAAGTAAGAAAATGTTTGGAATTTTTTTTTTTTTTTTATTTTGGTTTACTTTAAAGTAAGGTTGACTTACTTTTAAGGTGGGCCAAATATGCTCTGCGTGTCTTCTTGTCTACGCTTAAAAGATTTATTGTTTACTTATGAGTAAATGTAAATAAGTTAAACCGTTAGTATGCATTATGGCCCCTGTGATTTCCTACACACCAAATTATTGTTTTTACATAAGTTGTTAATAATCAATATTTTTTCTGTAAAATTCTTGCAGTGTTTTTGTTTGGCTCAAAAGCATCACTTCCAAGACACTCGCAGTACTTGGAAAACCATCAATTTTGAGTCTGCATCCTTCCGTTGTCAAACAAGAATTGGGTGCCGCCCTTGGGCAACCCATATATGCTTTAGTGCTCGGGGCTACATTGAAAACCTGTTAAAAGGGGCTGCAACACTCCCTTACGTTGTATTAAGTTTGTTATAATGTTACGAGGGCTGTTAATGAAGAGGCTACATTGAGGTGACTCCTGATCACTGATCTTACAATTAAGCATTGAACTTGATATTTGCTTTTTGTTGCTTTGAGCAATCTAGCTTGCCCGTATTCTTGTGCATTGCAGCTTTTAAATTATAGTTTTGGAAATGGTACATTAAAAACATAACATTCATTTAAATAAAAGGTATATTTGTTATGTTGAATTGGATATGATTGAACATGATTAACGAAGAGAGAGATGCATAATCTAGTACATCTCATGCTAATGATGGCATGTTTTTAGAGAATTAGGACATTGGTACATCGCAGGTGAGGCTCCAAATATATATAGGATTGTCACATTTATAGCACACTTTTGAGGAGAGCACGATAAGGTTCTAGCATCAACCACCTGAATCTCTTTTCGCCATTTCGTTTGGTTCTTAATAGAACGAGAAACACATTATTCTCTGGCTACACAAACCTGCTTACCTACATTTCTCCTTGTTAACAGTCCAGGACCACTTTCCAATCTTCTATTATCTTCCTTCCTTGTAAAACCTCATAACATCTTCCAAAAACTCTGCAAAACCCCTTCATTGTAATGCTCTTTATTACAAGATTGAACAAATTGTGAATCCCTTGTGGTTGAGACTAGCTCTGTTGAGAAACCATCCAACAAACAGCAATTCTGCCATGATTTTTCGTGTTGAGAAGTACTGTGTCGAGCATGAATCCGACGTTATTGAAGTATATGTTGATGCCGTTGGTGAAGTACATGTTCAATAAAATGTGAGAGAGAATGAAAATCAGATCTTAGATGTGCCGTGATGAGGTTGCTTAACAAGTTTGGTATGTAATATTGACAAGACTTAACACTACATTAAAATAATAATAGCAAGTTCTCCATACGAACTTACTACAAAGTTTGTCCAACTTTTTAAGAGCTGCATCAAAGCTTGCTTCTTCTTTATAGTTTAACAGCTTAGACAAATCTGAGCTTGTTATTCAGCAGTTCGACCTAAATCAACAATCGAATAGAACAAATCACGCATTACATGTTTGATAGAGAGGATTGTAGAGTGCTAGGCAACATTAAATAAGAAATATAAAGTAAAATCTTATTTATTATACTGTCGAGTCTTATTCAGTACTTCTATTAAATATACTCCTGTTAAATATGTACTAGTCATGTGCACAAAAATATATGAAATAGTAATTTTTCTTAAATCTTCCAAAAGAAACTCACTTTCTGATTTGTTCCAGGACTTCCAACAACATAGCATCCATGCAATTTAGCAAGTTGGCCAACAAGCTGACTAATAGCTCCAGAGGCAGCAGAAACAAATACATAATCCCCCTCTTTCTCTTAGGTTTGCATAATTTATAGTATCATGACTTGTTGTAGTTGCTAAAGATATAGAATTTTCAAGAAATCTAGCAATCAAACGAATGGAATGACAAAAAATGATTTCTGTAGTTGATTCTAAATTTTTTGGGATTAAGGTAATAAGATTAGGGTTCCATCCTAAAATGTCAACCTTATTAAAAGAGTTGCCCAACCCTTCATATGTTGGTTATTTATTTTATCTTTATTAGACTTATGTCTCTCAAAAATGGTGGCTCGTTTGACAACCACCAATCTTGGATTTGAGCTTAATTTGTACTGATACCATACTAAGAACTGAGTTGAATCTTAAAAGGTCAACATTTTTAAGAGGCATAGCCTAAACATTTTATATGTTGGTTATTTATTTAATGTGATAATTTCATCATACACTACAAAATATAAAATAATTTAAAAAATACTATCAATTTTTTTTTTAATTCTAAAAATACTGTTTTTTATTTTTGCAACACATGTTATTATATTTGTTATGTTTGTTAATAACAAATGTAAGACATTTATTGTAATTAAAATAACAAATATAACAAATGTAACAAAAAGTGTTATAAAAATTGAAAATAGTATTTTTATAATAAAAAAAAGAATGAGAGTATTTTAAGAAATATTTTATTTATTGTGGTTATTTGTGAAAAAATCCTTTATATAATTTATAACCGACGTAGAATTTATCCCTTACATAAGGTTTAATTTGTTGTTGTATGCTGACTCATTAAATCCCTAGTTTTTGCTAATCAAAAGAAGTTGTGTTTGCCTGTTCTTATAAAATTAGAATGCTAACGAAAACGCATTCTATCGTGAGACAAATTCTTGAGACCCTCAGTACAAGAGTAAGCAAATTCATTACAAGGAAAACATGAAGTCTTTGGGCTCAAATATATAAGATTTAAAACAAAAGTTAGAATGTGATTTTTTGAGAATATGATATGAGAGTGGGACTGGTTCCAAATTAAAGGAATGTAATGGTAAAACTTCGTTTCAAATCAGAATCCATAACTTTTGACATCTCAAATCCTTTAATCACTTTTTCAATAACATTAATTAAGAAATTGATAATTGAATGCAGAACAGTATTGGTAGTAATAGGATATCATCGAGTGCAAGTAAAATAACAAGACTCGGGTTTTTCTTTGGTATTGTTTTTAAATAAGGTTCCGTTCCTCAAAATAGAAGGTTGGTCCTGGTGATTTATGGTAAACCGGGAGGTCGGGAATCCTATGTAACCTTTCATTTCTTTGTTATTTTCTTGATATTCGACGTTGAAGACAAAATTAAATAACTTATAAGCTTGTTTTCCTAACTAAGGTTCCGTTCCTCAAAACAAAAGTTTGGTCCTTGTGACTGATGGTAAGTGGGAAGTTGGGAATCCTATGTTTTAGAGATCACAAGATAAAAGAAGATTCCATAACATTTCATTTCTTTTTTCTTGATATTTGATTTTGAATACAAAATTAAATAACTCATAAGCTTGTTTGGCTATTTTTTTCCACTTCATTCTTCCCAAAGTAAAGGACTTTTCCAGGTGTCGCCTTAAATACTTGTTTGGCTATGCTTTTTTAAGCTTATAAGTTGGTCAAACATCACTTTTTATCCATATATTTCATAGGACGCAAAACTTTTATGTACTTTTTATCCACTTGTAGGAACCACAACTTATAATCTACAAAACAACTAAACATAAACTAAATCCAAATATATCAAACTCTCAATAAGAAGTGTTACAGTTTCAAGTAATACCAAAAAGAAATTCTGCTAATTAAAGTAACAAAGAGAAGAGAAGAAAATAAATCAGCACCAACACTTGAATGGAGCTCAGAACTCTTCAGTCTTCAGTCTCATCATGTGGCATTTTCACAATACGAACTTGAAGGACCTCGTTTCCTAAGTCACATTGTTCCTCATATATTTTCTTTGCTGAAGTCACAAGTGACTCGCTGCAATAATACAACTCGATTTTTTGAAGAGTTGCTATTTCTCCAATACCACAAGGGACTTCAATCAGACGACGGCAATTGTGAAGAATTAGGTGTTGAAGCTTTGGGAAGTGGGTATGGTCGGCTTTCCATTCCTTCAGATTATTTTCTTCAAGTAGCAGAAATGTTAGTTGAAGAAATTGTTCTTCTTTCGGTTCCCACATTAGGCCGCAGAAGGCATTGCGTTTCAGTTTAAGCACTTGAAGATTGGGCAATGAACCAACAATCGTTATATCTTTCCAAGGAAGAAAACAACCCTTTAAAGTCAACTTTTTGAGTAAAGTCAGGAAAGTGAGGTTCTGCAAGAAAGGTGGGTATGGCACATCAAAGAGGCATTTCAATGCTTCAAGATTTTGTAGACTTGCAAGATTGTTTAGATAGTAGTCTGACCAATCCTCGCTTATCTCAACATATAAGATTCCCAATTTCTTTAGATTCGGAATTCTTATAAGGATGTCATCCGTAAATCTAAAATTTATCACAGTAGAGAGAGTTTGTAGGTCTTTTAGAATGATAAGACAACGTTCCTCCTCAACTCCTGCTTTGGGAGGATAAGGTAAATTCACCTTGTCCAAATGCACGTGTCTTAATTGTGGCATCCTCCATATTTCTAGTGGTAGATGAAATGACAACTCTGTACAACGAAGAATCAAGGTTTGTAGATTCCTAAGTTTGTATAGTGATGAAGGAAACTCTATAGGGCCACTAACACAAGCGAGGTACCTCAAGTTAACTAGTTTTAGTGTCTCAGTTGATATATCAAAGCTATTCACATCCAATACTCTGAGTAGCCTAGACTTTAGGAATTCTACTGAAAGATGAAGCATAGTATCAAAATTTAAAACTGATCGGACGGTTGAAGTTGGTAGGCTCTCAACATGAACACAATTAGTTTCTGTATTTGGATGAATACTTACCCTGCGCAAACTGATAAAATTTGTTGGAAGACTCTGGAGATTCTTGTCAGTGACATGGCTCGTACTAATATCTGTTGGAAGACCATTGAGACTCCTGTCAGTGACATGAAAAAAGCTCTCCTTCTGAGCCTCTCTCGCACAAAGCTGGTGTAAGAGATCATGGATCTTGCATGTTTTAGTTTTGCCTTTAGAACTCCTCTTAGAAACCAAAATAAGGCTTCTCTCGACAAGATTCAGCAAGTACTCTTCTGCCACGTCTTCCAAGCTTTTACTCGTCACTGGTTCTATGAATCCCTCTGCAATCCATAACTTGACAAGTTTGGACACAAGGATCTCATAATCTTCTGGAAAAATTCCCATATAGAGGAAACACACTTTTAGATGAGGAGGCAAATTGTCATAACTTAAATCCATTATCTTTTTGCACTGATCATCATTTGAAGTTATAACCGAACTTAAATTCTTCACAACATATTCCCAGTATCTTTGTGTTTTGGTGGATTTTGAGAGGAGCCCTCCAATTAAAACAATTGCAAGTGGAAGTCCTCGACAATTATTGGCAATCTTGGTCCCAATTTGTTTCAGTTCACGAGGGCAACAATCTTCTCCAAACACCTTCTTACACAATAAATTCCAATTTTCATCATCATTTATTGTTGCCCCAAACACCTTCTCACATAATAAATTCCAACTTTCATCACCATTTAGAAAACGCATGCGATGAAGAGCAAGAGGTTTGACATGATTAGCCACGCTCTCCAGCCTAGTAGTCAACATGATTCGACTTCTCTCCTCGTCATCCGGAAATAACAATTTGATATCATTCCAGACCTTCGTATCCCATACGTCATCCATTATAATGAGATACCGCCTAGCTTTTAGATTCTGGTACAAGACTTGTTTTAATTCACTGGTTTCTTTGTGCATCTCGTCTGTGAGTTTTTTCATGGAATCTAAAAGATCTAGTACGATTTTACGCTCATTATAGTTTTGAGACACTGTTACCCAGACACGAATATGAAAAGTTTCTTGAATAAGTTGATGATCATAAACTTTCCTAGCAAAAGTAGTCTTACCAATTCCGGCCATCCCAACAATGGAGAGAGTATCGAGCCGCAACGAATCTCTTTCCAGCCATTCCAAGATCTGTACTAACTCATCATCAAGACCAACCATGGTGCTCTTGTCACTGGGAGCACCCAACGAAGTCCTTGGCTGCAAATCTTGTACGCCACTGCCATCCTCGATCTCCATCACCCGTTTCTCTATGAATCAAATCTTCTTGTTACTTGTTTTGAAATGACAAGATTCAATGATATCTTCTGTTCTTTGTGAAGAATTTTCAAGAATATCTTGTAAGAAACTAACTTTTTTTTAGGAGAGAGAAATTTTTTTTGTTTATCGTGAGTAATCGGATGTTGATAATCTGGATTGCTCAAGAATTTGAGTGAGAGAAATAGCAGATCTATTTCAACGACAGAAAATTGCAGGAAAATGTAAGCAATCAGCTTTGTGTACCGACAAATTACAACATGTACAGCTTAGCTATATTTTAAAGAGAATCTTTAGCATTTTAAAGAATATTTACAAATTTAAATAGCAAATTTTTTTGAACATTCCAACAACCTCTTTTTATCTATACTCTTCATTTTACTTATTCCAAGAAAGATTTAATATCTTCCTATTTCTTATATTTTTTTTCTATATATTTTCCTCCTAATTTGTATGTATTATTTAATTAAAATCAATATATCAAACATTGAAAATTAAAATTGTTTCAATCCATTTAATAATAGAGAGTGAGTTTGGCTCTCCAAATTTGGAAAGCCAAATCCACTCTCTAAGAAAGATCTCTAATATAATAACGTCTAATATGTATATGTGCCAGAAAGGCATATACATTATATCAAAAAACTTTTTAACGCAACAACGTTCATCAAATGAAACGCAAATTATTATTAGATTTTTAGAAGAAAAAAAAAAAAGATAAATGTATTGATTGAATAGAGATTTTTAAATTAATGGTATATATTGTCAAGGACAATGTCTAGAATTAGATATTGTGCTAGATATTTTTAAGTACTAATTGTGCCACATAAGTATTTTTTAGCCATTTGTCAAAAAAAGCAATAGACATTGTTGTATTGGAAATGCTCTAAATTAAAATATTAAATTGGAGAATTCATTGAAATATAAATTTAAGAGTTGAACTCTTTAAATTAAAGAGTATTATGTGTTTAAAGAGCTTGTTGAAAATGTTCTTAAGAAAGTAATTAACGAAACTAAAAAGCAATTTGCAAGTTCTTAATTGAATAACAGGCTGGCAACACGGAGTTGACTACAAAATTTCTATAAAAGCTATTTGTTTATGGATTCAGACTTCCCACCAAATTATATGCAACTTGTATTATTCAATTTCTACTTAAAGTTTTAACCCTATTGTTCTACTTTTATTTATTTATTTATTTTTTAACCCCGACTTTGAGGGCACCACCACCCCTGCCCTGGAGACCTATTATTCAACTTCAGACCGCCTTGTAGTTTGTTGAGAAGTATACTTGCGTTCACACTCATTTCAACTATAAACGTTACTAATTTTGAAGAATGTGACAAAAAGTAAAGATTGAGATCTTTAATGCAATTAAAAAAAAGTGTAAAAAAATTGTATTGTGAATATAATCATAAGTGGGATAGCCGTGCATGTTGCATCATTTTAGATTCCCTAAAAATAAGTTGTTTAAGTAACTGCCAAGTTTGAAATTATGAGGAAAATAGAGTTAGAAGGTGTGCTTAACTAAGATTTTAGAAGATTTCTTGATAATTATTATTTTTCATAGATTTGATGAATTTGAATAAAATTGCACGTAATTTATATTTTAGATTTTAATGGATTCTCATGAATTTGTTGTTTTTTTATATAAAAATAGTAATTTTACTTCTATAATTACTCAAATTTGTCAACTTGGAGTGATTTTTTTTTTTTTAAATTCCACGGTACCATTTTAAAGTAGAACAAACAACTTGCTCTAGAGTCTAGAATTAAGGTTGACAACCCAACTCACCACAAAAATGCACTATTTTCTTTGTTATGAGTAGACTAATTACCTAAAAAAATAGAAATGGATAACTAATTCCATGCCCGCGATTAAAAAAATAAAATAAAAATAACCCTCAAATGTGACATGTCCATATGGATTACTTTAGTTATTTAAGCCAAAGATAACAAGTCTTGATACTTAAAATTTAATGCTAACATATATCCACAATTTTTCTTAAAGACGAAATGTGTGTTTATCATTAAGTAAGGGTATTGCTTATCAAACGTAATTTTGATTTACTATCATAATTAAAAAAATTACTTCAAAGAATGTAACATAATTCTACATGTAGATTTTTTTTTTAAACTTAATCACTCGTAGTGCACAAATTGAACATTAATTTTTGATAAAAGTAAAAAAAAAAAAAAATATGATATAATTTTTGACTCAATCATTGAAAAAAGAAAATTATAAATTTGTGATTAGCAAATATAAGATTTATAACCTCATAGTTTATTTCAAAAAAAAAAAAAAATCATAGATTTGACTAATCACAATTCATACAAATATGGTATTATAATTATCTAATTAGGGTTTACCAATAAATTTTTTATATTCTTCAACCCAATTGTTTGGTTTAATCCTCATTTCAAAAAGCTTTCAGATAAGCATGGCAAGATAGCTCCGCCTAATGTTGAAGATCGGCCTCGACGTTTAGCCACGCTCACGCTCGCCTCACCTCGTCCTTGTCTCACCTTTGAACCTAGGCTTTGTTTAGGTCCAAAAAATTTGAAGCTTGACCTCCACGCCTAGTCACACTTTACGCTTTTTAAAACACTAGATTCAATAAATAGCCATCGAGCATCAAGAATGAAATCCAAAGACAATATTTAACAATTGTAAAAAAAAAAGAACAATTATTAAAAATAAGAAATCAATCAATTCAATAAATTCTCATGCAATACATATAAATAAATTGAAAATTAAGAACATGTAACACAAATAGAAGAGAGGGCGAGAGGGAGAGAGGCATGAGAGAAGAGGTCGGTTGAAATTTTTGTGGATCGAACTAGAATTCCTAAAAAAATTGATTTTATATATAAGGATTCAAAATTCATTAAAATCTTGTAATTAACGAAATCTTTAGAAATCTACTAGTTAAAGATTGGAAATCTACGCTAATATTTTCTCTAATTATATTAAATCTTACAAAAGCTAGTTTGTATTGTTTAAGATCTTATCATGTTAAAGTCATAAGAGTTAACTTTTTATAATTATTATCCGTTATAATTCTGAGATTGTTTACACTTTTTAATCTCTAAATGCAATGTTTTAATATTTAAAATAACTTGACAATTCATTATTTTTTAATATAATATAATTATTTGAATAATATAATTTTAAATTTTTTTAAAGATATTGAATTCTTTTTAATGTTTTGAATTTCAGAATGGGAAATTGGTGAAAACGTCCCTAACGAGATATAGCCAGGTCTTCAAATCATCCCTACCTTTCAAATTTTGGCAATTACATCCTCACTTATCCATGTAGTGCCAAATCATTCTTTTGGATGAAATCCATTCAAAATTCGTTAAATTTTTCGGATTTTGGCGCAAATGGTCCCTAACCTTTGTTCTTAGTGTGGAATTGGTTCCTAATGTTTATGTTTTGGTAAACAAGTCCCTAACCTATGTGTTTTAGTGCGAAATTGGTCCTTATGGGATGAAAAAGACAAATATACCTTTAGTTTTAATTAAAAGAAATTATATGTGGATTCCTAATCATTAAAAAAATGTACAAATAAGTCCAATACTTATATTTTTTATAAAAAAAATTAATGAGTATTTTTTTTTAATTAACACTTTAGTAATAAACATGTCAAATAAATTTATTATTTTTATTATTAAGTAATAAATATATTATTTAAAATTAAAACTTTTATTTTATTGTTATATAAAAAATTAACTTTGTCACAAACTTGATGTTCAAATACTTTTATTTAATTGAGTTATATGTTTATTAATTACAAATATTAGAAATCTAACTATATTCTTTATATTTTAATTTATCGTTTTATTTTTATTCAAAAATAAAACACATAATGTGTAAATTAATTTTTATTAGTATTTTTATGTTAAATAAAAATGTAATAAGATTAGTTCAATGTCATAAAATTATATACGTCATTTTGTTATTTATTTAACTTAGGTCATGTTTGGTAGAGATTTTTTCCAAAAAAATCTATTTTTTGTCTACAATTTTTGACTTTTCAACCCTTTTACACTACAAAACATTTGAAAAGTCAAAAGTAAAAAAAACCCATTTTTCCCAAAAAACTCTCTACCGAACAAGCCCTTAATTTTTAAAGTAAAGATGGAGAAAAAAATTTATAAGTAAAGAGGGAGAAAAATGATTTCTCACAATAATTTCTCTTTATTACTTCATAATAAAAATAATAATTTTATTTGATATTTTTATTACTAAAGTGTTAATTAAAAAAATTCATCGTTTTTTTTTTTTTTTTTTATAAAAATAAAAGTATTGGACTTATTTGCACATTTTTAATGATTAGAAATCCACATACAATTTCTTTTAATTAAAACTAAGGGTATATTTGTCTTTTTCATCCCATAAGGACCAATTTCGCACTAAAACGCATAGGTTAGGGACTTGTTTGCCAAAACATAAACGTTAGGAACCAATTCCATACTAAGAACAAAGGTTAGGGACCATTTGCGCCAAAATCCGAAAGATTTAACGGAATTTTGGATGGATTTCATCCAAAAGGATGATTTGGGCACTACATGGATAGGTGAGGGATGTAATTGCCAAAATTTGAAAGATAGGGATAATTTGGACACTAGGTCTATACGTTAGGGACGCTTTCGGCTAATTTCCCTTTCAAAATTAAAGCAGTTTCAAACTATTTATGGCATTCAACCACTTCTTGGAACTCGCACCGATTCAAGTTTGGTGTGCTAATGATGGAAAAGAACCATACCCGGGTGCCATCACTCAAGGTTGACCTTGAGCTTTTGAGTACCTTGTACGAAATCCAAAAAAGTGTCTTATCTTTCATTTAATTTTTAGTCTATACATCGAATTTTCCATTTTCATATTTATTAATTTTTAATCTTTTAGATAGACTATATTTTGTGGGTTGGAGTAGGGGTGGCAAAAAAAGCTCATCGGCTCGGCTCAGTAAAAGTTCGGCTCGGCTCGGACTCGGGCTCGTTGAACCACGAACACGAGCTAGGGCCGAGTTGGAGAAAAAAAAATGAGCCGGCTCGTTGGGCTCATGTCGAGCCGACTCGTTGGGCGAGCCAACGAGCTCGCTCGTGGGCTCGTGCCCATGAGGGGACGAGCCAGCCACGAGCTCGGCTCGTGGCTCGTCCCCAACGATCATTTTGACCTTTTTTTTTTCTTTCATTATTTTCCTATAAATACCCTATTTCTAAACTCATTTTTTCACACTTCAATTTTTTATCTTTCATTCAATTACATACTCAATCTATTATAAATTCTCAAATCTCAATATTAATGTTCTAAGTAATTAGTATCTAGTATCTTATTATCTAGATATTACGCTATAATTTTCTACTTCTACTAATTTTCTACATTTCTAAATTCTACGTTCTACTAAATCTTCATCTTCTCCTATTTTCTTTCTTCTATTATTCCAAATGGCATACAACCGAAGTGATGATGATTTCAGTGGTCTTAATGACATTCCAATTCCAGAAGATATTATTGATCAGTTTGGTAGTAGCACTGATCCAATTGATTTGGAAGACGTTCATGACAATGCCGATACACATGAAACTACCATTGGCTCTAGCACTAAACGAAAAGCCACCAAACAAAAGGCTATATCTTTGGCGGCATTTTCGGTTGGTGCCGATCGGTAAACTAGTGAAGCGAGTCCCCGAGTTCAAAGCACGGTGTAAACACCGTCGGAAGAAGTTTGCTTGGCACGACCTATCTAAACAGATACTTCAAAAAGTGTCAATACAAACATGGAGGTGTGGATACAAATCAGGCACATCTCCAGTTTGGATCTTCTGGGGCCGGGTCTAGTGGTCCTGCTCTCAACAACTGGATATACTCACAAGAACTTATGCGACACGAAGGACTACCCAAATTGATAGCAAATGTCGAGTTTCCACTATGCTTGATGAACAATCCTCATTGGACTACATTCATCCAAAAATATCTACAACCAAAGTACGTTAGTATTTCTAGCAATACACTTCGTAGAGATATTATTGTTAAATATAATACTAAGAAAGAAGCTATTATTAATGATATTAATAATTACAATGGTGTTGTATCTTTTACATCAGACTTATGGACATGTTGTAACAAAAAAGGATACATGGTAGCAACTGCACATTACATTGATAATAATTGGTTAATGCATAAAAAAGTAATAGCATTTAAACAAATAGACTATCCTCATAATGAAAATAATATTTATCAAGTTTTATTAAGTGTGTTACATGAATTTAAATGTGATTCTAAAGCTCGTAGTTTTACATTTGATAATGCAGGCCCAAATAATATAGTAATTGAAAAATTAATGCAACATTGTAATCCACAATTTGATGATATTTTATTTCATATTCGTTGTGTGTGTTATGTGTTTAATTTAATTGTACAAGATGGATTACAATTTATACGCCCACAATTGGAAAAAATTAGATTTGGTATTAATTATATTTCGGTTTCACCATTAAGAAAACAAGTTTTTGCTGCTTTATGTATAGAAAATGGACTGCAATCAAAATGTTTTGCAACTGATGTTGCCAATATGTGACATATCTTATGCTTGAATCGTGTGAAGGTTATGAAGATTGCATTACTGTGTATTATAATGGCCGACACTCACACGGCTTAGAATATGATTTAGAATTACATGATTGGGAAATATGTGGTCATGTTAGAAAATTTTTAAAAGTTTTTTACGACGCAACAAATGCATGTTCTGGTGTTTATTACCCAACTACTCCACTTGTTTTAAATTATTTCTATTATATTGCTAACAATTTTCATAAGTATAAGAATTTTGCTCTTTTTACTAGTATTATAGATGTCATGGAAGCTAAATTTAGAAAATATTGGGAACAATTACCTATGTTATTTCCATTAGCATGTATCATGGATCCTTGACTTAACTTAGAGGGTACAAAAGTAACAATAATGGCAATTTCGGATAAATTAACTTTTGAAAATCCAAACACGTGTGCTAATTTAGAACAAACTTTATGTTCTATGTATGATATTTATTTGAAAAAGTTTCGGTACAAACGTTGTACGACCCCCTAATCCAACATATACTTCGTTATCAACTGATGACATTGACTTATGGAGTTACATCAAGACACATCCGGACCACTCAAGGTCAACAATTAGTTGGTTCTTCTTCTAGTTCTTCCCTTCCCTATTCTAATAATACACTTGTAGAGTTAGGTAGGTATTTTGCAAATGATGTGCTTAGTATGTTAGATGAAGAGGAGAGAAAAAATTTTGATATACTTAAATGGTGGAGACAACATCAACGTAATTACCCAATTCTTTCCAAAGTGGCACGTGATCTACTAACACCTCCGGTGTCAATTGTAGCATCGGAGGCTGCATTTAGTATAAGTGGCAGGGTTTTATCTGATATCAGGTCAAGACTCAAAGCCGACATTTTAGAAAGTTTACTGTGTCTAAAGAATTGGGATGATGCCGAACTTCGAATTCAAGATAAAGTGGACAGAATAATGTCTGAAGAACTTGAAGATTTGAATATGGATTAATCATATTCGTAGTAAGTATTATTTTGCATTAATATTTCTGTATTTGAAGAATTTTTCTTATTTTAATAAAAAATTGTACACGTAACATCTTGTTCGTGTACAATTTTAACTCCGCCTACTTTTAAGTAGCCGGTCCCAAGCCTGGAAAAAGGAGGAGGGTTTTTAATTTTACATTTTTAATATAAACGATTTTCGATATGGTATTCTTTTTATTTTCAAATTTTAAAAATGTAAAAAACAAAAAAAAAATAGAGGTGGATTTTAAATCTTTAATTTTTAACATAAATGATTTTTTATTTCTACTTTCTTTTTTATTTTCAAATTTCTTTTTTATTTTCAAATTCAAAACAAAAAAAAACAAAAACTTAATCAAATATGAGGATTTTAAAAAACATAATCAAGATGATTCAATAAAAATTTTAACATAAAGATAAATATTTAATCTTTAACATAAAGATAAAGATAAATAAATGATTCATTTTAAATATTTACATTTTGTTCTTTAATAAAATAAATAGAAATTAGAATATAATGATTTATTTTCAAAAAAAAAAAAAAAAAAGCTCGGCTCGGCCCAGCAAATTCGTTCGCCCACGAACCGTGGGCCGAACCGAGCCCATTAAATTGAAGACGAGTCAAGCTCGTGATTTATGGGCGGCTCGGCTCGCCCATTGCCATGGCTAGGTTGGAGTTGGACAATAGTATTTTCTTCCACCTAAATTGTGTGCTCTTTAGTTTGACAAAAGCAATTTCCTTCTAAAATAATTATTTAAATTAACAAAAGTATGAATATACATCGGATTTAATCTCCTCTATCTAGTGGGGAGAATTATTTTGTCAACCTGGACACTTGTCTAGTAGGTGTTGACGTCTCGAACTTGCACCGATCCACGTGCCAACAGATCTCGGTCACTCCTCCGCCAACTCGTATGTTACTCCCAGACACTAGGACTGACCGTTAGGCACCAAGATCTCCGGAGAAAAAGGGTCCGCGATCGTTGGCACTCCGACGATCAAGTCAACAACCGGTATGTGAAGAATACGGCAAGGCGGGAGCAAAATAGAGTGTGGGAGAGACAAGCGGGCGTAAGTTTGAAAGCAGAGTTTAGGGTGAGATTCTTAAGCATAAAAAGTGCGTCATGAAAATTGCGTACTCAAGAATGCGTACCTTGGAATAATCGGAGTCTGATATTTATAGGAGGAGAATCCTAATTGATTTAGGGAAGCGATCAATTAGAATTCTGATTGGGATTCTTTTTCCTTATCAGATAAGGTAGGTTCCAATTTCGCCGTGATCTTCCGAGATTGCATCCCAATCTCTCTCAATCTCTAAGATTGTGTTGCTGATTTTATTAGATTGCGATATGGTTTCCTTGTGACAATTAAATACAATCTTCTCTGAGATATCTTTTTAGCTGTGCGGACCACAATAAATACGAAGCCCGGCGAGGCTCTCTGGATCGGCCATGAATGTCGAGGCCCTTCATGGGCCTCGCAATACTCTGATTCAGGAATGCTAAGATGTTCGATGGGCCTCCGAGGCCTTCGCCGGGCCAATGGAACCTTTATGAATCTGGAAGGCCTTCGCTGGGCCTATAAGGCCTTAGCGACTCCTAGATGAAACTTTTACTAGAACTTTGCTGACGTGGAGGCTTTACCAAAATCGGGTGGTAACAATAGTCCCCAAGTCCAAGCCTATTATTTATATCAAGCGTAGGACTTTAAGAAGAAGCATGAAATGAGGACGAAGGCCTTTAGAGAGCGAACCTCCAATGGAATCCGTGAAATCACATTTCAGTCATATTTCTCCATAGGAGGCATTTTGAACCTCGCGGAGAGTTCTCTAGCGCTCAACTATTTGGAGAATGGGAGATCATCGTCGTCATCAAGGTCGCACAACCGTTCGGTCTTTCATCCGCAGATCCCGAGTCCCTTCTCTTCTCGGTGGTCATCATTGGGGCTCGCTCTACCGGGCTACTCAATGATTGAGGTCGAGCCACGCGACGACCCAGACTCCAACCCGTCGAATACTGTTGGCGAGGCGATCAGCTTCTCCACTCCCGAGGCACGAGGGTTCTCTTGGTCCTGGAATTTTCTCCATTGAGGATTGGCGAATCATCTTGAGACCGACGGCTTTCGATAGAGCTGGATCTCGAAGGGCTTCGCCGGGCACGGCTACGCTCGGGTCCATGTTGAAGAGATTGATTCTCCAACAGTTCAAGCGCCACCTTCATCCGGTCGTTGTCCAACTTCGGGCGTCTCTATCGTTGTCTTCTTCTCTTGCAGTGGGTTGCATTCTGAAAGTCTTGACTGTTTTTCTGCCGCAAGTCAGTATGATGGGACTTTACTTTCTCCTCCGTGGAATGTTTTCTATTGCCATGCTCTTTCGGGTAGAAAACACGTTTTACCACAAGTCGTTGGTCGTGTAATGTTTTTCGCTTCCCACAGACGGCGCTAACTGCTGACGTCCCGAACCGCACCGACCCACGTGCCAACAGATCTCCGATCACTCCTCCGCCACCAGATGTTACCGCAGACACTAGGGACGACCGTTAGGCACCAAGATCTTCGGAGAAAAAGGGTCCCGTGATCGTTGGCACTCGACGATCAAGTCAACAACCGATATGTGAAGAATACGCTGGGCGGAACAAAATAGGAGTGTGGGAGACAAGCGGGCGTAAGTTCGAGCGAGTTTAGGGTGGGATTCTTAAGCATAAAAAGTGCGTCATGAAAATTGCGACTCAAGAATGCGCACCTTGGAATAATCGAGTCCGATATTTATAGGAGGAGAATCCTAATTGATTTAGGAAGCGATCAATTAGAATTCGATTGGGATTCTCTTTCCTTATCGATAAGGTAGGTTCCACCTGCCGTGATCTTCCGAGATTGCATCCCAATCTCTCTCAATCTCTAAGATTGTGTTGTCGATTTTATTAGATTGCGATATGGTTTCCTTGTGACAATTAAATACAATCTTCTCTCGAGATATCTTTTTAATTTGTGCGGACCACAATAAATACGAAGCCCCATGAGGCTCTCGGATAGGCCATGAATGTCGAGGCCCTTCATGGGCCTCGCAATACTCGATTCAGAATGCTAAGATGTTCGATGGGCCTCCGAGGCCTTCGCCGGCCAATGGAACCTTTATGAATCACGGAAGGCCTTCACTGGGCCTATAAGGCCTTAGCGACGCCTAGATGAAACTTTACTAGAACTTTGGTCGACGTGGAGGCTTTACCAAAATCGGGTGGTAACAGTAGGCATTAGAGGAGCAATTGACTTTAGGGCTTGTTCGGTAGAGTTTTTTTTTTTGTTACTTTTTGACTTTTTAAAAAAAAAATTAGTGTAAAAAGGGTTGAAAAATAAAAAAATGTAAACAAAAAAATGAATTTTTTGGAGAATTAACTCTACTGAACATGTTCTTAATGTCAAGCACTTTTTGCTCTTCCAATGTCCACTGAACACTTATTCAGTGAATAAAATAATTCTCTATACTAAGTAGAAGAGAACAACCATCGAATATACATATATAAACTCATTATATACCTATGGTGTCCCTATAATTACGGAGTTCAATTCTGTAGCACCTTTTACACGGCCTTGGGAATGGCCCTACCCATCACTAATGGGGAATTAACGCGCCTTTTAAAGTTAATTTCATTATTATAAAAGTTATGGTCTATATGAATTTGTATTTTCAAAATTCATCTATAAAGATTTTTAAGTCAAGTCCAAAAGTAGCCATTAGGGTTTGCTTATTAGTTGAGTGGAAGAAAAATACTTGTTCACGAGTCTAATTAGATATTTTCGACATTTTATTGTGGATGTTGCTTTCGATGAGATAGAATGCACTTTTTGTTTAAAAATAAATAAAAGAATCTGGCTTGTATATTCTCATTGGAATAATTAACACATTTCGTCTCTAATGTTTCTTTTCATTATGCAAAGCGTTTTTATCATTTAAATTTTGACATATGAGTTCCTAAATAAACGTTTCTTTGCAAAAAAAGGTTACTACCTTCTATATTCGTTAGCATTTATTGTTAAAATTATCAAAAGAGTTCATTACCACAAATAAATCAAACGATAAGAATGATTTGTGCAAAAAATAGTAAACGATAGGGCCATTTTACGCACACAAATATTTAAAGTCATATTTTAGGTATTATTCTTCCAACAACTATAAAATTCCATACAAACAGATAAAATCACATATATTGTAATATTGCATTTAAATATAGTGAATAAAACTCATACGCTCTACAAGAACATGACACATCCAAACAAATGCATACCGAAAATACATTCTATAATTACTTAATAATAAATAAACAAATTAATAACTTAATAATAAAGAAATAAATTTATTTAACATGTTTGTTAATAATTACGAGCTTAAATTTTAGTTATTTTATAATAGTTCATAAAATATACAAAATAATTTAGAATATTATCAATTTGATCAATAAAGTGTTAATTTTAAAAAAAAAAAAAGCTCTCGTTAGTTTCTATTAATTTTTTATAAAAAAAATAAAAATATCGGACATATTTATACTTTTTATAAAATGTTATGAATTCAATTACAATTTTTTAAAATTAAAACCAAGAATATATTTGTATTTTTTATTAAATAATGACCAATTACAGACCAAAATACATATATTAGAAATTTTTTTGCTAAAAAACAAACATTAAAAACTATTTTCATAATAATTACAAAGGTAAAGGATCATTTACGCCAATTTTCCTTTATTCAATGGATGGATAGAGACCTCCCACCAAATTATATGCAACTTGTATTACTAATAATTCAAAGGTGCAAAAATTGACTGGATGAAGTCTTCCCAACTCCCTACAAAATATATGAACATGGGCTTGTTTATTCGCGCGGTTCACAACAAAATGTACTAGAGGGACACGTGTAGGTTTTGGGCGAGGCCATTACTTGGTCCCCTCATGTCAACACTGTGCACCACTCAGAAAGATTTGTGGACGAAAATACCATTTCTTGACTTAATACATAAAATTGAACAGTGTGCTCTATTACAAGAAAACTGCTTTAAAAAAATAATAATAATAATTAAGATAAATGAAATACCGCGTCAATTTTGTAGTCAACTCCGTGTTGCCAGCCTGTTATTCAATTAAAGAAATTGCAAAATTGCTTTCTACTTTCATTAATTTGTTGGTATGACAAAGTGATTGCTTACATTAATTTGCTGCAATTTTTTGTCTCTCAGTTCTTTGAGCACATATCAGATATGGCTTATGCTGCTCTTCGTTCTCTTGCTCAAATTCTACATCAGACCCTAAATCGTGATCATCAATATTTGATTCTTTATGAGAAACAGCAAATTGAATCACTTATCTCTGTTTACCAATAAATTTTTTATATTCTTCAACCCAATTGTTTGATTTAATCACTGTTCTAAAAAACTTGTATAGAAAGTTGAAGCTTGGTTTCGACATCTAGCCACACATCGCCCTGTCTCACATTTGCCTAGGCTTTGTTTATGTCCAAAAAACTTGAAGCTCGACCTCCACGCCTAGCCACACTTTACGCTTTCTAAAACACTGGGTTCAATAAATGGTCATTGAGCATCAAGAATGAAATCCAAAGACAATGTTTAACAATTGTTAAAAAAAAAAAAAGAAAGAGCAATTATTAAAAATAAGAAATCAATCAATTCAATAAATTCTCATGCAATACATATAAATAAATTGAAAATTAAGAACACGTAGCACAAATAGAAGAGAGGGGCGAGAGGGAGAGAGGCTTGAGAGAAGATGTCGGTTGAAATTTTGACGGATCGGACTAGAATTCCTAAAAAATTTGATTTTATATTTAAAGACTCGAAATTCATTAAAATTTTCTAATTAACGAAATCTTTAGAAATCTACTAGTTAAAGATTGGAAATCTACGCTAATATTTTCTCTAATTATATTAAATCTTACAAAAGCTAGTTTGTATTGTTTAAGATCTTATCATGTTAAAGTCATATAAGAGTTAACTTTTTATAATTATTATCCGTTATAATACTGAGATTGTTTATACTTTTTAATCTCTAAATGCAATGTTTTAATATTTAAAATAAATTGACAATTCATTATTTTTTAATAATATAATTATTTGAATAATATAATTTTTAAAATTTTTAAAGATATTGAATTATTTTTTATGTTTTGAATTTCATAATTAAAGCCATTTCAAACTATTTATGGCATTCAACCACTTGTTGGAACTCGTCGATTCACGTTCGGTGTTCTAACGATGGAAAAGAACCATACCCGGGTGCCATCACTCAGGATCGACTTGAGCTTTTGAGTATCTTGTACGA
This sequence comes from Forsythia suspensa, assembly GCA_023638005.1. Lineage (NCBI taxonomy): Eukaryota > Viridiplantae > Streptophyta > Magnoliopsida > Lamiales > Oleaceae > Forsythia > Forsythia suspensa. The sequence goes on from CM042667.1 coordinate 1,455,398, forward strand.
AATCCAAAAAAGTGCCTATTTTTTTTATTAAGTTTTAGTCTATACATAGAATTTTCCATTTTCATATTTATTAATTTTTAGTCTTAATTTTAGATAGACTATATTTTGTGGGTTGGACAATAGTATTTTCTTCCACCTAAATTTTGTGCTCTTTAGCTTGACGAAAGCAATTTCCCTTATAAAGAAGATTATTTAAATTAACAAAAGTATTAATATATAAAGTGGTGATATAACACTCACAGTGACACTAATTATGATAACCACTATTTACGTGGCATCGTCACATTGATTACTTTTTAAAATACTCAAAAAGTTGTCACCAACTTTTTAAAAAATAACCAATATGACGATGAAACATGTACAATATAGATACTATAATTGGTGTTTATTGTAGGTGTTATATCACCACTCTTATATATATATATATATATATATATATATATATATATATATATATATATATATATATATATATATATAGTTTTAAAAGGTCATGCGTGCGTTGACGTAAGTGACAAATATAGAAAAAATTTTAGGTTTTAAATGTAATTGAAATGACCAAAAAAAAATATGAAATTAAAATTTTAAACAAATTTGAAAAATGTAACAAATTTAGAGTTTAATTGTGTACAATTTGCTCATACACACCAAAAAAATAAATAATTAACAAATAATAAAGAAAGGTCAAAATTTCTTCAAATGTTTTGTCTAATTTTCGGCCATTTCTTTAAAATATATTGATATTTTTTTCTTGAGTACACTTGATATAAAAATTGTAGAATAATGGCATATTTCTTGATTTTTTGATTCCTTTTCATATATGAAATAGAGGATTATGAAAATGTTAATAATTCTTTGAATTGTTACCTTGGGTTTACTCGAAGACTTACACATTAATCACATACCCCACATGTAAATCACTAAAAAAAAAATTAATTACACCATTAACAACAAAACCTGGGTCAAATGCAAGGAAAATATCTCAGAAATGAGGAGGACCCCAACGGTGAAAAAGACAAACGAATTCAAATTTGAGTTGCACTAAAGTTTCAAAACCCGTAAGATCCTCATCGAACGGAATTATCAATAAATTAAAAATTGAAACGGATTTACCGAAAATTTCACGATCAAACAAACAAATATAAACAAAATTACAATTTACAATTCCTAATGGATCGATAACAAACAAAGCACGTGTGTGTAAGAGATTTGAACTCGACAAACTTCATTTTATGGGTCTTCATAGTCCCATAAAATGTCTTTTGGTCATTAACGTGGTAGCCTTTGTTTATTTCGCGACAAATCAACAATTTTGGTTTACTCGTATGATTTGTAAATTGTAAGGAGAAGAGTATGGTCTTTGTTTTGGTGGAAGAAAAATTAACACGAAATGGCTGCGGCGACAAAAGTGGATGACATGTCTAATTCAGAACGGCGTTTCCTATTTTTTTCCTTAAAAATAAATAAATATTTGACGATCTGATTGTGGATGAGAATACATGTCCACATAATTTTCTCAATATCTAATTCAGAACGGAGGTTTTTTTTTGTGAGACTCCAACGAATTTGTCGAGTTGCTCGACAAACTGGGACAAACTGACAAACCGGGACAAACCCCAGTTTGTCGAGTAACTCAACAGGAAGGGGATAAATGAAAAATATATATTAATTCCATGGAATGGAGTTTGTGAGTTGTTCGACAAAATGGCGCGGAAAAAAAAAAACAAATTCCAATAGTCAAAATCAAAGCTAGAGAAAGCTACCATTATTTCATTCAAAATTCAAAATGACTAATCTCAAATAATCTATAAATAACATTTATAATAAAAGTGAAAAACAAATCTAAAAATCTGCAAAGAAGTTACATTTTTTTAAACAAAGTAAAATAATTAAAAATATAAAAATAATAAAAATTATAATAAAGTAAACAATAAGCCAAATGGGGAAAAAAAAATGTTGTCGAGTAACTCGACAAATTGTCCAGCTTTGTCGAGTAATCGAGTCCGCCGAGTTCTCGACAAAGGGTGAGACATGGGCTTTTGTCTTTTTTTTTTTTCTTTTTTTTCAAGTTACTCGATAACATTGCTTTTGAATATTTTTTTTTAATTGTTGTCGAGCAACTCGACAACATTAGTTTTGAATTTTATTTTTGACTTTGTGGTATGTGTCATTTTATTCATATAAATAATTGAAGAACTCCCAAGCAATCTCAAATTTCGGTTTATCGAGTTCTTTGATAAGTTAAGCACATGCATAGTTTTTTTTACCCTATCATTTATTATAACATTGTATAATAAATTATATATGATATAAATTTATTATAATATACTTTATTTTAACAATTATAATAACACACGATTGGAATGCAAATTTATTATAATAATTATGTCAATTTATTATACTAATTATATAAATTTTATTAAAATAATCAATTTTAGTATAATTAATAATTATAATAAAACTTAATATGAATTTATTGTAAATAAAACATTTGTTTTTTAAAGTTCTTAGATTGATGGCTTATACCCGATCGATATATTAAATTATTATAATATATTATATTTTATTTTATTTTAACAATTATGATAACACAATGGAATGCAAATTTATTATAATAATTATGTCAATTTATTACAATAATCAATTTATTATACACCTGGAATAAAACGTTTACACAACAAATCTATAGAACAAATTTAACATAAAATGTTATCAAATTATTTAGAAAAAAAAATAAAAATCAAATGTTATCGACTTAAAAATTTATTTTTCAAATTGAATGTGTACAATTTGTTTATAACATAAACCAAAAGGTTCAAGCATTATCATTAATTGTTGATTGTTTTCATTGAAAAAAAAATTAGAAATGGAAAAGCTCACCTTTAAAAAAATTATTATTTGCGTGAACAAGAATTGAATTTTTTTCCGAGTTACTATTCAACTCGAAAAGTTTGTCGAGTTGAACAAGAACTTTCGACAAATCGTAATCGATTGAATAGTAACTCAAAAAAGCCATTGCTCACCAATTTTTTTTTTTTTTTTTTTGGTTATGTGGATCAAAGATAAGTAATTTTAGTGTTATAGTTTTTGTTCAAATGTTAACATTTTTTTGTATTAACCGCATTTATTGACTTTTATATAATTTTTTTAATTTTAAGTCCTAAATTCAATTTGACAATTTTTAATTTTTTTTTTTTTTGTGTCGAGTTACTCGATAAAGGGGAAAAAAATATAATTTTTGGGTTTTTGGTAAAAAAAAAATTTAATGTTTTGGTCGAATAACTCAACTAAGGGAAAAAAATTAAATTTTTATTTTTTTGGTCGAGTAACACGACAAAGGTTAAAAAAAAAAAAAAAAAAAAATTCCCGACAAGGCCCAATTTTTTATTTAATTTTTTTTTTTGTCGACTTTTTCCAATTTTTTTCCTCCATATTCTAGTAGGATAATTCAAGAAGATTTTTAGAAGTTCTAAAACGCTGGTCGGTTGTTGGCTTGACAAACACACACCGAAATAATAAAAATTAATAAAAAATTAAATGCTCGATATTTTAAAGTTGTCGAGTCAACTCTAAATCAATGATGATTTTTTATTTTTGTTTTTTTTTATTACTCTACAAAATTGATTTGTTTGTTTGTTTGTTTGTTTTTTGCCTGTTTAATTTTTTTTTCTAAACCTGTTTATTTACAAAAAGAATATAGGTCAAATTTTTGTAATATATATAAATAAAATTTAATATAAACAAAACAAATTAAAAAAATTAAAAATTATCGTCATTAGTCATGTTGTGATATATGGTTGTGAAGTTACTGGTCAATTTTTTTTTTTACTTTTTGTTTAATTTTGTTTGAAACATGGTTGATTAAATGAAATTTTACAAATACGAAATTTTTTTTTTTAAAAATCTTATGGTGCGTTTGATTGCAATATATTTTTCATGATAAAACATTTTTCACATTTTCCATGAAAAACACCTTTTCTCACTTATTTTTCAATTACTCGTTTGATTGATTTGTAGTAAAACGTATTCTCATTTACGTTAAAAATGCAATATTTTATTTTTATTGTTTAATTGTTTTTATTACAGTGAGTTGTTGCTCAAGAATTTTTTTTTTTCCACAAAGTTTAATTTTTTCCCTAGTAACTTGTAATAACAGTTTATTTTTGTCTCATATCTAGTTCATTGTTATAGGAAATCCCTCAACAAATTTTATTTTTTTTGAACAAAATTTCTCTTGTTTTCCAATAAGTCGATACATTAATAAAATAAATTTAACAAATAAAATAAATAAAATAAACTTGACAACCCGTTTGAATTTTTTTTTTCTTTTTGTTAGTGTTGCCGAGCAACTCGACAACACTAAACCATTGAATTTTTTTAGTGTTGCCATTAACACTAAGTAGTCATTGAAAATGGGCCATTTTCTGTTTTTTTTTTTTGTTTGTTTATAGTGCCTATTACTTTTCTTTTTTATTCTTTATTCATTTATTGTAGTGTGTACAAATTAATCCATTTGACAATAAATTTTTTCCTTTAATTTATTTTTCTTATTTTTTTCCTTTTACACCTAATTTTTATTCAATTTTTTACTATTTTTTTTTATTTTACCTTTTAAGTTTACAAATTTTTCTAAATAAATGCTATTAATTTTTTCCTTCATTTTTTTTCTTTTACTATTCACACTATAAATCCAGTTCTTAATAAACATGATTGCTGAAAGGACCATGGTGGAAAACATGGTTCTGCAGCAGTAGTGGATTATGAGATTGGTTCGGAAAAAATTAAATGAAGTAGACATGAGGAATGGAATCTCACTCTTGCCTTAAGGTTAAAGTTCAACTTGAGATTCTCTTACAAAACTACAAAAATTGAAAGGTAATGTGAGTGGAAAAAAAATTAGGAAACCACATGTGGAACAAAAGGAGCATTACCGTCCTCTATCTGTTTGGCTGCAAACCACTGCTACCATAATACTGCTTTGTAGTTTCTCTTGAAAATTCAGCAAAGGTCATTCCATCCTTCAGCCGTGAATGTAGTGGTGGAACTAACTTAAGGATGTTTTGAGTCAATCCATTTGAATCCTTCTCGGCACCATGTGTTCTCTCAGTACACGACTCAGAATCCTTACTGCATTAAGTCAACCATTCCATAGGGTGATCTGAAAGATGAAAAGTCTTGCTCCATGCCAGCTGTAAAAAATCAACAAAAGTCTCCGTGCTCAGATTCTTCATCTTTTTCGTTCTACAAACACAATGAAGCGTGGCCCGAAGCTTTGCTTTTGACAGTACATCTGCCGATTCCCTCACCTGAACAATAAAGCTCTCCATAGATGCCTTCACCGTAAGCACACGATTTTTTTCTGGATCCAATATTTGCAAATATGCACGATCACTTGGATTCTCATATTCTAGCTCATTATTTGAATTAGACAACATAAACATCGGGGCTGTCACAACTGTAAATATTCCATAGTCATAATGCCACTACTGCCACAAATCCAACTTCTTATCATCACATTACTTAACTTCATTACTCAAATTAACTTCGCTAATTCTTCGTCCTTTCCTTTTGGCTGCTTCTTTTATAACAAAATTATCTATAGGCGAATGATAATGTAACAAACGCCCTTTAGCAATGGCATGGACTCACCCCACAAGTGCATTAAATACACATAATAGACACTTGAGGAATGGACAAGAGCATAGGATGTGTCCAATACGATGCATTAGCTAAATAAAATTCGGAAATAACAAACCCAATGCCACGTTAAAAAAACAATAATAACCACCAATCGCCTAATCTCATACAAAAAATGGGTTAATGGTAAGTAAAACAAACCCAACGCCAATTTAAAAAAAAAAACCTTCGGTTGACTAATCTCATACAAAAAAAGGGGTTAATAATAAGCAAATTATACTCGTGCACCACTATGAAATGAAATACCTCCATAAAATTACATTGGCAAAAGTTTCAGAGAACCAGAAGCAGTGGACGTCCCATAAATGTATGAACGGGAAGAGTAAGAGTGTGGAGCCGTAAAATATGCTAAAATGCTTGGTGGTTGAACTGACATTATTTCTTATAGGCCTACAAATTAACTCACGTGAAAGCATGCAAAATGGCCTAAGAGCTGTACTTCATAGGACAGAGGTAAAGAGAGATAATATATTTAGACTTATAGCATCTAGAATTCCAAAGGGTGGGGTTCCATATTTCTGAAGTAGCAAGGATGACAAACTTTTCTGTCAATTGGCCATTAGCTGTATAGAGCTAATAACTCCAATAATAGACAAAAGCTTCCAACAGCTTGCAAAGTCTCATCTGTTACATTGTGTGCATCCTTTGGCCACAGCAAGCAGGTCTTGGTCATGGATGAACTCTGAATCTAATGAAGATTCGAGAGATTAGCAATGAAATCCTACAGCTTCTAATGATACATCCGTAAGACTTTGGCAGGCATCAAGACCAAGCGATTTCAAAGTTCTCCCATAACCAAGGGCTAGATGAGCCAATCCAGTGTCAATCAAACTATTGCAATGCCCCAAATGCAAATCTTCAAGTCAAGTACTAATGAAAAGATAAAAAAAATTGTAGAGGTACAGATTTTTGCGACTATGAAAATGGGACGTACATACACCGCCATTAAATTCTCAAATTTTGATGTCGGCAATGTCTTATATAATATAACAGTTGAAATGACCTATTCCATGCCATTGAAACAAAAGCAAAATTAAGTAAAGAAGAAAGAAAGTAATAAAAGGAAGAAAGAAGGACCGAAGTTCGTGACTGCATTCACGAAATTTAAGAGTAAATTAACCTACACATAGAGTATGATCAGCTAAAACTTGTGCTAAATTGTTGAAGTATACAAGTTATGAAGAAAATCCAATAGAGTAATATTCTGTTAATTGTCAACTTGAGGTATGATGGAATTCCTTATACTGAATTTTCATCCAAATAAATCAAAACATATAGGCCATTTTTTACCCTCATCCCCCACTCCCAAAGAAACATTGACTGCTAATATTCAAACAAAGTTATTTGTGCTCTTAGCATTAAACTCAAACTCATAACCACATGTCTATATATATACTATCATTAACTAAAATGATATAGATTCTACAACTTTTAAAATACTTCGAAAAAATTAATTTTCCTTTTTCAACAGAAATCAAAATCCAAAATAAAAAAATAAACTTCGTGTGTTCAAAATTCAAGTTATGGAAAGATTATTATCTGGATTAAATGGAAAACTAAAAAATTTAGAAATTGACTGGAAAAAGCAAATTGATATTTTCTGACATCTTGAAACTTAGAATATCTTAAATGCACACATATACTATACTACTATCAGAAATGAAAAGTAAAAACGTGATGGAAAAATATTACCAGTCCATCTCAATATAAAATAGAAATGGAATTGCACCCAGAATAACTATGCAAGACATCAACTCCAAGTAATTACTATGATGATTATGAGGTTTCGACAAGCAGAAAGAAGAGGAATAAATTGGGTCCTTTATTTGGTCCAAAATCACTATACCTGGAAACAGGGGGGGGGGGGAATTGATGAACAGTAACTCGACAACCAAGCTAGCTGGGGGAATTGATGAACAGTAGCTCGACAACCAAGCTGGTTGCCGAGTAGTTGGTTGTCGAGCCACTCGGCAACCACGGTTGTCGAGTAGCTCGACAACTGTTGGCTGTCGAGTTACTCGGCAACCAACACGGTTGCCGACCTACTCGACAACCGTGGCTAACTCGAATCATGGGATCTCTTAGCCATCCAATTTACTGGATCGAAATTGGGGGCAATTGATGAGGGGAAATTGATGAACAGTAACTCGACAACCAAGCTGGTTGCCGAGTGGCTCGACAACCAGCTTGGTTGTCGAGCCACTCGGCAACCACGGTTGTCGAGTAGCTCGACAACTGTTGGCTGTCGAGTTACTCGGCAACCAACACGGTTGCCGAGCTACTCGACAACCGTGGCTAACTCGAATCATGGGATCTCTTAGCCATCCAATTTACTGGATCGAGATGTAGAAGATATAGGATCCTTGGCTAATCTTGAAATTAAAGATAATGGGCTATCAGTTGGCCAGCGTACTGCTCGCAATGCTAAAAACATAGGCATAGGGACATGGCTTATGAGGATGATGCAGATTGGGAGATTTTAATGCACGAACAAGGTTTTCTCGTTAGCCATCAGGTAGTAGATGGTGACAAGCCTCTAAAGCAAGAGAAAAGTTTGATTTGGCATCGACAATTATAGAGACTGAAAATGGAAAGTTAGTAATTATTTAACAAAACGACGTCGCGTTTTTACCTTTTTCCCACTTTGTTTTATAACTCGGCAAAGTTAGTAATTATTAAAATATATATATATATTTTCCCAAAAGACTTTCTCGAGAAACCAAAAAAAAAAAAAAAAAAAAAAAAAAAATTCTTTCAGAGGAAAAAAAAAAAAATTTAAGGCTTTTCGAGTTGAGCCACAAAAAAAAAAAAATTATTATTATTTTTTTTATTGTGGCGGCTTTCTCGAGTAACTCGAGAAAGCCACAATATTTTTTTTTTTTTGTGGCTTTCTCGAGAAATCCATAAATGTTAAATTTTTTTTAAAACAAAAAATAAAAATCAAATATTATCAGCTTAAAAATATTTTCAAATTGCATGTGTACAATTTATTTATAACATAAAACAAAAGGTTCATGCATTATCATTAATTGTTGATTGTTTTCATTGAAAAAAAAAATTAGAAATGGAAAAGCTCACCTTTAAATGATGAAATTTTTTTTTATTCAATGGATGGATAGAGACCTCCCACCAAATTATATGCAACTTGTATTACTAATAATTCAAAGGTGCAAAATTGACTGGATGAAGTCTTCCCAACTCCCTACAAAATATATGAACATGGGCTTGTTTATTCGCGCGGTTCACAACAAAATGTACTAGAGGGACACGTGTAGGTTTTGGGCGAGGCCATTACTCGGTCCCCTCATGTCAACAGTGTGCACCACTCAAGAAAGATTTAGGACGAAAATACCCTTTCTTGACTTCAAACATAAAATTATCAAGAAATGGTATTTATTATTACGAGAAAACTGCTTTAAAAAAAAAAAATAATAATAATTAAGATAAGTGAAATACCGCGTTAATTTTGTAGTCAACTCCGTGTTGCCAGCCTGTTATTATTCAATTAAAGAAATTGCAAAATTGCTTTCTACTTTCGTTAATTTGTTGGTATGACAAAGTAATTGCTTACATTTTGCTGCAATTTTTGTCATTCAGTTCTTTGAGCACATATCAGATATGGCTTATGCTGCTCTTCGTTCTCTTGTTCAAATTCTACATCAGACCCTAAATCGTGATCATCAATATTTGATTCCTGAAGAGAAACAGCAAATTGAATCACTTATCGAAAATGTCACTTCCTTACAAGATTTTCTTGAAAATTCTACACAAAAAATAAAAAAACTTTGGGAGGGAAACATCAGAGAAGCATCATATATTGCGGAAGATATCATTGAATCCCACATCACGGATCGAATTCTTTCAGAATCTGCAAGTCATGAAGATGGGAGCTTAGAGAAAATATTGTTGTGCGATTTAAATCTCGCAAGTTTGGACGGATCGTTTACAAGTAATATAATGATGTGTAGAGTGTCGAACCCATTTATGACCAAATATTAATTTAACCAATTAATTTATAACTTAAATTTTAACAATAAAAAAGAAACACAGATTTAATTTAGATTGTGATTCTAAAACTAATTTAATTAATTCTAAATTATCAAACAATTAAAATAACTTTGTGACAATGAATTCGAATTATACCAATACTAGGATTCGCGAATCCACCTACATGTTCTTTAATTAATTATCCGTTTGTATGGTGAATTCGTGAATCCAATCCTTTAATAATTATATTTGATAAATTCTTGACGTTTGCATTCACATATTTTTTTGAATTAATAGTTATAGGTTAAATCTTCCAATAAACTTACTATAAAGTGTTTTAAATAGATTAGGATTAGGATCTTTCAATAAACTTACTTCAAAGTGTTTTAAATAGATTATGATTATGATTAATTGAACTAGTATGTAAATAGGATAATCTTCGTGGGAACAATAATCCGAATTCATTAGGTCCACTTTATTACTTGTTAACGATATTGTGCACTTGCAATTATATTTTCTATAACATGGCCCTCGACAATTTTTGGCATTCTCGGTCCCGATTTGGTTGAGTTCACGAGGGCAACAATCTTCTACAAACACCTTGTCACAGAATAAATTACAACTTTCATCATCATCTAGAAAATGCATGTGATGAAAACAGCATGAGAGTTGACATGAACAGATACGCTCTCCAACCTAGTAGTCAACATGATTTGATTTCTTTTTCCGTCATCTAGAAATAAACATTTGACATCATTCCAGACCTTCGTATCCCATATGTCGTCCATTACAATGAGATACCGCCAACATTTTAGATTCTGGTACAAGACTTGTTTTAAGTCACTGTTTTCTTTGTGCATCTCGTATGTTAGTTTTTCCATAGAATCTAGAAGATCTAGTACGATGTTACGCTCATTATATTTTTGAGACACTGTTACCCAGACAAGAATATGAATAGTCTTCTAAATACATTGATAATCGTAAACTTTTCTAGCAAAAGTAGTTTTAGTGATAGTATTTGTTGGATATGATAATTATTTGGCGAAGTTGGTTAGAAATTGAGTAGTAATTTTTATATGAGACAATTTTTGTATAACTAGAAGAGTGGGACTTAATTGATAAATTAGAAAACTTGGAGGAGAGAGAGAGGCAATTTAAAAAGAAATTTGACTTCAATATATTTTGTTGGCATCCTTTTCAATTCCATACATTGAGCATTTGAACCTATTTATAGGATTCATGTGGCGGTGGAATTGTTTCCATACTAGATCATTTTTTTTTTTTTTTTCTTTACAATGTCTAGACAATTCTAGACATATGTTACTAGATATTTGTTTAGACTACTCTAGATGATTTCACAAATTTCTCATACTTATGTATTTTAATTCTAGATAATTTTGGTCAATTCTAGAACTCTCTAGAAATTTGCAACAATTTTCAATACTCATCCTTGGTGCATATTTCGGTGACTCCGTTCATGTCTCTTAGCTACTCAAATTTTCCTCTTGGGATTGCTTGAAGAAATGCCGCCTAGTTGTTCTTCGGTTTTGTAGTGCTTGAGTTCAATTTCTTTATTTGCTTCGCTTCTCTCGATAAAGTGACGCTTGATGCCAATGTGTTTAGTTCTCTTGTGGAAAATTAGTTTATTTGCCATTGCTATTGCAGACTTGCTGTCATAGTAGATGTCTGTAGCTTCCTTTTGTGGCTCTCCAATGTCTCTTCCGATATGCGCTTGACCATATATCTTAACATGTAGTTAACGTCTTTGCAATGTATTCTCGCATCTGGCGATGATCGTGCTATTAGATGCTCAAGAAAATATTAGTATGCCGAGTGTGAAAGCATAGCTTGAAGTGCTTTTCATGTCATCAACTCGATCTGCCCGGTCGTTGTCGGTGTACCCAATCAATCTTGAGTCGGCCGTAGATCTACATCAAATGCCATAGTTCTTTGTTTCGCATAAGTATCTCGAGTACCCGCTTTACTCATCCGTAGTATACCGTGTCGATTCTCGCATGAATGTTATGCGTACATAATATCTAGTATTGTAGTTGCTAGATAAAATAGACTGCCGATTAGACTCCGATATTGTTTTTTATCTGAATTTGGTGAACCGTCTTCCTTTTTAAGTGCTTTGTTGTTGTCAAGTAGAATAGAAACTGTCTTGCATTCTTCCATCTTAAACTTCTTTAGAAGACTCTATGTATACTTCTACTTTTTGGCTTATCTCGATCCTAAGAAAGTAGTGCATTAGGCATAAGTCAATCATCTCGAATGTGCTCATCATGTCTTTCTTGAAGTCTCGAATCATCTCATCGCTATTACCTCTGTAGAGTAGATCATCAACGTATAGAGAGACGATGATAGTATTCTTTGTTCCTTCATCGGTCTTGATGTATAGGGTTAATTCACTCGTGCTCCTCTTGAATCCTTGCTCGATGAAGTAGTTATCTACCAAAGTCTTTCAGGGTGACAGGAAGTCCGTTCCAGTTCCATTTTCACTGCATACTGCAATTTTTTTGTGTCCGTGAAGATCCCACCAGAGCACCTTTTATTCTAATAGGCCATGATCTAGATTAGAATCAATCTCAACAAGTACTAGTTTTGTAAGCAAGGACTCCTGACAACTCATATTCTAATCTATGGCAAGTCTTCCGTAAAGTCTTCTAAAAATATGCCAATGATCTCGATCAACCCCATTCGAAAAGCTAGGTCATAAGCAATCTGGACAATCTAATGAAGGTTAATAGCTGGACCAAATACAGAGACTGGTGACAACTTTGTTTTCTTGAGGTCCATAAGGATAATTAATATATCTGTTCCATCATCATCATCAACTGGATTTGCTCTTGCAATGAAACTCTTCAAGTCAAGGCACATAAAGTGATGACACTAAGCATGCTTAATATTATCTTCAACTGAGTGGAAATACATGTATCAAAAAAGCACACAGCCCATTAGATATTATACCTGCACACAGTAAGACACATGTATAATGTACTTTATGACAGTGCATAAGGTGCAATAATATTGAATAAGGTTGCACACAGACTTCCCACCAAATTATATGCACATAATTTATATTTTAGATTTTAATGAATTTGTTGTTTTTTTTATTACAAATATTAATTTTATCTTCACAATTACTCAAATTTGTCAATTTACAGTAGAGAAAATTTTAAAATTCTACCGTATCATTTCAAAGTATATATTTTTTTACCCCTTTCAAACCAAATTAAGTTAGAACAAACAATTTGCTCTAGAGTCTAGAATTAATTTTGACAACCCGATTTACCACAAAAATTCATCATTTTCTTTTTTATGAATAGACTAATAGCCCTAAAAAAAAAATAGAAATAACCCTCAAATGTGACATGCCCATTTGGATTGTTTTAGTAATTTCAGCACAGATAACAAGTCTTGAGAATTAAAATTTAATGCTAATATATGTCCACAATTTTTCTTAAAGACGTAATGTGTGTTTATCATTAAATAAGGTATTAATTATCAAATGTAATTTTACTTTACTACTATAATTAAAAAATTACTTTAAAGAATGTAACATAATTCTATATGTAGATTATTATTATTATTTTAAACTTAATCACTCACACTGCACAAATTGAAAATTAATTTTTGATAAAAGGATAACAAAATATGATATAATTTTTGACGCAATCACTCAAAAAAGGAAATTTTAAATTTGTGATTAGCAAATAAGATTTATAACCTTTTAGTTTATTTTTAAAAAAATCATAGATTTGACTAAACACAATTAATACAAATTTCACGTCTAAAATATGGTATTATAATGATGTAAATTAGGGTTTACCAATAAATTTTTTATATTCTTCAACTCAATTGTTTGGTTCAATAAATAGTCATCAAACATCAAGAATGAAATTTAAAAAACGATGTTTGACAATTATATATATAAAAAAGGAACAATTATTAAAAATAAGAAATCAATCAATTCAAATTCTCATACTAATACATATAAATAAATTGAAAATTAAGAACATGTAGCACAAATAGAGGAAAGGGGAGAGAGGAGTGAGGCATGAGAACAGAGCTCGGTTGAAATTTTGAGTGATCGAATAGAATTCCTAAAGAATTTAATTTTATATTTAGGGATTCGAAATTCATTAAAATCTTCTAATTATCGAAATTTTTAGAAATCCACTAATTATTAGAGACCCATAAATTTGTAAAGAATCTATTTATTCCGAGTTAAGGACACTTGAATTTCAATAGAATATATTAAAATATGATTTGATGATGCCTAAATTTGTATGAATTTTTAAAATTCATTCAAATTTGAGGTCTGTGGAAATTTTAAGGGATCATGTTAGAATTCTTAAAGAATTTAATTTTATATTTAAGGACTCGAAATTCATTAAAATAATCTAATTAATAAAATCTTTAGAAATCTACTAGTTATTAGAGACACATAGATTAAAATAATCTAATTAATGAAATCTTTAGAAATCTACTAGTTATTAGAGAGACATAGATTTGTAAAGAATCTATTTAATCCGAGTTAATGATACTTAAATTTCAATAGAATATATTAAAATATGAATTGATGATATCTAAATTTGTATGAATTTTTAAAATTCATTCAAATCTGGGTTGTAGACATCATCCTTAAGATTGGCTTTACAGTAAATATTTGCACATAAAAAATTGAGAATAAAAATGTGACAAAAAAGGCGGGGACATAAGCAACAATACAAACTAGTTTAATATTCTAAATGCAATATTTTAATATTTAAAATAACTTGACAATTCATTATTTTATAAGAATATAATCATTTGAATAATATTGTTGTCGATCACTGATTTGGCCACTCCCAAGTGTTCGGTCATTCAATAAGGAATACGAAGAAGCCGAATTAATCATCAGGACTTGACCTTTCGTGATTTATCATGTTGAGTTCGGCCTCCCGCCCTCATCCCAGTTCGGACCTCGTCCGATATCTTCATGCGAACGTCAGAATCTTAGTTGTCTGACAGGAGTCATTTCGCATTGAATGCCCATAAAGGGAATGTCTTGTAAGCATTAAATGCATAGGATGGCCATTTAATGCCTAGGTTGGCATCAAAAGAATAGATAATCATTATACATTCTCCTATAAATAGGAGAAATAAATGTCATTAAAAAGGGGCTCAAAATAAATATATACACTCAAGCTTTCCTACTCATATTTACTCATCTCGCCATTTACTACTAACAGAACCGACCTCAATACTCACATCTTTCAAGTTGGCTGGGAATCGGTGCAAACCATTTTCCAACGTCAGCAGGTTTGGCGCTAGAAGGAGGGCTTGAACCTCCGATATCCCACAAACCCACTTAAATCATCATACCTAAACACGTTAACCCACAAAAGACCCCAACATGAGCCGCATCACGACTCCGGGATTGAAGCCATGGAAGGACCAGGAAGCCAACATGTTAATCTTTCCCTGTGTCTTAGTCGCAGACAACAAGGAGAAACTTCACCTCCAAGACGCTTTTCGAAAAGGATGCGGTTCTGAAGCTTGAATATCTAACTCGAGCTATCGAGCGGCTTGAGAAGAACCAAGCTACCACAAAACAAATTTCCGGCCGAAGCGAGTCCCCAAAGACGTGACAAATCAGAAGATCAAAAAGAAGACTAGATTTTGGCGATGGGAGCTCATCGAGAAAGCAAGGAGGAAAAGTATTAACTCTAGTCCTTCCAAGAAAGCTACCACGCAATTGTTCAACCAGCGTCTTCGACCGTCTAAGTCAACCCCGAAGACCCGGGGCCGAAGGTACAAAGAAAGGAAGGAGCCTCGTCCGTGGCAAAGCATCAAGTGTGAAAAAACACCGGACGAGCTCGAGCTAATGAAGCGGCGCCTGGCCGAGCTGGAAGCAAAACAAAAGGACGCCCGGAAGAATACGCCACCGATGGACATTCCCCATTCACGGAGGATATCTTGGCAAAGCCCCGCCGTAAAAGCTAAAATGCCGCGATTAACTAGTTACGAGGATGGCAATGATCCACGTCGGCCATCTCGGCGAGATACACCTCTGGATGGAACTCCAAGGAGCTAGTGGACGCAATCATGTGCCGAGCTTTTCCTCTTACCTTGGGAACAGGCGATGAGGTGGTTCAAAAATTACCACGGCGCTCCATCCGGGTTGGAATGACCTGTCAAGCCAATTCGTCTCCACCTTCATGGGGGCAAGAACTCGATCTACTCCGAAAGAACGCCTTGTTAGCATCAAACAAGGCCGAACTGAATCGTTGAGGTCCTACATGGACCGATTCAGCAAGAGGATAGTGGAGGTAGATAAAATTTCCGACGACGCCGCTCTAATGGCAGTCTTGTCAGGATTGCGAACAAAAACTCGATTACGGTGGTCATCGTCCATGAGGATGGACCAGCAACATACCAAGAATTCCTGGCTAGAGCTGAAAAGCACATCAGTGCCGAGGAGGCCACCTCGGACCAGGAAAATGATAGGTCCGACCAGAGAGACAACGTTAAGAGCAAAGAGAAAGACCTCAAACTAGAGAAGAAAGAAAACCCAAAGAAAGGACTGGACTTCCAGCATCCAGGTCGGACTAGACCAGCCCCACCAAGGTTCGAGGATATCACATCCTAAATACTTCACTTGAGAATGTCCTAATGAAAACTAAAGATAAGGACATCCTCAAGAAGCCCACTCCATGAAGCGCACTCATCAGGAGCTCAACCGGAGGAAATATTGCAGATATCACCGGTCCCACGGGCACGCACACCCCGACGATCGCCGAGACTTGAAAGGGGAAATAGAGAGCCTCATCAAAGGGGCCACCTAAAAGAGTTCCTAGCCCGGCCATTTGGAGGAGGCGAGTCACCCCGTCTGCTTAGGACCGGACGTAACTACCACCTCAACCTCAACCTCAACCTCGGAAGGACGAGGTGAGATTCACATGATAGTAGGAGGAAGTCAAGACACAGAAGTATCCGAGAAGGCAAATACGTAAGCTTTCTAGAGAAGCTCATACCAGCTACCAAGTGCTATCAAAGGCCATGACTAACCCGGACGAAGAGAAGTTCTCCTTCTCCAGAAGAAGACGCATCCCATGTATCGCAACCACACTCGGATGCACTCGTTATCACCATGCCGATGATCTGGAATTGATATTCATCGAACACTAGTGAGCGGCGGAAGCTCGTGAATGTTCTATATCCGAGAACATTCAAGCGGATGGAAATTGACGTCCGACATGTCGTGCCTTTCCTAAGCCTCTACAAGGATTCCTTTGGGGACTACGTGACTCGAAAGGACAAATAGCACTCGTGAGTCGAGCTCGGGCTACCTCCCCCGCCACAGAGGATCATCGCAGATTTTGTAATTGTAGACCTCCGTCTAATTACAATGCTATTCTAGGACGACCAATACTGCATTTAACCGAAAGCAACCGCATCCATCTACCACTATGCTATCAATTCTCCACTTCCCACGGTGTGGGAATAGTATGAGGAAGTCACTAGTGGCAAGAAGCTACAACATCACCTTCCCGAGGTGGGAGTAGACATGCTCCGGAAGAGCTCGAACTCCCCGGCACATAGGTCAGATATGGATAAACCGAAGAAAGACCAGGTGGAAGAACTAGGCCATCTCGACCCCAGGTCAGACCTACAGGAGAGACAGGCCGAACCGGTAGAAGAGCTAGAACTGATAGAGGTCAGCCCCGGTCATCCTGAGAAAGTCCTCCGCATCGGAAAAGAACTCAATGAATCAGTAAAGTCCCAGCTCACGGCCTTCCTAAAAGCAACACTGATGTCTTCGCCTGGGAACACGCAGACATGGAGGGGATAGACCCCAAAATCTCATGCCACAGACTAAATACCAGCCCGGACGTCAAACCAAAGCAACAGCGCTGACGTCCTCTTAACCTAGAAAGGTATGAAGCACTCGCCAAAGAAGTCGACAAGTTGCTCAAATGTGGCTTTATCAGAGAATCACTTTACCCTCGATGGGTGGCCAACCCCGTCTTGGTAAGAAAGAGCAACGGGTCTTGGAGAGTATGCATCGACTTCACCGACCTGAACAAAGCATGTCCTAAGGACAGCTTTCCACTCCCCCGAATAGACCAAATGGTGGATGCCACAGCCGGGCACGAGCTTCTGAGCTTTATGGATGCATACTCCGGATACAATCAAATAGCAATGCACGAAAGTGATCAAGAGAATACCTCTTTCATTACTGACCGAGGTTTGTACTGCTATCGAGTTATGCCTTTCGGACTGAAAAACGCCGGAGCAACTTACCAACGGCTGGTCAACTCAATGTTTTCCAAGCTCATTGGAAAAACCATGGAGGTATACGTTGACGATATGCTTGTCAAAAGCACTAAGGAGACAGATCACATCCGACACCTTGCTGAAATGTTCTCTGTACTAAGAAAGTATAAGATGAAGCTCAACCCTACCAAATGTTCATTCGGCGTGGGATCGGGAAAATTCTTGGGCTACATGGTCCACCAGATGGGCATTGAGGCCAATCCAGAGAAGATTAGAGCTCTTCAGGAAATGAGACCTCCTACCAAAATCAAGGAGGTACAAAGCCTAACTGGACGAATAGCAGCACTCAATCGTTTTGTTTCAAAATCAACCGACAAGTGCAAACCCTTCTTTGACGCTCTACGAGGCACCAAAGAGCTCAAGTGGGATGAGGCATGCCAGCTAGCCTTCGTAGAATTGAAAAAGCAACTAGCACAACCTCCGTTGTTATCTAAACCCGTGGATGGAGAAGTACTTACCCTCTACCTAGCGGTCTCACAGCACTCAATCAGCTCGGTTTTGATCAGATCGGACGAAAGAATCCAACGACCGGTGTATTATGTCAGCCAGGCTCTGCATGATGCAGAGCTCAGATATAGCCCCATGGAAAAGCTGGCATATGCCCTCATCATGTCTACAAGGAAGCTCAGACCATATTTCTTACAACATCCAGTGGAGGTTCCATCAAACTACCCCCTAAGACAAGTCCTACAAAAACCAGACACATCTGGACGACTTGTGAAATGGGCAATCGAGCTCGGACGATTCGAGCTCCACTTCAAACCCCGAACTTCAATCAAAGGTCAAGCTCTAGGCGACTTCGTTCTTGAAAGTTCGGCCGGACACAAGGCCAAGTGCCAAACAAGAAGAATCTTGGACCCTCTTCGTAGATGGATCGTCAACCGAGAGACGCGCAGAGCTGGAATGGTCCCGATGAGTCCGGACATGGAACCACTTTGTCAATCCTTGCGGTTTGACTTTCATGCCTCTAACAACGTGGCTGAATACGAGGCCTTGATCGCCGGCCCGAGGTTTGCAAGAGGTATGGGAGCACTCAAACTGCTCGTGTCTGACGACTCCCAACTAGTAGTCAATCAAATCAACAGTCCTATCAAACCAGGGACGAGAGAATGGCGTCTTACTCCCGGATAGTGGAACAAGAACTCAAATCATTCAACACCGTAGTGGTCGGGCAAATCCGAGGAACTCGAGCGACTACCGGCGACGCTCTAGCACCGACTCGCTACCGGTGAGGGTATAGTGGAGTTGGAGAACATCCCAATTGAGAGAGTCATCGGTCCCAAAGAATTACTCGGTCCGAGCTCACCTCGGCATGTCGAACCGAAACCTAGGCGGGACGGACGAGATCATCCAATTCTTAAAAATGCCGAGGTTCTCCGGATAACACCGAGGCGAGAAAGTTACTGGATCGGAAGCGCCTAGGTATACAATCATTGACGACGTCCTATTCAAAAAGGGCTTCTCGCTCCCCCTACTAAGATGTTTGAAAGAAAACGAAACCAAGTACGCCCTCAGCGAAGTTCACGAAGGAGTATGCGGCAACCATGCTGGAGGACAGTCATTAGCGCTCAAAATCTTAAGACAGGGGTATTTCTGGCCATCACTAAAGAAAGACGCCATCGAATTTGCCAGAAAGTGCGACAAGTGCCAGAGGTTCGGCCCCACCATTCGAGCTCACCCGGAAGGACTGACCTCAATCCTCAGCCCGTGGCCGTTATCAAAATGGGGGATTGATCTGATCGGACCCATGCCAACAGGAAAAGGTGGGACTAAATACGCCGTAGTCGTCAGTAGACTACTTCACCAAGTGGGCAGGAGCAGAACCGCTTGCAAGGATAACGGAACAAAAACCACGGACTTCATATGGAAATCGATCGTGCAGTAGATTTGAGTCCCATACTCGATCATTACGGACAACGGCAAGCGGTTCGACAACTCCAAACTCGAAGTCATTCTGCCAAGAACCGAATATCAGAAAACACTTCTCCACTCCAAATCACCCCCAGGCCAACGGCCAGGTCGAGGCCATAAACAAAATCATCAAACACACCTTAAAAACACGCTTGGATGAACTAAAAGGAGCCTGGGCAGAAGAGCTCCCAAGCGTGCTATGGTCCTATCGAACGACATGCGGCCAAGCACACACGAGAGGCGCCTTTCTCACTAGCGGCCCGGAGTCGAGGCCGTCATCCCGTGGAGCTTGAGCTACCATCATATAGAGTTCGGACTTTTAGTGAAGAATGCAACAACGATATTATGAGAGCCGAACTAGACCTACTTGAGGAAAAAAGGTTGGGGGCAGAATTGAAAAATACAATTTACAAGCAAAGAAGCGCGAGGTATTACAACAGCAAAGTCAAAGAACGAAGATTCAAAGCCGGGGATTTAGTCCTAAGAAAGGTCTTCTCCGCAACAAAAGAAAACCAAGCCGGAACACTTGTTCCGAACTGGGAAGGACCCTACAAGATTGTCACTGTCCTAAAGAATGGAGCTTACGAACTTCGCGATACAGAAGGTCTATCACTCGCGCACCCATGGAATGCTGAACACCTCAAGAGGTACTACCAATGAAACATATCTACAAAGGCCCACGGGCATGATCTACTTTCGTCAAAAAGAAACTATGGCTTCCATCTTGTAAAAATTTCATGCTTCTATAAAATAACAAATGTTTTATAAAAAGACTTACAAGTCTAGGCATGAATCCAACCTAACAGGAGTCCTACAAAACTAGGACCCGCGTTGGATGACGTAAGTGCTACGCCACCAACAACAAAAACCAAAGTCCCTCTACCCTGAGGACATAAGTTTTTCAAGGATTACAGTTCGTCCAAGAGACCAAACTACAGTAAAAAAAAAAAAAATGATTGACCGACCTCGACAACACATGGTCCGAGCTACAAGCTTGGGGGGCATCCACCCATCTAAAACAATATACATTTCAGGTCGGCCCAGAACACATCGCTAGTCGACCTATCTCCCAAAACGTAAATTTTTCTCAAGTTCCAGCTCGCCCATGTACCAAAGACTTCAACCAGAAGACAGAAACTAAGGATTTCAAAGTCAGAAGTCAGAGGTCAGAAGTCAAGATTTCAAAGTCAGAAGTTAAAACTCAGAGTCAGTACTAAAATTACTTCATCAAGAAAATTTGAACAAGTACACAGAACGAGAATTTTCATTGATAATTTAGTCCAGTACATTACTACATCCAGTTCGACACATTAAAATTTTTACAAACAGCTCGGTAGTCATTCGTCAGTACCGGACTGACCCAGATCTGCCTCTTCTGGCGACGGTGGGTTGAGTGTGGACTTTTCCTTCAGCTCGGCCAACTCGTCCCTGAGAAATTGAACGTCCCAGTCCGGACGTTTCTCCACCGTTGCATCAATCAGCTCCTCCATGGTCAAGAAATAGACCATCTCCTGATCGGCCATGTAGGCGGTAGAGGACTTGAACTCAGCCACGGCTTGCTCCTTTAATTCAGCATGGCCCTTCCGCTCGGCACCGAGCTCAAGCGATGCCGCCTCACCGTGCTTCTCCTCCTCCGGCTTCGACCCTCGGTAGCCCAACTCCGCATCTCTGGCCTTCAGCTCCTCCTCCCTTCTCATGAGGACGTCCTCGGAGGTAGCCCTTTTTTTCTTCTCCTCCTCGAGCTCAGCCACGACCTTAAGTCCCTCCTCTCTCATAACTTGAACGTCCGCTACAAGCCCGCCATCTTCTCTGAGGTGCATTGTGGTGAATGGCCGCCTCAAGTATTCACCGACGCCGCCATCGGAGTCCACCACTCCCATTGTGTCCAGATATTTACACTGGGGTGAGTCCAAAGACTTCAGAACTGATTCGATTGCCCCCGGGTGGATAGGGGGAGCCCACCTATCTCCTCCCTAGTCGGAGAGTTCGACCGGATGAACTCCCGAAGTGGCTTCGGGAGAGCACCACGGAGTCTTAAAAATTCCGCGTCTTTTTCTGGAGTAGAGCCCAAGTAATTGGGCGGCAGCTGAGGCGACGACGGAGGAGATCGGACGTGCTGGGAGGAGGAGGGCCCTGCATGAACTGGAAGTGAGGCCACAACCTCCACACTCCGATCTGGACTGGGATCGCGCCGAGGGGGGACCTCTGGTTGAACCCTTTGTCGAACTACAGGCTCGTGGTCCCCCGCAGGGGCTTTCCTCTTCCCCTTTCCAGTTTGGGTCTTCTTCTTCAGCAGGGTAGATAAGTCCCTCATTTCGCCTCCGGGTTGTCACCCAACAAACCAATATCGAGGCCGATAAGTAACAAGTTGAATAACTAGGACGAGATCGGAATAACTCACTTGGCGCTTGGACGACTGAACTTGCCGTGAAAGTCGGTGATGCTAAATTCTCCTCGATTATCAATACGCCCATCTGGATGAAGATCCTCACTAATACATCTAGCCCTTCGAGCTCGCTCGAGGACTCCGTCGGATCACGAGGCGTGTATCCCGAAAAGACAAGTAAAGCGAGGCTAGCTCGATACCACAAAATCTGAGTTGGTCTAACTATATCCGTCTTGAACCGGTAGAAGAAACACGCTTACTCGGGCGTGATATCGAATCGAATACTCAGATCGGGTCGGTGTCATTCACCGAGAATTTCAAGGACATCGGACAAAAACCAAAACTTCTTCCAATTCTTAATGGAATCCTGGGTCCGAATGATGACACTACCCCGGCCTTTGCCTTGACCGAAGCGTACCACTGCCCCGACTTCTTCCCGTCCGATTTAAAGGAGTACATTTGTTGAACTCCTGACGAAGGGACGGGGTAACCGAGCTGGTCCCGAGAATGAAGAAGCCTATCATTATCCTCCACCCGTTGGGACATATTTGGTCTGGAGCTATTCCCCACTCCTCAAAAATTTCCTAACTATTCTCGGGAAGGGTAGGTGGAGTCCAGGCTTGACAAGACGACACGGTTCAAGGCCACACAACCCAATGGAGGATCGTCAGCCCGGTCATCGGAACCAGGGACGAAGAACTCGATGACATCCGGGATCCCGTAAGCTTGGTGCCAATCCCAAGCGCCTCTCATTATCCTCGGATGGGAACGACCTACATTTCCATCTGGGGGCCGACCTATAGCCCGACTCAACAGCAGCCTCCCTCCGACCTAAACTCCCAGGCTCGACTGCCCTTTCACCACTCGTCCCGGCCTGCGGAGACGATCTAATTTGGGGAGAAACGGTGGTTATCGGGGCTGGACTAAGAACCTCATCCTCATCTACTCCCTCCACAATTCTACCCGAACCGGACTCTTCCTCCTCCTGGCCTCTACCCCAGGACATGGCCTCTCCCCCACTATCACTACCGAACTCGCTCGACATCCTACTCGATCTACTTTAAGAAGAAAAAACAAAGGAAAGAAAGGAGTAACGTGAAAGAGGAAGAAGTGTCTTGACTGCTTTATAACCGCATGATGACTCGGTTCGGCCCAAATTCTACCGACTGGTCGACACTCAAAGACGAGATGATATGACTCGGAGAAATGAAAATATCAGAAGGCAGCAATTCCAAATGACCCTAATTCCCTCCTATTTATAGAGAAGGAAGACCAAGGAGCAACGCCATCAATGCAGTAATGATGACGCCCCATTAAAAGCGCCTTCTCGAGCCACGCAAAATTCTGACATACCTGCTGGATTCGTCCCATGTGTCAATCAAGAAGATGAACTGTTAGAGGCGCCGCCCCAGGTGTTGGAAGCCAAATCAAACCGCGCTCGATCTCAAATACGAATTAAAACCCGCCCTTGATTAATTCCAAGGTAGGTCTTGGGGGCAATTGTTGTCGACCAGCCTGATTTGGCCACTCCCAAGTGTTCAGTCATTCAATAAGGAATACAGAAGAAGCCGAATTAATCAGTCCGGACTCCGGCCTTTCAGATTTATCATGTTGAGTTCGGCCTCCCGCCCTCATCCCAGTTCGGACCTCGTCCGATATCTTCATCTGACGTCGAATCTTGGTTGTCGACAGGAGTCATTTCGCATTGAATGTCAATAAAGGGAATGTCTTGTAAGCATTAAATGCATAGGATGGCCATTTAATGCCTAGGTTGGCATCAAAAGAATAGATAATCATTATACATTCTCCTATAAATAGGAGAAATAAATGTCATTAAAAAGGGGCTCAAAATAAATATATACACTCAAGCTTTCCCACTCATACTTACTCATCTGCCATTTACTACGGTCGCAACCGACCTCAATACTCACATCTTTCAAGTTGGCTAGGAATCAGTGCAAACCATTTTCCAACGTCAACAAATATAATTTTAAAATTTTTAAAGATATTGAATTATTTTTTATATTTTGAATTTCGAACTAAAGCCATTTCAAACTATTTATGGCATTCAACCACTATAAATATTTTTTAAAGATCATATTTGTATTGTATAATATTTTAAAGTTGAATAATATATTCGTGTGATTTTTGGAACATGTATTACAATAAAAGCTACTTGATTTAAAGAAAATTGGTGCAAATAGTCCCTAACGTTTATTTTTTAACATAAAAATTCTTAACCTATGTATTTTAGTACGTAATTGGTCTTCATTTAATGAAAAGATAAATATGTTCTTAGTTTTCATTAGAGAAAATTGTAATTGGATTCTTAACTTTTGTAGAATATACAAATAAGTCTGGTACATTCATTAAATAATATTTAATTTAGCATATTAAATATATCACTATAGTAGTGTCAATTAAATAATTATAAGAGAAAAATTTAAAATTATTGTGCTTTAAGTATATATAATTGCTATGTGATGTCAAAAATATGAATAAAAATTAAGTTAAATAAATAACAAAATAGCATATATAATTATATGATATTGAACTAATCTTATTATATTTTTTAATTATTATCGGTTATAATTCTGAGATTGTTTACTCTTTTTAATCTCTAAATGCAATGTTTTAATATTTAAAATAACTTGACAATTCATTATTTTTTAATAATATAATTATTTGAATAATATAATTTTAAATTTTTTTAAAGATATTGAATTCTTTTTTATGTTTTGAATTTAGAATTAAAGTCGTTTCAAACTATTTATGGCATTCAACCACTTGTTGGAACTCTCACCGATTCATGTTTGGTGTGCTAATGATGGAAAAGAACCATACCCGGGTGCCATCACTCAAGGTCGACCTTGAGTTTTTGAGTACCTTGTACGAAATCCAAAAAAGTGTCTTATCTTTCATTTAATTTTTAGTCTATACATCGAATTTTCCATTTTCATATTTATTAATTTTTAATCTTTTAGATAGACTATATTTTGTGGGTTGGAGTTGGACAGTAGTATTTTCTTCAACCTAAATTGTGTGCTCTTTAGCTTGACAAAAGCAATTTCCGTTCTAAAAATAATTATTTAAATTAACAAAAGTATGAATATACATCGGATTTAATGTCCTCTATCTAGTGGGCGGAGTTATTTTGTCCACTGGACACTTGTCTAGTGGGCATTAGAGGAGCAATTGACTTTAATGTCAAACACTTTTTACTCCTCTAATGTTCAATGGACACTTATCTAATGAACAAAATAATTCTCTCCACTTGGTAGAAGAGAACAACCATACTATACATATATAAACTCATTATATACCTATGGTGTCCCTATAATTACGGAGTTCAATTCTATAGCACCTTTTACACGGCCTTGGGAATGGCCCTACCATCACTAGTGGGGAATTAACGCGCCTTTTAAAGTTAATTTCATTATTATAAAAGTTATGGTCTATAAGTATTTGTATTTTTAAAATTCATCTATAAAGATTTTTAAGTCAAGTCCAAAAGTATCCATAAGGGAGTGGAAGAATAATACTTGTTTACTAGTCTAATTATAGATTTGATGTTGCTTTCCACGATATTGCTAATGAATGAGATATAATGCACTTTTTGTTTAAAAATAAGTAAAAGAATCTGGCTTGTATATTTTCATTGGATAATTAGTGCATATCATTCTTAACGTTTTCTTCTCATTGTGCAAAGTGTTCTTATTGTTTGAATTTTAACATATGAGTCCCTAAATAAACATTTCTTTGTGGAAAAGGTCTGCCATCCATATCTTTTAGCATTTACAGTTAAAATGATTAAAAAAGTTCATTACTGCAAATAAATCAAACGATAAGAGTAATTTGCGCAAAAAATAGTAAATGATAGGGATGCTTCTGCACACAAATATTTAAAATCAGATTTTGAGTATTCTTCTTCCAACAACTATAAAATTTCACACAAACAGATAAAATTCCACACAAACAGATAAAATCACATATATTATAATATTAGACTTAAACATAGTGAATGAAACTCATACACATTACAAGAATATGGTACATCCAAATAAATGTATCTTGAAACAAATAAATAAATAAATAACTTAATAATAAAGAAATAAATTTATTTAATATGTTTGTTAATAATTACGAGCTTAAATTTTAGTTATTTTATAATAGTTCATAAAATATACAATATAATTTAGAATATTATCAATTTGATCAATAAAGTGTTAATTCAAAAAAAAAAAAAAAACTCTCGTTAGTTTCTATTAAATTTTTATATAAAAAAATAAAAATATCGGACATATTTATACTTTTTATAAAGGTTATGAATTCAATTACAATTTTTTCCAATTAAAACTAAGGATATATTTGTTTTTTTAATCAAATAAAGACCAATTACGCACCAAAATACATAGATTATGAATTTTTCTGCCAAAAATAAACGTTGAAAACTATTTTCATAATAATTACAAAGATTAAGAACCATTTACGCCAATTTTCCTTTATTCAATGGATGGATAGAGACTTCTCACCAAATTATATGCAACTTGTATTACTAATAATTCAAAGGTGCAAAAATTGACTAGATGAAGTCTTCCCAAATCCCAAGTGCCAACAAAATATATGAACATTGGAAAAAGCTAGTTGTACACTCAAAATGTACACCATCACTTACATCATAGAGGGTGTCAAATAATGATTGGATCATTTTATTTATTTGGCCAAATAAATAATGATTTCACCCAACTAGTTTTTGACACATCACATGGTGTAAGTGATGGTGTAATTGAGAGTGTACATATAGCATGGTCCATGAACATTTGCTTGTTATTCACGCTGTTCACAACAAAATGTACTATAGAGGGACACGTGTAGGTTTTGGGCGAGGCCATTACTTGGTCCCCTCATGTCAACAGTGTGCACCACTCTGAAAGATTTGTGGACGAAAATACCCTTTCTTGACTACAAACATATAAAATTGAACTGTGTGCTCTATTACAAGAAAACTGCTTTTAAAAATAAAATATATATTAGATTAGCGGAATACCGCGTCAATTTTGTAGCAAATACAGCGTCAATTTTGTAGTAAACTCCGTGTTGCCAGCCTGTTATTCAATTAAAGAAATTGCAAAATTGCTTTCTACTTTCATTAATTTGTTGGTCTGACAAAGGGATTGCTTACATTTTGCGACAAAGGGATTGCTTACATTTTGCTGCAATTTTTTGTCTTTCACTTCTTTGAGCACATATCAGATATGGCTTATGCTGCTCTTCGTTCTCTTGTTCAAATTCTACATCAGACCCTAAATCGTGATCATCAATATTTGATTCTTGATGAGAAACAGCAAATTGAATCACTTGTCGAAAAACTTTCTTCCTTACAAGAAGCTCTTGAAAATTATTCAAAAAAAACAACACTACATTTGGAGAGAATTAGAGATGCATCATATATTGCAGAAGATATCATTGAATCCTACATCACGAATCGAATTCTTTTTGAATCTAAAAGTCATGAAGATATCATTGAATCCTACATCACGGATCGAATTCTTTCACAATCTGCAAGTCATGAAGATTGGATCTTAGCGACAAACATAAACCCAATAAGATTCGATCTCATTGTGAACTGGATTTTTGGTTCATCAAAACCTGCCTCAAGCGGCCCGAGCACTTTGAGGTTTGATGACTTCATTGCTATCAAGGAGCGGCTTCTTAGAGAATCCTCTGAACTTGATATTGTCTCCATGGTGGGAACGGGTGGAATCGGTAAGACTACTCTTGCTAAACAAGTTTACCATGATCCATATATTGTGCATCATTTTGAAACTCGTGCTTGGGCAACAGTATCTCATGACTGTAACGTGCAAGAAATCTTACTGAGCCTCCTAAATTCAATGGAAGAGCTCACCAGCGAGATGGATGAAATGACAAGTGAATTATTAGAAAACGTTTGTACATGAATCTAGAGTATGGAAGGTATCTCATTGTATTGGATGATGTGAAGGATACCAAGTTTTGGGATGATGTGAAGCAGTTATTCCCGAATGGCATGAATGGTAGTCGAATCATGATGACTACTAGGCTAGAAAACGTGGCTGGTTATGCCAACTCTTGTACTCCTCATCGCATGCGATTTCTAAGTGACAGGGAAAGTTGGATTTTATTTTGTGAGAAGGTGTTTGGAAAATATTGCTGCCCTCTTAACTTGAAGGAAATTGGGAAGAAGATTGTCCAACATTGTCAAGGACTTCCACTCGCAATTGTATTGATTGGGGGGCTCCTTTCAAAGGCTACCAGAACAGAACATTACTGGAAATATGTTGCAGAAAATGGAAGTTCAGAAACAACTTTAACTGATGAGCAGTACTCCAAGATTCTGTCTTTCAGTTATAAACATTTGCCTTCTCATTTGAAATGGTGCTTTCTTTATATGGGAATTTTTCCAGAAAATTATAATATCCATGTCTCTAAACTTGTTAAGTTATGGGTTGCCGAGGGAATCATAAAACCAGTACGATCTAAATCCTTGGACGATGTGGCAGAGGAGTACTTTTTGGATCTGGTCGAGAGAAATCTTATTTTGATTCATGAGAAAGCGGCCCAACGGAAAAATCAAAACATGTAAAATCCATGATCTCGTACGGGACCTATGCGTGAGAGAAGCTCAAAACGAGAAATTTTATCATGTAACTAATAGGAGTCTACGTGGTATTCAAGAAGGCAAAAGTATGCTCCGTGTAAGTATTCATCGAAATACTAAATCTTGCGATGACAAAGTACTATCATCTCCACAAGTGTGGTCTCTTTTAAATTTTGATAGGGAGGTTCCTATTCCTGTTCCAAAAAAGTCAATTAAGAGGTTTCTGTTCTTGTCCCTGTTCCGAAAACGACAAAAAACTCTACTTAGAGTATTGCATCAACAAGGAAGGTTTGAATTCCCAAATGAAGTAGCAGAATGGGTTGACTTGAGGTACCTCGACTGCATTTCTATACATATTCCATCGTCAATATCCAAACTTCAAAATTTACAAACCATAATTCTTCGTCGAGATATGAGGCCGTTGTATCTATCACTAGATATATGGAAAATGCCACAGTTAAGGCATGTCCTATTGGAATATGTGATTCTTCCGGATCCTTCTAGTGTAGGAACTGAGGGAGACAGATCTTTTTTGTTCTAGAAAACCTACAAACACTCTCTCTTTTAATGAATTTTCGATGTACAGAGGAGGTCATCAAAAGAATTCCGAATATTAAGAAATTGGGAATTCATTTGAAGGATAAAGAAGTGGGTTCGGAATACTACTGTCTAAATAATCTAGTCCATCTACGTAAACTTGAATCATTAAAATGTATCAATTTTGGGTTTTCATTCTTGATGAACCTCATTTTCCCGACATCACTCAAAAAGTTTACTTTTGTTGGAGGCAGGCTTTCTTGGGAAGATATGTCAATTGTTGGTTCATTGCCAAATCTTCAAGTGCTCAAATTGAGAAGAACTGCCTTCTTTTACCGAGAGTGGATAACAAATGCAGGGGAATTTCTTCAACTGAAATATTTGCTGCTAGAAGGCATTGCTCTAGGGCGTTGGAGAGTTGACTGTACTCACTTCCCCAACCTAGAGAGCCTTGTCCTCGAAGACTGCGATGATTTTGGACAGATACCTGATGAAATTATAGAAATTCCAACTCTTAGATCAATCGAGTTGAATGGGTGTTGTGGTTCAGTTTTAACTTCAGCAATGTACATACAAATGAAACACCGGCGATCGGGAGGAGATGGTCCTCAAGTTCTTATTGTTAACTCTAGAAATAGGATAGAAAAACTTAGAAGGCAGATGTTTAATAGGTTACACGATCCATTTTTATTTTGATTCAATACTCTTCAACAAGCTGGTTATGTCAAAATTTATTTTCAATGTAATGCCACATTTTTTTTACTTTTAGAATATCCTTTTTCACTTTCTTTAAGAATTGAAATGTGCAATTCAACCGTCAAAAACAATGTTTATAATAAAATTGAATCTCACCATGTAATCAATGTTTTGACAAATAAGTAAGAGTCAATCGATAAATGTAACTATGTAAATTTAATGACTACTTTGATGTTATGACAGGCTCATGCGAATTTCAACATATATAGTAGATGCAAATACAGAATAACTTCTATACATTAATAGTTTTGGAATCATATAAATTCTATTACTTAAAAAGATGTATTAATTAATTGAAAATTTAATTATTTATTAATTTATAGAATGTTTACAATTGAACGAACATACATTTAATCAACTAAAAATTCATTGTATTTTACCAATCTAATCAATTGAATATGAATTAATCCATAAAATATTGAATTAAAAAATTGTTGTACTTATGTACTTCATTAAATAATATTCATTGTAATTGCATTAATTTAGTCAAATGTATTCAACTAATTAGATTAAAATAATCTTTATATAAATAAACACAAAGCCTTCTTATATTTCATAGTTACAATGGCTTCACATCTAAGAAGTATTCAAATATCAACCATGACAAATGAGATGCATAATGCATTATGCGAATATAGAAAAGTTCATAGGTTTCAAGTTTAGAACATATCGTTGTTAACATCACTGCAAATCCTACTAAAGATGATACAATGGCTTTGGAGCTTGTTACGTGCAATGAAGCACTCAAAACATCAACAACACTTCATAATATCTTTTAGATGCAATAAGAAAAATTAGAAATGAAATCCAACTATATTAAAATTTCAAGGAAAAAACAAGTAACAATAGAGTCATATTTTAATAAAATATCATAGTGAATTATATTTGTAATTTTAGCAAATTGTTATTTTATGATATGAATTGGACCACAAGGTTATGTAAGGGTTTTCAGAAAAAATATTTTCTTACTAATTTATCATGAATTTTAATTTAGCTTATTAACCCAAGTCGGGACCAAAAAAAATTATTAATTTGTCGAGTATTAATTTATAAAGGTTATACTCACTGCACTTTGAGTTTTTGGCTTGTCACTCCACAAAATCAATTTATTCTAATTTATGGAATTTCGAACCTGCATTGTGAAAATAAAATGGGATAATTTTACTATTAACCACAAAATATAAAATAATTTAAAAAAAATACTATCTCACTTTTTTTTATTTTAAAAATACTATTTTTATATTTGTAACACCTATTATTACATTTGTTATATTTCTTATAAAAAATGTATGTTACATTTGTTATTTTTGAAGTTTAAAATGTTAAAAAGTAATTATAAAATTTTAATAAAAAATCAAGTATGTAACAAAATTATCACAAATAAAAATCTATAAATGAACATCCCATAGGCTCTTATGAGGAGACATTTGCTCTTATTGTAAAGATGACTAATGTTTATACACTTATTGTAGTTGCATCTGTTCGTCGGTGGAATCTGATAAGTGCATTTTGTGCACTTATTAGGACCTTTAAACTAAGCTTTTATTCCGTTATTTTACTGAATTATTACTTAATTTTGTGTTTTAATCTTCATATTTCAGTTTTGGACCTATTTAATAGCAATTGGAGAAGAATGGACGGAAAGATCAACAACTTGGTGAAATCGACAAATAAATAGAGTTTTTGAAGTGAATATCAAGAGCCAAACATTGGATCATGAGGAAGAATATAAAATCAATAAGTTTAAGGTGTTTTGGAGTGATAATGAAGAGTTGAATCAAGGGATCAAACACCAGAAAGCTAAAGAACCGAATTGAGAAACTACCTACAGCAGCATGTGGAGAAATGTGAGCACAACTTTTGATATCAATATCTCCAAAAGTCAAATAATATACCATTGGAAATATAATTGAATTACGAGTCTAACACTTTTTACGGATCTCAATTTGGAGTTTCCTACAAGAAGTTATGGCCATTTGAAAAACAACACCGCAGAGAAGCGATGTAAGTCAAGCGATCGCCGGGTTTGCCACTGGGAGATCGCCAGATGTATTTTCGGCGAGAATCGAATTTTCTTACCTTTTTTTGAGTTCTAATTCAATTAGAAAACCTTTGGGCCATGATTTTAGGTCTTTTGGCATCTTTTGGGGCACAATTAGGTAAGTATATATATGAGTTATTAACTCATATCAAAGGTCGCTTTTTTTTGTTGAGTTTTGGGAAGAAAACATTACAAGAAACACAAAGCGGAAGATCAAGATTCATCTCCAATAACGAAGATCAAGTTCAAGATCAAGATTTCTTCTCGCTCAAGATTTCTTCGTTCGGGTTATGAATTCCATAGTTTCTTCTTCTTTCTTTCTTCTCTTATTATTAGTATGTTAGGTTAGTTTATTTTGTGCTAGGATTACGATGAAGTTGTAATCTAAATTCTTCTATCCAAAGACTTGGTTTTGACAATTTATTTCATTATAGTTTTGAATAATTAATTTTGAATTATATGAATCTACAATTATATCGCTTAATAATTGTATGAGTGTTGTGGTTTGTTTTACTATCGAAAGATCGAAAGCGAGGCTAGACAATATTTTAATTATCTTAAAGTCCGATATGGGATATAAATATACCGCTATGCTTTAGGTGATCTTTAATTATCCACGTAAATTTAATGCTTTCATTTGTATTCAGATTCGTCATAGAAATATAGTCGAGTCATGCATATGAATAGGTTTAACTTTATTCGAGAGAAAGCTGTTGAACAATCTAGGGATATTGATCTTCATAAGCGATGTAATTTGTCAAGACCAAGAATCAAGATAGATGAATTAACGATTATAAATGGATTCGGGATCCTAGTACTCTTCTTTCTCAATTTTAAAGTAATCTTCATTGATCTATTTTTAGTTATTTGATTTATAATTAGTTTATTGTTTTTAGTTCAAATTCTTATTAGTTCTTAAACAACAAAATTATCAAAAGTTCATTAGATTCGGTTAAGGTTAATATAATTGAACTGAACTATCTAAATCTTCGTGGGAACGATACTTGGACTCAACATCCACTTTATTACTTGAGCGATTCGTGCACTTGCGGAATTATTTAAGACACAAAATCGCTGACAAGTTTTTGGCGCCGTTGCCGGGGATTTAGTTTTGGTTCTTTTCAGTTATATTATCACTAATTCGAACTTTATTTAATTAATTTTTTTTAATTATATTTTTTGAATTTATTTTAGTGTTCAACTTGTCTTGTTTCAGACCACAACACAAGTTGGAAGACCAGGAGATTGATGAAGACAATATGCTAGTTGGAGACTTTTTACTCCACAGATCATCCAAAGACAATCTAGCATTGATGAGGACAACATCTTTGTTTGGAGATTTTCTTGCAATGCAAAGATGCCAATATAACGAGATATGAGGCTAATTACAAAATTGATGAGGACAATATGCTTTTGGAGATTTTCTTGCAATGCAACATGCCAATATAGCGAGATATGATGCTAATTTCGAAATTGATGAGGACAATATGCTTTTTGGAGATTTTCTTGCAATGCAAAGATGCCAATATAGCAACATATGGGGCAACCGATATTGATGAGAACAACATGCTTGTTGGAGAATTTATCACAGGTCATCCAAATTTCTCTTGGAATGATAATTACAATAATATCGGATCACAAGGTCCTCGGGCCAAGAGCGAAAAGAGAACTTCACTAGAAGACATTCTCGGTAAATTCATCGAAAAAACTGATCAATTCATGATACAAACAGAGATCAATCTTCAAAATCAAAGCGCTTCAATAAAAAATTTAGAAATACTGATGGGTCAGATGGCGGTTGATATATCAGCCAGAGTAACAAGTACGTTGTCGAGCAATACAGAAGTGAGTCCCAAGGAAAGTGTTACAGCTGCTACTATCAGACGTGATGTTCAATTACCAGAAATTCATGTGAAGAGGCCAGTTGCAAATAAAAAAATGAACCATCCACTGATGAGGAGCACGTGGAACATACTGAACAGAAAACAGATATTAAAGAGAGTTCATGTACACCACAGGTTATGGAAACCGTTCCTATCAAACTATATGAGCCTCCGATCCCACTTCCTCAGAGATTACATAAGCACGAGTCAGACAAGCAATTCTCCTACTCTTCTATCTTTTCTAAAATTGATCTTGTGATCAAGGTCGATGAAGAAGTTGAAATTTTCGTGGTTGTGTTCGAGCAAGGTGCTACACTAAAATCCTATGTTTATGGAGAGCACAAATTCAAAATTTTGAGGATAAATGAAAATTGGTTCAAAGTAAATAGATGCAAGCAAAGCAAGTCCTCAAAAGCATTATACAAAGTGCCGTGAGCAATCAGTCAATAAGTCAAGCTAATGACTATAAATAAGCACTTAATGGGAGGCAATCCATTTTCTAACACTTTTATTTACTTGCTTTATGTTATAGTAGTTTTAATCGGTTTAATTAATTTATTAGTTTTTTTTATTTATTATTTAATGCCCTTAAAAAGCTTTACTATGTCAATCGCAGGATGTCCTACTTTGCAAGAGTCTCAACTCCACATCTGATTCCACTTCAACCGGACCTTCAGTCAGCCATATCCATCTTCTCCACATCTATCTCCGGGGAGTACCTGACTTTATCCCTCCTCTATTTGCTTTATTTTGCTATTACATTGGGGACAATGTAATATTTTAGTTTGAAAGGGGTGGGTTAAGTATCGAATACTTAATTATTTTGAATTTGCTTATTATTCGGTCTATATAAGCTGTAAAAAAAAAAATCTTTCATAGTTATTGTTGAATATCTTGTCGCCAATGATGAGGTTTGTTTGAAGTTGATTACATTTTTAGTTAGAATATTAGACAACACTTTAATTCATGCTTTTACTTGAATACTTATCCATGTTAGACTAGATTTGAAGCACGTAGCCACTGTTGACTTATCACTTATTGGAAACATGACTTGAGTGTATGTGTTGATATTATTGACTTAGATCATTGTGAAAAATTCGTTCCTAAATTCTTAGACTAGTAACCAAACTGTTTGAGAACAGTTTGGGGGTGTTAAAGTTAGTACATGTTTTTGTGGAATTTTGATGGTTTGGGTTTTCTGGATCTCATCTTTGGTTGAATAGGTTGTAGTCAAGGAATTTAAATCGAGCACTAGTCACTTGAAAAAAATAAATAAATAAATAAAATGTCTGACTCGAGCAATTAAGCCTGTTAGGGTATTTCAAAACCTGGTGCCCTAAGGTCATCTGACTTGGGAGTCATCGGCCCAAAGCTCGTTACATGAGTCACAAAAAAAAAAATTTACATCTTTACTTTTCTTATAGCCTGTGGGACTCGAGCAATTAAGTCTGTTAGGGTATTTCAAAACCTGGTGCTCTATGGTCATCTGACTTGGGAGTCATCGACTCAAAGCTCGCTTCTAAAGGGTCACATAGAAAACTAGTGAGAGAGAAGTATTGCACAAGATGTAAGTTCATTTATATTGGTTAAATAAAATAAAAGAAGTTAAAGTGCTTGGTAAGGATTGCTAGATTAGAACCCAAGCTGAAGATGAGAATTTAGAAATCACTCACCATCCTAGTTCTAGGAATACAAGTTCTAATTTTTACCACTTTATTTGAAAAAAGCATTGTGTTGATCAATAGGAACCAAATTTGCTAGAACACCTAGGGATTGGAGAGAAAAATATTATAAGTGTGTAATTTACGAGAGGTGTAAGGAATAAATGACTACAAAGGGTTCGGGATTGTAAAAGTATCAACAACACAATATTGGTCGTGGTATGATACATGTGTAAGTTCAATTTTTGGCTAATCACACACTCACTAAAAGTCAAGCATTGGATAAGTGAAAAAAATTCTTTGTGTTGTTTGATCTTTTTCTAAACGTGTTACTTTATTTTTCAAACTTGAAGCATATGGTAAGAAATTTAACATTGAGTCACTTCCTGTCAATTCTTTTAGCTTAGTTTAAAGTTCTAGTTTATTTTTATTTTTGTTCGAGGACGAACAAATGTTTAGTTTGAGGGTGTTTGATAAGTGTATTTTGTGCACTTATTAGGACCTTTAAACTAAGCTTTTATTCCGTCATTTTATTGAATTATTACTTAATTTTGTGTTTTAATCTTCATATTTCAGTTTTGGACCTATTTAATAGCAATTGGAGAAGAATAGACGGAAAGATCAACAACTTGATGAAATCGACAAGTAAATAGAATTTTTGAAGTGAATATCAAGAGCCAAACATTGGATCATGAGGAAGAATATAAAATCAATAATTTTAAGGTGTTTTGGAGTGACAATGAAGAGTTGAATCAAGGGATCAAACACCAGAAAGCTAAAGAACCGAATTGAGAAACTACCTAAAAGCAGCATGTGGAGAAATGTGAGCACAACTTTTGATATCAAAATCTCCAAAGGACAAATAATATACCATTGGAAAGATAATTGAATTATGAGTCTAACACTTTTTACGGATCTCAATTTGGAGTTTCCTACAAGAAGTTATGGCCATTTGAAAAATAGCCGCTGCAAAGGAAACAGACTGGGCGATCTCCAAAGTGTATTTTCGGCGAATCGAATTTTCTTACCTCTTTTTGAGTTCTAATTCAATTAGAAAACCTTTGGGCCATGATTTTTAGGTCTTTTTGGCATCTTTTGGGGGCACAATTAGGTAAGTATATATATGAGTTATTAACTCATATCAAAGGTCGTTTTTTTTTTGTTGAGTTTTGGGGAAGAAAACATTACAAGAAACACAAAACGGAAGATCAAGATTCATCTCTCCAATAACGAAGATCAAGTTCAAGATCAAGATTTCTTCTCGCTCAAGATTTCTTCGTTCCGGGTTATGAATTCCATAGTTTCTTCTTCTCTTTCTTCTCTTATTATTAGTATGTTAGGTTAGTTTATTTTGTGCTAGGATTACGATGAAGTTGTAATCTAAATTCTTCTATCCAAAGACTTGGTTTTTGACAATTTATTTCATTATAGTTTTGAATAATTAATTTTGAATTATATGAA
Source organism: Forsythia suspensa (assembly GCA_023638005.1). Classification (NCBI taxonomy): domain Eukaryota; kingdom Viridiplantae; phylum Streptophyta; class Magnoliopsida; order Lamiales; family Oleaceae; genus Forsythia; species Forsythia suspensa. The sequence goes on from CM042667.1 coordinate 1,492,683, forward strand.
TCTACAATTATATGCGCAATAATTGTATGAGTGTTGTGGTTTGTTTTACTATCGAAAGATCGAAAGCAGGCTAGACAATATTTTAATTATCTTAAAGTCCGATATGGGATATAAATATACCGCTATGCTTTAGGTGATCTTTAATTATCCACAGAAATTTAATGCTTTCATTTGTATTCGCATTCGTCATAGAAATATAGTCGAGTCATGCATATGAATAGGTTTAACTTTATTCGAGAGAAACTGTTGAACAATCTAGGGATATTGATCTTCATAACTGATGTAATTTGTCAAGACCAAGAATCAAGATAGATGAATTAACGATTATAAACGGATTCGGGATCCTAGTACTCTTCTTTCTCAATTTTAAAGTAATCTTCATTGATCTAATTTTTAGTTATTTGATTTATAATTAGTTTATTGTTTTTAGTTCAAATTCTTATTAGTTCTTAAACAACAAAATTATTAAAAGTTCATTAGATTCGGTTAAGGTTAATATAATTGAACTGAACTATCTAAATCTTCGTGGGAACGATACTTGAACTCAACATCCACTTTATTACTTGAGTGATCCGTGCACTTGCAGAATTATTTAAGACACCAAATCGTTGACAGAATCTATCTCAGTTGGATGTTAAAAATACCTTTTTGAATGGGACTCTTTAAGAGGATGTCTATATGGTCCTTCTTTCTAGTGTTTCTTATCATTCTAGATATGTTTGCAAACTCAAAAATGCTCTTTATGGTCTCATATAGGCACCTCGTGCCTGGTTTGAGAGATTTTCCACTATTGTTGACTCTCCTGTCTTTACACCCAGTCATCAAAATTTTGCATTATTCTTTAGATGCACCTCAGTCGATCGCATTCTATCTTTGCAAACGGTGATAGATTTTGCAACTTCATGATCGATCGGTTATGTTTTCAGATGGCTTCGTTTCTAATCTTCCGAAGAATGTTGCTCCTAATGATAGCCACATTATTTGGTTGAAGTCACACGATTGCCACATTATCATGCAATGGTTATTGCCAGTTGAATGTCTTGCATTCTTGAATAAAATTATTTTCACTACAATCATTGAACTGTGCACGTTCTTCAAGAAGCTTTGTGCACTCTAGAGGTGACAATGTCGTCGCTAAAACAAAAACATGGCATGTGTTTTAGCGACAACATATTTCCTACACAAATTGCGGAGCGACGACATATTTCCTACACAAATTGTGGCGACAATGTCATCGTTAATAATTAGAAATGTAAAGTTAATAGCGACGAATGTTTAAGCTCGTTGCGACAACTTTTGCAACGACGCAGTTGTCACAATTTCTCTAATTCTAAGAAATTGAGCACGACAATGTAACGACGAAATTGTAGTCGGTATAGCTTAAAATGCATGTAGAGACGATATTTTGTCGTCGCTAATTACCTAGAGACACTAATATATTGAGACGACTTATAGCGACGACATTTCATCACAATAAATGAAGAACGACGATTACTTATTTTTTAGTGGTCGATATATCCCTCCTTTTGTGTAGTGAATGGTTTTGTGAAACCAAATATACTACATCATCTACTCACGGATTAGAACGCTTTTAATTACTCATACGCATAAATTGATTATCGAGACCCACCCAAATATTTATTCAAAGTTTGATTAAATCTACATATATTAAAACCCATTTCCAACATACAATGTATGAAGTCTTCCATTAATGTTGGAAGAATGTACAAGCCTTTAAATAGAATTGGAAGAAGCCATATACAAGATAAGTTAAAGAACATGAAGAAAGCCAAAGAAAAACTAACTATCAAGCATTGAGACACAACAATTATTGAAGAATAGTTTTTCATATATTCAACGGAGAATTAGAAAACAAAAGTTTTTCATATATTTAATAGGCAAATTAGAATTGGAATGACTACTATGGAGATTGGAATGAAAATCCTTGAGACATTATATTTTGTTGGAATTATTTACTCTTCCTACCTAATAGAAGCAAACTTCTACATTTTTCTTTCTTTTTCTTTTGTGTATTTGATGTGATGCTCGCGTGTAAATTGAAAAAAGTTACCGTAGTTGTATTTGGTTAAATTGTCCGACTCAATAATGATGTATTGTTCGATAGATTTTATTTAAATTTTTAGTAGAAAATTTGAGATATGCCAATTAAATAATCTATTATATAATTTTTAAAATTAGAAGAAATGTCAACTGTTGTTGATTCCATCAATTTTTGTAAGAGTATGAAAAATAACATTTTTACGTGACTTAAAAAATCTCCAAATATTAATTGTGCATCACACTTATATAATCTATTAAATAATAAGTATTGTTCGAGATAATATTTAAGTAGAAAATACCGCGTCAATAACAAGCCAATGATCATATATTTTGTTGGGACTTGGGAAGACTATCCAGTCAATGAACAAATTAAACAATTATTACACCTTTCAATTATAGAAAGCAAAATTTAGAAAAGTAGTCAAAAGCAAAGAATGATTTTGAAAAATAGGGACTTTTTAATAACACTAGTGGAGTGCACGTGCAGAAGCACGTGTTTTTATTTTAATTAAGTATTTAATAGCGTGACCATTATTTGTGAGTTTTTTAATTATTTTTTTAGTTATGAAAGGCTGAGTAAAATATGTATTAAAATTTGTTGGAGAAAATACGTATTTTTTAAGAGTGAGCGGTATAGTTTCGATTGATTTTTAATATGAACGTTCTTTACTTTTAGATGTGATGAATGGTATATGATTTCTGACAAAATTGATTATTGTAATTTTTAGAATTGGATATTTCAATTATTATGTGAAAAAATTATTCTGCTGCTTTCAAATTTAAAGTTCCTTATTTTTCCTCATGAGTTCACTTATTTAATTTTGTTTATTCTAATCAAACATTCAAAAAAGTTTAGATCACACGAGTGTCATGAGATATGCAAAAGATTACTTGTGAACTTGTAGTAATAAGTAGTAAAAATACTTATTATATATTAGCATAAGTTGTTAATTAGTAATTTCTCATTAGGTAGATTTTTGAAGTAATTAATAAGCAATAAATTCGAGGAAAAGTGTTTATTTATTGTTTTATATTTATTTCCTCAATTTAAAAATTGAAAATCAACAAAATTATTCAAAAATCTCAAAAAGAGTTAATAAAAATAAGTGCATTAATGAGATTTTACTTGTTTTCGCAATAGTAAAGTATAGAGCACATCAATACTATATACATGCAAAATTGTAGTGATTTAAACATAACTTCACGATACTAAATTACGTAAAAACGTTAAAAAAAAAAAAACTTTCAATAGCTTAAATCAACAAAAATAATTCAAAAAGTAAAGGAATGTTTATTATAGAATTTAAATAACTTATGCTTATAATTTCTCAACACAATGATTAGCAATGAAACACATGCATTTGTTATTTTTAATAGCGTGTTCCGAAGTGCAAATTTCAATATCCTGAGTGGTATTCACTATATTCTTTTACCGTAACCAGCAAGAAATCAGAAAAATTATTTTTACTATAATCAAGAACCTCGGTAAAAATAAAAATAAAAACATAAACAAATTAGTGTAAAAGAACACATATTTAGAAACAATATTTTGTATCTTGACCAGTGTTAAATTTAATATTACTATTGTATTCCAAAAAAAAACAAAAATAAAACTTACATTGCCAATTCTGTTGCAAGAAATTAGGAAAAACTAAAAAAAAAAAACACAGAAAAGAAAACGAACTGCGGTGGACGTTCATAGTAACAATATTATACCAAAAAAATAGAAAAAAAAATATTGTCAATTTTAGGAAATCAAAAAAATCTTTAAAAAAAAAACAAGAACAGTGGTGATGATCCATTTTTTAATATATTAAAATACTGAATATTATAACTATTTAAGAACTCAAAATGAGAATTGAAAATCAACACTCAAACAAGCAAAATGTTCAAATTAGTATAAAACATTAACAAAAACAAGACTTAAACAACTACTTGTAATGGCCAATTCATGAATCTTAGAAATAATAAGAGCTAATAGCAACTTTCAAATCTATTTTGATAAGTGGTGCGAAAAGTTAAGCGAATAGATTTGTAGAAACAACTTTTATAAAACAAAATTTGGATGGATACTCAAAATAATCAACATATCTGTAAATTTTGGGGTGATTTTTCAAAAGATATGATTGAAATCGAAAGAAATGCGAAAAATATGAACGAAAAAATACAAGTGAAATAACGAAATGTTGAAAAAAAAATGGTGCTGAAAAAGATCTAAGAAAAAAACGGTGTCAATTTCAAAAAATTAGAAAAATGTGACCAAGAAAAGAAGAAGAAGTAAATATGGTGAGCATTCATAGAAATAGTGTCACACTAAAAAGAGGAGGGGGGGGTGGGGTGGGGTGGGGAATAGTGTCAATTTCAAGAAATCAAGAAAACTAAAAAAAAAAAAAAAAAGTGGTGGCACGCATTCATAGAAATAGTGTCATACTAAAGTCACTTTTTAATATATAGGGATTTACAAAATTGTAACTTTAAGATACAAAAAAATCATATATATCATATTTCAAAAATGGCAAGTTTTACTTTTTTGGCTTCCAAGAGAAGCTGTCACAGTTCAACTTTTGTTGTTGTTGGTTTTTTTTTTTTTTTTTTACAATCAGTTCAACTGAAGTTTTCTTTAGAGACAATAGAAATGTCAAGCATTATACTACCATTACTACTATCATCTTCAATGACATTTCTACCTCATTTAACCACACATCAACCCATCAACTCAGCTTACTTCAACAAATTTTCTGCAACCGTATTCAAGAAATATCAGCAAGAGTTACATAGAAAAATAAACTCAAGCTAATCTACCACAAATATTTATAAATTTTGTTCTTTTATAACCCCAAATTAATTTATCAAAAAACTAACTTATTTGCGTTGGGTGGTGGGTAGCGGTGGCGCGAGGTGGTGGACGGTGGCATGAAGCCAATTGAAATTTTTTTTTTTTTTTTTATCTTGTTCTACATCTTATTTTTGTGGAATTAGCTTTTGAATAAATTTTAATAGAATATGTTTGGGACTTAATTAGGTAGTTGATTGACAGTATTTTGTCCAACATGGCCATTTCTCTATCTGTTTTCAAAATTTGCCATATTTCAAAGGGTAGTTATATTGGCATTACAATTTTTTATAATTGTACTTAAGTTCCTAAATCTTTGTTTATTGTAGCACTTATGTTTTTATCTTTTTTCATCAAATTCTTATCTTCAACTTTCATTAATTAGCAGATTTCATCTTTAATGATGATATCTATTTTGTTTGCAAGCTTTGACGTAAATCGTTATCAAATAAAAAATGTGCTAATTAATGGAAAGTTGAGAATAAGATTGCGATAAAAAAAAAAAGCTAGTGAACACGAGTGCTATATTGAGCAAAGATTGATAACGTTAAATTAAATTAAAATGCTATGTAATAAATAAAAAGTGTGGTAAGAACATAATTACCCTATTTCAAATAGACATTTTCTATAATTTTCTCTTATATAAATACAAGCTGCATATAGTCATTTGGTGGGAAGTCTGTATCTATAAACAAACAAATAGCTTTTAGATAAACAAATTTTGTGGTCAACCCGTGTTGCCATCCTGTTATTCAATTAAGAAATTGCAAATTGCAATTTAATTTCGTTAATTACTTCTTTAATATGTTGCTTTACAAAGCTAGTTGCTTACATTTTGCTGCAATTTTTTGTCTTTCAGTTCTTTGAGCACATATCAGATATGGCTTATGCTGCTCTTCGTTCTCTTGCTCAAATTCTACATCAGACCCTAAATCGTGATCATCAATATTTGATTCTTGATGAGAAACAGAAAATTAAATCACTTATCGAAAAAGTTTCTTCCTTACAAGATTTTCTTGAAAATTCTTCAAAAAAAATAACACAACATTTGGAGAGAAAAATCAGAGATGCATCATATATTGCAGAAGATATCATTGAATCCCACATCATGGATCGAATTCTTTCAGAATTTGCAAGTCATGAAGATGGGAGCTTAGAGAAAATATCAATAAGATTCAAGAAAATATTAGTAAGATTCAATCTCAAGGAGAAGTGGATTTTTAGTTCACCAAAACCTGCCTCCAGCAGCCCGAGCACTTTGGTGAGTGTTGATGACTTCGTGGATATCAAGGCGCGGCTTGTTAGAGAATCATATGAACTTGAAATTGTCTCCATGGTGGGAATGAGTGGAATCGGTAAGACTACTCTTGCTAAACAAGTTTACCATGATCCATATATTATGCATCATTTTCAAACTCGTGCTTGGGCAACAGTATCTCACAACTATAATGTGCATGAAATCTTACTGAGCCTCCTAAATTCCATGGGAAAGCTCACCAGCAAGATGCATGAAATGACAAGTGAATTATTAAAAGAACGTTTGTACATGAATCTAAATTATCGAAGGTATCTCATTGTATTGGATGATGTGTGGGATACCAAGTTTTGGGATGATGTGAAACAGTTTTTCCCGAATGACAAGAATGGTAGTCGAATCATGATGACTACTAGGCTAGAAAACGTGGCTAATTACGCCAACTCTTGTCCTCCTCTTCATAGTATGCAATTTCTAAGTGACAGTGAAAGTTGGATTTTATTTTGTGAGAAGGAGTTTGGAAACTATTAGTGCACTCTTTACTTGGAGGAAATTGGGGATAAGATTGTCCAACATTGTCAAGGACTGTAAAATATGAGAGAAAATATATGTAGAGAAATAATTCTCTCTGTATATTGATGTAATATAAATAATGAATGGGGTTACAAGATATATATATAGGTTAATAGAAACCTAATAAGAAAAGAAATAAAAAGAAAGGAGTTCTACTTAGAATAGGAATATTACATATATGGTATCCTACTACATGGTATTTTAATGTAAATAGAATTCTAATACTCCCCCTCAAGTTGGAGCATGTATGTCATGAGTGCCCAACTTGTGAGTGAAATTGTGAAATACCTCATTCCCTAATGTTTTAGTAAATAAATCTACAATCTGATTGTTGCTTGGAACATAGGCAGTCTTGATCTCTCCCTTATCAATTCGTTTACGAACAATATGACAATCTATTTCAATGTGTTTTGTTCTTTCATGATATATCTTTGGATTAGCGGCAATATGCATTGTCGCTTGATTATCACAATATAATATTCTTTGCTTGTGGATGATCTACACATAAGTCTCATCAACAATTGTCTCAACCATATAAGCTCACATGTAATGGAAGCTATTGCCCTATACTAAACCTCTTTGAATATTTGGACACGATCGTTTGTTTCTTGCTTTTCCATGATATAAGTGCTTTTCCCAAAATACACAATATCTCAGAATCGACCGTCGTATAGTAATATCTCCGCCCAATCGCATTACAAAATCTCGCTAATCGCAATTTCCCACTTGATGGGAAATATAATCCTAAATCCGGTGCTCCTTTCAAGTATCGGAGCAATCGGTGAACCGCATCAAGATGGGGTTGTCTAGGTGTCTCGCATAAACCGATCGAGTGTATTGATCGAATATGAGATATCCAGTCCGGTAATGGTGAGATAAATGAGCTTTCCTACCAACCGTCGATAGTATGTGGGATCTTTCAATAACTTTCCATCAGTCAGATTAAATTTCAATGATTGCTCCATAGGAAATGCTGCAGGTTTTGATCCAAGTAATCCGGCTTCTTGAAGAATGTCAAGAGTATACTTCCTTTGATTTATTGAAATCCCTGATCTTGAGCGAGCAATTTCTATTCCAAGAAAATATTTTAATGTGCCAAGGTCCTTCAACTTGAATTGAGATGCAATGAATGTTTTTGTAGTAGAGATTGCTTCTCTATTATTTTCTGTGACAATCATATCATCCACATATAATAGAATTGCCGTAAATGAATTACCATTGACCTTTGTAAAGAGTGAGTAATCTACATGTGACTGTTTGAACCCAAACTGAATAATAGCAGATACAAATTTTTGAAACCAAGAACGAGATGCCTATTTCAATCCATATAAAGATTTATGAAGTCGACATACAACTGGTGTCTCCCCCTGTCGACGAAATCCAGGAGGATGAGTTATATACACTTTTTCATCAAGATCACCATGAAGAAAGGCATTGTGTACATCCATCTGATGAAGCGTCCAGTCACGAATAAAGGCGATAGCAAGTAAGCATCTGACTGTAGTTAACTTTGCAACTGGAGCGAAAGTTTCATTATAATCAATCCTTTCTCGTTGTGTAAACTCCTTCGCCACTAACTGCCGTGCTTTGTATCGTTCAACCTGCACTGGCGCCGAATGAAATTTAATTTTGAACACCCACTTACAACCAATAGGATGAGAATTTGGAGGAAGCGGTACAAGTGACCAAGTATTGTTTTCTTCCAAGGCACGAATTTCATCGTGCTTTTACATATAATATTTCTCATATCATAGAGCCAGCTACATATGAGGCAGCATGTCAGGATCCCAAATGGGTCGCTGCCATGAATGATGTCGACCGGTTGAGCAGTGTCCAACCACAATTGATCCACCTACCTCTTCTCACCCTCCAGATGACCAACTTAGACGATCCACAAGATCAATTCAAACTCCATTTCACCTGAAAGATTACTATATCAATCATACTCTGCCTACTCAAGTCGGGTCTCTTCCAATCAAATCCAGCACTCGACACCCTATATCAAGGTATGTATCATATAGTAACATTTCTTCTATACATCGTGCTTTTACATATAATATTTCTCATATCATAGAGCCGGCTACTACATGATGAGTGAAGATGTCGGGATCCCAAATGGGGTCACGCCATGAATGATGAAATTCGTGCCTTGAAGAAAACAATACTTGGTCACTTGTACCGCTTCCTCCAAACTCTCATCCTATTAGTTGTAAGTGGGTGTTCAAAATTAAATTTCATTATGACGGTACAGTTGAACGATACAAAGCAAGGTTAGTGGCGAAGGAGTTTACACAACGAGAAGGGATTGATTATAATGAAACTTTCGCTCCAGTTGCAAAGTTAACTACAGTCAGATGCTTACTTGCTATCGCCTCTATTCGTGACTGGACACTTCATCAGATGGATGTACACAATGCCTTTCTTTTGGTCAGGTATAGAAGCGGTAGTAGTGTTTGTGAAGCGTTTGTTTCGTAGCTTCACATCTTTTCCATGAAACTTGTGCCCTGGAGGGAAGCCATGGATGAAATAGCAGGTATCAATGATGTGGCCAATCATCCTACAGTAGGTGCACTGTTTCTGGCCAAATTTCGTCGAAATGATCGACCGGAATGGTGAAACGGTTGACCGGTTCAGCCGATCGTTATTTTTCCAGTTCGATCTCCAATTGATTGAATTGATTGAATGTTGCCCTTCATGATCGGATTGCTGTAGAGCCATGAGATTCGATTGGACAATCGTCGTCTCTATGGTGTTTATGCCATAATTGTTTCTATTAAGTGGATTAGAAACGAGGATGAAACTGGGATGATCGGATTGCTGTAGAGCCATGGGATCCGATTGGGCAATCGTCGTCTCTATGGTATTTGTGCCATAATTGTTTCCATTAAGTGGATTAGAAACGAGGATGAAGCCGGGATGATCGGATTGCTGTAGAGCTATGAGATTCGATTGGGCAATCGTTGTTTCTATGATTTTTCTATCATCGTTTGTGCGAAGCATCGTCGCTCAGAATCATCGCTCTAATACCATGTAAAATATGAGAGAAAATATATGTGGAGAAATAATTCTCAGATATTGATGTAATATAAATAATGAATGGGGTTATAAATATATATATATATATATATATATATATATATATATATATATATATATATATATATATATATATAGATTAATAGAAACCTAATAAGAAAAGAAATAAAAAGAAAGGAGTTCTACCTAGAATAGGAATATTACATATATGGTATCCTACTACATGGTATTTTAATGTAAATAGAATTCTAATAAGGACTTCCACTTGCAATTGTATTGATTGGGGGGCTCCTTTCAAAGGCTACCAAAACAGAACATTATTGGGAATATGTTGCAGAAAATGTAAGTTTGGTAACAACTTCAATTGATGAGCAGTGCTCCAAGATAATGTCTTTCAGTTATAAACATTTGCCTTCTCATTTGAAATGGTGTTTCCTCTATATGGGAATTTTTCCGAAGGTTATAATATTCATGTCTCAAAACTTGTTAAGTTATGGGTTGCAGAAGGAATCGTAAAACCAGTACGATCTAAATCTTTGGAAGATGTGGCAGAGGAGTACTTTTTAGATCTTGTCGAGAGAAATCTTATTTTGATTCATAAGAAGCGATCCAACGGAAAAATCAAAACATGTAGAATCCATGATCTTGTACGGGACCTATGCGTGGGAGAAAATTTGAAAAGGAGAACTTTTTCATGTCACTAATAGGAGTCTCCATGGTATTCAAGAAGGCAATAGTATGCTCCGTGTAAGTATTCATCGAAATACTAAATCTCACGATGACAAAATACTATCATCTGTACAAGTGTGGTCTCTTTTAAATTTTGATAGGGAGGTTCGTCTTCCTGTTTCAAAAAAAGTCTAATAAGAAGTTCTCATTTCTGTTCTCGTTCCGAAAACAACAAAATACTCTACTTAGAGTATTGCATCAACAGGGAAGGCTTGAATTCCCAAATGAAGTAGCAGAATGGGTTGACTTGAGGTACCTCAATTGCATTTCTATGCATATTCCGTCATCAATATCCAAACTTCAAAATCTACAAACCATAATTCTTCGTCGAGATATGAGGCCATTGTATCTATCACTAGATATATGGAAAATGCCACAGTTAAGGCATGTCCTGTTGGAATATGTGATTCTGCCCGATCCTTCTAGTGTAGGAACTGAGGGAGACACATATATGTCGATTGTTGGTTCGTTGCCAAATCTTCAAGTTCTCAAATTGAGAAGAACTGCCTTCTTTTGCTGAGTGTGGATAACATATGCAAGGGAATTTCTTCAACTGAAATATTTGCTGCTAGAAAACATTACTCTAGTGCGTTGGAGAGTTGACGATACTTACTTCCACAATCTTGAGCCCCTTGTCCTCAAGGACTGCTATAAATTTGGAGATTTTCCTTTTGAAATTGGAGAAATTCCAACTCTTAGATCAATCGAGTTGTATGGGTGTAGTGGTTTAGTTGTAATTTTAGCAAAGTACATGCAAGGGGAACGACGAATATTGAGAAACGATGGGCTTCAAATTCATATTGTTAACTCTAGATAGTGGGATTTTGGTGCAAATCGTCCCTAACAAGCTAGTTTGTCAAAATTTTATTTTTGAATGTAATGCCACATTTTGTTTCCTGCTAGAATATCATTTTTCAGTTTCTTTAAGAATTGAAATATGGAATTCAACAGTAAAAAAAATGTTTATAATAAAATTGAATCTCACCATGTAATCATATATGTAAACTATGTACTTTTAATGTCTACTTTGATGTTATGACAGGCACATGAGAATTTCACATTTAAGTAAACTAATGCTGTATAACCAATATAAATTAATAGTTTTGGGACTATAAATTCTATTACTTTAAAGATGTATTAATTAATGATAAATTAATGAATTATTAATTTATAGAATATTTACAATTCAACGAATATACATTTAATCAACTAAAAGTTCATTGTTTTTTATGAATCTAATCAATTGAATATGAATTAATCCACTAAATATACATTAAATTAACCAAAAAATTAAAATTCATTGTACTTAATTATGTACTTAATTAAATAAAACTCATTGGATGCTGCTGATTTTATTGTTGCCGGAGATTCTCTCCACCATGATATAAAAGGTGAAAATGCAGCCAAACTCGGACTTGGTAAATTCGGAGAAACTGCCTGCAGATGATTCTTCTGTTCAAGCTCTTGCCTCGAAATACGAGGCTTATCCAACATATGTGGTTCCATCATTTACATGGCAGCCTCTATATTGGTGAGTAATTTAGATCGTTCAACTCTTATATGTTCTTAATTTCTCCAAGTCTTGAGGACTTAGCATGTCTTATTGTCTACGCTTAAAAGATTCATTGTTTATTTATGAGTAAATAAGTTAAACTGTTCGTATGCATTAATGACCCCTGTGATTTCCTACATACCAAATTATTGATTTTACGTAAGTTGTTAATAATAATAATCATTTCTTTTTATGTAAATTCTTGCAGTCTTTTTTGTTTGGCTCAAAAGCGTCACTTCCAAGACACTCGTAGTACTTGGAAAACCATCAATTTTGAGTCTGCATCATTCTGTTTTCAAACAAGAATTGGGGGCTGCAACACTCCCTTACGTTGTATTAAGTTTGTTATAATCTTATGATGGCCGTTAAAGAAGAGGCTACATTGAGGTGACTCCTGATTCTTTCGTTCACTGATCTTACAATTAAGCATTGAACTTGATATTTGGTTTTTGTTACTTTGAGCAATCTAGCTTGCCCGTATTCTTGTGCGTTGCAGCTTTTAAATTATAGTTTTGGAAATGGTACATTAAGAATATTACATTCATTTAAATAAAAGGTATATTTAGAGATGTCAATTCAGGATTTGGCCCGTCTCCGATAAAGTTCGGTGACGGCCCGCATTAGAAAAAGCTCAGCACGCTGCGGGCTACGAGCCGGGTCAACCCAGCCCACAAAAATTTGAACGCGAACCCGGTCCACCTGTCGGCCCATCCGGGTCGAGCCCATGTGGGCCGCGGTTCGATCACATTCGGCCCGTCTGAATAAAAAATTAATTTTTATTTGAAATTACAAACTTGTTTTACTTTAAAAAAATGTTTATATTTAAAGCAAAAATATGTTAAATTACTAAATAAAAAATAAATAACAATGATAAATTCACATTTATTATTTCTAACTTTGTGAATTTAAATAAGATGCAAACAAATAACAACTGAATGCATCATTATAGTCAAAGCACATCCCAACTAGGTTGGCACGTACACAATTATTAATCATTTACATATTTATAGATTAACTACATCCCAACTAGTTTGACACCTACCTAACTATAATTCATTTGTTAAAAATTGTATATTGTTTACAAATCAATCTTCAGCAACTACTAGATTTTTAAAGTCTTTAGCAATATCGTTAGTAATTTTATCTTGCATCCTTCTATCTACAAATAGCCAATCTTTAACGCATATAAGAGCTTCCAAAATATCTTCTTTAAGTCTTGATCTTCTTTCGTCCAATACCCTGTTACCTGCACTAAAAGCAGACTCTGATGCCACTTTTGAGACTGAAATTGTTAGTATATCTTGTACCATTTTTTATAATACTGGGCATGACCTCTTATTTAATTTCCACCATCGTAAGATATCTAAATTATCTACATTATCTCCAGCTAATAAACTATAATGATCAAATTGATAATATCTTTCTAATTCGACATGTGTGATGTTCGTAGTTGATGAAGTACTAACAACATTAAGTTTCTTAGCTATTATGGAGAAAAAAGAAGATTTACCTTTAGATGTTGTGCTAGAGTTTGTAGGAGAAGAAATATTTTCATTGTTACCATATTTAATAAAATAATAGTTATACATTTCACTAATAAAAATTTACAATTGTCAATTTGTGATATTTATGTTAAAAGCTAATGTTTCAGAAAGTGATTCTAAAACACAATAAACTCCAAATAATTTAATGCGAGGATCCATTACAACTGCCAATGGAAAAATTAATGGCATGTTTTCATAATATTTTTAAGTTTTTCCTCCATTGACAAAATAATTTGAAACCAAAATGGATCGTTTCTAAAATTTGAAAATTGACTAGCAATTTTTATCAATTGTAAAAGTACAAGATTACTAGTTAGGAAATACACTCCCAAAGTAGCTTTTGTTGCCTTATAAAAAGGTTTTAAAATTTTCATAACTTTAAATGCATTTTCCAATCTGAATCATCTATATGAAATTGATTTTTCTTTGAATTAACGAATGAATTAATAGCATTGGTATAGCCAACACACGATTTTAACATAAGAAATGTTGAGTTCCATCTATTTGGAATATTATCAACAAATTTTCTTCTTCTCAATCCAAAATTTGTACAATTTTTTGCAAATTCTTATTGTCTAGAATCTGAAGAAGAAATATAATTAATAGCTTCTCTAATTATACGTATTTGTAACATCTTGTACAACTAAATTATATATATAACAAACACAGCACGTGAAATAATTTAGAATCAAATAAGGGTTTTAACTATTCTAATTAAAAGGTCAATGCATGCACTATTCGAACTTGCATTATCAAAACTAATACTAAATAATTTGTTTAACACACCAAATTCATTAAATACTTGTAATAAATTTTGACACAAATATACCTTATTATATGGATATTCAAATAAACGAAAAACAATTATTCTCTTGTGCAGTAACCAATTACTATCAATAAAATGTGTTGTAACACAAGCATACCTATTGTGATTGCGCCTAGACCAACAATCAAACGTGAAACACATAATTCTATCAATATTTGTAAGTTCATTTTTTAATGTTTCAACCTTTGTATTAAATAATTCTAGACAATCAGAACAAGCAGTATTTCTACTTATACTCATGTAAGAGGGTTGAACATACTTTTGTATGAACTTTTCAAAATATACATCTTCTGCAAAAGTGAAGGGCATCTCGCTTGCTGAAATACATTTTGACATTTCGACTCTCATTCGTCCTTGCGAATAAGTAAAATTAGAAAAAAACCACATAATTATTAGTATTAGTAAATGAAATAATTTGAACTTATCTCGGATCTAAATATTCTGTTTTATTTAGATGTTTATCTTTGTGTCTCCGTAGCGTGCCGGTGTATTGATCACTTCTCCACACATAAGCAGTTGTACAAATATTGCAAACTTCTTTACCATTTTTTTCATCTATTGTAAACAATTGCCACACCTCTGATACTTTTTTTCTTTGATTTTTAAATGGTCCAACATCTATAAAATGATCATCTTCTAAATTTATTGGAAAACAAATATCATGTAAATTAATATTTTCAGAAAAAAAATTGTGGGAATCCATATATAACACAGTATTACAAACTTTAGAAAATATAAATAATTAATTAAACAAGTGAAAATGTAGTAGTTGAACACTCGTAGTTGATAAAAAAAAAATACTGCAGTAGAAATAATGAATGTTTAAGAGCTTCAAAAAATTTGTCTAAGAGCTTAAAAAATTTCAAAGTTATTTGATAATATCAATATTTAAGCCAAATTAGTGAATCACAGAGAGAAAGGGGAGAATGAGAGATGAAATTTGTGTAGATAAATTTGTTGTGTTTGTTCAAATTTATAGATGACCCAAATTATAACGTTACATACACATATACACTATCTTTTCAAACATTCAAATTTTGAAAACGTGTGTAATTGTGATGTGAGAACACACATAGACACAATATTTTTATTAAATTTTTTTTTTTTTGGTTTTTTTGTTGCATGCTTGTAAAATTTGCAGGCATGCAGCTTTGTCAAAGCAGCAGGGACGGTCCCTACTTCTTTGACTGATAGCCGTGACTTTTTTTATTTTTTATTTATCTGACATGCATGATATTATTATTTATTATTATTTTTTCAATGAACAGGATAAACTTGTTGAGTTGAGAGAGACTCAACATACACAGGTCGCCTCCAATAACGTGTCGTTAGACGAGCGTGCTATTGCAATGGAAGTTCTCGGAGAACGACGAGGTCACATCTGTGGGGTTGGCTAGGTTCCGAAGGGCACCTCTCCCTTACTAAATTCGACTGCTGCATCGTTTGCCCCACAAGGAACTTCCTATTAGTCTTCTAGAGACCCCCAGAATAACGATCTTCAGTTTGCCATGTACAAGGATCAGCTACGCCAAATGCAGCGTGAAATTGAGTTTCTGAAAAGTAAAATACCAGTTGTGCCTACAGAGGAGGAGGAGGAGGAGGAGAACAGGGACGAGGATGACGGTTTGGAGGGTCCGTAGATGTTTATAATTTTTTATATATTATTTATATTATTTGGAAATAAAAAAAAAATTCAAAAAAATTCAAAAAGTTTATAGAGGCGACATTGTCGTCGCTGTAGTAAAAGAAAACAATTAGTAATGGCGACGACATTGTCGTCTCTATATGAGAAGTACGTATGGCGGTGAGCTAATAGCGACGTTTTTCACGTCGCTATTATTTTGTATAACAGCGACAACTTTGTCGTCTCTTTATATCTGTTTTCGAGATATAGACATGACAATGTTGCGACGAAATTGTCGTTGCTATAGATTCAAATATATATACCGACGACATAAAGTCGTTGCTATATATCTAGAGACACTAACATGTTGCGGCGACATTGAGCGACGACTTTGTCGTCTCTAAAAATTTAAAGAGACGACTTATGAGGATTCAGCGACGACATATGTCGCCGCTGCTATTGACCTCATTTCTTGTAGTGACTACTTTCTTGGGATCGAGATAAGCCAAAAAGAAGAAGTATACATAGAGTCTTCTAAAGAAGTTTATGATGGAAGAATGCAAGACAGTTTCTATTCTACTTGACAACAATAAAGCACTTAAAAAGGAAGACGGTTCACCAAATACAGATAAAAAACAATACCAGAGTCTAATCGACAGTTTATTTTATCTAACAACTACAATACCAGATATTATGTACGCAACATTCATGCAGATCTGACACATGTATACTACGGAGGAGTAAAGCGGGTACTCAGATACTTATGCGAAACAAAGAACTATGGCATTTGACATAGATCTACGGCCGACTCAAGATTGATTGGGTACACTGACAACGACTGGGCACGATCAGTTGACGACATGCAAAGCACTTCAAGCTATGCTTTCACACTCGGCATACTAATATTTTCTTGAGCATCTAATAGCACAGTCATCAACAGATGCAGAATACATTGCAGCAGCGTTAACTACATGTTAAGCTATATGGCTGAAGCGCATACCGGAAGACATTGGAGAGTCACAAAAGGAAGCTACATAGATCTACTATGACAGTAAGTCTGCAATAGCAATGGCAAAGAAACTAATTTTCCATAGTAAAACTAAACACATTGGCATCAAGCATCACTTTATCAGAGAAGCAGAAGCAAATAAAGAAATTGAACTCAAGCACTACAAGACCGAAGAACAACTAGCTGACATTTTACTAAAGCAATCCCAAGAGGAAAATTTGAGTAGCTAAGAGACATAAACGGAGTCACCGAAATATACACCAAGGATGAGTATTGAAAATTGTTGCAAATTTCTAGAGAGTTCTAGAATTGACCAAAATTATCTAGAATTAAAATACATAAGTACGAGATATTTGTGAAAATCATCTAGAGTAGTCTAAACAAATATCTAGTAAAATATGTCTAGAATTGTCTAGACATTGTAAAGAAAAAAAAAAGGAATGATCTAGTATGGAAACAATTCCACCGCCACATGAATCCTATAAATAGGTTCAAATGCTCAATGTATGGAATTAAAAAAGGATGCCAACAAAATATATTGAAGTCAAATTTCTATTTTAAATTGCCTTTCTCTCTCCTCTGAGTTTCCTATTTTATCAATTAAGTCCCACTCTTCTAGTTATACAAAAATTGTCTCATATAAAAATTACTACTCAATTTCTAACCAACTTCGCCAAATAATTATCATATCCAACAAATACTATCACTAAAACTACTTTTGCTAGAAAAGTTTACGATCATCAATGTATTCATCAGACTTTTCATATTCTTGTCTGGGTAACAGTGTCTCAAAACTATAATGAGCGTAACATCATACTAGATCTTCTAGATTCTATGAAAAAACTAACATACGAGATGCACAAAGAAAACAGTGACTTAAAACAAGTCTTGTACCATAATCTAAAAAGTAGGCGGTATCTCATTGTAATGGACGACATATGGGATACGAAGGTCTGGAATGATGTCAAATGTTTATTTCCAGATGACGGGAAAAGAAGTCAAATCATGTTAACTACTAGGTTGGAGAGCGTGTCTGTTCATGTCAACTCTCATGCTCTTTTCATCGCATGCAATTTCTAAATGATGATGAAAGTTGGAATTTATTCTGTGACAAGGTGTTTGGAGAAGATTGTTGCCCTCGTGAACTCAACCAAATCGGGACCGAGAATGCCAAAAATTGTCGAGGGCCATTTTGTAGAAAATATAATTACAAGTGCACAATATCGTTAACAAGTAATAAAGTGGACCTAATGAGTCCAGATTATTGTTCCCACGAAGATTATCCTATTTACATACTAGTTCAATTAATCATAATCTTAATCTATTTAAAACACTTTGAAGTAAGTTTATTGAAAGATCCTAATCCTAATCTATTTAAAACACTTTATAGTAAGTTTATTGAAAGATTTAACCTATAACGATTAATTCAAAAAAACAGTGTGAACGCAAACGTCAAGAATTTACCAAATATAATTATTAAAGGATTTGGATTCACAAATTCACCATAGTTGTCATCTCTAATTTCTTCTCTCAATATTTATTACTATTGTTATACTCGATCGAATTCACAAATTTAATCTGATTTATCTCTCTTAAGTTCAAATTAGTCATATCTAATTAAGTCAACTCACTATATTTCTATGTGAAGTCAGAATAATTCTTAATTAGATGTATTAAATCTCCTAAAAATTCAATTCAAGACTACAATAATAACAAAAGTATCTCTATACCTTTTATCCAATTGTCGAATTTTATTACGTAGTCTAGATTAATAACTTACCTCTCGATTTGTTACAATCCACAATTTAATAAAATAATGGCCAATTATTTCAAGAATTAAGAGAAGAAGTAAAATCAATACGTAATTAATTTATAAGCAAAAGTTGAGAATTGAAATTAAAGAATCTCTCATCCAAAATATTAATTTAGCTACTAATAATTCAGGAGAAATAAAACATGAAGAGTTTGGAATACATAACCGAATTTAAATAAAAGATGAGAAAAAGTTGAATATCTTGCACAAAGAATTCGTCTTCACGTCCCAATCTTCAAAGTCTTGGCTATTTTTCTTCTCTCCTCCTCTTTGCTCTCTATTGTCTCCTTTTATTATTGTATATGATATATCTCTTTTTAAAATCATAATCCTCCTTTTTATGTCCCAAAGAACTCCAATTTTATGTAGAAGTCGTGTCCCAAAAGAATTACCAAACTAAAATTTGACTAAAATAAGAAAACTAAAATTTTGGTCATGAACTGAGCTTAAGTCCCTGATTATTTGCATGATAAATCCTCCATCTTTTGGATGTTTGCAAGTTGGTCCACATTTCGAAGTCTTCGTGCACTTTCAATCATCTTCGCCTATTTTGCTTTGTTTTTCTTCAATTCCATCTGAACTTAGATTTTGACTTAAAGCAATCAAATCAATACACAATTAAGTAAAAATTCACTTAAGAGTATTTAAAATCGTCTACTTTTGATGGTCCACATAAGTGTAAATCCACACTTATCAGTCCACTTGCAATTGTTTTGATTGGAAGGCTCCTCTCAAAGTCCACCAAAACACAAAATTACTGGGAATATGTTGTGAAGAATTTAAGTTCGGTTATAACTTCAAAGGGAAGATAATATACTTGAAAAGTGGTCTTTTGCTAGACTTTTTTTAGGAAGAAATGTATGCAAGCTGGTTTGTGTAGCTAGAAAATAATGTGTTTCTGGTTCTATTAAAAACCAAACGAAATGTCGAAAAGAATGGCTGATGCTAGGACCTTATCATGCTCTCTTCATAGGTTTCTTCTATAAATGTGACAATCCCTATGATGTAATTGGCCTAATTCGCTAAAAACATGCCATCATTAGCACGAGATGTACTCGATTATGCATCTCTCTCTTCCTTAATCATGTTTAGTCATGTCGAATTCAACGTAACAAATATACCTAGAGGTGTCAAGACGGGCCGGCCGACCAAGACCGCATCGGCCTACCCGTGGAGGCCCGTAACCGCGGGCCACTCTTAAAGTTAATAAATACTTGTTTCACGACTTCTACATTAACGTAATTTTTTCACTCTTGCAGAGCTACTTCGATCTGCAGGCCGATCGGTCCTCCACCTTAAAGTAGGCCCGTAACTTAAAGTAGGCCGAAGGGAGCTGGTGAGATGGCTGCTGTGGAGGATCTCCTGCACCATCACCTCTGTGCGACATCACGTCAGCCATACTAACACATGACATAATTGCGAACATCACGTCAGCCATACTAACTTGAATGTATGTAAAAATTTGAATGTATTATATTTTATTTCAAATTGGTCCATAAACTTATTTTTTTGCAAATAACTTCCTAAACTTTGAAAGTATGTGAAAATTTGAATGTATTATATTTTATTTTAAATTGGTCCCTAAACTTATTTAATTGCAAATAAGTTCCTAAACTATGTATTTATGAGAAAATTTGAATTTATTATATTTTATTTCAGATTGGTCCCTAAACTTATTTTATTGCAAATAACTCCCTAAACTTTGAATGTATGTGAAAATTTGAATGTATTATTTTATATTTCAAATTGGTCCCTAAATTTATTTAATTGCAAATAAGTCCCTACACTTTGAATTTACGAAAAAATTTGAATTTATTATATTTTATTTCAGATTGGTCCTTAAACTTATTTTATTGCAAATAAGTCCCTAAGCTTTGAATTTATAAGAAATTTTGAATGTATTATATTGTATTTCAAATTGGTCCCTAAACTTATTTTATTGTAAAAAAGTCCCTAAACTTTGAATGAATGGGAAATTTTGAATGTATTATATTTTATTTCAAATTGGTCCCTAAACTTATTTTATTGCAAATAACTCCCTAAACTTTGAATGTATGTGAAAATTTGAATGTATTATATTATATTTCAAATTGGTCCATAAACTTATTTAATTGCAAATAAGTCCCCAAACTTTGAATTTATGGGAAAATTTAAATTTATTATATATTTTTTTTCAAATTGGTCCCTAAACTTATTTTATTGCAAATAACTCCCTAAACTTTGAATGTATGTGAAAATTTGAATGTATTATATTATATTTCAAATTGGTCCCTAAATTTATTTAATTGAAAATGAGTCCCTAAACTTTGAATTTATGGGAAAATTTGAATAAATTTTATTTTATTTCAGATTGGTCCCTAAACTTATTTTATTACAAATAAGTCCCTAAACTTTGAATTTATGGAAAAATTTGAATTTATTATATTTTATTTCAAATTGGTCCCTAAACTTATTTTACTACAAAGAAGTCCCTAAACTTTGAATTTATGAGAAATTTTGAATGTTTTATATTGTATTTCAAATTGGTCCCTAAACTTATTTTATTGCAAATAACTCCCTAAACTTTGAATGTATGTGAAAATTTGAATGTATTATATTATATTTCAAATTGGTCCCTAAACTTATTTAATTACAAATAAGTCTCTAAACTTTGAATTTACGAAAAAATTTGAATTTATTATATTTTATTTCAGATTGGTCTTTAAACTTATTTTATTGCAAATAAGTCCCTAAATTTTGAATTTACGAGAAAATTTGAATTTATTATATTTTATTTTAGATTGGTCCCTAAACTTATTTTATTGCAAAGAAGTCCCTAAACTTTGAATTTATGAGAAATTTTGAATGTATTATATTGTATTTCAAATTGGTCCCTTAACTTATTTTATTGCAAATAACTCCCTAAACTTTGAATGTATGTGAAAATTTGAATGTATTATATTATATTTCAAATTGGTCCCTAAACTTATTTAATTTCAAATAAGTCCATAAACTTTGAATTTATGAGAAATTTTGAATGTATTATATTGTATTTCAAATTGGTCCCGTAACTTATTTTATTGTAAATAACTCCCTAAACTTTGAATGTATGTGAAAATTTGAATGTATTATATTATATTTCAAATTGGTCCCTAAACTTATTTAATTGCAAATAAGTCCCTAAACTTTGAATTTATGGGAATATTTGATTTATTATATTTTATTTCAAATTGGTCCCTAAACTTATTTTATTGCGAAGAAGTCCCTAAACTTTGTATTTATGGCAAAATTTGAATTTATTGTATTTTATTTCAAATTGGTCCCTAAACTTATTTTATGTCAAATAAGTCCCTAAACTTTGAATTTATGTCGAAATTTGAATAAGTTTTATTTGATTGATGAATTGGTCCATAAACTTATTTTATTTCAAATTAGTCCATAAACTTTGAATTTATGTCAAAATTTGAATAAGTTTTATTTGATTAATGAATTGGTCCCTAAACTTATTTTATTTCAAATAAGTCCCTAAACTTTAAATTTATGTCAAAATTTGAATAAGGCGAGGAATAAGATTATGTCAAATATGCCCCTAAAATTCAACCTCATTCAACCTCAAATTCAACCATCGTCCTCTTTATAAAAACATAAAGATAGTGAAAAGCCATAATAATTGTGGCTAACCGAGTTATCAAAATTGTAGTTGAAGATTCCAATAAAATCGATGACTCCAAGCAAAAGCTTAGCAAATACAAATCAAAAAGAGATCCTCGTACAGTAGCATTCATCGTATTAGCAGTACTAATTAAGTTATGAAAAGCTTCATCTATTGTTTGCTCCAATAAAATTATAGAAGTCCAAGAGAAACAAAGGATTTTCGCACTTCCACTAAAAAATAAATATATTTTCTACTCAGATATTTCAAAAACAAAGTAACAAAAATAGATTAAGTAAAATCGAGCAAAATCGATAATTGAAAATGGAAGAAATTACTTTCAGGGTTGAACTTTGGACAATGAGTGATAGCGATCCACTAAGCTTCGGATCAATCACCAAGCACTTCTTTCCCGTAATCTGTAAAGAAACTGAATGAAAATTCAAAAATTAATAGTATACTAAAATATTACCAGAAAGACATTAAGAACATGAAAATAATGAGTATGCTTCTACAATTGAATTCAACTCACATTTTTCATAATAGATATTAGCTTTGTTGGTTGTTGGTTCATCGCACAGGTTGTTGGTTTCTCTCAAAATCCTCGGGCGAGCTTTGTCAAAACAGAGAGAAAACGGCGAAAAGGGAGAAAAAAAAGTAGAACTGGGGAAGAAGAAAAAGATTAGACGCATATAATTAGGGTATTGTCTATAGTGACTACATATGTCGTCGCTGTATACAAATTAATGGGGACATAAATTTTAAAATTTTCAATCACGCGGTCAGAATGTGGCGCCAAATTTTTAATGCTTATAGCAACGAGATGTCGTCTCTATTGGTTATAAAGCGACGACACATTGACAATACAATACAGATAATTACATTGCATATCTCATTCTAAAGAGGTTTTTTTATTTGAAATAATTTTTAAAATTATTAATTTCTAATTTTTAATATTATCAATAAATTTATTTTTAAAATTATCACAAAAATTTATTTTTAAAATTATCAAAAAAATTATGCATTCTTATTCTTAATTTCAAAAATTCGCAAAAATTAAAAATTCTAAAATATTTAATTCTAAAATGTTGGAAAAAAAATTATTAAAAAGTAAAAATAGTTAAAACTCTTATTGGTTATTAAAAAAAGGATACATGCTCTATGTTGCCAAGATCAACGACTAGAGATAAACCGGAAGAGTAGTTATTGTGGAGCAGGTCAATCTTTGTGATGTTAGCTCCCACTGTGTCCCACGTGCTCCTGTAATGGACAATTTGTATTACTCGCCAGTTCGGAACCACGAGATGGATCTTCAATGTAGAACATTTGTTGTGCTTGGCTCACAAGTATGAACTGATCATCCTTGAACGCCTCTGCACTGATGTCAATAATGGTAATGTTATTCTCAGTTACCATCCGTCTCCCATCACACCTATACCACTTGCATCGAAACAGATAAACTGAAAGTTTTGATCCATATTGTAGCTCTAGTATATCTTGCAGCTGCCCGTAGTAAATCTCACCCCCATTCCCTGGGACGGACACACCACTGTTCTGAGTTTTTCTTTGAATATCATGATCATATGTCAGGAACCGAACTCCTTTGACAACACAAGTTGTGTATGACATAACCTGCTGGTAACATCCACTGGCAAACACAAATAACTCATGAGAAACTTGATGGTTGTGGCTTTGGCACATTGCATATAGCTGCATGACGAGAATTATTCTCAGTTATTGAAAGCAATTATGTTGAAAACTTGCAATTTTACTCAGTCGATGCCTTTCTGTAGAACCAACTGTGAAAGTCTCTTCTGTGCACTAGTTCGATGTTTGGACAACCATTGTTCAGTAGTTCCAGCCTATGTTCCCTGAACAAAGTATAGAAGATTAAAGTTCATTAGTTCGTTTCAAATGATAAAGTTAATTCGAAATAAAGGAATAATAATCAGGAATTAACACCGTTTTACTGCAAGAATGGCTCAACTTCATAACAGTTGTCCAGGACGTAAAAAATCGCTTGATTTCGAACTTGAGTAGGAAACATAATTGGTGACTGCTTTCCAAGTGGGTGACACTGCGACTGAAAAATAGAAAGTTATGTATGTGGAACAGTAGCATCTTCGTTTCTGTCTGGTCGGTCGAACCTTGTCCTTATGTCCTCGAAGTACCTAGAACAAAAAGTCAATGCCTCGTCCACAACATACCTTTCAGCTATTGATCCCTCAGGCTGAGCTCGATTTCTGACGTAGCCCTTCAATTTCTTCAGGTATCGCTCGAATGGATACATCCATCTCATGTGCACCGGACCTCCAAGGATTGCCTCTTCTGGTAAATGCATTACGAGGTGAATCATGATGTCGAAGAAGGCTGGCAGAAATATCTGTTCCGACTTACAGAGAATGAGTACAAGGTGATCGTGGGAAGCTATCATGTCGCTAACATTTAGTGTTCTTGCACAAAGCTTTTTGAAGAACGTGCATAGTTTAATAATTACCGTGGAAAATGTTTTATTCAAGAACGCCGACATCCGACTGGTAATAACCGTTGCATGATAATATGGCAATCATGTGACTTCAACCCGATAATACAGCTGTCATTTAGAGAAATATTCTTCTGAAGATTAGAAGCGAAGCCATCTGGAAACTCAACTGATCGGATAAATTTATAAAACTTCTTATGATTTGAAGACGACATGGTGTAACATACGGCAGGCTTCATCCACCTATTCTTGTTCTGATACAAGTGCAACTCTCTTTTGATCTCTAATTGCATCAGATCGCGCCTCACATTGACTGTGTCCTTTGATTTGAATGGATTGTCCATAATTGCGCCGAGCAAGCTATCACAAACATTATTCTCTACGTGCATGACATCGATGTTATGTTTGAGCTTTGTAGAAGTCCAATACGGCAACTCATAGAAAATGCTCTTTTTTTCCAATTTTGCTCGTCATCACTTCTCCGAATTGTAGCACCACCGTAATTTGGGTGCTTTCCTGGACTTCTATATCTGACACGGCTTAACTATGCTAAAATGTCTGTAGGCGTTAACCGACGCGGAGGTGGTCATCTTTGTGTCCTTCCATCGAAGTCTAAATTGCTCCGAAAATGATGCCTGGATGGCAGGAACCGACGGTGACCCACATAAGCTGTCTTACCTATCATAAGGACTGAAGGAATATCCTCGTTGTACGTCGAACATGCCTTGTACCCCTGACCACTCCAACCCGATAAACTACTTCTCGCTGGAGAATCGTTAATAGTCCATAACAAAGCTGCACGCAGTTTGAATATCGACTTGTTGTTGGTTCCATCGTCTCCCGTGTCAATCCCATCGCCCACAACTCCTTCAACTCGTCCCCTAATTATCGTAAAAATACATAAATATCCTTACCCCGTGCTTTAGGACCAGGTATCAACAGAGTAAGCATGAGGTATTCGGGCTACATGCATAACCATGGTGGCAAGTTGTAAATTGTTACAACAACTGGCCACATGCTGTACGACAGACTCATGTCACCGAATGGATTGAATCCTTCTGCGGCCAAATCTAACCTGACATTTCTGATCTCACTTGCGAACAGTGGATGTTTCATGTCAAAATCCCGCCATGCCTTTCCATCAACGGGATGCTGCATTTCATCATCGTCCCTAGACCTTCCTATACTGTGCCATCTTATGAGTTTTGCAGTATCCTTCGTCGCAAACATACGTTTTAGTCTGAGAGCCAAGGAAAAATATCGCAACACCTTATGCAGAACATTCTTCCTGTTCACTTTTCTAGAAGTGTGCACCCAACAACTTTCTTGGCAAATCGGACAAGTTTGTCTATCAGCATGTTCACCCCAAAACAGTGCATAGTCATTCTTGCAGGCATGAATGGATTTGTAACCCAAACTAAGCTTTGTCATCAGCTTCTTAGCTTCGTAGTGAGAGTCAACCAGGTTCATGTTTAGGAATGCTAACTTCAGCAATTTCAAAAGATCATCGACAGACTTGTTTGTCCATTTGTTCATAACTTTAATATGCATCAACTTGACTAAAAATTTAGGGATGAAAATGATGAAACTCTGCATGCGATTCGAATGGAGAGCACAAGCATTCGTCATAGTAACCATTGGTGCTTGTACCTCCATGCTCATCACCAACTACGCCGTCTATCACATCCATCATCTCATCCTCCACACCAGCTCGCTCATTCTGTCTATACACATTCGCAGTATGAACATCGGTCTCGCCATGATATATCCAGGTGACATAACTTTCCGCAAAACTATTACGAAATATGTGAGCCTCGATAATTTCTAATGGATGTGTGAGACCGTTTAAACATTTTTTGTACGGACATTTAATCATTCCTCTGTCATTAATGTATGGCATCGCCATATTTATAAATGCTTGCAAACCGTTTCGAAAATTTGCAGATTTTGTGCGATTTCTAATTGTTGTCCAACTTTTATCAATATCCATACTTAAAAAATACTATATTCTTACAAATATAGTAAGGATAATAAATAGAGATAAAGAAATGAACTGTAAAGAAGATGATTATGAAGGAAAACAATAGAAATGTAATTGATCGGGGGGATGCGGAGATGGAAAAGAATTTTTTTGCATGTAGTCTGCAATACAGAAATGCGGAGATGGAGAAAAGATAAAGAAGAGTCTATAGCGGCGACATTGTCGCCACTATAGATAAAAGTCGTCGCTACAGGATGATTCCCATTTTACGAGAAAATTAATAACTCACGTGCCTGCAAAAATGATCAATATAAATGTAGCGACGACATGTGTCGTCGCTATAGACAACAATTGGGTGCCAATTTTCTCGCTTAAATTGATGTAGGTATATAGCGACGACATATATTGTCGCTATATATTTCATTATACTTTATGAGAAAATTCATGATTCTCGTGACTTACAGCATCATTCGCAACTCAATTGCAACGACATGTGTCGTCGCTATTTATTCATCAAAATGCCGCCATTTGTTCCCGCTGTTTCTGAAACTAAGTAGCGACGACATTGAAAGACGTCGTTATAGATTCTATGTAACAGCGACGACATATAATCTATTGCGACGACATATATCGTCGTTATAAGTTTTGCGTATGTAGCGACGACATTTCTTAGTCGTCTCTACTGTGTAGAATCAATAGAGACGACTTTGTGTCGTCGCAATAGGTGTCGCCTCTATAGACCCTTTTTGTTGTAGTGAGTGCATTAGGCATAAGTCAATCATCTCGAATGTGCTCATCATGTCTTTCTTGAAGTCTCGAATCATCTCATCGCTGTTAACTCTGTAGAGTAGATCATCAATGTATAGAGAGACGATGATAGTATTCTTTGTTCCTTCGTCGGTCTTGATGTATAGGGTTAATTCACTCATGTTCCTCTTGAATCCCTGCTCGATGAAGTAGTTATCTATCCTGCTGTACCAAGTTCGTGGAGCTTGCTTCAACCCATATAAGGCCTTCTTTAACTTGAGGACTTTGTGTACTTGCCCTTATACCACGAACCCTTGCGGTTGTTCTACATAGATCTCTTCTTGAAGATAACCGTTGAAGAACTGACTTCACATCTAACTGGTAGATCTTCTATTTTTCTATGCGGCTAGTGCTATTAATGCTCGTGTTGTGTCGAGTCATGCTACTGGTGCAAATGTCTCATCATAGTCGACGTCGTACTGGTGTGAGTATCCTTTTGCAACAAGCCTTGCTTTGTGCTTCTGAATTGAGCCATTAGAGTTATTTTTCAATCATTTTTTTATTTAAAGGAGAGAGTAATTTTGTCATAAATGACATACCATGCCTATTTCTTCAAACGTTGAGGATATTCGGTGCCATTTTTATAGATTAGTGGTATATCTCTTACGTTTTTGAAAAATTGGAGACCGAATATGCAATTTTTCCTTAAAAAATAATCATTTTGGACAAAAATACCCTCAATTAGGGATGTCATGAAACAAGCTCGAGCAAAAAGGGCTCGGCACATGGACGAGCTGGTTCGTCTGCTCTCTTTTTATTTTTAAATTCTCAAAATATTCAAACCTAAAAGCGAAAAAAAAAAAACGACCCGGGATCGTGGGCTGCTTGGCTCGGTTCGTTCAACCTACGATCCAAGGGTCGAACCGAGTCTAGTGGGTCATCCAGGCTCGGTCCATTGCCACCCCTACCCTCAATCAACTACCTAAAATCCCAACACATCGTGTTAAAATTCAGTCAAGGAAAAATAAAATTAACACAAGATTCTAAAAAAAAAAAAACTCACTTCGCATCACTGCTAGTCAACACCAAAACCAAATAAGTTAGTTTTTTGATAAATTAATACGAGGTATAAAAGAACAAAAATTCTATATGTTTAGGGTAGATTAGCTTGGGCTAGTTTTTAGATATAACTCTTGCTGAGAATTTGAATATGCTTGCAGAAAATTTGTTTAAACAAGTTAGGTTGATGTGTGGTTAAAAAATAAAGAAACATCGTTAAAGACAACTGTGGAAATGACGGTAGTACTATCGTTTTTTTCGAGACCGAACAATCTAAAAGACAGTTCAACAGTCTTTTTGACATTTCAATTGTCTTTTTGACATTTAGACATTGAACGGTTGTTTTGTCCAACTTCTAACTATGGATTTTTCATATACACCTCAGCATAAAATTCTAGAAACCTGTACTCAATTTCATTATCACATGAATATCCACTAACTAGTTCTTCAGAACAAGGACACTTCAAGTCATCCACTTCACCATCCCCGTCCTTTGCCCCTTGAGTTTGCACGGGTTCACATTCCATTTCAATGTTTTCAGTGATATTTTCGTTGAACAGAATATCATCGTCATCATTATTTATCTCGTTCTCTGAATCAATAAACCTGAATCCTCATCTGAACCTGGAAATAAAAATCAATTGTAGACAGCGTGGGACAAAAAAAATACAAACAACAAAAAAAATTCACTTACCTTTGAGAGGTTCCTACATGTGCGATTGTGAATTTGTGAAGGGGAAATGGCGTAATAGATGTTGGGCTAGGTATTTGGCGATTTAGGAAAAAGGGATATGGGAATTGGAAATTATCACTTATGTAAAATGCTTTTTCAAAACGCGACTTGAAGATCTGACATTAGTGTATTTGCTAGTAGGACAATATGGACAACGATTCAAGCAGAGGCGGCCCTGAGGGTGTGTAGGTAGTGCCATCTCACAGGGTTCAACATTATAGGGACACCAAAAAAATTATTATGTGTTTATATATATTTTTAAAAAATTTATTAGTTTTAAAATTTTAAAATATTGTTTTATTATAAGCTTTCCCAAATATTTAAAATAATGCTTAAAAAATTAAAATGTTTTATTAGAATATTTATAAGCTTTCCCAAATATATCATAATACTTATCAACACGTATGGTTATTTAAGGCAATGAAATGTCTTGAGAGTCTCGAGATTGATTAAAAGCAACTAATTACTAATAAGTGATAAAGTTCCCATAAAAGAAGAGGCAATCGAAGAGTTTATCGGCCTTCCATGGTTTGTTTGGAAAAAGAATTATGAGTATCTATTTTGAAGAAGATGGGTCGCTCTCTTTAAAAAATTAAAGATTCATATTATTTAATGTTTAATCAATCTTCATTTTCCTCATTTATTCTATAGCTATTGAATAGTCTAAAAGAAAAGCAAATTTTCAGTTAATTAACATTCTGATTTTTCTTTTTTATCTTTTATCACATATTCATATTTAAATGTAAAATGTAAACGCGTCTTCTCATATATTTGTTCGTCTATGCTTAATTTCTAATTTTTCTTTGTTTTTCACTTATCATATTTATCTATATTTTAACTTTAAATACATGTTTTCGTATATTTGTTCGTCCATGCTTAATGTAAATGTTTGCAAAATGCAAACATATTTGAACTGATTACTTTTTTCCCCACTTAATAAGCAAAACAAATAACAATCTACTTGTTTGCAAGTATTTATTTTATAATGCACATTCCATGGTTGAGAGTGAAGTGCACGCTGTAGGACCGTAGGAAGTTAGATGACTTTAATTAGTGAGTTTGTTTCTAGAAATGCGAAAAGAAATATTTTTACATGATTTTTGTATTTCAACATTTGCTCGTGATTTTTGTTGTTTTTTATTTCAAAGTTTGCTCATATGGAATTGCACAAAGAGTTTAATGACTTGGATGGTTCTTTGTTGATGACATGATTTTTTCAGAAGTTTCGAAAGTGCTTTTGAGCTTTAGTGGTACTTTTTTTAAATGATGTGTAAAAAATAAACCAATATTTAAATGTCATATTTTTGTAATGAATTATTATTATTGGAATATAATTTATTTTTTCTTAATATATTTCTTAGTTAAATGAAAGTGGCACCATTTTAAATTGTTGCACAAGGCACCCAAAATCTCGGTGCCGACTCTGGTTTCAAGTCATGTTGGAAATCCGTCTACTACATTAGCACATCTGTCAAACCTAGCGACAGAAACGTCAGGGGTGATAGATGGAGAGCATTTTTATATTATATAGTGAGTTGCTAGACATTTTAAATTTCAATAATATATTCATGATTCGTTATAAAATTAAGTGATTTTTGGAACATGTATTACAATAAAAGCTACTTGTTTATTTAATGGATCGATGGATGTAGACTTCCCACCAAATTGTATGCAACTTGTATTATCAATAATTCAAACCAACTAAAATTATAATTTAAGCATTCTCACACATGTGCTTAATGGATGGATGCAAACTTCCCACCAATTTTTTTCCTTCTAGTTCATATATTATTGGCCTTTTCTTCTTGCATATAGATTTGTGAAGTGTTCTCTTTCTTCCGTGATCATTGATGGTTAGTCGAACCACATTTAAATTATATATTTTCTATTCTATTGCTCAAATTTTATTTTTCATTTTCACTGTACGTTTTGTGTGGTGGCAGAAATGAAGGTTCAATTTTATATTGTTGCAAAGAAAGAGTATTTACGACCACAAATCTCTCAAAGTGGTGCACACGGTTGACATGAGGTGACCAAGAGTATATATGTTTGGTAAATATTTTTGTAGATTTTAAGCAGAGAGTCCTACGAAATATGTGGATAAAAGTTGTAGGTCTATACATGAAATGCGTACACTAAAATGATGTTTGACTAACTTATAAGTGTTTATAATAAGCACATACAAGTAATTGCCTCACCAAAAAGCTTACACGTCCCTCTATAATAAGAAAACTGCTTTAAAAAAAAATCCACTCATTTTTGTTGGGCTGCCAAACAAGCAAGTACCAAATACAATTTTGTAGTCAACTCCATGTTGCCAGCATGTTATTCAATTAAAGAAATTGCAAAATTGCTTTTTTACTTTCATTAATTTGTTGGTATGACAAAGCTAACTGTTTTCATTTTGCTGCAATTTTCTGTATTTGAGCACACATCAGATATGGCTTATGCTGCTCTTCGTTCTCTTGCTCAAATTCTACATCAGACCCTAAATCATAATCATCAATATTTGATTCTTGATGAGAAACAGCAAATTGAATCACTTATCGATAAAGTTTCTTCCTTACAAGATTTTCTTGAAAATTCTTCACAAAAAACAACAAAACATTTGGAGAGAAAAATCAGAGATGCATCATATATTGCAGAAGATATCATTGAATCCCACATCACAGATCGAATTCTTTCAGAATCTGCAAGTCATGAAGATGGGAGCTTAGAGAAAATATCAATAAGGTTCGATCTCATTGAGAAGTGGATTGCTAGTTCATCAAAACCTGCCTCCAGCGGCCCGAGCACTTTGGTGAGTGTTGATGACTTCATGGATATCAAGGCGCGGCTTGTTAGAGAATCATCTGAACTTGAAATTGTCTCCATAGTGGGAATGGGTGGAATCGGTAAGACTACTCTCATTAAACAAGTTTACCATGATTCATTTATTGTGGATCATTTTGATACTCGAGCTCGGGCTTGGGCAACAGTATCTCATGACTATAACGTGCAAGAAATCTTATTCAGCCTCCTAAATTCCATGGAAGTGCTCACCAGCAAAATGCATGAAATGACAAGGAAATTATTAAGAAAACAATTGTACGATAGTCTAAAGCATGAAAGGTATCTCATTGTATTAGATGATGTGTGGGATACCAAGCTTTGGGATGATGTGAAGCAGTTATTCCCAAATGACGAGAACGGTAGTCGAATCATGATGACTACTAGACTAGAAAACGTGGCTAATTACGCCAACTCTTGTCCTCCTCTTCATCGTATGCGATTTCTTAGTGATGGAAGTTGGATTTTATTTTGTGAGAAGGTGTTTGGAAACTATTGCTGCCCTCTTAACTTGAAGGAAATTGGGAAGAAGATTGTTCAACATTGTCAAGGACTTCCACTCGCAATTGTATTGATTGGGGGGCTACTTTCAAAGGCTACCAGAACAGAACATTACTGGAAATATGTTGCAGAAAATGTAAGTTCAGAAACAACTTCAATTGATGAGCAGTGCTCCAAGATAATGTCTTTGAGTTATAAACATTTGCCTTCTCATTTGAAATGGTGTTTTCTCTATGTGGGAATTTTTCAAAAAGATTATAATATCCATGTCTCGAAACTTGTTAAGTTATGGGTTGCAGAGGAAATTGTGAAACCAGTACGATCTAAATCCTTGGAAGATGTGGCGGAGGAGTACTTTTTGGATCTTGTTGAGAGAAATCTTGTTTTGATTCATGAGAAGTGGTCCAACGGCAAAATCAAAACATGTAGAATCCATGATCTCGTACGGGACTTATGCGTGAGAGAAGCTGAAAAGGAGAACTTTTTTCATGTTACTAATAGGAGTAATAGGAGTCTCCGTGGTATTCAAGAAGGCAGTAGTATTCACCGTCGCAGTGTAAGTATTCGTCAAAATACTAACACTTGGGATGACAAAATAGTATCATCTCCACAAGTCGCACTTGGAGTATTGCATCAACAAGGAACGCTTGAATTCTCAAATGAAGTAGTAGAATGGGTTGACTTGAGGTACCTCGATTGCATGTCTATGCATCTTCCATCATCGATAGCCAAACTTCAAAATCTACGAACCATAATTCTTCGTCGAGATATGGGGCCATTGTATCTATCGCTAGATATATGGAAAATGCGACAGTTAAGATATGTCCTGTTGAAATATGTGATTCTGCCCGATCCTTCTGGTGTAGAAACTGAGGGAGACAGTAGTGTTTTTGTTCTAGAAAACCTACAAACACTCTCCCTTGTAAAGAATTTCCGATGTACAGAGGAGGTCATCAAAAGAATTCGAATATTAAGAAATTGGGAATTCATTACAATGATGAAGAAGTGGGTCGGGAATACTACTGTCTAAATAATCTAGTCCATCTACGTAACCTTGAATCACTAAAATGGATCGATTTTGGATTATCATTCTCGAGGAACCTCAGTTTCCCGACATCACTTAAAAAGTTGACTTTAGTTGCAGGTAGCCTTTCTTTGGAAGATATGTCGATTGTTGGTTCGTTGCCAAATCTTCAAGTTCTCAAATTGAGAAGCACTGCCTTCTTTTACCAAGAGTGGATAACAAATGCAGGGGAATTTCTTCAACTGAAATATTTGCTTCTAGAAGACATTGCTATAGTGCATTGGAGAGTTGACATTACTGACTTCCCCAACCTCGAGCGCCTTGTCCTCAAGGACTGCTATGAACTTGTAGAGTTTCCTTATAAAATTGGAGAAATTCCAACTCTTAGATCAATCGAGTTGTATGGGTGTAGTGGTTCAATTGTAAATTCAGCAAAGTACATGCAAGAGGAACGACGGATATTGAGAAATGATGGCCTTCAAATTCTTATTGTTAACTCTAGATATTAGGTTACATGCTTGAATTTTATTTTATTTTATTTATTTATTTATTTTGGAACAGACACGTTCATGAGCTAGTTTGTCAAGATTTATTTTCAATGTAATGCCACTTTTTTTTTTCTGCTAGAATATCATTTTTCAGTTTCTTTAAGAATTGAAATGTGCAATTCAACCGTTGAAAACAATATTTATTATAATTGAATTAATTTATTTAAATATATTCAACGAATTAGATTAAAAATAATCTTTATATAAACAAAAATAAATACTTCTTATATTTCATAATTACGATGGCTTACTAGTGTTCAAAAGTCAATCATAACAGATGAGATGCGTAAAGCGTTTTGCAAGGTTTCAAGTTTAGAAGAAATCATTGCTAAGACACTGAAAATCGTGCTAATGACGAAGCTAAATGTTGGAGATCTCGTAATTATGTAAAAGATTATTTGGTATATTTGATTGATTGTAGATTACTTGGTAGATTTTCTATAATTAGGAAATTATATTCTATGTTTATTTCTTTCCTTTTCTCTACTTACCTCTTTGTATTATAAATAGGGCAGATTTTCACTATCAAGATATACAATAAAAACTTGTTTCAAATCTTTGTCTCTCAAATTCTATATGGTATCAGAGCGAGGTTCGTCCAATCCTGGCCAACCATGACAGAATCATCCAACAAAGAGTCGGAAACAACAAATAACCTCTACAGTGAAACCGAGGTCATCTCCACTATGAGTTCGAACGGAGCAGAAAACTCGTCCTTTCAACTCATCGTGGAAAAATTAAATGGAAGAAATTATCGAGAATGGGCTCAATCCATCAAATTGGTAATTGACGGCAAGGGAAAGCTGGGATTTCTTACCGGCGAGATGAAGAAACCCGAAGCCACTGACGCCACCTCTTTGCAAAAATGGAAATCAGAAAATTCCTTAGTGATAGCTTGGCTCATCAATTCCATGAAACCCACCATAGGGAAAACCTATTTGTTCTTGCCAACTGCAAAAGACGTTTGGGATGTCAAGAAGAAACTTATTGATTCGAAAATTCTTCCCAAATCTTGAAATCAAGACAAAATTGTGGCAATTAAAACAAGGAGAAAGGAAGTCACCGATTATTACATGGAGATGTGCAATCTTTGGCAAGAATTGGATTTGAAAAGAAGAAGAAAATTGGGAATGCTCTACCGACAAAGGCAAAATTCAAGAAATGGCTTGAAAAGAGAGGGTCTTTGAGTTCTTGGCCGACTAAACCGTGAGCTCGACGATGTGAGGGGAGGATTCTTGCCCGCGACCTTTGCCTTCAACACGAGAAGTTTTCTCCAAGTCGAAGAAGAGAGGAGATCGTCGCCTGGTGATGATGAAAGGAGACCCATCCGTTGGGCCTATTGGGCCTGAGACCTCGGCCCTATTATCCCACAAACCTGATTCTCGTGGGCCTGTTGTTAATTCTCATGGGCCTGATTCCCGTGGGCCTGATTTTAATTCTCGTGGGCCTGGAGTTGCTTTTAATAATCGTGGGCCTGGTGTTTTTAATACTCGTGGGCCCAGTCATGACTCTCACGGGTCTCAAACTGGATCAGGCCCAAATACAAGAAGGCGTCCCTATTGTGACCACTGCCGTAAACCCGGTCATACTCAGGATACATGTTGGGATATACATGGAAAACCAGCAGATTGGAAACCGAGGCAGAATAATAAAACCCGAGGATACCAAGCTACCCTTGATCATCAACTAGAAAGAAATCAAGATGTTGCAAAAAATTCTTCGGGAGGAGCATTTAATCCCGACCAGCTAAACCAACTTTACAACATATTCTCTAGTCTCCAATCATCTGGTCAGTCCTCAACCTATGTTCCATCCAGTTCACTGGCCCACAAAGGTAATTTTGTCGCTTTAAGTACTGTCTCCCAAACACCTTGGATTTTCGACTCAGGTGCTTCAGATCACATGACTGATGCGCACTCTCTTTTCTCGTCATATTCTCCTTGTGCTGGTAATTTTAAAGTGAAAATTGCAGATGGTACACTATCAGCAGTTGCAGGAAAATGGAGGATTAAAATATCCGATTCTATAACTCTAGAGTCTGTCCTTCATGTTCCAAATTTATCATACAATTTATTATCTATTAGTAAATTGACGAAAACATCAAATTGCTCAGCTATTTTTTTTCCCACTCATTGTATTTTGCAGGACCTATCATCGGGGAAGATGATTGGCAGTGCTAAGGAGTGTGATGGACTTTACTACCTTGATGTGGCTAACGTGAATAAACGACATCAACTAGCTGTTTGTGATTCTGCTTTTATTTCTAGAGATAGTAATTTGTTGTTATGGCATTTTCGAATGGGTCATCCCAATTTTCAATATATGAGACGTTTGTTTCCTTCTATTTTTTCGAATAAAACTGTTTTTGACTTTCAATGTGAATTTTGTGAACTTGCAAAACATAGACGCACATCATTCACGACATCCAAATATCAACCCTCCAAACCATTCGCTCTAATTCACAGTGACTTGTGGGGTCCTTCTCGAAATCCAAATCGTACTCATACAAAATGGTTTATCACTTTCATTGATGACCACACTCGAGTTTGCTGGGTTTACCTGCTAAAAGAAAAAAGTGACGTTAGTCAAATATTCATAGAATTCCACCAAATGATTCAAACTCAATTTCAAACACAAATTCAAATTTTGCGAACCGACAATGGCACTGAATACTTCAACTCTACATTGGGGAATTACCTTAAACTACATGGGATAGTTCACCAAAGCTCATGCGTTGACACGCCCCTACAAAACGGGGTTGCTGAACGAAAAAATAGACATCTTTTAGAAGTAGCCCGTGCCTTGATGTTCACAACAAATATGCCAAAAAATTTCTGGGGTGATGCCATTCTAACATCCACATATCTTATCAATAGAATGCCTAGTCGGGTTCTCTCTTTCAAAACACCTCTCGAAAAACTTCATAAGTTCTTTCCTACCTCTCGCCACATATCTAATTTATCTCCTAAAGTATTTGGATGCACCGCGTTTGTTCATGTCCATGCCCATGCCCGGAACAAACTAGATCCTAGAGCAATTAAATGTGTTTTCATCGGATATTCCTCGACAAAAAAAGGCTACAAGTGCTATGACCTATCACAAAAAAGGGTATTTGTTAGCCTTGATGTCACATTCTTTGAAAACACCCCTTATTTCCAAAAAACTTCTCTTCAGGGGGAGAATAGGGAGGAAGATCACTTTTTGGACTTCGACCTCTCCCTATCTCAACCCATTTCAAATTCTAAATCTGACCTAAACGAACATTCTAACTCTGGAAGAGAGGTTGAAAAACAAAATAGCAAAGAAATGATTGTTTATTCACGAAGGCCAAAATTAGGGAATGGGGAAGACCTCATACCCGAGACTCCAAATGAATCGGACCCGATGATAGCTCCTAATTTCCTTGAGTCTCCTTCCAAGTCAGGTAATTCTGAGTCTCCCACTATAAATTTACCTATTGCTCTAAGAAAACAACCCCGGTCATGTACTCTCCATCCGATCTCAAAATTTGTGTCATATAATACCCTATCTAGTGGATTCCGTGCTTTTATCTCTAACCTTGACAGCACAGAAATTCCAAAGAACATTCAGGAAGCATTGGAGGCTCCGAAATGGAAAGAGGCAGTGATGGAGGAAATGCGAGCATTAAAAAAGAATGAAACTTGGGAGGTGGTAAATTTACCCAGAGGAAAGAAACCAGTTGGATGCAAATGGGTCTTCACAGTGAAGTATAAAGCTGATGGAACAGTGGATCGATATAAAGCACGACTTGTAGCAAAGGGGTTTACTCAAACATTTGGAATTGACTACACGGAGACGTTTGCACCAGTAGCAAAACTAAATACCGTCCGAGTACTCCTATCATTGGCAGTAAATTTTGACTGGTCTCTTCAACAACTTGATATAAAGAATGCATTTCTGAATGGCAACCTGGAGGAAGAAGTCTATATGACATTACCACCGGGTTTCTGTAAGGGGAGAGGAAGAAAATCAAGTGTGCAAACTCAGAAAGTCAATTTATGGTCTCAAACAATCTCCACGAGCTTGGTTTGACAAATTTGCAAAAGTGATAAGAAGTCAAGGATACAAACAGGGATAGTCTGATCATACTATGTTTTATCACCAGACTATAGATGGGAGGAAAACAATCCTTATCGTATATGTGGATGATATTATCCTAACAGGGGATAATATAGTTGAGATGGAGAGATTAAAGAAAACGTTGGCCAATGAATTTGAAGTCAAAGACCTGGGACAAATGCGATATTTCTTAGGGATGGAAGTAGCAAGATCAAAAAACGGCATTAGTGTCTCCCAAAGAAAGTATATCTTAGACCTCTTAACTGAGACTGGTATGCTAGGATGCAAACCAAGTGACACTCCTATTGAAACAGGAAAAAGGTTGGAGGATGTTGGAAAACTAGTCGAAAAGGATAGATATCAACGACTAGTGGGGAAGTTGATCTACCTATCACACACAAGACCTGACATTGCATTTGCAGTTAGTGTGGTAAGCCAACACATGCATTCACCAAAAGAAACTCATATGGAAGCTGTACAAAAAATCCTCAGATATCTCAAAGGATCCCCAAGCAGGGGATTACTCTTTAAAAAATGTGAAAATAAAGGAGTCGAAATATTCACAGATGCAGATTGGGCAGGTTCATCAGAAGATAGGAGATCGACTACTGGATATTGTACCTTTGTAATGGGGAATTTGGTAACTTGGAGAAGTAAAAAACAAAATGTAGTAGCTCGAAGCAGTGCTGAGGCTGAATTTCGAGCAGTAGCTCAAGGAATTTGCGAAGGTTTATGGCTAAAGAAACTTTTGGAAGAACTACATGTCACATTAGAGTATCCACTCAAACTTTATTGTGACAACAAGGCAGCTATTAGCATTTCTCTTAATCCAGTACAACATGACCGAACCAAACATGTTGAGGTGGACAGACATTTTATTAAAGAAAATGTGGAAGATGGAGTCATTTGTATTACATATATCCCTACAACAGAGCAAACGGTAGATATCTTCACCAAAGGACTACCACGACAGAGTTTTGATGGTTTCATTAGCAAGTTGGACATGATTAACATCTATGATCCAACTTGAGGGGGAGTGTTGGAGATCTTGTAATTATGTAAAAGATTATTTGGTATATTTGATTGATTGTAGATTACTTGGTAGATTTTCTATAATTAGGAAATTATATTCTATGTTTATTTCTTTCCTTTTCTCTACTTACCTCTTTGTATTATAAATAGGGCAGATTTTCACTATCAAGATATACAATAAAAACTTGTTTCAAATCTTTGTCTCTCAAATTCTATACTAAAGATGATACAATAGCTGGGAGCCTATTACTCGCAAGGAAGAACACAAAGCATCAAACACATTTCATATATATATATATATATATATATATATATATTTTACAATTTGAGAATTCAGCTCCAGAACTTCTAGATGCAATAAGAAAAATTAGATATGAGATCAAACTAGATTTAAACTTCAAGAAAAAAAAGTAACAATAGAGTCATATTTTAATAAAATATCACAATCGATTATATTTGTAAATTTAGCAAATTATTAATTTATGATATGAATGAGACGACAAAGTTATATTTTATTATTTTTTCATTTTTGGTTTCAACACTTGTTAATTGCATTAGAAGTCTTATTCTTTATTTATTGTCGCACTTATGTCTTAAACTTTTTTTCGTCACATTCTTATCATCAACCTTCTATTAATAATTAGCAAGATGACATATTTTCCCTTTATTTTAAAGCAAATATTTGTACAGACACCATCATCAAAGACCAGATGCTATAATTTAGAAATGAGGGTAGGATCGTCTTTTTAAACAAATTAGATTGTTAATAAAAGACATGGGTAAAATTGTCAATTGAGCACTCTAAGTGCTACCAAATTGAAAGATTGAAAGTATTGAAGATTGGGGATCCTAAGTGCTACACCAGCAAAGATTCGAGATCTCCACTACTATTTTCCCTAATTAAATTAAATCTAACCAAAAGCTAGTTTGTTTAATATCTTATTATGTTAAACACATGTAAGAATTAACTTTTTATAATTATCA
Source organism: Forsythia suspensa (assembly GCA_023638005.1). Classification (NCBI taxonomy): domain Eukaryota; kingdom Viridiplantae; phylum Streptophyta; class Magnoliopsida; order Lamiales; family Oleaceae; genus Forsythia; species Forsythia suspensa. The sequence continues at coordinate 1,533,169 of CM042667.1, forward strand.
TACGATATTATTCTGAGATTGCTTACACATGTATGCAATGTTTTAATATTTGAAATAATTTGACAATTAATTATTTTTTAAGAGTAATTATTTGAATAATATAATTTTTAATAATTTTAGAGATAATGATTTTTTTTTAATGTTTTGAATTTCATAATTTAAGCCGTTTCAAACCATTTATGGCATTCAACCACTTGCTGGAACTCGCCGATTCATGTTTGGTGTTCTAACAATGGGAAACAAACATATCTGGGTGCCATCACTAGTGGAATTTAACGCACCTTTTAAGGTTAATTTTGCATTCGATGATATTGTTAATGAATGAAATAGAGTACGCATTTTGTTTCAATATATATATATATATATATATATATATATATATATATATATATATATATATATCTGGCTTGCACATTCCCATCGTATTGCTTCATCCCATAGATGATATAATACTATGATTATTTTGTTTGAAGCAAATTTAAAACATGGGTGTTGCAAACATGAGAGATGGATACATGGTTTGCAATACTAGGATGGTCCTGCATTCACATGACCTAGAATGACCAAGGTGATCTTTGATTTGATATTCTGGCTTTTCATGTGTATTTACATATTCGTATCTTTCATAGAAATATATAGGAAGGTCGAATATGAAAATTGGTTTAATTTTACTAAAGAGAGATTATTAAAAAAAATTAAAAAAATTGATAATCAATTTTATTCAAATATTGTCAATTACGTGAATTAAGATCAAAGTAGAAAAATAGATGTGGATTCTAAATTCTAGTGCCTTCGTCAATTTCAATTTGTTTTTTGAGAACTTGTCAATTACTTTATATTGCTTTACTATAAGATATTTTAGAATTCATTAGTTCAAAACCATCAAAATCAACCAATTTGTGTCCATTCGGTTAAAGTTAGTTTTAAGTGAGTCAACGATAGATATGCAATCCTTGTGAAAAATACTTGATTCATCACTTTATTACTTGTCCAGATATTGTATACCTGCAAATTTTCATTCGAACTCACTGTAACAAGATTATCACACAATCATTGTAAATTATTAAATGCAGGGTTATCCCAATTAATATTTAATAGAAATTAATATTTTTTCAATTCGACCCCCATTTTTCCCTAATTGTGTAATTAACCATGCATAACTAGAAAGTAGAAACAAATATTATTCTCTGGCTACACAAATCACCTGCTTACCTACATTTCTCCCTGAAAACAGTCCAGCAAAAGCAATAGGAACACTTTCCAATCCTTCATTCACATCCTCTAAGTATATTATTTTCCCTTGTTTATAAAACCTCACATCATCTTCCATAAACTTTGGAAATAAGTGTAAGTAATCACTCTGCAAAAACGCCTTCATTGCTATGCTCCTTATTACAAGATTGAATAAATTCTGAATCCCTTCTGGTTGAGACAAGCTCTATTGAGAAACCATCCCACAAACAACAATTCTGCCATGATTTTTCACGTTCAAGAGTACTTTCGTCGAGCATGGATCCTCCGATATTATCTAACCAGTTGTTCTTACCAAATGTGTTGTTATAACAGTTTATCTGACCTTTTAAGAGCTGCATCAATGTCTGCTTCTTCTTTATAGTTAAAGGCTTCGTCAAGTCCAAGCTTGTTCTTGAGCAGTTCAACCCTGAATCAGCAATCAAATACAACAAATCACGCGCACGAAACGTCTCACATAGAGGATTGCAGAAAGTACAACATTAAATAAGAAAGATAAACTAAAATTTTTTAATTATTATATTTTTGAGTAGTATTCATTTCTTTGTATCAAACATGCACCACACATGTGTGCAAAAATATACGAAATAGTAAATATTTTTAAATCTTCTAAAAGAAACTCACTTTTTGGTTTGTTCCAGCACTTCCAACAACATAGCAGCAATGTAATTTAGCATTGTTGTGTGATTTTAATCCCGCAAGTGGACGGATCGTTAACAAGTAATAAAGTGATGTGTAGAGTGTTGAACCCACGAGGACTAGATATCAATTTAACCAATTAATTTATAATTCGAATTTTAACAACATAAAGAACACAAATTCGGTTTGATTTGTGATTCTAAAACTATTTTAATTAAATCTAAATTATCAAACAATTAAAGTAAATTTATAAGAACGAATTTGAATTTTACCAACACTAGGATTCATAAATCCACCTACATACTTTACAATCAATTATCCGTTAATCGCTTTTTAGCTCTTAATTACCTTGGCTTGAAAATCGGCATTCCTAAAATAATCAAAAGCCTCTCTCGATGGTCAATCAATTTTATACAATATGTGAACCTAATCATCTCTAATTAAGCTTCGAACATAAGCATATGCATTAAAATCTCAAGAACACCTAAATGGATTTCATAAAGCATAATAGTAATCTCTATCTATTATTGGACCCTATGTTATTCAATACCACGTGCTTAATCTATATTAAATCTTTCGACTTCAATACAGATCACAATATATTCTAATGGTGTTCAAGCATTAAAATAATAGAAATAATGATTAAAGAATAATCAACCCGAAAGCAATTAATTACTAAAACAAAAAAACTTCTAATTAATTAAAACACATGAGGTTTCATTGTTCATCCTAGCAAAAGTAAATTAGCTAGACATGATTTCGTTAATTATTACAATAACAGAGTTCATCATGATCCGGAGAAAGAAAAACAAAATGTAAATAAAACTCGTGATCCCGGCTCAAGAATCTTCAATCCCGTGCCTTGATCTTCGATTCTTCATTTGTATCTTCTTCTCCCAAAATTCGTCGTCCGCGATATGTCTATCATCTGGCTTTTATACTCGTCTTCAAAAAACCTCCAAGACGTGAATTAGGTAGTTATATTAATCTTGACTTGGTAGTGTTTCAATTCCACTAGGAAACTACCAAACTGCTGCTCGTTTGACCCATGCGATCGCATGGTGTAACACCTTGCGATCGCATGGTTATCATAAATAAAGTTCTGCAGAAATTTTGGCCATCTTGTGATCGCAGCCTTGGACAACCATGCGATCGCATGGTTATCTGGGGTGCTTTTTTTTGGTTTTTTTCCTTGATATTTGCATGTCAAGTCTCTTAAGTCTCTTTGTCTTTTCAATTGAATCTATTTTTCTTTTATTTGCTCTCTTTTCGTCCTTTCGTCAGAATGATACTTGAATTCGGTTATTTCCTAAAATAATAAGAAACCAATGTGCCATTAAACTGAAAACAATTAATATAACTCATAATCGTCTCTTTTTGTGAGCTCCAATAAGTACAAAGTTGTACTTATCAAACACCCCAAAACTTGAACTTTTATTCGTCCTCGAATAAACTAGCTAAAGATAATCTTGCATTTAATAAAATAAGCAATAACACAATTCACACTATAAATAGCTTGCCGTTCTTGCATCAGCTTTTGCAAAAAGAAAAACTTATAATTCATGACGAGTGTTCAAGTAATACAGTTGCAAAAGTGATTCCACTTAAACCATACTTGAGATGTGTGTGATAGTAGTTAATCCGATCCTCGCAAGTTCTATGTTGGTGATAGCCCAACCACTTGGTCAACTTTTCATTTCCCTCTCGTAAGGCACACTTCTCCCAAAATTATTGTTTTCTCTCAAATCCCGAGATTTTTGGTTAAAAGATTACAGTTCACTCATTATTTTCTTGTTCAAAGTTGGTTGAAAGCTAGCAATCGTGACAACCCAGGTTTGCAAAGATTCTCTAATTTCTGAGTACTCTTGACTAGAAAATTTCTACAAAGTAAGTCAAATCATTAGTCATTTAATCCCCAAATTTACTTTGCAAAAGATTTTTCACTGGACAGAAATAAAAATTAAATTTTTATTCTTTTTTTTAGATCTTATGTGCAAAACTCAATCCATTAAGCTTTCTAAATAACTTATGTAACGAGTTTGAGGTCGATGACTCTCAGGTCTTTCGAACCTTAAGGCATCGGGTTTTGAGAAACCCCTACGGACCTTTTCACTTAAGTTAAATAGGCTACAAAAAAATTATAAGATATTAATCAGGTGCAAAATTCAGTCTATTAAGCTTTTTAAATGACTCGTGTAATGAACTTGAGGTCGATGACTCCCAGATCTTTCGAACCTTAGGGCATCGAGTTTTGAGAAACCCCTACAGAATTTTTCACTCAAGTCAATTGGGCTACAAAAAGAGTTAAGCAATAATAATAATAATTTTGTTCCTTGCGTGCAATAAGTTCATGCTAGGGGACTAGATTTCTAACATTCGGTCAATACCTAGCTTCCTCTAACTGGTCTATAGTGCTCCACACAATTTTTCAGCATACATGAAATCTATCACAACCTAGATAGCCACCATCACTGCTGGTCTACCACACTTTCTCACTATATTGGTTACTGGTTTGAGATACAGATGATTCTAAGTTCTAAAAAGTATCATATTGTTTTCAATTTAGGTGTACCAAAATCATCATAACCGACCAACATATCACTATATCAAACATGGTTAAAGAGATTCACATTTAAACAAAGTAATTATCTTTCCACAAGTCATGATTAAAGCAAAACGTAAATAATAAAAAATTGCATCATTAGCTGGCAAGGCTATTCATATAACATAAACGTGCTTTGTTTTTTTAAACAAAATAAATTAATAATCAAACTAAATTAAAAATCAAATATCAAATATTATTTATCAAGTCAAGCAAATTTTTCATACATCTCTCCAAAACTTGAAACCTACATTGTCCCCAATGTAATTCAAAAGAAATAAACACATAAAAATTTAGAGACTTCCCAAAGGTGGGTCTAATGGTGCCGGCAGAAGTAGTGTGGAAGGATCAACCGGTAGAGGTGCTGGCATGGGTGTCGACCAGCAAATCTGGTCATGCATATCATCCAGCTTGCCCGCACATCTATCTAGCCGTATCTTGACCTGGTCGCAGTTGGCTCACAAAAAGGGACGATTATGAGTTATATTAATTGTTTTTAGTTTAATAACACATTGTTTTCTTATTATTTTAGGAAATAACCAAATTCAAGTATCATTCTGACGAAAGGATTAAAAGAGGGTAAATAGAAGAAAAATAGATTCAATTGAACAGACAAAGAGACTTGAGGGACTTGACATGCAAATATCAAGGAAAAGAACCAAAGAAAGCATCCCAGATAACCATGCGATCGCATGGTTGTCCAAGGCTGCGATCGCAAGATGGCCAAAATTTCTGCAGAACTTTATTTGTGATAACCATGCGATCGCAAGGTGTTACACCATGCAATCGCATAGGTCAAACGACCAGCAGTTTAGTAGTTTCTTTATGGAATTGAAACACTACCAAGTCAAGATTAATACAACTACCTAATTCACGTCTTGGAGGTTTTTTGGAGATGAGTATAAAAGCCAGAGGATAGACATATCACGGACTACGAATTTTGGGAAAAGAAGATACAAACGAAGAATCAAAGATCAAGGCAGGATTGAAGATTCTTGACTCGGGATCACGGGTTTTATTTACTTTTTGTTTTTCTTTCTCCGAATCATGATGAACTCAATTATTGTAATAATTAACGAAATCATGTTTGGCTAAATTTACTTTTGCTAGGATGAACGATGAAACCTCATATTTTTTAATTAATTAGAAGTTTTTCCATTTTAGTAATTAATTACTTTTGGGTTGATTATTCCTTATTCATTATTTCTATTATTTTAATGCTTTATCACCATTAGAATATATTGTGATATGTATTGAAGTCGAGAGATTCAATATAGATTAAGCACGTGATATTGAATAACATAGGGTCCAATAATAGATAGAGATTACTATTATGCTTTATGAAATCTATTTAGGTGTTCTTGAGATTTTAATGCATCTGTTTATGTTCGAAGCTTAATTAGAGATGATTATGTTCGCATATCGTATAGAATTGATTGACCATCAAGAGAGGCTTTTGATTATTTTAGGAACACCGATTTTCAATTTAAGAGCTAAAAAGTGATTAACGGATAATTGATTATAAAGCATGTTGGTGGATTTGTGAATCCTAGTGTTGGTAAAATTCAAATTCGTTCTCATAAATTTATTTTAATTGTTTGATAATTTAGATTTAATTAAAATAAAGACCCGATGGTTGGTCATTTTCAAATATTTCTTCTTGATAATCTTCAAATTATTTGATCCCTTTAAGAATGGATTTCCAAAATAGTATTTAAGTTTGGAAAAATTTTTCGATTTGAGTTAAACACAAATTTGAAGGTAATTTTTTCGCTACCAGGCTTTCAAGTCATTTAAAACCTTCAAAAATTTCCATTTTTCATTTTCTTTTTTAATGCTTATTTTGAAAGTTGCGGCTAAATTCCACTTCCCTTTTTCCCAATTTTAAATTTGAAAACTATACCGTCATTGGCCTTTTTAGAAAAGAATTTCTCTTTTTGTGAAATTTCACCAAAGGGAAATCAAATTTTAACAAATACTGTGAATTCTTTTTCCCAAAGGGATTTCTGGACATTAAAGTTTCCAAATTAAATGTTTTTTTTCGTCCCAAAGGGATGGCAAAGTCACAAATCACCATGATTCAAAATGACCCAATCGGGGTACAAAGGTGGAGTTATCACTTTAAAGGAAAGCTTTAAGGGCAAGAAAATTAAACTTCTTCTTTTTCCAAAACCCAATGGTTTAGAGGGAAACTTTAAAACCCTATAGAAACCCACCAAAAAACCAATTCTTTAATGGGGAGGTTTTCCTATAATGAACTTTACTTTGTCAACCCAAACCTTTAGTAATCCCGTGTAACCGTTTCCCTTACCTAAATCTTTTTCCCAATTGGCCGTTTGTTTTCTAAAATAAGGGTCAAATTTGGTTTCAATGATGCCAAAACAAAAATAATAAAACTTCAATGTTTTGAATATCCAAAAAACTCATCAAGAAATGGCGGACTTGAGACCAATGGATTATTGAAACTAAAAAGGGGGGTTTTTTTGACCGGATTTGAATTAATTTAGAAAATAAAAACAATTGGAATGACCCACCAAAGTTCCCTCACAATAATGGTAAGGAAATTCTTTTCTGGCACATTTTTTTGTCAATACAAATCCCAAATTTTAATACCAATCTTATTTCATTCCTTTAACCAACCCCTTTTTTCATCCAAACCGGGCCCAACCCTTTAAAATAAAAATAACCCAATTTTTTAACCTTTTACATTTTTCAAATTTCAACCTTATTTCACATTTTTTAAACTCCATTAAATCTTTAAATGGAGGCCAACCTTTATGGTAATCCAACATGGTTTTTTTCCTAAAATCAAATTTATTAACCCACAAAATTTTTTCATTTAAAACCAAAAATTTTCAATTTTTGGGATTAAACCTAGCCCAAACAATTTGTGTTAATTTTTCCGTTTTTTCTTTTGGCAAACAAATTTTTTTTTCAATTAAACCAACTTTTTCAATCCCCCAAAATTCCCTAATTCAGCCTTAAACCCCAAAATCCCTAATTTCAGCCAAAAAGCCCCCCCCTAAAATCCAAAATTTTAACCCCCTATTTCCCATTTTACCCATTTCCTCCCATTTTCCCAAATTTTCCCCCTCCATTTTCCCTTTTCCCCCCTCCCAATACCCTTCCTTAATCAAAAATTTGGAAATTTAAAGCACTGGCCATTGAAATCAAACCCTTAGTCCTTTTCCCTTCTTTTGCCCCAATAAAATTATTCAATCCCCAACCCCTTTTTATCCAACCACTTCCCTTTTTTGAAAAAGTCCCAAATCTCCCAAAAAACCCCTTTTCGTCCCAAAATCCAATAAATTCCCATTTGCCCCACAAATCCCTTTTCCTCCCACTTAACAATAAAACCCTTTGCCAAAATTGCCTTGTCCCCTTTTTAAAAAAACCCCCTTTCTTTATTTTTCACCAAAAATTTCCCCCCATTTTGATTTAAAGCCATTTTCCCTTTTTTTTTAAAAAACCACCCATTTGTTCACATTTTCCCTCAGTCATTTTCCCCATAAGTTCTTTTTTTCTTTTTTTAAATTAAATTTGAAATTTTTATTTTTGAATTTATTTCCCAAACCTTATAGAAATTTATAAATTTTTAATCCTTTGTTTTTTTTTATATAAATATAATGGTCCTTACCCATTTTTGGAAATTTTCTTCCCTCCTTCCATTCGAAATTTTATAAATTTTCAAATTTTTTATATTTCGTGTTAGAAATCACAAATTATTTTTTAATTTCTCCCTTTGTCGAAAACCCAGTTAACAATGTAAAATTGACCCTTTTTAATTTTGTTTTATTCATTTTACCACAAATATATTTTCCTTTTTTTTTTTCTATTTTATATAAAACCCAACAAAAGGAATTTGTAAATAAAAAGAATCCTAGTTTTATTTTGGGAATACCTTTTCCTTTAAAACCAAAACTTTTTAAAGTTTTTATTAATGTTTTTTGGATTTTAAATGGTTTAAAAAAAATTTTTGAATCCATCAAATTTTATGAAAATTATATGGTGTTGAAAATCCTTTAACAGTTTGGATTAAGGTAACACGGGTTTTTTCCCTACCAATGTTTAAGTTGATTTAAAAATTGGATGTCAATTTATCTTTAAGTAAAATTTTCCAATTTTGATTTCTTGATGTTTTATAAAATCACCCCCAAATTAAATTTTAAAATTTCTCCTTATTTTTTTTAAAAACGCAGGAAATTTTTTAGTTTATTTTTGAGTAAAATATGAGCAAATGAAAAATTAAATTTTTAAGATTTTTTCATAATTAATTGAAAGTAGGAAACAAGATAGGTTTATTTTGTTAAAGTTTTAATTAATTTTGCTTTTTAGAATTTTTGCCCGTTTTTGAAAAATATAACTTTTTTAAATTGGTTTTTTGAAATATACTTAAAGCCCTAAGGGTCTAATCAAAATTTGGAATCATAAAATTTTTCATAATTTTTAAGATTTAAAAGGTTAAAGGGCACCCGGGTTTTCAATAAATCGGATCTTTTCATATCAAAGAGTTTGGTTTGAAATTTTAAATGTTTTAGTATTGTCCCGTTCACAAATTTATTTTTGGAATTCTTTTGTTGTCAAAAAATTGTGGCCCCAGAAATTTGTAAATTTTCTTCCCTTCAATTATTATTTTCCGAAATATTATTTTAAAATATCCAAAACCCGGAAAATTTTTTATCCAAATAATTTTGGATTATTTTGTGGCCTATAAAAAAAGGGTTCAAAAATTTGAATAAACTAAATAATGCTCACCAATAAATACCTTAAATAACTTAACTAAGAATTGGGGCCTTTTAAAAGGGTGTTTTGGTGGCGGGTACAATCCATAATTTTTTTCTTTCCATCCTTTTTTGAAAATTCCCAATTTTTAAAACTGAAGTCTAAATTTCATCTTGAGTGATTAAATTTCCAATTTGAAGGATTTTTGAAAATGTGTTAGTTATGGTTCAAGAACTGAAAGATGATGGAGGCTTACTTAATTGCTTTTAAATGTTGAAAGTCTTTTCCTGTCAATCCAACATTGGCCCTTTTCAAAAAGCCTTTCCTCAAAAGGTCTCCCAAATAATTGCACCTGCTTCCCCTATCCAAAATAATTTGGGAAATAACGTATTTTCCAAAATTCTTTCCCTTGGGGCACTTTAATGCACTTTATATTTTTGGTTTTCTTTCCGACCTTTCCTAAAAATAAATAAGGCTCTTTCACCCTAAATCCTTTTTCTCAAAATGGTAAAAAAGGAAAAAAAGGATTTTTAATTTCTTCGTTTTAAGTACCTTTTTAAAAGCATTTTGTTTTTTCCCCTTCTTTTTGTTTAAAGAATTTTTATGTTTTCATAACCCATTTGAGCCCAAAAATATTTATTTGAATTGAAAATCAAATTTTAATTGCTTGCAGCATTTTTGCCTTTAGAAAGGAATTGGAAACTAAGCCTTCGGGAAATAAGGTACTTTTTCTTACAAGCATGATTTGTTATTCTTTTTTAACCGTTTTTTTAAACCGGTCTTTTAATAAACTAGAACCAAATGCTTTCCTTGAGCTTGTTGTCTTTTATTCCAGTTCCATTTTGGTTGGGAAATTTTAACCCCTTTCTAATTTTCTTATTTTTTCGAAATTTGTTTTTAATCCCTTTAATGATTCCGCGTGAGTTTTCCAACCTCCTTTTTTCTTGTGGTCTCTCTTGATTTTTTTAATTTTTGGAATTCCAAGGGAAATTTTTTTCCCCCGATTTAAATTTTTAAATTGAGCATTGAACGTTTAAAATGCATACAATTTGTAAAAACGATGATTATTTTGTCCCATTTCAAAATTGGTGGGCATTTAATATATTACAATAGAATATTTCTTGTTCCATTTCTTTCAAGCACAATTTTGTGAAGGAATTTTTCACCTAGTACCTTTGTTTTTTTACCCTCTTGGCCCTCAAATTTTCTTCTTGTTTTTGATGGAGGTCTCGGTGATCTATTTTATAGACCATCTAAATTGACAAAACGCCTTGGAACAAAATGGTTAAACGATTAACATTTTTGGGTTTTTAATTTTTATTTGTAAAAGTTTTAACTTAATTTTAAAATTAAATTTCAATTTAATTATTTATTCGGGAAAAAATTTTTGGTGAATTTTTCGATGCCCAAGTAATTAGGGGAGAATTAACCATTTTAGTTTATTTTCAATTTTTAAATCCCATTTAACCATTAAACGATTTGAAATTTTTTGTATTTAAACAAAATAAATAATTTTCAATAAATAAAAGATTGTTTAAACAAGTTAAAACCCCTCAACTTTCTTTCTAAGCTAGTTTAATACTTTTAAAATCGGTGGTCTAAATACCCAAAGGTTCTCGTTCATTAATTCAACGGTCGACCCCTAAATTATTTCTATATTAAATAAAATTATGGATTTTAACTTTATTGGTTTTTCAGTTTTTTTTCCTTTTTTGATAAATTTTTCATCTGGTCTAAAATAAATAATAAATCCTTTGACCAAAAGTAACAAAACCAAATTTGGAATTCAACAAAAAAAAAATTTAGAATAAAATAAAAAAAAATAAAAAAATAGAAAAAAAATTTTAAAATAAATTATTTAACGAGCAAAATAAATTTTGGACAGTAAAAATTTTTTATTTTAATCCGCAAGGAAACAAAAAGTAATAAAATGTTGGTTGGAACCCCAATTGAATCTTTAACCTTAATTTTAATTCTTTCAAATAAAGAACAAAGATTGTTTGGTTTTGTTCAAAACTTTTAATTAAATTAAATTATAAAATTAAATAAATTTAGGAAATTCAATTTTACCCCTAGGTTAAACCCCTCATGCTTTTAACAATTTCCAATTGTTTTATCTTAATTATTATTGAAAATTTCCAAAATTCAAAAGCCTCCTTGGCAACAACATCGAATGGAACCTTTAAATCTTTTGTTCCTAAAATTGCATTAAAATCTCAAGCCCTTGGATTTAAAATATTTAATCTCTTTAGTTTGGCCATGTTATTAATTATTCTTAATTATAGAACTTCCATTAAAGAACAATTATTTAATTATCCTTAAAATAATAAAATAATAATAAGAAATTAACCCCAAAGCAAAATTACTAAAAAGAAAACAATTAATTAAAAATTTTTCTGTTTGGCAAAATTTTAATTTACATATTTGTTAAATTTTACAATAATTAGCATATACCAAAAAAAAACAAAAAGTAAATCCCATGTCCGGGTGAATTTCTCCCCGGATCTTGTTCTTATTTGATCTTTTTAAAAATTGGAATAGTTACACCATTTTAATGTTCCCAAAAGTAAGAGGAAAAGGATTGATTAATCTTCTTTATTTTAAATTTTCTGAAAGAAGGTTTGACCCTGCGTGAGTTGAACAATCATGATGGTTTCAAATAAATTTCTAAAATTTTGGATTTTGTGGATTCAACCAGGATGATTTACCGGGATTTTTTGGTTCTTTTTTGATTTTATTAACCCCAAGTCTTTTTATTGAATTAACACCACTTCCTTTTGCCTTTCGTAAAAGATCTTGAATTCTTATTTTTTAATAAGAAAAATTGTTAAAGGAAAACTTTTCTATAATTTTTGTGAGCTATAAGAAAAAATTGATTTCAACATTTGGACCAAAAGCTCCAACATTAAGGAGACAAAACTTCCCTTTCAGTTTGAAACCCGTAGAATCCCATGTTGGTGCATTTGGAATTCTATTCTCAAATAATTAAAAATTTTAATGGTGGGAAACTCTTCAATTTTATTTTTTGTTGGACATAAAAGGACTCTTGTTATAAGGATGGGATTTTAAACAATTGGAAAAAAATAGAACCAAAATGTTAACATAAAATGGAAAGCCCTTGGATTTGATTATTTTTTTTTCCTTTATAGTTTTAGATTTTTAATTTAATATATTTAAATTTTGGAGGTTTAACTAATCCAAATTTGATTTTTTTGGATGTAAATACTCCCCTTTTGGGGAATGAATAAATTTTTGATAAAAAATCACAACTTTATTTTGACACTCCTTTAAATAAATTATTTTTTAAATTGAACCCCAATTTAACAAATTAATCAAACGGAGAAACCAAAACTAAATCTTTCCCTTTAAAATCGAATCTTAATTTTTTGTGATTAAGGAAGTTGTTTGATACACCTTTCTTTGCCTCGAAAATGCCCATTTTCCACCCATTTTCCACCTTTGAGTTGTTTGATTCACAAAATTTTCTGTGGCAAATTTTTTCCATTTTCCAAATACGTGATCCATTTTCCACCCAAATTTGTGAAAATATTTTCTTACCTAATCAGAGAATCAATTTTCCGTGGCAAATCAATTTCATTCTACTGTGGAAAACAATCCCGCCCATTTTTCTTCCCAAATTGAAATCGCCGCCATTCCTTCAATTTTCACCGTGACTACGTAAATTGAGTGTCTTCCTCCTTCCCTTACATCAACTCGCTTCCATTTCAAATCGCAGCCTCTGTGGAGCTCGATTATTGTAGCTTGCCATTGATCCGTTTCGCGTCTCTAATCTTGGCCAATCACACCGCTCGTGAATTGTTCATCATTCCCGTGTCTTCCTTGGTGTTCAAAAGGTATGGAACATTTCTCTATTGTCCTATTTTCAATCACCATAATTATTCACGCCAAAATGAGAGAAAACGTGATTTTGATGATATATTTCCATTTCCAATTACCGAAAGCACAAACGTTACAATGGCATAAGAAATCGCTCCGCCATCATATGCATTGTCCAAATTGTAATCGTATCATTTTCCCCGCATTTTCTTCCTTGTTCTTTAATCAAATGAGTTATTTTTTTTTTGTAAGAAACATGATAGTTGTCTCCATTGTTTAAGCTTATTAGGAGTGGAGGAATGCACCGAATTTCGAATTTTCTAAAAAGCACCGAGTATAGTATAATGAACAAGTTGATCGAGCTCGACTTCTCAAAAACTTGATGAAGCTGCGCCTAAATTTCGCACCTATTGATCCGAATAATCACTAAGCGGGATTGTTTATGATCCGAAGTCGAGCTTGATCAACTTGAAGATTGATATATGGTCTCGCTTATTGAAATTTCCATCTCTGTGATTACCGCATTGTTTTTCCCCTTATCTCGAGGTGAAGGAGAAAAAATGGACACATAAATTAATAAGCATTTTGTAGTCAATGTCATTAACAATTTTCCTTATATTGTCTAAAATACACATGAATTGCCCTTCCCAACCCCACTTTTTTGTTGCATCTTTGATTTTTCCTAGTGTCATCTCTCTCCAACTATGCTTATTCAATGCCTTTGCCGCCCCGCCCAAAAAAAAAAAAAGATTATGTATTTAGCTAAATGCAAGAAAAGAGACAAGGTTCATTTGAACTCAATGCATTCTTTTTTAGCTAATAGAATTTAACTCAAAACCAAATCAAATGCCTCATTTGATGGTCGAGATATCGTGTTCATCACCCAATCGAGTTATTTTTTGCATACCAATTGACATGAGTAGCACTACTCTTCTATACGGGTTGAAGTTGCGACACTCCCTATGGGTGTAAATCTCTTGTGATAATATGAATAAACCTTAATTCAAAGAAGGGCACCCTAGTCCCATTTCATCGCATATTGTTCTCGTTATTTCTAGACGGGCTCAAATTGGTCGTAATCATCTTTTCTTGTAAATTTACCATTTGCATTAACTAGAATAAAATCATCCTTTGTGCCTGCTCCTTAATCCTTCTATGTACATGGAAAATGCAAGTTCGGAGACCAGATATTGAAACGCTTTTACATTTTGTAAATCAAGTCCCATTTTGTTTAGGCAAAGTCTCATTACAAAACTCACCTTCATTATGCCTATCCACACATAATTTGTAATATATTACATATTCGACATATATGTTACTTCATTATCTCAAAAACTCAATGTGGGCTTCAGATTGATCGTATCGACTTACATACCACAACCATCGAAGTTCATTGATTGATACTATATTAGAGTCCCATGGATACACAAAGGATGCAACGCGGGCGCCAAATACAACGCGCTGGGCTTGTTTTGGACCATGGTCATCCAAGCAATTGTGATATATGATGGTATTAGACGTCGTGCCCGACATATTCCTAGGGCTCCTCATAGAAATCGGGTAGTTGAGAGAGAAATGACCTTGACACGAATGTTTGGTACGAGTGATGTAATTTGTCGTGATCTTCTTAGATGAAAATAGGTCCGCTCCAAAGCTTATGTTCTCGCTCACGCACTTTCTCGGATTGATTGATAGTAAATCATCCGAGTTGAAGAACAAGTTGCTATTTTTCTCAACACCGCTTCGGGCACCACCAACGACTCGAGCCGGAAGTTTTACTTTCTATAGATCCGACAAACAAATGAGCTATTATTTCCATGTGGTTTTCGCACGCTTGTTCAGGGTCAGATAGAGAAGTTGTGACCAATGCCACTATCAATAACTCACCATACGACAAGGATAATGTCAAGGAGTGGTACTGCTTTTCCAAAGTGAGGTCTTCATAGCTACTTCATTTTATAAATTACAAATCACATAATGTAAAACTTTCACATACTTTCCCTTTTTATTGTAGGATGTCAGTAGGGGCTATAGATGGTACACACATAGTCGCAAATGTCCCTCAGAGGATCAAGCTAGATACCGCAATAGGAAACAAGTCATATCTCAAAATGTCTTGAGCGGCTTGTACATTTGATATGAAATTATATATGTGCTCGCCGGGTTGGGAGGGATTACCATGATGGTAGGTTGTTAAGAAGTGCAATACTACGCCATGGACATAAGCTAACAATTCTCGCTGGTTAGTAGTTTCATAGCTTTTTCATCTATGTATTTTCATTGTTAGCACAAGTGCTAAATTTAAACGCTTCATAGGTAAGTACTACCTTGTCGACGCTGGATTCCCTATTGGTTCCGGGTTTTTTTCACCTTATCGCCGAACTCGTTATCATCGTGAGAGATATCGAGGTCACCGCAATAGTAAGGAGTCGCTCAATTTCCGACATTCATCTCTACGCAATGCGGTCGAGAGGACAATAGGTCCGCTTAAGAAAAGATTTGCATATTTGAGGCATCAACCATTTCATGACATTAGCACACAAGCGAAGATAGTCCTCGCTTGTTGTGTTATTCACAACTTCCTACTTGATTGATGATGCAAAGGATGTGCGAGGAGGACATCGATAGAAATGATGATGAGGTGAACCCTACTCATGTCAAGTGACGGAAGAAGCGACAATAAATGCTCATATATCTTTTTTCACGACGCTCATGGTCTAATAATAGGGATGCAATGGCTCAATCAATGTGGGCTCATCATACTCCCAATGCCGACCGAAATTGAATTTGATTAAGCCGTTGTATTACATTTTCTACACTTTCATGTTATGTAATGGAACAAACATTTCGTAGCTAGGACGCCAATTAAGAATACGCCCCATGTATGTACGCTGTAACTATTGTCACATTATTTGATGCTATTATTACATTTTGTAATCGATCGAAAATCATTCACGCCATTTGGAAAATTGAATGACACTTGTACATATGTCGAATTGTGTATTTTCTCATTTTTTTATGCTCGCACTTTGAAAACCACACAATTTGTCATCCTGTGTTTGAAATACATTTGTATTGCTTTTTCTCAGAGCTAAATGTGATGGCGCATCGTCGACATAACATCGCATCCCCATTCCAAGTTCCAAGACCTACAACCTCAACAACCATGGATGAGAATGATACAAACAGCTCCTGTGTTGATCCTAGTACAAAGATTCGCTGTGCACGCTGGAATGACGACATGGATGGGTTCATGATTATCGCCTAGTTAATCAAGTGTTGGTAGGTCACAAACGAGTGACAATGGCTTCACATCCTTTCAAATATCTAAAGCAATGGAAAGCGTGAAACAAGGAAAAGGGATGGTAGTGACAGAGAAGAATGTTAGGTCGCGCTTTGAAGACTCTAAAGAGAGAATATGCGGTTAGCCAGCCTATTAAGTATTAGCGGCTTTGGATGGGATGTCAAACAGACGAATAATCGCAGATTCACTTATGGGAGGAACTTGTGAAGGTATTATTTCTCCTCATTGTATTGTATCAATTACTCCCATTATCTCATTAAACTGCCGTGGTAACATCACTTATCATTTCTTCTCATTTTGGTAGGGAAAACCCGATTTGGGCAAATGGAGGAGCAAATTGTGTCGCCGATATGATGATATGGAGTGTATATTTGGAAACGATATACCATCGAGATCGGGCAAGATCGGGTTTTGACAATTTCGCCTATGCAAGGTAGTTTGATTTTGTATCAAATACATATATATTATATTCAGAATGTATTTTAGGTGACAACCATGATTTTTTATTTTTCCTATTTCAGCTTGACGACAAAGGTCAACGAGTTTGATACTCCAACCGAGGACACCGATCCAAGCCCAACTCCTCGCAGAAGAGAGGTTCAAGAAGGAACAAGCATGTGTCGGCGTGAACGCACAAAACCCCATGATGATGAAAGTCATCTGCCTTAGCAATAATAGCTGAGTCATCAAGAAAAATTGCCGACGCTATACACATGCAAGCAACACTTGATACATCGAATCACGCGAATCGCGATGATTACCCAAAAGCTTGAAGCAATGGACTTAGACTTGGTTGACATCATGAAAGTGATGAAAGCATTTCGATCGGATGGTGATTTGGCGAAGGTGTTTATGAGCTTGACAAATACCACTATCATGCGGGCTTCGGTGTATGAGCGTTTTGGTCGTGATCCCTCCATCGCCCTAGATTACATCGCTTGTATCTCGTATATATGTAATCACTTGTATGGTTTAGATGTCCTCCGACTTCATGGGAGACTTGTCTTTGTAAATGCGGTCAAAGGTGTTTTGTAACAAAATGATGTATACTTTTTGTCATATACGCTGTCAAGTTGTGTCGTATGTATAGCAAACGATGAATGTAGGGAAGATGTATGCTATGTGAACGTTATGATTTGGTACTTTCTTGTCAAATGTCAGCTATGTGAACATAAAGTTAACGTACATCTTGTTGGTACTTTTTTAGTGTTGGAGATTTGATTTTAATTTGTGAGACTTTGTTGTATTTATTGGGTAACAATCTAGAAAATGAATAATTAGATAAGTTTCATGTTAACATGTTAGAATTACACAAGATTTTATGTGGACCAAATGTGCCAAGTCTCGCGACCGTAAAAAGTGCGCCTTATTTTAAGCTCGCCGTCCGCTGTTTAAAGCAATAAGTCCCAAATGGGGCTTCTTTCCGCCGAGCGGACAAATTAGAAGCCCCAATGGGGCAGCCGTCTTAGCGGACAAGCAGCCCCAAATGGGCTCGCGTTGTCCGCCGAGCGGACAAAGAATAAGCCCCAATGGGCTTTTGTCCGCCGAAGCGGCCTGCAGCTTGCTCGTCCGCCGAAGCGTGACATCGTGCCCCAATGGGGCTGGGCCGTCCGCCGAAGGACAACAAGAAGCCCATTGAAAGGACAAAGCAAGCCCCATTTGGCTTGTCACCGAGCGATGTAACGCCTCTGAAGCTGGTTCACTGGGTTTTAAACCCCAGCGTGAACCCATTTCAACCATAAAAAAAAAAAGTTTCTCTCTACCTCTCAAACTCCTCTTGTCCTCAATTTCGCCATTTGTCCTCACACATCAAAACTTACTTATTTTGTAGTCAATACGTAATCAATTGAAGGAATCTCGCCATTCCAAGCGTTGTTATACGTGACAATCCTCCTCCCGCTATAAAAATCAAGGTAACATGGCTCACTTTTTTTTTTTCAAATTTCTCCAATTGAAACCATGTCATTGGTTTTTCTTTGATTGAGGAGGTTGGGCAAGTAATATGTCTTGGTTTAAATAGATGAATTGTTGGTGGTTTGTTGATTAGCAACAAAATTTGTCGGGTTTAATGCATTATCCAATGTATGTGCATTCACTTGTAATAGAATATGCCCACCAAGTGTTTGATAAAATGATTCACAAAGGTGTGTTGATCTTAGCTTGTGTCCATGCTATAATAACTCAAATGCTTACTTCAGACACATGATTATTCACGCCAATGCCACTTTAACAAAGCACCGCATGATACACACACAAAGATCCACCCAAGTCCACATTGATGAACCACTAAGCACGCTTAAATTTTATGAGTGCATCTGCTCACATTGTACCCATAATTTTATGTCTCTTGTACAATTTATAGATACAATGCCGAGATCAAAGAAACCAACGCAAGTTATGGACCTAGCTCGGAAAGAGAAAGGCCCTCAAAGAAGACTTCCAAACAACCGATAACTTATGATGATATGAGATTTGAGTCTGAGGCAGCTTTTGATGATCTACAAGAACGACACAAGCGGATTTAATATTATACCCCGAGCGGGCGGTGTTAATATCGGATTTTGAAAATGAATTGTTCGGTCAAGTTATTGCGAGGAATAATTGGGAAAATTTTAGCCACTCCGCTGGTTGCCTATGTAGAAATCGCCAAAGAATTCTATGCCAATATCCATGATAACATCGACAACCCCGATCATCCTAAGTATCACCAAGTATACATGCGAGGGCAATATATTCCATTCTCCCCTTAGCCATTCTCCGCTACTATGAACTTGACAACACCTGAGTCCGACATTTACCAAGCCGCCACTAGTAATATGCATGAAGTAGTCGCTCCATTTCGAAAGTTAATTGATCATTGGCCTCAAGGAAGCAAAGACATTAAACTATAAATGTCTTCATCCTCTGGCACGCACATCGACAAAATGGTGAGCGCCAATCTTCTCCCTACGACACATACTTCTACGGTCACTATGGAGCGAGCACGCCATCTTTATCGGGCTCCCCGAATAGGACCCTCAATATCGCAAGACCTATATATTTTGTAATGTATTGCATATACAAAACAACCTGAGATGTCCATGCTCCCATCTCTAATTACTGTGACTCGTGGAAATGTACCAAGATTGACCCTCTTCCATGAAAGCACACAGTGAAGCGAACCATGCAGATAGATGTAATGGGGATACGTGAGTTCAACTACACATGACGCCGCAACCCGAGCGAAGAACACAGTGGTCCCATTGGCTGCTGTGGTAATGTACCGCATGAAACCGAGCTCGCCATGATGATCCAATGGCCGAGGACCTCAACGAAACGGTCATCGAACCAACATCGCATCTATTTCATGAGATTGGCCAATGGCGCACTCGCAGCGGAACTCAAGCACGATTCGGGAGATTCGGGAAGCCCAAGTCCGAGAGGCCGAATCCCGACGACGAGAGCACGACGCGTTATCCACACACCGACGCAGCCTCGGGTTATTTCAGCCTCTACCCACCGCCGCCTCCAATGATCGGGACATCTTCGCTTTTGTGTTAGGGCCTGTGGATATTCGTGATCAAATAAGCACATGTAATTGGGTAATCGATGTTCAAATAGTAAATCAAAGGTAATGCTTGATGTTAGAAAAAAACAAAAATTTCAAATCATCCGTTGTGTAAGAAAGTCTACAATTGCCAACTCAAGATGATTTATGATTGTTCTCCGAGTCTGTTTGTTTTGTTATATATGCTCTTTTGGAAATATTCAATAATGTGTATGTTTACCATTGTGAGACTCTCATCCTCGTGGGAATTTATAAATATATATAACGCAACGCGAAATAGATGATTGTATATAAGTTTTGATAGTCGATTGTCAATAGAAAATCTAATTGGGTTTGGGAAGTGTGAATTCAAATAGTTTACCCTTTTTCTCCTTATATTATGTCATGGAATTATATTTTGCATTTGAAAGTTTATATGACAAAAATTTATCGTTGTACTTTCACATTACAATTTTGCATTGGAGAAAGAACAGCTTGGTGCCAAGGCTTCTCAAACCAATCATCCCAAAGCAATAAACATAAGCAAGATTTTTTAATTGAATGATTCTTTGTTGCTCAATTTCTTGTAGTTAGTCTACTAAGACCACTATGCTAAATTGATTTGCTTACACTTATTCATTGTTACAATTGCAAAGTGTATCTCTATTTTGTTTAGTCCAAAGGTAGCATGTGTTGTTTTATACTTCGGGCGATGCATGGCATACATATTTCATGTGCAAGTTTGATATAATATAACGTTAATGACTTCAGAGTGGAATAAACAAAGAACCAAAGGACCTTATGGATGGTTTCCTTGTGAATGTGTTGTCATCTCCGTGTGCATTGCCATGAGAAACATTTGGAAAAGAAGGAAAGAAAATGAATAAGATAAATGGATTCCTACCATATTACACATCATAGTAGTGTTTTTGGTCGAAATCATGACGCTTAGTGTAATCAGAAGCTAACTAAATTAGTCCAATGTGTTTAATAAAAGGAGATCGTAATTTATTTAATGATAATAAGTTATTTACATGATTATTACAAATCATATGACTCGTGGGAATGCTAGTACGTGAGCAACGCGTACGTAATTGTTAACGAACATATGCTTTTGGGATTTCAACGCATAACAGAATATCCTCAAAATTTGTAAAAGTGGTGGATTATTATTAGAGCTTCTTTGAATGACACATACTCTAATGCTGATAGGCTAGTAACTCAACTGATCGTAAGTCTACTACTAGTTTTTGTCTATTTTTTAGTAATTCACTTATCTTTTGGAAGAGTAAGAGCAGATTGTTGTTTCTCATTCTGCTATTGAAATAGAGTATTGTGCTATGGTGTCTACTACTATAGAAATTGTGAGGTTACGTTGGTTACTTGCTGACTTAGGTGTTTCTCTTTCCTCTTCAATTTCTATGTATTGTGATAATAAGAGTGCTATTTAGATTTGTCACAACTCTGTGTTCTTTAAGTGCACAAAGCATATTGAGATTGACTATCATCTTATTCGCCATCATCTTCAGCATGCCACTATTTTCTTACCTTTTGTTTCTTTGTCATTGCAGCTTGCTGATTTTTTACAAAGTCCCATCCAGTCCATTGTTTTTGTGTATTTCTTGACAAACTCTTGCTGCTTATTGCTGTAGTATCCTGAGTTTGAGGGGATGTTAGAATATATATTAAATTGTCCCAATATACTAGAATATATTAGATGATTGTTTACCTATTATAGATTAGAGTTTACCATACTAAATAAAAAAATTTGTATCAATATTTTCATTATGTCGTCTACCTAATCAAGTTAGTTCTTCTTTCATTATGTTGTTTGCCTAATAAAGTTAGTTCTTCTTTCTTTTTCTCCTTCTTCTCTTCTAGTTCAATTTATATTGATGATATAAGATTCACAATATGTACTTTCTTAATTTCTCCAAGTCTTGGAAGACTTAAAGAGCGTGTTTGGCTAAGCTTAACAATTTTACTTATAAGTAAAAAATTAAGTTTTAAAATAAATAATTTACTTGTTGGTCGAAGTTTGAAACAAGTTATTTATTTTGAAAGTAACTTTCACCTTATTATCAAAGTAACTAACTTTTGTACTTATAAGTGAAAAAAGGTAACCAATCTAATTGTATTTGGAATTTTTTTTAAACTTTATAGTGTGGTTGACTTACTTTTAAGGTTAGCCAAATATGCTCTACGTGTCTTCTTGTCTACGCTTAAAAGATTTATTGTTTACTTTTTGTAAATTCTTGTAGTGTTTTTGTCTGGCTCAAAAGCATAATTTCCAAGACACTCGTAATACTTGGAAAACCATCAATTTTAAGTCTGCATCGTTCTGTTATCAAACAAGAATTAGGTACCACCCGTAGGCAACCCCTGTTAAAAGGGGCTGCGGCACCCCCCTTACGTTGTATTAAGTTTGTTATAATGTTACTGAAAGAATTTGAAGCTTTTATCATTTTCTACCGTAGCAAGGCATGTGGGAGGCTACAAAAGTGTGCTGATATGACTATTTTGTAATCAAATTTCAACTATTTAGTCTTTGTAGCATCCTCTATGTAATAGGCATGATTTAGACTTGCATTTAATGAAAATCAAGAGATGATGTTAGCAAAGAGATTTGTAGTTTTTTGTTTAAATATGTAGGCCAATATCAGATATAAACAACAAAAAAAATACAGCATGTTTACTAGAAAAAAAGTTCCATATTGTTTCCATGTTCTGCTTTTCTGTTCTATCTTGTTGCTGCAATATTAGTTTCTTCTTGAGTTCTAGTGCAATTTTTTTTCTATTTATTTTAGTATAAAGCTCACATTTGGTATCAGAGCGTCTGCTGATCTTAAAGGCCCATGAAAAGAAGCAAAATAGTAGGATCCAACCTATCCTCACTTCCAGCACCAACTGTGTTTGGAGAAGAAAACTATAAATTTTGGTTTGTTAGAATGAAGACTTTCTTGATGGCATGCAATCTATGGAAAGTGATTGAGCATGGTAGCTGATGTTAACTATACAGTGTCACAACTGAAGCAACAAAATGAGCAATCCATAAAGAACATGAAGGGACTTTTATTTTTTACACTCAGCTGGTCTGAAAATATTTTTCCCAGAATAGTGGATGTGACTAGAGCAAATGAAGCTTGGGATAAACTTGAAGAAGAGTTTAAAGGCTCAGAGAAAGTAAGAGCTATAAGGCTACAAGCCTTAAGTAGAGAGTTTGAGAATCTCAGGATAAAAGAAGCTAAGATGGTTAAAGACTACATTTCAAGATTTGTATATGTTGTTAATCAACTCAAGCTGAATGGAGAAGAAATATCAGACAAGAAAGTGGTTCAAAAAGTGTTAATCACTCTACCTGAGAGGTTTGATGTAGTTACAACAGCCATTAGAGCACACAAATGACTTGTCAAGTCTCTCCTTAAGTGAGCCATTACAAGAAAAAAGGCCTTTTGCAACGGGCGAAATACATTGCCATAGAGATTTAGCGACGTTCATCCGTACGTTGCGTCCTTTGATGTTGCCAAAAAGTAAATCTCTATGACAACAGGCAATGTTCATTGCAGAAGACAAAAAGCACGTTGTCATTTTACTTTTTAGCAACATACCTTCGCATTTTAAAACGTGCAATGATTGTTGTGGTAAATGTCCTTTAACAACGTTTAACTGTTCGTTGTTATTGTCTTTTTAGCAACGTGCAATGCTTGTTGTGACTAATTTTTTTAACAACATTCTTTAGCACATTGTTATTATTTTTTAGCAATAGTCTGCACGTTGTCGTTTCTTTCTTTCTTTTTTTAATATTTTTGACAACATTCACCTACATGTTATGGTTTTTAATCTATTTTTTTTAAAACATTTTTTATATGTATATATATATATATATATATATATATATATATATATATATATGTATAAAACTCAATTCATGCACCACATCAACGCTTAAATGAAATTCATACAAAATCATTGAAATATGAACAAGGTTTAAACAAATTAAATATATTATAAAATAGAAGAATTTGTAGTCATACAAATTATGGCCTGGAAGTTTCTTCAAACATGAAAGTTCGAACCAAAATCTAACAAAATAGACATGGACTAGAAGTTTCTTGGCACGACAAACATTTAATCTACCAAAATCTTGAAACCGGCAATCCTGCACTTCACAAAAATGTCAACAAAATCTCTTCTACCACCCCTCCAGTAAAACCGCTACTCCACAATGCTACCAGTCCACCTGCACTTCACAAAAAACAAGGAAGATTAAAACTAATATATAAAGGGACATCACATGTGCAAACAATTGGTAATGAGTTTTGGCACCACATAGTAATAACAAAAAGTTTAACATGTGGTCAATTGATAATTTGCTCTAGATTTAGCGTTCCCTCTTCCAATTAAACTGACAAGTGCTATCTCATATTCTGTTATTCTCTTGGCAGCCTTTGCCACACAAGGAGCTTTCTCCTAATCCACAGCATAAATCAACCAATACTATAAAACAACAAACAAAAAATAACTGCATGATTATGAATTATCTCTATGTAACAGAATAAATCAGTAAGGAGAATGCAAATTATGTGAAATTAAACAGAGAATTAATGCAGTTTTTGGTCATTTTTGCGGCTATTTAATGAATGAAATTGGAAGATCTTACAGAATCAGGCATTGACTTCCATTACTCACCACCAACTTTGGTAACCTAAAATAATTACATAAAAAGGTGACAAATCTGAGAGAATATGTAATTCAAGTACTTTTAGAAACGAAAATATTAGGAAATTTAAATTAGTATTAATTCTTCAATTTTCGCCAGTTTATAAAATGCAGAAGAAAGATTAGAACATAGAACAGAAACACAAGTGTGCCTTTGTCCCAACATCTAA
This sequence comes from Forsythia suspensa, assembly GCA_023638005.1. Lineage (NCBI taxonomy): Eukaryota > Viridiplantae > Streptophyta > Magnoliopsida > Lamiales > Oleaceae > Forsythia > Forsythia suspensa. The sequence continues at coordinate 1,557,939 of CM042667.1, forward strand.
GCAATTGCAGGGGGGAGAAATAAAAGTAAACACACTATAATCAAGAACGACCAAGGTAGATGTTGTTCAATTTCAATCCCGCAAGTGTACGGTTCATTTACAAGTAATATAATGATTTGTTTAGTGTTGAACCCCACGAGGACTAGATATCAATTTAATCAATTAATTTATAATCCAAATTCTAACAATATGAAAAAACAAAGATTTCTTTATGTTTGTGGTTCTAAAACTATTTTAACTATTTTAATTAAATTTAAACTATCAATAAAAAAATTTAAAAGATGAGAACGAATTAGAGTTTTTACTAACACTAGGATTTGCGAATCCACTTACACGTTCTTTAATTAATTATTCGTCAATCGCTTTAGCTGTTAATTACCCTAGATTGAAAATCGGTGATCCTACAATAATCAAAAGCCTCTCTCGATGGTCAATCAATTTTATATCTATATGCGAACTTAATTATTTCTAATCAGGTTTCGAACATAAAAATATGCATTTAAATCTCAAGAACACCTAACAGGATTTCATAGAGCATAATAGTAATCTCTATATATTATTGGACCCTATTTTATTCAATACCACATGCTAAATCTATATTGAATCTCTCGACTTCAATATAGATCACAAAATATTTTGATGGTGATCAGACATTAAAACATTAGAAATACCGAATAAGGAATAATCAATCAACAAGCAGTTACCTACTAAACGGAAAACTTCTAATTAATTAAAAACATGAAGTTTTATCGTTCATCCTAGAAAAAATAAATTTAGCCGAATATGATTTTGTTAATTATTACAATAATTGAATTCATCATGTTCCGGATAAAGAAAAACAAAAAGAAAATAAAACCCATGATCCCGGCTCAAGAATCTTCAATCCCGTGCCTTGATCTTCGATTCTTAATTTTTTTCTTCTTCTCCCAAAATTCCTCCCTTTGTTCTGGCTATTATCTGTCTTTTATATCCCTCTCGAAACTCTCCAATATGTGAATTAGGTAGTTGTTGTATCCTAGACTTGGTAGAGTTTTAATCCCATCAGGAATCTGCTAAGTTGATACGCGTCTTGCCCATGCGATCGCATGGTTCAATCAATTTACGTTCTGTAGTTTATTTTGGCACCTCGCGATTGCAAACATTACTAACCATACAATCGCATGGTTAGTTTTCTTGATTTCTTGCGTATATTTCTTTGATATTTGCATGTCAAGTCCTTCAAGTATCTTTATCCTTGCAATTATATCCTCTTTTCTTCTATTTGATCTCTTTTCGTCATATTGACACTTGAATTTGATTATTTCCTAAAATAATAAGAAAACAACACGCCATTAAATCGAAAATAAATTAAAGTACTCATAATCGCCCCTTTTTGTGAGCTCAGATAAGTACAAAATTATACTTATCAAATACTCCCAAACTTGAACTTTTATTCGTCCTCGAATAAACTAGCTAAAAAAATCTTGCACTTAATAAAATAAGCAGTAACATAATTCACTATATAAATAGCTTGCCGTTCTTGCTTTAGCTTTTGTAAAAACTCATAATTCATGACGAGTGTTCAAGTGATACTATTGCAAATGTGATTCTACTTAACCCATACTTGAGATGTGTGTGAGAGTAGTTAATCTGATCCACTTAATTTATATGGTGGTGATATCCCAACCACTTGGACCACTTTTCATTTCTCTCTCCTAAGGTACACTTTCCCCAAAAATGGTGTTCTCCTTCAATTCTCGAGATTTTTTGTTCAAAGGTTACAGTCCACTCATTATTTTCTTGTTCGAAGCTGGTTAAGAAAGCTAGTAATCGTGACAACCTAGGTTTATGAAGATTCTCCAATTTTTGAGCACCCTCAACCAGAAAGTTTCTACTAAGTAAGTCGAACTCATTAGTTATCTAATCACCATATTTACTTTACAAAGAATTTTTCACTGGCTTTAGCAGAATTATTTTTTTTATATATAAATCTTATGTACAAAACTCAATCCATTAAGCTTTCTAGATGACTAGTGTAACGAGCTTTAGGTCGATGACTCCCACGTCTTTTGAATCTTAGGGCATCGGGTTTTGAGAAACCCCTATGGGCCTTTTCACTCAAGTCAAATAGACTACAAAAAGAGTTATAAGATATTAATAGTGTGCAAAACTCAGTCCATTAAGCTTTCTAGATAACTCATGTAACGAGCTTTAGGCAGACATGCTTTATCACTCGAGTAAAAAAGGCTAGAAAAAGAGTTATATAATAATAATAGCCTTGTTCCTTGCGTACAATAAGTTCATGCTAGGGGATTAGATTCCTAACATTTGGTCAATACCTAACTTCCTCGAACTGGTCTAAAGTGCTCCATACAATTTTTCAATATACATGGAATCAATCACAACCTAGATAGCCACCATTACAGCTTATCTACTACACTTTATCACTATATTGGTTATTTGTTCAAGATACAAATGATTCTAAGTTTCAAAAATATATCATATTATTTTCAATTTAAGTGCACCAACATAGCTAAAAATCATCATAACTGACCGACACATCACTATATCAGACATGGTTAAATAGCCTCACATTTAAACAAAGTAATTATCTGTTCACAAGAATTGATTAAAGCTAAACTTAAATAAAAAGTTGCATCATTAGCCGGCAAAGCTATTCATATCTCATAAAAATATATTTTTTTTTTAGCAAACCAAAATAAGTTAAAAATCACATATCAATTATCAATTATCGAATCAAGCAAACTTTTCATTTTAACCCAACACCTCCAAACTTGAAATATACATTGTCACCAATGTAAGAATTCAAAAGAAATATAACACATCCAAATTTAGAGACTTCCCAGAGGTGGGTCTGATGGTACTGGAAGAAGTAGTGTGGTATGATCAACTGGTGGAGAAATCTGTACAGGATGGTCGGCAAATCTTTGCTTGAATATCATTCAGCAGGCTTGTAGGTTGTAACCCTAAAAAAGGAAAAAAAAATTTTAAATAATTTTTTTTAACAATTTTTTTCTGATTGTACTTGCGATCGCAAGAAAGAAAATTCCTGCGATCGCAGAACATGTAAATTCTGGGTAGATTATATTCTGTCCAATCTATGCAATCGCAGATGGTGTAACCATGCGATCGCATGGTATAAAATTTCTGAAATCAATTTTTTTTTTGAAAATATCAGAATGACGATGATCATAGCCTCATTGCATAAAATTGAAAGTCTACTTAAAAATCCTAAAAACAAAAAATGTGCAAAATGTCAATTGAAATCTTAGAATTAAAAAATACGAAAATTTAAATAAAAGGGTAGAAAAATGGGTTGCCTCCTATTGAGTGCTTGTTTATAGTATTTAGCTCGACTTTGTCGTGGTGATCACTCAAGACACTTTGAGTAGATCTTTGGAGGACTTGATTTGCTTGGCTTGATTGTCTTGGCACCAATATTTGTTCACGTTCCAGAGTTTGATTTTTTCCTTATCATATTGATAAGACTCTATTTTGCCACCCTGCTTGAATTCAACTATGAAGATTTCAACCTCCTCATCGGCTTTGATCACAAAATATGGATGTAACTTCTCTTTCTCCACATACTCTTCTTATCTAAGTGGTGCATCATGATGTTGGGTGACAACTTTATCATCTAAACTCCCAGCCTTCTGGTTAATGACATCAATCTCAAAACCGAAATCTGACGAGCTCAAAAATTTAGTGTTTTTAAACACATTGAATGTAATGTGTTCATCATTTACTTTCAATATAAGTTCTCCCTTTTTAACGTCAATTATTGCTAGACCAGTAGCCAAGAAAGGTCGACCTATAATAAGTGGTACATTCCTATCTTCGCACATATCCAATATAATGAAATCTGCAGGAAATATGAATTTGTCCATTTTCACTAGTATGTCTTCAATGATTCATCTTGGATGTTTGATTGTTCTATCTGCAAGCTGTAACGATATTGTTGTTGGTTTTGCTTCTCCCAGACTGAGCTGCTTAAAAATAGAATAAGGCATTAGATTTACACTAGTACCCAAATCACATAAAGCTTTGTCAAAGAATAAACTACCAATAGTGCAAGGAATATTAAACTCTATGGATCTTTTAATTTTGGGAGTAGCTTGTTTTGCAAGATAGCACTGCATTTCTCGGTAAGCGTGACTATTTCGTGCTTCTCCAACTTCCTTTTGTTTGAAAGAATTTCCTTCATGAATTTAGGATAGCTGGGCATTTGAGCTAAGGCATCGGCGAACGGTATATTGATGTAAAGCTTTTTGAAAACATCCAGGAATTTCTTGAATTGTTGGTCTAACTTATGTTTTCGCAGCCTTTGAGAAAATAGAATTGGAGGGACGTAGGCCGGTGGTGGAATATGAACTGGTGGAGAGTTCTATTTTTCTTGTGCAACTTCTGCATTTGATTTGTTTCTCTCTCTTTGCTGGACACAGTTTCTTTTTCTACACCTAGCCTTTTTACATGAATTTCTGGCAATTCAGCTCCACTTCTCGTGGTGATTGTATTGACTTGCTCTTTTGGATTGACCTCAGTATTGCTTGACCATGTGCCTAGTTCTCGCTTGGTCATTAGTTTAGCTAACTGCCCAATCTGATTCTTTATATTCTTTATCACGCCATCATGTCTTTTCTGCACTTCGTTGAATCTCATATCCATCCGTTCTGACAATTTAGAAAGTGTTTCTTCTAATCCCCATTATCTTTCCTGGGGCCTTCCTTGATTTGGTGGATTTTGAATATTTTAGGTATTGCCATAGGAGAAGTTTGGATGTATTCTTCGTCCAGGATTGTAGGTATGTGAGTATGGATTATTCTGCTATTGCTGAAAGTTCTGGACATATACAGTTTGTTCAGGTGATGACATATCAACTTTTGTCAAAGGACACTCTAATGATTGATGGTTTGCCCCGTATGTTACACAGATTGGTGGAGACATCTGAACCATATTGGATGAGTGAGAATATTTCAGTGCTTCCATCTGCTTTGCCAATGCATCGATTTTCGCCAGTAAAAGTGAATTGGTGTCCACTTCGTGTATTCTTGTTGCTTTCTTCTGCAATCTTCTTTCTAGCCACATAATGAACTGTTCACTCATGGTTTTATATAGATCGTAAAGGTCACCAGCAAATCTATTTTGGATAGAGCCACCTGCTGTAGAATCTACTGAAGAACGACTAATTGGAGCTAGTCCAGAATAGAAATAATGATTCTGAGTTGCTAAAGGAAACCATGACTTGGACACTTTCGGAGCAGTTGTTTGAATCTTTTCCATGTCTCGTGAAAGTTTTCCAACTCAGATTGTTGGAAATTGGTAATTTCATTCTTCAGTCTATTTACTCTAGCTGGAGGGAAATATTTCAGTGTGAATTTCTGAATGAGATCTGTCCAAGTAGTAATGTTCCCAGGCGGTAGAGAATATAACCATTCTCTAGCTTTATCTTTCAGTGTGTGTGGAAATAGCCTCATCTTAAGTGCCTCTTTACTAACACCATGGTATTTGAAATTTTCACAGTATTCATCGAATTGAGAAATTTGATAATGAGGATTTTCATCAGTCATCCCATAGAACGACAGATTGTTGGAGAACAAATTCATCATATTTGGCCTCAACTGGAAGTTATCGTGTCCATAAGGCGGATAGACTATGCTGGACCGATTCTCAACAATCGGTGGCATCATATACTCACCCATAAGAATATCTTGTTCACTAACTTCAACTGGTTGAGCTATTAGTGCTTGATTATATATCACATCTATAGGTAATTGATCATGTACTTGGTGGTCTGCCATTGTGTCTTTTTTCTATCTTTTCTTTTCTCGTTTTTCACGTTGTCGTCGATGAAAGCTCTGTTCAATTTCTGGGTTTAAATCAAATAGATCAAGATCCTTTGTACGATGCATACACACTTGACACCTGAAACTTTAGAAAATAGCTGGAAGGCAGTAGTACCAAAAACTAAGAATAAATATAAAACTAAAAATAAAATAAAGAATACTAAAAAGAATTGTTAAAAGCTAAATTATAAATTAACGTAGCAATTAATAAAACTAGTCTCCAGCAACGGCGCCAAAAACTTGTTGTTCGATTTCAATCCCACAAGTATACAGTTCGTTTACAAGTAATATAATGATATGTAGAGTGTTGAACCCACGAGTACTACATATCAATTTAATCAATTAATTTATAATCCAAATTCTAACAATATGAAAAAAACACAAATTTCTTTATGTTTGTGGTTCTAAAACTATTTTAACTATTTTAATTAAATTTAAACTATCAATAATCAAATTTAAAAGATGAGAACGAATTCGAATTTTTACTAATACTAGGATTTACGAATCCACATACACGTTCTTTAATCAATTATTCGTCAATCGCTTTAGTTGTTAATTACCCTAGATTGAAAATCGGCGATCCTACAATAATCAAAAGCCTCTCTCGATGGTCAATCAATTCTATATCTATATACGAACCTAATTATCTCTAATTAGGTTTCAAACATAAAAATATGCATTTAAATCTCAAGAACACCTAACTGGATTTTATAGAGAATAATAGTAATCTCTATCTATTATTGGACCATATGTTATTCAATACCACGTGTTAAATCTATATTGAATCTCTCGACTTCAATATAGATCACAAAATATTTTGATGGTGATCAGACATTAAAACATTAGAAATACTGAATAAGGAATAATCAATCAAGAAGCAATTACCTACTAAACGAAAAACTTCTAATTAATTAAAAACATGAGGTTTCATCGTTCATCCTAGAAAAAGTAAATTTAGCTGGACATGATTTCGTTAATTATTACAATAATTGAATTCATCATGTTCCAGAGAAAGAAAAATAAAACCCGTGATCCCGGCTCAAGAATTTTCAATCCCGTGTCTTGATCTTCGATTCTTCATTTTTTTCTTCTTTACCCAAAATTCCTCCCTTTGTTCTGGCTATTATCTGTCTTTTATATCCCTCTCAAAACCCTTCAAGACGTGAATTAGGTGGTTGTTGTATCCTAGACTTGATAGAGTTTTAATCCCATCAGGAATCTGCCAAGTTGCAACGCGTCTTGCCCTTGCGATCGCATGGTTCAGAACCTTGCAATCGCATGGTTCAATCAATTTACGTTGTGCAGTTTATTTTGGCACCTCGCGATCACAAACATTACTAACCATGCATTCACATGGTTAGTTTTCTTGATTTTTTGCGTATATTTCTTTGGTATTTGCATGTCAAGTCCTTCAAGTATCTTTATCTTTGCAATTACATCATCTTTTCTTCTATTTGCTCTCTTTTCATTAGATTGACACTTGAATTTGATTATTTCCTAAAATAATATGAAAACAACACGCCATTAAATCGAAAATAAATTAAAGTACTCATAATCGCTCCTTTTTGTGAGCTCAGATAAGTACAAAATAGTACTTATCAGTAGACGAGTATCATTTGCATGAAATGTCAATATAGAATCATAAATCACTGGCTCCATAATCCCTAAGATTTACCTGGGTGTATTACTAGGTTTCCGACATTTGAACTGCAATAAAATGTCGCACTCTTTAACGTGGCACGACATAAAGCTATGGCCTCCTTGATTTTCATCTCCATGAAAGCATGGCCCAAGACCGAGAATATGGTCAATACGTGTGCCATAGTTGAACTCCTCTCGCACTGTAATTTGTTGGCTAGCATGTGTAGGCTTCTCTTCACTGAGCCAATTTAAAATCAGAAAGAGTTAATCACATTCAACAATAGAATGATCACCATATATATAGACTATTATTAAAAATATAGAAAGGAACATGCATGTGTAAAGAAATCATGTTGACTACAACACATGCTATGTGAATTAAATTTGCAAGCAACATTAAATGATCCTTCCGCATATAAACCCAAAAGCCGAATCGAGATGTTCACCTCTCAGGATGTTTTTTTCTAAAAACATCAAAAAATTGTCCTCCATTTCCCATAAGCAAAGATCGAAACCATCTTCTAAACCTACAATGCAGGTAGTTTAGTAGTAAATACATATGACCTAATGGTTGTCTAAAATCCAAGATAAGGCATCAATAGACACGCATCATGTGATTTTATCAAGAAGAAAATACAGGAATCAGCCAGTAACTCACTCATTTTTCTCAAACTTTGGTCCAGCATCACATTGATCTATGGTAGTAGGAGCAATGTTGAAATCCCCAACAACAAATACCCTTTGTCCCTGGCATAGAAGATATTGAAATTGATTCAAGGAAACAAACGATTCAAAGGTAAACTGCAAGCAGAGCCTGAAATGGTTTGATTTGAATGGAACAAATACCAAGAAAACAATCAAAATGGAAGTAAATGGAGGGATGCATTTGAATTAGTTGAAGAGTATAATAAGAACATGATACACTAATTGGTACAAGAAACACAACGAAATTAAATATAGAGGAGAAAACTCCGTTTGATGAAGAAATTAAGAATGAACACATTACTTGAATTACAGAGAATATAACAAAGAAATTAAAATCAAAGTTGAACGATAATGCTGATAGATAAAATAAATAAAATTTAACAAAAACAACATATCAAAACTTGCAGGGCATAAATGCAATTTTTGATTTCAACCGAACAAAACCACAAAACACAATCAAAATGCAAGGAAACAATAATATAATCAAATCAAAAGCAAGGAATTCTTTTGAATTAGTTGAACCGTATAATAAAAACAAAATACATCAATTGCTTTGAGAAACACAACAAAATTAATATAGAGATGAAACTCAGTTTGAACAATAAATGAAAATTAGAGCAACTAAAATCGCACACATTACTTGACATTTTCAGAGAATAAAACGAGCATAATATTAAAATCATAGTTGATATAAAACATGTTAAATGGATTCTAGGAATGGAAGTCCAGAACTTCTTACACCTAGATTAGCAATGTCGAAAGTGAATACAAGGGCCACATAGATGGAATTGAAGTTTATGTGCCTCAAAGCAAGGTGCAAAACACATATATCCACATCTGTACATACAAATATTCACTAATTTTATGAATAAATAGCCGAATTTGACAAGTTCTTCGAATTTTGAAGAATAATGGATGGAATAATTTCAAAATCACCAGCCAAAAAAATCAGGAACACGAACGACAAAATCTTAGTAACTCAAAAGCTCAATCAATCTTCTTCCTAGCCCAAACCATGAGGAAATTGAATGATAAGGGTTTTCAATTGGATATTGGGTTAGATTTAGAGATTGAGAGAAAAGTAGGAGATGAATAAGAGACTAATTTAGGTTGGAGCGAAAAATAAGTTTTCGCGGCAGTGATTTAATAAAATGGGTATCGAGTTTGGCTTCAGATGGTTAGCAACGGGCTATTTTCTATAGATTTGACAGCGGTAGGAGAACGTTGCAAAAAACTCTATTAAATAAAACTTTAGCAACAGATTTTGACCATTGCAAAATATCGGCTAACAACTATAAATTTTACAACATTCAGCGAACGTTGCCAAATATAAAACCTTTAGCAACAAACTTTGATCGTTGCATTATGTCTTAAAATATATGTTTTAACAACGTGCGTGAACGTTGCTAAATACTCTATCATTTGACAACGGTCACTGCCAGTTGTTGAATAACGAAATATATAATTATTTTGGCAATAGATTTTGATCGTTGCAAAAGGATACATTGACAACATTCATTTAAATACCATTACCAAATGTCATTTGAATTAACTAATTGCAACATACATTTGATGACTGTAGCGATAAACCTGTTTTAGCAACAAGCTATTAACGAATGTTGTTGTTGAGATGTTGCAAAAGGCTATTTTTCTTGTAGTGAGCTTACATGTGCTTTGTTGGCTTATGAGCAAAGAAAATCTGCAAGATCTGATGTTTCAGTTGAAGGAGCCTTTGCTGCAAAGCACAAGCAGAAATACTCAAGAGGGTATGATGAAAAGAAGCATTATGATGGGAAAAGGAGAGTAGAAGGCAATAGCCAACAAGAAAACAACAAAGGGAGAGGAGAAAGCTATCCACCTTGTGGAGTTTGCAACAAAACCAATCATTCTGAGAAGAATTGCTGGAAAAACAAGCAATGCAGATTTTGCAAAAATTATGGCCACTTGGAGAAGTTTTGCAGAGATAAATTACAGAACTAAACACCACAACAACACCAAGGGTATCAAAATCAATAAGCTGCTTTTGCACATGAAAAGAATGATGGAAATTACTTGTTTGTTGCAATTCATATTGCTGATATGAATGATAAAGATGCTTAGTTCATTAACAATTGTTGTACAAATCATATGACCAGCATGGAGCAGATTTTGTGTAAGATTCAGTATCAAAACAACAATCAAAATGGGAAATGGAGAAGTTATCATAGCCAAAGGAATATGCACTATTGTTGTCCAGACAAAAAAAGGAACGAGGTACATTAATGATGTTTTATTAGTACCTGGTTTAAGTTCAAATCTGTTAAGTGTTGGTCAAATGCTTCAAAAAGGTTATTCATTGCACTTTACAAATCTTGTATGTAAAGTGTTTGATCCACTTGATGTTGAGATAGCATGCATAGCTATGGAGAACAAAAATTTTAGCAATCATTGGCAAAGTATAGTTGTAAATGTATCAAAAATTGATCTTGATGAGCCTAGATTGTGGCATAAAAGATATGGTCATTTTAATTACAAGTGTTTAGTGTATCTACATTCACATGGTATGGTAAGAGACTTGCCTTAAATTTTAGAGCCTCAAATGCATAGAGTCATTTCCTATAGATGGTGGATGGAGAACAACACAAAAATTACAACTTGTGCATATATACAGATATTTGTGGTCCTATGAAAACAACTTCTCTCAATCAAAACTTGTATTTTGTGCTCTTTATTGATTATTTAACTAGAATGTGTTGGGTATATTTCTTGAGAAACGTGTTAGATGTCTTTAAGAAATTTAAAGCTCTTGTGGAAGCACAATCTGGATGTAAAATTCAGAATCTCATATCAGAAAAAAGCAATTAGTACACTTCAAGAAACTTTGATCAATTTTGTAAAGAAAATGTAGTCCATCATCAGCTCAGTGTTCTTATACTCCATAGCGAAATAGAGAAGCAAAAAGAAAAAATAGATCAATCATGGAGATGGCCAGGTGCATGCTAGTTGAGAAAGAGTTGCCAAATAAATTTTGGGCCAAAGCAGTGTATACATCAGTTTATTTGCAGAATAGACTCTCAACGAAGGCGGTGAAGGACAAGACACCAATTGAGACATGGTCGGGGATTAAACCTACCGAAAAACATCTGAAAGTGTTTGGTTCTTTGTGCTATATTCATGTTCTAGATCAAAAGAGAAGCAAGCTTGACAACAAAGATGTAAAATGAATTTTTCTTGGCTATAGTTCTCAATCAAAAGGCCATAGATTGTACAATCTAGAAACCGAGAAAATTGTAGTTTCTAGAGATGTGAAATTTGATGAAAATGCCAAGTGGAATTGGGAAAAGGACAAGCAACAACAACAATGTATCCAGTTTCCATTTATGATGCAATAGAACACTTCTAATTCTGATTTTGAAATTCGGCAACCTATTTCGGAGTCAAGTTTATCAAATGCAAGTCCATCAGAGATACCATCAAGTTCTAGTCTATCTCCTAGAGAAACTAGACCTTTGAATGATGTTTACGAGAGGTGTTACATGACAATTATTGAGCTAAACAGCTATGAAGAAGTAGCAAAAAATCCTGAATGGATTGAGGCTATTGTTGTGCGATTATAATCCCGCAAGTGGACGGATCGTTAACAAGAAATAAAGTAATGAATAGAGTGTCGAACCTAATTAATTCTATACGATATACGAACCTAATTATCTCTAATTAAGCTTCGAACATAAACATATGCATTAAAATCTCACGAACACCTAAATGGATTTCATAATGCATAATGGTAATCTATATCTATTATTGGACATTATGTTATTCAATACCACATGCTTAATCTATATTGAATCTCTCGACTTCAATATAGATCATAATATATTCTAATGGTAATCAAGCATTAAAATAATGGAAATAATGAATAAATAATAATCAACCCAAAAACAATTAATTACTAAAAATGAAACACTTCTAATTAATTAAAAATGCGAGATTTCATCGTTCATCCTAGAAAAAGTAAGTTTAGCTGGACATGATTTCGTCAATTATTGCAATAATTGAATTCATCATCATCCGGGAAAAGAAAATAAAAAGTAAATAAAACCCGTGATCCCGGCTTAATGATCTTCAATCCCGTGCCTTGATCTTCGATTCTTCGTTTGTATGTTCTTCTCCCAAAATTCGTCGTTCGCGATATGTCTATTCTCTGGCTTTTATAATGTTCTCCAAACTTTCCAAGACGTGATTTAGGTAGTTGAATCAATATGGACTTGATAGTGTTTCAATTCTATCAGGAAACTGTCAACTTCTGCTGCATTATGCCCTTGCGATCGCATGGTGTAACACCTTGCGATCGCAAGGTTCAATCGCTTTACACTCTGTTGAATTTCTGGAGGTCTTGCGATCGCAGACATAGATAACCATGCGATCGCATGGTTATCTTTGTTGATTTCTTGGATTCCTTTATTTGATATTTGCACTTCAAGCCCTTGAAGTATCTTTTCTTAGCAGTTTGAGTCCCCTTTTCTTCATTTTGCTCTCTTTTCATCCGAGTGACACTTGAATTTGACTATTTTCTAAATTAATAAGAAAATAACATGCAATTAGACAAAATTTGTGAGCTCAAATAATATGACTCATAATCGTCTCTTTTTGTGAGCTCCAATAAGTACAAAATTGTACTTATCAAACACCCCCAAACTTGAACTTTTATTCGTCCTCGAATAAACTAGCTAATGATAATCTTGCACTAAATGAAATAAGCAATAATAAAATTCACAATATAAATAGCTTGCCATTCTTGCTTCAACTTTTGCAAAAAGAAAAACTGATAATTCATGTCAAGTGTTCAGGTAATACAGTTGTAAACGTGATTCTACTTAAACTATACTTGAGATGTGTGTGAGAGCAGTTAATCTGATCAACTTAAATTCTATGGTAGTGATAGTCCAACCATTTGGTCAACTTTTTCTTTCCCTCTCGTAAGGTACACTTCCCCCTAAATAATTGTTTTCTCTAAAATCCCGAGATTTTCGATTAAAAGGCTACATTTCACTCATTATTTTCTTGTTCGAAGTTGGTTGAGAGCTAGCAATCGTGACAACCTAGGTTTGTGAAGATTCTCTAATTTATGAGCACTTTCGACCAGAAAGTTTCTACTAAGTAAGTCAAACCCATTAGTCATCTAATCCCCAGATTTGCTTTACAAAAGATTTTCCACAGGACAGAAATAAAAATAAATTTTAATTAATTAATAAATTTTTATTTATTTTTATAATTTTAAATATAACTTTAAAATAATTAAAAACGTGCGATGATCAAAGCCTCGAAACCTAAGAATTAAAAACCTATTTCAAATCCTAAAAACCTAAAACATGCAAAAACGTGAATCAACTCCTAAAACTAAAAGAATACTGAAAATTTAAATAAAAGGGAGAAAAATGGGTTGCCTCCCATTGAGCGCTTGTTTAAAGTCTTTAGCTCGACTTTGTTGTGGCGATCACTCAAGACACTTTGAATAGGTCTTTGGAAAACTTGATTTGCTTGGCTTGATTGTCTTGGCACCAATTTTTGTTCACCTTCCAAAGTTTGATTTTTCTCTTATCATATTGATAGGATTCTATTTTGCTGCTATGCTCGAACTCAACTATGAAGATTTCAGCCTCTTCATTGGCTTTGATCACAGAAGATGGATGAAACTTCTCTTTCTCCACATACTCTTCTTCTCTAAGTGGTGCATCTTGATGTTGGGTGACATTTTTATCATCTAAACTCCTAACCTTCTGGTTAATGACATCAATCTCAAAACAGGAATCTGGAGAGCTTGGAAATTTAATTTCTTTGAACACATTGAATGTAATGTGTTCATCATTCACTTTCAGCATAAGTTCTCCTTTTTGAACATCAATTACTGCCCGACCAGTAGCCAAAAAGGGTCGACCCATAATAAGTAGTACATCACTGTCTTTGCACATATCCAAAATGATAAAATCTATAGGGAATATGAATTTGTCCACTTTCACTAATATGTCTTCAATGATTCATCTTGGACGTTTGATTGTTCTATCTGCAAGCTGCAACGATACTGTTGTTAGTTTTGCTTTTTCCAAATCGAGCTGCTTAAAAATAGAATAAGGCATTAGATTTACACTAGCACCCAAATCACATAAAGCCTTGTCAAAAAATAAACTACCAATAGTGTAATGAATATTAAAACTCCCTGGATCTTTGAGTTTTGGTGGTAGCTTTTTTTGCAATATGGCACTGCAATCTTTAGTTAGCATCACAGTTTCATACTCCTCTAACTTTCGCTTATTTGAAAGGATTTCCTTCATGAATTTGGCGTAGCTAGGCATTTGAGCTAAGACATCAGTGAAATGTATGTTGATGTGAAGTTTTTTGAATACATCCAAGAATTTCTTGAATTGCTGGTCTAGCTTATATTTTCGCAGCCTTTGAGAAAATGGAATTGGAGGGACGTAAGTCGGTGGTGGAATATAATCTGGTGGAGAGTCCCATTTTTCTTGTGCAATTTATGCATTTGATTTATTTTCTCTCTCTTTGCTAGACACAGTTTCATTTTCTACACCTAGCCTTTTTACATGAATTTCTGACAGTTCAACTCCACTTCTTATGGTAATTGCATTTATTTGCTCTTTTGGATTGACATTGGTATTACTTGGCCAAATGCCTGGTTGTCACTCGGTCAACAGTTTAGCCAATTGCCCAATTTGATTTTCCATATTCTTTATAGCAACATCCTGTCTTTTTTGACAATTTAGCTATTGTTTCTTTAAATCCTCCTTCTCTTTCTTGAGGTCTTTCTTGATTTGGCAGATTTTGAATATTTTGAGTGTTGCCATATGAGAAGTTTGGATGATTTCTCCATCCAAGATTGTAGGTCTGTGAGTACGGATTATTCTGTTGTCGCTGAATGTTCTGAGCATATACAACTTGTTCAGGAGATGACATATCAACTTTGGTTAAAGGACATTCTGATGACTGATGGTTTGCCCCGCATGTTACACAGATTAGTGGAGACATCTGAACCATATTAGCTGATTGAGAATATTTCATTGCTTCTATCTGCTTTGCTAATGCGTCAATTTTTGCCAGTACAAGCGCATTTGTGTCCATCTCATGTATCCTTGTTGCTTTCTTCTGCAATCCTCTTTCTGGCCACATTATGAACTGTTCACTCATGGTTTCAAATAGATTGTAAAAGTCACCAATGGATCTATTTTGGATAGAGCCACCTGCTGCAGAATCTACTGAAGAACGATTGGTTGGAGCTAGTCCAGAGTAGAAATAATAATTTTGAGTTGCTAAGGAGAAACCATGACTTGGACACTTTCGGAGCAGTTGTTTGAATCTTTCCCATGCCTCGTGAAAATTTTCCAACTCAGATTGTTGAAAATTGGAAATTTCATACTTCAGTCCGTTTACTCGGGCTGGAGAAAAATATTTCAGTGTAAATTTCTAGATTAGATCTGCCCAATTAGTAATGCTCCCAGGCAGTAGAGAATCTAACCATTCTCTAGTTTTATCCTTCAGTGTGTGTAGAAATAGCCTCATCTTAAGCGCCTCTTCATTAACACCGTGGTATTTGAAATTTCTACAGTATTCATCGAAGCGAGAAATGTGGTAGTGAGGATTTTCATCTGTCATCTCATAGAATGGCAGATTGTTCGAGAACAAATTCATCACATTTGGCCTCAACTAAAAGTTGTCGTGTCTATAAGATAGATAGACTATGCTGGACCGATTCTCAAAAATCGGTGGCATCATATACTCACCTATAAGAATATCTTGTTCACTAACTTCAACTGATCGAGCTATTGGTGCTTAATTATTTATCTGATCATGTACTTGATTGTCTGCCATTGTGTCTTTTTGCTATCTTTTCTTTTCTCGTTTTTTATGTTGTTGTCGGTGAAAGCTTTGTTCAATTTCTGGATCTAAATCAAATAGATCAGGATCTTTTGTACGGCGCATACACACTTAAACACCTGAAAAATTAGAAAACAAAATTCAGCAGTATCACGAATAATTGAAAATAAAAATAAAATAAAATAAAATAATAAATAAATAATACTAAAAAAATTGTTAAAACTAAATTATCAATTAACGTAGCAATTAATAAAACTAGTCCCCGACAACGACGCCAAAAACTTGTTGTTGAACCCACGAGAACTAAGTATCAATTTAACCAATTAATTTATAACCTAAATTCTAACAATATGAAAAAATACAGATTTGATTTTGGTTCGTGATTCTAAACTAACTTAATTATTTTAATTAAACTTAAAATATCAATAATCAACTTTAAATGATGAAAACGAATTCGAATTTTACCAACACTAGGATTCACAAATCTACCTACACGCCTTATAATCAATTATCTATTAATCACTTTTTAGCTCTTAATTACCTTGGATTGAAAATCGGCGTTCTTAAAATAAACAAAAGTCTCTCTCGATGGTCAATCAATTCTATACGATATGCAAACCTAATTATTTCTAATTAAGTTTCGAACATAAACATATGCATTAAAATCTCACGAACACCTAAATAGATTTCATAAAGCATAATAGTAATTTCTATATATTATTTGACCCTATGTTATTCAATACCAAGTGCTTAATCTATATTGAATCTCTCGACTTCAATATAGATCACAATATATTCTAATGGTGATCAAGTATTAAAATAATATTGTAGGATATGTGCAGTGTAATATACAAATAATAATATTAAACATAAGTCACAACATTCTATACTACCATTTCATTAAAAGTAGTCGGTGATCAATTGAGTACTCTAACACATTTCTGTATAGTTCTCGAGAAGCCCGTATGAATCTCACATTTCATTTCAATAAAGGACATGTAGGTCTATTAGTATTTCATGTATAACGTACGAAAGGACAATAACTTGCACATATGAGTATCCTACCTTGAAACTTTAGAGGGAATTAAACTCGTGCTTATTTTATTTTACTTTCTCTTTTAAGTAAAACCTATGGAATAGTAATTAGAATGTAAATGTGTTTGTGTGTATTTAGTGGCGTATGTGAATGTGTTTACTTTCTGTATAGAGGTGTGTATGAGTGCGCGTGCGCGCGCTTGTATAATTTTCTTCATTTATCAGACAATACAGATCATGTTTTAGGGATAGAATATCGCAATAAAATATTGTCAACTTCTAAGGAACTCCAATTTTCACACAATCTACATAAAACTCCATTAATTCAACATGAGCACTAACCTTAATGAATAGTATGTCTAAAATATACTTACATAGTAAAATCACGTCATATTCAATGATTGAGAATAAGAACAGCAGTAGAAAACCGTGAATTAGGAATTTGTCACCACAAAAACCATGTGAAAGGTACAGGTGTTGGCAGTGAATCGTGAGACGCTGACGACGAGGTATGAGAACCAACAGGGGGTGTGCAAGAAGACAACGACGATGGGCGTTGTTGATGATGTTTTAATTGTGTTTATTTCAAATTAATTTAGGTTATAAGGGTAATTTTGGTAATAATTAGAATTTACTTAAATTAATATGACTTAATGACAAATTTGAAAAGTATTTGAACCAAAGAAGGAAAATGTCACCAATGGGTGACTTAATGGCAATTTCCCCTTTATTTTTTCTTGAGCCCAACCTATATTATTCAATGCATGCTCTAAAGTGATCCCAACATATAATTTTTCTACTCCTAAGATACTTAAAGTGGTAATTTTGCCACATACTTAATTTTATATTAAAATTTCACAATTATTTTTCAATATTTGAAATTCCAAATGTAACAAATATAACAACAAGTGTTATAAATTAAAACTGTATTTTCAGAATAAAAAATATTAGATAGTATTTCTTAAATAATTTAATATTTTGTGGTGTATGGTGAAACATCCCATACTTAAATATTTATCCCAAAGGAAAATGATTCAAAATGAATATAAATTTGAAATTTCCTCTAAATCTAAGGTAGAAAAAAGATTAATTTCTTTAGAAAAATAAAAGGGCTCGGCTATCATTCTAACTTGTGAACTTTGATGTGATTGACAATGTCAAGATGTAATAGGTTCAATATGCTAAATGGGTTAAAGATTAAGTGAGTAAAACTAGGCGTTTCGCAAAATGGGTAAATAAATCGGGGTGTTGTGGGTTCCTCCTTCAAACAAATTCATCCTTGAAATTTCCCTATCTAGTCAAAATGTTCTGGGTATTAGGTCTTGATCTCCTATTCTCTTTTCCAAGTAGCTTCTTTTACTCCATGATTTTTCTATTAAATCTTAGCCAATGCGACTTCTTTATTTCTCAATTCATGCACTTTTCTTTCAAGTATCTCTATAAAGGCCTCTTCATAAGACGAATCCCTCTAAACATCTAATAGCTTATCACGTGTATGGGGTGCACATACTTTTTAAACATCGAAACATGGAATACATTGTGCACAGTAGCAGTGCTAGACGGTATACCACATTCTCAACTGTTTATAGGATTTCAAAAGGACCTATAAATCGAGATCTCAACTTTCCGTTCTCGTCAAATCTGAGAATTCCTTTCATTGGTGCAACTTTCAGGAATAATTTTCTGCCTACTCCAAAATCCATTGTAGCTTTTCTGCCTACTTCAAAATCCAATTTAGCTTTTTTGCCTACTCCAAAATCCACTGTAGCTTTTCTGCCATCCTTGAGCAGACTTTATCCTGGCTTTGGTTTTGTCAACTGCATTGCATTGATTGTTTGATAATTTTTAGACATTATTTCTCCAACTTCGTCTCAATGATCAGATGACTTACACCTTCTACCATAAAGAGCTTCATAAAGAGCCATGTCAATAGTGGACTGGTAGCTATTACTATATACAAACTCCATTAAAGTTATATGTGACTGCCAACTAACTCCCAAATCCAAGACACATGCATGGAGCATGTATTCTAGGATCTAAATAGTCATCTCTAACTGCCCATCTGACTAAGGATGATATGCAGTACTGAAATCAAGCTTCGGCTTCATAGCTCATTGTAGGCTTTTCGAAAATTTAGAAGTAAACATTGGGTCTTAGTCTGAAACTGGAACTCGATGCAACCTGATAACTTTTCTAACATACAATTGTACAAGCTTCTCCATGCTAAATTTCATGCTTATCGGACCAAAATGAGCTGATTTTGTCAATTTGTCCACAACTACCTTGATGGCATTGTGAACCTTTGCTGGTTTCAGAAAGCTCACAACGAAATCCGTAGATATCTACTCTCATTTCAACTTTGGAATTTCCAACGGGTTTACGGCTTCTGATATTCCCCTTTAACTTGTTGGAAAATCATGCACTTTTCAACAAAAAGTCCAATCCATCTTCTCATATTTCTCTGCCAAAAAGAATTTCGAAAGTCTCGATAAATTTTTGTACTACTGGGATGTACGACGTACAAGAGAGAATGAGCTTCATCTAATATTTGTTTCCTTAACTCTTCATCTCACAGTAGACATTATTTTTCCTCAAAATCTGTGCATTATCATAGCTATTTCAAAATCCTTTCGCTTACTTGTACCAACATTTGCCTTGATCTTTCTAAAAAATAGGTCTTTGACCTAGGCTTCCTTGATTCTCTCCGTAAGAGTGGGTCGAACTTTTAATGTCGCAATCTTTGCTAATGCTTGAACCAGCGTAGTGATGTCATCTAATTTTAACTTTTCCAAATTCTTTCACCAATTTTTCTTGAGTCAACGATAAAGTTGTCATTTGTTCCACTGTTTTCCTACTAAGAGCATATGTGACTACATTAGTCTTACCCGGATGGTAATCGATAGGGCAGTTGTAATCCTTAACCAACTCTAGCCACCCTCTTTTTCTCATATGCAACTCTTTTTGGGTGAAAAAGTATCTCAGACTCTTGTGATCCATGTAAATTTCGCACTTTTCTCCCATAGAGATAGTGCCATCATATTTTTAAAGTATATACTACCGCCACTAGCTCTAAACTTCTTTGTCAATCACTTGGTAAATGTCGCACTTTCTCCATACTCTTTTCAGCTGTCTCGAGACATACACAATCACCTTACTGTTATGCATCAGTACACATCTCAAACCCTGCTCGGATGCATCACTGTATATGAAAAATCGGTATGAACCTTTTTTTTTTATCGGTATGAACCTTTTAGTATTATTAATACTGGAGTTGTAACCAAACGTTCAGTCCAGAAAAACTATGCTAACACTTTTTTGTCAACTAGAATTTCACCCATTTTCAAATTAGTTAAGTTATCGGATCTGCTATTTTGGAGAATCTCCTATAATAGCTGGCCAGCCCCAAGAAACTACGAAATTCACCTACATTGATGGTCGAGTCCATTTGGTTACTGCATCTATTCTTGTTAAGTCTACTTCAATCCCTTGCATTGTAACCACTGGCCGATAAAACCTACACAGTCCAACCAAATTTTGCACTTTTTGAATTTGGCATACAATTTATCCATTCCGAGTGTTTCCAACACTATCTTGGACACGACTGAACATGATCACGCAAGAGAAATATGCATATTGGAGTACATTTCTTAAGTCAACGTTGGGAATTTTTCATTATTGTACTATTTATTTATATATCTATATTACATGTAACAACTGTATCGTTATGAAAATATATAAACCGTCTTTACATTAGAATATAGTTGATGATGCATTGAACAAGCCTAAATGTTCATTGATTCTATGAATACCTGAATATTTAGAGTCAATAATCTGTTGATTCGACGAAGAATTGGAGAACATTCCAAATTATATCAAATTATATTCCAACATTCAATGAATAATCCAAAAACACCAGTGGGGTTTTTATAGAACCCGTCGCCTTGGGGCTTATTTCAAGCCCAATTACAAAATGGAATTAGCTATAAATTGAAGCACAATAACAACAATCAAATATCGCAAATAAGAAATAAGGAAATAAATAACTAAAGGATAATGATTAATGACTTGAAGGCATAATGGTAGTCATTAGCTTGATCTTGTTCACACATCCAATCGAAGGCACAATTGTAGTCATTTTGAAAGTCTTGTCCGCAAATCCAATTGAGGGCATAAATATAGTCATCAGTTTGATTGAGTTTGGTTGTCGAGTGTGGTCTCGAGCTCACATGTAGTTGAGTGCTTGAGTCGTAGCATCAGTTAGAGCGCCT
Organism: Forsythia suspensa; assembly: GCA_023638005.1. Taxonomy (NCBI): domain Eukaryota; kingdom Viridiplantae; phylum Streptophyta; class Magnoliopsida; order Lamiales; family Oleaceae; genus Forsythia; species Forsythia suspensa. Next base: position 1,579,294 of record CM042667.1, read on the forward strand.
CAACTTGAACATGTTAAGATATGATTGTGACTATTGTAAATCAAATTATTCAAATATGTCAAATCAAATTAAGGAAAGAAGAACAAAGAGAGAAGGAATAACGAATTGTCATTAAGCAAAACAACATTAAGGTTACATGAGAGATGCAACTTGTATAAATACTAAAACAAATAAAAGACTAAGCTACCCTAACCAATATAAACTTTAATAGTAATACTACTCTAATAATACTTTAACATCTTCCTTCAAACTCATGATGTTATAGTAAGAAAAAGTGAGTTTGTCAAGCAATAAACAAAAACGATGGACCGGATGTGACTTCATGAAAAATTTAGCAAGCCGTAACGATGAAGAAACAAAATATAAGGAAATAGTGTCATGCTAAAAATGCTGGCGAATAAGATAACAATCAATCTCAATATGCTTCATGCGCGCGCGTTCACGGAACACAGAATTGTGAGATATCCAAATAGCACTTTTATTTTCACATTACATAGAAGTTGGAGAGGAAAGAAAAAGACACATGTCTGCAAGTAACCAATGCAACTACAAAATCTCAGTAGTGGATGTCATAGCACAACACTTTGCTTGAGTAGAAGAATGAAAAACAACATATTAATTCTTACTCTTCCAAGAGATAAGAGATTCACCCAAAAATAAAGAAAACCTAATAGTGGACTTGTGATCAGTGGGATTACTGGCCCAATCAGCATCAGAGTATGCACGGAGCTCTAAAGAGGAGGTTGATGGGAACAAAAGACACTTTGAACATGACGGGAAACATATAATCTTTAATTAATGGGATCAAAATAGCGATAACCCTTCTATCCATCTCCATATCCTAAAAAGACACAGATGCATAGCGTGAAGTTAACTTACTATGTTTTACTTTAGGACGAAAGACAAAGCAATTGCACCCAAAGACTCTTAAGATAGAATAATAAGGAGGATGCACAAACAATGTTTCAAATGGTGACAAACCCGAACTGGAAAACCCGAACTCTAAGAAGACGGAGTCTTATTAATTAAGTAAACAGCAGTAGGAACTTTGGCAGACAAGAGAAGAGAACGAGCAGTTTCAACAATGTGCCTATGCTTTCGTTCAACAACACCATTTTGTTGTGGGGTGTCTGTTCATGAGGTTTTCAGAATTGTGCTATCAGAAGCAAGTAGTTTAGTATACTCCCCACCCAAGTCACATCTAAAACACTTAATCAAAAAAGAATATTGAGTTTTAACAAGTGTTCTAAAAGAACAATTAATAGAAAGAAAATCAGAATGTTTTATCATAAGATAAACACAACAATAATGACTATAATTATCAATAAAAGAAACATAATATCTAGACCCCCTCCCTCCTTTTGTAGTAATAAGAGCATGTCTCCATACATTATAATGAACAAGATCAAATGATGCAACAGAACGAAAAACGCTTCTAGTAAAGGGTAAAGCAAAGAATTTAGCTAAGTTGCAACAACAACAACCAAAAATATCATGAGTTTGCAAATCTCCCAATTGACCTTTAGAAACTAAAATTTTAAAACGACTAATGGAGACATGTCCAAGGCGATAATGCCACAAATAAAAACTAGAAAAAGAAAAATTCAAAGAAAAAGATGACAAATCAACATGCGGTAGTCTCAGATTGTCCAAAGCATATAACCCTCATTTTCTACAGTCTATCACAATCAACTTTTGAGATTGACAATCCTGCATTTGACAAGCAACAGAAGAAAAATGAACTAAGTAACCAGAGTCACACAACTGACCTACAAAAATAAGATTCAAGGTGAGTGCTGGAATACAATAGACATCTGAAAGTGATAAATTATGTATGGTAACAGAACCAACTCTTGCCAAGGACAATGGAGTACCATCACAAGTCAAAACAGACATAGATGGGTTAGAATGACGCAATAAATCAAAGGATGCTGAGTTAGATGACATGTGTTTGGAAGCACTTGGATCAAAGATCCATGAAGATGAAATACCTAAGGGACTCTAGGATGACAAACCTACATGAATAGAGGCTAACATAGCATGTGACTATGTGGCTAGGAATTTCTGAAACTGCTCAGCTAGACTAGTCAACATACCAGAGAAAGGTTGCGCTCCAAGTATAGATGAGTCACAAGGTAGCATGTCTGTTGTTGTGTTAGCATTGGGACGATAGGATCGCTGTTATAACTGCTGCTGACCTTGTAGAGCTTACTGCTTCTTCAATAACTTAAAACATTGAGACTTCCAATGTCCTTCTTGTTTGCAAAAGCTACACTCATCACCGACAACCCGCACTTAACCTTTGTTCTGATTCTGCATAGATGGTCGAGAAGGGACATTCAAAACTGAAGTGCTAGATATAGGAAGAGTTACCGTCTCCTGCTAGAGATTTCAAAAGTGTTCCTGAGCCACAAGTTCACTAACCACTAAATCAACAAAAGGAAGTGGAATACGGTGCAAGATAGAGCCTCTTAAGTCCCTCAAAATTAATGCGAAGTGCCATAAAAAATTGAACCAATAGTTGCTCCTCTATAAATAATACAGTCCTCACATGCTTTTAGTTTTGTCGATTTTGTAAGTGCCAACTTATCTTAAATCGATGTCATAGCACTCATATTTTTCTGTTGTAAAGCCTTTATATCAATCTCGAACTGATATCGTTTTGTAAAGTTAAACTTAGTGTAAAACTTCTATAAATGATCACAAACTTCCTTTGCTATTTTATACTTTGCCAACTGTGCACTAGAGGAATGGTCAACAAAATTGTGAATCCAAGAATTTTCGCATTGTTTTATTCCTAAGCATCTATCTCTACTGCATAATTATCATTGATACTCTTAGGTATCACAACAGTTCCATTAATATATCCCCAAAATTTTTTACCCTTAAGAAATTTTTTCATCATAGTACTCCAATACGAATAATTCTTACCAATTAATCTTACACCAATGGATTGAAGTGAATTATCTCTTTAAGTTGCCATTATAGAGTCAAGAAATACAATCACGAATCAAAGGAAAACAAAATTATGTAATTCGAGAAAACCAGCACCACAAAAAAGACAAAACAATCTGCCCTTATACACGTACCATAACCAACAAACAACGCAAAGCCACGCAACACAACTGGAATAATCAACAAAGCGCACATCCAACCAAACCAAGACCACCAAAAGATCAAACATTACCTAAAGAACAAGCTGTCTCAAAGGATCAGACCAAAAGAAAGCTACACGCGCCCTCACACACGTGGGCTTGACGTGCCGCCACCGCCACCGCCATCGTGTGTGGGACCTCACACACTAGCTAAGTCGAACCGTCTCGTCACCATGAATCCATATATGGTCACCAATCTCCGAACCGACGTCGCGTTGAACGGGAATTGTGGATTATCTGTGGATTATCTGCCGCAGTTCAAAAGAAAAACTAGGGGTTTTCAATACAAGCAATTTTGAGATGAGAATGATAAAAAGGAACCAAATTCAATATACAAATACCGTGTGAATATTGTAAATTAGATATTCAAATATATCAAATTAAATTAAGGGAAGAAGAACAAAGAGAGAAGGAAGAACGAATGTCATTAAACAAAACAGCATTAAGGCTAAATGTGAGATGCAACTTGTATAAATACTAAAACCAATAAAAGACTAAGCTATCCTAACCAATATAAACTCTAATAATACTCCAACAATTAACTAAAATGTGTATATTTCATATCTGTTGGATATGCTAATAACATCATTGCATTTCGATTTTTCAGAGATAACCTGAAACGATATTAATTAATGTTTGGCTTGAGAATCACCTACTTACCTACATTTCTCCACAAAAACAGTCCAACAAAAGCAACTGGAACCTAGGATGCACTTAAACTTTTAAAACCCTAGCGTTTCCATTTTGGACACGACGTTTCGGAATCCGAAGATCTTCGAAAACTCTCGAAAACATTTCTGAGAGTTTTGGACATGACGAAAACTGTCCAACAAAACAACTGGAACCTAGGATGAACATAAACTTTTTAAACCCTAGCATTTCCATTTTGGACACGACGTTTCGGAATCCGAAGATCTTCGAAAACTCTCAGAAACATTTCCTAAACTCAAAAAGGTTTACTATATAGCTAATGTTTTTATTTTTGTGATAAAATTTAGAAAAAACTCTAAGGAAACTTTTTAAAAACTTTTGATCATAATACCTTAAGACTATAATTTAGAGAGACACTTGAGCATGTGCTTTGTCACGGGCTAAAATTAAGAATTAACTTAATTGCATACTTCAACTAAAAGTTTTGGAGTGCTACTATTACAAGAAATCATCCTTGTATTTTGGGAGACGAGTGCTCGAGTTCATAAACACCGTGTGCGGCAATATCGTCTTAAAGAGAAATAGTCATAGTCTTATTAATTTGAAGTTCACAGGAATAATGAATAATGTCAATTAAAAAGAGAACATTGAGAAGCATCTTCTTCACGCTAACCAATTCAATAAATAAATTGTGTGCAGGGCCAGCCTAGTATTCAATTAAGAAAATGCAGATTCCTTCTTTCTATAATTGAAAAATCGAACAACTATGCATTATTTTTATTGTAATTATATATTTGGTTTCCGTGTATGGATTGCATACCGAGATGCTTTGTACTATAGTCAATAGCTATTCATTTGAATTAAGGGTTAAAACTTAAAATTCTAGTTTGTCGATAAAATTATATGTATGCTCGTAAATGATCTTTAAACTTTTAGATATCAATCGGTAGTCAAAAAACTTTATAATGTTTACTTCATTAATTAGTGAAATCGATACTTTGAATCCAAACTAACACTGACGCCGATTTAAGTCACATAATGTTTATGTAGCGAACCATGATTTTTTGGACAATTAATGTCCGGTCATGTCATATAAACATATTCTTAGACAAATCAACATCGCTGTTAGTTTCTATGGACATAATTAATTTTATTGAGCAACGCAATAAGTTTTCATCGTTAAAAGTGAAATTTGAAATTTATTCTAATTAGGGATCAAGACAATGAAGACAAATAAGTACTCAAACAAGCACCAAGTCAACAAAGAAGACAATTTGCCTTTAACTAAGAGCAATATAAATATCCTTATAATTAATTTGGTCGGAAGTCTGCATCAATTTAGTAAACAAAAATTTGTTTATTGTAATTTTATGTATGATCTTCTTATCAAGCCAACATTGCCAACTTTTATTCAATTAAAAAATCACAAATCTTGAGTTGGAGAGATCAGAAACAGAATATTCTGCTATTTCTCTCACTCAAATTCTTGAGCAATCCAGATTATCAACATCAGATTACTCATGATAAACAACAAATTTAGTCTCTCCTAAAAAAAGTTAGTTTCTTACAAGATTTTCTTGAAAAAAATTCACAAAGAACAAAGCAGCAAATAAAGCAGAAGATATCATTGAATCTTGTCATTTCAAAACAAGTAACAAGAAGATTTGATTCCATAAAGAAACGGGTGATGGAGATCGAGGATGGCAGTGGAGTACAAGATTTGCAGCCAAGGACTTCGTTGGGTGCTCCCAGTGGCAAGAACAGCATGGTTGGTCTTGACGATGAGTTGATACAGATCTTGAGTTGGCTGGATGGAGATTCATTGCGGCTCGATACTCTCTCCATTGTTGGGATGGCCGGAATTGGTAAGACTACTTTTGCTAGAAAAGTTTACGACCATCAACGTATTCAGGAGACTTTTCTTATTCGTGTCTGGGTAACAGTGTCTCAAAACTATAATGAGCGTCAAATCATACTAGATCTTTTAGACTCCATGAAAAAACTAACAAACGAGATGCACAAAGAAACCAGTGACTTAAAACAAGTCTTGTACCAGAATCTAAAAGGTAGGCGGTATCTCATTATAATGGATGACATATGGGATACGAAGGTCTGGAATGATGTCAAATGTTTATTTCCAGATGACGGGAAAAGAAGTCGAATCGTGTTGACTACTAGGCTGGAGAGCGTGGCGGTTCATGTCAACTCTCATGCTCTTCATCGCATGCGTTTTCTAAATGATGATGAAAGTTGGAATTTATTCTGTGAGAAGGTGTTTGGAGAAGATTGTTGCCCTCATGAACTGAACCAAATCGGGTCCGAGATTGCCAAAAATTGTCGAGGACTTCCACTTGCAATTGTTTTGATTGGAGGGCTCCTCTCAAATTCCACCAAAACACAAAGTTACTGGGAATATGTTGTGAAGAATTTAAGTTCTGTTATAACTACAAATGATGATCAGTGCAAAAAGATAATGGATTTAAGTTATGACAATTTGCCTCATCATCTAAAAGTGTGTTTCCTCTATGTGGGAATTTTTCCAGAAGATTATGAGATCCTTGTATCCAAACTTGTGAAGTTATGGATTGCAGAGGGATTCATAGAACCAGTGATGAGTAAAAGCTTGGAAGACGTGGCAGAAGAGTACTTGCTGAATCTTGTCGAGAGAAGCCTTATTTTGGTTTCTAAACGGAGTTCTAAAGGCAAAACTAAAACGTGCAAGATCCACGATCTATTACACGAGCTTTGTGTGAGAGAAGCAAGGAAGGAGAGCTTTTTTCATGTTACTGACAGGAGTCTCAATGGTCTTCCAACAGATATTAGCACGAGCCATGTCACTGACAAGAGTCTCCATGATCTTCCAACAAATTTTATCAGTTTGCGCAGGGTAAGTATTCATCCAAATACAGAAACTAATTTTGTTCATGCTGAGAGCCTACCAACTTCAACCGTCCGATCTGTTTTAAATTTTGATCCTATGCTTCATCTTTCAGTAGAATTCCTAAATTCGAGGCTACTCCGAGTATTGGATGTGAATAGCTTTGATATACCAGCTGAGACACTAAAACTAGTTAACTTGAGGTACCTTGCTTGTGTTAGTGGCCCTAGAGAGTTTCCTTCATCACTATACAAACTTAGGAATCTACAAACCTTGATTCTTCGTTGTACAGAGTTGTCATTTCATCTACCACTAGAAATATGGAGGATGCGACAATTAAGACACGCGCATTTGGACATGGTGAATTTGCCTGATCCTCCCAAAGCAGGAGTTGAGGAGGAACATTGTCTTACCATTCTAGAAGACCTACAAACGCTCTCTACTGTGATCAATTTTAGATGTACGGAGGACATCCTTAGAAGAATTCCGAATCTAAAGAAATTGGGAATCATATATGTTGATATAAGGGTGGATTGGTCAGACTACTATCTCAACAATTTTGTACGTCTACAAAATCTTGAAGCATTGAAATGCCTCTTCAATGTGCCATACCCACCTTTCTTGCAGAACATCACTTTCCCGACTTCACTCAAAAAGTTAACTTTAAGGGGCTGTTTTCTTCCTTGGAAAGATATAACATTTGTTGGTTCATTGCCCAATCTTCAAGTGCTTAAACTGAAACGCAATGCCTTCAGCGGCCTAATGTGGGAACCGAAAGAAGAACAATTTCTTCAACTAACATTTTTGCTACTTGAAGAAAATAATCTGAAGGAATGGAAAGCCGACCATATCCACTTCCCAAAGCTTCAACACCTAATTCTTTACAATTGTCGTCGTCTGATTGAAGTCCCTTGTGGTATTGGAGATATACCAACTCTTCAAAAAATCGAGTTGTATTATTGCAGCGATTCACTTGTGACTTCAGCAAAGAACATATATGAGGAACAATGTGACTCAGGAAACGAGATCCTTCAAGTTCGTATTATGGAAATGCCACATGATGAGACTCAAGAGTTCTAAGCTCCATTCAAGTGTTAGTGCTGATTTGTTTTCTTCTCTTCTCTTTGTTACTTTAATTAGCTCCATATTGTAAATCAATTTCTTCAGAATTTCTTTCTGGTATTACCATGTTTAAACTGTAACATTCTTATTATGTATGTGTAATGGGAGTTGGATATAATTGGATTTAGTTTATGTTTAGTAAATTTTTGTAGATTGTAAGTTAAGTAGATAAAAAGTGGATAAAAGTTGTGCTCCTACGGAATGTGTGGAAAAAAATTGTTGTTTGACCAGCTTATAAGCTTTAAAAAGCATTGCCAAACATGCACTTAAGGCGACAGCTGGAAAAGTCCTCTACTTTGGGAAGAATGAAGGGAAAAAACATAGCCAAACATGCTTACAAGTTATTTAATTTTTATTTCAACATCGAATATCAAGAAAAAAGAAATGATAAGTTATGGAATTTTCTTTTATCTTGTGATCTCTAAAACATTGGATTCCTGACCTCCCCCTTACCATCGATCACAAGGACCAACCTTCTGTTTTGAGGAACGGAGCCTTGGTTAGGAAAACTATACTGGAGAAAACCCCGAGTCTTGTTATTTTACTTGCACTTGATGATATTCTATTACTGCCAATACTGCTTTGCATTCAATGCTTAATTTCTTAATTAATGTTGTTGAAAAGGTGATTAAAGGATTTGAGGTGTCGAAACTTTTGGATTTTGATAACCCAAAATTCAAGCCAGGCGATATAATCTCAAGATTTACAGATTGGGAAGGATAAAGTTTGATTCATAGAACTGACCAATTAAGAAAAGTTGTAGCTGATGATATCCCACTCTCATATCATATTCTCAAATAATCACATTCTAACTTTGTTTTAAATCTTATATCTTCAAGCCCAAAGTCTTGTCAATATTACATACCAAACTTGTTAAGCAATCTCATCATGGGATATCTGAGATCTGAATTTCATTCTCTCTCACATTTTATCGAACAGGTGGCATCAACATATATTTCAATAACGTCAGATTTATGCTCGATGCAGTACTTCTCAACACAAAAAATCGTGGCATAATTGCTGTTTGTTGGATGGTTTCTCAACAGAGCTAGTCTCAACCTCAAAGGATTCACAATTTGTTCAATCTTGTAATAAAGAGTACAATGAAGGGGTTTTCGCAGAGTTTTTGGAAGATGTTGTGAATAGAGGATTGAAAAGTGGTCCTGTTGCTTTTGCTGCATTGTTATCAGGGAGAAATGTAGATAAGCAGGTTTGTGTAGCTGAGAATAATGTGTTTCTGACAAAATGGCAAAAAGAGATTCATGTGGCTGACGCCAGAACCTTATAGTGCTCTCCTCAAAATTGTCTGCTATAAATGTGACAATCCTAGTTATTCGGAACCTTACCTGCGATGTACCATTGCCTAATTCTCTAAAAACATGCCATCATTAGCATGAGATGTACTCAATTATGCATCTCTCTCTTCCTTAATCATGTTTAGTCATGTCCAATTCAATATAACAAATATACTTTTTCTTTACATGAATGTTATGTTTTTAATGTACCATTTCCAAAACTATAATTTAAAAGCTGCAACACACAAGAATACGGGCAAGCTAGATTGCTCAAAGCATCAAACAACAAATATCAAATGCAATGCTTAATTGTAAGATCAGTGAAGGAAAGAATCAAGAGTCACCTCAATGTAGCCTCTTATTTAACAGCCCTCGTAACTGTGAGCTTTATACTAAAATAAATAGAACAAAATTGCACCAGAACTCAAGAAGAAACTAATATTGCAACAACAAGATAGAACAGAAAAGCAGAACAGTGAAAAAAAACTGTAACTTTCTTTTTTCAGCAAAGGCAGGCAAACATGCTGTATTTTTTCTTGTTCTTTATATTTGATGTTGGCCTAAATATTTAAAAAAAAATACAAATCTCTTTGCTAACATCATCCCTTGATTTTTATTTAGTGCAAGTATAAATCATGCCTATTACATAGAGGATGCTACAAAGACTAAATAGCTTAAATTTGATTACAAAATAGTCATATCAGTACAATTTTGCAGCCTCTCACATGCCTTGCTACTATAGAAAATTTGACTTGGAGTTTTATAAAAGCTTCAGACTCTTTCATTCTCCTCCTTGAAGCTTTTAGACAATACTCCAACTTGATGCTTCAGGTCTTCAAAACGATCTTTTGGCAAAGGATTTTTGAACAAATCAGCTAAATGCATATTGGAGATGAACTTCTTCTTCTTTCTCAGCTTGTCTAATTGCATGTAACTTCACATATTGAACATATCAGATGGACATTATTGGAGATGAACTTCTTCTTCTTTCTCAGCTTGTCTAATTGCATGTAACTTCACATATTGAACATACCAGATGGACATTGTTGGAGATGAACTTCTTCTTCTTTCTCAGCTTGTCTAATTGCATGAAACTTCACATTAATATGCTTAGTTTTCCCATGTTTGATTGAGTTTTTGTCCACAGAAATTGCAGAATGGTTATCCACCATGATTGTAGTAGGATTAATGCGATGCAAATCATTTATTTTCCACCAAATGGCTTGATTCATAAGCTATTGCAAAGCAGCTAACAATATATTCTGCCTCTGTAGTTGATTGAGCCACCACTTCTTGCTTCTTTGAATTCCAAAAAATACACCTGATCCAAGTGTAAACAGGTAACCAGAAGTGCTTTTCATATCATCAATAGAACCATGCCCAATCACTGTCTGAATATCAATCAAATATGAGCCAACTCCCCCTTCAAAGTTAATCCTATGACTGATAGTCCCTTTGATGTATCTAAGGACTCTTTTAGCCACACCAAAATGTGTTTGAGATGGGTTTGTCATAAACCTTGAAAGTAGACTTGCTGCAAACATTAAATCTGGTCTACTGTTGTCAAGTACAGCAAACTTCTCACAAGGCTTATGTATTCCTTCTCTTTTGCGGGCTGATCACAATCTTCTCTAGACAACTTGGTGTTCATTGCAACTGGAGTATCAATTGGTTTGTTTTGCTACATGTAACCTTAGACAACTTGGTGTTCATTGCAACTGGAGTATCAATTGGTTTGTTTTGCTACATGTAACCTTTTCAAAATATCATAAGCATACTTTTGCTGAAAAATAAAAATTCCATCTTCATTTTGATCAATTTCAACACCTAGGAAGTACTTCATTTTCAACAAAAAAATTTCTCAAAATTTTTAAAGCAAATTCTTTTTCAAAAATAAAAATTCCATCTTCATTTTGATCAATTTCAACACCTAGGAAGTACTTCATTTTCTCCAAATTTGTCATCTCAAATTCTTTTTTTAACTCATGAGCAAAAGATTCAATATGCTCCATGCTACTTCATGTGATTAGCAAATCATCAACATACAACGAAATGATCAAAATATGAGTTCTTATTTGTTCTAACATAGTGTCTGTTCACTCTCACTTCTCCTGAATCTATTATTACATAGATAACCATCTATTCTGCTATACTAAGCTCTTAGGGCCTGCTTCAAACCATACAAGGCCTTGTTGATCTTACACACATAATCAGGATTGGAACTTGAGTAAAAACCTTCAGGTAGTTCAACAAACACATCATCTTCTAACTCTCCATTGAGAAAAGCTGGTTTTTCAATCTAATTGTTGTATTTTCCATCCTTTTTGAGCTGCTAATGCAAATAGCAACCTTATTGTATCATGTCTTACAACTGGTGCAAATGTTTCAAAGTAGTCAACACCACTTTCTTGAGCAAAACCTCTTGCCACAAGTCTTACGCTCTACTTGTAGATTGCGCCATCTGGATTTACTTTAGATTTGTAAATCTACTTCACTCCAATCACTTTTTGATTTATTGGTCTTGGCACCAACTCCCAAGTCTGGTTTTTATGAATCATCTCCATTTCGTCCTCCATAGCTGATAAGTATAATTTTGTACTTATTGGAGCTCACAAAAAGGGACGATTATGAGTCATATTATTTGATTTCAATCTAATTGCATGTTATTTTCTTATTAATTTAGGAAATAGTCAAATTCAAGTGTCACTCGGATGAAAAGAGAGCAAAATGAAGAAAATGAGACTCAAACTGCTAATAAAAGATACTTCAAGGGCTTGAAGTGCAAATATCAAATAAAGGAATCCAAGAAATCAACAAAGATAACCATGCGATCGCATGGTTATCTATGTCTGCGATCGCAAGACCTCCAGAAATTCAGCAGAAAGTAAAACGACTGAACCTTGCGATCGCAAGGTGTTACACCATGCGATCGCAAGGGCATAATGCTGCAGAAGTTGACAGTTTTATGATAGAATTGAAACACTATCAAGTTCATATTGATTCAACTACCTAAATCACGTCTTGGAAGGTTTGGAGAACATTGCAAAAGTCAGAGAAGAAACATATCGCGAACGACAAATTTTGGGAGAAAAACATATAAACGAAGAATCGAAGATCAAGGCACAGGATTGAAGATCATTGAGCTGGGATCACGGGTTTTATTTACTTTTTGTTTTTCTTTCTCCGGATGATGATGAATTCAATTATTGTAATAATTGACGAAATCATGTCCGGTTAAACTTACTTTTTCTAGGATGAATGATGAAACCTCGCGTTTTTAATTAATTAGAAGTGTTTCCTTCTTAGTAATTAATTGCTTTTTGATTTATTATTCTTTATTCATTATTTCGAGTGGAAAATACTCACTCATTCATTTATAATTTCAGGTTACTGGATTCTTGGATTATTTTAATAATTTACGAAATCATGTCCTAGTTAAACTTACTTTTTTCTAGGATGAATGATGAAACCTCGCGCTTTTTAATTAATTAGAAGTGTTTCCTTCTTAGTAATTAATTGCTTTTTGATTTATTATTCTTTATTCATTATTTCGAGTGGAAAAATACTCACTCATTCATTTATAATTTCAGGTTAGACTGGATCAAGCTTGGATTGTAGCTGGGCGGTGAAGCGAATTGCCAAGTCGTGTTAAAAAAAAATGGATTCAATAAATTTAGAACAATTTTAATTTTCAATTTTGAATAAATGTAGCAAATTGGTAAAGTTTTGTACCTTTTATTTGTTTCTTTGAAGTTGGTTTAAGAACATGATATTTTATGTTATAGTTTGTATCAAGTTTTAAGTACGGAGACATTTTCACGAACACTACCAGAAATGAGGGAAATAGCGGCGACATTTGTCGTCGCTGAATGTTCATAAGTCGTATCTTTAATGTTTTAGAGATGACAAAGTCGTCGCAATATGTCGCCGCAACAAGTTAGTGTCTCTAGAGTTATAGCGACGACTTTACGTCGTCTCTATATAAATTTGTATTTATAGCGACGATAATGTCGTCTCAATAGAGTCGTGACCATATCTCGAAAACGGACTTATAGGGACGACATAGTCGTCGCAAAAAGCGTCGCTATAGACAAAATAATAGAGACCATTGTGTCGTCGCCATACGTTTATCCATTACAGCGACGATAAAGGCGTCGCTAATACAAATAATGTATTTACCTTTAGCGACGACAATGTCGTCGCTATAAACGTTATGAATTTTTTTTTAACATTTTTTTCAATAATGTAATTACCTATAGCGACTACATTGTCGCCGCTATAAACGCTTTTGAATTTTTTTAAAATTTTTTTTTTCCAAATAATATAAATAATATATAAAAATTCAAAAATCTATGCACCCTCTAAACCCGTCGCCCCGTCCCCCCGCCCCCGCCCCCGCCCCTCATCCCCTCATCCGGTGATGGTGGTATTTTACTTTTTAAAGCTCAATTTCACGCATTTGCATTTGGCGAGCTGCTCCTCGTACATGGCAAACCGAACATCATTATTCTGGGGGTCTGCAGAGGACTGATGGGAAGTTCCTTGTGGGGCAAACGATGCAGCGGTCGAATCGAGCGAGTGAGAGGTGCCCTTCGGAACCCGACCAACCCCACGGACGTGACCTCGTCGTTCTCCGAGAACCTCCTTTGCAAGCAGCACGCTCGCCTAATGACGCGCTATTGGAGGCGACTTGTGTCTGTTGAGTCTCTCTGAACTCAACAAGCTTATCCTGCTCAGTGAAAAAATAATAATAAATAATAATATCATGCATGTCAGATAAAATTATATTCACATAATTTAAAAATTCTCACATAGTCACCAGTCGCCTGCGGGTTGACCCAATTGCCATCCCGGAAGGTGTGAAACGTCCGGAACGAATCAATAATCCCCGGCCACTTCTGGGTCTCGGGGTCCCGCTACGACAATTTAAACGTGAAATTTAGTATACATTTTTACGTAATGTAGTGAAGATATTTATAATGATATTGAAAATTTATATGTTGTACCTGATCGTAACGCGTGGCAGAGAAGCTCTTCGACCCCTGCACGCTCGGGTATTTAGCCTTACCCCGATTGACTTTATTTTTGGAGGACCGGTCCGAAAGTATAACATATTATTGATTAGCAAAAATGTATTAGTTAAAAGAGTATATAAAATATCGTAAACAATATATAAACAATACTTACCACGAAAGTAGTAGGACCGGTGAAGAAGTCAATGCATACGCTGGGTCCTCGGCGGACATCTCGCCGTATGGTCGGCTCGGTCCATGCGCTTTTAAGTGATTATGCGCCTTCGGTTTGTAATCGCGATAACGATCGGCCACCAGACGATCTCATCGCGCACATAACGCCCGAGACTCGTCGGGCGACCGATCGCCTGCAGATCAAGTAGTTCTCGCAAGAGTGAAAAAGAATATGTTAGTGTACAAGTCGTAAAACAAGTATTAATGAAGTGTACTAATAACAAAAATAATTTACGCTCATACCTTGATAATGCTACGTAACCGTGCCCGCCGCTCCTCCGGAACCTCTCGTCCATGAAGTGTAGCAGGGGGCACGGTGAATCTCACTTGGTTCCCAACCAAGCGCGTGAAATACTTGGCGTTATTTCCGATCGGTTGCATTGGGCGTTCGACATTGTCGAACGCGATAGGAAGTGGCATCTTCCCATTCGCTCGCCAAACCATCTCGAGATTGATGCTCGAGATATACCCCGTCGCTTTCATGGGGGTCCGAAAATGAAAAAATTGAAAATGTATTGATCATACGATTTTCTTCAACGATATGTATAAAATAATAAATAATTAAAATTTGAAAGAAACGTCTTACTGGACTCGCATGTCAAGAAGGGAGCGGTGAGATGGTTGTGGAGGATCTCTCGCACCATCACCTCCGTCGCGACATCACGTCGACCATACTAACACATGACATAATTGCGAATATCACGTCACCATAGTAGCTTTAATTTTCTTTGAAAATTTGTATGTATTATATTTTATTTCAATTTGGTCCCTAAATATATTTTATTGCAAATAAGTCCCTAAACTTTAAAATTATGGATAATTTTGAATTAATTATATTTTATTTCAAATTGGTCCCTAAACCATCAGAAATTGCAAATAAGTCCCTAGATTTTTACTTTATGAAAAAATTTGACTTTATTATATTTAATTATAAATTGGTCCCTAAACTTACTTTAATTTCAAATAAGTCCCTAAACTTTGAATTTATGAGAAAATTTGACTTTATTATATTTTATTATAAATTGGTCCCTACACTTACTTTAATTTCAAATAAGTCCCTAAAATTTGAATTTATGGGAAAATTTGACTTTATTATATTTTATTATAAATTGGTCCCTAAACTTACTGTAAAATTGCAAATAAGTCCCTAAACTTTGAATTAATGGAAAAATTTGACTTTATTATATTTTATTATAAATTGGTTAAATAATTTTATTGCAAATAAGTCCCTAAACTTTGAATTTATGGAAAAATTTGACTTTATTATATTTTATTATAAAGTCCCTAAACTTTCAGAAATTGCAAATAAGTCCCTAAAAATTTATGGAAAAATTTGACTTTATTATATTTTATTATAAATTGGTCTCTAAACTAATTTTATTGCAAATAAGTCCCTAAACTTTGAATTTATGGAAAAATTTGACTTCATTATATTTTATTATAAATTGGTCCCTAAACTTACTGTAAAATTGCAAATAAGTCCCTAAACTTTGAATTTATGGAAAAATTTGACTTTATTATATTTTATTTCAATTTGGTCCCTGCACATATTTTATTGCAAATAAGTCCCTAAACTTTAAAATTATGGATAATTTTGAATTAATTATATTTTATTTCAAATTGGTCCCTAAACTCTTGTCAGAAATTGCAAATAAGTCCCTAGATTTTGAATTTATGGATTGTCTCTTTTGACTTAGGACACATGAGTGGAGTGCACCGTGCAAGTCGAGACCCACCAATTTCGTGTATAGTAAAAGAAAGTTTGGGAATAAATACATACATTTCACAAGATGATGACCAACAAGGTTTGAAAAAATTTAAAAATTACATGTCGTTTTTGGCATGTAAGATATAAATCTACCGAGATTCAAATCGCCATAATGTCTTCTATTCAATAGGCAACCCACAATTACATAACTAGAATCCATTGTATACACGCTTAGAGAAAATATGTCATTCTAGAAACATCAAAATACTTTATAGTTCTATCTAACCAAAAAAAAGAAAAATCTATTGACTATATTAATAATACCAAACTTCTGCAATCTTTTCAATACCCATAACCAATATCAACAAGGGCTGCTCAAGGCCTTAATGTTCAAGGAGAAACACGCCAGGAGAAACCTCATCTCACTAAAAGGAAAATTCAAATGATAGACCTATTCCATACATAAAAAATGGAAAATTCATGCAATTTTCAAGAACTACTTGTACCCAGATAGAAAATAGAGAGATTATAAAAGTCTATAAAAGAGCCACATTCCATTGTCGAAATACTTTACTGTTTCAATTCCAGAAACATCAAAAGAGCCACATCTCACCATTATAACAATAGTAACATGAAATTCATTGCAACTAAAAAATCTAGCTAAATTAAAAACAAAACATGTAACTCAAAATAAAAAAAAAAATTAAAAAATAGAAAACCCGAAATCAAATTAGATTAGTGACTCAAATCATTTCATCAATTAACCAAAATTTCACTAAAATCAGATGAAGAAATCAACGGCATTAGTGAAGTCACACAACTCCACACCTCTGACTCTTTGCACACACACAATCTAATACCCACAAGAAAAGATCAAGAAATCACAAAGTATTTGAGCGATGTTGATGTGATAGAGAACGAGAAACTCTTAAAAATGTACTTTTTTCAATCTAAAAGTGAGAAATTACTTTAGCAGACTGGTGGCGGAGGACTCGAGGTGACTGGTGGTGGAGGACTCGCGGTGACTGGTGCAACGGCGGTGGCGGTGGCTAGAGCAAGCTATCGGAAGAAGAACAACCAAAGAAAAATGGAGAAGAAGAATGTTCTGTGTGAATTAAAAGGTCTGACTCAATAGCGACGACATATGTCGTCGCTATTGACAACTATAGCGACGACATGTTTTCAGATTTTTTGAACACGCGCCTTAAAGGTGGCGCCCAATTTTCAAAGACAATACGTACATATGTCGTCGCTATTGACAATACATTGCGAGAAAATTATATGTTGCTTTCTCATTTGAAGGGAATATTTTAATTGCAATAATTTTTATAATTATTAATTTTCCCGCTTTTTAAAATTATGAAAAATTTTAATCTGCTAATATTATCAATTAATTTTAATATTTAATATTATCAATAATAATTATTATTATTTAATTTTGAATTTTAATATTTAATATTTATTGAGATTTAATATTATGAATAATAATTTTTAGTATTTAATATTTAATATTTAATTTTATGTTTTCATATTTATTGATATTTAATAATATCAATTATAAATTATTAGTATTTAATATTCACTTTTTAATTTTGAATTTTTAATATTTAATATTTATTGAGATTTAATATTATGAATAATAATTTTTAGTATTTAATATTTAATATTTAATTTTTATGTTTTCATATTTATTGATATTTAATAATATCAATTATAAATTATTAGTATTTAATATTCACTTTTTAATTTTGAATTTTGAATATTTAATATTTATTGAGATTTAATATTATGAATAATAATTTTTAGTATTTAATAATTTTTAGTATTTAGTATTGACCAATACCAATGAACCGATGAATGAATGACAAACATTCAAGCCGAAAACAATAACAACAAAAAAATACATGCGTTTTTTTAAAGTAATTTCATTGCAAATTTAGTGACGCACAATAACATTTCAATCTGATTCACTATCATGATACGATTGATCTACATCATCGTCACTGACGTCCTTATTGATTTCACTCGATGTTTCTTCATCCTCGTATTCTGCATTTGTATCGTCTTCAACATCATCGTCGTTTATAAACGAAGTTTCTCCTGCAGTATCTGACGAGGCTCTCCTGATAACCGATGCATCGATCTCATCAGCTTCATCATCATCGCGGTGCAAGGATACATGCTCTATGTTGCCAAGATCAACGAATAGAGATAAACCGGAAGAGTAGTTATTGTGGAGCGTGTCAATCTACGTGATGTTAGCTCCCACCGTGTCCCACGTGCTCTGTGATGGACAATTTGTACTACTCGCCGATTCGGACCACGAGATGGATCTTCAATGTAGAACACTTGTTGTGCTTGGCTAGCAAATATGAACCGATCATCCTTGAACGCCTGCGACCGATGTCAATATTGGTAACGTTATTCTCGCCACGATCCGTCTCCTATCACACTTAAACCACTTTGCATCGGAACAGATAGATCGAAAATTTCGGTCCATATTGTAGCTCCAAGATATCTTGCGTGCTGCCGTAGTAATTCTCACCCCACCCCGGACGGACACACCACTATTTTGAGTTTTTCTTGAATATCACGATCATATGTCACGAACCGAACTCCTTTGACAACACAAGCCGTGTATGACATAACTCTTTGGTAACATCCATCGCCAACGCAAATAACTCATGAGAAACTTGATGGTTGTGACTTTGGCGCATTGCATATAGTTGCATGACAAGAATTATTCTCGATTATTGAAAGCAATTATGTTGAAAACTTGTAATTTTATTCATCGATGTTCGTTTACCTTTCTCGTAGAACCAACCGTGAAAGTCTCTTACGTGCACTAGTTCGATGTTTGGACGACCATTCGTTCATTAGTTCCCGCCTATGTTCCGAACAAAGTATTGAAGATCAACATTCATTAGTTCATTTCAAATGATAAAGTTAATTCGAGATAAAAGAATAATAATCAAGAATTAACGCCTTCTTCATCGCAAGAATGGGCTCGACTTCATAGTGAGCTTGTTAAGGGTGTAAAAATTGCTTGATTTCGAAATTGAGTAATCGAACGTCGTTGGTGATCGCTTTCCAAGTGTGACATCTGCTGATCGAAAAACAGAAGTCGTATCGTGGAACAAGAGCATCCTCGCTCATCTCGGTCGATCGAACCTTGTCCCTATGTCCCGGAAGTACCTCGAACAAAAGGTCAATGCCTCGTCCACAACATACCCTTGACTATTGATCCCTCGGGCCGAGCTCGATTTCTACGTAGCCCTTCAATTTCTTGGTATCGCTCGAATGGATACATCCATCTCATGTGCACAGGACCTCCAAGGATTGCCTCTTCGGTAAATGCATTACGAGGTGAATCATGATGTCGAAGAAGCGTCATGCGGAAATATCCTTTCCAACTTACGAGAGAATGAGTACAAGGTGATCGTGGGATGCTATCATGTCGCTAACCTTTAGTGTTCTTGCACAAAGCTTTCTGAAGAACGTGCACAGTTCAATAATGACCGTAGAAATTGTTTTATTCAAGAACGCCCGACATCCGACTGGTAATAACCATTGCATGATAATATGGCAATCATGTGACTTCAACCCGATAATACGGCTGTCATTTGGAGCAATATTCTTCCGAAGATTAGAAGCGAAGCCATCTGGAAACTCAATCGATCGGATAAATTGACAAAATTTCTTACGATTTGAAGACGACATGGTGTAACATGCGGCAGGCTTCATCCATTTATTCCCGTTCTGATACAAGTGCAACTCCCTTTTGATCCCTAATTGCATTAGATCGCTACCGCATTCGATCGTGTCTTTTGATTTGAATGGATCGTCCATAATTGTGCCGAGCAAGCTATCACAAGCATTCTTCTCTACGTGCATGACATCGATGTTATGTTTGAGCTCGGTGAGAAGTCCAATACTGCAACTCATAGAAAATGCTCTTTCTTCTCCAATTGAGCTCGTCATCACTTCTCGAATTGTAGCGCCACCATAATTTGGGTGCTTTCACGGACTTCTATATCTCGACACGACTTAATCGTGCTAAAATGTCTCGTAGGCATTAACCGACGCGGAGGTGGTCGCCTATCATCCTCCCATCAAGTCTAAATTGCTCAAAATGATGCCCGGATGGCGGGAACCGACGATGACCCACATAAGTCGTCTTACCTATCACACGGATTGAAGGAGTATCCTCGTTGCACGTCGGACATGTCTTGTACCGACCACTCCAACCGGACAAACTACTACATTTGGGAAATCGTTAACGATCTACAACAAAGCCGCACGCAATCGAATCTTGGCTTGTTGTTGGTTCCACCGTCTCCGTGTCAATCCCATCGCCCACAATTCCTTCAACTCATCCACTAATGGTCGTAAAAATACATCAATGTCCTTACCGGTGCTTTAGGACCGGTATCAATGAGTAAGCATAAGATATTCGGGCTTCATGCATAACTGTGTGGCAAGTTGTAAATCGTTACAACCATCGGCCACATGTTTGCATTGACGCACTCATGTCACCGAATGGATTGATCCGTCACGGCCAAACCTAACCTCGACATTCCCGATCTCACTTGCGAACATTGGATGTTTCAAGTCAAAATCCCGCCATGCCTTTCCATCAATGGGATGTTGCATTTCATCATCGCCCCTAGACCTTCCTATCTTGTGCCACCTCATAAGTTTTTGCGGTATCCTTCGTCGCGAACATACGTTTTAGTCTGGGGCCAAGGGAAAATATCGCAACACCTTATGCGTAACATTCTTCCCGCTCACTTTCCGTAAGTGTGAACCCAACGACTTTCTTGGCAAATCGGGCAAGTTTGTCTATCAAGATGTTCACCCCAAAACAAGGCAGCGATCGTTCTTGCAGCATGAATGGATTTGTAACCCAAACCAAGCTTCGTCATCGACTTCTTAGCTTCAGTGGTGAGAGTCAACCAGTTCATATTTGGGAATGCTAACTTCAAAGCAATTTCAAAAGATCATCGCATGACTTGTTTGTCCATTTGTTCATAACTTTAATATGCATCAACTTGACTAAAAAATTTAGGGATGAAAATGATGAAACTCCCGGGTACAGTTCTGAATGGAGAGCCTGAAACAGTTCGTCATAGTAACCATCGGTGCTTGTACCTGCATGCTCATCACCAACTACGTCGTCTATTACATCCATCATCTCATCTTCCACACCATCTCGCTCATTCTGTCTAGACACATTCGCAGTACGAACATCAATCTCGCCATGATATATCCAAGTGACATAACTCTCCGCAAAACCATTACGAAATATGTGAGCCTCGACAATTTTCAATGGATGTGTGAGACCATTTAAACATTTTTTGCACGGACATTTAATTCTTCCTCTGTCGTTAACGTATGGCCTCGCCATGTTTATAAATGCTTGCAAACCGTTCTGAAAATCTGCGGACTTTGTGCGATTTCTAATTGTTGTCCAACTTTTATCAATATCCATACTTGTAAAATACTATATTCTTACAAATCTGAGATCGATAATAATTGGAGATGATTATGAAAAAATGGAGATGAAAAAATGGATATGGAAAAGAATTGATATGCTGCAGTGTGTATAGATGCACACGGAGATGCAATCTAAATGCGGACATTGGAAGAAGATAAAGAAGATTCTATAGCGACGACATTGTCGTCGCTATAGACATACGTCGTCGCTAAAGAATCATTCCCATTTTTCGAGGCAAGTAATTATTCACGCGCCTGCAAAATTTAATCAAAATAGGTATAGCGACGACATATGTCGTCGCTATATAAACAATTGGGCGCCAAATTTCCCGCCTAAATTGATGTTGGTATATAGTGACGACATATGTCGTCGCTATAGTCCCCTTCACACTTTACGAGAAAATACATGATTCACGTGACTTACATCATCATCAGCATATCAATTGCGACGACAGTTGTCGTCGCTATATATCCACCAAAATGCCGTCATTAGTTCCCGCCCTTTCCTAATCTTAGTGGCGACGACACGGAAAGACGTCGTTATAGCTTCTACACAACAGCGACGAGTTATGTTTTATAGCGACGACATATGTCGTCGCTATAAGTTTTTTTGGTATTGCGACGACATTTCTGTGTCGTCGCTACTATGTAGAATTAATAGAGGCAATTTTTTGTCGTCGCAATATATGTCGCCGCTATAGACCCTCTTTATTGTAGTGGAATTATTTTGATTTTAAGTTTTAAACATAATTTTTTTGGTTATTTTAAATTAAAAAAATAAAGGTTTCAATTTCATATTATTTCCCACTAAAAATTGACAAGAAATGATCTTGGTAACAACTGGGGTTTAATTTTAAGTTAAAATTTCACACACACTTACTGCTAGTGTTGATAGATTGTGTGAGTCAACAATATTTTATCGCGGTATTCCATCACTGGACACAATACGTGTTTATTGAGAAATGAAGAAGGATTATACAAGCACACAAACGCACACACCTTGTTACAGAAAGTAAACGCACATACACACACGTCACTAAATGAATTACGAGATTCTTATGTGCTTCTCGAGATTTACATAGAAATGTATTAAAGTACTCAATTGATCAGCGACTGCTCTTAATGAAATGGTGGTATAGAATTTTGCGACTTACGTTTAATATTATTATTTGTATATTGCACTGCACATATCTTATAGAGTGTTGAAAATACTCACTAATTTCTTTATAATTTCATGTTAACTAGGTCAAGCTTGGATTGTGGTTGAGCGGTGGAGCGGATTGCAGTAAATGTTCGAAAAAAAATTATTGGATTCAATAACTTTAGAACAATTTAAATTTTCGATTTTGAATAAATTTCGCAAATTGGTAAAGTTTTGTACCTTTTATTTTTTATTTGAAGTTGGTTTAAGAACATGTTATATTTTATATTAAGTTTTAAGTACAAGACATTTTCACGAATTATTTTGATTTTAAGTTTTAAAATGAAGTTTTTTTGGTTATTTTAAATTACAAAAAAAAAAAAAAATAATCTTCAATTTCATGTTATTTTCCACTTAAAGTTGACACGAAATGATCTTGGTAACACCTAGGGTTTTAAGTTAAAATTTAGGATGTAACAAGCACTTTTTTAGATTTCATATAAGACATTCAAAACTCAGAGTCGACCCTGAGTGCTGGCTCCCACAAATAGTGAGGTATCAAACTCAAGGCTCGTTAACTTCTCAACGCTCGTTGATGCTCGCCGCAAAGAATAACTAATAATCACCATCCTTTATTTATCCTAAGGTTTGCTAGGGAGTTACATCATACATGAAGACAGAGAATCGCAAAATTTGCATAATTTTAGCTAATGTTGAACACTTAAGTTGCAATCCAAACAGTTGTAAACAGACACAAACAAGCTTGCAAAGACAAGGGTAATGGTCTGAAACAGCTTTATTTTAAAATTGAAAACATGCAAAAATAATTCAATATCTGTAAAAATTTTAAAAATTATATCATACAAATAATTATATTCCTAAAAAATAATGACTTGTGAAATTATTATATATTAAAACATTGCACTCAGAGATTTACAAGTGTAAACAATCTCAGAATTATAACTTATAAATAATTATAAAAAGTTAATTGTTACAAGAGTTTAACATAATAAGATATTAAACAATACAAACTAGCTTTTGTAAGATTTAGTCTTTGTTTGGTTTTGTTTAAAAAGTTGATAAAAATTTGACTCAATGTCAACAATTAATTTTAAACATAAAATTCATGGGACCCATAACTTTTATTAACATTTCAACCACACATCTCATCAACTTTTATCAAATATCTACTAAAACCCCTACTTTTAGCAAAACCAAATAGGCAATTAATTTTAATTTGGGAAAATGGTTGCGGAGGTCAGTGTAGCACTTGGTGTTATGTGGTATTTACTCGTCGAGTAAATTTATTATATTCACGGCATTTGAAATAAATATTAATTGATTAAACTAATTTGAGCTATCATTATATTATAAATCGAGTGCTTAAGTTGTTATGCAAAAAGATTCAGTTTGTAATTCAATCTAAATTTTGTAGTCTATGATCGATAAATAAAAACGAACACTTTATTTTGATAAAATCATCTCTATTTTATTAAAGTTAATTTTTAACTTTTGCAATAAAATTGCGAGTGCATTTGAAATGTATTGGATTGGATCACGTGAAATTTAATTAGTGATATTGACCACGTGAATTTAATTTTACTTGACTTTCCTAAGAAGGACCTTAATCTTGAGCATGCAATGGACTACAATTACTGACTTAAAGTTCTTTGAGAATCAATGAATAAGATCAAATTACTGGTCATTATCTCGGTGCCTTGGGAATTAAAGTGAAATAATGAGGAACATATATTTACAATATATAATTCATCACCTATTTAATAGGCACCATCATGGCCTGAAAGGATTTTCTAGTAGACAGATAAATTTGAGTTCAATAATTCGACATCGATTATCGAATTAATAATTGTGATGTAATCACATTGAAATGTCATATACAAGATGGGAGTTGATGATTTACATATATTTGGAAAAAAGGACGTTTGGGTATTTTTAAATTTGATCTAATATTCAAAATTGTCCCTAGGGTAGTACGTAATAACAATGAGTTAGATGATATAATTATTGATTATACAACTTGATTAATTTTAATTAGACTGAGAGTGCAATCTCATTTTTAGTGGAATAGATTGGTATTAATAAATTATTTTGAATGGATAAGAGCGGACTTGGTCAAGATTAATTTATTAGAGCTTAGTTTAATTGGAAGATTGTACAAGCCTAGAAAAATAGAATTGGAAGAAGCCATATACAAGATAAGTTAAAGAACATGAAAATAATTTTATATTGCTTTTGTGTTATCACTAGATTGTCTAATATAATTTTAATTAATTCAGTTTCTATTTTCTGGGATAATTCGTGCCTTCTTGGTTGAAGAACAAAAAATTGTGATGAAAGCCAATGAAAAACTAACTATCAAGCATTGAGACCCAACAATTATTGAAGAATTGTTTTTCATATATTCAACGGAGAATTAGAAAACAATAGTTGGAATTAGATAGGGGAATGAAAACTACTATGGAGACATTATATTTTGTTGGAATTATTTACTCTTCCAATCCTACCTAATAGAAGCAAACTTCTATTTTCTTTTTCTTTTTCTTTTGTGTATTTGATGTGATGCTCTCGTGTAAAATAAAAAAAGTTACTCTAGTTGTAGTTGGTTAAATTGTCCGACTCAATAATGATGTATTGTTCGATAGATTTTACTTAAATTTTTAGTAGAAAATTTGAGATATGCCAATTAAATAATCTATTATATAATTTTTAAAATTAGAAGAAATGTCAACTGTTGTTGATTCCATCAATTTTTGTAAGAGTGTGAAAAAATAACATTTTTATGTGACTTAAAAAATCTCCAAATATTGTGCATCACACTTATATAATCTATTATATAATAAGTATTGTTCGAGATAATATTTAGGTAGAAAATACCGCGTCAATAACAAGCCAATGATCATATATTTTGTTGGGACTTGGGAAGACTATACAGTCAATGAACAAATTAAACAATTATCACACCTTTCAATTATAGTAAGCAAAATTTAGAAAAGTAGTCAAAAGCAAATAATGATTTTGAAAAATAGGAACTTTTTAATAACATTTACAAAAATTGTAACTTTAAGATACAAAAAATCATATATATCATATTTCAAAAACGGCAAGTTTTACTTTTTTGGCTTCCAAGTGAAGTTGTCACGGTTCAACTATTGTTGTTGTTGTTGGTTTTTTTTTTATAACAATCAGTTCAATTGGAGTTTTCTTTAGAGACAATAGAAATGTCAAGCGTTATACTACCATTACTACTGTCATCTTCAACAACATTTCTACCTCATTTAACCACACATCAACCCATCAACTCAGCTTACTTTAACAAATTTTCTACAACCGTATTCAAGAAATATCAGCAAGAGTTGCATAGAAAAATAAACTCAAGCTAATCTACCACAAGTATTTATAAATTTTGTTCTTTTATTACCCCAAATTAATTTATCAAAAAACTAACTTATTTGCTTTGGGTGGTGGGTGTGGCGCGAGGTGGTGGTCGGTGGCATGAAGCCAATTGATTTTTTATTTTTATTATTTGGGAATCTTGTTCTACATCTGATTTTTGTGGAATTAGCTTTTGAATGAATTTTAATAGAATATGTTGGGACTTAATTAGGTAGTTGATTGAGAGTATTTTTGTCCAAAATGGCGATTTCTCTAATGGTTTTCAAAATTTGCCATATTTCAAAGGGTAGTTATATTGACATTACAATTTTTTATAATTGCACTTAAGTTCCAAAATCTTTGTTTATTGTAGCACTTATGTTTTTATTTTTTTTCGTCGAATTCTTATCTTCAACTTTCATTAATTAGCACATCTCATCTTTAATAATGATATCTATTTTGTTTGCATGCTTTGACGTAAATCGTTATCAAATAAATGACGTGCTAATTAATGAAAAGTTGAGAATAAGATTGCGATAAAAAAAAGCTAGTGAACACGAGTGCTATATTGAGCAAAGATTGATAACGTTAAATTAAATTAAAATATGATGTAATAAATAAAAAGTGTGGTAAGAACATAAGGCCATGTTCCGTACATATTTTTCCCCCAAAAATCTATTTTCTTGCCTACAATATTTGACTTTTCAATCTTTTTTACACTACAAAAAAATTTGAAAAGTCAAAAAGTAACCAAAAAATTCCATTTTTTCCCCCAAAAAATCTCTACCCAACAAGCCCTAATTACCCTATTTCAAATAGACATTTTCTATAATTTTCTCTTATAGTAATACAAGCTGCATATAGTCATTTGGTGGGAAGTCTTTATCTATAAACAAACAAATAGCTTTTAGATAAACAAATTTTGTGGTCAACCCGTGTTGCCAACCTGTTATTCAATTAAGAAATTGCAAATTGCTATTTAATTTCGTTAATTACTTCTTTAATTTGTTGCTTTACGAAGCTAGTTGCTTACATTTTGCTGCAATTTTTTGTCTTTCAGTTCTTTGAGCACATATCAGATATGGCTTATGCTGCTCTTCGTTCTCTTGCTCAAATTCTACATCAGACCCTAAATCGTGATCATCAATATTTGATTCTTGATGAGAAACAGAAAATTAAATCACTTAACGAAAAAGTTTCTTCCTTACAAGATTTTCTTGAAAATTCTTCAAAAAAAATAACACAACATTTGGAGAGAAAAATCAGAGATGCATCATATATTGTGGAAGATATCATTGAATCCCACATCACGGATCGAATTCTTTCAGAATCTGCAAGTCATGAAGATGGGAGCTTAGAGAAAATATCAATAAGATTCAAGAAAATATCGGTAAGATTCAATCTCATTGAGAAGTGGATTTTTAGTTCACCAAAACCCGCCTCCAGCGGCCCGAGCACTTTGGTGAGTGTTGATGAATTCGTGGATATCAAGGCGCGGCTTGTTAGAGAATCATATAAACTTGAAATTGTCTCCATGGTGGGAATGAGTGGAATCGGTAAGACTACTCTTGCTAAACAAGTTTACCATGATCCATATATTGTGCATCATTTTCAAACTCGTGCTTGGGCAACAGTATCTCACAACTATAATGTGCAAGAAATCTTACTGAGCCTCCTAAATTCCATGGGAAAGCTCACCAGCAAGATGCATGAAATGACAAGTGAATTATTAAAAGAACGTTTGTACATGAATCTAAATTATCGAAGGTATCTGATTGTATTGGATGATGTGTGGGATACCAAGTTTTGGGATGATGTGAAGCAGTTTTTCCCGAATGACAAGAATGGTAGTCGAATCATAATGACTACTAGGCTAGAAAATGTGGCTAATTACGCCAACTCTTGTCCTCCTCTTCATCGTATGCGATTTCTAAGTGACAGTGAAAGTTGGATTTTATTTTGTGAGAAGGTGTTTGGAAACTATTACTGCACTCTTAACTTGGAGGAAATTGGGGAGAAGATTGTCCAACATTGTCAAGGACTTCCACTTGCAATTGTATTGATTGGGGGGCTCCTTTCAAAGGCTACCAGAACAGAACATTATTGGGAATATGTTGCAGAAAATGTAAGTTTAGTAACAACTTCAATTGATGAGCAGTGCTCCAAGATACTCTCTTTCAGTTATAAACATTTGCCTTCTCATCTGAAATGGTGTTTCCTCTATATGGGAATTTTTCCAGAAGATTATAATATTCATGTCTCAAAACTTGTTAAGTTATGGGTTGCAGAAGGAATCGTAAAACCAGTAGGATCTAAATCCTTGGAAGATGTGGCAGAGGAGTACTTTTTAGATCTTGTCGAGAGAAATCTTATTTTGATTCATGAGAAGCGGTCCAACGGAAAAATCAAAACATGTAGAATCCATGATCTTGTACGGGACCTATGCGTGGGAGAAGCTGAAAAGGAGAACTTTTATCATGTCACTAATAGGAGTCTCCATGGTATTGAAGAAGGCAATAGTATGCTCCGTGTAAGTATTCATCGAAATACTAAATCTCACGATGACAAAATACTATCATCTCCACAAGTGTGGTCTCTTTTAAATTTTGATAGGGAGGTTCCTCTTCCTGTTCCAAAAAAGTCAAATAAGAAGTTATCATTCCCGTTCCTGTTCCGAAAACGACAAAATACTCTACTTAGAGTATTTCATCAACAAGGAAGGCTTGAATTCCCAAATGAAGTAGCAGAATGGGTTGACTTGAGGTACCTCGATTGCATTTCTATGCATATTCCATCATCAATATCCAAACTTCAAAATCTACAAACCATAATTCTTCGTCGAGATATGAGGCCATTGTATCTATCACTAGATATATGGAAAATGCCACAGTTAAGGCATGTCCTGTTGGAATATGTGATTCTGCCCGATCCTTCTAGTGTAGGAATTGAGGGAGACAGATCTGTTTTCGTTCTAGAAAACCTACAAACACTTTCCCTTGTAATGAATTTCCGATGTACAGAGGAGGTCATCAAAAGAATTCCGAATATTAAGAAATTGAGAATCCTTTATGAGGATGAAGAAGTGGATCGGGAAAACTACTGTCCAAAAAATCTAGTCCATCTTCGTAAACTTGAATCACTAGAATGGATCAATTTTGAGTTTTCATTCTTGATGAACCTCAGTTTCCCGACATCACTCAAAAAGTTGACTTTAGTTGAAGGCAGCCTATCTGGGGAAGATATGTCGATTGTTGGTTCGTTACCTAATCTTCAAGTGCTCAAATTGAGAAGCACTTACTTCTTTGGCCGAAAGTGGATAACAAATGCATGGGAATTTCTTCAACTGAAATATTTGCTGCTAGAAAACATTGCTCTGGGGCATTGGAGAGTTGACCGTACTTTCTTCCCCAACCTCGAGCGCCTTGTCCTTGAGGACTGCTTTCTTTTAGGAGAGTTTCCTGATGAAATTATAGAAATTCCAACTCTTAGATCAATCGAGTTGAATGGGTGTGGTGGTTCAGTTTTAACTTCAGCAATGGACATACAAGAGGAACAACGGAGTTTGGGAAGCGATATCGGCCTTCAAGTTCTTATTGTTAACTCTAGAAATAGGATAGGACAACCTAGAAGGCCGATGTTTAATTGGTTATACGATCGATTTTTATTTTGATTGAATAGATTCGTGAACGAGCTAGTTATGTCAAAACTTATTTTCGTAATAATACCACATTTTTTCCCCTAGAATATCATTTTTCACTTTCTTTAAGAATTGAAATGTGCAATTCAACAGTCAAAAACAATGTTTATAATAAATTTGAATCTCAACATGTAATCAATATTTTGACAATTAAGTAAGACTCACTCAATAAATGTAACTACATAAGACTCACTCAATAAATGTAACTACATAATTTTTCGTGTCTACTTTGATGTTATGACAGGCACGTTTTGGAATTAATAGTTTTGGAACCATATAAATTCTATTACATAAAAGATGTATTTATTATTAAAAAAATTAATGATTTATTAATTTATAGAATGTTTACAATTCATCGAACATACATTTAATCAACTAAAAATTCATTGTATTTTACCAATCTAATCAATTGAATATGAATTAATCCACTAAGTATACATTAAATTAACCAAAAAATAAAATTCATTGAACTTATGTACTTAATTAAATAATATTCATTATAATTGCATTAATTTAATTAAATGTATCGAATTAGATATTAAAAGTAATCTTTATATAAACAAAACAAAATCTTCTTATATTTCATAATTACAATGACTTCCTAGTGTTCAAAAGTCAATCATGACAAATGAGATCCGCAAAGCATTATGTAAGGTTTCAAGTTTAGAAGAAATCGTTGCTAACACACTGAAAATCGTGCTGATGACGAAGCTGGGGATGAAACAATAGCTTGGAGCCTATTACCCGCAAGAAAACACTCAAAGCATCAAACACATTTCATATTTTTTTATTACAATTCGAGAATTCAACCCCACAACTTCAACATGCAATAAGAAAAACTAGAGATGAGATCCAACTAAATTTAAAGTTCAAGAAAAGTAACAATAGAGTCATATTTTAATAAAATATCAGAGTCAATTATATTTGTAATTTAAGCAAATTATTAATTTATGATATGAATGGGACCACATAGTTATGTAAGGGTTTTTAGAAAAGTAATATCTTATTAATTTATTAAAAATTTTAGCCCAAGTCGAGACCATAAAAAATTATTATATAATAGAGGTTATTAATTTGTCAATTATTAATTTATAAAGGTTATATTTATTATAATTTGAGTTTTTGACTTGTCATTCCCCAAAATCAATTTATTCTTGTTTATGGAATTTCGAATCTACATTGTGAAAATAAAAATAAAAAACAATAAATGAACATCAATCTTAATGTAATAAAAGCCTAACAAAAAAAAAAAAAAAAAAAAAGACCAAGGGCTTCTAAGCCGCTCGAAACAATCCATTGAACTCAAAAATAACATTCAAATTTTGAGATTACAAAATAACTAATTAACATCTAGCTAAAATTTAAAAAGAATTACGAAAATGAAAATCAATCAATTCTTCAACCACTGTGGGAATGGAATCAAGACAGCCATTTAGAGTTTCTTGTCATTCTCGAATTGCTCTTGGATCCCTCGACTATGAAATGAAATGTAAAAAACCAGTTTGTGTCTTCCGTCAACTTATAGTTTACTACATGGATTCACCTAAGTCTCCAACGCCCGTCTTAGGAATAACCCCTACTAACAATCGAGTTCAACTTCTACAATTTTAGAGGCGATCTAAACAAAAATCAAAATTGTAAGAGAAAATTGATTCTTCAAATAGAAAATTAAAACAATCAAGTTTCATTCCAAAAATAAAGCTATGCATGTGAAGATCAATATCCATAAATATAAGCTTTTTATAGGCTCCCAAACAAGACTTTAATGAATTAAATTTAGAGCATTAAATCTCACAAATGAGAAATTTTGTAATATGAAGAGGTTCGTGTGTATTGGAAATTCGGATCACCTTTTGCAAGACCGGATAATCCGTGAACATAATATAAAATCATGGTAGTTATATAGACACCACAATTTTTTTATTTACTTATATTTTTTGCAACAATTTTTAATTGCATTAGTAGTCCTAATCTTTGTTTAGGGTCGCACCTATGTCTCCAACTTCTTTTCACTGCATTCTTATCCTCAACATTCTATTAATTATTAGTATATATTGTTTATGATGATGATTTCTGTCTAGAAAGTTTGTTAGAACGGTATAAAAATACTTATTTGCCTCTCGTATTTTTAAATAAATAAAAGCACAACGAGTAAAAAAAACTACTATAGAATATTTGCACTTTATTTTAAAACAAATATTTGTACAGACACCATAATCGAGAGGACCAGGTCTTCTAATTTAGAGATAAAGGTCGGATCTTCTTTTTAAACAAATTGGATTGTTAATTATAGACATGGGTAAAATTGACCATTGAGCACTAAGTGCTACCAAATTGAAAGATTGAAGATTTAAATTCACATTATTAAAGATTGGGGATCCACGTGCTAAACTAGTTAAAGATCCGAGATCTCCTCTACTATTTTCCTTAATTAAATTAAATCTTAGAAAAGCTAGTTTGTATTGTTGAAGATCTTATCATGTTAAACTCATGTAATAGTTAACCTTTTATAATTATTATCCGTTATTATTCTAAGATTTTTACACGTTTTAATATCTGAATGCAATGTTTTAATATTTAAAATAAATTTACAATTCATTATTTTTTAAGAATATAAAAGAGTGTTTATATTTCATTTAAATTTTAGTCTATACATCGATAATTAATTCAGTTTTCTTATTTATTAATTTAAATCTTTTATATGCACTATATTTAGTGGGTTAGACAATAGTCTTTTTGTCCTCCTAAATTTTGTGCTCTTTAACTAGACAAAAACAATTTCCCTTCTAAAAAAATTATTTAAATTTACAAAAAAGTATAAATATACATATATAACACTCATGATTATATATCTATGGTGCCCCTATAATTATGGAACCATGTACGACTGGACCTGAAGAAATATGAAAGAGATGAAGAATTATGAAAGAGAGTATGTGTGGAGAAATAATTGTCTATGTTGATTCAATTGAATTATCAATATTACAAGAGTACAATGTATATATACTAGCAAGAAGAGAATCTACCTAAATATAAAAATATTACATAGGTGATATCTTACTATAGATACAATTATATCAATAAGGTAAATATCAAATATAGTAAGTTAATATTTGTTAATACTCCCCCTCAAGTTGGAGCATGTATGTCAAAAATGCCCAACTTGCGAGTGAGAATGTGAAATGCCTCATTGCCTAGTGCTTTAGTAAATAAATCTGCAATCTGATTATTGCTTGGGACATAGGCAGTCTTGTTCTCTCCCTTAACGATTCGTTCTCGAACAATATGACAATCTATTTCAATGTGCTATGTCCTCTCATGATATACTAGATTAGCCGCGATATGTAATGCTGCTTGATTGTCACAATATAAGGTTGCTGCTTGTGGGTGATCCACACATAAAGTCGTCGACAAGAATCGTCTCAACCTCGTAAGCTCACAAGTAATGGAAGCTATTGCCCTATGTTTCGCCTTCTTTGAAGATTTGGATCTGATCGTTTGCTTCTTGCTTCTCCATGATATAAGTGCCTTTCCCAAGAATACACAATATCCCGTAACTGACCGTCGTGTAGTAATATCTCCAACTCAATATGCATCACAAAATCCTGCTAGCTGCAATTTTTCACTTGATGGGAAATATATTCCTCGTCCTGGTGCTCCTTTCAAGTATCGGAGCAATCGGTGAACTGCATCAAGATGGGGTTGTCTAGGTGCCTACATGGCCCGATCGAGTGTATTGACCGAATATGAGATTTCCGGTCTAGTAATGGTGAGATAAATGAGCTTCCCTACCAACCGTCGATAATATGTGGGATCTTTCAACAATTTTTCATCTGTCGAATTGAATTTTGATGACTGCTCCATAGGAAATGCTGCATGTTTTGCTCCAAGTAATTCGGCATCTTGAAGAATGTCAAGAGTATATTTCCTTTGATTTATCGAGATCTCTGATCTCGAGCGAGCAATTTCTACTCCAAGAAAGTATTTTAATGTGCCAAGGTACTTCATCTTGAATTGAGATGCAAGAAACATCTTCGTGGAAGAAATCGCTTCTTTATTGTTTCCTGTAACAATCATATCATCCACATATAATAGAACAGCTGTAAATGAATCACCACTGACCTTGGTAAAGAGTGAATAATTTGCATGTGACTGTTTGAAATCAAACTGAATAACAGCAGATACAAATTTTTGAAACCAAGAACGAGATGCCTGTTTTAATCCATATAGAGATTTATGAAGTCGACATACAACTGGTGTCTCCCCCTGTCGACGAAATCCAGGTGGTGGAGTCATAAAGACCTCTTCAACAAGGGCACCATGAAGAAATGCATTGTGTACATCCATCTGATGAAGCGTCCAGTTGCGAATAGAGGCGACAGCAAGTAAGCATCTAACTGTTGTTAACTTTGCAACTGGAGCGAAAGTTTCATTATAATCAATCCCATCTCGTTATGTAAACCCCTTTGCCACCAGCCGTGCTTTGTAACGTTCAACTGTACCGTCAGAATTAAATTTGACCTTGAACACCCACTTACAACCGATAGAATGAGAACCCGGAAGAAGTGGGACAAGGGACCAAGTGTTGTTTTCTTCCAAGGCACGAATTTCATCATTCATAGCAGCTACCCACTTAGGATCCTGACATGCTGCCTCAAACGTTGTTGGCTCAACAATATGAGAAACATTGTACGTAAAAGCACGATGAACAGAAGAAAGATTGCTATATGACACATACTTTGATAAAGGATGCCGAGTGCTGGACTTGACCAGAAGAGACCTGGTTTGAGTAGGTAGAGCATGGTTGATATAGTAATCTTTCAGGTGAATTGGGGTTTGAATTGATCTTGTGGAACGTCGAATTGGATCATTGGGTACGACAGGAGGTTGGTCTGGCTGTGTGTCAGGTGAAGGTAGGGAAAACTGCTCAACCGGACGATCGATGTGAGGAGACGGTCGACCGTTTGAACTCTCTATAGAAACGGATGAGGGAACCGGCTGACCAGACGGTCGACCGTTTGAACTCTCTGTTGAAACGGATGAGGGAACCGGTCGACTGGTAGGTCGACCGTTTGAACAGTGTGCGGGACCTTCAGGCAAGGAATCAGTTTTTACTATTTTTTGGTCCTCAAGGTAAGGTAAATGTGACATTTCAACATCAAGGGGCATAGATTGTGGTAATGGGATGGAGTTGGCGTCGTCATTTAGTTGGGAGGCATATGGAAATATGGTTTCATGAAACACGACGTCCCGGGACACCACTAGTTTTCTATCGGTGAGGTCATATAAAAGGTACTCTTTTTGTCCTAATGAGTATCCAAGAAACACACACCGTCTGGCCCCGTGTGTCAAATTTATGGCTGGGTTTAAGGTTGGTGGCAAAACACAGGCAACCATAGACACGCAAATGGGAGTAAGGAGGTAATTTCTTGTGTAATCTTTCATAAGGTGTTTTGTGTAAAAGCGATGGGGAAGGTATCTGGTTGATAAGATAACAAGCCGTTTTGATACGTTCCCCCCAAAATTTTAATGGAAGGTTAGCTTGAAATCGAATGGCACAGGCGACATTAAGAAGGTGGAAGTGTTTTCTCTCGACCACTCTATTTTGTTGAGGGGTGTAGGGACATGACCTATGAAAATTGGTACCATTTTGATCTAAAAATGCTTGCAATGATAAAAATTCTTGGCCATTATCAAATCTTAGGGCTTTTATAGGCAGGTTGTGTTGTGTTTTAACCCAAGCAAAGAAATTCTTAATTATCCCTTGAGTTTCAGATTTGTGATGCATAAGGTGTACCCAAGTATATCGAGAGAAATCATCAACGATTGTAAGGAAATATCTAGCACCAGAATAGGAATAAATTCTATGAGGTCCCCAGATATCACAATGAATTAAATCAAATGGTTTATTATTAGAAATTTAGCTAACTTTAAAGAGCAATCTAGATTGTTTTGCCAAATGGCATACATCACAAATATCGTGAGAATCAAAACTAATATCTAAGACATTTTGTGCTAAGAATTGAAGAGGTGAGGCTGAAGGGTGTCCAAGGCGTCTATGCCACAGATTGGTAGAACGAGTGGCAGTATGATGAATTTGCGGTCTTTGTGAAAGGTAATATAGGCCGTTACTCTGCCTTTCCAAGCTAATCGTCTTCTTCGTAGTCAAATCCTGCTTAACACAAAAATCAGGGAAAATGTCACAGAGCAACCTAACTTTCTAGTAAGTTTACTGATAGAAAACAGATTAACTTTGAAGTTGGGAACATAAAGCACATCATCAACAGTCATATTATTCCCTAAGTTCACAACACCAATAGATTTAATAAGAGCATGATACCCATCCGGTAATTGAACAGTTTTGTGCTTTGGTATGGATTTATTCTCAACAATCCCATCCTTCGTCACATGGTCAGTGGCCCCGCTATCAATAATTCATGAATTACTCAAAGAGGTAGTAGAGGAATTGATACCTGATGTATTAATATGAGACTTATCATTACCCGTCTTGCCTTTTAGAAGTGTCATGATCTGCTCGTATTCCTTGGTCGTAAGAGTTTTTCCTTCCTTTGGGTCAGGTGTAGAAGCGGCAGTAGTGTTTGTGAAGCGTTTGTTTTGTGACTTCACGTCCTTCCTATGAAACTTGTGCCCTGGAGGAAAGCCATGGATAAAATAGCAGGTATCAACAACATGGCCAATCATCCCACAGTGGGCACACTTTTTCTATCCAGTTTTTTTCGAAACGGTCGACCGGTAGGATGAACCGGTTGACCGATTGGGCCGATTGTCACTTTTCCGGTTTGATTTCTCCCAATTGATTGAATGTTGCCATTCACGATCTGTTGCAACTTCAACTTGTCTTTTATGTTGCATTAAAATAACGTGTACCTTTCTGGTATCTGGGAAGGGGCTCATCATAAGTATGTTTCCACGAACTGTGGAATAAGAATCATTTAACCCCATCAAGAATTGTATGGCCTTCTCCTTCTCATCCCTTGCAGCTAGTGCCTTAAGATTCCCACAAGTGCATCCAATTGGGTTGTGATAAGAACCCAGTTCATCCCATAGTCCCTTTAATTTGGTGTAATAGGCTGATACCGATTGATTTTCTTGTCGATGTTCAGCAATTTCTTGACGAATCTGATATATTCGGGCGTCCTTATCTTGAGAAAATCGATCTCGTATGTCGTTCTATACTTCTGTGGCAGATTCGGAGTATATGATACTTTCAGCAATATCTGGATGTACTGAGTTAAGTATCCATGATAGTACCATGTGATTACTCCGTTCCCAAATAGAATACTTCTCATCTTCTGCTTCTGGCACTTTGATTTTTCTATCAATGAAGCCAATTTTATTCTTGGCGATGAGGGCAATTCTCATAGCCCTACTCCATTGTACATAATTGTTTCCATCAAATGGTTTAGAAACAAGAATTAAGTCGGGATGATCGGATTGCTGTAGAGCCATGGGATCCGATTGGACAATCATCGCTTCTATGATTTTTGTATCAGACATCGTTGCTCAGAATCGTCGCTCTGATACCATGAAGAAATATGAAAAAGATAAAGAAATATGAAAGAGAATATGTGTGGAGAATTAATTCTCTATGTTGATTCAATTAAATTATCAATATTACAAGAGTACAATATATATATACTAGCAAGAAGAGAATCTACCTAAATATAAATACAATTATATCAATAAGGTAAATATCAAATATGGTAAGTAAATATTTGTTAATAGGACCTCTTGCACGGCCTCAGGGCCTGCCCTGCCATCACTACTGGAGAATTAACACAACTTTTAAGGTGTATATGTATTTGTATTGTCACGATTCAACTACAAAGATATATTTTGTCAATTCTCATAGACCTAGTGCAAAATGCAAGGGTTTTCTTATTAATTGAGCTGAAGAATAATACTTGTTCACGAGTCTAATTAGATATTTTCCACACTTTATTGTGGATGTTGCTTTCGATGATATTGTTAATGAATGAGATAGAGTATGGGTTTTGTTTAAAACAAAAAACAAAAAAAAATCTGGCTTGCACATTCCCATCTTATTGCTTCATCCAATAGATGATGTAAAACTATGATTATTTTATTTGAAGCAAATTTAATTTAATACTATAAAATGAAAACATCTATTTCATTTCATGGCACTTGTTGCAAACATGAGAGATGATATATGGTTACATGACCTGGAATCTACAAGGTGAACTTTGATGTAATATTCTAACTTTTCATGTGTTTTTTACATATTCGTATCCTTCATAGAGATACAGTAAGGCAATATATGAAAATTGATTTAATTTTACTCGAGAGAGATTATTAAATAAATTAGAAATATTGATAATCAATTTCATTCAAATATTGTCAATTATGTGAATTGAGGCTAAACTTGAAAGATAGATTTGGATTTTCCAAGACACACTTGCATTTTGCAGTAGGTCTCTTCCGTCATGGTGCTATGAGCTGACTAAAGCATGCCCATTTTCGTTTCCCTTTAAAACTCGGCGGCAATACTTCTATTCAACTGCTTTTGGAGTGTCTCATGCATTGTATCGGCTTCACCAACAACAAGGTGCAGATGGTCATGGATCAGCAAGCGAAAGATCATTTGGGATTTCTGGGTTTTTTAGAGTAGTGATAGATTTTGGATTTTGGAGTTTGATAAAGAAGAAGACCTCTTTGTTACTTTTTTTTTTTTTTTTTTTAAAAGGAAGAGCAATTTTGTCATAAAGACATACTATGCCTATTTCTTCAAACATTGAGGATGTCCGATGCCATTTTTATAGATTAGGGGTATATCCCTTATGTTTTTGAAAAGTTGGAGACCGAATATGCAATTTTTTCATTGAAAATAATCATTTTGGACAAAAATATCCTCAATTAGGGATGTCAAATGGGCCGAGCGGCTCGTGGACTCACCGGCTCGACACATGGACGAGCTGGTTCGTCCTTTATCTCTCTTTTATTTTTAAATTCTCAAAAACATTCAAAGCTAAAACTGAAAAAAAAAAAAAAAAAAAAAAGAGCCAGGATCGTGGGCCTCTTTTGAAAGATAGTTGAACAGTCTTTTTGACATTTCAATTGTCTTTTTGACATTTAGACATTGAAATGTCGTTTTGTCCAACTTCTAAGTACGGATTTTTCATATACACCTCGGCATAAAATTCTAGAAACTTGTACTCATTTTCATTATCACATGAATATCCACTAACCAGTTCTTTAGAACAAGGACACTTCAAGTCATGCACTTCACCAACCCCGTCCTTTGCCCCTTGAGTTTGCACGGGTTCACATTCAATTTCAATGCCTTCGGTGACATTTTTGTTGAATAGAATATCATCTTCATCATTATTTATCTCGTTCTCTGAATCAATAAACCTAAATCCTCATCTAAACCTGGAAAAAAAAAAATCAATTGCAGACAGAGTGGGACAAAAAACACAAACAACCCAAAAAATTCACCTACCTTCGAGAGGTCCCTACATGTGCGATTGTGAATTTGTGAAGGGGAAATGGCACAATAGATGTTGGGCTAGGTATTTGGCAATTTAGGAAAAAGGATATGGGAATTGGAAATTATCACTTATGTAAAAGGCTTTTTCAAAACGTGACTTGAAGATCTGACATTAGTGTATTTGCTAGTAGGACAATATGGACAACGATTCAAGCAGAGGCAGCCCTAAGGGTGTGTAGGTGGTGCCATCTCACAGGGTTCAACATTATAGGGACACCAAAAAAATTATTATGTGTTTATATATATATTTATAAAATTTATTAATTTTAAAAATTTAAAATATTTTTTTATTATAAGCTTTCCCAAATATTTAAAATGATGCTTAAAAAAATTAAAATGTTTTATTAGAATATTTATAAGCTTTCCCATATATATCATAATACTTGTCAACACGTATGGTTATTTAAGGCAATGAAATATTTTGAGAGTCTCGAGATTGATTAAAAGCAACTAATTACTAATAAGTGATAAAGTTTCCATAAAGGAAGAGGCAGTCGAAGAGTTTATCGGCCTTCTATGGTTTGTTTGCAAAAAGAATTATAAGTATCTATTTTGAAGAAGGGGGCAAACATGTTTTTCACTCTCTTTAAAGAATTAAAGATTCATATTATTTAATGTTTAATCAATCTTCATTTTCCTCATTTATTCTATAGCTATTGAATAGTTTAAAAGAGAAGCTTATTCTATAGCTATTGAATAGTTTAAAAGGGAAGCAATCTTTCAAGTAATTAACATTCTAATTTTTCTTTATTTTATCTTTTATCACATATTCATATTTAGCTGTAAAATGTAAACACGTCTTCTCATATATTTGTTCATCTATGCTTAATTTCTAATTTTTATTTGTTTTTCACTTATCATATTTATCTGTATTTTAAATGTACATACATCTTTCCGTATATTTGTTCGTCCATGCTTAATGAGCATATTTGAACTGATTACTTTTTTTCCCACTTGATAAGCAAAACAAATAACAATCTACTTGTTTGCAAGTATTTATTTTATAATGCACATTCCATGATTGAGAGTGAAGTGCATGCAATAGGACTGTAGGAAGTTTGATGACTTTAATTAGGGAGTTTGTTTCTAGAAATGCGAGAAGAAATATTTTTATATGATTTTTACATTTCAATGTTTATTTGTGATTTTTGTTGTTTTTTATTTCAAGGTTTGTTCATATGGAATTGCACGAAGAGTTTAGTGTTTGGATGGTTCTTTGTTGATGATATGTGAATTTTTTAGAAGTTTCGAAGGTGCTTTTGAGCTATAGTGGTACTTTTTTAAATGATGTGTAAAATATAAACCAATATTTAAATGTCATATTTTTGTAATGAATTATTATTATTGGGATATAATTTATTTTTTCTTAATATATTTCTTAGTTAAATGAAAGTGGCACCATTTTAAATTGTTGCACAAGGCACCCAAAATCTCGGGGCCGGCTCTGGTTTCAAGTCACGTTGGAAATCCATCTGCTACGTTAGCACATCTGTCAAACCTAGCGACAGAACCGTCAAGGGTGATAGATGGAGAGCATTTTTATATTATATAGTGAGTTGCTAGACATTTTAAATTTCAATAATATATTCACGACTCGTTATAAAATTAAGTGATTTTTGGAACATGTATTACAATAAAAGCTACTTGTTTATTTAATGGATCGATGGACGCAGACTTCCCACCAAATTGTATGCAACTTGTATTACTAATAATTCAAACCAACTAAAATTAAAATTAAGCATTCTCAAACATGTGCTTAATGGATGGATGCAAACTTCCCACCAATTTGTTTTCCTTCTAGTTCATATATTATTGGTCTTTTCTTCTTGCATATAGATTTGTGAAGTGTTCTCTTTCTTCCGTGATCATTGATGGTTAGTCGAACCACATTTAAATTATATATTTTCTCTTCTATTGCTCAAATTTTATTTTTTGTTTCCACTGTATGTTTTGTGTGGCGGCAGAAATGAAGGTTCAATTTTATATTATTGCAAAGAAAGGGTATTTACGTTCACAAATCTCTCAAAGTGGTGCACACGGTTGACATGAGGTGACCAAGAGTGTGTTTGATAAATATTTTTGTAGATTATAAGTAGTAGGTCCTACAAAATGTGTAGATAAAAATTGCATAAAAGTTGTGAGTCCTACGAAATGTGTGGACGAAAATGATATTTGACTAACTTATAAGTGCTTATAAACACACACAAGTAATGGCCTCACCAAAAACCTACACGTCCCTCTATTACAAGAAAACTGCTTTAAAAAAAAAAAAAACAAAGCCACTCATTTTGTTGGGCTGCTAAACAAGCACTAAAGTAGCAAATACCGCGTTAATTATGTAGTCAACTTTGTGTTGCCATGTTGTTTATCATGAGTAATCGGATGTTGATAATCTGGATTGCTCAAGAATTTGAGTGAGACAAATAGCAGAATAATCAGCTTTTTGTTAAATATTGCGATTTTTTAATTGAATAAAAGCTGGCAATGCAGGTTTGATAAGAAGACAACTCATAAAATTACAATAATAAAAAAAAAAAATCTTTTACTAAATTGATGCAGGATTCAACAATGAAGACAGGTTATACTATTAAATGAATGACATGGGATTTTCCCCCCCCTCCATATTATTTTCTTCAAGTAGCAGAAATGCTAGATTGAGATCTATTTTATTTGTTTATTGATAAGTCATTGCCTTTCATCAATTCTGTTAAATTTTTTTCGACATTCTGTTCACGAGAGTATTAGGAACCGGTTAAAAAGGTATTACTTGTTGTAACCTAAAATAAAGATTTAAACATTCGACTTAATTTGATTTAATTTTCAGTTTTTAACCAAATTCAAAACTCCTTAATTTCATGATTAAAATCAATTTGAATGACATAAATTTTTATCGAAGTGGAGGTTGAATTTTCTACTATAAAAGGGGTGTAGTTTTCATGTTTTTAGACATATTACAAGACAACAAGATTAGAAAAACACTCTCTACGCTATACTTATTTTCTTGTTTTTGGCAACTAATTAAAAGACTCGTTGTTATTTCTCTTTGGTCGTGCTCATAGAAGGAGAATCGACTGTGAGCTAATAGGATTTTATCTTGGAGCTGTGCAGTGCTGACAATACCCGCACGAAGGGGAGGCCACACGACTTTAGGACAGTAATTTTCGCAACTCTCTAAGGCCAGCCATTTCTAACTCTATTTAAATATTTTCTGTTAATTATTAATTATAGTTTAATTATTTTATTACACAAATCACTTATTTCTCAACAATCTAAAGTCGTGTGATGATTTGTGTAGTAAAATTTATTTTTATCTATGTTATCAATTATTCAGAATATTAAAGTATTTTAATTACTTTATTGCATGAACTTTTACATTGTAGAAAACTCTCTCATCAATATTTTAAGTTGAGCACATATTTTTATTTTAATATCTTAGTGCTTTTG
Organism: Forsythia suspensa; assembly: GCA_023638005.1. Lineage (NCBI taxonomy): Eukaryota > Viridiplantae > Streptophyta > Magnoliopsida > Lamiales > Oleaceae > Forsythia > Forsythia suspensa. The sequence continues at coordinate 1,622,049 of CM042667.1, forward strand.
TTTGAAAAGAAGATTTATTGTTATTAAGTTAATTTTTATTGTTTAGTATATAAAGAATAATTGTATAACTAAATAGTTTTGTATACTTGAACATTTTTGTATTGTTCAAGTTGCTAATTTTGTTTACGTTACTTTTAGATTAGATTAAGAAAATAAAAATTGCCATGTGTTTAAGTTTTTATTATTTTTAATTTATTGTGCTTTAATTCACCAGTAACTCGATTAGATTTGCGCTTAATTGAATATTTAAATTTCAGTCTCAATTTAATTGCTCCTAATATTTTCTCACTAGAAATTAATTTAGTCTAATAAAGGTTTTATTTGCACTTATTTGCCATTTTGAATTGTTATTTAATTTCATAGTGGACGTTATTGTTTAATTTGAAACCTGAATTTTGATTTAACTAAATATATCATTGACAAATTATATATATGCAGTTATTTCTCTTTTTTGTTGGGCTGCCAAACAAGCACTAAAGAAATTGCAAAATTGCTTTTTATTTTCGTTAATTTGTTGGTATGACAAAGTGATTGCTTAGATTTTGCTGCAATTTTTTGTCTTTCAGTTCTTTGAGCACATATCAGATATGGCTTATGCTGCTCTTCGTTCTCTTGCTCAAATTCTACATCAGACCCTAAATCATGATCATCAATATTTGATTCTTGATGAGAAACAGCAAATTGAATCACTTATCGAAAAACTTTCTTCCTTACAAGATTTTCTTGAAAATTATTCAAAAAAAATAACACAACATTTGGTGGGAAAAATCAGAGATGCATCACATATTGCAGAAGATATCATTGAATCCTGCATAACGGATCGAATTCATTCAGAATCTGCAAGTCATGAAGATGGGAGCTTAGAGAAAAAATCAATAAGATTCGATCTCATTGTGAACTTGATTTTTGGTTCATTAAAACCTGCCTCCAGGGGACATTGCCATGTGGTGAGTGTTTATAACTTTATTGCTATCAAGGCACGGCTTCTAAGAGAATCATCTGAACTTGAAATTGTCTCCATAGTGGGAACAGGTGGAATCGGTAAGACTACTCTTGCTACACAAGTTTACCATGATTCATTTATTGTGCGTCATTTTGATATTTGTGCTTGGGCAACAGTATCTCATGACTATAACTTGCAAGAAATGTTATTGAGCCTCCTAAATTCCATGGGAAAGCTCACCAGAGAGATGCATGAAATGACAAGTGAATTATTAGAAGAATGTTTGTACGAGTGTCTAAAGTGTCGAAGGTATCTCATTGTATTGGATGATGTGTGGGATACGAAGTTTTGGGATGATGTGAAGCGGTTATTCCAGAATGACAAGAGTGGTAGTCGAATCATAATGATTACTAGGCTAGAAAACGTGGCTGGTTACGCCAACTCTTGTACTCCTCCTCATCGCATGCGATTTCTAAGTGACAGTGAAAGTTGGATTTTATTTTGTGACAAGGTGTTTGGAAACATTTGCTGCCCTCCTAATTTGGAGAAAATTGGGAAGAAGATTGTCCAGCATTGTCGAGGACTTCCACTCGCAATTGTATTGATTGGGGGGCTCCTTTCAAAGGCTACCAGAACAGAACATTACTGGAACTATGTTGCAGAAAATGTAAGTTCAGAAACAAATTTAACTGATGAGCAGTACTCCAAGATATTGTCTTTCAGTTATAAACATTTGCCTTTTCATTTGAAATGGTGTTTTCTTTATATGGGAATTTTTCCAGAAGATTATAATATCCATGTCACTAAACTTGTTAAGTTATGGGTTGCCGAGGAAATCGTAAAACCAGTACGATCTAAATCCTTGGACGATGTGGCAGAGGAGTACTTTTTGGATCTTGTTGAGAGAAACCTTATTTTGATTCATGAGAAGCAGTCCAATGGCAAAATCAAAACATGTAGAATCCATGATCTCGTACGGGACCTATGCATGAGAGAAGCTCAAAAGGAGAAATTTTATCATGTCACTAATAAGAGTCTCTGTGGTATTCAACAGGGCAGTAGTACGAACCGTGTAAGTATTCGTCGAAATACAAACACTCACGATCACAAATTACTATTATCTCCACAAGTGCAGTCTCTTTTAAATTTTGATTGGGAGGTTCCCATTCCAGAAATGTCAAATATGAGGCTACTTAGAGTATTGCATCAACAAGGAATGCTTGAATTCCCAAATGAAGTAGCAGAATGGGTTAAGTTGAGGTACCTCGATTGCATGTCTATACATATTCCGTCATCGATATCCAAACTTCAAAATCTACAAACCATAATTCTTCGTCGAGATATGGGGCCACTGTATCTATCACTAGATATATGGAAAATGCCTCAGTTAAGGCACGTCCTGTTGGAATATGTGATTCTACCCGATCCTTCTAGTGTAGGAACTGAGGGAGATAATTCTGTTTTCGTTCTAGTAAACCTACAAACACTCTCCCTTGTAATGAATTTCCAATGTACAGAGGAGGTCATCAAAAGAATTCCAAATATTAAGAAATTGGGAATTCATTACAAGGATGTAGAAGTGGGTCGGGAATACTACTGTCTAAATAATCTAGTCCATCTACGTAACCTTGAATCACTAAAATGGATCGATTTTGGATTTTCATTCTCAAGGAACCTCAGTTTCCCGACATCACTCAAAAAGTTGACTTTAGTTGAGGGCAGCCTTTCTTTGGAAGATATGTCGATTGTTGGTTCATTGCCAAATCTTCAAGTTCTCAAATTGAGAAGAACTGCCTTCTTTCGCCGAGTGTGGATAACAAATGCAAGGGAATTTCTTCAACTGAAATATTTGCTGCTAGAAAACATTACTCTAGTGCGTTGGAGAGTTGACGATACTCACTTCCCCAATCTTGAGCGCCTTGTCCTCAAGGACTGCTATAAATTTGGAGATTTTCCTTTTGAAATTGGAGAAATTCCAACTCTTAGATCAATCGAGTTGTATGAGTGTAGTGGTTTAGTTGTAATTTTAGCAAAGTACATGCAAGGGGAACGACGGATATTGAGAAACGATGGGCTTCAAATTCATATTGTTAACTCTAGATAGTGGGATTTTGGCGCAAATGGTCCCTAACAAGCTAGTTTGTCAAAATTTTATTTTTCAATGTAATGCCACATTTTTTTTTCCTGCTAGAATATCATCTTTCAGTTTCTTTAAGAATTGAAATATGCAATTCAACTGTAAAAAAAATGTTTATAATAAAATTGAATCTCACCATGTAATCATATATGTAAACTATCACCATGTAATCATATATGTAAACTATGTACTTCTAATGTCTACTTTGATGTTATGACAGGCACATGAGAATTTCACATTTAAGTAAACTAATGCTGTATAACCAATATAAATTAATAGTTTTGGGACTATAAATTCTATTACTTTAAAGATGTATTAATTAATGATAAATTAATTAATTATTAATTTATAGAATATTTACAATTCAACGAATATACATTTAATCAACTAAAAGTTCATTGTTTTTTATGAATCTAATCAATTGAATATGAATTAATCCACTAAATATACATTAAATTAACCAAAAACTTAAAATTCATTGTACTTAATTATGTACTTAATTAAATAAAATTCATCGGATGCTGCTGATTTTATTGTTGTCGGAGATTCTCTCCACCATGATATAAAAGGTGCAAATGCAGCCAAACTCGGACTTGGTAAATTCCAAGAAACTGCCTGCAGATGATTCTTTGTTCAAGCTCTTGCCTCGAAATACGAGGCTTATCCAACATATGTGGTTCCATCATTTACATGGCAGCCTCTATATTGGTGAGTAATTTAGATTGTTCAACTCTTATATGTTCTTAATTTCTCCAAGTCTTGAAGACTTAGCATGTCTTATTGTCTATGCTTAAAAGATTCATTGTTTAGTTATGAGTAAATAAGTTAAACTGTTAGTATGCATTAATGACCCCTGTGATTTCCTACATACCAAATTATTGATTTTACGTAAGTTGTTAATAATAATAATCATTTCTTTTTATGTAAATTCTTGCAGTCTTTTTTGTTTGGCTCAAAAGCGTCACTTCCAAGACACTCGTAGTACTTGGAAAACCATCAATTTTGAGTCTGCATCATTCTGTTTTCAAACAAGAATTGGGGGCTACATTGAAATCCTATTAAAAGAGGCTGCAACACTCCCTTACGTTGTATTAAGTTTGTTATAATGTTACGGTGACCGTTAAAGAAGAGGCTACATTGAGGGACTCCAGATTTTTTCATTCACTCATCTTACAATTAAGCGTTGAACTTGATATTTGGTTTTTGTTATTATGAGCAATTTAGCTTGCCCGTATTCTTGAGCGTTGCAGCTTTTTAATTATAGTTTTGGAAATGGTACATTAAAAATATTACGTTCATTTAAAAAAAAAGGTATATTTAGAGATGTCAATTCAAGACCGGCCTGCCTCCGATAAAGCTCGATGACGGCTCGCATTATAAAAAGTCCAGCACGCTGCGGGCTACAAGCTAGGTCAACCTAGCCCACAAAAATTTGAATGTGAACGCGAACCCGGCCCACCCGTCGGCCCATTCGGGTCGAGCCCATGTGGGTCGCGGTTGTCTCCGTTTGGCCTATCTGAATAAAAAATTAATTTTTTATTTGAAATTACTAAAAAAAATTAATAACTTTTTTACTTTAAAAAATGTTTATATTTATAACAAAAAATATGTTAAATTACTAAATAAAAAATAAATAGCAATGATAAATTCACATTTATTATTTCTAACTTTGTGAATTTAAATACAACGCAAACAAATAATAATTGAATGCATCATTATAGTCAAAGTACATCCCAACTAGGTTGGCACGTACACAATTATTAATCTTTCGTATATTTATAGTTTACTACATCCAACTAGTTTGACACCTATCTAACTATAATTCATTTGTTAAAAATTGTATATTGTTTGCAAATCAATTTTCAACAACTACTAGATTTTTAAAGTCTTTAGCAATATCGTTAGTAATTTTACCTTGCATCCTTCTATCTGCAAATAACCAGTCTTTAACGCATATAAGAGTTTCCAAAATATTTTCTTAAGTCTTGATCTTCTTTCGTCCAATACTCTGTTCCTGCACTAAAAGCAAACTCAGATGACACTGTTGAGACTGAAATTGTTAGTATATCTTGTGTATTTTTTATAATACTGGGCATGACCTCTCATTTAATTTTCACCATCGTAAGATATCTAAATTATCTACATCATCTTCAGCTAATAAACTATCATGATCAAATTGATAATATATTTCTAATTCGGCATGTGTGATGTTCGTGTATGTAGTTGATGAAGTACTAACAACATTAAGTTTCTTAGCTATCATAGAGAAAAATGAATATTTACCTTTAGATGTTGTACTAGAGTTTGTAGAAGAATAAATATTTTCATTGTTACCATATTTAATAAAATAATAGTTATACGTTTCACTAATAAAAATTTACAATTGTCAATTTGTGATATTTATGTTAAAAGCTAATGTTTCAGAAAGTGATTCTAAAACACAATGAACACCAAATAATTTAATGCGATGATGTATTACAGCTGCCAATGGAAAACTAACGGCATTTTTCATAATATTTTTGAAGCTTTTCCTCCATTGACAAAATAATTTGAAAGCAAAATGGAACGTTTCTAAAATTTGAAAATTGGCTAGCAATTTTTATCAATTGTAAAAGTACTAGTTGGGTAATACACTCCCGAAGTAGCTTTTGTTGCCTTATAAAAAGGTTTTAAAATTTTCATAACTTTAAATGCATTTCCCAATCTGAATCATCTATATGAAATTGATTTTGCTTTGAATTAACGAATGCATTAATAGCATTGATATAGCCAACACACAATTTTAACATAAGAAATGTTGAGTTCCATCTATTTGGAATATTATTAACAAATTTTCTTCTTCTCAATCCAAAATTTGACAAATTTTTGCAAATTCTTGTTGTCTAGAATCTAAAGAAGAAATATAATTAATAGCTTCTCTAATTATAGGTATTTGTGGATTTATTAATTTCAAAACATCTTGTACAACTAAATTATATATATGACAAATACAACATATGAAATCATTTAGAATCAAATAAGGGTTTTAACTGTTCTAATTAAAAGGTCAATGCATGCACTATTCAGACTTGCATTATCAAAACTAATACTAAATAATTTGTTTGACACACCAAATTCATTAAATACTTGTAATAAATTTTCACACAAATTTATCCTATTATGTGGATATTCAAATAAACGAAAAGCAATTATTCAGTTATGTAGTAACCAATTACTGTCAATAAAATGTGTTGTAACACAAGTGTAATCATTGTTATTGCACCTAGACCAACAATCAAACGTGAAACACATAATTCCATCAATATTTGTAAGTTCATTTTTTAATGTTTCTGTATTTAATTTGTATTAAATAATTACAGACAATCAGAATGACTAGTATTTCTACTTACACTCATGTAAGAGGGTTGAACATACTTTTACATGAACTTTTCAAAATATACATCTTCTGCAAAAGTGAAGGGCATCTCGCTTGCTAAAATAAATTCTGACATTTTGACTCTCATTCGTCCTTGCGAATAAGTAAAATTAGAAAAAGCCAGAGAATCATTAGCATTAGTAAATGAAGTAATTTGAACTTATCTCGGATCTAAATGTCCTGTTTTATTTAAATGTTTGTCTTTGTGTCTCCGTAGCATGTCGGTTTATTGACCACTTCTCCACACATAAGTAGTTCTACAAATATTGCAAACTGCTTCACCATTTTTTTTCATCTAGCGTAAACAATTGCCACACCACTGATGTTTTTTTTTCTTTGATTTTTAAATGATCCAACATCTATAAAATCATCATCTTCTAAATTTATTGGAGAACAAATATCATATAAATTAATATTTTCAGAAGAAAAATCATGGGAATCCATATATAACAAAGTATTACAAACTTTAGAAAATAGAAATAATTAATTAAACAAGTGAAAATGTAGTAGTTGAACATTCTTAGTTGATAAAAAAAATAATGTAGTAGAAATAATGAATGTTTAAGAGCTTCAAAAAATTTGTCTAAGAGCTTCAAAAATTTCAGAAGTTATTTGATAATATCAATATTTAAGCCAAATTAGTGAATCACAGAGAGAAATGGTAGAATGAGAGATGAAATTTGTGTAGATAAATTTATTGTGTTTGTTCAAATTTATAGATGACCCAAATTATAAAGTTACATACACATACACCATCTATCCAAACATTCAAATTTTGAAAACGTGTGTAAGTGTGATGCGAGAACACACATAGACACAATATTTTTATTTTTATTATTATTATTTTTGCATGCTTGTAAAATTTGCAGACATGCAGCTTTGTCAAAGCAGCAGGGACGGTCCTTGCTTCTTTGACTGACAGCCGTGACTTTTTTTATTTTTTATTTTTTTTATAATATTACACGGACCAGTAGTTAACTGTTGGCCCATTTGACACTAAATCGTCCAACCCGACGGTTCAGTATCTAAGAGCCCGTGAACCGCCCCCTTGGTTCACAGGGTGGCCCGCGGTTACGGGCCTCCATGAGTAGGCCGATACAGACTTGGTCGGCCGGCCCGTCTTGACACCTCTAGGTATATTTGTTATGTTGAATTCGTCATGATTAAACATGATTAAGGAAGAGAGAGAGATGCATAATCGAGTACATCTCGTGCTAATGATGGCATGTTTTTAGCGAATTAGGCCAATTACATCACAGGGATTGCCACATTTATAGCATAAACTTTTGAGGAGAGCATGATAAGGTTCTAGCATCAGCCACTCTTTTCGACATTTCGTTTGGTTCTTAATAGAACCAGAAACATATTATTTTCTAGCTACACAAACCTGCTTACATACATTTCTCCCTAATAACAGTCTAGCAAAAGACCACTTTTCAATCCTCTATTCACATCCTCTAAGTATATTATCTTCCCTTTGAAGTTATAACTGAACTTAAATTCTTCACAACATATTCCCAGTAACTTTGTGTTTTGGTGGACTTTGAGAAGAGCCTTCCAATCAAAACAACTGCAAGTGGCCTGAACACTTATCTGGACCATAAAAAATAGACGATTTTAAATACTCTTAAGTGAAATATTACTTAATTGTGTGTTGATTTGATTGCTTTAGGTCAAAATCCAAGTTTAGAGGAATTGAAGGGAAAAAAAAAAAAAGCAAAATAGGCGAAGAAGGATTGAAAGTGCACGAAGACTTCGAAATAGGGACCAACTTGCAAAAGATGAAAGACTTATCGTGCAAATAATCAGGGACTTGAGCTCAATTCGTGACCAAAATTTTAGTTTCCTTATTTTAGTCAAATTCTAGTTTGGTAATTCTTTTGGGACACGACTTCTACATAAAATTGGAGTTCTTTGGGACATAAAAAGGAGGATTATGATTTAAACAAAAGAGATATACTATATACAATAATAAAAGGAGACAAGAGAGAGCAAAGAAGATAGAATGACCAAGACTTTGAAGATTAGGACGTTAAGACGAATTCTTGTGCAAGATATTCAACTTTTTCTCATCTTTTATTTAAATCCAGTTATGTATTCCAAACTCTTCATGTTTTATTTCTCTCGAATTATTAATAGCTAAACTAATATTTTGGATGAGCAATTCTTTAATTTCAATTCTCAAGTTTTGCTTATAAATTAATTATGTATTGATTTTACTTCTTTTCTTAGTTCTTGAAATAATTGACCATTATTTCATTAAATTGTAGATTGTAACAAACCGAGAGGTAAGTTATTAATCTAGACTAAGCAGTAAAATTCGACAATTGGATAAAAAATAAAGATACACTTTTGTTATTATTGCAAATTAAATTCTTAGAAGATTTAATACATCTAATTAATGATTATTTTGACTTCACATAGAGTTATAGTGAGTTGACTTAATTAGATATAACTAATTTGAACTCAAGAGAGGTAAATCATGTTAAATTTATGAATTCGACCGAGTATAACAATAGTAATATATCTTGAGAGGAGAAATTAGAGATGACAACTATGGTGAATTCGTGAATCCAAATCCTTTAATAATTATATTTGATAAATTCTTGACATTTGCGTTCACACTAATTTTTTGAATTAATAGTTACTCGTTAAATCTTTCAATAAACTTACAATAAAGTGTTTTAAATAGATTAGAATTAGGATCTTCCAATAAACTTACTTCAAAGTATTTTAAATAGAATAGGATTAGGATTAGGATTAATTGAACTAGTATGTAAATAGGATAATCTTCGTGGGAACAATAATCTGGACTCATTGGGTTCACTTTATTACTTGTTAACGATATTGTGCACTTGCAATTATATTTTCTACAACATGGCCCTCGAAAATTTTTGGCATTCTCGATACCGATTTCGTTGAGTTCACGAGGGAAACAATCTTCTCCAAACACCTTGTCACAGAATAGATATCAACTTTCATCATAATTTAGAAAATGCATGCGATGAAAAGAGCATGAGAGTTGACATGAATAGCCACGCTCTCCAACCTAGTAGTCAACATGATTTGACTTCTTTTCCCATCATCTGGAAATAAACATTTGACATCATTCCAAACCTTCGTATCCCATATGTCGTACCGCCTACTTTTTAGATTCTGGTACAAGACTTGTTTTAACTTTTAAGTCACTGTTTCCCTGTGCATCTCGTATGTTAGTTTTTTAATAGAAACTAGAAGATCTAGTACGATGTTACACTCATTATAGTTTTGAGACACTGTTACCCAAACAAGAATATGAAAAGTCTGCTCAATACGTTGATGATAGTAAACTTTTCTAGCAAAAGTAGTTTTAGTGATAGTATTTGTTGGATATGATAATTAATTGGCCAAGTTGGTTAGAAATTGAGTAGTAATTTTTATCTGAGACAATTTTTGTAGAACTAGAAGAGTGGGACTTAATTGATAAATTAGAAAACTTGGAGGAGAGAGAAAGGCAATTTAAAAAAGAAATTTGACTTTAATATATTTTGTTGGCATCCTTTTTCAATTCCATACACTGAGCATTTGAACCTATTTATAGGATTCATGTGGGGTGGAATTGTTTCCACCACCATACTAGATCATTCTTTTCATTTCTTTTTTTGCTTTACAATGTCTAGACAATTCTAGACATATTTTACTAGATATTTGTTTAGACTACTCTAGATGATTTCACAAATATCTCATACTCATGTATTTGAATTCTAGATAATTTTGGTCAATTCTAGAACTCTCTAAAAATTTGCAACAATTTTCAATACTCATCCTTGGTGCATATTTCGGTGACTCCATTCATGTCTCTTAGTTGCTCAAATTTTCCTCTTGGGATTGCTTTAGTAAAATGTCAGCTAGTTGTTCTTCAGTCACTACAACAAAATCTCTATTTCGCGACAAGATATTTTACGATATACATAAATTTGTCACAATAAGTGATTTAGCGCGACACATTTTTAAAGTTTGTCGCAAAAATTTTGGTGGTAAAATAAATACAAAAAAAAAATAGGGCAACATAAAAAGTTGTCGTGGAATGTCAAAATGCGCGACAAGTAATAAAGATTGTCGCCAAAAACATGATAGGAAGCTTGGCGCCAAAATATATTTGGTGGAAAACTTATAGCGACAAACTTTTATTTCTTGCAACAAAGTTTTTTGTGATGCAATATGTCTACTTTTTGTGACAAGTAATGTTTGTTGGTAAAAATTCTAGGATGGAGGAAAAAATTTGCGATACCAATATTTGTTATTGCTCTAGCTTATAGAGATGGTGGAAAACAAATAGTAACATTCACATTCGTCGCATATTAGTCTTTGTAATTAAAATCATTTGTCACAAGTCTATTCTACTATTGTTCATAAATAAATATTTCAATTAATTAACTAATCATAGTAAATTATTAATAAGTATGCACAAACTTGCAATTGGGTTTTTTTTTCTAATATGAATTTATTTTTTATACTATTTTATTGCGTGTAACGTGTGAATCGTAAAATTTCAAAACATTTAAATTCGATATGCAAAGATGAGGGAAGAGCCGTCGATTTTTTTTTTTTAACAAATAGTTCATAGTAAGATAAGCAAGCCCAGCTATAGCAATACCCAATGCATTAATCGACATAAGTAGGAAAGCTTGTTGTCTAGTTTAGTAGTATCTAAAAATGGTACCATAAATAAGTGACACTGAAAAATTGATAAGTTAGAAAAATAATATAAAGTTTAAATTAGTTTTAAGGGTGGCCGACCATAATAAATCTTCATTGGGCAACCCAAGTACACCTATACATAAAATAGTATTCCATCCAGACCATTTATCTTAAGTGCGTTAAAGTAGAAAGAAAAAGTAAAGAATCGTGATACATCACAACCTTTGTGAAGAATCCACAATGGTGTTCATAAATTGAACTTAAAATAATTCAAACTTGTCTTTTAAAACGTGCTAAGTTTTAAGTGCATTCCTTTTACCATTTTTTACTAGCTTGCTTGTTAAATCTAAAAGTGGCAAATTTTCCATTCATGTGAAAGTGAATGAAGAAGGAAGCAGGGAAGAAGACTAAAGATCCAAAGTTTTCATGTAGTTCATACTTTGAAAAAACAAAGGCGTAAACATAAGTGGATGTTAGAAAGAGAACTCAACACAGAACAAGAGAACAAAGAATATATTTAGAATAAAAAAAGGAAGGAAAATGATAAAACAATATTGTAAGGAAAAGAAAAAAAGAAGATCTAGTCCATTATTTTTGCAAAAACTAAAACATGATTTCACCAACAAATGAGAAATATAATAAAATTTCAAATATGTAGTTCACATTAATCATAAAAAGAGAACAAATAAATGGTAAATGTCTAACTAGAATCTATCAATTCATAAAACAGAAAAAGTATGTCTCAATACGCAAATAAATAAACAAATTTGCAATACCTATACATGGTGGCAGGCGGTGGCATGTTGAAGCTTGTTGCTAGTTCAGAAATTTGTAAATTAATGTGGAGACATGATGGGGGGAAAAAAACTATTTGATAGTCACGGTAGATTAGCATGAGTAAATACTTTAACAAATTTAATAAACACTACATAATTTTTATTAATATCCGCAATACACATTAATGTTGCTAAAATGACTGCATATAGGGAAACTTCATTTGATATAGCCATTGCATTTGCCAAAGAAACATGATTATGCATCTACCGGGGAATAAACATTAACTTCATCATTTGAGCCAAATACAAAATCACTTTCCTCCATGGCTCCCATGGCATTTAAGCCTCATTCTCAAAGTTATCCTCAAGGGATGGCCTTGAAGCCAAATCTTATACACATCGTTCTTCTATTACAGCCATACACTTCCTCTCTTGTACACAGAGAACATGTATGTTTAACTTGCAAGTTTTAAGACGGGCCAGCGTACATGATTTACAGATAAAACGGTACTTGGTTAGCTCATCCAATTATGCTCCTTTTAAATCTTCGAAACTGTTTCGCGCAGAAAGTGTGTCCTTCGCTAACAATTAAAAGATTCAGACGATGTGTAAGGGACGCCAAACCTCTTGAGACAAAGTCCCAACAAGGGTGTTTGATTTACGAAGATTACAATAGTGACAAATGATGAAAGAGCAAAATAAAAGGCCTCTAAGGGGCACAAGCACACTAGAATTCACTGTAAAGAAATATTTAAGACTAAAATGGAATGACATTTCTCTGTTTTTTTAGAGTTCTCTTTTTTTTTTTTTTCATTCAATCTCCTTTCTTTTATACTTTACCAAACGGTTTTACCACACGTTTTCCTTCAATCTTGCGTAAAAACTTCTCGTCGCCCAGTAGCTACCTCATCGCCCAATAACTACTTTGTCGCCCAATAACTACCCATTTCCTTCATAATGATTCAACTGTTTGTAACTCCCCATCATGATGATTCAACTGTTTGTAACTCCTCCATGATGATTTAACTGTTTGTAACTCCTCCATGATGATTTAACTGTTTGTAACTCCTCCATGATGATTCATCTGTTTGTAACTCCTGAAACGTGGAAGAAATGATAAGAGAAGAAGGAAAAACTGTTTAAGAATGGTTACTCTTATGCAGTGATTGACCGTTCTAATCGCCCAACGCCCTGGGCGTCTCTGGTCTGGGCGATATACATTTTGGGCCCTATCTGGCCTGGATAATTTCCATTGGGCCTATATACAAATTTACAGGCATCCATTGGGTGCGGACAACATATATTTCTAGGCCTACATGCTTGGGTACTTTTTATGGGCCTATATGTACAATTTTTCTTAAGTCTCTTTTTTAGGCCCTTGTTATTTCGTATGTCAACAATTACCCCCCAATGTGGCTTAATTAATATAATCACTTATTAATTAGCCATATTCATGGTGGCGTTCCATCTTCTAAAAAAGTAAGTTTTTTGGCGCCTTAATTCCGAAATCCCAAGAGCACGATTTATATAAATCCAAAAAGGCGTCATTACCAATAACCACGTCCGGCCCCCATCACGTCACTGCGCCCTTTTCCCCCTATAAAAGGACACTATTCATCTTTTCCTTACCTTCTTTCTTATCTCTTTTGCAATCCTCTTGTCCATTTGCTGAAAACAATGTCTACGTCTAAAGCTTCCTCAAACAATAGTATTACTTTCAAGAAGATTTTGGGACCTCCTAACTAAACCCTATGTAAACCCATCGAATCTTCTACCCTCTAGGGCACGATATGAATGAGTTCTATTTGGGCCCGTCGTTCGAGGGCCTTGAGACTCCATTGGGCGATCGCCACGCCCCAATTTTTTCCTTGCACCCAAGAACCTCCTTTCTTGGACCCTTTCTCTTTAAAGCCGGTCGCGAGAAGAGCATTCGCACATGGCCTAAATCGATACCACTTTTCCGCCCGGCATGCGCGTATGATGAAGCATGGCCCCATGGCGCTTTTTGATCGTGCGGGATCTCGATCTTACGGAAATTGCCACACGCCCCCGCTCTATGACCCTGTTCTTTTTCCAATCGCCCTAAGTTTCTGGTCTTCCGAGTACAACACCTTCATTTTTCCTCTTGGTCCAATGTCGGTTACTCTAAGGGACGTTGGTGCTTTGGTCAATCTTCCCCCTCTGGGCGATACCATTTCTCCTGCCATGCTGATATCTTCCCTTGCTCCCAAATTTGATAAGAAGTATACGGATTCCTATTCAGGCATGCAGGAGCTTTATGAAAACATGTGCAAAGACCCTACTCATGCAGAGCGTGTAGCCTTCCTCCAGGTTTGGTTGTGTAGGTATATTCTTTTGCGTTCCTAGTCTTAAACCTTCTATGGCCTATTTGCCCATCGCCTATGAGTTGGCCTTGGTAGGTCTTTAAATCTCGCTCTGCTTTTTTTAGTGACCTTCTATAGAGGTATGGCCTACCTTCAACATCAACTTAGGACCAATGCTTCTCCCTCTTGGAAGTGGGCCTCTTTCGCTCGCTCAATTGTGGTTGAGAGCATATTTTCCACAGCTTGGTGTTTCTTCAATACCTCCTAGGCCGGTGAGTTGTTACGGGCTAGTTATCAACCAATTAGCTCCCGTTGATATGTCTAATCGGGATGTTTTCACATTCTTTTATAACTTAAACTCAATTCTCTCTTTCTTTCCTTTCTCAGTTCATCAAGTCCCAGTCTATGTCCAACCCCCTCTTACTCTGAACGAGGTGAGTAATGTCTTGCCCGTTTGGGTCCAATACTTGACTGGGCGAGAATTGTTTCATGACATTCTCACGGGCACCAATGCCAAGGCTGGGGTTGAGGTCTATGCTCCCCAGTTCTTTGCCCGACAGCTTGGTTTTGGCCAAACTTGGCCTCTTCCTCCTTGTTACTCAAAAAGTTTTCAAGAACGCTTCCATACCATCACCAAAGTAGAAGCACAGGCTATAGATGAGCGTAACGCTTCTCTGATGAATGGGTTCTCTTTGGCTCCTTTCAATCCCACTTTGGCCGTTCATCCTCTTTTTGAATAGTTTTGGCCTTCGGTGAAACGTAGATTCTTCACTACTAACGTTAACCATGCATTCTATATACTCGAGGGATCAGGGTCTTTCAGAACTTCCATTTCTTCTACTCCGATTCCTATCCCTGATGTGCCCATATCTGTTAAACATCCTGCTCCTTCGTCTTCTTCTTCAAAATCTCCGACAGTGCGCACTAGAAGTTCTGCCGCAATTTCCACTCAATCCAGTTCTCCTCCCGCCCAAACTGGAGTTGCGAGAGGTGTATCCAGCCGTAAACGGCCAACATTGGACCCATCAGATCAACCTGATGATGACAGTGATGACGATGATGGTGCTCCTCCTCTGAGCAGGAGAAAGGTAATATGATTTCCCTTTAGTTTAAAGAACATTTTAATGCCAATATTGATATTCTTTTTGTACTCTAAACCAGAAAGAGGTCACTTCTCCTTTGAAAGATTCTACGTCGCCCGACCATTCAATTCTTCGATCTTCCGAGCCATCCGTCGAAGTGGATTTGCCTGAAAAGGGATTCGAGGACCAACGGTGCTTCGATCGCTTGACCGGTTGAAGAATCTCCGTCATTTCAGGGCGTTTCCCCTCCAAGTGTTGAACCAGATGGTAATATGTGCACATAGTTATGACATTTTCCTAATTTCACCATTTGTCATGGCGTTACTCTTGAAGCACTTATCATCATTCGTCCCTTTGCAGAAAGACCAATTGATTTGCCGGTTGTACCAGAGCCAGCACGCCCGGATAAGGGTGACTCTTCGCAGGCAATCAAATCGCCCAGTGGTACACTTTCCTCTTCTTCCTCCAAAACCACTTATGAGTCAACTCATGAGGTAATTTTTTTTTCCCGATTTACTTTATATTGCTTATTGCCATAAAGACACTAAGTAATCATTTTTACATTTACAGGACGCTGATACCATCTTGCGCTCTATTCAGGACTTATTTACGTCATGGGAACAAGTGAAGGCTAGTCAGACCGCTCGTTCATCTTGACGATCGTCCTTCTTTTGCCTCGGTGCTTTTTTACAGAGAAAACATGAACATTCTTAAAGCAGGCGATGACTTGAATACACTTCTTTCATGGACATGGATATCTCACACGCTTGATCTTTGCCAACAACCACCGAGATAAATTTGAGCGTTTAAGCCGCCTAAATGGCCCAAGCACTTGAGCTTCCTTCACTCAAACTCTCTACGGATCTCAAGTTATCGTTGAAAATCATCCATCAAGAGATAAGCGCCTTTGTTGGCCAAAATGTGGAACTCAAAGCCAAGAAAACTCAATACGTCAATCTTTGTGACCCGAAAAGAATCTCTTCACCAGAAATTAATCAAGCTAAAAACAATCGAACGAGATTTCTTCCGAGGTCATGGTTGAGGATTCTTTGATGATGAGTTTGGGTGCTCGGATGAAAGAAATTCAAGAAAAAGATGGATGGTATGTAAGGCCGGTGGCCGCCAAAAGCGTAATGCTTCTCGGGAAGTTGAACGGGCTAGATCCTTGCTTGGCGTTATTCGAGGTCTAGAAGTGGACGAAGGAATTATGGCTGAACTATCCACCGCTTCATTGAGCAGTAGCGATGAGTGGGAGAAACTTAGAGAGCAGATGCGCTCTATTTGGGGAAGGCTGTAATTAAGATTCTAACGTTTTAAGGACAACTTTTCTTTTGTTTTATTCAATTTTCCTTTTGTAATGGTAGCCAATCATGGCAACCAAATCATCCGATGAAATGAATAGTTTTATTCGTTTGTATAATTGTGTCCTTTAATGTTAAACCTCTAATCGTTCAAAATTCCAAATCAAGGAACGTACTTCTTTAAATATTTGCCATTAATAGACCTCATGTGCCTCATACCATCCAAATTTTTTAAATGATATGCCCCATTTGGTAACACCTCTTTAACTCGTATGGTCCTTCCCAATTTGGCGACCATTTCCCAAACTTTGGATTACTACTATCCAATAGGAGTATTGTTTTCCAGACCAAATCCTTCGTGCTAAAACGTTTGGCTATAACCCTTTTATTATAATATGAAGCCACTTGTCTTTTTTGAATTTGCAATCTATCTAAGACGCTCAATTTTAATTCGTCTAATTCTAATAAATTACGAGCAGTAGCTCAGTATGCTCATTTTCATCTATACTATTTTGCAAACGTTTTCTGATCGATTGCACATTAATTTCCATAGGCAGCACCGCTTCTTGCCCATAAGTTAACGGGAAATGAGTTACTTTAGTACTAGATCGCGGAGAGGTTCTATAAGCCCATAACGCTTTATTCAAACACTCATGCCAACTTCTGGCATTTTCGCCTATCATTTTCCTTATGATACTCTTTAAAACCTTGTTTGACGATTCCACTTGACCGTTGGATTGGGCGTAATAAGGTGTAGAGTTCGCCAACTTGATTCCAAACTCGCTCGTAAATTCTTTCACTTGACTCCCATTCAAAGAAGTTCCATGATCCATTACTACGGTTTGAGGTATCTCAAATCTATATACTGATGTGATCACGAATGAACTCTATAACACTTCTTTGAGAGATTTCTTTTAAAGGTATCGCTTCTACCCATTTAGTGAAAAAAAAATCCGTAGCGACTATTACAAAGGTGTCTTTGTTTGGACGATGGTGGGTAAATCTTTCCTATCGTGTCTATCGCCCAACACTTGAATGGCCATGGTTTAATAATAGGTACCATTTCTCTTCTTGGCACTCTTTGGATTTGGGCCATTTTTTTTGACACTCAAACAACTTTTAGCATCTTGAAGCATAATTCGCCCATTTTATGCCAAGAATACCCACTCTCGATGATCAACCACCTCATCTTTTGGCGACTTGATGTGCTCGCACACTCTTTCATGCGCGCTCGCCATAACCACTTTAGCTTCTTGCAAATTTATGCATTTCAAAAGTACACCATCCGAAGCGTTTCTTATACAATTCTCCTCAACCAACCAAATAGTTCAAATTGAGCGTAATTTTACCTTCCTATCGCTCTTCTTATCGGGTTCTTCTAAAAAATTTTGTATTTCTTCTCTCCAATCCATTGTGTCTTTATTTTGTATACAATGCACATTAAATTCCTTCGCCCTTCATTGAACTACAGGCAATATCGTTCCATACTCACAAGCAGAATCGTTATTTAATGTTTTTGAATAACCCGATGCCATTTGGGCCGACTCATTTGCCAAATCGTTATACATCCTATTAACGATTGAAGCTCCACTTGGTCGAATTCGTCCAAGAGCTCTTGAGCAATGCCATATTGACTTATGATGAGAATCACTTTGGCATTTGAAATCGCCATTCAATTGATAAATTACTAATTGAGAATCACTCTCGATAAGCACATTTTTCGTCCCTAAATCTAATAATAACTCTAAACCGATAATCAATGCTTCAGATTATTCGGCTTGATTATTAGTACACATTTCGATCGGTGAAAGCAAACTTGTAACAAACCCTAGTGGATTTATTAGTACTACTCCTACTCCGCACCTCCAGTAGTCTTTGAGCCGTCAAAGTATAAAATCCAAGGTTTCAGCTCGAGCAAATTGACTTCTAATTCAATTTCTTTAGGCACGCGTCTAAACATGGATGATCGGCCAGAAAGTTAGCCAACGCCTGATTTTTGACAGCCTTTTAGGGTATGAACTCGTATTTCAAATTCGATAGTGATAAAGTCCAAAGACCAATCCTCGATGCAAAAAAGCAGAGACGAGAGAACATGTACTTGACTAAATTTACTTTAGAAATTAAGTAAATAGTTACAGCCATAAGTAGGTCCTTAATTTAGTACATGTAAAATATAAAGCAAGGCATAATTTTTCAATAGCGAGAATAATTACATTCACATGCAGTTAATCGTCTACTAAGGTAATATATTGCCCTTTTTTCTCTAAACTGATCGTCTTGGGCGACTAGTCCAGCTATTGATTCCTGCTCGGCCGATATGTAAACTTTCATTGGCCGTCCTTGGATAGGTGAAACTAACACTGGCGGGTTTGACAGATACGTCTTCAGGCTATGAAAAGCTTGCCCTCTGATAAGTAGCTCCTGCATTTTTTAAACCAAAAGGCATGACCACCCATTCAAAACATCCTAGAGCACCCGGGCATCTGAATGCAGTTTTATGTACATCTTCTTCAGCTATATAAATTTGATTGTATCCTGAATATCCATCCATAAAGGAGTACATCACATGTCCGTGATTGAATCTACCAAGGAATCTATCGTCGGCATTGGATACTCATCTTTGGGCATTGCTAAATTCAATTTTCAAATCTATGCAAACCCTAATACTACCGTTTTTCTTTGAAACAGGTACAATATTGGATAACCATTCAACATATCTGGCTGTCCTAATAAAACCCGCCTTTAACAATCGTTCTATTTCTTTCTTTACTTCGGGCAATACATTGGGAGCAAAGCGTCTGGGGGGCTGCTTATGCGGTTTAAAATGTAGCTTGGTTGGCAGCCTATATTCTACCAAATCTTTGTCTAACCCCGACATATGTTCATATTCCCAAGCAAAACAATCCCTGTACTCTTTTAACAAAGCGATTAAATGGTTACTTACCTCTTTGCTAAGCATTTGACTGACAAACGTTGGGCAATCTTCTCGTTCATCCCCAATATTCACTTTTACCAAAGGATCTTGTGCTTGAGCGTGCCCGGTCTTCATAACTCCTATCACATCATCGTCCAGATTCCTTGTGGTGATGTCTTCTACATCCAAACAATCTACCTTATAAACTTCTCGGCCAATATTCTGTTCTAATTCGAACACTGCTAACTTGTTCTTTAAAATTTTTAAAGCCGTTTCCTTTTTTATTTCTTCTTCGCACCTCTTCCTGAAAGCCACTGACTTGGCTTTGACATCCTGAAAGCTAAACACCTTCTTCAACATTTATTGAATATCTTTTTTGCCAATCATTGGCTCTTCAAGGGCCACTATGTTTGGCCTCATTTGATCAAACATTTCAGTAAATGCGTCTACTGATAATGAATCCTCGCTCTGCGCGATGATTCGAGTTTCTTCGCCATCTTGGACCACTCTCATAGGTCCATAATTCCCCTCATACATGAACTTCTCGATCGAGTTCGCCTCTGTAATAAAAGGCCTGTGATCTGCTTGCACCACCTCTGCCTCACCTTCATCGTTCCAAAAAACTAGACATTGATGGAGCGACGAAGGTATACAACGATTTTCATGAATCCAATCTCTTCCCAACAACACATTGTAGCTAGTCGGCCCGTCTATTACAAAGAATACTGTGGTTTTGGTGATAGTTCCTACCGTCACGTCTAACGGTATTACTCCTTTGGCCGAAGTCGCCCCTCCATTGAAGCTCGTAAGAATAACTTCAGTAGGGATCAAATCGCTCTCCGTCTTTGCAAATTTCTTTATCATTCTGGATGGAATGGTATTAATAGCGGCCCCATTGTCGATGAGAATTTTGGCTACTGGGATGCCATTGACTAAAGCTTTTACATATAATGGTCTCAAATGTTTGGTTAAATTGGTCGTCGGCTTCTTAAAGATGACCTTTTCAGTTGCCTCTATCTCTACCTCTTGTTTTCCATCATCTTTTAGATCAAATTGCTGCTTCCCATCATCTTTTGGATCAAATTGCTGTGTCAAGTCCACGTGCAACATTTCGCACTGATCTTCCGCGCCAGGCTTCTGAGTTTCTCTGTTGCTCACTTCTTGCCAACCTGTAGGGGGTGGCAATATCATTGGAGGTGGTCCATACTTTTCAGAGCGTGGTACCCTCATTCTTCTCTTAGGCGTTCCGTATAATACGTAATAATCAAAAGATCGCCCAGATGGTTCGCCCAACAAATCTACTTCTCGGACGCCTTCATGATATAACTGCTTTAGCAGATTGTTATATGAAACTCCTCTTTTTCTTCTTTCCTTCTAGGTCGATCTCTTCTTCAACATCGGTCAAGCCATCATCTTCTTCTTCTTCTTCACATATACTTCCAGAGGTTTGCCCGATTTCTCCCTCACATTCCAACGTGCATGCTTCTTCCCCCCCGTCGTCTTGTGTCTCCACATCCCCTTTACTTTTAAACTCATTGGCAAGCAGATAATTATTAGTCAAGACGGCAAAGAACCAAATTGAATAGTGATGGATTGTCCTGGATCATCTTCTTCTTCGTCTTTGCTTCGTCTTTCAAATCTCGACCTACCAAAAGAATCTTCTGGTAATTCTTCTGTGGAATCGTTCACATTATGTTCCTTCTCATCCTCTAGATTTTCCTTAGCAACGGCATTGGAGAAGTTGGGCAATTTGGGATGTATCGTTTCCTGTTGCTGTCTCATCATTGGTCCATAATTTCTCTGATGACGTCTTTGCTGCATCCTGGTCATTTAATCAAATGGTATCACCCTTCCCGCGACTGTATTGGAATGAGTGCCATACATTCGATCGATGGGGGCCGTGGCACGAACGTTGTTGTTGAGCATCGACTGCTTTGTTGTACATTGGCCCGCCATCATGCATTAGCCTAACTTTGTCTTTCAAAAGGAGACCTTGATGCCTTTCGCTCTTGAATAGGCTGGAAATTTGGGGTCACGTTTAGATGATTGCGACGCCTCCATACTTCTATTTTCTCCTCATCTTCATTTATTTCTCTACTACATCTGGCACACAACATTTTTTTGTTCCTGTCGACTTCTTTACCTTTGAGACGTTCGAACACACTAGGATGTTGTTCATCTTCGTCTCCATTATCAACTACCAATTTGAATTTAGGTAAACCACTTTTGAAAACTCGCCGATAACATATTCACTCCTAGTGGCCGCAGAAAAGGATTCTCATCCACCGCCATCTTCTTTTGGCTTCAAAAGTGATTTCATACGATTCAATGGCATCTGTAATACATGACAAAAAACCAAACAATTATTAGTCGATGAGACCATGCATTATGCCATTTACAATATTTTTTATCCTTAACTTGCTCAGGATTTGGCAATTTGTGCTTATTGCTCAGTTTTATCTGTTTGTCTTTATACAATCTATCAAATATAGTATCTGCTTTGGTTATATCGAACGAAAACGCTTTAGCCTTTTTGCTTGTGTCTCTTAGAGGCTCATTTTTTGCCGTTGTCCCTGAGTTAATCACTAACGGGCATGCATAAGCATCTCCTTTAACCAATTCAGCCAGACATATTTCGGTTTGATCATAATATTCATCTACAGTATGAACGTCGAAGTTTGGGTCTCTATAGTAAGTCCCTTTGCTAGAATTTTTCATTTGTTCTTCTTCCCTTATCAAGCGCTCATATCTAATCACATTGGCCGTCAATTGGAAGAGATCAGGAAACTCCCTGTCTTGAAATTTCTTTTTCAAATCGAAACTTAAACAACTTTGAGCGATCTTAACAAATTCTTTTTCGGGTAAGGGCACGAAGCATTTACGCCTAGCAGTTTTAAATCTTTGAAGGAAAACTTCCGCCCATTCAATTGGCATTTGACGTAAATTCGCCAAGTCGGCCAAGGTGACTTCAGATTCGGTTTTATAGAATTGAGCATGGAACAACTGCTCTAATTGTTGCCATGTCTGAACAGAGTTCGCTGGTAAATTAATGAACCATGAAAAGGCTACCCCTGTTAGCGAACTAGGAAACAACCTTATTTTATGATAATCACTTACTTCACCACATTGCAGTGTAAATCGCCCTACATGTTCCAATGTTGAGACTTCTCCCAAACCTGTGAATAGTGAAAATTCCGGCACTTTATATCCTCTAGGCCACGGATATGCTTGGTCTATCCAATCGGGATATGGCTTTCTATAGGTCGGCCTAATGAAAGGACGCATTCCAAAAGCCATCTGATCTTGCATTATCTCGGTGATTTGGTTTCTTAAGGCCATGTTAGGATCGTAGGGGACTCCTATAGGTTGATTCATAGGTGGGATCATCTGAGGTCTATTGTTTAACCCTGGGTTTGTGGCCAAATTGCCATTATTCAAGGTATTATTGCCATTTATTTGGACATTTGCCGCTTCGCTAACGCGTGTTGCGTTTTGTCCTATATTTGGTATATTTTCTCTTGCGTTTGGGCTACCCCCCAAGTTGGATGATCCCACATTATGACCACTCAAATTGGCCATGCCGCCTCCACCAACATTTGATGTCGATGGTATAAAAGGCGTTTCTATTCATTGACTAGGATTCATAGGGTTCATCGTTGGTGAATTGTGCCCCACAACCGTCCTGGCTTGGAAATGATTCCCTATATTTGGCAAATTTGGTTGACATGTTTGGCCTACTAACCTATTCATGAGTTCATTTAAAGTACTTAATTGTTTGGCCATGTTATCATAATGCACATTTTCAGTTTGAACAAATTTTTCCATACCATGAACATTTTGCAGGCTTACCTGTCCCACGACATCTTGTGTGAGTTCGCCAAGTAACGCTACAAGATGATGCGTGGACTCAATTCCGTCATCGATTCATAACGGCTTTGATTTTGTCCCTCCGTCGCGGGTGTATTTTGCTGTTCTTCATAACGCTCGATCACGGATTGAATTCGTTGGCTTGCTGGTTCCTTATTTGAGTTCTTATGAGGCATATTGTTCTACTTTCTTGTATCTTCTAACACCAAAAGGTCCCACCGGGCGTGCCAAATTGTTTCGCGCAGAAAGTGTGTCCTTCGCTAACAATTAAAAGATTCAGACGATGTGTAAGGGACGCCAAACCTCTTGAGACAAAGTCCCAACAAGGGGTGTTTGATTTATGAAGATTACAATAGTGACAAAGGATGAAAGAGCAAAACAAAAGGCCTCTAAGGGGCACAAGCACACTAGAATTCACTGTAAAAAAATATTTAAGACTAAAATAGAATGAAATTACATTTCTCTATTTTTTGAGAGTTCTCTTTCTTTTCTTTTCTTTTTTTAATTCAATCTCCTTTCTTTTATACTTTACCAAACGGTTTTACCACACGTTTTTCTTCAATCTTGCTTAAAAACTTCTCGTCACCCAGTAGCTACCTCATCACCCAATAACTACTTTGTCGCCCAATAACTACCCATTTCCTCCATAATGATTCAACTATTTGTAACTCCCCATCATGATGATTCAACTGTTTGTAACTCCTCCATGATGATTCAACTGTTTGTAACTCCTCCATGATGATTTAACTATTTGTAACTCCTCTATGATGATTCATCTGTTTGTAACTCCTGAAACGTGGAAGAAATGATAAGAGAAGAAGGAAAAACTGTTTAAGAACGGTTACTCTTATACAGTGATTGACCGTTCTAATCGCCCAACGCCATGGGCGTCTCTGGTCTGGGGGATAAACATTTTAGGCCCTATCTGGCCTGAATAATTTCCATTGGGCCTATATACAAATTTACCTGGGCATCCATTGGGTCTGGACGACATATATTTCTAGGCTTACATGCTTGGGTACTTTTTATGGGCCTATATGTACAATTTTTCTTAAGTCTCTTTTTTAGGCCCTTGTTATTTCGTATGTCAACAGAAATAATAAGAATAGAAAACAGAAGTGCAGAGGAAAATAAAATCAATGAGAATTCAAGTACAAACCATGTTTGATTACCAAGAAATGAGTTCCTCCAATTGTATTTGATAATGTGGCGTCAGTGTGAGAGTGTGCGTGAATGAGTGAGGGAGGGAGAGGGGGTGTGAGTTTGACCCCTCACAACAAGTGAAGCATTTTCAGTTGTTTCCCTCCTAAACTCGTATTCAGATTCAAAATTAAAAATTCAAACAGAGCATAAATGGCCACTAGAAGGGCTTTGACGTCAAGATACCAATAAGGCCCTATCTTCTTCAGGGTCAAATGCTTCTTCTTCTTCGTCACCATGTAGCAGTTGCGGTGAATTCGACCCTTCTGCTGCTTCTTCCTCTTGAACCTCTTCATTCAATATGGGTTTTGGAGACAGAGATTCAGCAACTATACATGTAATGACCATCAGTTGACTATATCTAAAAAAGCCAAATGCAAAACTTAGCATAATCTATACAGTTTGCATCCTGATCAGAATCCTCCTCATCAAGTCTTGAACTTTGTTCCATCATGATATCTTCACCCTCAAATGGTTTCTCAAGGTGCTCTAAATGCTTATGCGGCATCTTTGTATGGATTTCCTTCAAACAAGCCTGCAATTGCATATTTGAACTGTTAGAGCCAACTCAATTTGCAAACGCCAGAGACACATAAGATCACATCAATATTACCTTTCCTTTGTACATGTGCAGACGTTTAAGAATAGTCTCCCAATACTCAACCACCTTGATAGTCCCAGATCACATTTGTGACTCAATCTTGAACTGCAGAGCTTCTAGTTCAGCATAGGTTTCTGTTACAACCTCTTGGGTAGAACTCACTCTCAAAAGCTAGCTAATAAGGGGAGGGTGCCCAAGAGGTTATACATCACACATCTGAAGCCCATATTTTCGATGTGGGACAAGTCCCATAACTTACAATGGGAACCATGACAGTTCCAGAGATAGTTGCTCTCCACGCATTCTGACTCATTCTAATGCGTCCCTTCTTCTAGCTTCAGCAAGCTCCCAGTTACAAATGACTAGGAGGGCCTGATCAATTCAATATTAGAAGAGATTATTTGGAAGGAAATCCTATATACAAGAGTTGTAGGAATAGCCCTCAAAAATGTCCACGAGATATAGAATTCATGTCACCAGGATAATAATTTATAGAAGTCTTTTCACTATGTTCCAAAATTTTTGAATTGTTTTATTGTTTTATGTTGAGGCATATGCCTCACAGAGGCAATACATCTCAACTTAGCCTTTTTAAACACTGATCTCGATAGACGTCCAAAGTTACTCATTTACAATAGAAGCTTCAGTCCTGCGCCCATCACCCAACTATCCCAAGAAATCGAATTATATTAGTTTGCAATTGAACAAAAGAGAAGAAAAGGCAAGGAGAAAGAAGGGAAATATCCTGGTATAGACAGGATCTGATGAAATGATCACAGAACAGAATTCATATTTAGGTGTTTACACATATAAATAGCTACATAAGCTTGCATTTACATTATTAACTAAGAATAATCAGGGAGAAATAATCAAATATCAAGAGCCTTTTTACTACTGCTTGGTAAAATAGGACCATACACTTTGTTGGGGAAAACCAATTAAAAAACCTTATAAGTGAGCGGTTTTAACAAATGCTTGTTCTTGGAGGACAATAAAGTGGCTAAATTCATACTAATAATCAAAGCTTGGAAAAAAGTGATTACAGAATGTAGAACTTTGTATTTACAAACCACTAGTTTGATCAAAGCAGTGAAACATCTAAGACCTAGGAAACAATAAGCAATAAGATGAAATAACTAGGGAAAAAATGCAACTGGATCTTAGAACGTCTTGTAAACTCTGCTACAAAATGTATGAACTAATTTGACCAAAGCACTAAAGCATGAGTAATACCCTTAGTACAACAGTAAGAGAAGAAACTACACAAACCTAATTGTCTGGGCATGAATTATACACCTGTATTTAGTGTAATATAAACTAACAAAAGTATAATTGTTTTTAGTAGTTCATAAGAAGATATAATGTAACTCATCAGACAATTAATTAGTAAACACTATGTGATACTTGTTCAGCATTATAAATAAGAACGGTTCTTTTTGTTTCAGTTGTATCAACACAACCAACAAACACAGAAACCTGTAACCAGCGAAAAATACAGACCAAGAATGAGCTGCAATTTTGATAAAAGCATTCTAGGTCAATCAACATAAATAAAATTATCAATGGATACAAAAGAATATCTCACGATCAAAGCATATGCCATTTTACTCACAAAGATACCTATTCTCAAATAAGTATATTGCGTCTTCTCAAAGTAGTCAAGCTACAACACTTTTCATTAAAGAAATACCTGATGAGCCTCTGGTCCTTCGGCAATGATGATGGCATGAAATACTACATATTGCATATCAGTTAATGTGCATATTGTATTGTAGACCAGCTTAGGCAACGTAGCCTTTATCTTCACAGTTTTCTACAGTGATGAGAGGTTTTCTGCATACTCTTGAATTATGGGTCCATACTTCAGCAACAACTACAATGCAGTTAAGGTCAGCAAGAACAACAAAGACCTCTGAAAGCAAGCTTGGTCTGTCTCTGCCCAACAACTCAATGGTTGTATGCTCTGCGGCAGATTGGACTCCTACGGATCTTGCCAAGGTCTGGAAGCTGCATCCCAGTGACTTCACCATAATTTAGTCATTAGTACATCTTGAAGCTTATTCAGTTTGATATCAATGCCTGAGCTTTCTGTTTTAAATATAAATCAAACTGCAATAATAAATTAACAAGTAAAAAATGTCAATCACTGCACTTAAAAACAACAAAAACAACCACCATAAATCAAATTGCTGTAATGAATTATGATAAAACTTTCTACCTAGAAAGCAATTGACGTAAACACTTCCTAATAATGTATCTATATGTAAAAGGTTAATTTAGAATAAAGCAAATCTGCAAACGATTGTGCCAATCTACCTGCTGAATTCGCTCGACAATGTTATCTTGGAAGACCTTATTTCCATCTTCATCAGAAAAATTGCAGATGACAATTTAAAACGAGAAAAATTGGTTAAGTAGGAAATAATGAAATTCCTCAAAAGTAGAAGCATAATTAAAGCCTGCCATCCATATACCATCCCCCATCTCATCCCCCATCTGGATAAATGTATGATCTTTGTATTATCAGGTTTGAATCAGTATGAACTTGTACCACCTCTAACAGGCTTCCTCTCTTATTTCCACTATCAACCTGTAAATTTCACACAAAAATTAACCCACAGAAATTCAGAATCTCCTCCCATTAACAGAGTACAGATATGCAAAACTTAAGGCCACACTCATTATAGTATAAAGGAGTCAAAGTCATAAATCAGATAAACTGTTCTATTTCTTCTAACGACAAAAAACATCATAAATGAAAGATGCAATTTGCTAAAATTCTGAAGATACCTAAAAATTGCTTGACTTTCTATAACTGAAATTTTGGTAAATTTTGGTACTTACTTCCCCAACCTCGAGCGCCTTGTCCTTGAGGACTGCTTTCATTTAGGAGAGTTTCTTGATGAAATTATAGAAATTCCAACTCTTAGATCAATCGAGTTGAATGGGTGTGGTGGTTCAGTTTTAACTTCAGCAATGGACATACAAGAGGAACAACGGAGTTTGGGAAGTGATATCGGCCTTCAAGTTCTTATTGTTAACTCTAGAAATAGGATAGGACAACCTAGAAGGCCGATGTTTAATTGGTTATACAATTGATTTTTATTTTGATTGAATAGATTCGTGAACGAGCTAGTTATGTCAAAACTTATTTTCGTAATAATACCACATTTTTTCCCCTAGAATATCATTTTTCACTTTCTTTAAGAATTGAAATGTGCAATTCAACCATCAAAAACAATGTTTATAATAAATTTGAATCTCAACATGTAATCAATATTTTGACAATTAAGTAAGACTCACTCAATATATGTAACTACATAATTTTCATGTCTACTTTGATGTTATGACAGGCACGTTTTGGAATTAATAGTTTTGGAACCATATAAATTCTATTACATAAAAGATGTATTTATTATTAAAAAAATTAATGATTTATTAATTTATAGATTGTTTACAATTCATCGAACATACATTTAATCAACTAAAAATTCATTGTATTTTACCAATCTAATCAATTGAATATGAATTAATCCACGAAGTATACATTAAATTAACCAAAAAATAAAATTCATTGAACTTATGTACTTAATTAAATAATATTCATTATAATTTCATTAATTTAATTTAGAGCATTAAATTTCACAAATGAGAAATTTTGTAATATGAAGAGGTTCGTGTGTTTGAAATCGGATCACCTTTTGCAAGACCGGATAATCCGTGAACATAATATAAAATCATGGTAGTTATATAGACACCACAATTTTTTTATTTACTTATATTTTTTGCAACAATTTTTAATTGCATTAGTAGTCCTAATCTTTGTTTAGGGTCGCACCTATGTCACCAACTTCTTTTCATTGCATTCTTATCCTCAATATTCTATTAATTATTAGTATATATTGTTTATGATGATGATTTTTGTCTAGAAAGTTTGTTAATTAGAACGGCATAAAAATACTTATTTACCTATCATATTTTTAATTAAATAAAAACACAACGAGTGAAAAAAAAAAAACTACAATAGAATATTTGCACTTTATTTTAAAGCAAATATTTGTACAGACACCATAATCGAGAGGACCAGGTCTTCTAATTTAGAGATAAAGGTCGGATCTTCTTTTTAAACAAATTGGATTGTTAATTATAGACACGGGTAATATTGACCATTGAGCATTAAGTGCTACCAAATTGAAAGATTGAAGATTTAAATTCACCGTATTAAAGATTGGGGATCCACGTGCTAAACTAGTTAAAGATCCGAGATCTCCGCTACTATTTTCCTTAATTAAATTAAATCTTAGAAAAGCTAGTTTGTATTGTTGAAGATCTTATCATGTTAAACTCATGTAATAGTTAACTTTTTATAATTATTATCCGTTATTATTCTAAGATTTTTACACGTTTTAATATCTGAATGCAATGTTTTAATATTTAAAATAAATTTACAATTCATTATTTTTTAAGAATATAAAAGAGTGTTTATATTTCATTTAAATTTTAGTCTATACATCGATAATTAATTCAGTTTTCTTATTTATTAATTTAAATCTTTTATATGCACTATATTTAGTGGGTTAGACAATAGTCTTTTTGTCCTCCTAAATTTTGTGCTCTTTAACTAGACAAAAACAATTTCCCTTCTAAAAAAATTATTTAAATTTACAAAAAAGTATAAATATATATATATATAACTCATGATTATATATCTATGGCGCCCCTATAATTATGGAACCATGTATGACTGGACCTTTTGCAAGGCCTCAGGGCCTGCCCTGCCATCACTAGTGGGGAATTAACACAACTTTTAAGGTCTATATGTATTTGTATTGTCACAATTCAACTACAAAGATATTTTTTTGTCAATTCCAAAAGTTTCCATAAGGGTTTTCCTATTAATTGAGCTGAAGAATAATACTTGTTCACAAGTCTAATTAGATATTTTCCACACTTTATTGTGGATGTTGCTTTCAATGATATTGTAAATGAATGAGACAGAGTATGGGTTTTGTTTAAAACAAAAAACAAAAAAATCTGGCTTGCACATTCCCATCTTATTGCTTCATCCAATAGATGATGTAATACTATGATTATTTTGTTTGAAGCAAATTTAATACTATAAAATGAAAACATCTATTTCATTTCATGGCACTTGTTGCAAACATGAGAGATGATACATGGTTACATGACTTGGAATGTACAAGGTGAACTTTGATGTAATATATATTCTAGCTTTTCATGTGTTTTTACATATTCGTATCCTTCGTAGAGATATAGTAAGGTCGTATATGAAAATTGGTTTAATTTTACTCGAGAGAGATTATTAAATAAATTAGGAATATTGATCATCAATTTCATTCAAATATTGTCAATAATGTGAATTGAGGTCAAACTTGAAAGATAGATTTGGATTTTCCTGGACACACTTGCATTTAATTTGCAGTGGGTCTCTTCCATCATGGTACTATCAGCTGACTAGAGCATGCCCATTTTTGTTTCCCTTTAAAACTCGGCGGTGATACTTCTATTCAACTGCTTTTGGACTATCTCATGCATTGTATCGGCTTCAGCAACAACAAGTTGCAGATGGTCATGGATAAGCAAGTGAAAGATCATTTGGGATTTTTGGGTTTTATTGGAGTGCTGGTAGATTTTGGAGTTTGGAGTTTGATAAAGAAGGCGACATATTTGTTACTTTTTATTTTTTTGGAGTATATTTGATTATTTTTCAATAATTTTTTTTTAAAGGAGAGAGCAATTTTGTCATAAAGGACATACCATGCCTTTTTCTTCAAACGTTGAGGATGTTCGGTGCCATTTTTATAGATTAGTGGTATATCTCTTACGTTTTTGAAAAGTTGGGGACTGAATATGCAATTTTTCCTTTGAAAATAATCATTTTGGACAAAAATGTCCTCAATTAGGGATGTCATGAAACAAGCCCGAGCAAAAAGGGCTCGGCACATGGATGAGCTGGTTCGTCCTATATCTCTCTTTTATTTTTAAATTCTCGAAAATATTCAAAGCTAAAAGTGAAAAAAAACGAGCCGGGATCTTGGGCTGCTTGGCTCGGTTCGTTCGACTTACGAGCCAAGGGTCGAACCGAGTCTAGTGGGTCATCCAGGCTCGGCCCATTGCCACCCCTACTCTCAATCAACTACCTAAAATCCCAACACATCGTGTTAAAATTCATCAAGGAAAAAAAAAATTAACACAAGATTCTACAAAAAAAAAAAACTCACTCGCAGCATCACTTGGTCACCACCAAAACCAAATAAGTTAGTTTTTGATAAATTAATTCGAGATATAAAAGAACAAAAATTCTATATGTTTAGGGTAGATTAGCTTGGGCTAGTGTTTAGATATAACTCTTGCTGAGAATTTGAATATGCTTGCAGAAAATTTATTTAAACAAGTTGGGTTGATGTGTGGTTAAAAAATAAAGAAACATCGTTAAAGACGACTGTGGAAATGGCGGTAGTACTGTCGTTTTTTTTCCAGACCGAACCATCTAAAAGACAGTTCAACAGTCTTTTTGACATTTCAATTATCTTTTTGACATTTAGACATTGAACTGTCATTTTGTCCAACTTCTAACTACGGATTTTTCATATACACCATAAAATTCTAGAAACCTGTACTCAATTTCATTATCACATGAATATCCACTAACTAGTTCATCAGAACAAGGACACTTCAAGTCATCCACTTCACCATCCCCGTCCTTTGCCCCTTGAGTTTGCACCGGTTCACATTCCATTTCAATGTTTTCAGTGACATTTTCGTTGAAGTACAGAATATCATCGTCATCATTATTTATCTCGTTCTCTGAATCAATAAACCTGAATTCTCATCTGAACCTGGAAACAAAAATCAATTGTAGACAGCGTGGGACAAAAAATACAAACAACAAAAAAAAATTCACTTACCTTCGAGAGGTCCCTACATGTGCGATTGTGAATTTGTGAAGGGGAAATGGCGTAATAGATGTTGGGCTAGGTATTTGGCAATTTAGGAAAAAGGGATATGGGAATTGGAAATTATCACTTATGTAAAACGCTTTTTCAAAACGCGACTTAAAGATCTGACATTAGTGTATTTGTTAGTAGGACATTATGGACAACGATTCAAGCAGAGGCTGCCCTGAGGGTGTGTAGGTTGTGCCATCTCACAGGGTTCAACATTATAGGGACACCAAAAAAATTATTATGCGTTTATATATATTTTTAAAAAAATTTATTAGTTTTAAAATTTTAAAATATTGTTTTATTATAAGCTTTCCCAAATATTTAAAATAATGCTTAAAAAAATTAAAATGTTTATTAGAATATTTATAAGCTTTCCCAAATATATCATAATACTTATCAACACGTATGGTTATTTAAGGCAATGAAATGTCTTGAGAGTCTCGAGATTGATTAAAAGCAACTAATTACTAATAAGTGATAAAGCTCCCATAAAAGAAGAGGCAATCGAAGAGTTTATTGGCCTTCCATGGTTTGTTTGCGAAAAGAAATATGAGTATCTATTTTGAAGAAGAGAGGGCAAAAACGTATTTCGCTCTCTTTAAAAAATTAAAGATTTATATTATTTAATGTTTAATCAATCTTCATTTTCCTCATTTATTCTATAGCTATTGAATAGTCTAAAAGAGAAGCAAATTTTCAGTTAATTAACATTCTGATTTTTCTTTATTTTATCTTTTATCACATATTCATATTTAAATGTAAAATGTAAACGTGTCTGCTCATATATTTGTTCAGTTATGCTTAATTTCTAATTTTTCTTTGTTTTTCACTTATCATATTTATCTATATTTTAACTTTAAATACACGTTTTCGTATATTTGTTCGTTCATGCTTAATGTAAAAGTTTGCAAAAAGCAAACATATTTGAATTGATTACTTTTTTCCCCACTTAATAAGCAAAACAAATAACAATCTACTTGTTTGCAAGTATTTATTTTATAATGCACATTCCATGGTTGAGAGTGAAGTGCACGCACTAGGACTGTAGGAAGTTTGATGACTTTAATTAGTGAGTTTGTTTCTAGAAATGCGAGAAGAAATATTTTTACATGATTTTTGCGTTTAAACGTTTACTCGTGATTTTTGTTGTTTTTTATTTCAAGGTTTGCTCATAAGGAATTGCACGAAGAGTTTAATGGCTTGTATGGTTCTTTGTTGATGACATATGAATTTTTCAGAAGTTTCGAAAGTGCTTTTGAGCTTTAGTGGTACTTTTTTTAAATGATGTGTAAAAAATAAACCAATATTTTAATGTCATATTTTTGTAATGAATTATTATTATTGGAATATAATTTAATTTTTCTTAATATATTTCTTAGTTAAATGAAAGTGGCACTATTTTATATTATCGCACAAGGCACCCAAAATCTCGGGGCCGGCTCTGGTTTCAAGTCACGTTGGAAATCCGTCTTATAAATATCAATATAAAATTAAAAAATGCTTACGACCGACTTATATGGATATTTATATTGCTCTTTTCTAATGGCAAAATGTCTTCTTTGTTAACATATGATTCAACAATGAAGACAGGTTATACCATCGTCAATGATAATATTTGCACAGAAACCATCGTCAATGATAATATGTTCTAATTAATGAAAGATTGAGAATAAAAATGTGAAGAAAAAAAATGGGGACACAAGCAACAATGCCCCCAATAAACAAAGATTGAGATCTTTAATGCAACAAATTAATGAAAGATTTAAATTCTCAGTATTAAAAAAAATGATCATATTATATTACCAAGGACGTTACCATGGATTCCAGATTAGAAAATGCTAGACTCGATACTATCTAGATTTTGATAAAATAATTAATAAAATATATGATAAAAAATTGATAAAAATTGTATATTCTATTAAATATATAGTTAAAATTAATTATTAATTTTTGACTTAAACTTTTTAATAGATTTTTAAATTGTACCAAACAAACTCACATATTTAATATGATTAGTATACATCGAATTGTACGCTAAGAACAAATATTAAGAAAAAGGAAAATTATATAAAATATTTGTTAATGTCGTATCTAACGTACTAAACATATTTTAAAAGAATGTTTGGTCCGTATTATTTAATATTGTTTTCTTTGTACTGAATAAAATATGTTCTCTTTTAATTTTTTACCATGTAAAACAAATGTTAAAGTGACTCCTTACACTAAGTTCTTTATTTTATCCGCCAGGTTCCAAACACAAAAAAGAAAGAAGTGAGAGAAAGAGGAAAAAATTAATGCTGACCAACTTATAAGTATTTATAATAAGCACACACAAGTAATTGCCTCACCAAAAAGCTTAAAAAAAAAAAAAAAAAAAAATCCACTCATTTTTGTTGGGCTGCCAAACAAGCACTAAAGTAGCAAATACCGCGTCAATTTTGTAGTCAACTCCATGTTATTCAATTAAAGAAATTGAAAATTTTCTTTTTTACTTTCATTAATTTGTTGGTATGACAAAGCTAACTGTTTTCATTTTGCTGCAATTTTCTGTATTTGAGCACACATCAGATATGGCTTATGCTGCTCTTCGTTCTCTTGCTCAAATTCTACATCAGACCCTAAATCATGATCATCAATATTTGATTCTTGATGAGAAACAGCAAATTGAATCACTTATCGATAAAGTTTCTTCCTTATTAGATTTTCTTGAAAATTCTTCACAAAAAACAACAAAACATTTGGAGAGAAAAATCAGAGATGCATCATATATTGCAGAAGATATCATTGAATCCCACATCACAGATCGAATTCTTTCAGAATCTGCAAGTCATGAAGATGGGAGCTTAGAGAAAATATCAATAAGATTCGATCTCATTGAGAAGTGGATTGCTAGTTCATCAAAACCTGCCTCCAGCGGCCCGAGCACTTTGGTGAGTGTTGATGAATTCATGGATATCAAGGCACGGCTTGTTAGAGAATCATCTGAACTTGAAATTGTCTCCTTAGTGGGAATGGGTGGAATCGGTAAGACTACTCTCGCTAAACAAGTTTACCATGATTCATTTATTGTGGATCATTTTGATACTCGGGCTTGGGCAACAGTATCTCATGACTATAACGTGCAAGAAATCTTATTCAGCCTCCTAAATTCCATGGAAGTGCTCACCAGAAAAATGCATGAAATGACAAGGAAATTATTAAGAAAACAATTGTACGAGAGTCTAAAGCATGAAAGGTATCTCATTATATTAGATGATGTGAGGGATACCAAGCTTTGGGATGATGTGAAGCAGTTATTCCCAAATGATGAGAATGGTAGTCGAATCATGATGACTACTAGGCTAGAAAACGTGGCTAATTATGCCAACTCTTGTTCTCCTCCTCATCGCATGCAATTTCTAAGTGACAGTGAAAGTTGGATTTTATTTTGTGAGAAAGTGTTTGGAAACTACTGCTGCCCTCTTAACTTGAAGGAAATTGGGAAGAAGATTGCCCAACATTGTCAAGGACTTCCACTTGCAATTGTATTGATTGGGGGGCTCCTTTCAAAGGCTACCAGAACAGAACATTACTGGAAATATGTTGCAGAAAATGTAAGTTCAGAAACAACTATAACAGATGAGCAGTGCTCCAAGATGCTGTCTTTGAGTTATAAACATTTGCCTTCTCATTTGAAATGGTGTTTTCTCTATATGGGAATTTTTCCAGAAGATTATAATATTCATGTCTCGAAACTTGTTAAGTTATGGATTGCAGAGGGAATCATAGAACCAATACAATCTAAATCCTTGGAAGATGTGGCAGAGGAGTACTTTTTGGACATGGTCGAGAGAAATCTTATTTTGAATCATGAGAAGCGGTCCAATGGCAAAATCAAAACATGTAGAATCCATGATCTCGTACGGGACCTATGCATGAGAGAAGCTCAAAAGGAGAAATTTTATCTTGTCACTAATAGGAGTCTATGTGGTATTCAACAAGGCAGTAGTACGCACCGCGTAAGTATTCGTCGAAATACAAACACTCACGATCACAAATTACTATCATCTCCACAAGTGCAGTCTCTTTTAAATTTTGATTGGGAGGTTCCCAGTCCAGAAATGTCAAATATGAGGCTACTTAGAGTATTGCATCAACAAGGAACGCTTGAATTCCCAAATGAAGTAGCAGAATGGGTTAAGTTGAGGTACCTCGATTGCATGTCTATACATATTCCGTCATCGATATCCCAACTTCAGAATCTACAAACCATAATTCTTCGTCGAGATATGGGGCCACTGTATCTATCACTAGATATATGGAAAATGCCTCAGTTAAGGCACGTCCTGTTGGAATATGTGATTCTACCCGATCCTTTTAGTGTAGGAACTGAGGGAGACAATTCTATTTTCGTTCTAGAAAACCTACAAACACTCTCCCTTGTAATGAATTTCCGATGTACAGAGGAGGTTATCAAAAGAATTCTGAATATTAAGAAATTGGGAATTCATTACAAGAATGTAAAAGTGGTTTGGGAATACTACTGTCTAAATAATCTAGTCCATCTACGTAACCTTGAATCACTAAAATGGATTAATTTTGGATTATCATTCTCGAGGAACCTCAGTTTCCCGACATCACTCAAGAAGTTGACTTTAGTTGCAGGCAGCCTTTCTTTGAAAGATATGTCGATTGTTGGTTCGTTGCCAAATCTTCAAGTTCTCAAATTGAGAAAAACTGCCTTGTTTCGCCGACAGTGGATAATAAATGCAAGGGAATTTCTTCAACTGAAATATTTGCTGCTAGAAAACATTGCTCTAGTGCGTTGGAGAGTTGACGATACTGACTTCCCCAACCTCGAGCGCCTTGTCCTCAAGGACTGCCATGAACTTGGAGGGTTTCCTCATAAAATTGAAGAAATTCCAACTCTTAGATCAATCGAGTTGTATGGGTGTAGTGGTTCAGTTGTAGCTTTAGCAAAGGACATGCAAGAGGAACTACACATATTGAGAAACGATGGCCTTCAAATTCATATTGTTAATTCTAGATACTATAGGTTACATGCTTGAATTTTATTTATTTTTTTTTTTTTTTTGGAACAGACACGTTCATGAGCTAGTTTGTCAAAATTTATTTTCAATGTAATGCCACATTTTTTTTCCTACTAGAATATCATTTTTCAGTTTCTTTAAGAATTGAAATGTGCAATTCAACTGTCAAAAACAATGTTTATAATAAAATTGAATCTCACCATGTAATCCTAATGTCTACTTTGATGTTATGACAAGCACGTGAGAATTTCAACAACGATACAGTATAACCAATATAAATTAATAGTTTTGGGACTATATAAATTCTATTGCTTTAAAGATGTATTAATTAATCGATAAATTAATGAATTATTAATTTATAGAATATTTACAATTCAATAAATATACATTTAATCAATTAAAAATTTATTGTAATTTACCAATCTAATCAATTGAATATGAATTAATCCACTAAATATACATTAAATTAACCAAAAAATAAAATTCATTGTACTTATGTACTTAATTAAATAATATTCATTATAATTGAATTAATTTATATAAATATATTCAACGAATTAGATTAAAAATAATCTTTATATAAACAAAAACAAAATCTTCTTATATTTCATAATTACAATGGCTTCCTAGTGTTCAAAAGTCAATCATAACAGATGAGATGCGTAAAGCGTTTTGCAAGGTCAAGTTTAGAAGAAATCATTGCTAAGACACTGAAAATCGTGCTAATGACGAAGCTAAAGATGATACAATAGCTTGGAGCCTATTACTCGCAAGGAAGAACTCAAAGCATCAAACACATTTCATATATTTTTTTTTTTACAATTCAAGAATTCAACCCCAGAACTTCTAGATGCAATAAGAAAAATTAGAGATGAGATCAAACTAGATTTAAACTTTAAAAAAAAAAAAGTAAAAATAGAGTCATATTTTAATAGAGGTAATTAATTTGTCGATTATTAATTTATAAAGGTTATATTCACTAAAGTTTGAGTTTTTGACTTGTCACTCCCCAAAATCAATTTATTCTAGATTATGAAATTTCGAACCTGCATTGTGAAAATAAAAATAATAAATAATAAATGAACATCAATATTAATGTACTAAATACCTAAAAAAAAGATATAAAGAAAAAAAAAACCCAAGGGCCTCTAAGCCGCTCGAAACCATCCACTAACTTGAAAATAGCAATCAAAATTTGAGATTACAAAATAACTAACTTTCTAGCTAAAATTTAAACTAAAATTTAAAAAGAATTACAAAAATGAAAATCAGTCCATTCTTCAACCACTGTGGGAATGGAATCAAGACAGCCATTTTGACTTTCTTGTCATTCCCGAATTGCTCTTGGATCCCTCGATCATGAAATGAAATGCAAAAAACCAGTTTGTTTGTCTTTCAGGAAACTACCAATTCAACTTCAACAATTTTAGAGGTGATTTAAATAAAAATCAAAATTGTAAGAGAAACTTTTTATAGGCTCCTCAAACAAGATTTTTATGAATTAAAATTGGAGCATAAAAAGCACACAAATGGGAAATTTTGCAATATGAAGAGGCGTGTGTGCATTGGAAATTCGGATCACTTTTTGCAAGAGCGGTAATCCGTGAACATCAATCAAATAAGATCATGGTATTTTATTTTTTTTGGTTTCAACACTTGTTAAATGCATTAGAAGTCTTATTCTTTGTTTATTGTCGCACCTGTCGTAAACTTTTTTTCTTCACATTCTTATCATCAACCTTCTATTAATTATTAGCAATAAGACATATTTGCCCTTTATTTTAAAGCAAATATTTGCACAGATACCATCATCAAAGACCAGATGCTATAATTTAGAAATGAGGGTAAGATCGTCTTTTTAAACAAATTAGATTGTTAATAAAAGACACGGGTAAAATTGTCAATTGAGCACTCAAGTGCTACCAAATTGAAAGATTGAGAGTATTGAAGATTGGGGATCCCAAGTGCTACACCAGTCAAAGATTTGGGATCGTGGGCCGCTTGGCTCGGTTCGTTCAACCTACGAGCCTAGGGTCGAACCGAGTCTAGTGGGTCATCCAGGCTCGGCCCATTGCCACCCCTACCCTCAATCAACTACCTAAAATCCCAACACATCCTGTTAAAATTCAGTCAAGAAAAAAAAATTACAACAAGATTCCAAAAAAAAAAAAAAAGCTCGCTTCGCATCACCGCTAGTCACCACCTAAACCAAATAAGTTAGTTTTTTGATAAATTAATTTGAGGTATAAAAGAACAAAAATTCTATATGTTTAGGGTAGATTAGCTTGGACTAGTTTTTAGATATAACTCTTGTTGAGAATTTCTTGAATATACTTGCAAAAAATTTGTTTAAACAAGTTGGGTTGATGTGTGGTTAAAAAATAAAGAAACATCGTTAAAGATGACGGTAGAAATTGTCATTTTTTTCCCGACCGTTGAATTGTCAATTTGACTGTTTGTAAAAAGAAATGAACCATCTAAAAGACAGTTGAACAGTCTTTTTGACAGTTCAATTGTCTTTTTGACATTTAGACATTGAACAATTGTTTTGTCCAACTTCTAACTACGGATTTTTCATATACACCTCGGCATAAAATTCTAGAAACCTGTACTCAATTTCATTATCACATAAATATCCGCTAACCAGTTCTTCAGAACAATGACACTTGAAGTCATCCACTTCACCATCCCCGTCCTTCGCCCCTTGAGTTTGCACGGGTTCACATTCCATTTCAATGCCCTCAGTGACATTTTTGTTGAATAGAATATCATCGTCATCATTATTTATCTCGTTCTATGAATCAATAAACTTGAATCCTCATTTGAACCTGGAAAAAAAAATCAATTGCAGACAGCGTGGGACAAAAAATACAAACAACCCAAAAAATTCACCTACCTTCGAGAGGTCCCTGCACGTGCGATTGTGAATTTGTGAAGGGGAAATGGCAAAATAGAAGTTGGGCTAGGTATTTGGCGATTTAGGAAAAAGGGATATGGGAATTGGAAATTGGAAATTATCTCTTATGTAAAACGCTTTTTCAAAACGCGACTTGAAGATTTGACATTAGTGTATTTGCTAGTAGAACAATATGGACAACGATTCAAGCACAGGCAGCCCTGAGGGTGTGTAGGTGGTGCTATCTCACAGGGTTCAACATTATAGGGACACCAAAAAAATTATTATGTGTTTATATATATATATATATATATATATAAAATTTATTAATTTTAAAAATTTTAAATCTTGTTTTATTATAAGCTTTCCCAAATATATCATAGTACTTGTCAACACATATGGTTATTTAAGGCAATGAAATGTCTTGAGAGTCTCGAGGTTGATTAAAAGCAAATAATTACTAATAAGTGATAAAGTTCCCATAAAAGAAGAGGCAGTCAAAGAGTTTATCGACCTTCTATGGTTTGTTTGCAAAAAGAATTATAAGTATCTATTTTGAAGAAGGGGGACTCTTTAAAAAATTAAAGATTCATATTATTTAATGTTTAATCAATCTTCATTTTTCTCATTTATTCTATAGCTATTGAATAGTTTAAAAGAGAAGCAAATTTTCAGGTAATTAACATTCTGATTTTTCTTTATTTTATCTTTTATCGCATATTCATATTTAATTGTAAAATGTAAACGCATCTTCTCATATATTTGTCTGTCTATGCTTAATTTCTAAATTTTCTTTGTTTTTCACTTATCATATTTATCTGTATTTTAACTGTAAATACATCTTTCTGTATATTTGTTCGTCCATGCTTAATGTAAAAGTTTGCAAAATGCAAATATTTGAACTGATTACTTTTTTTTCCCACTTAATAAGCAAAACAAATAACAATCTACTTGTTTGCAAGTATTTATTTTATAATGCACATTCCATGGCTGAGAGTGAAGTGCACGCAGTAGGACTGTAGGAAGTTTGATGACTCTAATTAGTGAGTTTGTTTCTAGAAATGCGAGAAGAAATATTTGTACATGTTTTTCGCATTTCAACGTATACTCGTGATTTTTGTTGTTTTTTATTTCAAGGTTTGCTCATATGGAATTGCACGAAGAGTTTAATGGCTTGGATGGTTCGTTGTTGATGACATGTGAATTTTTCAGAAGTTTCGAAGGAGCTTTTGAGCTTTAGTGGTACTTTTTTTAAATGATGTGTAAAAAATAAACCAATATTTAAATGTCATATTTTTGTAATAAATTATTATTATTGGAATATAATTTATTTTTTCTTAATATATTTCTTAGTTAAATGAAAGTGGCACCATTTTAAATTGTCGCACAAGGCACCCAAAATTTCGGGGCCGGCTCTGGTTTCAAGTCACATTGGAAATCCGTCTACTACGTTAGCACATCTGTCAAACCTAGCGACAAAACCGTCAAGGGTGATAGATGGAGAGCATTTTTATATTATATAGTGAGTTGCTAGACATTTTAAATTTCAATAATATATTCACGACTCGTTATAAAATTAAGTGACTTTTGGAACATTAGTATGTAAAACGTGCGTTGCACGTGATTTAATAACGGTGTTGTGAGATATATATTTATTCAAACATTTAAATAATTATAACTTAATTTAATACTGCATTAAAATACAAAAATATGACATTCGAAAATACGGTGAAATATAATGTTTGTTGTTGTATTCAAACAAAGTACTTTCTACAATTGTGTGGCCAATATTGAACATCTATTTTTTAAGGTCTGTAATATAGTCAAATAATGTCAATTAAAGAACACAAACAAAAAAGAAAAAAAAATAGTGTACATAAGTTCTTAAATATATCGAGCACTCAAACTCATTGAATTTTCTTGCTTTATGAGATGTCAAATGACTTATAGCATATCTTTGTAATTTAATATAGCTCTCCAACTATGAAGAGGTTTTAACCCAAAATATCACATGCAATTTGAGCTCGTAGCATCTCAAGTTAGGTAGATTTATCAATCACTATATAAAAGAAAACAAAATAACATTTACATTAGAAATTGACAGTATTAAATATTCTCATTTGCACAATTCAGTGCCCAGATGTCTTCAGGTGAACTTATCCAAATTATAATGGAGAAATAAAGTAATATTACCAAAACTAAATATTCTAGCGATTTAAGCGTCTTATTCATGTTGGAGCATAAATAGTTAAGTAAAATTAGTCTAAGCAAAATAGATAACAATTCAATTCAAAAGCATGAAAAAGAATAATAGAAACAAGATATATATCAATAGTGGATTGAAACTATTATTAAAGTTAGCCCACAAAGTTTTTTTCGTCTAAAAAATTTGAAGCCGCAAGTCAATTAGATATGTAAACAATATACAAATATGCATGAGCATGAGCATGAGCATGAGCATGCACAATAATTAAAAAATACATCGTAACCTTTATAGTCCAACGTAAATTATTATTTTTTGAAAGAAAAAAAAAGAGAGCATTGAGAGAGGATTATTCACATTAACTAACAAAAATCACAATCACAAATAAAAATCTTCAAATGAAGTCTTTATGGACATCACAAACTACATAATTACCTTCAGATAAAACAACCTTAAATAAGCTTAATAAATTGTTAGTGAAATGTTAATTACTATTAATCTTGTAACTGACCAAATCCATTTTCATAATTCAAAGAAATATTCTCAAAATCCTGTAATTAAATATAATAAATAGAGATTTAGCATTTTCAACTTCTAAGGACTATATGTGATTATAAATGCTAAATTAGGAGTTCAATTATAACATTAACTCAAGGAAAATTTAGAAAATATAAAATATTAATGAGGGTATATTTGTCCAAAAATATTTTTCCTTTAAACCCCTTTTATATTAGTATAGATTTTCTATTAGTATAGATATAGATGTATTACAATAAAAGCTACTTGTTTATTTAATGGATCGATGGATGCAGACTTCCCACCAAAT
Source organism: Forsythia suspensa (assembly GCA_023638005.1). Classification (NCBI taxonomy): domain Eukaryota; kingdom Viridiplantae; phylum Streptophyta; class Magnoliopsida; order Lamiales; family Oleaceae; genus Forsythia; species Forsythia suspensa. Next base: position 1,665,212 of record CM042667.1, read on the forward strand.
TATATGCAACTTGTATTACTAATAATTCAAACTAGCTAAAATTATAATTTAAGTATTATCAAACATGTGCTTAATGGATGGATGCAAACTTACCACCAATTTTTCTTTTCCTTCTAGTTCATATATTATTGGCCTTTTCTTCTTGCTTATAAATTTGTGAAGTGTTCTCCTTCTTCCTTGATCATTGATGGTTAGTCGAACCACATTTAAATTATATATTTTCTCTTTTATTGCTCAAATTTTATTTTTCGTTTTCACTGTACGTTTTGTGTGGTGGCAGAAATGAAGGTTCAATTTTATATTGTTGCAAAGAAAGGGTATTTACTTCCACAAATCTCTCAAAGTGGTGCACACGGTTGACATGAAGTGACCAAGAGTGTGTTTGGTAAATATTTTTGTAGATTATAAGTAATGGGTCCTACGAAATATGTGGATAAAAATTGGATAAAAAAAGAGCAATATATTAAGATATATTGGATAAAAAAAGAGCAATAAATATTTTTTTTCCCTCCATATTATTTTCTTCAAGTAGCAGAAATGCTAGATTGAGATCTATTTTATTTGTTTATTGATAAGTCATTGCCTTTCATCAATTCTGTTAATTTTTTTTCGATATTCTGTTCAAGAGAGTATTAGGAACCGGTTGAGAAGGTATTACTACCTTATACGCAGAAAATATTTTTACTTCCTTATTATTTAGAACTTGAATTAACTTGTTTCTTGTACTAATTCTCAACACCTTCTTCTAATGAAATCAGTTAGGAATAATCAAAAAATGCATTTGTGAGTCGAGCTCTCTATTTTTCTTCGGGTTTGTCTCATTTATTGTGAGTTAAGCGGATACACTTTGCAATACCAAAAACCAAAAGATTAAGACATGCATGTATTCCAATAAACATACATAAAGAAGACAATATGTAGTTCCCGTCTTTTGATTCCTTATACATCCATTACAAGAGTCCATTATACAAAATATGGATTTGAACAAAAGCTTGAGATACGTCAATTGTTTCAAAATGACACTTAACAAATCATTACGTCAAATTCATGACTCACATATTTTCAGCCCATGTTCAAAAATTCTTCACAATGTCTTAATAAAAGAGGGGGTTCGCTTAGTTATCTAAAGAAGAGTTTATCCAAACTTTGCATTACATAACATAAAAGTTGATTACGAGGTACTCCATAGTCCAAGTGTCATAGAAGTTGGTTACGAGAAAATTGTAACAAAAGGGGTAAGCTATCAGCTTTGTCGTACCAACAAATTAAGGAAGTAATTAACGAAAGTAAAAAGCAATTTGCAATTTCTTAATTGTATAACCTGCTGGCAACACGGAGTTGACTACAAAATTTCTATAAAAGCTATTTGTTTATTTAATGGATTCAGACTTCCCACCAAATTATATGCAACTTGTAATTGATAACTAATTCATGCCACCATTTAAAAAAAAAATAGAAATAACCCTCAAATGCCCATATGGATTGCTTTAGTTATTTATTTCAGCCACAAATAACAAGTTTTTAGAATAAAATTTAAAGTAAATATTTGCACATAAACCATCATCAATGATCATATATTCTAATTAATGAAAGATTGAGGATAAAAATGTGAAAAAAAAAAGGTGGGGACACAAGAAACAATGTCCCAATAAACAAAGATTGAGATCTTTAATGCAAAGAATTAATGAAAGATTTAAATTCTCAGTATTAAAAAATGATCATATTATATTTCCAAGGACGTTACGATGGATTCCAGATTAGAAAATGCTAGACTCGATACTATCTAGATTTTGACAAAATAATTAATAAAATATATGATAAAAAAAATTGATAAAAATTATATATTCTATTAAATATATATAGTTAAAATTAATTATTAATTTTGACTGAAATTTAATAGATTTTTAAATTATACCAAACAAACTCACATATTTAATATGATTAGTATACATCGAGTTGTACGCTAAGAACAAATATTAAGACAAATGAAAACTATATAAAATATTTGTTAATGTCGTATCCAACGTACTAAACATATTTTAAAAGAATGTTTGGTATGTATTATTTAATATTGTTTTCTTTGTACTGAATAAACTATATTGTCATTTAATTTTTTAAGTTCTTTATTTTATCCGCCCCCACCCCACCCCACCCCACCCCACCCCACCCCACCCCACCCCACGACCCAAACACAAAAAAGAAACAAATGAGAGAGAGGAAAAAATGCTGATGTCGTATACACCCATTTGCAACAAATAATAGCATTTTGCTAATGCCCCAAGTGCTGACTGGTTTAACAGATAGAAAGTTGAATGAGTGGAAAAACCCACAAATATACCGATGTTAGATCAGCTAAATAACTTGCATACAAGCACATCATTAAATATATCAAGCAACCACAAAAAGTTCGAAAAGCCATAAATTATGTAAAAATTGTTTGACGTTAGACATATCACAAATGCCTAACCATGTTGGATTGTAATAAAATGTATATCTCAGGCTTGGATTTTCGAGTTCAGATATTTCAAAAAAAAAAAAAAAGGCTTAACCATGTCAAGCAATCCACATTCTATGGGCACATTGAATTTTTCATCCACTTTTTATGTGGTATTCGCAGCAGAACAAAAACAGACCTTTCTGTTTTCTCCACTTTTTATGTGCATGGTAAGACATTTCCTATGGAAATATTTAGTTTTTTTTTTTCGTTCTTCTAGTTCATATATTATTGGCCTTTTCTTCTTGCTTATAAATTTGTGAAGTGTTCTCCTTCTTCCGTGATCATTGATGGTTAGTCAAACCACATTTAATTTATATTTTTTTCTCTTTTATTGCTCAAATTTTATTTTTCGTTTTGGGTGTAAGTTTTGTGTGGTGGCCGAAATGAAGGTTCAATTTTATATTGTTGTGAAGAAGGGTATTTATGTCCACAAATCTCTCAAAGTGGTGCACACTGTTGACATGAGGGGACCAAGAATATATATGTTTGGAAAATATTTTTGTAGATTTTAAGTAGTGAGTCTTACGAAATATGTGAATAAAAGTTGTAGAAATGTGTAGACTAAAATGATGCTTGACCAACTTATAAGTGTTTATAATAAGCGCACACAAGTAATGGCCTCACCAAAAAGCTTACACGTCCCTCTATAATAAGAAAACTGCTTTAAAAAAAAAAAATCCACTCATTTTTGTTGGGCTGCCAAACAAGCACTAAAGTAGCAAATACCACGTCAATTTTGTAGTCATCTCCGTGTTACCAGCCTGTTTTTCAATTAAAGAAATTGCAAAATTGCTTTTTATTTTCGTTAATTTGTTGGTATGACAAAGTGATTGCTTAGATTTTGCTGCAATTTTTTGTCTTTCAGTTCTTTGAGCACATATCAGATATGGCTTATGCTGCTCTTCGTTCTCTTGCACAAATTCTACATCAGACCCTAAATCATGATCATCAATATTTGATTCTTGATGAGAAACAGCAAATTGAATCACTTATCGAAAAACTTTCTTCCTTACAAGATTTTCTTGAAAATTCTTCAAAAAAAATAACACAACTTTTGTAGAGAAAAATCAGAGATGCATCATATATTGCTGAAGATATCATTGAATCCCACATCACGGATCGAATTCTTTCAGAATCTGCAAGTCATGAAGATGGGAGCTTAGAGAAAATATCTATAAGATTCAATCTCATTGAGAAGTGGATTGTTAGTTCATCAAAACCTGCCTCCAGCGGCCCGTGCACTTTGGTGAGTGTTGATGACTTCATGGATATTAAGGCGCGGCTTGTTAGAAAATCATCTGAACTTGAAATTGTCTCCATGGTGGGAATGAGTGGAATCGATAAGACTACTCTTGCTAAACAAGTTTACCATGATCCATATATTGTGAATCATTTTCAAACTCGTTCTTGGGCAACAGTATCTCACAACTATAACGTGCGAGAAATCTTACTGAGCCTCCTCAATTCCATGGGAGAGCTCACCAGCAAGATGCACGAAATGACAAGTGAATTATTAAAAGAACGTTTGTACATGAATCTAAATTATCGAAGGTATCTCATTGTATTGGATGATGTGTGGGATACCAAGTTTTGGGATGATGTGAAGCAGTTATTCCCAAGTGACGAGAATGGTAGTCGAATCATGATGACTACTAGGCTAGAAAACGTGGCTAATTACGCCAACTCTTGTTCTCCTCCTCATCGCATGCAATTTCTAAGTGACAGTGAAAGTTGGATTTTATTTTGTGAGAAAGTGTTTGGAAACTATTGCTGCCCTCTTAACTTGAAGGAAATTGGGAAGAAGATTGTCCAACATTGTCAAGGACTTCCACTTGCAATTGTATTGATTGGGGGGCTCCTTTCAAAGGCTACCAGAACAGAACATTACTGGAAATATGTTGCAGAAAATGTAAGTTCAGAAACAACTATAACAGATGAGCAGTGCTCCAAGATACTGTCTTTGAGTTATAAACATTTGCCTTCTCATTTGAAATGGTGTTTTCTCTATATGGGAATTTTTCCAGAAGATTATACTATTCATGTCTCGAAACTTGTTAAGTTATGGGTTGCAGAGGAAATCATAGAACCAGTACAATCTAAATCCTTGGAAGATGTGGCAGAGGAGTACTTTTTGGATCTGGTCGAGAGAAATCTTATTTTGATTCATGAGAAGCGGTCCAATGGCAAAATCAAAACAAGTAGAATCCATGATCTCGTACAGGGCCTATGCGTGAGAGAAGCTCAAAAGGAGAAATTTTATCATGTAACTAATAGGATTCTACGTGGTATTCAAGAAGGCAATAGTATGCTCCGTGTAGGTATTCATCGAAATACTAAATCTCACGATGACAAAATACTATCATCTCCACAAGTGCGGTCTCTTTTAAATTTTGATAAGGAGGTTCCTCTCCCTATTCCAAAAAAGTCAAATATGAGGTTTCTGTTCCTATTCCGAAAACGACAAAATACGCTACTTAGAGTGTTGCATCAACAAGGAAGGCTTGAATTCCCAAATGAAGTAGCAGAATGGGTTGACTTGAGGTACCTCGATTGCATGTCTATGCATCTTCCATCATGGATAGCCAAACTTCAAAATCTGCAAACTATAATTGTTTGTCGAGATATGAGGCCATTGTATCTATCACTAGACATATGGAAAATGCCACAGTTAAGGCATGTCCTGTTGGAGTATGTGATTCTGCCCGATCCTTCTAGTGCAGAAACTGAGAGAGACATATCTGTTTTGGTTCTAGAAAACCTACAAACACTCTCCCTTGTAATGAATTTCCGATGTACAGAGGAGGTCATCAAAAGAATTCTGAATATTAAGAAATTGGAAATTCATTACAAGGATGAAGAAATGGGTCGGGAATACTACTAACTAAATAATCTTGTCCATCTACGTAAACTTGAATCACTAAAATTGATCAATTTAAGTGTCAATTTTAGGTTTTCATTCTCGAACAACCTCAGTTTTCCGACATCACTCAAAAAGTTGTCTTTAATTGAAGGGAGCATTTCTTTAGAAGATATGTCGATTGTTGGTTCATTACCAAATCTTCAAGTGCTCAAATTGAAAAGAACTCACATCTTTCGCCGAGTGTGGAGAACAAATAAAGGGCAATTTCTTCAACTGAAATATTTGCTGCTAGAAAACATTGATCTAGAGTGTTGGATAGTTGGCCGTTCTCACCTCCCCAACATCGAGCGCGTTGTCCTTGAGGATTGCTTTAATTTTGGAGAGATTCCCGATGAAATTAGAGAAATTGTTATTATTAACTCTAGAAGGTCGACGTTTAATAGGTTACATGCTTGAATTTATTTTTTTTTATGTTTTTATTTTTTGAATAGACTCGTGAACAAGCTAGTTTATCAAAAATTATTTTTCAATGTAATGCCACATTTTTTTCCCTGCTAGAATATCATTTTTCACTTTCTTTAAGAATTGAAATATGCAATTCAACAGTAAAAAAAATGTTTACAATTCAACGAATATACATTTAATCAACTAAAAGTTCATTGTATTTTATGAATCTAATCAATTGAATATGAATTAATCCACTAAATATACATTAAATTAACCAAAAAATTAAAATTCATTGTACTTAATTATGTACTTAATTAAATAAAATTCATCGGATGCTGCTGATTTTATTGTTGTCGGAGATTCTCTCCACCATGATATAAAAGGTGCAAATGCAGCCAAACTCGGACTTGGTAAATTCAGAGAAACTGCCTGCAGATGATTCTTCTGTTCAAGCTCTTGCCTCGAAATACGAGGCTTATCCAACATATGTGGTTCCATCATTTACATGGCAGCCTCTATATTGGTGAGTAATTTAGATTGTTCAACTCTTATATGTTCTTAATTTCTCCAAGTCTTGAAGACTTAGCATGTCTTATTGTCTATGCTTAAAAGATTCATTGTTTAGTTATGAGTAAATAAGTTAAACTGTTAGTATGCATTAATGACCCCTGTGATTTCCTACATACCAAATTATTGATTTTACGTAAGTTGTTAATAATAATAATCATTTCTTTTTATGTAAATTCTTGCAGTCTTTTTTGTTTGGCTCAAAAGCGTCACTTCCAAGACACTCGTAGTACTTGGAAAACCATCAATTTTGAGTCTGCATCATTCTGTTTTCAAACAAGAATTGGGGGCTACATTGAAATCCTATTAAAAGAGGCTGCAACACTCCCTTACGTTGTATTAAGTTTGTTATAATGTTATGGTGACCGTTAAAGAAGAGGCTACATTGAGGGACTCCTGATTTTTTCAGTCACTGATCTTACAATTATGCATTGAACTTGATATTTGGTTTTTGTTACTATGAGCAATCTAGCTTCCCCGTATTCTTGCGCGTTGCAGCTTTTTAATTATAGTTTTGAAAATGTTACATTAAAAATATTACATTCATTTAAATAAAAGGTATATTTAGAGATGTCAATTCAGGACCCGGCCCGCCTCCAGTAAAGCTCGGTAACGGCCCGCATTAGAAAAAATACAGCACGCTGCGGGCTACGAGCCGTGTCAACCCAGCCCACAAAAATTTGTACGCGAACCCACCCCACCTGTCGGCGGTTCAGTCCCGTTCGGCCCGTCTGAATAAAAAATTAATTTTTATTTGAAATTACTAAAAAAATTACTAACTTTTTTTACTTTAAAAAATGTTTATATTTATAGCAAAAAATATGTTAAATTACTAAATAAAAAATAAATAACAACGATAAATTCACATTTATTATTTCTAACTTTGTGAATTTAAATACAACGCAAACAAATAACAACTGAATGCATCATTATAGTCAAAGTACATTCCAACTAGGTTGGCACGTACACAATTATTAATCATTTGCATATTTATAGTTTAACTACATCCCAACTAGATTGACACCTACCTAACTATAATTCATTTGTTAAAAATTGTATATTGTTTGCAAATCAATCTTGAGCAACTACTAGATTTTTTTTAAGTCTTTAGCAATGTCATTAGTAATTTTATCTTGCATCCTTCTATCTGCAAATAGCCAATCTTTAACGTATATAAAATCTTCCAAAATATCTTCAAATCTTGATCTTCTTTCGTCCAATACCCTGTTACCTGCACTAAAAGGAGACTCAGATGCCACTGTTGAGACTGAAATTGTTAGTATATCTTGTACCATTTTTTATAATACTGGGCATGACCTCTCATTTAATTTCCATTATCGTAAGATATCTAAATTATCTACATCATCTCCAGCTAATAAACTATAATGATCAAATTGATAATATCTTTCCAATTCGGCATGTGCGATGTTCGTGTATGTAGTTGATGAAGTACTAACAACATTAAGTTTCTTAGTTATCATGGAGAAAAAAGAAAATTTACCTTTAGATGTTGTGCTAGAGTTTGTAGAAGAAGAAATATTTTCTTTGTTACCATATTTAATAAAATAATAGTTATACATTTCACTAATAAAAATTTACAATTGTCAATTTGTGATATTTATGTTAAATTTCGGAAAGTGATTCTAAAACACAATAAACTCCAAATAATTTAATGCGAGTATCCATTACAACTGCCAATGGAAAAATTAATGACATGTTTTCATAATTTTTTGAAGCTTTTCCTCCATTGACAATAATTTGAAACCAAAATGGATCGTTTCTAAAATTTGAAAATTGGCTATCAATTTTTATCAATGGTAAAAGTACAAAATTACTAGTTGGGTAATACACTCCCGAAGTAGCTATTGTTGCCTTGTAAAAAGGTTTTAAAATTGTCATAACTTTAAATGCATTTCCCAATCTGAATCATCTATATGAAATTGATTTTGCTTTGAATTAACGAATGCATTAATAGCATTGGTATAGCCAACACACGATTTTAACATAAGAAATGTTGAGTTCCATCTATTTGGAATATTATCAACAAATTTTCTTCTTCTCAATCCAAAATTTGTAACAATTTTTGCAAATTCTTATTGTCTAGAATCTGAAGAAAAAATATAATCAATAGCTTCTCCAATTATACGTATTTGTGGATTTATTAATTTTAAAACATCTTGTACAATTAAATTATATATATGACAAATATAGCACGTGAAATAATTAAGAATCAAATAAGGGTTTTAATTGTTCTAATTAAAAGGTCAATCCATGCACTATTCGGACTTGCATTATCAAAACTAATACTAAATAATTTGTTTAACACACCAAATTTATTAAATACTTGTAATAAATTTTCACACAAATTTACCTTATTATGTGGATATTCAAATAAACGAAAAGCAATTATTCTCTTGTGCAGTAACCAATTACTATCAATAAAATGTGTTGTAACACAAGCATATCCATTGCGATTGCGCCTAGACCAACAATCAAACGTGAAACACATAATTCCATCAATATTTGTAAGTTCATTTTTTAATGTTTCATCCTTTGTACTAAATAATTTCAGACAATCAGAATGAGCAGTATTTCTACTTATACTTATGTAGGAGGGTTGAACATACTTTTGTACGAACTTTTCAAAATATTCATCTTCTGCGAAAGGCATCTCACCTGCTGAAATGCTGAAATAAATTCTGACATTTCGACTCTCATTCGTCCTTGCGAATAAGTAAAATTAGAAAGAAAAAAAAAACCACATAATCATTAGCATTAGTAAATGAAGTAATTTGAACTTATCCCGGATCTAAATGTCCTGTTTTATTTAGATGTTTGTCTTTATGTCTCCGTAGCGTGCCAGGTGTATTGACCACTTCTCCACACATAAGCACTTCTACAAATATTGCAAACTACTTTACCATTTTTTTCATCTACTGTGAACAATTGCCACACATCTGATGCTTTTTTTCTTTTATTTTTAAATGATCAAACATCTATAAAATGATCATCTTCTAAATTTATTGGAGAACAAATATCATGTAAATTAATATTTTCAGAAAAAAAATTGTGGGAATCCATATATAACACATTATTACAAACTTTAGAAAATAGAAATAATTAATTAAACAAGTGAAAATGTAGTAGTTGAACATTCGTAGTTGATAAAAAAAAATACTTCAGTAGAAATAATCAATGTTTAAGAGCTTCAAAAAAATTGTCTAAGAGCTTCAAAAATTTCAAAGTTATTTGATAACATCAGTATTTAAGCCAAATTAGTGAATCACATAGAGAAAGGGGAGAATGAGAGATGAAATTTGTGTAGATAAATTTATTGTGTTTTGTTCACCCAAATTATAACGTTACATACACAGATACACTATCTTTTCAAACATTCCAATTTTGAAATCGTGTGTAATTGTGATGTGAGAACACACATAGACACAATATTTTTATTAGTTTTTTTTTTTGCATGCTTGTAAAATTTGCAGGCTTGCAACTTTGTCAAAGCAGCAAGGACGGTCCCTGCTTCTTTGACTGATAGCCGTGACTTTTTTTTATTTTTATTTTTTTATAATATTACGGGCCAGCTGTTAACTATTGGCCCGTTTGACACTGAATCGTCCAACCTGACGGTTCAGTATCTAATGGCCCGTGAACTGCCCACTTGGTTCACGAGGTGGCGGGCGGTTATGGGTCTCCACAGGTAGGCAGATGCAGTCTTGGTCGGCCGGCCCGTCTTGACACCTCTAGGTATATTTGTTACGTTGAATTCAACATGACTAAACATGATTAAGGAAGAGAGAGATGCATAATTGAGTACATCTCTTGCTAAACATGATCTAGGTATATTTGTTACGTTGAATTCAACATGACTAAACATGATTAAGGAAGAGAGAGATGCATAATTGAGTACATCTCTTGCTAATGATGGCATGTTTTTAGCGAATTAGGCCAATTACATCACGGGGATTGTCACATTTATAGCAGAAACTTTTGAGGAGAGCATGATAAGGTTCTAGCATCAGCCACTCTTTTCGACATTTCGTTTGGTTTTTAATAGAACCAGAAACACAATATTTTCTAGCTACACAAACCTGCTTGCATACATTTATTCCTAACAACAGTATAGCAAAAGACCACTTTTCAAGTATATTATCTTCCCTTTGAAGTTATAACTGAACTTAAATTCTTCACAACATATTCCCAGTAATTTTGTGTTTTGGTGGACTTTGAGAGGAGCCTTCCAATCAAAACAATTGCAAGTGGCCTCATAAGTGTGGATTTACATTTATCTATACCATCAAAAGTAGACAATATTAAATACTCTTAAGTGAATTTTTACTTAATTGTGTGTTGATTTGATTGCTTTAGGTCAAAATCCAAATTCAGATGGAATTGAAGAAAAACAAAGCAAAATAGGCGAAGAAAGATTGAAAGTGCACAAAGACTTCGAAATGTGGACCAACTTGCAAACATCCAAAAGATGAAGGACTTGTCATGCAAATAATCAGGGACTTAAGCTCATTTCGTGACCAAAATTTTAGTTTTCTTATTTTAGTCAAATTCTAGTTTGGTAATTCTTTTGGGACATGACTTCTACATTAAATTGGAGTTCTTTGGGGACATAAAAAGGACGATTATGATTTAAACAAAAGAGATATATCATATACAATAATAAAAGGAGACGAGAGAGCAAAGAGGAGGAGAGAGGAAGAATGGCCAAGACTTTGAAAATTGGGATGTGAAGACGAATTCTTGGTGCAAGATATTCAACTTTTTCTCATCTTTTATTTAAATCCGGTTATGTATTCCAAACTCTTCATGTTTTATTTCTCCCGAATTATTAGTAGCTAAATTAATATTTTGGATGAGCGATTCTTTAATTTCAATTCTCAATTTTTGCTTATAAATTAATTACGTATTGATTTTACTTCTTCTCTTAATTCTTGAAATAATTGGCCATTATTTTATTAAATTGTGGATTGTAACAAACCGAGAGGTAAGTTATTAATCTAGACTACATAGTAAAATCCGACAATGGGATAAAAAGTAAAGATATACTTTTGTTATTATTGGAGTCTTGAATTGAATTCTTATGAGATTTAATACATCTAATTAAGAATTATTCTGATTTCACATAGAGATATAGTGAGTTGACTTAATTAGATATGACTAATTTGAACTCAAGAGAAGTAAATCAAGTTAAATTCGTGACTTCGATCGAGTATAACAATAGTAATAAATCTTAAGAGAAGAAATTAGAGATGACAACTATGGTGAATTCGTGAATCTAAATCCTTTAATAATTGATAAATTCTTGACATTTGCATTCACACTATTTTTTTGAATTAATAGTTATAGGTTAAATCTTCCAATAAACTTACTATAATGTTTTTAAATAGATTAGGATTAGGATCTTCCAATAAACTTACTTCAAAGTGTTTTAAATAGATTAGGATTATGGTTAATTGAACTAGTATGTAAATAGAATAATCTTCATGGGAACAATAATCTGGATTCATTAGGTCCACTTTATTATTTGTTAACGATATTGTGCACTTGCAATTATATTTGTTACAACATGACCCTCGACAATTTTTGGCATTCTCGGTCCCGATTTGGTTGAGTTCACGAGGGCAACAATCTTCTCCAAACACCTTGTCACAGAATAAATTCCAACTTTCATCATCATTTAGAAAACGCATGCGATGAAAAGAGCATGAGAGTTGACATGAACAGACACGCTTTCCAGCCTAGTAGTCAACATGATTTGACTTCTTTTTCTGTCATTTGGAAATAAACATTTGACATCATTCTAGACCTTCGTATCCCATATGTCGTCCATTACAATGAGATACCGCCTACTTTTTAGATTATGGTACAAGACTTGTTTTAAGTCACTGTTTTCTTTGTGCATCTCGTATGCTAGTTTTTCATAGAATCTAGAAGATCTAGTACGATGTTACGCTCATTATAGTTTTGAGACACTGTTACCCATACAAGAATATGAAAAGTCTACTGAAGACGATGATTGTAAACTTTTCTAGCAAAAGTAGTTTTACTGATAGTATTTATTGGATATGATAATTATTTGGCAAAGTTGGTTAGAAATTGAGTAGTAATTTTTACATGAGACAATTTTTGTATAACCAGAAGAGTGGGACTTAATTGATAAATTAGAAAACTTGGAGGAGAGAGAAAGGCAATTTAAAAAAGAAATTTGACTTCAATATATTTTGTTGGCATCCTTTTTCAATTCCATACATTGAGCATTTGAACCTATTTATAGGATTCATGTGGCGGTGGAATTGTTTCCATACTAGATCATTCTTTTTTTTTCTTTACAGTGTCTAGACAATTCTAGACATATTTTACTAGATATTTGTTTAGACTACTCTAGATGATTTCACAAATATCTCATACTTATGTAATTTAATTCTAGATAGTTTTAATTCTAGATAGTTTTGGTCAATTCTAGAACTCTCTAAAAATTTGCAACAATTTTCAATACTCATCCTTGGTGCATATTTCGGTGACTCCGTTCATGTCTCTTAGCTACTCAAATTTTCCTCTTGGGATTGCTTTAGTAAAATGTCTACTAGTTGTTCTTCGGTCCTCTAGTGCTTGAGTTCAATTTCTTTATTTGCTTCTGCTTCTCTAATAAAGTGATGCTTGATGCCAATGTGTTTAGTTCTACTGTGGAAAATTAGTTCTAATAAAGTGACCGAACCTTCTGTGCCATAACCATACCTCGCGAGCATCACTTTATTAGAGACTTCCTATTGTTCGATCATTCTTGAACTGCTGGAGCATCTTCAATGAGAAACCTTGTCAAATTCAAAGTGGTCAAGTAGAATAACATGTGTTGAAATCCACACTGCTAAAATTTTTCAATTTCTCTCCATGAGAGGTACCGGAGTTGATTGAAGTGAAATAGTCACAGGTGGGACCGCCAGGGGTGGATTTAAGACTGGGCCTCACTGGGCCTAGGCCCAGCCCTATTTTGGACCACAAGCTATATATGCTTAAAAAAAATTTCAAGGCCCAGTCTTGATTTTCAGTATCCCAGGCGCCCATCCCCATAAAACCAGTAGCGGGCTGCACTTAACCTTGGACGTTCAGAATGAGATGCGAAATAAAATTGGAGAAAATAAAAAGGGCTTACTTAACCTTGGAGCTGGAGGAGCTTAAACAATTATCTGATGACACAAATACGTATAAATCTATCAGCCGAACGTGAGTTTTTCAATAACCCATTTGTATTTTGATATTAATTTATTGATATGTCATGTGGGACAAATATGTTTTGGAGCCCAACTAGCAAGGATAGTGAAGTTGCTCGTCTCTTTGCAGGTCTGCTTAGATTTCTTGTTTTGTTTACGCAAAGAATTAATTTTTTAATGTTTTCAATTACTAATTATAATTAGGTTAAATATTCTAAAACAAATTGGGTCTTAGCTTGTAAGTTCTCCACTATTTGAAAATGCCTCTTAGCTATAGAATTGTGCACTTTTTTTCTTTTTGTCTTTTTTTGGTTGATTCCCGATTCTTATCATATTGTCTTCTACCTTAAATAATCATTTTCCAATACATTTTTGTGGGGAAATACAAAGCAGCACATTAGACATACAATGTACTTTAAAATTGCAATCTGTAAAAGATCGACGGGTACAACTTTCTTTTGCTAATTTTAGATTTTGAATATTTTTGTGCAATGACTTCTTGTAAGTTTTTTAAAGATTATGACTTATTTGAAAATATTATATTCTCATTAAAATGAGTTCAAAAAATTTTTGGTGGCGCTGCCCCTGAACCCCCACGTAGTTCCCCCTCCCCCGGCCCACCCCTATGCAATATTCTGGCTCCGCCCCTGGGACCGCAATAGTTGTACCATTAGTCAGGCAAACAAATGTATTCCCATTCAAATCCATTTTTGTTATGAAAACATAAATTCAACAGTTTAAAAATGCAGAATATAATATACTAGATATACTAATAATACTAAGCTTTTCGCAAGAACTAAGTGCAAACTTTAGAACATTTGCACTTTTAAATTATGCACTTAATATATCAATTAAAATTAGATATAATTGAAATCTTTAACTCAAAAGTGAACATCAAATCTGATGCACAAACTTGATTATAATCAATAAGTAAACAGGAGATGTGAATGCATGCACGTAAATCAATTTCCAAATAATAAAATTAAAATAGATATGAGCTTATGATGATCCAAATAAATTAATTAACAATACTTAACAAATGTAAGCAGATCCTTAAATGGAAGTTAAATAATCTAACTTTAAATATTCAATGCACTTCAACATTTAAATTGCCAATTATTTCCAGAAAAGTTAATTAACAGAGAATTTAAGTTTATAAAACAGAATATAATTTTTACCAATTAAACAGAATAAATATATATATATATATATATATATATATATATATATATATATATATAAGATAAAAAATTAAGTCTTAAAATGTTGGAATATATATTCTTTAAAAGGACTTACTTGAATTAACGAAACAATTAGTAGAAATGAAAAAAGCAGAATTAATCTGGTAGACCAATGTTAGAGTTCGACTCTATCTCCTTAAGACGAATTTTCCCCGCCTAGGTGCTCACGGTATATAGGCAACATATCCCAAAATACAACCTGTCTTCTTCTTGTTGTAAAAGCACTTCAAAATGCAAGAAATGGCAAACTCGAAAAGTTGTTTTGTATTCTCTCTATGATAAGGGATGGATGCAAAATGTTTTGCAGAATGCGGGGCAGAATAACAGAGAAAGAATATGATTGGAATGAATGAAATTCACAAAAGTGAGGGGACTTATTTATAAAAAACCAAAAGTCATGTCTGAAAGGACACACCACTTGAAAAAGTCGTGTTTGGGCAGACACACTTGTTTTGAATAGTATTTTGTCCGAAATGACGTGTTGGTTCATGAAAAGACAGATTCTAGAATCTGTTTTCTAGAAGCAGTAACACGTGTCAAGATCTGAGCAACCGATCTGTTATACCACGTGTCGAAGTATTATTGGAGCCACATGTCCATTGGAAGGAAACAAAATAAATTAAAATAATATATTATTTATGTTATTTGTCCAAAACGATTATTTTGAGCCAAACCCAATTCGAATCCACTACTCACGACTCTGACCTTCACCTTGCCCAGCCAGTGGGAGGGTGGCGTGCGCATGTAGGCTATCGACGGAACCTAATAAGATTTAGATCTCTCTCCTTCCAAATACTATTGGTACCCCTTCGGGCCCAAACACAAGTACCAAACTTGGGGTATATGAATATGATAAGAAACCACTCATTTTCTAATGTGGGATAAAAGATTTCTCATTTTTCCTCCAATTAATTCTTATTTTTCTAAGTTCCAAGATGCCAAATTTTGGTTCTAATTTCTCATTCATCCAGAAATAGTTTTGTGAAACGAAATGTACTACGATCATCCACTCACAGAGACAACGCTTTTGATTACTCATACACATAAATTGATTATCGTCCCGAATATTTGTTCAAAGTTTGATTAAATCAACATAATTAAAACTAGAGTCGGCAAATGGTTGGTCCAACCCCTGCAGCAGGCCACACATGAAACTGGATTGGATTGGCTAGCCCTTTTTGTATGGGCTGTAAATATGCTTAGCCTCATCCAAAGACATCTACCAACTTGTCTTAATTTTTTTTTTTTTTTTTCTTTTTTAAATAAATTTTTTATACAATCTAATGCATTATATCAAATACAATCTTAGATAAATTTAGACTATATATTTTGAGACTTTTAAAGAGATTAATATATAAAATTAGGGCTCTCATGTATTAGTTAATAGATAAACGTCAATTTTCTTTCAAAATAATAAAAAAATTTGTTAATTGTAAACTATTGGTAGACATTTTAAAAAAAATACAATTATTAAAAGCATGCTAGTCTTATTGTTTTGAGATATAAGCATGTTTGGCTTATATTAAAAAGTTTACTTATAAGTAAATTTAAAATAAATAATTTATTTGTCACACTAAATATATTTTGGATTAAAACTTAAATTAAATTAAATTTTAATTAAATCTAAACAATTTTATGTTGGATCCTGATATTTTTGGACTAATGTTTATTAGTGACTTTGACTTAGATCATTTCATATTGATATTATTTGAATTATGTATTGGGCTATTCACAAAATGAGTAATTAGTGTTTAAGAAAAAAAAAAAATCAAAACAATAAAAAAAAAAATCAAAATCAAAATAAGGCCAGTCCAACTAACCCGCTGGCTAGATGGGCCCGGCCATCTTGGCCCGATTTTATTTGGGCTAGGGCCAACCTAACCCAAAAGGCAAATTTAGGGATGGCAAAAAAAAATCGGCCGACCAACCCGCCCCGCACCCCGCCCGCCAAGAGCCGCCCGCCCCCACCACGAAGCAATAGGGGCGGGTTTGGGCGTAAAAGCGCTGCCCGGCCGGGTCCGGCAACCCCTCCCCCACCCGCCCCGACCCGCCCCTAAAAAATTTTTTTTTTTTTTTTTTTGAAAAATCATAAAATATAGTAGAAATTATGATTTTCACTAAAAATAGACTAAAGAAGAATCAAACCGGGTTAAAACTTATAAACTACTAACATTAACCACTATACCACAACTCAAATCTTATAATTTTTTGTTTTGCTTGGTATAAATATTTTAAAAATTGTATATATATATTTTAATTATTTTTCGGTTTAACAACAAAAAAAAAAAAAAAAAAGTTCATGGGCGGTTGGCGGGTCCAACGGCCGACCCGCCCGCCCGCCATGACCCGCCCCGCCTGACCTGCGGTCGCGGGCGGGCGGGCGGGCGGGCAAAAAGTTCATGGGCGGGCCGACCCCCCCCATTGCCATCCCTAGGCAGCCACCTCTAATTAAAACCCATTTCCAACATACAATGTATGAAGTCTTCCATTACAGTTGGAAGATTGCACAAGCCTATAAATAGAATTGGAAGAAGCCATATACAAGATAAGTTAAAGAACATGAAAATAATTTATATTGCTTTTGTGTTTTCACTAGATTGTCTAATATAATTATTATTTTTATTTAAGTTTCTATTTTCTGGGATAATTTGTGCCTTCTTGGTTGAAGAAAAAAAATTGTGAAGAAAGCCAAAGAAAAACTAATAACTATCAAGCATTGAGACACAACAATTATTGAAGAATAGTTTTTCATATATTTAATAGGCGAATTAGATTGGGAATGAAAATCCTTGAGTCATTATATTTTGTTGGAATTATTTACTCTTCCTACCTAATAGAAGCAAACTTCTATTTTTTTTTCTTTTTCTTTTGTGTATTTGATGTGATGCTCGCGTGGAATATGAAAAAAAGTTACTGTAGTTGTAGTTGGTTAAATTGTCGGACTCAATAATGATGTATTGTTCGATAGTTTTTACTTAAATTTTTAGTATAAAAATTGAGATATGCCAATTGAATAATCTATTATATAATTTTTAAAATTAGAAGAAATGTTAACGGTTTTTGATTCCATCAATTTTTTGTAACAATGAAAAATAACATTTTTACGTGACTTAAAAAATCTCTAAATAATGTGCATCACATGTTGATTATGACTAGTAATTATAATACATATTGTTCGAGATAATATTTAAGTAGAAAATACCGTTTCAATAACATGCCAATGATTATATATTTTGTTCGGACTTGGGAAGACTTTGTCCCGTCAATGAACAAATTAAACAATTTCAATTATAGTAAGACAAATTTAGAAAAGTAGTCAAAAGCATATGATGATTTTAAAAAATAGTAACTTTCTAATAACATTAACAAAAATTGTAACTTTTAGATACAAAAAGTGATATATACCATATTTCAAAAACGGCAAGTTTTTCTTTTCGGGCTTCCAAGAGAAGCTATCTAATGTTTTTTTGTTTACAGTTCAATTGTCATTTTTTATTTTTTATTTTATGTTTACGAACAGTTCGACTGGAATTTTTTAGAGACGGTAGAAATATCGGGCGTTGTATTACCATTTCCATGGTCGTCTTCAACGACATTTCTTCCTTCTTTAACCACGCATCAACCAGCTTCCTTCAACAAATCTTCGGCAACCATATCCAAGAAATTTTCAACATGAGTTATATAGAAAATTAAACTCAAATTAATCTACTACAAATATTTAAAAATTTTATTTTTTATAACCCAAATTATTTTATCAAAAACTAACTTATTTGCATTGGATGGTGGCCAGCGATGGCGCGAGGTGGTGGACGGTGGCATGAGGCGGTGGCACAAAGCGTGAGTTGAAGTTTTTATTTTTTAATAATTTTTTTTTTTTTTTGTGTGGAATCTTGTTGTAAATCTTATTTTTGAGGAATTAGCTTTTGATTGAATTTCAATAGAATATGTTGGGACTTAGATAGTTGATTGATGGTATTTTGTCCAAAATGGCCATTTCTCTATTTGTTTTCAAAATTTGCCATATTTATATTGACATTACAATTTTTTGTAAGTGCACTACATTTAATTGCACTTAAGTTACTAAACCTTTTTTTTATTGTAGCACTTGTGTTTTTATCTTTTTCTCGTCATATTCTTATCTTCAACTTCCATTGATTAGAACATATATGGTATCTATTTTGTTTGCGTGCTTTGAAATGAGTAAAAAATATTTAGTCGCACTTTTGTAATTATCATTATTTTAAAAATATGATGGACAAATAAATTGTTTTACGTCCTCCCAACGAATTTTTGGATGAAAATCGTTGTTAGATAAAAGATGTACTAATTAATGAAAAGTTGATGATAAGAATGGGATTAGAAAAGCTAGTGGACACAAGTGCTACATTGAGCAAAAATTGAAGACGTTAAATTCAATTAAAATGTGATGTAATAAATAAAAAGTATAGTGGGAATATAATTACTTATTTCAAATAGCCATTTTCTATAATTTCCTCCTATATTAGCAATACGAGCTGCATATAATTATTTGGTGGGAACTCTGTATCCATAAACAAACAAATAGCTATTATTATAATTTGTAGTCAACTCCGTGTTGCCAGCCTGTTATTCAATTAAGAAATTACAAGTTGCTATTTAATTTCGTTAATTACTTCCTTAATTTGTTCGTATGACAAAGCTGACTGTTTTCATTTTGCTGCAATTTTCTGTCTTTCACTACTTTGAGCACACATCAGATATGGCTTATGCTGCTCTTCATTCTCTTGCTCAAATTCTACATCAGACCCTAAATCATGATCATCAATATTTGATTCTTGATGAGAAACAGAAAATTGAATCACTTGTCGAAAAAGTTTCTTCCCTACAAGATATTCTTGAAAATACTTCACAAAAAATAACAAAACATTTGGAGAGAAAAATCAGAGATGCATCATATATTTTAGAAGATATCATTGAATCCCACATCACGGATAGAATTCTTTCAGAATCTGCAAGTCATGAAGATGGGAGCTTAGAGAAAATATCAATAAGATTCAATGTCATAGAGAACTGGATTTTTGGTTCATTAAAACCTGCCTCCAGCGGTTCGAGCACTTTGGTGAGTGTTGATGACTTCATGGATATCAAGGCGCGGCTCATTAGAGAATCATCTGAACTTGAAATTGTCTCCATAGTGGGAATGGGTGGAATCGGTAAGACTACTCTCGCTAAACAAGTTTACCATGATTCATTTATTGTGCATCATTTTGATACTCGTGGTTGGGCAACAGTATCTCATGACTATAACATGCAAGAAATCTTATTGAGCCTCCTAAATTCCATGGGAGGCAACATGCATGAAATGACAAGGAAATTATTAAGAAAACAATTGTACATGAGTCTAAAGCATGAAAGGTATCTCATTGTATTAGATGATGTGTGGGATACCAAGCTTTGGGATGATGTGAGTTATTACCAAATGATGAGAATGGTAGTCAAATCACGATGACTACTAGACTAGAAAACGTGGCTAATTACGCCAACTCTTGTCCTCCTCTTCATCGTATGCAATTTCTAAGTGATGGAAGTTGGATTTTATTTTGTGAGAAGGTGTTTGGAAACTATTGCTGCCCTCTTGACTTGAAGGAAATTGGGAAGAAGATTGTTCAACATTGTCAAGGACTTCCACTTGCAATTGTATTGATTGGGGGGCTACTTTCAAAGGCTACTAGAACATGGAAATATGTTGCAGAAAATGTAAGTTCAGAAACAACTTTAACTGATGAACAGTGCTCTAAAATACTGTCTTTCAGTTATAAACATTTGCCTTCTCATTTGAAATGGTGTTTTCTCTATATACAAATTTTTCCAGAAGATTGTAATATCCATGTCTCGAAACTTGTCATGGGTTGCAGAGGGAATCGTAAAACCAGTAGGATCTAAATCCTTGGAAGATGTGGCAGAGGAGTAGTTTTTGGATCTTGTTGAGAGAAATCTTATTTTGATTCATGAGAAGAGGTCCAAAAGCAAAATTAAAACATGTAGAATCCATGATCTCGTACGGGACCTATGCGTGAGAGAAGCTTGAAAGGAAAAAAATTTCATGTCACTAATAGGAGTCTCCGTGGTATTAAAGAAGGCAATAGTATTCCCCGTGTAAGTATTCATCGAAATACTAACACTTGCGATGACAAAATACCATCATCTCCATAAGTGCGGTCTCTCTTAAATTTTGGTTGGAGGTTGCCGTTCTGGAAATGTCAAATATGAGGCTACTTATAGTATTGCATCAACAAGGAAGGCTTGAATTCCCAAATAAAGTAGCAGAATTGGTTGACTTGAGGTACCTCGATTGCATGTCTATGCATCTTCCATCATCGAAAGCCAAACATCAAAATCTACAAACCATAATTCTTCGTCGAGATATGAGACCATTGTATCTATCACTAGATATATGGAAAATGCCACAGTTAAGGCATGTCCTATTGGAATATGTGATTCTGCCGGATCCTTCTAGTGTAGAAACTGAGGGAGACAATTCTGCTTTTGTTCTAGAAAACCTACAAACACTCTCCCTTGTAATGAATTTCCAATGTACAGAGGAGGTCATCAAAAGAATTCCGAAGATTAAGAAGTTGGGAATCCATTATGAGGATAAAGAAGTGGATCGGGAATACTACTGTCTAAATAATCTAGTCCATCTACGTAAACTCGAATCACTAAATGGGATAAGTTTTGGATCGTCATTCTTGTGGGACCTCACTTTCCCGACATCACTCAAAAAGTTGACTTTAGTTAAAGGCCGCCTTCCTTGGGGATATATGAAGATTATTGGTTCGTTACCAAATCTTCAAGTGCTCAAATTGAAAGCAACGCCTTCTATGGCCGAGAGTGAATAACAAATGCAGGGGAATTTCTTCAACTGAAATTTTTGCTGCTAGAAAACATTGCTCTAGAGCATTGGATCATTGACTGTACTCGCTTCCGCAACCTCCAGCGCCTAGTCCTTAAGGACTGCTATAATTTTGAAAGGATTCCTGATGAAATTGAAGAAATTTCAACTCTAAGATCAATCGAGTTGTATGGGTGTTGTGTTTCAATTGTAGCTTCAACAATGTACATACAAGAGAATCAACAGAGATTGGATGGCCTTCAAGTTCTTATTGTTAAATCTGGAGTTAGGATAGCGTAACCTAGAAGGCCGATCTATTGGTTGTACAATCAATTTTATTTTGATTGAACGGACTCGTGAACGAGCTAGTTGTGTCAAAATTTATTTTCAATGCAATACCACATTTGTTTCCTCTTAGAAAATAATTTTTCACTTTCTTTAAGAATTGAAATATGCAATTCAACGGTGAAAAACAATGTTTATTATAAAATTGAACCTCATCGTGTAATCAATGTTTTGGCATTAAGTGTTGAAGATCAACCCCAACCATTACAAAGCCCAATTCATTTTTATCTAAACCCAATATAATGGAAGCTTCTCAACAAATGTGGAAGGAAGATATGTTTAAGAGAAAATTGTAGAAGGATGTAAAAAGGAGATTTTTTAGGAAAAGTGTGTAGAATGTGGTAATAATGTATGGCTAGGATTATTTCTCAATTTAATATTTGTATGGTATAGATTGCATGATGAGGACTATAAATATCCTCCTTTGTATTTGGGTTAAGCATCCTACAAAAAAATAAGCATTTGTAGTACTAGTTTGAGTGTGGTGTTTTGAGTGTAAGTTGTGAGCTTCCTATTGAGTGTTTATTTCTCTTCAAATTGTAAGTGGTATTTGAAAAGTGTTGTAGTGTCTTTTTATTGGAAGTATAATACAAGTAATTTGTTTACTTGTTTGGGTCCAATATTAGTAAGTTTAATTTTACTCTACATTAAGTAAGAGTCACTAGATATATGTAACTATGCACTTTTAATATTTACTTGTGTCTAACAAATAGAAAAAAATACAGGCCTTGAAGCCACTCAAAACAATCCACTAAACTCGAAAATACAATCCAATTTTGAGATTACAAAATAACTAACATCTAGCTAAAATTTGAAAGGAATTACGAAAACGAAAACCACTCCATTCTTCAACATCTGTATTTTGACTTTCTTGTCATTTTCGAATTGCTCTCTGATCCCTCGATCAAGAATTGGAATGCAAAAAACCAGTTTGTGTCTTCCATAAACTTAAATTTTACTACATGAATTCACCTTAGTCTCCAATGCCAGTCCCTTACTTACAATACAGTTCAACTTCTAGCATTTTAGAGGTGGTCTAAGCAAAAATCAAAATTGTAACAGAAAATTAATTCTTCAAATAGAAAATTAAGTTGATCAAGTTTAATCCCAAAACTAAAGCTATGCACGTGAATATCAATATCCATATATTAAATATTCTTCTTCTCATTTGAAATGGTGTTTCCTCTATATGGGAATTTTTCCAGAAGATTATAATATCTAGAAACTTGTTAAGTTATGGGTTGCAGAGGGAATTGTAAAACCACTAAGATCTAAATCCTTGGAAGATGTGGCTGATGAGTACTTTTTGGATCTTATGGTGAGAAATCTTATTTTGATTCATGAGAAGAGGTCCAACGGCAAAATCAAAACATGTAGAATCCATGATCTCATACGGGACCTATGCGTGAGAGAAGCTCAAACGAAGAAATTTTATCACGTCACTAATAGGAGTCTACGTGGTATTCAAGAAGGCAGTAGTAACATTCGAAATGACAAAATACTATCATCTCCACAAGTGCGGACTCTTTTAAACTTTGATTGGGAGGTTCCCATTCTGAAAATGTCAAATATGACGCTACTTACATTATTGCATCAACAAGGAAAATTCCCAAACAAAGTAGCAGAATGGGTTGACTTGAGGTACCTCAATTGCATGTCTACGCGTCTTCCATCATCGATAGCCAAACTTCAAAATCTACGAACCATAATTCTTCATTGAGATATGAGGCCATTGTATCTATTAGTAAATATATGGAAAATGCCACAGTTAAGGCATGTCCTGTTGGAATATGTTATTCTGCCCAATCCTTAGTGTAGGAACTAAGGGAGACAAATATGTTTTTGTTCTAGAAATCCTACAAACACTCTCCCTTATAATGAATTTCCGATATACAGAGGAGATCATCAAAAGAATTCCGAATATTAAAAGGATGAAGAACTAGGTCAAAAAGTAATCTAAATAATCTTGTCCATCTACGTAAACTTGAATCAATAAAATTGATCAATTTTGGGTTTTCATTCTTGATGAACCTCAGTTTCTCGTCATCACTCAAACAGTTGACTTTAGTTGAAGGCAGTCTTTCTAGGAAAGAAATGAAGATTTTTGGTTCATTGCCAAATCTTGAAGTGCTCAAATTGAGAAGAACTGTCTTCTTTAGCCAAAAATGGATAACAAATGCAGGGGAATTTCTTCAACTGAAATATTTGCTGCTAGAAAACATTGCTCTAGCGCATTGGAGAGTTGACCGTACTCACTTCCCCAACCTCGAGCACCTTGTCCTTGAGAACTTCTATAATTTTGGAGAGATTCCCGATGAAATTAGAGAAATTCCAACTCTTAGATCAATCGAGTTGAATGGGTGTGGTGGTTCAGTTTTAACTTCAGCAATGGACGTACAAGAGGAACAACGGAGATTGGGAAATGATGGCCTTCAAGTTCTTATTGTTAACTCTAGAACTAGATCAGCACGACCTAGAAGGCCGATGTTAAATAGGTAATACCATCAATGTTTATTTTGATTGAACAGACTCGTCAATGAGCTAGTTATGTCAAAATTTATTTTCAATGATATACCACAGTTTTTTCTCTTAGAATATCATTTTTCACTTTCTTTAAGAATTGAAATGTGCAATTCAACCGTCAAAAACAATGTTTATAATAAAATTGAATCTCACCATGTAATCAATGTTTTGACAGTTAAGTAAGAGTCACTAGATATATGTAACTATGTACTTTTAATGTCAACATCCACATGTGTTGTTTCAAATACATCTTCATTAGTCGTCCTCCGATAGAAATTTTGCACATCATAATGTGTAAACTTTCTATTGGAGGACGACGACAGGAATATGTATTTGGGACAAGACATGTAACTCTTTAATTTTTATTTGTGTCTTAATGTAGTAAAAGCCTTACGGAGAAAAATATGGGCCTAAAAGCTACTGAAAACAATCCACTAAACTCAAAAATACAAACCAATTTTGACTTTACAAAATAACTAACACCTAGCTAATTTCTTTTGTACATTATGTGTTTTTGCGTCAGCGTGTAAGAGTATAGAGTTGGCAACTTATTAAGGTGGTGATTATTAGTAATTCTCCAAGGCGGGGCATCAACGAACATTGTGAAGTTGAGGAACCTTGGGTTTGATACGTCTCTCTTCGTGGGAGCCATCACTCAGGGCTAATCCTGAGATTTTTAGTGTCATTTATGAAATCTAAAAGTGTCCTCATCTTTCACTTAAGTTTTAGTCTATACAGCGATTTTTCTGTTTTCATATTTATTAAATTTAGTCTTTAGATGGGAGATGATACATGGTTTGCAAGACCAGAAAGGTCCTGCATTCACATGACCTGGAATGACCAAGGTGATCTTTGATGTAATATTCTATCTTTTCATTTGTTTTTACATATTCATATTTTTCATAGAGATATAGTAGGGTCGTATGTGACAATTGGTTTAATTTTATTTGAGAGAGATTATTAAATAAATTAGGAATATTGGTCATCAATTTCATGAAAATATTGTCAATTACATGAATTGAGGTCAAGGTGGAAAAATAGACGCGGATTCTAAATTCTATTACCTTCATCAATTTGAGTTTTTTCTTCAGAACTTGTCAATTACTTTATATTTCTTTATTAGATATTTTAGTTCATTAATTTAAAACCATCAAAATCAATCAATTTGTGTCCATCGAGTTAATATTAGGTTTAAGTGAGTGAACGTTAGATACACAATCATCGTGGAAATGATACTTAAACCATCACTTTATTACTTATCCACGATACCATACATTACCCAATTTTCAATCGAACACACTATAACAAGATTAACACTGATCGTTAGTTACAATCATTGTAACTTATTAAGTACAGGGTTATACCCAAGTTTCACCGTCAAAAATTGCATACAGAGTAATTTGTCGTATTTTCCTTTAAACGCCATATATATGTTTAACGTTTGAAATATTTAACCGACACAAACATTAATCTCTAGCTACACAAATCACCTGCTTACCTACATTTCTCCCTGAAAATAGTCCTGCAAAAGCAACTGGACAACTTTCCAATCCTTCATTCACATCTTCTAAGTATATTATTTTCCCTTGTTTATAAAACCTCACAACATCTTCCAAAAAATTTGGAAATAAGTGTAAGTAATCACTCTGCAAAACCCTTCATTGTTATGCTCTTTATTACAAGATTAAACAAATTGTGAATCCCTTGTGGTTGAGACAAACTCTGTTGAGAAACCATCCCACAAACAGCAATTTTGCCATGATTTTTCATGTTGAGGAGTACTGCGTCGAGCATGGATCTGCCGACGTTATCAAGTATATGTCGATGCCATTTGTATAGTACCTATTCGATAAAATGAACAAGAGAATGAAAATGATCTCCCATAATGAGGTTGCTTATCAAGTTTGGTACGTTGTTTTGACAAGACTTTGGAGTATAGTTAACAAGATTTTAGCTTCTTTTATCTTAGTACTAATCACTTCTCCCTACCAAACAGGTTATTATAACAGTTTATCTGACCTTTAAGAGCTGCATCAAAGTCTGCTTCTTCTTTATAGTTAAAGGCCTCATCAAATCCGAGCTTGTTCTTCAGCAGTTCAACCTGAATCGGCAATCGAATAGAACAAATCACGTGCATGAAACATTTCGCATAGAGGATTGCATAAAGTACTGGACAACAGTAAATAAGAAAAATAAACTATTTTTTTTAGTAGAATGTCGAGCGTATTCAGTTCTTTGTATCAAACGTGTGTGCAAAAAAATATACGAAATAGTAATTTTTCTTGAATCTTCTTAAAGAAACTCACTTTTTGATTTGTTCCAGCACTGCCAACGACATAGCATCCATGTAATTTAGCAAGTTGACCAACAAGCTGACCAACAGCACCAGAGGCAGCAGACACAAATACACAATCCCCTTTCTTAGGTTTGCAAACCTCGTAGAATCCTACATAAGCTGTAAACCCTGGCATGCCTGTATAAAAGTATTTCTCAAATAATTATAACATATTTACGCCCGACTGATGAAATGTGCTTGAGGTGGTTGGGATATGTTTTGCTTAGACATAAAACAGACTCTTGTTCATAAGAGTGACGGGATCTTGGTAGAAGAAGTTAGAAGAGAAAATAGTATACCAAAACTCGCATGGTAACATAAAGTATGAAGAGGCACACACGGGATTTAGCATTATTCTTCTTTTATCCTTTAGCTACCAGTTTTCTAGACTTGTTTATATTTCGATATCGTACTTTAATTGGTCGGGGTTGAGCTGAACCCCTCTTCCTAAATTTGTATTTTGTTTTTATTTTCAGTATTAAAATATTCCACATTTGTGGTGAATTATGTTAAGGGTAAATCTCACATCAAGTTTGGACTACTCCTCTTAACAATGTTGACCTTCTAAGATGAAGCCCGAGTCTTAATAAATTGAACTAAACAAAGAGAGAAACCAAAACTGATATGGTCTGTTATAGTTGAAAAGATCTAGTTGGTCTAAATTTTGTAGTATATCTAGTAATGAACCATACAGAATCATGAGAAAAGACTCAATTAATACTCGCCGATTCTTATAAAATTAAAGTGCTGCTTATATATGTTGGAAATTGGTTTAAAAATGTCGAGAAACTAACTAAGTGACTTCGTGTCAACTTAGCCAAATATACAATACCCGACCCAATCCATTTAGGCAAATTTGTTTGCCACTTGACGCGACGCCGGGTCAACGCCCGGAGCGGGATCGACCGCCTTGGTCGGTCATGGGGTCGAGGGGGCAACGCCCCCGGAAAGAAAATTCAGATTTATCTGTATATTTAAAGGGTATATTTGGCATCTCGAAACCAATATCGAATGAATGAAAAATTACGAAAAAGGACAAAATCGGGTCACATATTTGACCATGCGATCGCACTGTTATGCAAACCTGCGATCGCAATCTGGCTAAATTTTTAGCAGAATGTATTTTGGTTCTTCCATGCGATCGCAGGAGGCAAAGCCTTGCGATCGCATGGTTAATCCGGACGAAGTCTTGTTCTATTTTTTGTGCTATGCGATCGCAGCTTGGTTAAACCATGCGATCGCATAAGTTTGCGTGAACAGACATGTCCTTTTGAAGGGTTGCACGGTTTGGTTCATTCCTTTTCGTTTCCAACCCACTCTCCAACGTTAAAAAGGGCTGTGGACGTCCATTCTGCAGGTAATTGATACAGAAAACAATTGCAAACATAAAGCATTCATACACTTCATCTTTGAACCAAATTTATTGCATTAAAGTGCACAAAATCTGGTTTTCCATTTCATTCATCCATTGGAGTACAAAGCCATCATTGGTTCGCTGTACTTGAGTTTTTGTTGTGCTACAAAACTCAAGCGAAACCGTTGTATCTTGGAAGTCATTTGCCAAAGACCGAAAGCACCTTGCGGGGCAATATTGACTTAAGGACAAAGAGTTCAACTCTTGCCTCGGTTTATATTCTTCATATCCAGATTTTCGGTTCTTGATTCTTATTGCTTTGGGTCACTTCCACAGAATTCCGCCAACAATATAGAAATGAAAATACATTCTATCGCGAGACAATTGCTCGATACGATTCGTTAAAAGGACACTACATGAACTTTTTGGGCTCAAATATGCAAGTTAGATCGAAAACAAAGTTAGAATGTGATTATTTGAGTTGAAGAATTACATACCAAGGAGGCCAATATGATATGAGAGTGGGATATCATCAGCCACAATTTTTCTCAATTGGTCAGTTTTATGAATCAAACTGTATTCTTCCCAACCTGTAAATCCTGAGATTATATCTCCTGGCTTGAATTTTGGGCAATCAGAATCCAAAAC
Organism: Forsythia suspensa; assembly: GCA_023638005.1. Classification (NCBI taxonomy): domain Eukaryota; kingdom Viridiplantae; phylum Streptophyta; class Magnoliopsida; order Lamiales; family Oleaceae; genus Forsythia; species Forsythia suspensa. The sequence goes on from CM042667.1 coordinate 1,694,126, forward strand.
TTTTGACACCCCAAATCCTTCAATCACCTTTTCGAAAACATTAATTAAGCAAATTAAGCAGTGAATACAGAACAATATTGGAAGCAATAAAATATCATCAAGTGCAAGTAAAATTAACACGACACGGGTTTTTCTCCGGTATTGTTTTCATAACTAAGATTCCGGACTGGTCCTGATAATCGATAGTAGGTGGGAGGCCGGGAAGCTCGTGTTTCAAGAGTTCACAAGATAAAGAAAATCCGATAACCATTCATTCTTTGTAATTGTTTTTGTTATTCAATGTTGAAGACAAAAGTAAATAACTAACACTCGAACTTTTAGGTGAAGTAATTCAACGCAGCATCAATAAAAGTAAAGTTCGAGGGATCATGTTTCAACATCGCCTATTTGTGAAATTTATGCACGTGTAAGGTTTCTGGTGTGCACGTGAGGGAGTGTGTCGAAGTATTTTAACATATGATTCCTTAATTTTTCGTGACATGACTTTCTAGAACCATTTGAATCGAGTTGAGCAGCTATTCTAATAGAATCATTTCTCCCGAACCATTGGGTGGCTCGGGAGAAAAAGACTCATTTTGTCGAGCAAAATGCTCGACTTTGAAACCGAAGCCAAAGATGAAATTATAGTAACAACAACATGAACCATCAAAACAAACAGAGATTGTATATAAAGTAAAGAACATTACAGAACCAGGAACAAAAGGAGGGATATAGGAGCCATGAAAATTCCTCATTCGTCCACGCATATAAGGATCACAAGACAGATAGAGATTCTTAACCAGCAATGAACCAGACCCTTTTGGAGCCTCCATTTTCATCTTCTTCCCAACCTTGAATTCCATGTTTCTCTTGGATTTCCCTCTATGTACCCTTTGAATATTATTTGCTTGTTCTCTACTTCTGCCATTCTTTTCTGCAGGGTACAACACTGTCAATGCAATGATATTTTTAAGAATGAAAGTGTGGTGTGGATACTAGGTTCCTTGATTTTTAAAGAGGAAACTATTTTTCTTGCCATTTTGTTTGTCAAGACTTTGTTAGATAATAGTTAGGTATCTAAATCCGAGTCGTAATCGAACCATTAATGATACGTTTAGTAAAGTATATCCGATATTAGGAAGAAAAAAATAAGTAAAAAATCTTGTTTATCGTATCCTCTTGTGCTACTCATTATTGCCTATCATGCCTTAATGATAAAAGTGCAATAATCAACTGCCCTTTTAAAAAATAAATTGTCTAAAAACATAGGATCATTACTCATTATTGCATAGGATCATTACTCATTATTGCCTATCATGCCTTAATGATAAAAGTGCAATAATCAACTGCCCTTTTAAAAAATAAATTGTCTAAAAACATAGGATCAAAATGAAGAAAAAGAAAAAGAAAAGAGACAACAATGTTTTCTTGTAAACTAGGATGTCATAAAGGGGCCGGATTGGATTGAACCGACAATATTAAGAAAATAAGAAGTTAAAATTTCTCTAGTTATTGTTAATCATCTTATTTAAAAGCTTAAATTGTTAGAGAGGTACCGCGTGTATTTATATAAATATTGCCTTCAACACGTTCTTTAGAAATTAAATTCTTGTTAATTATTGCTATTTCTTCTAATAACTGAAATTGTTAGAAATGGGCCACGTGTATTGAACTATATATTGTATTCCATACGGATCCTCGCGTGCATAAGAACAATTTTTTAAATAAGGGCGAAGTAGATTTGAATCTAGATGTATTGTCGGGCTTTCATACCAAGTTAACCATTGCATTTATAATCTTAACTAAAGAAATATCGACTATATATACTATCACAAGTCTTGCATAACTAATATCATATAAAACTATTCTATTTGGAAAATAAATGTAAATTTATTTTTCTCTTCAATTTATAAAATTTCAGGAAATTAAAAAAAAAAAATAAGTGAAATAAGTTTACTGCATAATGGTAGGTGAATAATGAGAAGCTCGTACAAATAAAAAAAAACTGGCCTTAAGTTCTACCTAACACCACTACGGATTCAAGTGTATAGGATGCAACATTATTATTGTACTATATAGATGTCCACATTGTAAAAGGTAGGCCCGGCCGGTGGTTGGTCGGCCGGGCCATTTGCAAGCCTAGACGGTCCGGCTCACTACGGGATCGTAGTTCTACCTAACACGGGTATGTTTTACTAGAGGTCATTCAATTTTAAGCAAAGTTTCAACTAAATCTCTCAACTTTAATTTGTCTCAATTAAGTATATGGTTAGTAAATATTTCTTTAGATTATAAGCAATGAGTCTCACATAATATGTAGATAAAATTTGTAGATCCTAAAAAATGTTGTGAATAAAATTGATGTTTGATCAACATATAAACACTTATAAGCACGTACAAACGTAATCTAAATAATCAAAATTCAATTTTAGTTCAATTTTAGTCACTATCACTTAACATTACAATTTAACAAGATTAGAAGAAGCTGTTCTCAAATAAAAAGTTAGTTAAATTTAATTAGACAAACAGTATTAAAATGGTGTCATTACCTGATTCCATTAAGAATTGTTATATTGATACCACATTTTTTTTATAAATTCACTATATTTTAATTTCATTAGAAGTCCTTAATTTTTATTCATTGACACAAGTTCATAACTTTTGTTTCATCACATTTTTATCTTTAATCTTCTATTAATTAGAATATTGTTGTTCATAATGATGATTTTTCATCCAAAAATTTTATTAGCGTGGTTTAAAATGAGGGACAAATATTTAGTTGTAATTTTATTTTGCTTCTTTTTTTTTTTTTTTGCTTATTTAAAAATACGATGGGTGAATGTGTCTTTTTACTTTCTTTTAATGAGATTTTATGGACAGAAATATTATCAAAGATAAAAGGTGCTAATTAATGAAATATTGAAGATAAGAATGTGATTAAAAAAATAGAAATATAAGTGTAATAATGAGTAAAGATTAAGGACTTTTTAGGTAATTTAAATTTGGTGCATTCAAATAAAAAAAAGTGGTGTGAATATATATAGCCTTCCATTAATTACCTATACGTTTCTATAGGATATTTTCTTTTTTCAAAAAAAAAAAAAAAAAATGGGCCGACTTAAGCCTCTACTCACTACAAAAATGTGGCTTCAACGATGAATTTATGTCGTTAGTCCGATGATCTTTCAAAATCCGTGGTGAAATCTTGGTGAGTAAAAGTAATTGTTTCAAGACTAACATTCAAAAGGGGAAACTGTGTGTGTGTGTGTGTGTGTGTGTGTGTGTGTGTGTGTGTGTGTAAAAATTAATGCAACTACTAACCATTTATGTGGCTTAAACAAAGCCAAGAATGATGCAAGCAAGGGAAGCCACATCTACCAACCACCATTTTTGGTAGCTCATAGCCTCACAAAATTTCACCAACCATTAACATATATGCAGCCACAAAGTCTACACATAAACACATGCATCTTGGTGGCTTTATACCAAACCACCATCTAGGGTGCCAAATCGGAGTCAATCTATCCTGGTTCAATACAATATAAACATTTGTTTGAAAATGTTTAAATTACAATTTCAGTTGGTCGACTATTATTTTTTATCCACACATTTTATAGAACTCACAATTTACAATCCACTTTATATTCACACATTTACCTATAACTTATAATATAAGTACTTGAAAAATAATTTCAACACTACCAAACATACGCTAAATGTAATAAGTCAAGTAATGAGTTGCTTCGTGAGCATGTGAAAGCAGGTTATGTCAAACTTTGTACTATGGATTAATGCATATAGCCTCGATGCAGGTTCTAAATTAAAAAAACAATTTAATACAATAATAGTTGTGCCTCTTAAAGGACCAGTTTCGGTGGGAAATAAAATATGAATACATGCTAATTAATTCATGTAAATTGTGATTTACTCGAGAGATTAAAAAAAAAAAAAAAAAAAAAAATTTGAAACCGAATTAAAATTTGATTATGTATTTAGAATCGAGAACACAATCACAACATTCGATATCAATTTTAAGATATGAATCAGATAAATTTTAATCAGAACTAAACTAAACCACGTAATTTGGTCCAATTCTAATTCAGTTTGAGTGGCTCCGAGTAAATATTGTTCACATATTGTTTCTTATCTTTTTTCAAGAGTATTTACTCACGCGGTCTAGACGGTATAGAAATTTTTTTTGTTTTTTTTTTCTTTCTATTTTTCAATTAGCTTTTTGGAAAACAGAAATATATTGGGCGCAGACAGATTAAATCCAAGCATTAATTGCCTCTCCAAAAGGACGATCCACCATCCACATTACATATTTTATTATACTTTAGAAAAGAAACATGCACATAAAATAATTGAAAGTAATATTAAAGATAATATTTAAATAAATAAATTTGTTGAATTTCTAAGGGTGCGTTTGATTGCATCACATTTTCTATGGAAAAAGTCTTTTTTTTCACTTATTTTCTAACTAATTGCGTTTGATAATACATTTTTCTATGAAAATAGCATTTTTCCACCTATTTTCTAACTACGTTTGATTGATTTGTATTTTTTTCTAAATAAAATATTTTCTCATTTATCTTAAAAAGGCAACATTTTTCTTGAAAACAATAAAAATATTTTCTTAGGGGGGGAGGAAGTTTTATTTTCTAGGGAAAATTTGCCATCATTTTCTTTGAAACAATTTTTTGGCAATTTAATTCTTTAGAATTCAATTTTTTCTCACCCAAATTCAATGCTTGCAATCATACGCACCTTAATAGTTAAATTTTTAGACAAAGGTCAAGTTGGAATTATGATTCAACATAACTATACATAAAGTTCAGGGAGTTAAGAAGCAAATACAGAAAAGGCAACTTACATAAACGTATTCATAAAAACAGCACTTCTTCCTTTTCCCACCTTCTGCAGATTTGGGGCCTTCTGTCTATGGTTGGTTAGCTCAACATAAAGTTCATCTCCTTTATTATAGGGCTTCAATTATTCGGTTTGATTATCACGTGTATATACCGATTTCATTTGTATGTATTGTATACAAGCATTTTTCTCTTGTATAAATATAGGTTGATTCTTTGTATTGAATATTGAATTAAATAGAAAGAATTCATCTGAACATTTCTTCTCTTCTTTCTGTTTTTTTTACTTGGTATCAGAGCCAATCATGGCCACCGGTAACTCTATCAGCTCAGATTCAAACTCAATAGCTCAAAACCCTACCTTGATAAACAACATGTCTCCATTTGGAATGAACCTTACTCAATCACCATCAGTAAAACTCGACAAGGACAATTTCCTCTTGTGGAAAAATATTATCATGCCCATAGTGAAGGGACACAACCTGGAGAGCTATCTTCTTGGAACAAAGGAGTGTCCAGATGAGTTTATCACAACTCAGACCACCACTGATTCAGGTATCACTGTTGAGAAGATGCCTAATTCTGAACACTCTAGGTGGATGTCTACAGATCAGTTGTTGATGGGATGGCTCTATTCATCCATGACATCTGAAATTGTGATGAGGGTGATGGGATGTAACAGATCGAGTGAGCTATGGAAAGCCATTAATGAAAACTATGGCATTATGAATAGATCCAGGGTAACATTCCTTGCTTCTGAACTACAAAGAACCAGAAAGAGTTTCATGTCTATGGATAAGTATTTGGGAACCATTAAACAACTTGCAGACAATCTGGAGATTGCTGGGAAGAAAATAGATCACAGTGATCTAGTTACTCAAGTTATGGCAGGACTGGATGATGAGTATACACCAATCGTAGTACAAGTAAACAGCAGGGAACAAATAACATAGCATGAGCTAACCTCTATACTTATGACATATGAAAGCAGACTGGAGTATTTGAGCCAGGTCAGAAATAGTTTTGGATCTATTAATATAGCCCAAAGTGTTGGTCAAATGAGCAATTCCTTCAGTGGAAGGACCAACAGAGGAGGAAGAGAATCTGGTCCCAGAGGAAGAACACGAGGTAGAGGAAGGACTGGATCATGAAGATCAAATGAATTCAGGAGTCCATGTCAAATATGTGGGTTAAACAATCATACTGCAAGCTGGTGTTATAATAGGTATGATGAAAAATATATGGGAAGAAGACACGATGATCCTAAGACAATCCGACCCAACTCTTATGTTGCAAGTCCAAATTCAGTAGTGGATCAGGCTTGGTATGCTGACTCGGAGCTAGTTACTATGTCACCACGGATAAGGAGAATATTACTAGTGTGAAGGAATATGCAGGTAAAGAAACAATGATTGTTGGTAATGGTAACTCTCTACCTATCTCAAGCTATGGTTATAAAAACGTTCCTGTGAGTAATGATAAAGCAATAATTCTCAATAGACTATTACATGTGCCTAAGATTAAAAAAAATCTGATTAGTGTTTCAAAACTCACAATTGACAATGGTGTATCTATTGAATTTTTTCCTGATGGTTGTGATGTGAAGGACCTTCAAACAAAGAAGATTCTGGTGCAGGAGAGAATTAGAGGTGGACTATACCAGTTGAACCCTCCCTATCACATTACAAGATCCTTAAACACAAGATCTACTCAACATCATGCAGCCAGCACCAATACATCTCATGCCATTACTATTATTGAAAATGAGTCCATTGTACCTTCTAAAGTCAGTGTCAGTCAACTTGAGACAGAGTCTAGTGTCTGGCATAGAAGACTGGGTCATTCATCAGCTTCTGTGCTAAGCCAAGTTCTGAAGAGTTGTAATAAATTTAGTGCCATGAATAAAAGAATTTCTTTCTGTGAGGCTTGCAAATTTGGAAAGTCACATGCCCTACCATTCAAATTATCTTTTTCTCATGCACAAATGCCCTTAGATCTCATTCACACAGACGTATGAGGTCCAGCTCCTATAAACTCAACTTCAGGGTTCAAATACTATGTTCTGTTTGTTGATGACTGCACTAGGTATACTTGGGTTTACCCTTTAAAACAGAAATCAGAAGTCCTATATTACTTTACACTCTTTAAAAATTTAGCAGAAAACCAGTTTGAAAGAAAAATTAAGATAGTTCAATCTGACTGGGTGGCAAATTTAGAGCCCTAAACAAACTGGCCATTGAATCAGGGATTGAGATGAGAACCCTCGTCCCTATACTTCAAACCCAAAATGGGAGGGCCGAAGGAAAACATGATACCTTACGTAAACCTGGACTAACTCTTCTTGCACAAGCCAAAATGCCCTTATTTTATTGGTGGGAAGCTTTTCTAACAGCTGCTTACCTTATTAACAGAATGCCTAGTCTAGTTCTCAACCAAATATCACCTTTTGAAAAGTAATTCAAACAAAAACTAGACTACCAACAACTAAAAACATTTGGCTCTGCGTGTTACCCCTATCTAAGGCCATATCAGAAACATAAGTTTGATTTTCACACCCAGAAATGTGTATACCTAGGGCCTAGTGCTTCTCACAAAGGCTACAAGTGTTTGAACTCTGCAGGAAGAATTTATGTGTCTAGACATGTTGTGTTTGATGAAAGTGTCTTTCCTTTTAAAGAAGGATTCCTAAACAAATCTTCTCAACCTCAAAATGTGCCCCTAAACCTAAGTCAATTACCTTTTGAGTCATCAATCACATCATTTGGTATCTGGCCTCCTTCTACCACCTCTATACCGATTCTTCTACTAATGAAGGTGCAAGATTGGATGAGGAAGGTGAAGTAAGAACTGGTTCTATAGACAGAGATTTGGTATATGAAAATGAAGTTCAACTTGAGGAAAGTCAAGATCAGACAGAGAGAAGTTCTAAGAATGAAACAAGGATTGACATAAATGAAGGACATGAAGTTACTGATCAGACAAAGAGAGGTTCTGAAAATGAAACAAGGATTGACATAAATGAAGGACATGAAGTCACTGCAAAGAATGATCATCCTATGGTGACTAGAGCCAAAGCAGGGATTTTCAAGCCTAAAGCTTATTCTAGTGTTCTGACAGATGAAGCAAATAAAGTCGAACCCTCGATCGCCATTGAAGCTTTAAAAAGTCAGAAATGGAATAATGCTATGAAAGAAGAGTATGAGGCTTTGGTTAAGAACCAAACTTGGACACTGGTACCTCCTAAATCTGTACAAAAGTGATAGGATGTAAGTGGGTATTTAAACTGAAAATGGGGTCAGATGGTAATCTGGTACAAAAGTGATAGGATGTAAGTGGGTATTTAAACTGAAAATGGGGTCAGATGGTAAGGTTCAAAGGCACAAAGCCAGGCTGGTAGCCAAAGATTTTTTGCAGACTCCAGGTGTTGACTATTATGAAACCTTCAGCCCTGTAGCCAAGGCACCTACTTTGAAGATTATATTGGCCATTGCAGTCACAAGAGGTTGGGAGATTAGACAAGTTGATATAAATAATGCCTTCTTAAATGGGAAGTTGGAGGAAACTGTACACATGGAACAGCCACAAGGTTTTGTAGATCCTAAAAGGCCAACCTTTGTGTGTAAACTAAGTAAGGCATTGTATGGGCTTAAACAAGCACCAAGGGCATGGCATGATACCTTAAAGGATACTCTACTGCAGTGGGGATTTAAAGCAAGTAGGCGGATACCTCAGTTTTCTACTTGAACTCTCAGGATGAAATCTTATACCTATTGGTATTTGTTGATGATATTATACTAACAGGGAACTATGGAATAAAACTACAGGAAATGATTGATAGATTAAACTCCACCTTTGCTCTAAAAGACATGGGAGTTCTGAAGAAATTTTTGGGGATAGATTTTTGGAGGGATGGTATTGGTCTGCATATGTCACAAAGAGGATATGCTTTGAATTTGATTAAAAGATTTGGTTTTGAACATCTAAAGGATAGTGCAACACCTATGGCTGATGGGAAGTTGACATCTAAGTCTGAGGGAATGAGTCTAAAAGATCCAATCTACTACAGAAGTGCCATAGGAGGGCTGCTATATCTAACACACACAAGGCCAGATATTACATCTACTGTGAATAGACTAAGCCAATACTTACAGAACCCCACTAATGTACATTGGTCTCTACTAAAACGATTGTTCAGGTATCTCAAAGGAACACTTGATCTTGGTATTATCTTTTAGTAGTCACAGTAACCTAAACATAACTTCCTATGGTGATGCAGATCAAGCGCCATGCCAGATGACGTGAAATCAACCATAGGCTATTGTGTATATCTTGGTGAAAATTTGGTGTCCGGTGTTCCAAGAAACAAATGTAATTGCAAGATCAAGCAATGAAGTGAATAAAGAACTTGGCACACACCTCTGCAGTAAATTACTTGGATAAATTCATTCCTACAAGAGCTGAGTATAACTCAAGATCAAATACCAAGGATCTCGTGTGACAATCTAGGGGCAAAGGCTTTAGCTTCCAATCCTGTTTACCATGCACGGACAAAACACATAGAACTTGATGTACATTTCGTTCGTGACAAGATTCTAGAGAAGAAGCGAGGGTTGATTATGTGTCAACTATGGATCAAGTTGCACATATTCTCACCAAACCCCTATCAAATTCAAGACATCTATATTTGAGAGACAAACTTGGAATGGATCAGACTCACTCCAGTTTGAAGGAGGAGTTGGAATTATGGGTCAACATAACTATACATAAAGTTCAGGGAGTTAAGAAGCAAATACAGAAAAGGCAACTTACATAAACGTATTCATAAAAACAGCACTTCTTCCTTTTCCCACCTTCTGCAGATTTGGAGCCTTCTGTCTATGTTTGGTTAGCTCAATAGAAAGTTCATCTCCTTTATTTTAGGTCTTCAGTTATTCGGTTTGATTATCACGTGTATAATTGGTTTCATTTGTATGTATTGTATACAAGCATTTTTCTTTTGTATAAATATAGGTTGATTCTTTGTATTGAATATTGAATTAAATAGAGAGAATTCATCTGAACATTTCTTCTCTTCTTTCTGTTTTTTTTACTATTGTAGTATGAGAATCGACAAACATCCTAAGTTATGCTTTTAGATATGACAATTCTTCATATCATACATAGATCTTTAATTCAAGACTCCCGCTATCCATTTACAAAATAAATCTCGTATACATGAAATGAAGGTAGTCGTCATACCGGATCCCAGAGGCGCATTTCGGCTTCATAAGCAAGGGAATTGACAGCATCCTCACGCTGGTGCGGCTGCAATTCATTGAGAAATTTTGTGACATTGCTTGAACCAAAAACTTTATGAACATTTGCAAACTTATGTAGTTATGTGGCTGATCCGGTGGAAAGTATGGCGCAAATACGCACTCCGGTTTGCACTTCTCGCAAGAATTTGCATGTCGCACAAAGTAGTTGGACGAGGAAGCCATTAATCGCTACGCTTTTCTTCACTTTATAATGGCCCCGAAATGTCAAAAAGAAAGATGAAGCAAACCCAAAAATACTTATAATTTTTACTGATAAATAAAAAGAAGGAAATTGTCGCAAAACGTCCCTAACGTATCAACCTTATGCGAAAATCATCCCTAACGTATAAATCTTGGCGCTAACCCCCTCAACCTATTCATTTTCTGCGCAAATCATCCTTTTAACATTTTCCGTCTACTTATGCCTTTAAATATATGCGTGGCTTGCACGTAAATTTAAAAGAAAAAATTGGCGCAAAACGCCCCTTAACGTATTGACCTTCTACGCAATCATCCCTAACGTATGAATCTTGGCGCTAACCAGTAACCCCCTCAACATATTCATTTTCAGCGCAAATCATCCTTTTTAAGGGATTCCTTCCACTTCTGCCGTTAAATATATGCGTGGCTTGCACGTAAATTTAAAAGAAATATAAAGAAAAAAAATTGAGGGCAAAATCATCCACACGCTACAAAATTGGAGGCAAAATTAGACCAACTTGATGGTTGTTAAGGCTTATTTGCACAGTTTGTGTTTTGCTAAACGTATAATATTTATGTTACTAGAAAATATAAAACAAAAAATTCATTTTAAAGTGAGATTTAATTATATTTACAATGTTCCTTTTACTTAAATAAAGAATTCTTATTTTTAAGAGCACGTGTAGGTAATTATTTTCTTAGTTATCTTGTTTTCGCCACCACAAGTGAATTACCACAAGTGAATTAACATATATTGAAGAGCACGTGTAGCTATTGAATTAAATAAAGAAATCTCATTTTTAAGAGCATGTGTAACTAGTTATTTTCTTAGTTATCTTGCTTCTGCCACCACTGCGTTTAAGGCTTATTTGCACAGTTTGTGTTTCGTTAAACGTATGATATTTATGTTACTATGAAATATAAAACAAAATTTTCATTTTAAAGTGAGATTTAATTATATTTACAATGTTCCTTTTACTTAAATAAAGAATTCTTATTTTTAAGAGCACGTGTAGCTAGTTATTTTCTTAGTTATCTTGCTTCAGCCACCACAAGTGAATTAACATATATTGGAGAAGATGGCGGGAAGTTGGTCTAATTTTGCCTCCAGTTTTGTAGCGTGTGAATGATTTTGCCCTCAATTTATTTTGCCTTTATATTTTAAATTTATGTGCAAGCCACGCATATCTTTAATGGTAGAAGTGGACGGAATCCATTAAAAAGGATGATTTGCGCAGAAAATGAATAGGTTGAGGAGGTTAGCGCCAAGATTCATACGTTAGGGATGATTTGCGTAGAAGGTCGATACATTAGGGACGTTTTGCGCCAATTTTTTTTCTTTTAAATTTACGTGCAAGCCACGCCAGATATTTAACAAATGTAAGTGGACGAAAAATGTTAAAAAGGATGATTTGCACAGAAAATGAATAGGTTGAGGGGGTTAGCGCCAAGATTCATACTTTAGAGACGATTTACGCAGAAGGTCGATACGTTAGGGACGTTTTGCGCCAATTTCCCTAAACAGAAATGAACAATGTTCAAGAAATTGTGGGCTTCAAGAAGTTGGGATCTGCAAGTCTGAATGTGTAGTTTTTTGAAATTATAAGAAAATCTATAACGAGAAGAAAAACCTTTAAAATTTTGTGTTCTTGCCACATATTTCATGTGTGTGTGTTGATAAGTGCGTTTTGTGCACTTATTCGGGTCCTTAAACTAAGCTTTTAATTCGTTATTTTAGTAATTTTCTACTTAATTCGGTGTATTATTCTCTACATTTCAGTTTTGGACCCGTTTGTGAGAAATTGGAGAAGAAGGGATGAAAAGAGGTATAAATTGAAAGTTGAAGGACCAAATTGCACATCATTGAAAGTTGAAGGACCAAATTGCACATCATTGAAAGATGAAGGACCAAATTGCACACTATTGAAAGATGAAGGACCAAATTGCACACTATTGAAAGATGAAGGACCATATTGCACACTATTGAAAGATGAAGGACCACATTGGAGATTATCAAGAGTTGAAGGACCAAATTACAAACTATGAAAAGTTAGAGGATCAAAACAAAGATTTCTAGAAAATTTGAGTTGGGCGATCGCCTAACTCACATCTCGGGCGAGCGCCTAACTCACATCTCGGGCGAGCGCCCATCATGGTTCAACCAAAGCAGAGTAATACCAACCAACCGGGCGATCGCTTGGGAAATACACTGGGCGATCGCCCCAGTGTAAAATTTTGTCTCAAGATTTTTTTCCTTTTTGAATTCTAATCTAGTTAGGTAACTCTTGGCCCCGATTTTTAGGTCATTCGCATCTTTTGGGGCAAGATTAGAGTAGTATATATATGGGTGATTAACTCATATTAGGTTGTTGAGTTTTGGGCTAAAAACATAGGCGAAGGCATTAAACGGAGATCAAGATCGCTTCTTTGAAGAATTGAACGGAGATCAACGACGAGCAATTATTCTTCCAAGTTTTCTTCTTATCAGGGTGATGAATTCCATGTGTTCTTCCCCTTCTTATTTTCTTATTATTAGTATGCTAGGCTAGTTTAATTAGCGCTAGAATTACGATGAAACTTGTCGTTTAATTTCTTTTATCTTGAGACTTGGCTTTTGACAATTTACTTCAATATGGTTTTGAATAATTAATTTTGATTTGTTTGCATCTACAATTATATACGTAGTAATTGTATGATTGTTGTGGCGTGTTTTACTATCGAAAGGTCGAAAGCATGCTAGACGCTATTTTAATTATCTTAAAGTCCGATAGGGATAGAAATATACCGCTATGCTTTAGGTGATCTCTAAGTATCCATGGAAATTTAATGCTTTCATTTGTATTCGCATTCATCATAGAAATATAGTCGAGTCATGCATATGAATAGGTTTAATAGTATTCGAGAGAAACTGTTGAACAATCTAGGGATATTGATCTTCATAATCGAATTAATTTGTCAAGACCAAGAATCAAGATAAACGAAATAACAACTACAAGTGGATTCGAATTCTAGTGCTTTTCCCTTTTTAAAAGTTAACTTCATTTTTAGTTAATCTCAACCTTTCATTTATTTTGAGAAATAGTCGTTTAATTGTTTTTATTTTACTCTTTCAATTAGTTATAAAACACAAAATCCTTCAAACTTCTTTAGATTCGGTTAAGGTTAGCGTGATTAAATTGAATTATCTAAATCCTCGTGGGATCGATACTTGGACTCAAAATCCATTTTACTACTTGAGCGATCCGTGCACTTATGGAAATTTTTAAGACATAAAATCGCTATCAAGTTTTTTGGCGCCGTTCTTCGGGATTTAGTTTTAATTGCATTCAATTACTTTAACACTAATTCGAACTTAATTTTTTCTTATTTTTATTTATTTGCTTTAATTACTTATTTTTTAGGATTTACATTTGTTTGCTTTGCTTCCTTTCGCACCATTGCATGCTAAGAGAGAGACACGAGTCTCTAATTCCGGTTGATCCGAGATCGACGCGTACTTTTCATCGCAGCAGAGAGAGAAGCAAGAAAGACACAACAAAAAGAACAAAAACAAAGAAGACATAATGCGAGAACAATGAGATTGCTCGGGCAAGACAAGAGATTGATGAAGACAATATGTTTGGTTGGAGACTTTTTGACTCCACAAATCATACTGAGCCAATCCAAAGATCGCTCTACCCACCTTTTGGGCAGCCGAACTTTCATTTGAAGACTAATGTCATTCATTTATTCCGAATGGACATCAATTCTATGGCGGGACCGATGAGAATCCACATACACACGTTTCAAGATTCTTGGAAATGTGTCAACACTTCAAGTATCAAGGAATCTCGGGAAGACGACGCCATCCAGCCACGTTTGTTCCCACATACTCTCTTGAGACAAGGCTCTTGAGTGGTTGGACTCATCGCCAATTGACAAAGATAACCACCGGAATGATTTAGCCCGAAGTTTTGCACTAAATTTTTCCCACCAAAGAAAGGTCTCGAAGTTGAAGCATGATATCTCCATATTTCAACAATCGAAATGTAATCTTTTGATGAGGCGTGGACCGATTCAAGAACATGTTAAGGAAGTGCCCTCATCACGGTGTTGGCGAGGGGCAACAGATTCAATATTTCTATCTTTGGGCTACTACCGTCATTCAAAAGCATGATTGACTCTTCATCCAACGGTTCTCTATCTACCAAAAGCGGTGGTTGAAGCTCTAGATTTGTTTGAACAGTCGCTACCACCACCGCCATGTGGCCATCGATAGAGTTGTGCAAAGAGAACTCATGGGGTACATGAAGTAGACACTTTCACAAAGATTGTCTGCGCACAGATAAAGTCATTGGCACACAAAGTGGAGAGTATGTCATGTTCACCAATGCTGCGTGCAAACAAAGAAATCGGCAAGATGCGATTTAATGTGGAGCCGGTCATAGTACATCGAATGTCCTATTCTATCACTACTGACTGAATGTGTCGATTACATTCAAGGTGGTCGGGCGCCAACAAAACAACCCATACTCCAACACATATAATCCGGTGGCGAAACCATCCAAATTTCTCTTGGAAGGATAATCGAGAATAATTTTAGACCACGGTTCAAGAGCCAGAAAAGAGAACTTCGCTAGAAGAAATTCTCGATAAATTCATCGAAAAGACTGATCAGTTCATGCACAAGACAGATACTAATTTTCAAAATCAAGGAGCTGCAATAAAGAATCTTGAGACACAAGTGGGTCAGATGGCAATTGCTTTATCAGGCAGAGCACCAGGTACTTTGCCCAGTAATACAGAGGTGAACCCCAAAGAACATGTTAAAGCTATTACCACTAGGAGTGGGGTTCAGCTACCAGAGATCCATGTCAAGAGATCAGTTGCAAATGAAGAAGCGGTACCTTCCACCGATGAGGAACACGTGGTACAGACTGAGCAGACAACAATTATGAAAGAGAGTTCAGGCACACCACAGGTTAAGGCAACCGTTCCTCTCAAGCCATATGATCCTCCAGTCCCATTTCCTCAGAGGCTACAAAAGCACAAGTTGGACAAGCAATTCGGGAAATTTCTTGAGATCTTCAAGAAACTCCATATCAACATCCCTTTGCGGATGCACTTGCTCAGATGCCCGATTATGCTAAATTCTTGAAAGATATCCTTTCAAATAAACGCAAGATGGAGGAACATGAGATGTTGATGTTGATGTAAGAATGTAGCGCTATTTTACAAAATAAACTACCTCCTAAACTCAAAGATCCGGGAGTTTTACAATACCTTGCACTATTGGTGATTTTTGTTTTGATAAAGCTTTATGTGATCTAGGAGCTAGTATTAACTTAATGCCGCTTTCTATTTTCGTGAAATTAGGTTTGGGGAAGCTAAAGCAACTACGGTAACTCTGCTGCGGTGGTCGATCGGTCTATTAAACACCCAAGAGGAGTTGTTGAAGATCTATTGGTAAAAGTGGACAAATTCATCTTCCCAAACTGATTTTATCATTCTCGACATGGAGGAAGATAAAGATGTCCCACTTCTTCTTGGTCGACCATTTTAGCCACTGGAAGAGCTCGATCGATGTACAAAAGGCCGATTGATTCTCGAGACTTAGCGAGGAGCAGTCACATTTGATGTCTTTAAGGCAATCAAATATCCCATGAGTCGATATAAATTTGCTTCAAAGTAGATGTGGTTGATGATGCAAGACATGAAAATTTCCATCTCCGTAATCCATCGATCCATTGGAAGCTTGCATTGTGCAATCTCAATCCTCTCATGCCGATTCCAAAGTGAGGTTGAGATGTGCAAGATATCTTGAAGCAAATCCTCCATATACACGCCGACCACGCTTTGAGGAGTTGGGAGCAGGTTCTATAAAACATCCGCCTTCCTGCTCAATGACCTCCAAAAATAGAGCTCAAACAAATTTGCCTCTCTCATCTCCGTTATGCCTACTGGGGAGTCCTCTACTTTGCTCGTAATCATTGCAAACTCAATTAATAAGCTTGAAGAAGAAAAATTACTCCGAGTGCTTCGAGAACACAAGATGCCTATTGGGTGGTCTATTGTCGACATCAGGGTATCACCCTACTACGTGCATGCATAAAATCCTCATGGAGGATAATTTCAAACCAAGTATTGACAGTCAGAGAAGGCTGAATCCTAATATGAAAGAAGTGGTTCGAGGAGAAGTCATGAAGCTAATGGATGTCGGGATAATCTACCCGATCTCGCACGGTGAGTGCTTGGTCATCCGGTTCGTGTAGTGCCAAAGAAGGGAGGTATTATCGTGGTTCGTAATGAAAAGAATGAATTGATTCCAACCAGGACAGTCACAGGATGGAGGGTTTGCATTGACTACCGCAAACTCAATACTGCTACTAGGAAGGATCATTTTCCTTCCATTTATTGATCGGATGTTGGAAAGATTGGTGGATATTCTCATTCTCGCTTTTTGGATGGATACTCGGGTATAATCAAATTCCAATAGCACCGAGGATCAAGAGAAGACCACATTCACTTGTCCCTATGGCACCTTTGCTTACCGTAGGATGCCTTTTGGTCTATGCAATGCTCCGCCACTTTTCGCCGTTGCATGATGGCCATCTTCTCGATATGGTGGAGAAATTCATTGAAATATTCATGGATGATTTTCGGTGTTTGGCTCATCCTTCGATGAGTGCTTGAGCACTTACACCGGTTTTGCAACGGTGTGAAGATGCAAATTGGCTCTCAATGGGAAAAATGTCACTTCATGGTTCAAGAGGGCATCGTATTGGGACATCGAATTTCACCAAGGGATTGAAGTGGACAAAGCAAAATTCGTGTGATAGAAAAATTGCCACCACCAAACATCCAAGGGTGTTAGAAGCTTTCTTGGGCATGCCGGGTTCTATCGTCGATTTATCGAGATTTTCCAAAATCACAAAACCTTTATGTACTCGTTGGTCAAGGATGTGCCCCTATGTCTTCTCGAAGAGTGTCTATTGGCATTCAACACTCTAAAAGAGAAGCTCATTTCAAAGACCAAATGATAATTGCACCGATTGGAGCCTCCCGCTTGAACTAATGTGTGATGCAAGTGATTACGCAGTTGGGGTAGTGTTGGGGCAGCGAAAAGATAAAGTTTTTCACGTGATACACTATGCCAAACAAGACTTTGAATGAGGCACGACTTAATTATGCTACTACCGAGAAGGAGCTCCTAGTCGTAGTCTATGCCTTCGACAAATTCGGATCGATCTTGTTGGGTCAAAGGTGATAGTTTACACCGATCATGCAACCTTGAAGTACTTATTGGCAAAGAAAGATGCAAAACCGAGGCTAATTAGATGGGTATTACTTTTACAAGAATTCGATCTCGAGATAAGAGATAAGAAAGGAAGCGAGAATGTAGTAGCCGATCATCTATCCGCACTTGAGCGGGAAGAGCAGATCGAGAGCTTGGATATTAATGAGGTGTTTCCAGATGAACAAATCTTTCAGCTTGGAGAAAGCACCGGTTTGCAGATATAGTAAATTTCCGCCAAATCCATCATCCCGCACTTAGATTATTCAAGTCATCAAAAGAAGAAATTTTTCACGACTTGAAGCACTATTTTTGGGAGGATCCCATTCTCTATAGATCGGGTCCAGATCAAATTATTCGGCGATGTGTTCTCAAGAAGAGGTTCCTCGAGATACTTGGGCATTGTCACTCTTCCGCCACGGCGGGACACTTTGGTGCCTCTAAAATGTACCGCTAAAGTTCTCTACATCCGGGTTCTCCACCGGCCTTCTTTTAAAGATGCCTACCTTTGTGAAGGAATGTGATCGATGCCACCACGGGAAATATCTCAAAAGGAATGAAATGCCTCTCAACAAAGATACTTGAGGTCGAGCTTTTTGATGTTTGGGGTATTGACTTCATGGGGCCATTCCTTCATCTTTCTCAAATCAATATATATTGGTTCACGTGGACTACGCCTCTAAATGGGTTGAGGCCGCCGCGCCTTACCTACTAATGATGCACGGGTTGTGATGGAATTCTTAAAAATGCATTTTCACTCGTTATGGCACACCTTTGAGCCATTATTAGTGATGGTGGTAAACATTTTGTAATCGTCAATTTGAGTCCTTGTTGGCTAAATATGGCGTTCGGCATCGCATTGCTACTCCGTATCACCCTCAAACAAGTGGGCAAGTGGAAGTCTCCAACCGGGAGTTGAAGCGGATTCTTGAGGTGACGGTGAGTTCATCACGAAAAGATTGGTCAAAAGAAACTCGATGATGCTTTATGGGCTCACCGAGCGCCTTTCAAAACTCCCATAGGCATGTCCCCTCACCGGTTAGTTTTGGGAAAGCGTGCCATTTACCGATTGAGTTGGAGCACCGAGCATATTCATCACAAGAAGTTGAACTTTGATCTAAAGGCGGTGGTGAAAAGAGACTCCTTCAATTGAATGAAATGGATGAGTTTCGGTTGGAGGCATATGAGAACGCGAAATTGTACAAGGAGCGGACCAAAAAGTGGCACGATATGCACATTCAAAGAAGACATTTTGAGGTTGGGCAGCAAGTCTTGTTGTATAATTCTCGCCTCAAGCTTTTTCCGGCAAGTTGAGATCTCGATGGTCGGGTCCGTATACAATCACACAAGTCTTTCCATATGGGGCGAGAGAAATCACCATGAAAGTAAAGGCACATTTAAAGTCAAGGCGGCGCTTGAAGGTCTATTGGAATGGTGGATTCTCGAAAGAAAAGTCTACCGCTCAACTTGCACCCCGAATGATCAATCCGAAAAGTCGAGCTCTAGACTATAACTCGAGCGCTTAATGGGAGGCAACCCATTTTTCTATCCCTTTTCTCCTTTTTAGACGCCTTTATTTCAATGCACGCACTTGGAATAGTTTTAATGCTTTAGTTTTTGGTTTTGCATTAGTTTTTGCACTTAGTTGAATTTTACCTCAGTTTTTGGTTTTAGGATTATCCAATTTTTGCACTTTGAATCTTTAGCATAGTTGGTCTTTATGTTCATTTATGAAGTGAGTTTTGGCACAAGTTGGTCTTTCCAATTCACCATTTTCAGTTTGGCTTGTGTTTAGGATTTCACATGTTAAAGTATATCTAGAGTCACATTTACACTTATTCATTTGCATGCTCACATCATTTCCATTTTAGCACGTTTAGATGTTAGGATTGTTGACATAGTTTATATGCGAAACGAAAAAAAAAATAAATAAATAAAAAAAAAAAAAAAAAAAAAAAAAATTGGTGAACCGGGCGACCGCCCGGGTTAAACCTGGGCGATCGCCCCATCACATTTCAAACTGGGCGAATGCCCGAAAGTCAGCCAAGCGATCGCTGGTGTATACCAGCGATCGCTTAGCATGCGCCGGGTGCACGCCCAAAGACTTAAGCTAAAAAGGCCAGCACAATTTTGATTTTTTTTCCTTTGTCTACTCCTTTCACGCACCAACCTCACGCACATACACTAGACACCAATCCATCACTTAGCCCTCCATAATCTGCATCTCTCTTGGTCATTCCTCCCCTCATCTACATTCACGCACGTTCCCTATCCACGGCATTCCCGTCATTTCCCTCGACTTGTGCAAAGTAACACACGGTATGTTCTTTCTTCATTTCCTCTCATGTTGTGCGTTTCCATTTTCCGGTTTCACATTAATTACCCGAGGAGGATGGGCTAGGTTAGATGTTGGGTTGTTGACATTGTGGTTTCTTGGTATTATTTTTGGGTTAGCTTCACTACCCATTTCATATAACTTCGGCCTGCCACAGAGTTGCACTCTATGTGTTTGATAAAATGATTGAGTACCAGTTCTTGTGATTTTAGAGCTCATCTTTGATTGCCTATTCTTCCTACTCTATTTGTCTTAATCATTATGCTTACATCCCATAGATTTCAACTCCACGTTGTCCACACCACTTCAGCCCACAAAGGGCAGTCATGGCATGCCATGGCTGGGCATCTACCACTTCAAGTCACCTGTTTCGTCCCCCTTCCGTCCTGCTCATTTGTCATCCGTTTTACCTCAATTTTGGATATGACCACGACCATTCCATGTAGAACCATATGCGGAGATGGCTCGGAAAATTTTCAATATTTCCTCGCCTTTTCGGTGGTGAAAAGTAGTGTTCGGACCACGCTTAAAACCGTAAATTTCGCTATTTTTCATGTCTTTTGGTGTGGTTTCTACATTCTTTCATATATGTGGTGCTTCATCGTTTTTTTCTTCTTCTTTTCTTAGGTACTATGGCACCAAAACGAAAAGACCCACCAACAAAGAAGGGAAGGAGAAGGTCGGTTCCTCATCTAGCCGACGCCCGGTGGAAACTAACATTGACAACGGTGGTATCTTAAGATTTCGGGATCCCGGCGAACACATCTACACAAAGTGGTTAGTATGTAGCATATTTGGGCCGAACGGGAGGTGATTCGACCGACTTCCCCTACTCGAAATGGCGAACCTCATTCGGTCTTGTGGTTGGCACGGGTCGCCGGCAAACCTCATTTGGCCTATCCGCTATTGGTCAAGGAATTTCGCCAACTTCAATCACGCTATTGAGGAACCGGAGGCGTAACATCGGTACACCACTGGGTCCGGGAAAGTGGATTAAATTCATCCCCACCGTGATCGAGAATTTTATGGATCGACCGCCGATGATACCGAGCCCGCCCTCACCGATCCGGATATGACACAAGTGACTCGGTTTTTTATGGACGAGCGAGACGCGTGGCCTCTCGTGGGACCCAAATTCCTACACAATCGGTTGTTGAGAGAGTCTCCTCAGATCCTCCATATTTTTGTGTGTCATAACATCGACCCTACCTCCCACCGCACGAGACTTCAATGACGCTCGAGCTCAACTCTTATATCATCTTGCTAGTGGGCGAAAAATTGACTTGGGGACTCACATATTTCGATTTATTGTTGATCTTGCCTCACAAGATGCATCCGCCGGTCCCCGGTGTTCCCTTGCCTCATTAGTGCACTGTGCCTGGCAGAAGGGGTGCCATTACTCCCTCATGAAGAGCCCGAGATTCCGAACCGCCTATCAACAAACGGACCTTGGGACGTCCGGTGTGACGAAAGCGGCGGACAATCCGGCCCGATCCCGATTATGGAGACCGATCGCCTCTTGCGTCGATTTTTACCCGCTTGTCGAGCAGGTCGGGTTTTGAGCTCAATTCAAGACACTCAGCAGACCATGCGCGCACGGTTGACCACATGAGGATTGAATCGACTCCTTGATCTGCAGCAAAACACAAGCACTCGAGGGGAGCAACGGACTATAAACTACACGCATAACGATGTCCACCATCGCATGCTCCATTTTTGCGCGACGCTTGGATGATATTTATACCGGTTGTCTCTCTCTGCCGCGGCCCCGAGTGCTCCTCCCCATGGATCCACCCCTCTTGCACCAGCCGATCCACCGAGACCCTCTTCTCCACATTTACCTCCAGGGAGTACCTGATCTTTTTCCTCCTTTACTTTTGTTCTAAATTGCTTACATTGGGGACAATGTAATATTTTCTTTGGGGTGGGTAAAGTATCGGGATACTTATCGATCGCTTTTGAATGCATATCACTCGGGTCTATATAATCGGAAAAAAAAAAAAAAAAAAAAAAAAAAAAAAAAATAAAATAAAATTTTAGTTGTTGTTAAACTTCTTCACGCCAATGATGATAATTGTTTGAAAATCAAGTATATTTTTAATGGAATATTAGACAACGCTTGAACTTGTGCTTTTATCTCGAATTATTATCCATGTTTGATTGTTTAATGAAGCACAAAGCCACTATTGATTTATCATTTATTGGGACCATGATTTGAGTGTATGAGTTGATATTGTTGACTTAGCATCGTATGAAAAATTCCGCTCCTAAGTCCTTAAATTAGTAACCAAACCTGTTTGAGAACAATTTGGGGTGTTAAAGTACTACTTGTGTTTTGAGAATTTTGATGGTTTTGGTCTTCTGAGTCTCATCCTTGGTTGAATAGGTTATAGTAAAGGAATCTAAACCGAGCACTACTTACTGCTGAATAAATAAAATAAAATATGACTCGAGCAATTAAGCCTGTTAGGGTATTTTAAAACCTGGTGCCCTAAAGTCATCTGACTTGGGAGTCATCGGCCCAAAGCTCGTTACATGAGTCCAAAAAAAAAAAAAAAAAAAAAAAAAAATTGTACATCTTTGCTTCTCTTATAGCCTGTGGGACTCGAGCAATTAAGTTCGTTAGGGTATTTCAAAAAACCGGTGCCCTATGGTCATCCGACTTGGGAGTCATCGGCCCAAAGCTCGCCATCTGGTCACATAGAAAGCTAATATGAGAGAAGTATTGCACAAGATGTGAGATCAATTTTATGAGTAAAATAAATAAAAAGTGCTAAAGGTGCTCTGTAAGGATTGCTAGATTAAAACCCAAGAGATCAAGATGAGAATTCGTAAATCATTCACCACCCTAGTTCGAGAATACAAGTTCTAATTTTACCACTTAAAAAAAAAAAAAAAAAAAAAAAAAAAAAAAAGCATTGTGTTGATCAATAGGAACCAAATTTCGCTAGAACACCTCGGGATTGAGAGAAAAGCTTTAAAAGTGTGATAAATTACGAGAGGTGTAAGGAATAAATGACTACAATGGGTTCGGATTGTAAAAATATCAACAACACAATATTGGTCGTGGTCTAATACATGAGTAAGTTAAATTTTGGCTAATCACACACTCACTAAAGGTCGAGCAATGGATAAGTGAAATTTTTGGTGTTGTTTAATCTTTTTCTAAACGACACTTGATTTTTCAAACATGAGGCATATAGTAAACATTTGACATAAACTCAATCATTGTTATTTTGTTTAGCTTAGTTTAAGTTTATGGTTTATTTTATTTTGTTTTGTTGTTCGAGGACTAACAAAGGTTTAGTTTGGGGTGTTTGATAAGTGCGTTTTGTGCACTTATTCGGTCCTTAAACTAAGCTTTTAATTCGTTATTTTAGTAATTTTCTACTTAATTCGTGTATTATTCTCTACATTTCGCTTTTGGACCCGTTTGTGAGAAATTGGAGAAGAAGGGATGAAAAGAGGTATAAATTGAAAGTTGAAGGACCAAATTGCACATCATTGAAAGTTGAAGGACCAAATTGCACATCATTGAAAGATGAAGGACCAAATTGCACACTATTGAAAGATGAAGGACCAAATTGCACACTATTGAAAGATGAAGGACTATATTGCACACTATTGAAAGATGAAGGACCACATTGGAGATTATCAAGAGTTGAAGGACCAAATTACAAACTATGAAAAGTTAGAGGATCAAAACAAGATTTCTAGAAAATTTGAGTTGGGCGATCGCCCAACTCACATCTCGGGCGAGCGCCCATCATGGTTCAACCAAAGCAGAGTAATACCAACCAACCTGGCGATCGCTCGAAATACATCGGGCGATCGCCCAAATGTAAAATTTTGTCTCATGAAGATTTTTTTTCCTTTTTGAATTCTAATCTAGTTAGGTAACTCTTGGCCCCGATTTTTAGGTCATTTCGGCATCTTTTGGGGCAAGATTAGAGTAGTATATATATGGGTGATTAACTCATATTAGGTTGTTGAGTTTTTGGGCGAAAAACATAGACGAAGGCATTAAACGGAGATCAAGATCGCTTCTTTGAAGAATTGAACGGAGATCAACGACGAGCAATTATTCTTCCAAGTTTTCTTCTTATCCGGGTGATGAATTCCATGTGTTCTTCCCCTTCTTATTTTCTTATTATTAGTATGCTAGGCTAGTTTAATTAGCGCTAGAATTACGATGAAACTTGTCGTTTAATTTCTTTTATCTTGAGACTTGGCTTTTGACAATTTACTTCAATATGGTTTTGAATAATTAATTTTGATTTGTTTGCATCTACAATTATATACGTAGTAATTGTATGATTGTTGTGGCGTGTTTTACTATCGAAAGGTCGAAAGCATGCTAGACGCTATTTTAATTATCTTAAAGTCCGATAGGGGATAGAAATATACCGCTATGCTTTAGGTGATCTCTAAGTATCCATGGAAATTTAATGCTTTCATTTGTATTCGCATTCGTCATAGAAATATAGTCGAGTCATGCATATGAATAGGTTTAATAGTATTCGAGAGAAACTGTTGAACAATCTAGGGATATTGATCTTCATAACTGAATTAATTTGTCAAGACCAAGAATCAAGATAAACGAAATAATAACTACAAGTGGATTCGGAATTCTAGTGCTTTTCCCTTTTTAAAAAGTTAACTTCATTTTTAGTTAATCTCAACCTTTCATTTATTTTGAGAAATAGTCGTTTAATTGTTTTTATTTTACTCTTTCAATTAGTTATAAAACACAAAATCCTTCAAACTTCTTTAGATTCGGTTAAGGTTAGCGTGATTAAATTGAATTATCTAAATCCTCGTGGGATCGATACTTGGACTCAAAATCCATTTTACTACTTGAGCGATCCGTGCACTTGCGGAAATTTTTAAGACATAAAATCGCTATCATGTGTGTGTGTGTATATATATTAGCCAATAAACATATCATTGACGGCTTTAAAGAAATAATTGAAATTGCTCAAAAATTGCATAAAGAATCTGACTTAATTAAGATGTTTACCAAATTAGACAAGATTTTAGTTTTTTTTCCTCATCTAATAGTGTCGAGAATGGCTTACCAAACATTCCATAAAAGCATAAACAAAAACAAATTGGATTTCAGATTTTCAAAAATCAAAGTGCTCACATAAGTAAAACAAAAATTCAATGTTCTTCTTGTTAAGATAATATTTCACATCGAATGAGGATAAAACAAATAAACAACATATAATGACTTGTGTTACTTCTCTTAATAAGATTGATTTTTTTAGAAATAACTCAATATTTTAATATGATATTAAAACACACTAACTTCAAATGAGCAATTTGGCCCGTGTATGTCTGAAGCTCAAACTACCTTTTCAAAATTAAACGAGTCACTTTCTTGCATGAGAATGTTAAGGTAATTAATATCCCATATCAATTAAAAATAAAACAAATAAATAACTTATAAGAATTTAAACTACTCTTTTTAATTAACAAAATTAATCTTTTAAGTAGAATTCTTTCTCTATCCATTGGGAGCGAGTTGTCTAGGGTCGTCTTGACATGACCCACCCTTTTCTTTCTTCTCTTATCTTTTGTTAAGGGAAAGTTCCGAAGGCGAAACTTCCCCACCGTGTCGAGACCCTTAACCAAAGCGGGTTGTAAATCGAGGGATGTGCACGAGTGGCAGGGACCTGAGGGAGAGAGCCAACATGCCAACCCCCATGACAGACCTCCACAATATTTCGGTGAAAATGTGTCCCAAACGGAAATTGAACATGCGTTGCCGGAGAATTTCTCCCCACGTCACCTCAAGCCTTACCAACTCGCCTATGCCCCTGAGAACACTTCTCTTATCTTCTAATGTAGTAGTTAATGTTAATGCAGAGGATGTTCCCATTTATTTTGTCTTTGCCTTGCCCTTTAGTCAGTGCCCTAATTCCATGTTTGGCTACACTTAAATAAGTAACTCTTTTCTAATCAATTAAAAGTAATTTCTACCTCGACTAAGGTTCTACAAGAAATCAACTGAAAGCTAATAGGGAGAAGGGTTTGGCTGTGTGGTTGGGAATAGAAGCCGTTCCAACTCCCAATTTGTTCTCTTTATCTTCGATTTAACTATCTATTTTGACAAAACTAGCAAAATATTTATTGTTATTATAATTGGACAATACTTTTGAAATAACGTGAAAATCGTGATGAACAACATAATATTTAAAAAGTTATATGAAACTCAAATAAATTGCAATTTATCACTCAATATCTATTTTTGTTGTTCATCTTTGACAACACTGAACAACAAAGTATAAAAAAGTTATATTCACAAAAGAAGTTTACAATTTTTCAGTCATTATTAGTTAAAATTATTACCTTGTTTTCATGCTTTTATAAAATGTTGGATGACGTGACTGTGATATTTACTTATAATTCATATGTGTTAAGATTAATATTTTGTTAAGTTGTGGAGCCTAATTTATTTTATAAATAGGGAGCCGTCATTAGAGTTTCAATGATCATCAAGCAAAGAGGGAGAGAGGTTGAGGGTTTTCGATTTCTCTTGTAAACAACTTTTTTATTATAGTAAATTACTTCAACAAGAGGTCTCTTCACATTGAGGCGAATCTCTATAAATTATGTGTGTCTATTTTTTGTTGCGCGATGTTTTTCTCTCCGCGATATAGAATTAGGGTATCTAATTCTCTAATACATTTTACATGAAAGAGGAAATTAGTTAAAAATAACGAATAGAAATTATGTATTGGGGTTGCAATAACAAGTTGGTGATAGTGGGTATCGTGTGAAAGAAAATAATTAGAAATTCAGTAAAGAAACTATTTTTATAATTTGATGCATTCTTTTATCTTGATATCGGATGGCTAGTAAGCATAAAAAAGAGTTGTCAAGAATAAAAATGAACTCGTCAAGGTCAATAAGCTTGATAAGTATCATACTCGACAAGCTCATTTATATCATCAAACTTGGCAAGTACTTGTCAAGCTTAATAAGTCAGCGGTGAGTTGATTGATAATCTTTTCAGTAAAATTAGTAGAGGCATAGAGGCGCGTGTTGGAGTTGTATTTGTGTATATAATAACATTATTTTAGTTGCATTATTCAGATATATTCAGATAGGCAGTAAATAATAAATATAAATCGATATAAATTGATTTAATTAAGCTCTTGTCATTAATAGATAAATAAATCTAAACTAAGGCAAATGAAGTCGAATTTCAAGTTTTTCTTAAATAGCCTTCATTTGAAGCTTTAGGTAAATATATGAGAGGAGAAATTTATACAAGAGTTTACGTGGAAATTTAGATTGTTGGTTATTAGCTACTTGTCACCTTATTGTTGCACAAAATGTGTAAAACCTATTAACTAAATTAGAATAGCTATTTAAGATCCTAGACAACTTGATCGAGATTAGACCGGTCATTAATAAATATGAGCAACATGACGCGAATTCAATATCATAGATCTACGTAAGCACAAAGCGAAATGGGAATATCATTCTTATATGATTCACTTTAGTATGTTCGATAACTTTTATAGTCTCTTTACAATTCTTTGCCAGTGAGTAATTAAAATCTCATGTGCTGCATCATTTGCTAGTGTGCATGTTGTTCCTTAAAAATGTTAACCTCTTGACTATAATTCACAACACCTGCATAGTCAAGTCGAAGAGAGGGATCACTTTCTCAAGTAAAAAGTTGCGAGCGTGAGTATCTCAGTTCATAATATTGAACTGAAGCAACAAAGAGAATACGGAAACCATCATGTTAGGATAATAAAATATATATCAAAATTATAACGTACAAAACTATTGCTAAATCGAAATTTGTTGGAATATATAACATCCAGTATCAAGCAAGTTTGGAGTTTAATGGGTAAAAATACTATTATCTTTCTTTTTTCTTTTTTCTTTTTTCTTTTTTTTTTTTTTTCTTTGGGAGGGGGTAGGAGGGCATCCATCATGGGTACGTGCGATGATTCTAGTAAAGATTGTCAAGATGATAATACACATATATAGGTTGTTTCGTGATTAGAGCATGTTTGACATTTATTCTTTTAAATTTTTTTTTTTTTTGTTAAACTCATTTCAACCATGTATTTCATAAATTTTTATCAATATATCTAAAAAGTTACTTTTTATCTACACCAAACTTGTTTTTAACGATTAATGTCTTTTGTTCTT
Source organism: Forsythia suspensa (assembly GCA_023638005.1). Lineage (NCBI taxonomy): Eukaryota > Viridiplantae > Streptophyta > Magnoliopsida > Lamiales > Oleaceae > Forsythia > Forsythia suspensa. The sequence continues at coordinate 1,722,257 of CM042667.1, forward strand.
TTCTTTACTTTCTTTGGGAATAGAAGCCGTTCCAACTCCCAATTTTGTTCTCTTTATCTTCGGTTTAGTTTTCTATTTTGACAAAACTAGCAAAATATTTATTGTTATTATAATTAGACGATACTTTTGAATTAACGTTAAAATCGTGTCGAACAACATAAGAGTTAAAAAGTAATATTGAACTAGATGCATTATTTTCATGTAGACACTATCGAATAAATTACAATCAGTCACTCAATATCTATTTTTATTGTTCGTCTTTGACAACACGAACAATAAAGTATAAAAAATTTATATTCCCAAAAGAGTTTATAATTTTTCAATCGTCGTTAGTTAGAAATATTATCTTGTTTTCATGATTTTATAAAATGTTGAATTACATGACTATGATATTTGCTTATAATTTTCTGTGTTAAGATCAATATTTTACATAAAACAGGAAATTAGTTAAAAATGAAAAATACAAATTATGTATTAGGGGGTGGCTATAGTGTGAAAAAAGTGATTCTTTAATTTGATGCATTCTTTTATCTTGAAATTGGAGGCAAGTAAGCATGAAATTCTTATATTTAAAGTAATTTGTGTATCTACTCCAATGAAAATATTGTTCCGTACCATTATGGAAGAAGAGCCGGGTAAGATATGCCTTCCTTGGGAATAAAAACCCGATTTATTTTCATTTGGTATTTTGGTCTAAATGCCTTGACTCCTCGATACTCAATCAAAACCTCTTTTTTGACGATTGAATGCATTTCTATAGTTCTATATTTAGTAATGCCTGGACTCTTTCTTCTCAGACGAGGATCACCAAAATAAGCAAGAATACTATTTCTAATGAAAATGCCATTTGGGGAGGGGGAGGATTTCAATCGAGATACCTAAACGGGGTATTAGTTCGTTCTCACGTTCTTGAATTGATTGGAGTGGAATGATGAATCTATTTTCTGCCCCTTTGAGAATAAATTAGAATTTTGGTGGAGAATGATTGGATATACGAGATTACAACGACGAGTACATATAATTCGATTAAGGTCTAGAGTTGTCAAGAATAAAAAGAACTCTTGAAGCTCAAGTGACTCGTTGATCTCGACGAGTATCATACTCAACGAGCTTAGTTGTCTCGTCAAGCTTGGCAAGTACCGTCATACTTAATAAGTCAAATGTGGGTTGTTGATAATCCTTTTATATTATTAGTAGAGGCATAAAAGCACGTATGCGATGCATGCGTCGGATTTGTAATTGAGTATATAATAGTGTTATTTTAGTTGTGAAATTCAGTTAGGTAGTAAGTAAAAATATAAACCAATAAAAAATGATTCAAGCTATTGTCATTAATAGATAAATAAATCTAAACTGGTACAAATAAAGTCGAACCTCAAGTTTTTCGTGAATAGCCTTCATTTGAAGCTTTGGATTCCTATTGTTGCACAAAATGTGTAAAATCTATTAACTGAATTAGAAGAGCTATTTAAGATCCTAGACAACTTGATATAGGAATAAAAATGTAGCTTCCATGGGCATGGCTCAGTGATAAAGCAGGAGGGTTCTCTATAGAGTATCGAAGGTTTGAATCCCCGAAGCAACTGGAAGACTACTTAAAAAATGTTGGATGGCCTGTATCCACAGGAATGAGAATCGTCGAATGTCCAGTCCAAATGTGTATAAATTGTGACCGCATCTGAATTTACTTGGGTGGCGAACTAGAGGGGAAGGCCGTCACTCTTTAGAATTAGTCGGGCGAAGCTTGAACACCTGAATTATCAAAAAAAAAAAAAAAAAATTGTAGCATTCGTGGTGAAAACATAACTTAGACAAGTTAATTAATTACACGAATTCAATGCCATAGATCTATATAAGCACAAAGAAATGGTAATATCATTATAACATGATTCACTTTAATATGTTCAAAAACTTTTCTAGTCTCTTTACAATTCCTTACCGGTGAACAATTAAAATCTCATGTGCTGCAGCATTTGCTAGTGTCCGGATTGCTCCTTAAAAATGTTAACCTCTGGACTACAATTCACAACACCTAACTAAGTCGAATAAGGGCTCACTTTTCCACGTAAAAAGTTGCGAGAATGAGTATCTCGGTTCATAATATTGAACTGAAGCAACAAAGAGAGTACAGAAATCGTGTTAGGATAACAAAATACCAAAACTATAAGATACAAAACTATTACACAGCTAAATCAAAATTTGCTGGAGTTGCATCAAATATCAAGCAAGTATAAAGTTTAATAGGTCGAAAAACTTTTTTTTGGGGGGGTGGGGTGGGGTACATCATAGGTACCTACAATAATTCCTGTAAAATTGTCAAAAAATAATACACATATATAGGTTGTTATGTGCTTAGAGCATGTTTGACATTTATTCTTTTAAACTCATTTTCAATCATATATTTTATAGGACTTACAATTTTATCAACTTTTCAAACACATATTTTATAAACTTTTATTAAAATCTTTAAAAAGTTACTTTTTATCTACACCAAACATGGACTTAATGATTACTGTCTTTTGTTCTTTTATTTACTTTCTTTGACCAAAATTTTCATTTGAACTAATTGATTATGGCCTTGTAATTAGGAAAAAGAGGTGTAATTAAGGGGTCAATTACGTAAATATGGAAGTGGGAGAGATTGTGTCAATTTGTACTGCTTGAAATAAGATTATCAGAGTCTAGATTATCAATTAAAAACTATGTTGCTCTTCTTTCCTCGTCAAATTATAATAGATGTATATTATAATATCAAATATTGATATTATAAAAGAATAAATATATTGTAATATATTATTTTTCTTCTAATTTAATATACAATCGATTAGTAGCAGATTTGAAAGAGTTAATTGAAAAGATGTTAACTATATATACTTGTACATAGTATATATAATTTTATTGAATAAAAATTATTCATTCTTCTAACTTTAGAGTGTGTTGTGCATAATTTTATTCATGGATCTCGTTAGAGGTGTCAAGGCGGGCGAGCCATCGAACCCAAGATCGCCCACCCGCCTCGACCGAACGGCGGGCCGATCCGTGAACCGGGCGGTGCTCACAGCCGAGAAGGCCAACCATGCGGCCGCTCACGGGTCAAGAGGCTAACCATGGCCGGCCCGTGAACCGCTTTGATTTTTAAAAAAAAAAATGGACAAAAATTCAAACTTTCATATTTGAAATGATATTTAAAAAAAAAAAAAAAAAAAAAACAGCAGGAAGTTTAAAGTGAAAGATGTGATGACGACGTTCGCGTTTTAGTCTTTAAATATATAAATAAATAATAGAAATTGAATTAAAAATTAACAAATGTGAATTTATCATTGTTATTTATTTTTATTTAGTAATTTAACACATTTTTGTTATATATGTAAACATTTTTTAATTACAATAAGTAACTAAATTTTTTAGTAATTTCAAAAAAAAATTAATTTTTATTTATACTGGCCGAACCGGATCGAACCATGGTCAATATGGGTTCGACCCATATGGGCCAATGGGTGGCTGGGCTTTTGAAAAAATTGGTCGGGTCGACCGCCCGCAACCCCGCAGATGGCGCGGACTTTTTCGAACACGGCCACACGGCCTCATCGGAGACGGACCGGATCCGGATTGACACCACTAGATCTCGTAATTTCATATCTATTGAGTAGCTAATTGATGTATGTTTCGAACAATTTTTTGGGATAAATTTTATGTTATTTTCGATAATTTCATTAATATATATTGTTAAGGTTGTAAATATTTTTTTCCCTGCCTCCATTATTTTTATGACTCATTGGTAACATTGTTGCAACTTTTTTTGTTAAATTTTTTCATCAATTTCATAATTTGTGTTTCACTAATACATTAAGATTTTGTTGTTTTTGGAGCTCTTGGAGCAATGAATTGAGCTTATGTTGCTGTTTGTTAGTTGAATTTTGTATTATTATTATTATTTTTGTTTTAAGTTTGTATTTAAAATTTAAGAGAAATATTAATGTAATATAATATTTATGTTTAAAAGTCTGATTTAAGTTTGAATTGTAAATTTTAGACTAATTTACTTATTTTAAATTTGTTACTATTATGTTGACAAGTAAACTATAGTTTAAAATTGATAATCCGTAGTTTAAAATTGAATCGAACCACAACAAATGATTTGGTTTCGTTTGAAATTTTTTTAAAACCATTTTAGATTATTTGATTTGAAAGTAAACCAAAAAATCATTTAAATCGAATTGTATTTACTCTTAATTTATAGGGTCCGTTTGACATAGATTATAAACTAAAATTGATTTATTTGACTAATATTGATTTTTTTGAGTTGAAATTGTTGACTTTTCATGTTAAAAGTGGGTTGAAAAATTAAAAATTACGACTGAAAAAAATCAAAATAGATTTTTAATCCCAATCAAACAAGCTCATAGTAAGATTTGTTTACTAGTGAGCTACGTGACAGTACTTAATTAAAATAATTATTTATTCGAATTGAATAATATTATTTATAATCAATCTCAACTATGTTCATTATTGATATTGAGCAAATATGAATATTATTATTCTTTATTAAATCATAAAAAATACCTTTAAAATAGCTCGAATAAAAACGCAGTTAGACGAATGCGTATATCTAAAACTGGTCCATGAAACATTGCCCAATTCGGAGGAAAATTAAACCTTGAGAGCAGAGGTTTGGGCTCCCGCCTCCGCCGACTATGCTGCGAATTGGATTAACAGCCGGCCGCGCGGCGGCGCGTAGGCTGAGAACCTCCTCCAACCGCTGCCTTGTTCGCAATTTTAATTTGAATAATAATAATAATAATAGTAAAATGCGTTTGCTTCCTCATTTAAAGCATTCACTACTTGCTCAATTTCCGATTCCAATGCTATTGCTACTACTAGTAATATTCTTGACGCCGAGACTGTGACTGAGGCTTATGGTGCTGATGCTCCAAAGTATGGGGCAGTGGAAGATAGTGCGATGTCGGATGCGTACGCCGCTATCGAACTGGCGTTGGATTCTGTGGTGAAGATTTTTACGGTTGCCAGTAGCCCCAATTACTTCCTTCCTTGGCAGAACAAGTCCCAGCGTGAAACCATGGGATCTGGTTTGTATTATTGTCCTTATTGTTTGATTGTTATTAGTTAATTCATTGTGTAGGAAGAAATTTCATTTTGTTTTTGTATTTCATGGAAGCTTCCCAGTTGCGTTCCTTTTGGTTAATTAATTTTGAACCCCATTTTTGTGCATTATTGAGTTATTGCTGAAAGAAAGTAAAGATAATTGAACAGATAGGCTATTTATTGTATTGGTGTTATCCTATGGACCCATTGTTTTGGCAGTAATGTTTAGTAAGCTATTCCGCATCGATCTATTTTGTTTTTGGTTGAATTTTACATTTTATGTCAACTAATGTCCGGACTTATTATGAAGAAAAAAAATTGATTACTTTCTCGACAGCTTTTAGCTAATTGTAATGTGATGGTATTTTCCTACAAACATGTCGTTTAAGCAATATGTTTCAACAAGCATTTCTAGTTTTATTAGTCGACTTATTTCTGGGGGGGTATGGCCTCATGTTTAGCGGCTAGGTTTGAAAAATGAATGCAGCAGAAGTATGAAAATAAACAAAATATTATTGTTAGTTATGTTTGAAATATGAAGAAAATAGTAATGCAATGCCCTTATTCAAGAAACTATGTCTAGTATCGGTTCTATATTATATGTCTTAAGACTATAAGGGCCCGCTTGGGAGTTTTATTTCCACCGGTTTTGGGTGGTACCGTTTATAAGATAATGGAAAAACCGGTGCTTGTTAGTTTTTTGGGGCATTGGGTGATGTGTAATTTGGGGTGTATTTCTCCATCTCCAAATCATTGGTTTTTGATCGTTTTTCAAATTATCTTTCAATTTTACTCTATCTAAAACAAATTATTTCCAAATCTACCCTAAACCTAAAATAGATACTTTCTTCTTCCTCTTCTCTCCAAATATACATTTTGCCTCCTCACCAAACAATATTTTTTTATGTGCTATTGTATTGTTTTTGAATTTTTTTGCAGTTGAAAGGCATAACATCACTTTAACTGCAGATAATGCTAAATTGAGCCCATGGTTGTTAGGGAACTGCTGCATAGGTGCTTAAACTTGGTTTGAATGACTAAATATCAATGTCCAGGTCATTTTTTTCTTTTTCTTTTTTAATTATGTCCCTTTCTAAGATGAAAACACCCATATATATATGTATATAGATTTGTCAATATGCAGGCCAACAATTGCATAAAGTGCATATAATACAAAAAATGGGGAAAGAAGGAGAATGTTGATATAGAGGGTGGAGTGTAGAAAATATGTTGTAATCCTAGTGTTTAGGCATTTCTTTTCATTCTTTTCAAAAAGTTGTCTGAGCAGTTGACTAGTTATACAGATGTTCAATAGGTCGTAGACCAGGCTACTGCCCAATATTGCCTAGGCGACTACAACTATTATTATATACTTGTGAGTTTGTCTTTGGTAAATTTAAACCATTGGTGGAGATGTTCCATGAAGAATAGCTTAGCTGAAACTCTTTTGTAACTTAAAAAGATATGTGAGAGCCAGGACCCATGACTGGCATTTTCTTTCAAGAGGTTTCTAGTGGCACGCCCATATAGTATGTGATCTCTGATCTCTGCAGCATTTAAAATGTGGGCTTGTTATGTTCCTAATTTTGCTGTGTAAGTAAGTGGAATGCAGACTGATGTTCAGAGAAATGTCTTGCATGCAATGAGTGTATGGATGAACATTCTAACTTTTTCACTGTGCCAATAAATTAAAATGTGGAATATATTGTATGGTGTTCATAACATGATATTTCTGCAAAATCACTGCAGGGTTTGTTATTTCGCAAAGGAGAATCCTGACAAATGCCCATGTTGTTGCTGATCACACATTTGTACTTGTAAGAAAGCATGGTTCTCCCACTAAGTATAGGGCAGAAGTCAAAGCTGTTGGTCATGAGTGTGATTTGGCTATTCTGGTGGTTGAGAATGAAGAATTCTGGGATGGAATGACCTTTCTGGAGCTTGGTGATGTTCCTTTTCTTCAAGAAGCTGTGGCTGTCGTTGGTTATCCTCAGGGTATGTTGCATGTGATACACATCAGAAATACACATAAGAAGCAATAAATTGGAATTAGGAAGGTTTAAGACTTCTTTAAATTTTCAGATAGCAATGATCTATTATTGTTCTTTGGGGGACATCTGAAACTTTGACCAGATTGTATGGTGCATAATGCAAAATGTGTGAATTGTAATCCTACTGCTGATGCTGCCCGAATGCTACTCTATATAATCTTCTTCCCTATCTTTTGCCTTCTAGAATCAGTTATGGTTCATGTTGTATGCAAATGACATTATTTATTCTCGTCTCTTTTCTTTTTTTTTTTTTTTTTGTTAACTACCTTTTTGCCTAATGATGAAATTTCATTATAATGTCCAAGATTCTGTTGCTCAAGGTGAAAGATGTCTAATAAATGTCACAATGTATTGGAAGCTAAATTTTTTTTTTACCAACTCGCCTTCAGTGTGATTATTGTGAAGGCATCTTTTTGTGAGCTTTGAATTACTATTATTGGTCAAGTTGTAAGGGCGTGGATGAAATTCTCTCCAATTTTATATTGAATCAATCAGCCGACTTCTTTGATTCGGTCTAAACTGCCTTGTAATAGCTCTGATGTATAATTATACACATATTTTCTAAATGACTTCTACTGCATTGACAGAAGTTACATAGACCTCATGCTTTTGTCCATATTAGGACATGTTTTGTGAACATTGCTGCTTTTGTGTCACCAATCTTCCATCTCTCTGTGCATATGATTTTTGCTGTTTAGTGAGAGGCATATTCTGCACATGAAGCGAAGATAATTTTATTTACATGCAAAACAAATCAACACGTTCATTTCTTGTATTGTTAGTATATAATTCTATACACTACACTCAATGTGTAAGTTGGTGTTTGTGAAATATTTTGTTGTAATGTGGTTTGGCATGCTATCCACCCTTCGAAAAATATCACTGTCAGGTAAAATGTCAACATGGATTTTAGTTTCACGATAAATTATTACCATTATGAAGTTACTGAGAAGATCAGAGTACTTTGTGATCTTCCTTTTAGTAGTTTTGCAGTACGAGGGTACAGAATTCCGGGCTGAGACCACACATTTCTTTTTCACTATGTAAATAATCCCTAATGTCTGGGGCAGAACTAGAAGCACTTCTTTTGTGGAGGGTGGGGCTTCACAAAATTTTACATGCTCAATTTAGGGTGTGAAAAATTGCAGTGTGCAAGTAATTCTTTTTATTTTGGGGTGGGGTGGGGTGGTGGGGTGGGTGGGGTGGGTGCAAAACCTAAAATGTAAAATTCTATTTGCCAAGCACCAATTAAACTATGCAATCGAACAATTATTCAATAGAAATGGGCTCCCTTAAACATCCGCAATGGGGTGTACAAATTTCAATTGGAAGACGTGTGAAAATGTGAAATCCATTGTGAGTTATTGTAGCCAAACAAATTCCTCAAAGATTTTGTGCAAACGTGTGTTTGTAACTCATTAACTTTTAAGTTTGGTTGCCTTTTGAGTTCCTTGTTGTGATTTGCTTTCTATAGAGGACATCATCTAGTGGATTCTCTTGTAAATCTCGCTTGATTTTAGAATTTGATTCTGCAAATCCTTTAATTAAGGATTCACCTTAATCCAACTAAAATGTGTTAAATTTTTATTACCATGGATGCTTTGTTCCTCTTGTTAACTTGGAGTTTTCTCATTTTTGTTTTTCCTTGTTCAGATATTCCTATCATTTTTCTATATTTCTTGAGTTATTAATTCATGAATGCTGTCTAGAAGTAACCTGTTTGCTCTGTTTCATTACAAATATTGTGCTAATGACTACTACTACTGCAGGAGGGGACAACATTTCTGTTACCAAAGGAGTTGTCTCCAGAGTTGAACCCACACAATACGTACATGGTGCAAGCCAGCTTTTGGCGATACAAATTGACGCAGCTATAAATCCAGGGAACAGCGGAGGCCCCGCAATCATGGGTGACAAAGTTGCTGGAGTAGCTTTTCAAAACCTTTCTGGAGCAGAGAACATTGGGTAACTACGCATACAAAACTACGTGGTTGTCCCTATTGGACTTTTGGATTGGAAAATGGTTGTAATGTTATGTTTTTGCCCTTTTTATTAATGACGACTTCTTGTTCTCTAACCTTTGTGCACTTCATTAATTTATGTTCATATATCCTTTTTTGGTATAGTCTACGCAGGATAATTAGACATTAGAAAAACAACATTGCACAAGTTAACCAAGAGTTTCACATTAAAAGATGTTAATACATTGATTTATTTGAAAATGATCTTAGTTCCCATTTGTAAGCTTGTACTTCATAGTATGGATGCATCTGCAGTGATAAGGGTAATTATTTATTTATCAGAAGAATGAAAAGCAACACAGTATATGTGAGTGGTTAAATTTACCAAGATTTTTTACAGTAAGTTGCATTATAGTTATAGTTGTCATCGATTAAAATTCACCGCATGGTTAAGTATTTTCGTACGCTATACTTTAGATTTGGCTTATTTCTTTGAGCTAGTGTTTTATCTGACATTAAAATATGAATAAAATAATTCACACGGCATTAGTTTCGATATTATGGATTGAGACTGTGAATCGATAAGATCATTATTTTTCATAACCTCCGCGCCAAATATGATAATTTCTTAGACAACTTACTTGTTGACAACTAATTTGGGTGGATTTTGCAGTTACATTATTCCTGTCCCTGTGATAAAACATTTCATAGCTGGTGTTGAAGAGACTGGAGATTATGTTGGATTCTGTTCTATGGGTATGTCATGCCAACCTACTGAAAATGCGCAACTTCGAGAACACTTTCAAATGCGTCCTGGTTTAACTGGGGTGCTTGTCTGCAAAATTAATCCACTATCTGATGCATATAAAGTTTTGAAAAAAGACGATATCGTCCTTTCATTTGATGGTGTGCCCATAGCAAATGACGGAACTGGTATACTTAACTCATCCCTTTTTCTTCATACATCTATGCGCACACACATATATGTATGTATACTTCAAGATTTATGAATGCCAGAATGGTTTCTCTATTCCAATTTCCCGCGGCAAGAGAACAAATATGATAGTTTTATATATTGCATTTGGGAGCCAGAGCTTTTACTATTAGTGCCTTTATTAGTAATTTCAATTATCTTAATGTCATGCTTTATTTATTTTCTGCAGTTCCTTTCCGAAACAGAGAGCGAATAACATTTGATCATTTAGTCTCCATGAAGAAACCTGATGAAACTGCTCAAGTTAGGGTAATGAGAAATGGTGAAGAGCATGAGTTCAGTGTTACCCTTCGTCCAGTAAGTAAAGTTTCTTCCTTTTCAATTTGTTGTGATGGAGAATATGGTATTTCTTTTTTTATTATTATTTTATTTTAAATGTATACAACTGATTCTGCTATATGGACAGTGGCCCAAGTCCAACAATTAGAAGGTTGTAAGATGAATAATTGTGATTAGAGTACAATACATATCACTAATAATAGTACTAGCCAACATACCGTGTACAATTTCTGGTGCATCATTGAACATTCGACTCAGAAAGCATTTGTATGCACTAGCAGATTTTTCGGTAACGAGATATTGGATCTATGTAATTCTCTATTGCTTGACCCGCTTAGGGATATTTTATCTCTGTGTTAATGGATAGTATTTATCATCCTTACGGATTTATATTCTCAAATTTTCTATTCGTGGTTCAACAAACTATTGCCTAACAATAGTCGTTGTTAACATAAAAGGATCCATAGAAGCATGAGATAGACCAAGCATCCTTTACCTCTGATGCCACAGACATAAATAATTAAATATGTTTTAAGCAAGAGCAAAATCACAGAACTTATTGCCCACGTAATCAATCTATAACATTACTGTGTTATAGATTGTTCATAATCTTGTCTATTTCTGTGATATTCCCGTATTTATCTTTGACCTTTCAAGTCTCAAGGGAATAACCCATGAAGTGATGAAGGTGTAGTCACCAACTATTTTCACATGATTGGCATTGAAATTTTGGAGTATACTTGGTGTCATGAAAATAATGATTGGCGACTTGACATAATTTAAAAATTTTAAGCATCTATTACTTGTGCTTTTTAACTATGCTCTGGTACTTATTGCACATACACTTAATTATGCAGTTACAGCCACTTGTCCCAGTTCATCAATTTGATAAGCTTCCCAGTTATTTCATTTTTGCTGGTTTTGTATTCATTCCATTGACACAACCATATCTTCACGAGTATGGTGAAGACTGGTATAACGCCTCTCCCCGGCGATTGTGTGAACGAGCACTTAGAGAACTACCAAAGAAAGCTGGAGAACAACTTGTTATTCTCTCGCAGGTACTCAGAACTTTTCTATTACGTCTTTGAAGGAAAATAAACTGATTTAGGGCAAGAACTTTGTACTTCTATTATTCATCCTATAAATCTGTCATCTTCGAAAAATAAAGTAGTGCTATAATTGGTGTTTGGGCGTGCCGCGTGCGTACGCAATACAAACAATGTTGCCCTTATATTGTTTCCTCAGCTACACAATGTAATGGGAGTAATTGTGTATTTTGCTATCATGTTAACAATTCAATGGTTTATACCTAAGCTAAAATTATGAATTCATACAGATATTAATGGATGATATCAATGCGGGATATGAGCGTCTTGCTGAGTTACAGGTATGGCATAACCATTATCTGTATTTAAAAGTTTTTGCTTCAACATTTGGTAATCTTTATTCTATTTTACCACTTAATTATCGATACTTGCATATAATAGACAATGGTAATTATCTAATTGGTATTACAATCTGGGGTCTAAAATCATTATATCTCTTCATCTAAAGGTGGCAAATGGGCCAGACAGCCCAGTCCAATCCGAAATTAGATGGGCTACACAAAAATTTGGACTGGGCTGGCCTAGCCCAATTTTATTCGGCCCCGTATTTACTGGGCCAACCCAGCCCACTTTTGGGTTAAGGGCTACTGGCGAGCCCAATTTTAAACTTTAATTTATTTTTCTATTTAAAAAAAAAAACAAAAAAGAAACAAACGTCTTCAGCGTAAGTCAACCAAATCAGAGGGGGGACGAGAAATCCCCCCCCTGATCTGGTCGAAACTAGGGAGGTTTCACTCGCAGGAAGAACCTTTGCTTTGTACAAATTTGTTCTCTTCCGTAAATGATTTGTGCCATTTCTCAGGTGAAAAAGGTCAACGGGGTGGAAGTCGAGAATTTGAAACATTTGCGCCAACTCGTGGAAGATTGTAGCATAGAGAGTGTAAGATTTGATTTAGACGACGAAAGAGTGATTGCTTTGAACTATGATGTGGCAAAAGTTGCTACATCTCGCATACTAAAACGACATAGAATACCTTATGCCATGTCTACTGACCTTATTGATGAACAAAATGTGCCTCAAATTGAGTTGGCCTGTTCAAGCTAAGTTTTTCTATATATTTAATCACTTTGTTATTTCAGATTTTGATTCCTAGATTATATATTTTTCATTATTTTCATTTTAGTAGCACATAAAATAGGTGGTTAGCATGAATTCTTGTGGCATGTTTGGTAGACAATTGGACAGACTACAATATTTAAAACAGAAAAATAAGCTAAAATTTTATTGGTTATATTGTTTTTAGAAATGTCAAAATAGGCGAGTGGGCGGCCCAGGCCTGGGGCTACCCAACCCGTTAAAAATTCATATAGAAACCTGCTCAACCTGCTTCGGACTAGTTCACTAGTTGGTTTGCAAATTATGGTAGGTTGTGCTGGGTTCGATTTTTAAGCCCATCGGCTCATGAGGACTAGCTCGGTCAGTTCGTTTATTAAAAAAAAGATAAATTACATACACAAATTCTATTTTTTCAGTTTTGTAATAATATCATCAATATTCAATTTTATTCGTAAATATCGTCTCTATCTTTTTATTAATTCGCACAATAGTCTCCAAATGGTCATTTTGGATGGTTTTTCTTCTAATTTAAATAAATTAAAATAGAAAATATAATAGAAAAATTGTAGTTGGAGTCTTTATTTTCTTTAAAAGTACAAAACAGTCTCTTTATATTCTATTATTTAAAATAATTAAAAAAAAATACCATTTCATCTTCTTTCCCACCCCCACCCCCCGTGACCAAAACTCAAAACACTATTTACAATCTTCTGCAAAATACTCCTATAGCAAAGCAATTTACACCTTCATATACCCATTCCAATAGACCCAACGTGCAAAATTTAAATCAATATGCCAATTAGCATAGACCTTAGAAAACTGAGAATTTTCTTAAATCTGTAACATAAATGCAAGGAAACAAAAACATTAAATTGAAGAGGACCATTTAGCACATCCAGCAATTTTACATTTGTTTCTCGAATTCTTCGCTTGCTTCCGATGATTTCTTATCACCATTGCTCCTTCGAAATTTATTTCCCATTTTTCTCTCCCTCAAAATGGAAAGATGTTCATTTTCCAGCACCTATATCTGACCTCAAATCATTCAGTGTCTTCCTTAACAGTCCATTCTCGGCTTGAACCAAACACATAGGGTGAACATGGTTCGGTTTAAATGGTTTGTGGTAAATTTTCAAACCAAACCACTTTTTGCAGTTTGGTTCGGTTTAAAACCACGTTTTAGCAAACAAAAAAAAAAGCATATATCGAACAAGTTAAATCATAAATGTTGTCTTAAATCTCACGATAAAACATAAATATCAATACAAGAAAAAAAATGTATCAAAGCATCACTACCAACCAAAACAAGATATTACAAACTAGAGTTCTACACTTTCACTTCTAATCATTATAATGCAAGCATCATGGTAGCAATAGGTTAGAGTAACTTCTTAGTCTATATTAATTGGCACAATATCTATACTTGTAATACATGATTTATTCTCTGCATAAAGATAAGAATATAGCAAATGTATTCATTAATTATCATTAAATAATATAAAGCTAGTAATAAAATAAAATAAATAGAATAAATACGATAATACCTTGTGTAGCTTTCTTTGAATCATCTAATGCCTCTACTCCATTCAAATATTGACGAATCACTATAGATTCTTTGTTACTATGTAACCAATTCCTAGTGTAAATCATCGTCTCAACCATCTTTGCATTCAACGAACTACTAAAAGAATCAAAAATTCGACCACTAGTAGAGAATACAGACTCAGAAGTAACTGTTGATATGGATAATGTGTTGGGTCTAATATGGTTTAATTGTGTTGGGTCTAATACGGATAATGGATAGAGTTAGTTTTAATTGAGTTGAATAAAATTTAAATTAATTTATTTTAGTTATTTATGTATTTATTTGTAAATGATTTGACGGTTTGAAATGGTTTGGAAAAATTGAAACCTAAACCAAACTCTTTGAAGCAGTTTGGTTTGGTTCAAAATCAAAATGTTGACAGATCCATGTGGACTCAAACCAATAGTTTCAAAAATAAAGGTTTTGATTTGGTTTTGCTGTTTGGTAGTTCGTTGTTCAGCCATATAAACACACACTGACAACGTCAACATCCTTTGCATCGGGTCTCTCTTTCGTCCCCTTCGATTCATCCTGTCACATGTTCGATTCCAATTTTGTTAGTTTAGTGTCAACTTCTATTTCTATATCAATTTCCATGTAGAATCATTTTGTTTTCCAATTAATGGTCCAAGAAAATTTGGTTTCACGTGAAATCGGAGGGATTTATTTTCCCCCAATGAGTTTGGGTTCGAAGTCGAGGCGAGAAATCCCCCCGATTTTGGTTAGTAGAGAAGAAGATGAAGATGATGTTTTTTTAGTTGTATTAAATAATAGAAAGTAAAGAGACTATTTTGCATTTTTTTAAAAGTTAGGGAATCCAATTGTAATTTTTTCATTAATTTTTCTTTTTTTGTTATTTTTAATTTATTTAAACTATGGACAAAATTGTCAAGAAGACCATTTGGGGACTTTGTGGGAATTCGTGAAAAGATGAGGATGATATTTGCGAATAAAATTGAATGAGGATGATATTATTATAAATCTAAAAGAATGGAGAGTGTGAGTGTAATTTGCCCTTAAAAAATTGTACTACTACTAGTGCACTAAAAGTTTAACAATGTAATTTGTAATTATATCGAAAAAATATTTATCAATTAGAGATTAAAAATGATAGGATGATCCAGCCTGATTCGGTTCGATCCACATATTTTTGAAGACAGTTACAACATAAGTAGAAATGATGTGGGTTATTCAAGAATCCAAGTCGATTTGCCACCTCTCCAATGATATCTCCATTAAGTAGGATTTTAGTGGCCCGAGCACTTATTTGTTGAGAAGAAACTAAACCAATTCATAGTTGTTGATGTTTGTAATATCTATAATTGTGATAAAGAAATTGAAATTTATATTGCTATATTAATCATTATGTTCTAGAATATTCAATATTTATTTGAAATTCTATTTTCTATAGACACTATGATGTATTGAATTCCTATGCATAGAAAATTTCTGTCATCTACATTCAGAAAGTTGTATGCTTTAGAAGAAGTTTGTACAGTTCAGGAAGGGATTTTGATTGATCAAAAAGAAGAATCTACTTCAACCAATGTGCCTTTAGGCACAGCCATACACACCATAGAAATCACAATTGGACAACCCCTTTACGTGCTCCATAACAAGAAATGATATATTCGTTAAAGAGAATCTTTTGCGTAAATTGCTTTGAATGGATAAATCAATCATTTGTCCTTGAGGGTCCAACATTAATCCTCTCATTGATAAGTGCATTTTATGCACTTATTTTGGCCTTTGAATTAATCATTTATGTCGTCATATATTTGTTTTTCGCTTAATCTAGTATATTATCGTTTCTATTTCGCTTTTGGACGCGTTTGTGAACAATTGGAGAAGTTTGGGCGAAAAGAGCAATGACTTGGAAGATATCTCATAAGTTCGAGGACTCAATTGCACTCAACCCAAAGTTGAGGGACCAAATTAGAGATTATGTAAAGTTGAAGGACCAAATGAGATGTTATGAAAAGTTGGAGGATGAAATGACCAAGACCCAAAGTTGGAGGACTGAAATTATCAAGACCCAAAGTTGAAGGACCAAAGTGGTTACCATTGAAATAAAAGGACCAAGTGCAAAACCTCAAAACAACAAGTCGGGCGATCGCTCGCTTAATGTCGGGCGAACGCCCAAAGAAGAGAACATGTAGAAACAAAAAGTCGTGTTCGGGCGATCGTCTTGGGAATAGCTGGCGATCGCCCAGGCCAATTTTGGGCTGCGATTTTTGGTTTTATTTTCTTTCCTTTTTGAGTCTCAATTCAACTAGGAAACGTTTTAGACTTAATTTTTAGGTCTTCTTGGGATATTTTGTGGCACATTGAAGGCAATATAAATATGAGATATATTCTCATAACAAGAGTTGGATTTTGGGAGCAAATCAAGAGAAGACATCAAGAGAACAAGAGATCAAGACTTCTCGATTATCAAGATTTCTTCAAGATTTCTTCTCCTAAGATCCATGCCGGATTTTATTAATTCTTGTTTTTCTAGTTTAATTATGTTTTTCTAGTTTTCTTTAGCCAAGGTAGATGATGAAACCTTGTCTTGATTTAGTGACTATTTAATTATTCGGTTAATTCCTTCTTAAGAGCTTTAACGTTTATGGCTTGTTCTTGACTAAATTAATTAAATATGATTTCTTTCATCTTAAATATCATGTATTTTTGATAGTTAGATGTTGATTTAATTAATCCATGCTTGGTGATATAATATGATCTATTAATTGCTTTTGATTTTTCGTCATCTTCTATTCGAATTGGGATACTAGAATGCTTAGAACTTCTTTGATTCTTTGTTTTCTTTCAATTGAGCTTGATACTTAAAAAACGCTTAATGGTTTATGTTTGAAGCATAAGGGGAGCCTATATTTGATATTCTTCTTCCGGACTTGATTGATAAATCTTTAGGGACGACAATAGATTGATTTCGGGTTGTCGTATGTGTTTTTCTTGGGAATTAATGAATGATTGGATAATTGCTAAATTAGACAATGGTGGATTCTGAAACTTTGGTGTCTTTTACACAACTTGAATTCTTAATTCATCTATTTAGCATACTTCTTTAGTCTTTTAATTGAACAATTTCAACAACAAATCTTTTCAACTCAACTAGCCTAGAATAATCATTTAACTTGGATTAAATTATACCTTCCTCATAGCAGCCTCTCGTGGGATCGACCTCGTTACATTACTTATCTATATTCCAATAGATTCGTACACTTGAAGTTAATTAAAATTTGACATCAAGTTTTTGGCGCCATGTCGGGACCAAGGTCTCGAAGGTTAATTTAATCTTAGTTAATTTTATTCTCGACTAGTTATAATTTAGGATTTTATTTAATTTATTTAATTTTTCGTTTTTTTTATTTTTTTTTTTTTTAAAAAAAAAAATCAAAAATCAAAAATCTTCATTGTGCATGCTTGGTCGTAGATCTCTAGAACTTAAGCTAGAACATCTAGATAGTGAAATTGAAAGGACTTTTCACCAACAAAAACGAGCCACTAATCTAGATAAAATTGAAGAAACCAAGCAATAGTAGCTATGGGGATGAGATTGAGGAGAGACCTTTCAGGACTATTTTAGTCCATTAGCTAATTTGAGCACCTCATGCATACAATACCCTCGTGTCACGCCTAGGAATTTTGAGCTTAAACCGAGTGTGCTTAACTGCCTCCCATCCTTCTATGGTTTAGATAGTGAAGAACCCTACAATCATCTCACGGACTTCTATGTCAGATGTGAAACATTTAAATATGAGAATGTGTCTCCGATAATGTTAAACTTCAGATATTTCCTTTTTCTCCGAAAGATAGATCTAGATCTTGGTTTAATACATTGCCGCAAATAGTATTACTTCTTGGGAACAAATGGTTTCTAAATTTTGAACAAATACTTTCCTGCTCACAAAACTAATGCTATTCGCAGGAAATTTCGTAGTTTGTGCAAAGAGACGATGAGCCATTCTATGAAACTTGGGAGAGATTCAACGGGCTTCTCATGAAATGTCCACACCACGGCTATGAAAAATGGCATTTATGCCAATACTTTTTGGAGGGATTGCTACCACATATTCAAGAGTGGTTGATGGCCACAAGTGGTGGAGAGCTGATGTCTAAAATGCTACTGAGATTTGGAGCTTCTTTCGTAAAACAAGTCGACCATTCACAACAAATGAGCCGATCCTCTAGAACCGAACCTAAGAAAAGGGGTATCTATGAAATTCGCAGAAAGTGAACCTAGCTCGTAAATCAAAGAAGTCAAATACATGATAGAGGACATCTCTCCCAAATTGACCTCATTGATGTACCCAATAGTCCCACTGAACCGTGAGAGGCGGTGTGCCGAGCAAGCTAATGCCCTCAACATGATGAGGAAACCTCCTTACAATCCTTACTCCAACACCTATAACCCAGTTGGAGGGACCACCCCAATTTCTCTTGGTCATGGGGTTTCAACGGGATGATACAAAGAACAGTCAAGCCCTCAAGACAGCTACTCAACAATTCAATCACAATTTTTCACAGCCAAAACCATGGTAGGAAGCAATTCATAACTTGACAAAAGCTACACAAGCTGCATTAGAGCATCGTAATCACACATTCATCGAAGTTTAAGAATGAAGGCATGCACCAGCCTGTAACTCTCGTGCACAATCCATCTCCAATCTTGAAAACATGATGGGACAACTTGCTTTCATCACCCAACAGCTTGGCAACAACCATTGAGAAAAGAAAGTTTCCTAGTCACCATTTCCTAATCCTAAAGGAGTGCAACATGAAGAGGCTAAATCAATCATGACTTTGCAATGTGGAAAATCGATTAACAACAAAGTGGACATCTCAAAGCAAACCACTTCTCAACCACTTTCTCCGTGCACTGCTCCAACCGATGATTCAATCCAAGAAGCTCCCAAAGAGGACAATGAGCCATCTTACATTCCAAAAGCCCCATATCCTCGTGAGGCTCACAAAGGTAAAGCAAGGTAATTCTATCAATGATATGATGGAAATCTTCAAGGTGTAAGTGTAAATATTCATTTACTTGATTCTATAAAGCAAGTACCGCCTATGCTAAATTCTTGAAAGATCTATGTACAACTAAGAGACAACTACATATGCTAAAAAGGCATTTTTAATCGAACAAGTTAGCTCTATAATTCAAAGCAACACTCCTCCGAAATTTAAAGATCCGTGTTGTCCTACTATCTTATGCATCTTAGGAAACCATAAAATTGAGAAAGCTTTGCTAGATTTAGGAGCTAGTGTTAATCTTCTTCCTTATTATTCGTGTATATGCAACTTGGACTAGGCGAGTTAAAACCAACATCTATGATTTTACAACAACTTGTCGATAGATCCGTGAAAGTACCCCGAGGAATTGTAGAGGATGTTTTTGATACAGTTGACAAGTTTTGTTTTCCTGTTGATTTTGTTGTACTTGATACTCAACCAAGACGAGACTCTACAAAACATATTCCCCGTAATTTTTGGTCGTCTTTTTTCGCAACATCTAATGCTATCATTAATTGCGTGAATGGAGTTATGCAACTATCCTTTGGCAACATGACAAGAGAATCGAATATTTTTAATGTCAAAGCTACCACATGATAATGAGGATGTTCTTCGATGTGGACATGATAGAAGCATTAGATGATGATTGTCTTGCTTACACTAATTGTGATGATGCATTAAACATGTGCTTAACTCATTTGGGTTCTTATTTTGATGTTGATAGTGGAGTAGAAGAGGTGAATATTTTGTTTGGATCCGCACCGTGTCATGGGTACAACCGAATGGAAATGATAATTGAGCCACTTCCAACGAAAGTGCCAAAGTCAATAGGTGCAAGCAAAGGTGTCCTCCAAAGCATTATTCGAGAGTGTCGTAAGGCAACCAGATAATAAGTCAAGCTAATGACTATAAATAAGCGCTTAATGGGAGGCAACCCATTTTCTAACCCTTTATTTACTTGCTTTATATGTCGTAGTTTTAGATAGGTTTAATAATTCATTAGTTTCTATTTTTATTTTTGTTTAATGCATTTTTAAGCCTCACCATGTCATGCGCAGGATGTCCTACTTGTGCGAGCCGCTTGGACAATATCTAGGCAATCATCTTTTGACCAAGGGTCCCAAAGACTACTCGAGTCCACTACATACTAAGCGCATCCTTCTTCTCCACATCTCTCTCCGGGAGTAACTCGATCTTTTCCTCCTTCTCTTTGCTTTATTTTATGCTTACATTGAGGACAATGTAAGGTTTTTGTTTGGGGGTGGGTTATAAAGTATCATGTTACTTTAGTACTTTTGAATTTGCTTATCACTCTTGTCTCCATAACTGAAATACTTTTTGAACAAAAAAAAAATAAATAAATAAATAAATTCTAGTTACTGTTGAATATCTTGCCGCCAATGATGATATATGTTCAAAATTGAGCACATTTTTAGTCGACTATTAGACAACACTTGAACTCATTCTTTTATCAGATTACTTATCTATGTTAGACCTGATTAAGGAAGCACATAGCCACTATTGACTTATCGCTTATTGGAGACATGACTTGAGTGTTTGTGTTGATATTATTGATCGAGTATCATGATAAAAAAAAAAGAGTCCGTTCCTAAATTCTTAGAGCTAGTGACTAAACTGTTTTGAGAACAGTTTGGGGGTGTTAAAGTTACTACTTTTGTTCTAAGACTTTTTGATGGTTTGGGTTTTCTGGGTCTCATCTTTGGTTGAATGGGTTATAGTCAAGGAATCTAAACTGAGCACTACTCGCAGCTGATATAATTAAATGAAATATCTGACTCGAGCAATTAAGCCTGTAAGGGTATCTTAAAATCTAGTGCCCTATGGTCATCTGACTTGGGAGTCATCGGCCCAAAGCTCGCTACATGAGTCCCATAAAAAAGGAAAACAAGAAAAAGAAAAGAGAGCGACATTTATAAATTTACATCTTCACTGTCTATTAGCACTGTTGTGGGACTCGAGCAATTAAGTCTCGCTAGGGTATTTTCAAACCCGGTGCTCTATGGTCATCGACTTAGGAGTCATCGATCCAAAGCTCGCTACAAGGTCACACGTAAAGCTAGTGAAAGAGAAGTATTGCACAGTGATGTAAGATCATAATGTGAGTTAAATAAAAAAAAGTAGAAGTGCTCGGGAAGGATTGCTAGATTAGAACCTTAGAGATGTAAGATGAGAATTTAGAAATCTCTCACCACCCTAATTCTCGTAATACAAGTGCTAAGTTTTACCACTTTTGTTGAAAAGAAAGAGCATTGTAATGATCAATAGAAACCAACTTCGCTAGAACACCTCGGGATTTGAGAGAAAAGCTTTAGAAGTGTGATAACTTACGAGAGGTGTAAGGAATAAATGACTACAAAGGGTTCGGGATTGCTAAAATATCAACAGCACTATATTAGTCATGGTCTAATACATGCATAAGTTCAATTTTTGGCTATTCACACACTCACACAAGGTCGAGCATCGAATAAGTGAAAATTTTTGTGCTGTTGTTTGATATCCTTCTAAAAGTGTTGCTTTATTTTCAACCTTGAGGCATATGGTAAGAAATTCAACATTGACTAATTTTCCATTGATTCTAGTAGCTTAGTTAAATTTATATTTTAGTTTCGTTTTTGTTCGAGGACGAACAAAGGTTTAGTTTGGGGGTGTTTGATAAGTGCATTTTATGCACTTATTTTGGCCTTTGAATTAATCATTTATGTCGTCATATAGTTGTTTTTCTGCTTAATCTAGTATATTATCGTTCTATTTCAGTTTTGGACGCGTTTGTGAACAATTGGAGAAGTTTAGGCAAAAAGAGCAATGACTTGGAAGATATCTCATAAGTTCGAGGACTCAATTGCACTCAACCCAAAGTTGAGGGCCAAATTAGAGATTATGCAAAGTTGAAGGACCAAATGAGATGTTATGAAAAGTTGGAGGACCGAAATGACCAAGACCCAAAGTTGGAGGACCGAAATTATCAAGACCCAAAGTTGAAGGACCAAAGTGGTTACCATTGAAATAAAAAGGACCAAGATGCAAACCCAAAAAAAAAACAAGTCGGGCGATCGCTCGCTTAATGTCGGGCTTAACGCCCAAAGAAGAGAACATGTATGTAAACAAAAAGTCGTGTTCGGGCGATCGCCTGAAGAATAGCTCGGGCGATCGCCTGTGCCAATTTTTCAATGCGATTTTTGGTTTTATTTTCTTTCTTTTTGAGTCCCAATTCAACTAGGAAACGTTTTAGACTAATTTTAGGTCTTCTTGGGATATTTTGTGGCACATTGAAGGCAATATAAATATGAGATATATTCTCATAACAAGAGTTGGATTTTTGGGGAGCAAATCAAGAGAAGACATCAAGAGAACAAGAGATCAAGACTTCCTCGATTATCAAGATTTCTTCGAAGATTTCTTCTCCTAAGATCCATGCCGGGTTTTATTAATTCTTGTTTTTCTAGTTTAATTATGTTTTCTAGTTTTCTTTAGCCAAGGTAGATGATGAAACCTTGTCTTGATTTAGTGACTATTTAATTATTCGGTTAATTCCTTCTTAAGAGTTTTAACGTTTATGGCTTGTTCTTGACTAAATTAATTAAATATGATTTCTTTCATCTTAAATATCATGTATTTTTGATAGTTAGATGTTGATTTAATTAATCTATGCTTGGTGATATAATATGATCTATTAATTGCTTTTGATTTTTTTCGTCATCTTCTATTCGAATTGGGATACATAGAATGCTTAGAACTTCTTTGATTCTTTGTTTTCTTTCAATTGAGCTTGATACTGAAAAAACGCTTAAATGGTTTATGTTTGAAGCATAAGGGGAGCCTATATTTGATATTCTTCTTCCGGACTTGATTGATAAATCTTTAGGGACGACAATAGATTGATTTCGGGTTGTCGATGTGTTTTTCTTGGGAATTAATGAATGATTGGATAATTGCTAAATTAGACAATGGTGGATTCTCAAACCTTGGTGTCTTTTACACAACTTGAATTCTTAATTCATCTATTTAGCATACTTCTTTAGTCTTTTAATTGAACAATTTCAACAACAAATCTTTTCAACTCAACTAGCCTAGAATAATCATTTAACTTGGATTAAATTATACCTTCCTCATAGTAGCCTGCATGGGATCGACTCACATTACTACTTATCTATATTCCAATAGATTCGTGACACTCATGAGTTAATTAAAATTTGACATCAAGTTTTTGGCGCCATTGTCGGGACCAACGTCTCAAGGTTAATTTAATCTTAGTTAATTTTATTCTCGACTAGTTATAATTTAGGATTTTATTTAATTTATTTAATTTTCGTTTTTATTTTTTTTTTTTTTTTAAAAAAAAAATCAAAAATCAAAAATCTTCATTGTGCATGCTTGGTCGTAGATCTCTAGAATTTAAGCTAGAACATCTAGATAGTGAAATTGAAAAGACTTTTCACCAACAAAAACGAGCCACTAATCTAGATAAAATTGAAGAAACCAAGCAATAGTAGCTATGGGGATGAGATTGAGGAGAGACCTTTCAGGGATTATTTTAGTCCATTAGCTAATTTGAGCACCTCATGCATACAATACCCACAGATACTGAACAGATCACCATTTCACCCAATGTGATCAATGCAACTTTCCGTAACTTTGTTGAGATTATATTTGAGAATCATGAAAAGAGTGTTCAATCATGGCACTTGGCTGGATACGCCTTCTTTGCTGTCGCGTAAGTATGTATTATACTAGATCTGGTCCCAACACTCTGGTTTCCTGTACCTGTTTCCATTGACAATTTTTCCATGTAACAGAATTGAACCAGGTAGATGGACACCAGATAAGAGGAAGAACTACAATCTTCTTGATGCTATAAGTAGAAACACAATCCAAGTATATCCGAAATCATGGGCAGCCATTATGACAACACTGGACAACACGGGAATGTGGATCCTAAGATCAATGCTTTCAGAGAGGCAGTATTTAGGCCAACAACTCTACATCAGTGTCCTCTCCCCTGCATTTTCTCTTCTCGACGAATATAACATCCCAGACAATGATCCGCTTTGCGGAATTGTCAAGGATCTGCTAATGCCACGAACCGTATACTGCGTGATTCTACTTGAAGTTGACAGATTTCTAGGCAAAATAAGAGGCAGGCCAAGCTAGCATAATATACAAACTTAATGAAGGACAAGGGTGTATATATAATATGCAGACTGAAGCAAGAGGGAGAGTAGAGATTTTAGATTTGAATCACCTCCCAATAAAGAAGAGAAGTACATCTGATGGTATAATTTGGCACAACCTCTTTATCTTTGATTGAACATAGGTTTTGGTTAGTTTTTGTTTTTCCTTTTGTATTTTGTCTTTTAAATTTGATGTATTTTTTTTTTTTTTTTTGGTACAATATATACAAATGGTTCCCACAAATATAGCATAGTGTGCCATATATACTCAATAGAATTTGGAAAATTTCTCATAAAAATCAGTGTGACAAGTGTTTCAAGGAAATCTAAATTCAAATTTCAATCAATGGTATGAGCTTCAAATATTACCGAAAATATGCAATATCAACGTAGCTAAGAGCTCGGCCACCAGAAGTGAGGTTGACCGATTTCATTCTAATGCTTTCAAGGGAGGGAATTCAAATAGAATTTCAGTAAAAAATGTAGATGCATCATCCCTAGAGTAGAAGGCACTCTTGGAGGCTTGGTAGTTGTCTCTTCTCAAAATGCGAGCACACCACTTGTAAATATCGTTTTTAAGATTATCAGACGAACTATGCTCTACTTTTATTAGATAAGGTTTGTTGCTTCCACGTCATGACACATCAGATGAGATGAAAATAATATATGCTTTCATAGAGCAAAAGAAAGATTCATAGTCGAAATCTTAGTTCTAATGAAGGTATGTACAATGGATATATAGAGGTGTGAACCAGGTAGCGTCATCCATGATTGAGGCAGCCCGCCCTTATTTGGCCTCACACCAGTTGTGTAGTAATCGACTTGTCTGAAAACTTGAGTCGTGTTAGGCCTGGGTCTATTGGCTCTAGACCGTGCGCGCTTGCCCCACACAGACTTTTTTTTTTTCTAAATAATGATTAGTTTTAGCTCAAGCTTGTCATAAAGGATTTTTGTCAATTCAAGATGATGATCAAAATGTAAGCTTAACTGGATAATACGAAAAGATTTAAACATTTTATACGTGAAATTCAACTGATTTTATTCTTCCATTTAAGATCTCTATCGGTATAATACAAGTATACAACTGTATACGTATGTTGAGTTGAAGAATCCAACAACTGTTGTTTGCAGCTACAATTTTCTTGTTTGCTAAGTATGAGACAACACCATATCAATCGACTAGGAACGAGCAGAAGAAACTTCATCTGTCTGACCGGAAACTGTTTTCGCTGATGGAATGTTTATCGATGAATCTACTTTCACAGTAGGTGTCTCCAAAGTTGGGATGATGGGAGGTTGTCTCCTTCGCATAACTGTCATCGTCAAACCTTCTGTTGTATGAATTGTTGCTCCTGTTGTCATTTCAACCTGTAGAGCAGTTGAGATATATATATTAAGTGTATTCCTAGATAAATGCCACAATAGTGCCCACAATTTTAATTTATTTTCTTTATTGAAAGTTTCCTTTTTAAGTTTTGGTATAGTTTTTTCTGAATTTTATTAAAAAATACAAGATTAAGAAACTTCTTCATAAGTTTCTCATTTCCTACACGCTAGTCTTTTTGAAGTTTCTGCATCATGAATTTATAAAGTACTGAAGTTGCTGCCTCTTGAAAATGCAGACATGTTTCACAAGCTACCCTGGTAGTGTAAACAACAGAAACAAATCACTCACAGGAGGTGCTCCGAGGGCCATTTGGAAATCAAATCTTCGAACAAGCATTGCTACTGCCACTACAGTCTGCAGATCAGTAAAGAACGGATTGACATTTTATACAAAATAGTAATAAGTCACAATAACCGATCATGTGATCATCCATTGAAGATCATCATAAAATTTCTATCACTATTCTGCAAATCAGAAAAGTAGATTGGCATATTATCCATATGTTCAACAAAAAATATGAAATTTCCTTCCAAAGTATCGTCCCCCCTGCAACCAAATGATGTCAATTTAAATAATTTTACCTCAAATGAAGCAAACATGTCTCCAATACATTTTCTTGGTCCTCCACCAAAGGGCAAGTAGCTGTAACATAAAAATTTATGTTATGTATACTAATAGCATATCCAATCTGGAAAGGGAAAAATGAAATCCGCGATAGGAAGGAAAATGATATCTTTATATAAAAGGAACTTGACTACTGTAATTTGTTAAACTGGCTAAGCTTGACTGTTTTGTGTTTTTGTTATAACTTAATGCTAGGTAGCAAATCACATCCGTATACGAACTAATTAACTTTTTATAAGACAATATAATGCCATTTGATTAGACTAGAAATTATTAACCTAGCAAATTTAAAGATTACCAGAGAAATGTATGATTTGGAGCCATAAGAAAGATATACAGACAGAACCTAAACTGGGAATGGCTTTCAGCAGTTATCCCCATAAAGAGCACTCAAATTTTCTGAACTAATATTTGAATGCAAATAAGATAATATGATGTTTCATTTTATTGTATAGTAGTTGGTCTCTTAATTTCGACTTCTCTTCTAACATGATGCCAAGAGTACCTTTTCTTCATCTTTTTTAGTTTTATAAATTATTGATTATACTATTAGACCCAAATACCAAAGTTCACGATGGACGAGGACATAAGCCATACCTCTCTGATCAAAGAGATGATCAAAATAAAATTCACAATTACAGCCTCTATAAATTTTATCAGCATTGGGGTTCAGGTTGGTAGAATGTATCTCCTTAGACCAAAGTTGAGTTTTACATTTAGCCAAGGGTAGAACTCCACAATGCTCTTCATCCTTTTCATGACCTAACAGAGACGATATTTTTGGATACTTCTTCCAATATGATTTTACCTAAGCAAAATTATTACTCGAACATTTTCAACAAGAATAGGCTCATTTACACTGTACTAACCCCCATGATCAGAAAGAGCATAGGATCAAAGATAATAACTACTCCAGTTATAGAAATTAGTCCCATGCCATAACTAAATTGTTGGAAAATTAGGGTAATATAAGTTGATTTGAAAGAAAGATTAAATCTTTTCTTTTTTTGGGCCACCTACCAGTGTAAGTTGAGTACTTCATGGTTTCCAGGATCTTGTACAAGTGGCTTTTCCAAATTTCTTGCATACTCCCAAATTTTTTTCATGGAATTCTTATCTGGCTATAAGAAGAAAATTAAAATTTCAAGGACTAAATTCCTCTATATTGTCACTTATACTTAATTCAGATGGCTGCTCCAAAAGGAATCCAGGTGCTTGCGGAGGTGGAAGAGTGGTTCCTGATAACAACAGTTACATTCTATTTGCTTACTCATCCTTTTCGGGTTCTAGTATTCATATTTGCTGAAACAAGTGCACTGCTTATTGGTTCGATATTGTGTGCTGAACATGGCTTTTATATCTCGGTGGAAGCAGATTCAAGTTTGAATTCATGTCTTGAATGGTCAGTATCATGTGTCATGGCACATTGGTTTTCTATTCATTCAACTTTGGAGGATCTGGCATGTTATTCATACACTCAGTCTTGTGTGTAAATATTTCAACTACAAAGTTTCTCGTTTCTTCCACAGTGAGAAGGGAAAAAATATTAATATGAAACAATTGCAGTAGTAGAGAAAATCAGACCTGAAATTTTGGTTTGTCTCATTTGGATTAGGTCCATCTAAAGGCCATCTTTCAGGATTGAATTTGTCAGCATCTTCCCAATGGCTGGGGCAGCGATGCAGATTCCAGACAGAGATGAAAATATCTTCACCCCTGCCAAAACCAAATTTGTATGCACGAGAAGAAGATTTATCTATCTTACTAAGTTTGAAGGTTTTATTTTAAAAAATAAAAATATTCTTCCACAGTACAGAGCTGTCATAATCATATTATCACTTGGCCACGAGTACATGGCTCATTTTTCTTCTTAGTGGAATCAGATATTTCCATAATTTAAACTGGTGTAATATCATAGAACTTCACACACCAGTATCATTCACTGAATATATGCATTATTTAATTGGCAAAACCTAACATGTCTGAGGAAAAATGCCCATGATTAGATGAACAAATAGAAGAACCTTTATAAGCATTTTTGTATGTCTGTTTATGCAGTGGCACAAATTTGTAATACATCTAGAAGAACATTAATCAAACAACACGCGTGTAATTGCATAAGCTAGAAAGCATATCTGTTTCCACTACTAGTTTTGGGTTTAACCTTTTAATTCGGTACTTCCCAAGAGTATCTTCTTCAAGAGAACGACGTATAAGAATTGGTGGCTGTGGATAGAGTCTTAAGGACTGTAAACGGAGGAAAAGTCAAGAAAAATTTAAATCATAGAGATATTAAGACTGCAGTGATAATAGTAAATTGTATTTAGAGGTTAAGGACATTCTCACTTCATTAATTACACGAGTTGTATATTTGAGCTTCTTCATGTCATCAATCACCGGAAATCGATCGCCGAGAACTGAATCAACCTAATGCAGAAGTTTAAGAACTAAGGTATCAATTTAAATTTACAGATCCTTATAAGGGCAGATTTATCGATAAGATCCCACTGACAAAGCAGAAGAAAATGACCTCATTTTGAAGCTTGGCCATGACACTAGGTTCCTGCAATTTTTGAACAAAGAGAGA
Source organism: Forsythia suspensa (assembly GCA_023638005.1). Classification (NCBI taxonomy): domain Eukaryota; kingdom Viridiplantae; phylum Streptophyta; class Magnoliopsida; order Lamiales; family Oleaceae; genus Forsythia; species Forsythia suspensa. The sequence continues at coordinate 1,751,202 of CM042667.1, forward strand.
GAAATATACTTAATTCAGTACTTAATACTAGTTATCTATGTTCCAAACACAATGCACAGATGCACACATATTGATGGTATACTACTTGATCGAGGGATAGGACAAAGATATGCCCATGTATTCTAGTTTTAGTTGCATATTTTCTTACTCTTCGACAATCATAATCACCGAATGTACATATATACATACAAGCACGTACATCTGAATGAAACTTCAATGACCAGTTCAATACCTTGGAAAGAAGATAAAATGTCCACGTTAGCACTGCAGCAGAGGTTTCATGTCCAGCTATAAGCATTGTCATAAGATCATCACGGAGTTGTTTGCTTGAGACCTAAAAATTACAGCATAAGGACCTTTCCAGTAAATTCATTTGGCAACAGATACATCACAAGACATGACCGATCCATACATCGTCCCCGGAAGCTAACAGGAAATGTAGAATACTAGGATCTTGTTCGTTCATGTATTCCTCATGAAACTGCAACTCTTCTTCATCTACCATCCTCTGCAGGTGCATAAGAATGAGGTATAGATAAAAAGAAGTTGAACACTTCTATAAAGCAAGGAGCACATCAAATTAAAAATTATTAGAATTGACAAAAAGAACAAGGTGGTTATACCCAAGGGGGTTGATGCTGCTTTACAAGTTACTTATCAAGAGAGAAACGCGCTTATTCAGTTGAACATTTATATATAACAAACTCTACCTTGCATATTGCAATCAGATTATCGAGTGTTTCATTGACCAGTTTCAGAGCTGCATTAACCCTTTTTTGCTTTGGTGAAATATCTTTCCATATAGGAATTTCCCAAAATGGGATTGGTGCGACACTCCGGTCTTCGGCTTCTCGCAAGACAGTGTATACAGCCTGCCCTTCTCAAAAGACAATAGACAAATATAAAACAGCAAGCATTAGAGATGCTTTAAGAATCACGGCAATGAGGGGTAGAAAGAAGTGATTTGTGTTAATAACTCAAAAGAAAAAGTAAAAGCTAGTACCTCGACTATTCCAGTATCAACTTTTAAAGAGTCAAAATCATAATTGAATACAGCTTTTCCGATGATATCCAATGTCAAGCGGGAGAAAAGGGACTCCATCTCCACATCCTCACCATCAGATGCAGCAGCGACAAGCTTTTTGCAAAGTCTATCTGTTGCTTCTCCAAACAGGCTTATCATTTTAGCAACAAACTACAATGGGCAATTTTGGAGTGATGTCAACGGCAGAAAGAAGGATGTCACCAACAAACATAAAAATCAGTGAAGCATTTTAACTTAAGGTTTTCCTCTCACTGAAACAGATTTATAGTTCGATTCAGAGAGAAATAATGATTAGGTGGGAAACATCCAAAAAGTCTTGCAGCCATCCTGATAATACCTTCTGATGCAACGCTGGGACTATAACCCGTCGCCTAACACGCCATATTTCCCCATCAGCAGGGATAAGTCCCTTCCCCATGACAAAATCCAAAATTTCAGCTAAAATACCCTGGCACAGTTTTAAACCAGTGAACATATTACCATACCATGAGCAAACATATTACCCATCATCAAGTTAAAAATATGAAAATTCATTTGTTAACCTCGACCAAAAATTAAAAACACACCCTCACACCCAGGCGTGTTCTTGTATGAAAGCTTTCAATTATGAAATGAAGTGCGTTAGCTTGTGTTTTTAATTATTTGGAAATGATCTCAACACGCCACGTCATATTTTCAGCATATTTTAGCCACATCATATTTTTATTTGCCACGAGGATGTTCAACTAATAATTTCATGGGTGGTTGATGGGTAAGATAATAGAAAGAAGAATAGGCTTTCAAAATTGGGTGGTTTTTGAAGTTAAAGTTCATTTTAATGAAATCAAGTTACAAAAATTCATTCGTTATCAGGAGCAATGCTACTAAGTAATAGGAAGAAAGACGAGAAAGCTAGTCCAGTTGCTTCACCTTCGAATAGGCTTTTGAATTGTCTTTTAATATACGTTTGGCAATTAAAGGATCTGAAACTATCAACAAGGACTGCAGCACAACCTCAAAAATGATTACTGAAACAAAATTGCCAGACACGGTGGAAAAACAAAATTGGAGAAGAAACCAAACCTTGGGACCAAATGATAGTCTAAAGATACCACCATAAATTAAGTAAAGTCTGTATAGGGGAATAAAGAAGGCTTCACTTCTAATTGCACCAATTGTCCCTTTTGCCTCTGGAATCCTCGGATAATCCTCAGGGCCACCCATCCATTTGAACAAGAATTCAAGAACCTCGTCAGACACCCAATTTTGACAAACCATTTCTGAATTGTCCAGGGATTAACATTCAATTTAAAAAGATCTTCAGGTCTATTACATTGCTGATTACATAAAGAACAGAGTGGGGATACTATCCAATTTTAAAGATTACAGGAAACATAGCAATCAACAAATCTGATTAATGTAAGTTTTCTTAATTCTTTTTAATCTGGATTTTGCAATTCCAGATGTCAAGAATGTCATGTTTGAATTTCTTAAAGTTAGATGTCAAAGAAATATCTTACACTCATTGACATAAAATCTTATAAAATGATATTGCAAATCTATAAACTGCAGTCTGAAATACCGATAATTCTTTAATATTTTTCATCACATTACCAAGTTATAATAGTTAAAACATATAATTCAATAACTTCACAAGTATTCCAGTAACAAGGAGTCATAAACAAAGAACAAATAATTGTGCAACATGGCAGGGCTTCAAACGGAGACCTCTCCAGACATCAACCTGGCCTTTCTTACAGGATTTTCTTGAACTACTAGAAGATTATATAACTTTGAATATTCAATAGGCATGTCCTTTTTGAAATAGAGCTAGTAATTTTCTCCAATCTAGCTCAAAAGAATTGAAGCACTCCCAGTTCTATACAATCTCTATTTCTCCTTTCTTTTCATATGGTTGGATTTGACTTTTGTGATATACTATCTAGGTTGCATGAAAACTTCCAAAATGCTCGCATTTCCATCTTGAATATGTTTTGGAAACTCTATTGCTCTGTACAATCAATAATGGCCTAAATATTGTACCTCTATCAAATAATAATCAACTCCCTACAGATAAATATAAAAAGACACCTAAATTCACTGGATAAAAGGTATACGAGTACCGCGTGGTACTAATATGCTTCAACTATTGTACCTTCCTTTCTACTCCAACAATTATTCCACCTTATGTGAACTCCCACACCCACAACAATTACTAAAGTTTAGTCTTGGTTTTGTTGGGAAAACCAGGCATGAACTCTAATAAATTTATAGGCTGCAACTGGTGAATATAATTTAAACACCGGAATCATTACAAGCTTTACAAGATTTCTAAAATTTGAAACTTCCAATTGTTTTTTTCCCTTTTCTCAACCAATTTGCCGAGGTACGAGCGGAATCGTACCTGGATTTTCCGACCGTGAATTCACCGGAGGTAATACGATCCGACAGCTCGGCTCGGCGCTTCTCTTCCAGAAGTCTCTCGACGCTCTTTACTCCGCCGTCCCCGCCACCATCACCATCACCGCCAACGCCAACGCCACCGCCAGGCTCTCTCCCGTTGCTTGAATACGAGCAGCTTATCACACAACTCCCTGAAAAATACAAGCCCAAAGAGAAAAACAACACATAAAACAAAACCAATACATATAAACCGATATAAATGGTTGTACGTTTTGTTTTAAGGATGTACCATTTAACTTCGGATTAACTGTGGGTTTGAATACTTTGCTATGGACTTTGGTTTGGAGAATTTGGGCTGAAAAATGAAGGAATGGAAGACTGGCAGCCATTGTTAGAGAGAGAGAGAGAGAGGTAGAGGTGATAAGATTTTTAGCGCGAGAGAAGAGTACAACCCCAGAGGCAGTGAACTGAAAATAAGTGGTACCGTAAGCATTAAGTTTAGTACTTTTTAACAGGTGCGTGGCATGAACCTAACTGCTAACGAACATGAAAAGAAATCATTGGCTGTTGGCACTTTACCGTTGTCTTAGTACTCTAAACTCTTTTTTTTTTTCTTTCTTTTTTAAATACAAATTTAAGAATTTTAATTTTGTAAATTGATTAAATAATTTTATCTACCACTATTTATAAGAATTGACATTACATACATGCACACAATGGAAATATAGAATTATGACGCACGACGATAGTTACAATTTTTTATTATTCGTATGTTGTTAGGAAGTTTCTTTGTGTTTGAAAAAATTTATTGAATTGTTTAACTTAGTTAGAATAGCTTGTTAGGCATACGAGAAGATGCTATTTGAGACGTTTTTCATTATCTTATTCTATCGGTTAATCTCTTCGACCATCATTTAGAGAAATATTTGGAAGTGTGCACAATGAGCTCGATCCTCATCAAAAGAGATGTTGGGAGTCCATACATTTAGATAATATTTGAAAAAATAATGTAACGAGTCTTAACTTTTCTAGTTTTCTTGTTTCTTATCTAATATTATTAGTTTACTTTACCAAACAAGTAACTGGAGAGTCAAAATCTTATTTTCTTCTCGATCAAAACCACTCAATTAAACAAAGACTTCAAACATAGTGTTACTTTCACTTCTAGTAAGTTAATGGTTTCAAGTTAAGTTTCATATTGTCTTAGTGGACATTTTTACTCGAAGAATTTCGACGCGTTAACACAAAAATCTAAAATTTACAAGAAACGTATCAAAATCTAAACAACACAACTGCGTAAAATGCCCAATTTAGCAAGAAATTATCTGTCATTCTTAACACGGACCGTCGTCTCCATATTAAGAATCTACATGGCTGTTGTGCATTGAATATACAATATCACTTCCATCCCTGGATCTCATGCTAACGTCTTCATCTTCAGAACATGAATCATAATCCTTGGATCTCATACTTCCATTATGCACATCCTCGTGGTACCAGTGTCTCAATCCCGAAGCGGGACTACCATCCGATGATTCGTGGTCATAATCCTGAGGATCGCAAACATTGTCGTACCTCAAGCTGAAGCACTGACTATTACTTCGAGATCCAATGTTGCTGGAGCTGGTACTCCTTGAGCTCAAGCCCTGTTTTTTTGCTTTCCTTTTTTGTTGAGACTTATCGGCTGTGTCTTCTTTCTTGTCATCATCATCACTATCTGAACTATCTTCCTTTCCAGGAGAAGAAATGTTGCCATCCTTGTGATGCGGATGATCTCTATGTTGATGACTCAATGTATCCACCCGGGACGATAAAAGAGTAACGAGGCGTGCAGGAACCGGTGCATCAGGTGGAGACACTGCAAGGAAACTAAGGGCAGCTACAATATCACTGATCAATGGACGAACCAATGGTTCGTCCTGAAGACACATGGCTGCAACTCCCACAGCTTGATTTAAGCTCGTAATGGGAAATTCCCTTTTAAGAAGTGGATCTGCCATTTCGGGAAACCTCGTTGGATCCCGGAAAATGGGTTGTGCCTGTTCAATGGTACGAACAATGCTTAAACAGTTAGATAAAAACAGTCAATTTAGGACTTCGTATTTTAAGTGCGTGTTTGGTACACAATTTACAACAACATGGCTGAATAATATAAAGAACAATATTTCAACTTCTTTTTCGTCTGTTATCCATTTTATGCAATCCTCGCCACCATATACAAGAAATTTACATTGCTTTTGGACGTTTGGAATCGGATTTCTTGAGCTGCAATCGAAAAATCTGTTCAAATTTGAGTAGATGTTATTTTACCAGTGTCTAAACTCAATTCCTTTACAAGTTACAACCAAACACTACCACCATCTTAGGCTAAGCTTAAAAGTAAACTTATTCGACTTATTTTCAACTTTGTCCCACCAAAGAAAAAGAAAATGAAAATCTAAAACTTTAACTTATTCTGACAATGAAATAGGACTTACTTTCAAAATAAGGAATTTACTTATTTTCAACTTTGTCCCACCAAAGAAAAAGAAAATAGAAAATCTAAAACTTACTTGTTTACCTGTAAATAAATTCACTTATAAGTAACTTTTTGGAACTTAGTCAAACTTGCACTGCAGGAAAACATGAGCGAAAATACTTACCCATGTAACTAAATTCTGCTCCTCTATGGGGCGTGCCGTGTCCATGGTTCTGCGTCCAGTGATAAGCTCTAGTAAGACGACTCCAAAACTGTATATGTCCGACTTGAATGTCAATTCACCATTTCTTTCATACTCGGGTGCACAATAACCATAACCTGCCATCACCTTATTCCCGCTCTGGACAAGCTTGGCAAGCCCGTAATTCGAGAGTCTAGGGTTGGATTGTTGATCCAACAAGATATTTGAGGATTTTAAATTGCGATATATGATAGAGGGATTGGCCTTCTCATGTAAATACTCAAGTCCTTCCGCGACACCTAAAGCTATTTTCATTCTCGTTGACCAATCTAAAGGTTTGTTATCCGTCGAAGCACCTGCAAATACAATACAAAGTGTTTTTCAGTTCAAGTGAACGACTAGTTATCAAATTTCAGCCTGGTGATAGGAGGAAATAAATCTACGGTCATTAAATGAGTAGTTATAGTATTAGCAGGTGAGTGCATATTTGGCATCATTTCTATCAATGGCTAATAAGCACGGGCACGCGACACGACACACCATTTTTCAGAAAAGTAGGCCATGATCACATAGGAGACACAATGCTTTTAATAATTAAAAATTTCCTAAGTTTTATATTCCAAAATTTACAATATAAGACACGCCACCTGGGGTGACTAGAAAGTGTCCCTCAATTGTTGAAAATTTAAGAAGTACGTGGTGTGCTGTCTAATACGTGTCGAACATGGACTCAGCATCCCAAATAAATGTCCGAGATTTATAGATCAACGACACCACTTATGGTACAATCAAAAAGAAGAAATGTATACAAAATTACCAAATAGATGCTCTTCTAGAGAACCCGATGCCATGTATTCGTATACCAAAAGCCTCTGATCTCCATCAGCACAATATCCGATGAGATCGACCAGATTTGGGTGGTGAAGAAGACTCAACATCATAACTTCAACCAAAAACTCCTTGCTCCCTTGTGTTCCACTCCTGTCTAGTTGCCGCACAGCAGCAACCTATTAAAATAGACAGGGTTCCATAAGATACAAGTACAAACTAACACTAATCAGAACAGATTGTTTCCAAACATGTTTAGCTAACTTACTTGTTTTCTTACTTTTAAGTAAAAAAGTTACTTTCAAAAGTTACCTTACCATCGATACAAATAACTTATTTCCAACTTTGATCAATAAAAAATTAATTATTCTAGAACTCACTTCTTTACTTATAAGTGAACTATTTACTCTTGGCCAAACATGCTCAAAGTTGTAGTCCACATTACCTGCCCACTCGGCTGAAGTGTCCCCTTGAACACTCTCCCAAATCCACCATCCCCCAATATACATTCTTGACGGAAATTCTTTGTCGCAGTGGCAAGTTCACGGAAAGTGAAAGTCTTTCCAGATGAATTTCCATTTTCTTCTGCATTGGCATCAACGTTTACGGTTTCAGCTACTGGAGCTTGCTTGCTATGTACTGGGAAAGTGGAAAGTACAATAGTGAGAAGCTACTGTGACTTTCTCAAAATATTTTAGCCTTTTCGCGCAATCAAGTAATATGTTCCCCCAAAAAACGTCACATAACAAGCCAACAAAGTTGTACAGGGAACAGACAAGAGATAGCAATCAAACCAAGGTGATGCATGTACGTGACATTAATTAAGAATTGAGAAAAGAAGTACGCAAAAGGAATGGAAAACCCACAAATTCACTAGCTAACTACATTTACTATTTGTAAACATGCTCGAAAGTTCTTTCACAAGAAAACTTAAGAGCATAAATACTTAGTCTCCAAATTCAATAATTCATCTACCTCAGTGACAAGTTACATCAAATGTTTATTTCAAATAATAAGATGAACAAGTGAAATAAGAAGATGAACACACGAGATCAAATCACAATCTAAGAGATCTGTTCGGTCTTATTCTGGTACCACTCTTTGTACATTCAATCAGCTTTCTCAAATTTGCAAGTTGACGAAATCCACAAGTCGCATAAGAATCCAATATACTGTAGCACCAATACGCATTGTCAAATATTCTTCATTTTGTTTATCCTTTGTAATGGTAAATGCCGAAACTGTCTACAAGTTAACATAAAGCTGGTGTGAACATGAACATAGTAATTCATAGAAAACTATATCTACAAGAAAATTGCAATGACTGCAACAAGTAGTACAGTAGTCTCTCCATGTTCAATAATTCTTCGAATGTTCCAATTTTATGTCCAGTCTTGTTCCTTGAAATGCTCCAAAAGATCATTTTGAGTGTTTTTTTCTTTGGTAATCGGGATACAATAGAACAATGAACAGAGGTTTTAGTTTCTTTTTCTACTCCTCTTACCAGACACAATCACACAAAACAACAAACAAGATTTTAGCTTCTTTTCCGAATCCTTGTATCAAACACGCCATAAAAGGTTCCAAAAATCTTCCAAAGAACTAACGAAATTGAGGTATTCGTCCGGATTCGATTCTTTTACCACAAATTAATTTGAAATTTTAAAATTTTATCTATGATTCATTATATTCTAATGAAAATTTGTTTCATGCAATAAAGACATCAGCAATAGAGGACAATAACATGCTCAAAAAGGCATACCAGGAGAAGGTGGTGCAGTGATATCTTTGGCCTGAGCTATTGGAAAATCTTCCACCTGAGTACTTGCTTTCCTAAAACATGGGAAGCAACTCATTTCTTCAGCCTCCCCAAATCAACGCTCAGTAAAATAAACACAGATTGCTCCTTTAAACAATGGAGCCTAACAAATAAGCTTGCGAAAAATCTCCGTGTTTTCCGTGACTTGGAACCTCAAACTTCTAGAAAAACAGAGATTAATCCTTAAAACAATGGAGGGCTCCTGGGTTCTTACGAATTCATCTCCATAGTTCTATGAACAAACGTAAGATGATTTATCGACAATGTTCATCAGAAAAGAAAATGTGGTTCGGTTTGATCAGGGAAAAATATATAATAATATGAAGAGTTTAAGGAAAAAATACATGGGTAGGGGGGAAGAGGAGGGGGGTCGGGTCCTCCAAGAAAATGAAGGACCCTGATGATAATGGCTAAAATCTCTATTGAAAAGTTGTGGAAAAAGAATCATTTGGAGAAGAAGAGAGAAGCCATGTTTATGGTTGAAGCATTTGGGTGGGGAAATATTTCATTGTACTTCGGAGAAAAATGGGGAGATTTGAATGGACAGTTTTAAGTTCTCTCTCTCTTCTTCATGGGAAGGTTGGGGAAAATTGCAGAAGGGTCCTTCACCTTTGTAAAAAGTATAAAATGAATTTTGAATTTTCAAATCTTGACACTCCAAGTCACTTATACGTAGCATGATCCCCATTTGACTTGGTTATTATTTCAAATCATATTTGAGGAAATTTCGTGAGAAGGACAAAGTGGTGACAGAAAATAACAATTATTATTTTCTGAGTTGGGAATCAAGTATTCCACAAGTTACCATCGTGTGTTGCAGTGGATGAGAGAAAAAAGACACTAAGTCGACTTCCTTGCTTCCTTGGTTTCTTAGCAGCTATTCTCAATCCCTCTTTCCATCATCTATCACACAGACTTTGAGAAAGAAGAAAGGGGGGCAGATAACTACTCTTTACTTTATGTACCTATAGAATGGCAATGGCTTGGTGACTCGGCCCAATGCGGACCCGGCTCGTCGAAGGACGAGTCTGGGCCTAGGCCGAGCTGGCTCGACTCTTGAAAAGTACGGATCGGTCCACGAACTTGGCACACAGTCAGCCCATTGGATTGACTCATGGCCACAACGGCTCTTTTTAAAGTGAATGGACTCTAACGATCACATTTGTGACTTTAAGGGTCACTTTTGTGGCTTGTACTACAATGATTTATGACTAATTTTTCATAGCATCTTCTATCTATAAAGAACAAGGGATGGGACATCCTACCATTAAGTTTCTAAGTCCAATTATAATCACATAAGTAACATGTGAACCTCTTAGCTTGTGCTTGCTCTCTTCAACTTCAATTAGGTTAAAAGTGTGAAAGTCGATGGTGGAGCTGTAATCCATTATTTGGGTCATTAATTGTTACCAACGATTTGATGTAACGAAAGTATTTGCATTTGATTGTAATAAGAAAAAGAAAATGAGACTTGCCTTGTCATAGAGCTTGTGGTTATGACAGGGCAATTGTTACAAAGGGACATGATCTAAGGGACTTTACACTCATTCATTCTAATGAATATAAGACAAGTGTCCCAGTGGACATTATAACAATACCCACCGTGGACATTAGAACAAAACCGTCGTTACAAATAGTATTAGATCAAGCTTTGCAAAATGATAATATCTATGATGGCGGGAGAAAACTTTCTTTGAATATTTGTAAACCTGTCTTTGGAACTGCATGTAGATTGCAATTTTGGTTGGCAGGCAATTGCAACGATGGTGAAAAGGGTTTGTGATGGTGAATGCAATGAGCATGGTGACACATTGATGGAGCCCTTTGCTTTGTGTGGTCATGCTCCACATACGGATCCAAACGCGATGAGGTTCATTCATCATACACAATTATTACATGACTGACCTTTTGCAATACCAAGAATTTAACGTAACCAAATGTTATATGCACATCTAAACGAGAGCGAGAATTCTAACCTTTTTTTTTTCTCTTTTTCGTATAGTAAGGAAGTCCACTGTTATAACTCGATTTTTAAAAAAAATATATATATATATATATATATATATATATATATATATATATATATATTGTCAATTGCTATACAGTACTCTCTACCAAATATACCATATGTCAAAAATAAAATTGAAAACTGCCCTTCTTTCAGAATTTATGGCACGGCATTGTGACTCATCTTTTAGTGCTTGGGTAGATAATCAGTGTATAACTAAAATAACCCGAAAACAACACAACGAGGCTACCTGTTAATTAACTTATCAGATATCGATAACATCAATTCAATCCTCACACGACATAAAACCATCCAAAGCAGCAATATTAGAACACAATATTCCCGTAAATCACTACTGCAACGTACAAAAACAATAATCATATACAGACGGGCTCGAGTAAACTTATCTTCTCCAGCAAAACTTCCCATACTGGCCAGTGAATTCAAATGAGAGCAGGATTGTACAACAGAACTGCAAGAACATATAACTCCTTAATGTACAATTATGTAGAGCAACAAAAGAAAGGCAACGATGGGAGGGGAAGAAAAGAAACCTAATTAAAGAACAGTCCTGGGCATACACGCCAAAATTTTCCAGAACTGAGATTGTTATATATATTCTAAAAAGAATAAAGAACTGCCTCTGAAAATAGATATACAAGGGCCTAATTCCGAACATCAGGCTCAGTACAAGACACAGGGTAGGATAATATAAGAATGTCAAAATTAAGAACTTTAAATCATTTACAAAATGCATTTGTATTAAAAACAAATTAAATGAACGAAATTTGATACAGGAGCAACTAAGTAGCTCAACGAAGCACAAGTGGAATAACAAAAAGCAGGAAGCATCCACTTACGATCTAGAAAAGAGGTAAAGAAATATCATACCAGCATAAGTTTCTTAATCCATACTATCATATGGACAACTTACTGTCTTTTACTAGAGATGAAGGCAAACAATGAAAACCACTATCACTGCATACTTTTTCACGTTTCAAATAATCCCATTAAAAAGACTTTTCAATTTAAGCTCAAATTGATTGTTTCTAAAATGATCCCTCCAATCAAACTTTAGTAACTGGACCAAAAAAGTCAAAACTTTGGCAGGAAACATGTTCGATAATGCAGTTTGAAGAAGTACAACCTCACATAGTATGTATGAGATAAAATTGCCCTAGTGCATAACAATACACATAATTTTGTACTAGTATAAGCTTGTATCAAGGTTCAACCTATGTCCTCATCTTTTTGCAACCAGTTGAGATATTTATGTCCAAGAAGACTGGATTCCATTTCGAATAGGCCCCAAGGAAGAAGCAACGCTGGAAATTTATTCATGGATGATCTTACAACAATTTTATGGAAATAAATAAATAAAATAAATAGACGTTATCACATGAGGAACCATAAACTCTCATTCATCAATTATATTAAAACAGAAAATCATCATTTACCCAAAATTGCTACTCTACTAGAAACTATATACAATGTTTATACACCAGATCAAATAAAATCACACATGAAAAAAAATATACACTGTAACATCAATCATCACACAATCTGGATTGCATGGCACATTGATATGGTCATTACACCATTTACAGTGTTCATTTCATCATCTAGACCACTTCTAAATTTTCTGTGAAAAGGTTGAACGCGAATAGAAACACTTCTAAATCACAGCAAACAACCATCCAATTGACATAGTTAACCAACACAGGGATGCAAGCAATGATACAGAGTTTGTGTCAAAAGCAAATGAATATAACAATACTGATGTTATGTCAAAAGCAATGATAATGAGTCTCTAAATATTTAAGTTCTGATTACAGAAAAAATCATTCCTATTCTGACGCTGCTGTTTTTATTTTATCTGACACAGCTTCCACGTTTAAGAGTGCTAGTAAACTAGCATTAACATTTGCAAATGTTAGTTTAACATAGGAAAACTGTGTAAACATGTTAGTTGAACTTAGAAAAGGAGAGCAGATAGATCAGTCAAAATTAAAGCATGATCAATGTAGAGAAAAATTTCACGAGGATACAGAGAAGGATACAGGTGTAGACAAACTGTAAAGAGCCGATTGACTTCTTTCTGCAACATGCAATGAAGAAACAAAACCAAGAACCCAGGCATATTAAAACTTGTACTTTCTACCCATATAAAAGTTAAACGAAGAAATGTAATCAAGGCAACTTACCATATATGGAGAAAGATCCAGCTAGAAATTTATACTGTGTGTAAATGAAACCCTCTTGCACCATGTCATAAATACAATTGTCATCATCTGCTCAAATCTATCAAATCTCATAGACCAAAACAACAGCAAGAATCAGACATCATCCTCATAAGTATCACGAGAATCGAAAGGATCATATCTGTCCACAAACTCATTTCGTGATTTATAATCTGATCTGCGATCCTTGTTCATTTTGCTTCTCCGTCGGTCTCTATGCTCCCAATTATCTTCCTCTCTCTCTCTTTTATGACTAATTCGATCATGAGACTTGCTATGACTTCGATCCGAACGTCCTGAAGAACCTTCTCCAGATACTTCAATATAATCTTGCTTCCCTTTACTGTGTGTCTGCTCGTGTGAGTGGCTGCTACTATTCCTTCCATCCAGGCTTCTGGAATAATCATCTCTGTTGTGTTTGACCTTCTCATTACCATCATTGAAATCTTGATATCTATAATGCCTCTTAGGATCTCGTCTGTGATTCTCATTATCCTCCTCGAAGTCCTTTGAATCATCGCGAGTATGCAACTCTTTTTTGTAACTATGTGAGCGTCCTCCACTTCCTTCAAGCGTCTGAGGTAAGTTTTTCCTAGAATCAAAAATGCCAATAGAACTGTCTAGTACAGACATTTTTTCAGATGGAAGTGCTTCTGCCTCTTCTATTCCCTTGCCTATGCAACCGATACCTCCTGAAGACTTGATTTCCTCCATGTATTCCTCTATTATATCTCTCATTACCTTAAAGTAATGATATGGGGATAATGATTAAGTTCAGTATCAGCATGTAAAACTATCAACACTTATTCAAAGCAGAAATAGTAAAACAATTATACAAGAATGAGAATACCAAAGTGGGCAAGCTTATTGTACATTTCCTATTCTGTTATGATGTCCTGGAAGAGTGAAAAATTATATATTCTTCTACTTTTGTGAAGTGGGGAAGTCTAAATAAAATAAAAAGTCGCTTGCAGTACTGTGCATACACAGGGGTTATCTTTAAAGCTACTGTACTTCAGATATGTGAGGACTTGTTACATTAGTTTTCTGAGCTCTTTTCAGATTTTTATCCAGCTGCTTCTGGGTTTATTTCCTATTTCCAGCAGGGATTTAGAAATATAATTTGACTAGATATATAATATACCTTTAACTTTCTTGGTCGGTTGCTTAATGCATCTTGAACATTAAAATAACAATGAACCAAACTGAGAAAACAAATTTTGGGATTATATATTTAAAACAATTTTCCTGTAAGTCATCAAGGTATTGCAATACTTTGTACATGGACAATATCCAAATTAAGGATCCCTAGTATACCTTTTGATTTTGAAATTACAGTCCAAGAATGATAAATAAAGAAAGATTTTAGATACTTGTTTCAAATTCTAGAGTTGAATGAAACAATTCAAAAATCACACGCAGAGATGTTAAATAAGATCAAAGCAGCTGAAATACTAGAAATTAAATGGTAGTCACCTCTATAGTATTTCGCTTCAATTTCTTGCCACGATATGACATTCTCCGACGTTTGTAATCTCTTTCCTCAGCTAATAACTCCTCCCTTGTCTTTACTTTATTTGTATCCTAAAATATTATGGATGGACATAAAACCATGGGGACAATTAATGAAACGCACAATTAGAGAGTTAGATAAAAATAAACCAAATCATTTTGAGAGTAGAAAAGTTCAGTAAAGTGTAGAGCAAAAATATAACATTTTTGTGCCATCATTCATTCATTCTCCCAACAGCCTCTATGGAGGTCCTTAAATGCCCTTGACGAAAAGGAGTAAATAAAAAACTATGAAAATAATAACCCCAAAAGTTGATGCAGGAAGCACCAATAGCAATTAGGGTTTTACCTATTGTTAATATAAAACCACAGCCAAGCTGGCCAATGAAAGCTCGCAGTTACTTTAACATATGAGATAAAAAATTTCCACCATTCAAATGCTAATTTGACAAGTGACAACGATAGCTTTAGTATCCACATTGCCATGCCCCGACTTCACTTTCCCGTTTAGCTTCATCCATTCTATATTGTTACTCCATGATTTGGAACCAGATTTTTAACTATTTAAATAATCACAAAAAATTTTAAGTGCTACTTCCCTGATAGTATCTCACAAATATGTAAAGCAATCAAAATTTACCTGATTCCGTGACCGCTGCCAAAGCAGCCCATCATGTTCAATTATAGGCCTATAGTCAGAGCGATTTTTCCTTTCCTCATCAGCTTTTTGGGACACATACGCATGCTCCGCATTACTACAAATCAATAAGCCTTGTAAGATGCTTCCATTTCAAATGTTTTCAAAAAGTTACAAATGGACCATTCTCTTAGAGAAAGTAAGATCTCCAAATAGCACAAGAAACAAACAGAAACAAAAGGAAACATATGAGCTTCAACGAAGTTCAGCAAACTGCACAGATAAATACAGAGTCTGGTCCCATTATTAAGATTGTGAGAAAAACTGAATCTCTATGAAAAAAGTTAAGGATAATGTGACAGTATGAGGCTAATTCTCATAAATAGCTGAATTTCACCGGAGTCAAGCACATCACATCTATCCCAACAATAGTTAACACCAAATTAGTAATATCAGGTGTGAAACGATCCCAAAATGATTGAAGAATTTAACAGGAAAAGACAGGAACTACACCGTTGGTATGTGGACAGCGGTCTTGACTCGCGTAAAGCCTTAATCCTTTCTTCAATCATTGACCGCTCATGCAATGCTGCAACAGCAGCTGCCACTTGGGAAACAAAAATCGTGCTGCCGCCAACAGTTTCACCTTCAATGCTATTTCTTTCACTCTCCTCACTATAAAAAATTGATACACTACTTTCCAGTGACTCCTCCATTTCATCATCCACCTTTTCTAAATCACTTGATTCAGCACCCTTATGCTCCAAAGGAAATAATGATGCACGCAATGAACAATCTAACACGCATTGCTTCAACATATTAATTGCAAAAAACTTCCCTTTCATTTCACCATACAATATGCGCAACTCAGAAGCTAACCACATTACTGCTTTAACCAAAACCGGGCAGGCAAAACTCCCTTTGCTCAATCCTGACACTTGATCTTCCATCTTCACCTCTTCATCACGAAACAAAGAACCAGTTAAACCAAAAGCCTCCCTTACTATCGCCTTTAAACACAGCCTAACCAGCAAAACCATATGATCCCCCATCGCAAAATCAATTACCACTCCGTACTTGGGCGATTCTGCGACAATCCATTCGCGAAAGCGCAACAATGTATCATCACGCAATCTCAGAATTGATCGCAAAATTCTATAAGAATACGCCGTTGGAAAATCACTCCACGCTTCCATTTCTTTCCCAACCGCCCATATCTCCGAAGGCAGAAGCCTAATTGAATTTTCCGACAAACCCCTCAACTCTTTCCAATTGTTATCGCTGAAATTTCCGCATACAATCGATAAAAATCCAGGCAAAGTGAGCATTGGAGGTGAGACTGCAGACGTGGAAGTTTCATTGTTAGTTAGCGTGACAACTCCAGGACAATTAGAGTAGAAAAAATTGGTACCATCTAGGAAATTTTCGAGGGACAGGCAGAGGTCAGAGGAGGGGTTAAGTGGGGTTACCGGTCCGGCGGAGGCGGCAGAGTGAAGTGTATGGGGGTATTGGAGAGCAGGGAGAGAAATAGGGGAAGGGCAATTGAGGAAATGGGAGAAAAGGGAGGAAGGCGGAAGGCGGTGGTTGGGATTGAAAGGGCAAGGGAGGAGAGACGGAGAGGCGGCGGTGGTGGGGAGAGGGGTTGGGAGGGAGCGAAGGGCAGAGTTTGTGAGGTGGAGGAGGGTAGTGAGAGCGGAGAGAGCGGATGAAGGGGTGGACGGTGGCGCGTTGACGATGGAGGATGGAGGAGGACCGTTGAACGGGGGCGGAGGTGGTGGCGGGTTCATGGAGGAAAAAAGAGGGGGCGGCGGCGGACTATTTGAGCTCAAGAATTCCCGGTGGGAAATTTTGTTTTGCGCGATTTAATTGCAAAGAAGGTTTTAAAATTTTGTTAATTGTTAACGGGTAAAATCAACAGCAACTAATGGTAGAAATCTATTTAAATTATGGTTCCCAACTCATATTTTAATAAATTTAATTGAAATTTGTGTGTGGTTAACTCAAATTTAAATAGATTCTTTAAGAATTTAGGTTTCTTCAATTACTAATGAATTTCTAAAGATTTCATTAATTAGAAGATTTAAACAGATTTGCATAGATTTCGAGCCCATAAATATGAATACCAAATTATTTAGGAATTTTATCACCACCTCTCAAAATTTCAATCCAACTCTTCTCTTACGCATCTCTTCCTCTCAAGCATCTCTCTTTAATTTGTGCCACAGATTTTTGTAATAAACTCTTGTTCTTGATTTTTTTTTTTTTTTACATTTTTCAAACATCGTCTTTGAAATTTCATTCTTGATGCTCAATGACCATTAATTGAACCAAACAATTGGACTGAAAAATATAAATAATTTATTGGTAAATATTAATTAGATAATTAGTCTAATATCATATAGGGACAATTAGATATTGGACTGTAAAATCAGTATATCACTAAAAGAATTTTTTTTGAACTTGAAACGGTTTATTCATCAACTACGACACATGTAAATTATATTTTTAAGCCATAAAATAACTTTTTATACAAGATGATTAAACAACTGATTTTAAAAGAGAATGAATCCTAAATATCCATCATCTGGTCTCGGATATGAAAGAGAAAATTTTATAAAAAAGACAAATAGAAAGAAAGTGAAATTAAAACTTTGTTTCAATTTTTTTTCAAGAAGCATTGCTCTTTAATCTTTTTTTTTTTTTAAATTCAAACTTGAGGAAATTGATAATTCACCCCCAAACAATAGATATAATTTCGCTTCAAATTTAGAGACGACGGATGACCTATTTATTAGTTTATTCCCTAGGAGATTAACTGAGATAGTTGTCGGATTGGTATATCTCTCAATACATCGGATCATTCACCTATTTGATTGAAAAGAATTTTTACTTACTTTATATTTCAAGAAATTTTCTTTCCAAATTCAATTCAAAATATTTGTTTACGTAGGATAATCATTTGAACTATTTAAAATAAAAACAAGGTAAAATTACTATTTTTAATAAAAAGACCACAAATCCATGAAAAGTCATAGAAATTCATAAGAATATATTGAAATTTATAATATAAAATTCTGTTGAAATCTTATAAATTTTGTGGAAATATATTCAAATTCATAAATATTAACAAATCTTTTAAATTCTGAGTTGAGGACACCCTTATAAGTTTTAACCAAGTTATTAGTTATCCATTCAACTTTAAAAAGTATCTCAATATCTACTCTTTTTTTTACTATGTTACACATCCACCACCCGTTAACCAACATGTGCCAACTCATTATAGAGAATCTAACTTGACAGATGGTTTTTCAACGTAGCAGGCTGACAGTGTGAACTTCGACCGACTTAGCAAAATAACACATCTCAAACGTGTCTTTCCTCTTTCAAAATTGAAGCACACCCCAATCTTTTTCCCCCAAATGGAGTGTTTGGGTTATGCGTTTTTTATAACTAGTTGATGTTAACATATCACGTCAGAATTTCACTTGCCACGTGAGACATCTAGTTAAGAATTGCAAAGTGTTAGACGTCAGATGATGGATAGGTAATATAGTGGAAAGAACAGTGGGCATTGAGATACCTTTCAAAGTTGGGTGGTTAAGTAGTAATTTGGTTAAAGTTTGGTGGACAATGGTTGATTTTACCCTTAGGGTTCGTTTGATTGCACCATTTTTCATGGAAAATGTCACATCCAAAGAAAATAATGTCACATCAGAGAAAAATATTTTCCTACTTTGGCTGTTTGATACAAGGTGGAAAAGGAAAATGAATTATAGGGTACAATCACTTGAAGCATGAATTTGGCCATTTTGGTGGAAAATATTTTCTCACCATTTTGGTGGTTTTTATTTTCCTTTTTACATAGAAATTTTTTTCTTTTCCACCATTTCCAATCAAACACACCCTTAGAGTTACACTAGTATACCTCGACCGTAGAAAAATAAATAGAGATTGATATAAGTTGGTACGTGATCGATAGTGAATAATGAAGATGAACAAGGTTGAAAATAAAAGATTTGGAAAACAATAGTGAAAAGAAAAGATTTGGGAATGAGAGATTTGAGAAAATTGAGAGGAAAAAAATTGAGAGGGTGAAGACATTCGTATATCACTTTTTTGTGTGAGAGATGTAAAAACCTTCCTTACGATCAGTGATAGGTGCTCTTTTCAAAAAAATTGTATATTACTATTTATTAGTATACCACTTACCGATGGAATCCGACTGTAGAAGTTTACTTGCGTTAAAGAATAATGAGGAGGAACAAGGTTGAAATGAGAGATTTGAAGAATGGTAAAGAGAAATGAGGAGAGAGTAATTTTTGTTTTAAGTTTGAAGATAGACGTATGTCATTTTTTAACATGAGTGAGATGAAAACCTCCCTTACGGTCAGTGATAAGTAAGAATGTTACGGAATATGCAGATAAAAAGTAGATAAAATTAGATACTATATCCGTTTTATACAGATATACGCTTACTTTTATTTTCACACAGATTAAAAAATTAATTATTATAGTTAGAATAATCAAATTTACTTACATTTTTCTAATATACTTTGACATTAATATAATGATATTCCATCCGTCCCACAAAGATATATTTACTTTCATTTCCACACATATTAGAGCATATCTAATGTAACAATGTGAATTGTTGTACACGTGGCAAATAAAATAGAGACACATAAAAAATATCTTCAATAAAGTTATAGATTGAAAAAATTATCCAATAGTACAAGAAGGATAATGTAGAAAATTATAAAAAAAAAATTAGCACACATTTCAATGGAAATAAATTATAAAAAAATTAAATAAAAGATGCTTAACACACATTTCGATCGATATTTATTGTAAACAAAATTAAATGGAGAATGTCTAGCATAGCACACCATCAAATGTAGATGGTGTGCTAGACATCCTCTACTTTTTTCTTGCCATGTAAGCATTTTGAGATTGTGTGGTACACTTTTTAGTGCAATATATGGTTGTATTGGAGATGCTATTACAACATCTCTAATGTAACAATGTAGATTGTTGTACATGTAGCAAATAAAATGAAAACAGAGACGAGCATCTCCACTGGAGTTGTGGATTGAAAAAATTGTGGTCCACATATACAAGTGAGAGTTATAGATAAATTATGGAGAAATAAATAAATGAAGACTCCTTCCTGCTTGCCTTGGAACTAATGTAAAGAGCTAGCTCGCATAGTGATTCAAAAAGGGCTAAAGAGCAAGAATGAATGGTAGAGAAAGATGAAAAATTACTATACTTTCGTTATAAATAATTTATAAAAAATTAAATAAAAGATGCTTATCACACATTTCGATAAAATATTAATTATAAAATAATAAATGGATGATGTTAAGAGCATCTCCAATACAACAATGTTCACTATGTATATGTAGCAAAAGACATTGGCATTATATCAAAAAACTTCTCCAATACAATAATATTCATTGTGCAAATGTAGCAAATTATTATTAGTTTTTTAGAAAAAGAAAGAAAGAGAAATGTATTGATTGGATAGAAATTATTAAATTAATAATAAACATTGTGCTAGACACTTTCTAACATTAATTGTGCCACATAAGCACTTTTTGGCCATTTGTCCAAAAAAAAATACTAGACATTGTCGCATTGGAGATGCTCTAACACATCCTCCACTTTTTCTTTGTCATGTAAATTTGGGGTGATGTAACACACACTTTTTATTGGAATCCACGATTGCATTGCATATGCTTTTAAAAAATGTAATTAATATATGTTAGAACCATAAATGTTACTTACATTTTTCTTAATATATCACTATATTGAATAATGATAGTTCATATTTATTGATAACAAGACACATTAATAAGAGCCTATTAGAAAACTAAAAAATCAACTATACTCTCAAGAAGAAAAGTGGATTATAATTTGGGACAAATGAATGAAAAATATAAGTAGGGAATAGTACATATTTGTTGATAACAAAACACATTAAATATGGACATATTATAAAACTAATAAATCAACTATAATCTCAATAAGGAAAAGTGGACTGTAAATTGAAACGGATGAATAAAGAAAGTACGCATATGTTTGTTGGACGGATTGAGTATTAAATGATGTTTGACTAATTTATAAGTATTTATAAACAATCTCAAACATATTGTAACTTTTCTTGTTACATTCTTATCTTCAAAATTTCATTAATTAAAAAAATTTATTTGAAAATCATATTTTTATATTAACAAAAAAATCCAATAAATACAAAAGTTCTATAAAATATTTCCCTCGTGTTTTAAATTGCACTAACAAAATATTTGGTCAGAATATCGTTATCAAAAACAAAATATGTTAATTAATTGAAAGATTAAAATAAGAATTCGACAAAAAAGAGAGACACAAATGCAATAATAAACAAAGATTAAGAACTTTTTGCAAAAAAAAAAAAACATTGTGTTGCAAAAAAAATGTATTAATAATTGAGTCTGATTAAGTGTCTGTTTAGTGGAGTTTAAAAGTAATATGTTATGAAATTTTGAAAAATGTTGATAAAATGTGTGATTGAAAAGTTGATAAAAATTGTGAGTCTCATTAAAATATGTAATTGAAAATGAAATTATGGGGAAAAAAATCATGCCAAACATGCTTCAGGGAAGAATTGCTACACCGGTCTCTAACGTATGATCTATCTAACAAGCAAGTCCCTAATTTATTAATTGGAACATTTTAATCTTCTATGAATTTTGTGCCGTGATTTTTAGTGGACTGAATCTATTAATATTTACCAAAGTACTGACACTGTTATATCTAAATTGTTCAATAAAATAAAAAATAAATAAGAAGGATGGAGAAAGGAAGAAGAAAAGAAGAATGAGTAGAAGAAAAGAAGACAAAAAAGAAAAGGAAAAGGAGATTAGCAAAGTCTCACGTCGAGTATTTAATATTGTCCAACTCAAGTGTATGGTTGAATTGGTCGAGCCCAGACAGATTAACATGTACTATGATTCTTTAACTTCATTAAAATAATATTTCTTTATTTAGTTTCACAACGGAGGTTATTACCTCAAGTTGTGAGTTGATAGTTCAATGATTGCCTTGGGCATTCAATCATCACATGGTGTGATCGATAACACATGACGTATCATGTTTATAGCTAGAGTTATAACTATCTGTTTAAACTTTTAAATAAGATGAGGGCGTTTCACTATCATTCCTTCTAAGCATGAAAAGTTCACCATCCACAAGCATATATCAACTTATGGATTCATAATCAATGTTATTAGAATTAACTCAGTTCGGCTGGTTCAACCGGTAAAACTAAGAACTGGCCCCAAAACCGGATTGGTTATATAGAAAAATCGCTATTTGAAAACCCATCAAAAATCCATCGACCCACCCAATTTTGAATAACCCGTTGAACCGTTCTCAGTTTTACTGATTTTAAAGGGAGAAATCTAGAAACAAAAATCATTTCTTTACACAATTAATTGAAACTGACTATCGAAATTTATCTATCTCCCTGCATGAAGTGGATCAAAAGAATGAAAGGAAAAAAAACATAAACTTGATTTTGAGTACTCTTTGTGATTTCCAAAAACTTGTTTTTCATTTTTTGAATTTTTTTGTAATTTTGTAATTTTCTTGAAAAATCACCGGGTTAACCCTTGTTTTACCTTTTGACCATTTGACTCTTTCTTTTTTTTAGGTCGATGCCTGGATCGATTTTTAAACCATTGTTCGTAACTCAACATATTTCATCATTTGTAGACCTTAAGGCTACACTACTAATGATTTGCGCCTAGGTATGTAGCTATTCACCCACCTCTAGTTGCTCCTACAATTTGCGATCAAGTCTGGATATGAACTCAGAATATATTCGCTTCGAACCAGTTCCACCTTATTGGGCAAAGAAAAATACACAAATGGATTGCCCTATGGTAGAATTAGTCAGGGAGAGGGAGGGCTTGATAGGCGGTGGTTTTTCCTGTGATGGATGTCAATGGTTCGAGTCTCCTTATCTCCAACTACCTTATTTATTCTTTTGTGGCTTTAGAATACATTCCACCTCTTTTTTGTAAGGTCTTCAACTCATTTCAACTTGTCCGCGCTCACTTTGATCCGAACATGTGGAGGGCAATAATGATACTCTGGTACCAAGATTGGTTTTCCAATATCAGTACACTAAAATTTAGAAATATGTATATGTTAAAAGGAAATCCTGATAACGATTGGGAACAAGGTTTGTTGATGCTTCATCCTAAAGTTAACTACCAAAAAAATATCAAGCCTCTAGTCTTTCTATTTGATGCTATGTGTTATTACGTTGACATGTTGTTTGTCTTGGATATAGACAACGGAGTAGTGATGTAGTACCTACAATGAGCATTAATTATGATGCCACTGTGGGTGATATAGACAACGGAGTGGTGATATTATGTTGTCGTCACATTGGTTACTTTTTAAAAAGTTGCTGACAATTTTTTGAACATTTTAAAAAGTAACAAATGTGGTGATGCCATGTGGACAGTGGGCACTATAATTAGTGCCCACTATGGGTGATATATCACTATTCATAGACAACATAGTAGAGGGTGGTAATTTGCATCCACAACCTTAGCCACCAATAATTACTTTTTGAAAAAGTAGTGGAAAACAACTTTTCGTTGGTCGGAGTGAATTGGGATTTCAACCGAGACGATTTAATTTTCAAGGTGACAATCTCGACCTCATATTCACCTATGGGTGAGATTTACATTTGAATATTTCTTTCTTGTTTGTTTACTTGTTAGCTCGATATTGAAAAACTTGCCTTTATTACAGATATCAAAATATGCATATTAAACCATCGTCTGAACAAGAGATTCTGAGAGATGTGTGAGGGGCCTAAAAAGACTGGAAAATGTAGTGATGACATGCTATATAACACAACTTGCAAATTTGAAAAAGCTAATTAAGTGGCACAACTAAGCTCTAAGCAAGCAAAAAAAATTCAAAAGTTTGATTTATTAGAAATATTTTATTTCAAAGTGTGGCAGTTTTTCTTTTGTACACAAGGATCCATTAGATCTAAAGTTGGCAAATGTAGACAAAAATTTCTTGAGAACAACACTCTATAAAGAATATAATAACGAATAAGGTTAGAGTCGGGGGGATAAATTTTCAAATGGGAGTGGACTAAAGCCATGGGCTGAATTCCAGAGCAGCCCCCTAGATCCGCCTCTGATTCTACCAATAAAACTTAATTAAGTTTAGTAGATCGATCAACCTTGAATACCTATTCTCAACTAGAGTTGAGAAATAATTTAACTTTAATTTATTTACTTAACTAATTCTTGATGTTGATGGCAAAAAGTGATATGGCACTTCTTGATCAACTTTTGATATTAAGACTACTGATTTAGCCAGTCAAATAGAAAAATATGGTGAATCTAGTCAAGCGCCAATGGCCATAGGGGTGCAACGGTAGAAAATTCTCCGGAGAATGCTATATGTACATTACCATTCACAGATTCTCCCTTATATTGATTTTCCCTATTTATGCAATTTGGGGAGAAAATCTCTTATCGGCGATGAAAAAGAAAATCTCATCCCATTCAAAATTCTAACACGCAACCGATGACTCAGTCACATCTCCAGCAACCAATGACTCATTCACATCTCCGGCATACTCTATCACCACCGATAAGTATGTCATTATATTAATTATATTTGGGTTCTTGATATTTTCATTTCTGACACGCCATTTGCTAATTAGGGTTAGCAGAATCTTTGTATTATCTCAAGCATAGGAGTTGTTGTTCCATTCAACAAGGAGTTGTTGTTATAAAAAAAACTTCTTCCATGGATGTATTCCTTATTTTATGCGAATATAAAATAACCCACCAATTTCACTTATAATTTTTTTTTTGTTTAAAATTACATCAGTTTGTGAAACACTCCAAGGAATTACAATTGTTGTATATAGGAATTACAATCATCTACTTATTTAAAATTACATCAGCTAGTTATATATTTTACACAATTTGTTGTTGTTTATATACAGTTACAATGGTTGGAAAGAACAAATGAATTTGTTATAGTTGTAGACAGTCAATGCACTACTTGTCAGAATGCTCGAAAAAGCAATGATGCCCACTTAGTAGAGTGGGCTTTGTGAAATGTATGGAGGTGGAGAACAATAATGTAAACAAATGGAGGCTCTTTTTTGTCGTAGTAGCAACTGTGGATATTTTAATTGGAGTGAAGGTCAATTGATTGGGATGTATGATGAAGGTGAATCAAGTGGCATTTCATTAGATAAATCTGCGGCCAGAGACAAAATTGAAGATTTATCTCTCATATTCAAAGTGTTTTGCTCGGATATCCGAAGAAGAAGATGTGGAGATATCACTCAACATAACAATTCACAAGAGTAAAGGAAATGTAGAAGAGAATATGAAAGCAAAGGGACAAGATTAACGCAAATCACTATAGTTAAGGCTATTCAACATTGGAATCAGTTGATTCAAGATTTGACTTGATATTTCAGTTGTATTTGACGATTGAAAAGCGTTTTTCTGCAACTTTCATGTACAATTTAGCTTTCGTATACGAATGTATGAATATAATATATTATATGAATTTATCATATTGAAAAATAGAGTTGTATTTTTAATTGATGAACATGAAGCTTTTTTGCTTCTTATACTATAATGGTACCTGTTGAAACACTGAAGCGGGGATTATAACTAAACAAGCATTTCGAGAAGCATTGTGATATACTAAAGTATTAGTCAATTGGATTTTTGAAGCATTCTAAAATACTAAACATTGTTATTGGAAGAAGATTTAAAATTGTTCCTTTTTTTTTAGCCAAATCATTGCATGATCACAATCTTCAAAGAAGTGCATTATATCAGAACAGTTTGAGAGAAGAAAGTCATCCCTGATGCAAATATTACTGAAATGGGTGGGGATTTTAGGAGAAATTTGCAACTTTCCTTATTCTTCTGATATTTTAGCTGAATCTTAAACTAACATTTGCTTGAGTTGCTTAAAAAGGCTGAGCAGAGCCTGAAAGATTAGAAAAAAAAATTGTAGATTAGAAAATTTTCACTTGGCATTGATGTACTGAGCGAACACCCATCTATAAAGCTGGGTGTTGGGCGTTCACCCAGCCTCAACCGTTCGCAACATAGGCAAAATTGATGTACGCCTAGTACAAGTTTTAAATGTTCTGTTGCCTAAAGCTTTTAAGTGTCCTTCCAAATCAAGTAAAACACAATCTATAGCATATCAAAGGTGCCTAAAACCTCAAAAATAGATGCTTTAATAATATTAAACTAATCAAAGTCTATGTCTCCAAAATAAACTGATACTGATCTAATCAAATATGCACCGGTACGAGATTATGGAACCATGGAAAAAAAAATCCATTATAAGCATTACAACTAAAAAACTCAGCTAGATTATGGAACCAAGGAAAAAAAATCCATTACTGGTATACAATTGGTTTACAATTGATGAAATTGAAATTATCCCATACAATTGGTCTTAAGTAAAGATGAATTCATATTGCATAAGATATTGTAATCCCTGCAAATTCACTCCATATGTTGAACTCCAAAATGGATATTGTAATCCCTGCAAACAAATGTCCTATCATTAGCATTTGATATAGAGATTTAAATTTGAATAGCTTATGAAGAATATGCAACAACAATCAAAATGGAATATTACCAGCTAGTGTTGTGAGTAAGAAAGGGGAGTCGACATAGGATATTGTTCTTCTTGCTATGCTTGAATGAAAGTGGCTCCTTTTTGTGTAGTACTTTGGCTCGGACTCTTGCATTTTCTTGATTTCGAACAGGATAGTCGCACATCAACCAAATGTTCAATTATTATAATCTAATATGTGAAAACTACTACTATAATAAAATTGAGAAATGGTAAAAAACGTACCTTTGATTTCCTCGAGTTCTTTTCCAATGGGCTTTTCGACAAAATTTTTTGGGGCTCTCTTAGTTTTCAAGCAATTTGGATCCATAATGTTTACGCTTGCATTTTTATCTACTTGTCCGCAATCAGATCCTACATGTACATTACTATCGTAGCAGATATTACTTCCACAACTTGGTCTCGATTTTGATTGTAACAAATTACATGATTGACATTCAAGTCACTCCATTATCTCCCAGGTTCATTCTTCATCGTTCGCGGCCAAATCTGCTACCTTAGCAAATGCACTGAAAGTTCTAAAACCTAGATTAATTAAATTAAACACTTAATTTTAATTTTAATTAAATAAGCGATGATGGTAATGTAGTCGAATCGGAAAGATATAGAGATAACAGTTCTGACTCGCACACCTGTGTTCGTTTCCTAATCTTGTCTAGTGCGGAAATTAAAAGATTAAATACGAACACACGATGTAACGTGGTAAACCCCTAAGGGAAACATCCACGGGCCCCCATGCCATGGGTAGAAACAATCCACTAATAATCTTGTTCAAAAATACAATAGTATCGGTTTTTATAATTTTGCAAAATTAACAAAATAACAATCAAAAGAAAATAGATCAACTCCCTGTGATACTTCTTCTTCTGACTTGTTGATGAAGTGGAATCAAACCCACCGGTCTTGACTTTATCGCCACTTCCCTATTGTACTTGACCGCAACCACCACTTGGATTAAGAACCCCCGTTCTTAACTTCACGCCAAGTAGTTTGAGCAAGATATGGAATTGTTCGTTGAGTACCAATTAGTTCTTGATTTTTCAATGAGTTTGAAGAAAACCTTTTTGCTTTGAAAGTTGAATCAATGAAGCTTGATGTCTTGTTTTCCTTCCATAGATTTCGGCCGGTTTTGTGGCTTAGAGAAAACAAGAACTAAAATTATATTTCAAAGCATTGATTCCTTATTGATTTCCACTCTTACTTATAGTTAAAGTAGAAATCAATTTAGGAATTATTTCTTACCTAAGAATATGCAACAAAGATGGTAAGAGAATTAGTAGGAAAGAATATAGAAAGATTTTCTTAGATTTGTAGTAGGAAAGAATTTAGGAAACTAAATATTTCCTTCCTAAACAAATCTAAGAGAATAAGAAAAATTCTTTAACCTACAAAAGGAGCTGTCATTAATATTCATTAAATCAGAATATATCAAATATAGAAACAGAATAAAATCGCAGCTTTTGCTGATCTGGAAAGATGATTCGCCTATCAAGCCAGTCAGTCAGAACTGGCGTTAATCAGACCAGTCAGAAACACAAATGTTGACCTGCTCTTTTATCATTAAAAATCAGTTATATTTATTAAGATAGCCAAGATATAAAAAGTGAAAAATATGACACATATTTTTCCAACAATCTCCCCCTTTGGCGTTGCTTAATTACAAACACATAACTATCAGATTTTTAATGTAAGTGTAATGTGTGTGAATAAGTAAAGAACCCATGAGCATCAACATACAAAGATTATGGCTCCCCCTTAGTATGTAAACCAAGAACTTCGCAAAGAAGTTAACAACATATGCAAATACCACACACAATAGCCACAACATTTAATATTGCTCCCCTTAGCAAGATATCATCTAAGTGTAGTGATCAAACTATCATAAACCTAAAAATACTACTATTAAAGTTTAACCAACAAAGTGTCCAAAGCAAGACAAACCTAACAACCATAAAATTGAAAATTACTACTACTCCCCTTTTGGAAGAGGAACGCCAAAGGAAGAGATAAAACAAAAGTAAAACAAGTGTTTGAAGCGAAATAAAGCGTAATTTAAGTGTTTAAAACAGCTTATCCATAGCCAAATAGTTAGAGGGTTAAGAGTTAGAACAGGAAAAGTTAGTGCGGGGAGGATCCGGACTTCTTTGTCACCGGATGCGATGCATTGGTAACCCTCTTAAAGCGAGGGTATCCGAGGGAGCATCACCGGAGCATCGCCAGCCGATAGGTGCAGTGCAGGTCGGGCAAAGAAAGTTGCTCACCAATGTGTTCGTAAGTCGGTATTCCATTGGATCTCCGTGATGTGCAGAGAATTCCGCAGTAACTATTCGGAATGCGATTTTATATGCTCATCGCCCGTAAATTCCAGCTTGCCCAACACCCTACGATGAAAGTAATATCATCGAAAAACCTTTGGTAAGGGCAAAATTTGATCTACCGTGTTCGAACCAGCCCCAACCGAGTTTCTAGTGCATCAAGACGCCCGTAATGGTCCAATGAGGATAGGAAATGCTTGGGAACTCTAGGAGTGGGATGCGGTGTGCTATCCAAATTTGTAAACTCATGTACACCCAATACTGGAATGTTCTCGGAGAAGCGGTCTCGAATCCATAGTGGCACTTCTTTGATGAACAAGAAAGTGATGAATCGAGCTGGATGCGGCGATGCATCGCTTGGCCTCCTCGGCCCTTCATAAACAATTCTATCAAAACTAGTTTAACCTACCAACCGGCATCCTCATTCCTAACTTGTATAGCATAACGCCCTGTCCCCGAAATGTCCGATCGATGAGTTAACGGATCGATATTGTTGATGAGAACCGATGTAGAATTTCAGATTTGGGCAATAGCCGAGAAGCGATCGATTCTCCCGATTACGGCGGTGGAGCTACCATTTCTTGCGTAATGATGTCCTTGGTCAATTCTTCGTCACTTGTGACACCCACGATGGTTACTCCAAGCCGTCCCCCGAGGAGTTAGGATCGAAGGTAACATGTCTTCCCGAACATAAACCTTCCACCGAATTCATCACGCCTTTCCCCATTTTTTGGAACATTTGCCATAAATTCCTTGACCGTAGTTTCATTGAACGGCCCGGAAAAACTTAACAGATTATGTAAATTGTGGAAATCAACAATTTCAACCAAACCAAATGAACTAAATTCGGCAATTGCAACCTTGCACTCAATGATGAACTTACTAGTAGATGGTAAATGACATAAACAAACTCTCAAAGACTCTCCGATAGAAAACAAGAATTGAGGGAGTTAACAGAGTGTCTACCTCTAGTTAATGTGTCAAGTCCGAACATTTGGGGGTCCGAACTAGAGTAGGCAAGATCTGTAGGCACCTCCCGAGGCGGTGATGCAGTCCTGCTCGACCAAGCAGCGTGGGTTTTTCAAAGAACATCACCATTTTACCTTTCCCTTTCTCACCGGTGGCCTTTTCGTTGGAGGAGGTGTCGGAGTAGATTTTGAAGATTCATTAAGGGCAACATCAAAATCATAATCGATTTTTGAGAGGGGCTTACTTGAACCTTCTACGAATGGGGGAGGCCATTCAGACTCCTCATCACCAAACCCTTCATCCTCACGGACCTCCTCCTCAATTTCGGCATTTTCGCACCCACCGTCACTTGCAGATTCATCATCCTCATCTCCTTCTTCATCCGGGTCTTGAGCACCCAAGGTGACTTTCTTGCTTTCGAGATAGGAGATTGGGTCGTTAGTTTTGGACGGGTGATTTTTAGAATGGCCGACCCGTGGCGATTGATATGCAACAATGTTCGCCGATTGGTCACCGAGATGCGATTGCCATTTGGAGAAGTGTCTGGGTCTAAACTGGAGGGTTCCCGTCTTCTTGTACTTCGCCGGAGAGTCTTTGCTGGCGACATTTGTGGCCCAATCGCAGTTTCAGCAGTAGACACTGGAGCAACAGTGTCCTTGGAAGAATTTCCGGATGTTTCTTCGATTTTGGCATTTTAGTCTTCACCATTGTTTGAATCTGAAAAAGAAAACTCAAATACACCTTCGAGATCAAGAATGAGGGACTTCGGAGTTTAGGAATTGAGGATTGAGTGCGAGAAGGTGAAGAAGAAAACCCTAGATCATGGTTTAAAAAGGCAAATTTTTCAATTTATTCAAAATTGCACAAGAAGGGAGCAGTTAATTAAGGACGTGTAGAAGGCAAAGCTACCAAAAATAAACCGATAAATGGCGCTTAATGACCACGAAACCTTCCTTAATCGAGATAAGTCAAATTTGAAATAAACCGCCTAATACGCTATTTTATGGAAAAGTAATTTTTAAATTAGAACCAAAATGCGATTGGATTCCATAAACCAAGAATTTGTCCAGATTTTTTTTTTCAATTAAAACCGATTGTCTTTGTCAAAAATAGATCGTTGATTGAAATTTCTACGAGAATGCCCATACAAGATACTCACACACAAATAATGAGAATATTTTATGAGATAAGATTGAATGGTTTATTTATGGGCAAACTTCATAGTTCTACAACTTATACAATCACCCAAGGGTATCAAAATCAACCGTAATCTTCCAATCGATATATGCATAATTAGATTCAATTAATTTGTCGATTGAAACGCGAGTGTGTGATAGGACATCTTTGGATTAATCAATCATAACCTATCCCACTTTGCCAAATTGAACCTAGTCAAGAAGATCAAGATCGAGATGTATTTCAAACCAACCATCATCTCGAACATATCTCTTTGAATAAAAATATGAGCGTGCGGATTATGAGTACCATAGCAATTTTTTTTTTTTTTTTTTTTGAGTACTCAGAGTGTTGACTTTATTTGCATATATATATATTTTTTTATTTGTTAAAACACTTTGAATTTTTTAAGATCATGGAGTTGACTTTCTCATGACCATAAAGGTAGCCATTTTCTACATGATTTATGTTCATTATCAAGGACGGCTGCACACATTTATGGTGGTAGCCCTCTCCTCCATGAAATTGTCTGCTTAACACAACAACATACACCGGTGCCGAGAGACATGAGATATCGACCATAGGTCACAACAAAGTATGAAACTACTTTAAAGATAACAATCTAGTTAGTAGTAAGGTACAATCAACCAAGACAATATGTCCTCAAAGTGTGCTTATCTCGACCATATTTTACCTTAAGTATAATGAGCATACCAAACCGATTGGTTAATCCAAGTAAATCTCAAAATCATAGACCAATCATACAATTATATCATATGCTATTTGCAAGAAAGACCATTCTTCTCCCTTTTTTTTTTTTTTTTTAAATAAAAATAAGCAAATGCAAACAAACACACATGAAATTTTTTTTTTTTGAAAAAATAAAAACTAATGCATCAAGCAAATGCCCACGCCTTCGTAGAGTTTCAAATCTAGCGTAATCTAAGGCTTTGGTGAACAAGTCAACCAACTCGATACTCATCCGAATATGTTCCAAAGTAATAACTTTTTCTTCGATCAAATTCCTAATAAAATGATGTCTAATATCAATATGTTTGGTCCTAGAGTGTTGAACAGATTTTTAAAAATATTGATAGCACTAGTGTTATCACGTATCACTGAGAATGAGTCCCGATCAATACAATAATCACAAAGCATTTGTTTCATCCAAAGTAGTCGAGTGCAACAACTACCCACCGCAATATATTAAAACTTTCCGCAGAGATAAAGAAATAGAGTTTTGTATCTTACTTAACCATGCAATGAGATTGTTACCAATGTAGAAACATCCTCCACTCGTGCTTTTCCTATCGTCCATGTTTCCGGCCCAATCGGCATTAGTGTATCCCGCAAGATGAGAATTAGTATCATTAGTATACCATAAACCATAATCGGCATACAGCTTAATATAGCGAATAATTCGCTTCCATCGCCGCAAGATGTGATTCTTTTGGTTTAGCTTGATAACGTGCACAAACCCAACACCGAATGATATGTCGTGACGGCTTGCAATCGTGCACAGCAGATCGCCTATCATGCTTCGCATAAGCCGGAGTCAACCTTCTTTCTCTCGGGTCATCTCGGAAATTTTTAAGGACGTGGCCATGGGAGTTTCGACCGACTTGGTCTGCTCAAGACCGAACTTCTTCACAAGATTTTTAGCATACTTGGCACGGGAGATAAAAATCTCGATCCAACCTCGTTTGATCTCGCAAACCTAAAAAGAAATTTAGTTCACCAACCATACTCGGTTCAATTCATTTTGCATAAGAGTAGCAAATTCTTGGATTTTGTTTCTAGTGAGGAACCAAATACAATGTCATCGACGAGATTTGTGCAACAATTAATCCAGTTTTAAAATGTTTGATGAATAACGTTTTGTCGCCCCCTCCTCGTATATCCTGCTCCAACAAGAACATGGTTAATCGTTCATACCAAGCTCTTGGGGCTTGCTTTAGTCCGTCTGAGCCTTTTTGAGTCTAAACACATGGTCGGGGAAATAAGGATCAACAAATCCCTTTAGTCGCTCAACATAGACTTTTTCATTAAGAATTCCATTCAGAAAGGCACTTTTGACATCCATTTGGTACGACTTGAATCTCATTTGACATGCCACGATAGTAGGAGTCTAATGGATTCAAGCCGCCACAGTGCAAAAGTTTCATCAAAATCCACTCCTTCTAGTTGAGTGTAACCTTGTGCAACCAAGCGTGCCTTGTTTCGACTATGTTGCCATGTTCATCCGATTTATTTTTGAATATCCACTTTGTCCCGATCACATTTGTGTCTTTTGCCGAGGAACAAGATCCCACACTTCATTTCTATCAAACCGAGCTAGCTCTTCATGCATGGCTAGAACCCGTTTTCATCAATAATGGCTTCATTTATATTTTTGGGTTCAATTTGTGAAGTGTAGCAAACATTTTCAAGTTCATTAGCAAGCCTCCTCCCGAGTCATCATGCCGCTCTCGGAATTTGAGAGAACATTGTCCAGTGGATGTGCTTTCGAATCCAAGAAGGAGGCCGCCTTCTCATGTCCTGCTCGTTATTTGTATATGGTGCGTCAAAACTTCCGAGTGAGCGTTGGCGTAGACATCGTAACTTGAAGTTGGATGTTCCTTCCGTAAATCACCGTTCGGAGCAGTGTACATGATGATCTTGAGTAGGTTGACGCCCAAAGAACCGTTTCTTCCAAAGTCTCGAATATTAGGCTCCTGTGAATAAGATGAAAAGTCATCAAGATATCATCAATTTTACATTGATTGATTCAATGATAGTCCGAGTACGCATGTTATAAATTCGTAAGCACGGTACGTTCTCTCGAATAACAAATAAACACTCCCTCATCACTTTTTGAATCGAATTTACCCAAGTATTCCAGATTATTTAACACATAGCATTTGCTCCCAAAGGTATGGAAATATTTGAGATTCGGTTTTCTACCTTCCGATTTCATAAGGAGTTTGAGTGGTTCCAGTTCTCAAAGATACATGATTCAAAATATAACAAGCAAGATTAATAGCTTCAAACCCATAATTTAACATGGAGCTTCTTACTATTTAGCATAACTCTAGCCATCTCTTGAAGAGACCTATTTTTCCTTTCCACAACACCGTTATGTTCGGGAGTTTTGGGTGCAAGAGAATTCATGAAAGATACCATTTTGATCACAAAAAATGAGAAAGTAGCATTTTCAAACTCTCTCCCATGATCACTTCTAATCCTTAGTATTTTTATTCCTCAAAATATTTTTCTCGTTGTTAATTTTAGGTGCAAAAATTTGAATCTTTCAAACACATCGATTTTCTCTCAAGAAATCAACCCAAGTATATCTAGAAAAATCATCCACGCAAACAAAAATATATTTCTTGCCCCCAATACTTTCGGTTTGAATAGGTCCCATCAAATCCATGTGAAGTAATTTTAAAACATGAGTCATGTAGTAAGAAACGCACCTTGCTTGTGAGTGCTTTTGGTTTGCTTACCTTTAGGCACGAACCACACAATCCTTCGATTTTTCAAGAAGCTTTAGGAACACCTCGCATCGCATTCAACTTTGTCGGCCTCAACAGATCACTATAGTTTAAATGTCCCAATCGTTTGTGCCACAACTCGGTTGAGTCAGTCTTTGAAATATGACAAGTAATTTTGGTGTCAAGGAGATAACATTTATCATTGGATCTAGTACCATGTAGAATACAACTACCATCATACTTCAAGACTTTACAGGAATTTTTTGAGAACATAACCAAGTGTTTATCGTCACAGAGTTGGCCTATACTAATTAGGTTAGCTTTTAAACCTACAACAAAAAGAACTTCTTTTAACGGAGAGAAGCCATCAATTAGAATAGTGCCTACACCTTCAATTTTACCGTGTGCTCCATCACCAAAAGTAACCAGACCACCTTCATGACTTTTATAGTTAGTTAGATAAGATCGATTACCAGTCATATGTCTAGAACAACCACTGTCAAAATACCAAGAGTTAGGAATAAAGGATCTATATGCAACATCAACCATATAACAATTTAATTCACCCTTTTTGACCCAAATTTGTCTTACTTTAGTGTTGCTAAGGTGTCTCATTTGTCTATTAGCCAGGTTTTTACTAAACAAATAATGAAAAGAGTCGTGTCCTAAATTACCACATATGCAACATTTTACAAAGTACTTTGATTTACCTCTCTGTATTGGTTGTATACCTGATGGTCGTGACTGTTTTTGAGTCTTGGCATTGGTCAGAACTTGCATAGGCAGGTCAGCCTTAGTTCTGACGGTGATGGGAGCAGTTTTGTATGAAAATACAGCAGACTTTGTTTCTTTGATGAAGTTGATCTGATTCCCAGCTTTTCTTTCACCTTTTCCAACATATTCCAAACCTTCTTTGACGTTTGGAGTTCTTCCATAGCTTAGGGTTTCGCTTAAGCGAGAGGCTCCAATTGTTAATTGCTTGATCCTTTCTTTTGAGACTTTTAATTCATCTAAAAGATTAGCAATTTGATCATCCTTCTCTTTAAGATGTTGGTAAGAGTATTATTTTGAGAATCAATTTCAGCCTTGTCATCTTCCAAAAATTCTATCAAGACTTGTGTGGACAAGTTTTTCTCCTGTTCATCTTGTAATTTTTTATTCAGGCTGCTGCAGTTGTGACACACACGGACTGATTCTTCAGAAGTTGTCGCTAAGAAGTCAGAACCTGCAATCAAGTTTTGCACGGAATCAGTATGAGAGGTTAAGTTCACCGTCGGGACGCACACGATCAATGATGGTTCGTCATCTATCCTCGTCCTCATTTGAGTCTTTTTCATCATCTTCACTCCAAGTGATATTCATGGCCTTCTTGGTATGAGATTTCTTTAAAGTATTTGCACATTCAGAGGCTATGTGACCAAAACCCTCACACTCATGACATTGAATTCGATTGTCAGATCTATTCATAGAGGTAGTGGGATTTTGTTTAGTGTTAGTCAGAAATGTCTTCTTTTGTTGGAGAGAGGTATTCAAGTGCTTTCCCTTTTAATTTCCTTTTAGAAATTTTTTGAATTATTTGGTGAGCATGGCCATGTTTTCATTTGTTTCGCTTTCCTCACAATCAACCTCGTCTTCATGGTTGTTAATTTTGAAGGCAATACTGGATCCCTTTTCTTTCTTTCTCCTTTGTAGATGTAGCTCATATGTCCTCAATGATCCCACCAATTCTTCAACCTTCATATTCTCAATCTCCTTACTTTCTTC
Organism: Forsythia suspensa; assembly: GCA_023638005.1. Classification (NCBI taxonomy): domain Eukaryota; kingdom Viridiplantae; phylum Streptophyta; class Magnoliopsida; order Lamiales; family Oleaceae; genus Forsythia; species Forsythia suspensa. The sequence goes on from CM042667.1 coordinate 1,787,733, forward strand.
AATTGCGGTTACTTTAGAATGAAAACGATCGTGCAAGGATCCGAGGATTTTCTTTACAATTTTGCTCTCTCAATATTTCTTTCCCAAGGTATAAGCGAGATTGGTGATATCACCGAGTTTTGCATAGAAGTCCTTGAATTGTTCATCGCCTCTCATGGTTAGTTGTTCAAACTCTAGAGTAAGAATTTGAAGCTTGGATGACTTGACCATATTGGTTCCTTCATGAGCAATTCGTAAGATGTCCCAAGCATCTTTTGCAACCTGACAAGTAGAGATTAAACGAAATTGATTAGAGTCTACAAAAGAAAATATGGCATTTAACGCTTTGGAGTTCCAATTAGTATAATTGTAATCAGTTGTAACCCACTCGTCTGCGCTTTTTCTCTTTCTACACCATCTTCCAGTGATGGTAGGAGTTTTATATCCATGGACAATTGAGTGCCAAGCTTTTTCATCAAGGGATTGGATATACACTTGAATTCTAATTTTCCAATAGGCATAATTAGTACCATCTAAAACAGGTGGTCTAAATGGAGCTCCGTCCATAACTAGGTTTATATGGATCGCACTTAAAAAGTGTACCCTCTCTGATACCAATTGAAAGTTCTAAAACCTAGATTAATTAAATTAAACACTAATTTTAATTTTAATTAAATAAGCGAAGGATGTAATGTAGTCGAATCGAAAGATATAGAGATAACAGTTCGATCGCACACCGTGTTCGCTTTTCTAATCTTGTCTAGTGCGTAAATTAAAGGATTAAATACGAACACACGATGTAACGTGGTAAACCCCTAAGGAAACATCCACGGCCCCCATGCCATGGGTAGAAACAATCCACTAATAATCTTGTTCAAAAATACAATAGTATCGATTTTTGTAATTTTGCAAAATTAACAAAATAACAATCAAAAGAAAACAGATCAACTCCCCCGTGATACTTCTTCTCGACTTGTTGATGAAGTGGAATCAAACCCACCGGTCTTGACTTTATCGCCACTTCCCTATTGTACTTGATCAGAACCACCACTTGGATTAAGAACCCCGTTCTTAACTTCACGCCAAGTAGTTTGAGCAAGATATGGAATTGTTCGTTGAGTACCAATTAGTTCTTGATTCTTCAATGAGTTTGAAGAAAACCTTTTGCTTTGAAAGTTGAATCAATGAAGCTTGATGTCTTGTTTTCCTTCCATGGATTTCGGCCGGTTTTGTGGCTTAGAGAAAACAAGAACTAAAATTATATTTCAAAGCATTGATTCCTTATTGATTTCCACTCTTACTTATAGTTAAAGTAGAAATCAATTTAGGAATTATTTCTTACCTAAGAATATGCAACAAAGATGGTAAGAGAATTAGTAGGAAAGAATATAGAAAGATTTTCTTAGATTTGTAGTAGAAAAAATTTAGGAAACTAAATATTTCCTTCCTAAACAAATCTAAGAGAATAAGAAAAATTCTTTAACCTACAAAAGGAGCTGTCATTAATATTCATTAAATTAGAATATATCAAATATAGAAACAGAATAAAATCGCGACTTTTTGCCGATCGGAAAGATGATTCAGCCTTATCAAGCCGCCTCGACCGAATCGACGTTGATCGAACTCAATCGAAACACAAATGTTGACTGCTCTTTTATCATTAAAAATCAGTTATATTTATTAAGATAGCCAAGATATAAAAAGTGAAAAATATGACACATATTTTTTCAACATGCACGACACAATTCATCATATTGTTGCTGTCCAGAAGTACTGATCCAACCATCATAATTGATTTTGACTCTCATGTGAGGTCTACTCACATCGCCTCCATCTCTTCAAAATATACATCTCAAGAAGTGTTATGACATCATTACTAATCAATATTGAGATAGCATGCCTGCAAATTATTCCCATAAACTCGAATAAGTGACAGCTGCAAATAATTTGACATTTCTCTCCTGTAAATATTTTTTTCTTCACGTCTTTATTCAATATTATATCCTCTCGTACCTCATACTTCATTCCCAAACATCCTTATCTTGTAGAGATAACTTCACAATATACATTTTCCATGAATTCTTCTTGAAATTCCCAAAGTTTTGATATTGTGTGGATAGCCTGAAATTGCTTCTCCATTTTATACTTTGTTGCACATGGTACCATTTGTGAAAATGATTTAAAATATGCTTGGAACTCTTTTTCTACTTTACTCATCAATGTTCGTTTATATTTCTTGAGATTTTTGCATGCACATAACTATCAAAAAAGACATTCATACTCTTACTCTGTTGGGTTGTTGACATCCCAACCGAAAAATTAGTTTTCAAGAAACATGGAACCCAACGGCCTCGATCTCTGTATAGTCCAAACAACCAACCATTCTCATATAGTGCATACATATCAATCATTGAACTCCAACTATGTTCAAATTCTTCAAGACTTTGTGATTTATATACCACTGCATGTACAGATGATGGTATTAAACCATTCTGCAAAAGGTTGCCAAATTTTTCGGGTTATTTCTTCAGCATATGCCACAAACATCATTTATGCTTCGTCGTTAGAAAAATAATTTGAATTGCATTTTGCATAGCCCTATTTTGATCTGTAATTATTCCATTGGGAGATTGATCATGCATGCATTCAAGCCAAGTCCTGAATAGCCAAACAAAAGCCTCGGTATCCTCATTGAACACTAAACTATATCCAAGCAGTGTTGATTGCCCGTGATGGTTCACACCAACGAAATGGGCAAATGGCATATCATATTTGTTAGTCAGGTATATGGTATCGAATGTGACAACATCCCCAAATTTCTTATATAATTGTCTACACCTATTATCTGTCCAAAATATATTCTTCAATCAAGACTCTTCGTCCAACTCTATACTAAAGTAAAAACTAGGACAATATGTTTGCATTTTTTAAAAGTAAGCTTGTATAGCAAGAGCATTTCCTTCTCCAAGTCTTAATCGCCGAACTTTTTCAATGTAGTTCCTAAAATTCTTTTCGACACATGTCATATTGTTATATCCACCTACTTCAACAACAACTAAGTTATAAATTTGTGTAAAGGAATTCCAGCTATATCACCTACTTCGAGCTTCCATTTTACTTGTGCACTCAATTCTCGATTACATTGATATAACCTGGATTTGGAAGGACTTATTTTATGATTATGCTCAAGATGGACTGTGTTAATTCGTCATGTTCCACAAACCTCTGAACAAGCTGCCATCCTAGCTTTACACCCCGTTTGAATAATTGGTTGAGGCTTAAGTACTTGTAGTATTAGTTCTCCGGCCTTCTCGACTACATGTAAATATCACATATCTTACAACCACATCATCACTCCTCTTCGAATTTCTTTTTCTAATAGGAAATCCTAGACGATATGCATAACTTTTGTAAAATTCATAGTTATCGTCCTTAAACTTTATCCCAACTTTTAGCATAATCTCACAATCTTCTCCACACATTTCATTATTTAATCCAGAACCATTATCCCTTCATATCTTATGACCGGAATCTTCGAAACAATCATCATCCACCCGTAATACATTCCTATTCACTACCTCATTCTTCGAATATGATATTTCATTTTCTAGATACAAAATATGACATTTCAAAAAAATTAAAACATTTTAGTGGAAGTGTTTTTTTGAGCGGTTTGAGCAAAATAATAATAATAATAATAATAATAATAATAATAATAATAATAATAATAATAATAATAATAACATTTCAATATTATTATTTTTAACTCTCACTACGTTCAAATTAAAACCACAACAACGCAAAAGAAAGAGCCAATTTCATCGTAGATAACAACAATATGTGTTCGTCATATTTAACAAAGAGCGAGACTCAAGGTTTAACATCAATCTAACAAATAGTGGGACCCAATCAATACATGTTTCCATCATTGTCGTCAAAGTCACTAGCGATGATGGTGGACAAAATGTCGTCATTAAATCCTTTTTTTTTTTTTATTCGAAACTACTGTTACGTTTTTGGCGAAGAAATAAGATGCTGAAATGTTTTGAAATGGGCTGACTTCGCCGACAATGATGGTGGAAAAGAAATGTCGCCGATGGTGGATTCAATGTTTGGAATCGCTTTCCCTATTACGTTTTTGGCGGAGAAATTGTCATTCTGAAAAGGAAATGGGCCTCACTACTTTTTACTTCAATATATCATTATACCTTTTACTTCAATATATCATGATATTTTGGCATTTTAAAAAAATGACTCCACATCAGCATCTGTAAAAGAATCTGTGAATGATAATGTACATCAGTACGTATAGTATTTCTCAATTCTCTGATGCCAAAGTCAAAGAGGTCAGAGGAAGTCTGAACTATTACTGATTATCTTGTTGTAGTGTAAAGATTTTTACACCTTTCTAATGACCATGCAACCCCTTTTTATAGCGAGGAATGGGTTGATGATCCCTGGTCATTTCAATCAACTCGGACATGTATGGAGTCTTGATCCACTCAAGTCAAGTACTTTTCTTCGTCTTGTCTTATCCGTATAATTAAAAATAAAAATATGATGAAATTTTGAGTCTCTAAATAATGTTTCAATAAAAAATTAGAAAACCTTGGGAGACGTGGGACCTCCAAGGCCCCCTCCTTCCATCCCTAGGCATGTCTCGTAGTCTACCCCTAATCGAGCTCTAATAGCGGGAGCTCATTCACCCAAATCAGAGTTCTATTTTGAGGTTCTTGAACTCTTATATATGAATTTATTTACTAATAAAAAGGTACTATAATGCCGGCATAGATGTATAACACTCGGACAAGAGTTTCTTGACCTAAGGTACCTTTAATGGACTAGATATAGATATTCGGCGTGTGTTTTAATAATAATTAGGATGAAATTAATGATTAATTTATATATTACAAAGGACTGTTCAAAGTAGTCTGTAACTCTTCATTTATTGTAGTCATTATTGATTTATCATAATAATGTTGAAGATAATTAATTATCTTGAACTAAGAACTTTGATCATTTGCTCTTGGCACAATATTCACTTGGAAAGAAATGTTAGCTCCAAATTGTCTAAACAATCTTGTTAGCTTTAGGGTTCTATACAATATTGTAAATGTTATTTAGCGGTATAAATTCTCGACGTTTTGTAATCATTAGAATTGTGTTTTCATAGTGTTCATCAGAATTTACTTTACATTACTACTACAAGAAATAAGTTTTTTACAACCATCGTTACATATAACAAAATTCAGTAGTAAAAGATTTTTATACCACATATTAACTACGAATTTACTTATGTGGTAATAAAAGTCGTGGTGAATACTTTTGCTACAACACATGTATATCGTAAATAGTATATTACTACGATTTTACTACAACCCGAAATTGTAGTAAATATTTACTTATAAACTCGTTGTCATTATTATTAACAGTGAGAAGTGTCTATCGTATAACAAGTTATTATATACAACAGTTGGTTAATAGTAGCTTGTTTTTACCATGGGCCATTAGTTGTGATAAATATTTTTACTTATTAAGACATTCACGAGTTTATTGTCGGAAAAAAAATATTTTTTTAAGACCGAAAGACAAAGTCTGTTGTTAATAAGTTTCACTATTCACAATTGGTGATTCGCTTGTCGTAAATAGTATTATTTGCAACACCCGCTATATCTATGGTAAAAAAAATTTGTCGTAAATAGATGATTTTCTTGTAGTGACATACTTACAAGTAAATATACTTTTAAAATTTATTATTGTGATACGTTAAAAAAAAATAAAGAACTATATTAGATTGAACCAAAACTCTTCATTCTAGTTTCTATGTGTAAATTTCTCGTTTATATCTAATTTAGGGCATGTTCGGTGTAGTTTTTTTGAAAAAAAAAATAGGTTTTTTTCAGTACTTTATTGACTTTTCAAACTTTTTTGTAGTGTAAAAAGGTTGAAAAGTCAAAAATTGTTAGCAAAAAAATGATTTTTTTTTTGGAAAAAAATGACTACCGAACATGTCCTTAATTCTATTTTTATTAGAGTCGGATTGACTCGAACCACGTTGATCTTTACTTACTCCGTTTCTTTAGTTGAAGTCCGTTTTACCATGATTGAGTAGTTCAATTGAAGATTCAACCTTACATTCAACTTGAAGAAAAGAGTCAAATTGGTTGAGTCTTAGTCTTAAAAATAATGTGAATAGTTGAGGGATAAACCTAGCTAGAGGAGACCATGAATAATGAATTGTTGAAGTACATGACAACAGTCAAGCGGTGACAGTTGGAAAACTCCCCTACTCAACGACATAAAATGTAGCTTTACAATAATTTGCAATTTTATTTTTATAAATGAGTGTCGTAAAAATTAAACTCGACTCATTTTATTTAAAAATTTAATATGTTACATAGAGGTTACATTTATTCATTTAAATTATATCTTCAATAAATAAAAGTCTCGATTTGTACGCAAATTAATTACCACTTAGATCGTTATTCAATTTTTTTTCTTACACAATCGGAGAATTTGATAATTGCAATTAAAAATAATCTTTTTTTTTTATGATATTAATATATTTCTTCATTACTTGATATTAAACAACTGTCAAATTTATTGTCGGAAGCTAATTATTGACAAGTCTTTGTGTCAATTATTGTACTTAATCTACAAATTATTGCATTAATTAGTCCATTAATTAGTTGGATTTTTATCATATATATAGAGAGAGTCATGCAGTGATGAAATGCATACAAATAATTAATTCATGGCAGGCCTTTTGGTGGACATAATTCCCTGCCGTGATTGGTTTATTTTGATTCTGATTTTGACATTGGGAAATAATGTTATTTGTCATGCAAATGGTAAGGCTTTTTTTGTGTTTGGAGATTCTCTGGTTGACAATGGCAACAATAACTACTTGATAACAACCGCTAGGGCGGACGCGCCACCGCACGGTATCGACTACCCGACGCATCAACCCACCGGCCGCTTCTCCAACGGCCTTAACATTCCTGATATAATCAGTAAGTTTTTTCTATAGTATTCATTCCTTATATTATATCATAGCGTGTTTGATTTTGCTTAAAAGACGGAAATTAGAGCAGTATTTCTCCATATTATAAGAAAAACCAAACATGCTCTAAATAACTCAATTTTAGATAGCTAAAATAATATGCATGGTGCATGCATGACATTGTATTTCTAAAAACGATTCTATAAAAGAAACGGTAAAATTCAATTTTGTGCTAGTAGGAGATGATTGGTGCACTCGACTAAATATGATTAAATGGCATAGAAGACACGCTAATTTGAAATGTAATAGACGAGATTGAACAGTATAATATAAAACATTTTAACTTTTTTTTTGTGTACATTATACTATCTAGTACTATACTTTCCACTTTACAAATTAAAGTGCCATTTTGGTAATTGTCACGTTCACGCACTACACATGCCATTAAAGTTTTAGAGCATGTTTGGCTAAGTTAAAAGGTTTACATATATAACGAAAATTAATTATAAGTAAAAAAGTAATTTTTAAAATAAATAATTTTTTGTATTTCTTGATTAGGTGAGCATATGGGATGGGAAGCTACATTGCCATACTTGAGTCCTGAGCTGAGGGGGCAGAATCTGCTAGTTGGTGCTAATTTTGCTTCTGCTGGGGTTGGCATACTTAATGACACTGGAATTCAATTTGTAAGTTTTAACATTATTTTTTAAGCCTCTTTAATGCAATAATTCACATAATCTTCCCACACAATAATTGAGTAATTTTAGTGACATGTTATTACGGTAAGTTAGACTAGACAAAATCGACATGACAATTGACAAATTGTGTCACATCTCGTTCATGTTATCGAATCGTATTTAATACAATTTACCGATCCTGTCTTAGAAAATCTATAAACCCTTGTGGAATCTAATTAATCTTGAGTGCTTTCGTGTAAATTCATATCATATGAGGGGTCGTACGTAATTTAACATAGTATCACAGCACGTTTTGACGTATTTATGAAAATTGTACGTGCAAGATATTTGATGAAAAAGTAAATATAATTAATAATTTGCAGGTAAACATAATTCGGATTCCGAATCAGCTGGATAATTTCAAAGAATACCAGCAGAGAGTGAGTGCATTAATTGGATATGAAGAGAGTAAGAAGCTTGTGAAACAAGCACTTGTTCTTATTACATTGGGAGGCAATGATTTTGTCAATAATTATTACTTAGTCCCTAATTCTGCAAGATCTCAACAATTCACCCTTCAAGAATATGTCCCTTTTCTCATCACTGAGTACAAGAAAGTTTTAAAGGTATGTTTCTCTCTCTCTCTCTCTCTCGATCTCGATCTCGACTACTTTATGGTTCTAAGTATTAGTGCATGTTTGACACTACTGAAATTATTTTTTAAGTGCTTACTTTGTGTGAATTCTACGAAATGTGGCGAGCCTACTGAGAATGCATGTTTTGGCTTGAACGGATCTATCGCATATATTTTCATTCTTAACTTATCCATTTCAGTACGTATTCATGAATCGAGTGACAATTGCAACATTTACCGGTGAACCAAACAAAAGAAGAACTTATATATAGTCGACCCCAAACGTTTCGGAACAGTACTTAGTTTGTTATCATTGTTGTCTCTCTCTCAGAAACACACACTCTTGAGTTTTGATGTGCATTCTTGTTGAGGTTTATAGAAGCTAAGTAATATTAATATGTATAAATTGAATGCATGCAGAGACTATACAGACTTGGAGCTCGTAGGGTTCTGGTGACAGGCACAGGGCCATTAGGGTGTGTGCCAGCAGAATTGGCATATTACAGTAGGAGTGGGGAATGTGCAGAGGAATTGCAACTTGCTGCATCTCTTTTCAACCCACAACTGGTTCAGATGATTGATCAACTCAACTCAGAAATAGGCCGCATTGTCTTCATCGCAGCCAACACCAATCAAATGCACATGGATTTCATTTCAAATCCTCAAGCTTTTGGTATGTATGTGTTTCAAGCTTTTGGTATGCATGTTTGGTATTGCTAAAATTATTTTTTAAGTGATTATATTATAAGTTGTTGGTAAATATGTAGATAAAAAATAGACTGTAAGTAGTGGTCCTATGAAATGTGTTGATAAAAAATATGTTTGACCAGCTAAAATTATAATTTAAACATATCCAAACATGTGCTAAGATTTTTTTTTCCAATAAAAAAAATATCGTGGTTTGCATTCATTTTCTTTTTAAAATTATCAATTTTTAGGGATTGTATATTTTAATCGCACCATTTTGTAAGTGTTAAAGTTGTCCCAAAAATTTTGTTAAATTCCAAATTTAGTTTTTAGTAGATGTAAATATGCTTTGCGAAAAAATTGTACCATTTATTTATAACTATTTGGTCAAGTTTAAAGTGGAAGTAAAATTATTATTATTAATAAAAAGTTATCAATCTGACGCACAATTTATAAATTCTTAAAAAATAATTTCAATACTGCCAAACATAGGATGGGCTTATTTCTAAAAAAATAAGCTTACTTGACTTATGACACTAGGTTTACATCAACTTGAGGGTTTACACCACACATACGTATTTTCAATTTTGATCAATAAAAATTAGTTATTTTTAAGACGTTATTGCTTATAAGTAAACTTCTAAGCTTAGCCGAACATAAGTCTATTAAGGCCAATGACTTTGAATTATTATACGGAAATGCGCAGGATTCACAACGTCGAAGATAGCTTGTTGTGGACAAGGACCCTATAATGGTGTAGGCCTTTGCACACCAGTATCAAATTTGTGCCCAAATAGAGATGAATATGTGTTTTGGGACCCTTTCCATCCCTCTGAAAGGGCCAATAGACTCATTGTACAACAAATCTTGTCAGGTACAAGCACTTATATGCACCCCATGAACCTCAATACCATCATGGCTTTGGATTCAAGGGCATGATTTTGCCCTACAAAATTAATAAACTCTTACTATATATTTGGTGGCATAAAAGTTTTGCTCCCAAATGTGACCTAAGTTTATTCAGTTTCTTGATTTTGTAATTGTATTCTCCTTTTTTGTATTTTCGAAGCATTGTTGAAGTTACTCAATAGTCGTGTGTCTGTATTTCGTAACAAGTATATTAATTGCTTGTTACCCATTGATAAAATAACATTTCTGAATTGTGTCGTATTTATATTGTTTGTTCTACAAACTAACTATAATTCATCTTTGAGTAACGACTTATAATTAAGCTCTTCAGCGTCACAAAATTTGTGGTATAACTTGTATCAATATTATAGAGAACCTAGGTATTTCTAACCTTAGATATATTGACACAGATAGAAACAAGTAAAATAATACTACACGATCACTATTCGTTGACTCATGTATGAATACAGAAAATAATTAATAATTGGTGAAAGCTCCAAGAATTTTATTTAATAAAAAACAACCGATCCACATATTCAACATTACTGAGGTATTTATACAGTTCATAAAACTCTAAACACAAAAAATGCAAGAGTCACTCATTGTTGTGTCACATTGTTCACATATAATTATAACATGTTTGGTAAGAATGATTAGATAGTACTGAAGAGTATTAAAGAAGAAGGAAAAAAACTATAATTTTATTCATTATAGTATTCAATTCTTTCTACTATTTCATACTAAATGATGATAAATATGATTACATTTTGGTAAATGATCGCTACTTTCCCGTGGACGCCTGTCTTAAAGAACACCGCCCGCCTCGCCGGTCTGCCTCGTCTCGTCTGGCCGGCCCGCCCGCCTCGCCACCCGCCCGCCTCATTGTCCTCATATAGCCCGCCACACGGTGGATAGATCAACAATACCCACGTCCATTGGGAATATGAAGCACCAAAGAGTTAAAGAAACTTAAACGTCCCACATTAAATCCTAATTATGAAGAAGATGAAAAGGCACCCGCCATTAATGACCATTGAAGATACATCTACGGGTCATTCCTATAAATAGGAGATCATCCTCCAGTACGAGATATAACATACATACTCAATATTGTTACCCCGCATATTTGAGTCTATACTATACTAATTTTCACGGAGAGGAAACGGGACAAAGCCCCACCACCTTTTGGCAGTCTCCACCACCGCTGTGTCGTCGACTTGAGAAGAAGAAGACATATAATTATCAATTGGGCGCCCGCTCGTGGAAACCGTACAAGAAATCATGGCTCGAACCGGAAGAACTAAGAATGCAACGCCCTTGGCAGCCTCGCCGTGGATGCAGATATTTGAGTCTAATGCCGCCACTAATCATCCACAAAGAAGAGTTTGCTTCACGCTCAACTTACGGCGTTGTAAGCTCAAGTGGCGGCCTTAACGGCTTTGCTCCGAGTCGTAACACTACGGTTTCTCGGCCACCGCAAGATCTCGCCCTTCGCAGTGGACCTTCACTGGATGTTCCATCCTGTGGTCCCACCTTTTCGCCTTTAGGACCTCGCCACCGGAGGCTCCTCCCGTAATCATAATTTTCAAAGAACGGAAGCACCACCGCAAGCCCTCCGCTGGCTCATAATTTTCAAAGAATGGAAACACCGCCGACAACAGCTCCACCGTTGGTTCCGAGTTCATTAGCTCTATTTTCTCGCACCTCATCTCAATTCACCGGCATCCGGTCCAAACCACTTTGGGGACAACCGCCGTGGGTTCCAACGCCTACTCCGTTGAGACACTGTGTTAACTCTAGAACAAATGATCGGAGGACATGATGAGTCGCAAAATAGCCGAGGCTATCTTTGAAAAAGGCAAGAGACAACAATCAATGGTGTTGGAAGAAGACCCTTTTCTCCGTAAGTGATGGCGTTCCATTGCCACGGGATTCGAACACCGAAGATGGAGAAATACGACGGATCACCGACCCGGCCGATCACCCCGAGCTTTTGTCGATTTGATGAGGTTGAGGGCTACCCCCGACGCAATCATGTGCGGGGCCTTCCGCCCACACTCAAAGCGTGAAGCAGGATGGGTAGCTACTCTACTCCAAAGTCGATTCAAGACGCTTGATGATTTTTCTAAGAAGTTTGTCGCATACTTTGCCAAGAGCAAACGCTCTAAGAAAACCGCTATCGGCTCGATGCAATTGACCCAAGACAAAGATGAGTTATTAAAAGATTTTATAGCCCTTGGCTCAATAGGGCCACTTTGGGAATTAAGGATCTCTGATGTCTCTGTGAGTTACCGCTATGATGAATGGAACCCGCAACATGCCTTTTAAAATGTCACTCTCTAAAAACCCACCGTGACACGATGCATGAGTTGTTAAGAAGAGGTGATAAATATGTAGATGCAGAAGAGGCTTTTTCATTACTAAGGGCATGAAAGATCGAAAAGAGCCGAGTCTAACAAAAGGAAAGCCCGAGATGAACCAAGGCCCCGTGAAGATAGAGGCAAGCAAAAATGATTCATCCAGCCCTAATAGGCCTAGTCTTTGGAAAGGAGGCGATAGTACACCAACGCACACCTCCGTGGCTAATGTCTTGATGGAACCAAATATGAAAGAGCTCAGATGGCCCAAAAAGATGTGGGCACCACCACATAGGAGGGATGAGACTAAATATTGTAAATTCCATCGAGATCATGGACATGATATCGGAGGATTGCCAAGAAATGAAGGAAGAAATAGAAAGACTTATAAAAGAGGACACCGTCCAAGTTTGTAAAACAGATAAAGAGAAAGGAAAAGAGGTGAATACCGACAACAACAACCACCTCGCTACTGGAGTTATAAATGTCATCGTGGTGGCATTGTTGCAGGGTGACTCAAATTCAAAGACGGAAGAACTATGCTCGAGTCAATAGATCTACTTGGTAGATAAGAATGAAAGGTTCAATGTAATATCACCTTTGGTGATGAGGATTTGGATGGTGTTACTCGTCCACATGATGATGCTCTAGTGATAGTCGCCGATATTGCGATTTCGACGTGAAAAGAGTGTTGGTGGACAATGGTAGTGCAGCAGATGTTATGTCCCGGAAGTTTTCCTAGGATTGAAGATGTCACCTAGTAAGATCGTGACCTGCCATCACTCCCTCCATGGTTTTGGAGGAGCTACAGTTATACCAGAGGGAACAATTGAATTACCGGTGACTTTGGGTACTTACCCAACTAGTGTGGTGATAATGACTAACTTTTTGTTGGTAAAAGCTCATATGGCCTACAATGCAATTTATGGTCGTCCACTTTTGAATGCGGCTAGGGCCGTGGTTTCTACATACCACTGTGTGATGAAATTTCCACTAGTCGGGAGTAGGGTGTGTAAGAGGTGATCAGCAGGCATCAAGGAGGTGTTATGTAGACAGCATACATATCAAAAATACGGTGATGATGCTTGATATTGAGCAGCCTAAGGGACGAATAGAACCGTTGGAACTCACTGAGGAGGTGGTGATAGCTGAAGGTCAGGTCTTGAAAATCGGAGGCGGAATAGATCCCGAGGAAAAGCACAAACTAGTGACATGTTTGTTCGACAACATAGATGTATTTGCTTGGGGACCCCATGACATCGATGGAATCACCCATGATTGCCAAAGATAGACTTGCAATTCCTCCCGGAATAAAGCCAGAAACAAAAGAAAAGACAATTTGCTCCGTAATCGACAACCGGCTATTTCTACGGAGATAAAAAATTGTTAGAAGCTGGTTTTATTCGAGAAGTACACTACCCCGAGTGGTTGGCAAATGTGGTTTTAGTAAAGAAATCAAACGGAGAATGGCGGATGTGTGTAGATTACATCGATTTGAATAAAGCTTGTCCCAAGGATTCTTATCCTCTTCCAAGGATAGACCATTTGGTGGACTTAACTTCGTGAGCATGAAAGGCTAAGCTTCTTGGATGCTTTTTTCCGTTACCATCGATCTCTACGGGTCAAGGTGATCGGGAGAAAACTTCTTTCATAATCGATAGTGGAACTTTTGCTACAATCGCTATGCCTTTTGGGCTAAAAAATGCAGGGCTACTTATCAAAGGATGGTAAATCGGGGATTTCATGGGCTCATTGGTCGTAATGTTGAAGCCTATGTGGATGACATGGTGGTCAAAAGCCTAAGTTAGCGAAAGATCACATAACGGATCTCGAGGAAGTTTTTGGTGTTGCTCGAAAACTTAAACTTAAGTTAAATCCTAAGAAATGCGTGTTTGGCACATCGGGTGGAAAATTCCTAGGATTTATGATTACACACCGAGGTATTGAAGCAAATCGACAAAATACAAGCTATCTTAGACATGAAAAGCCCGACTACCAAGAAAGAAGTTCAACAGTTGATTGGAAGGGTGGCAACTCTCAATCGCTTTATGTCGCATGAATGCCGATAAATGTCATCATTTCTTCAAGGCTATAGGAGGGTCCAAAAATTTTGAATGGACAAAAGAATGCGAGGAGTCTTTCGAGCAGCTTAAAGAAATCATCGCAACAACCACCGGTGTTGGCGCGTCCCAACCGGGGACAAGCTAAGTCTCTACTTAGCAAAGATCTCTTCATGCGGTCGGGCGGTATTGGTGAAAGATCTTTCAAGGGCGTAAAACCGTCTATTATGTAAGCCAAGTATTGAGAGGGGCGTAAACACGCTCATGCCTTAGTTGAGCAATTGGTTCTAACTCGATTGTGTGGCACGTGAAAGTTAAGACCAGATTTCCAAGCTCATCGACATGTGTGATGATCGATCAACCAATTAAACAGACATCTTGACAGGTAGGAGACATCGGGCGCCTCTTGAAATGGGCTATTGAACTAAGTGAGTTTGATATTGATTTTAAACCACGCACGCAGAAAAAAGCATGTGCCTTGGCAGATTTTATTGCAGAACTCACTCTTCCCGAAGAACCACCTATGCGACAAAGCAACTTGGGTAATATATGTAGATGGATCTTCCAATGAGAGGGTTCAGAGCAGGGTCATAATTCTCTCACCGATGTCAAGAACTTGAATACTCACTTCGCTTTGAATTTCCAAAACCACCAACAATGATGCGTAATATGAAGCGGTCATAATGTGGTGGGACTCGCCACACGCTTAGGAGTGATAGTTGTAGAAATTCGCAATGACCGCAATTGGTTGTCGGGCAAATTTTGGGAGAATACGAAGCCAAAGATGGCGCATGGCTGCCTATCTAATGAAAGTAAAAGATCTGCAGAAAAAAATTTGAAAAGTTCAAGATTACAAAGGTCCCAAGAAAAGAAAATGAACGGGCCGACGCCTCGCCAAAGTTAGCATCGCCCAATCACAAACATCTTCCAACCATCGCTAGTGTTCAAGTGCTTAGTGAGCCTAGTACGGTATCGTTGATTGTTGTCTTGAAGTGAATAATGAACCTTCGTGGATAGACCCCATCTTGGACTATCTTACGAAAGGTACTCTACCAATGCACCAAATTGAAGCAAAACGGTTTAGAGTACGAAATGCTATGTATTCGTGATTGATGGAAAACTATGCCAAAGGATTCTCTCAGACCTTATCGAAATGCCTCCCGCCCACGTATGTACCGAGGTCTTGTTTGAAATACACAATGGTTTGTGTGGAAATCATTTGGGTGGAGACGCCTTGCTTTCAAAGCTTTAAGGCAAGGGTACTATTGGCCGTCAATGAAACAGAAGCCAAGCAACTGGTCAAGAAATGCGACGCCACAAAGATTTGGCAACATAATTCATCATCCACCGAGCCACAATCAACAATTTACGCGGTATGTCCATTTTATCAATGGGGATGGACATTCTAGGTCCTTTACCGCTTGCTAGAGGTCAAAGAAAATTTCATTGGTGGCCATAGATTATTTCACAAAATGGGTTGAAGCGAGCCACTAGTCGTTATAACTACTAAACCAAAATACGTAGTTTCGTGTGGAAATATATAATATGTCGTTTTGGGATACCACGGTGATGGTCACAGATAACGGAAGACAATTTGATAACCACAGCTTTAAGAATTTCCGTGACAGTTATAAAATTTCGCACCGACTCACTTCAGTAGCACACCCTCAGAGCAATGGCCAAACTGAAGTCACTAACCGTATCATACTTTGGGATCTAAAAACGAGGCTGGGAAAAGAAAAGGGACCTTGGGCAGATGAATTACTAAATGTATTATGGGCGTATCACACCACTCCTAGGGGACCAGCAGGAGAGACACCATTCAAATTATCGTTTGGTATGGAAGCAGTGGTACCCGCTGAAATTGTAAATCCAACTTTGAGAATGCGGGGTTGAGCAGATTTAATGACGACATCACAAGGCAGAAGTTGACCTACTTGAAGAAGTCAGAGAAAGAGCCGCTATCAAGACAATGGCTTACAAACGCAGGGCTGCTAAATATTTCGATCGCCGAGTTAAGCCCAGAAGTTTCCAACCACATGATCTAGTGTTAAGGAGCAAAGGCAAATTGCCGGACATTCACCGCCTAAACTGGAACCCAATTGGCATGGTCCTTCGAGATTATTAAGAAGATAGGAAAAGGAGCATCTGCCTAAAAGATGCGAACGGAAAACCCTTGGGAAGACCATGGAATGCGTGAGCACTTGAAGAAATATTATCAAGAATTTATCAATTTTTTTTTATGAAGTTGTATTGCATAAGTATTCCTATGTTTAATTACCAAATCAATAAAATGCCAAGGCGGATGAATGATGAGGGTGCTACGGAAGGATCACCTAGCTGGAAGTCCCGTGCACCCATCGAACTCGACCCACGGCAATCATTTGTTATTTGACATAGTCTCTATCAACGCTTAATCGAGCAATACAAATATCTCTCCAACCGCTACTACGATCAAACCCGTAACAAGGCGATAAGCCTATGTCTCCAAAAGTAAGGTGATGAACTTAATTAAAAGACCAAGGCGATAAGCCTATGGCTCGAAAAGTAAGGTGATGAACTTAATCAAAAGACCAAGGCGATAAGCCCATGGCTCGAAAAGTAAGGTGATGAACCTTAATCAAAAGACCAAGGCGATAAGCCTATGTCTCAAAAAGTAAGGTGATGAACCTTAATCAAAAGAGCAAGGCGATAAGCCTATGGCTCGAAAAGTAAGGTGATGAACCTTAATCAAAAGAGCAAGGCGATAAGCCCATGGCTCGAAAAAAGGTGATGAACCTTAATCAAAAGACCAAGGCGATAAACCTATGGCTCGAAAAAGAAGGGTGATAAGCCTATTCGTGTAGTGATCTTTAATCAAAAGTTCGCTAAAAAAAAAAAAAAAAAAAAAAATTGGGGTCGTCGATACCGCCTCAGGGGCGGCCGGGCGCCCACCCGCCCCAATGGGGGGGCGACGCCCGGTGGGGGGGGCGCCCGCCCAAAGGGGCCGGACGCCGCCTCAGCAGGGCCGGGCGCCCGCCGCCATCGAGGGGGGCCGCCGCCTCAGCAGGGGCCGGGCGCACACCGCCCCTGTGGGTGGGGGCGACGCCCAAAGCAGGGCTGGCGGCGCCCGCCTTCTTGTGGGGTCGGGCGCCCACCCCCAAAGGGACAGGGCGACGCCTCAAGCAGGGGCGGGCCGCCCACCCCCATAGGGGACAAAGTGGCACCAAAACCCACCCTATCATCCCATAATTTTTCATTCATTCAATATTGGTTTTGGATGTCAAATATACCTTTATACATGCGAGATAAATCTGACGGGGCGGCGCCCTCGACTTCGCGACCGACCGGCAAGTCGAACCTCGCGACCGACCGGGCAGGTCGATCCCGCTCGGGCGTTGCCCCAAGCGTCGAAGTGGCAAACAAATTTCTCTAAACGGATTGGGTCGGGTCTTGTATATTTGGCCAAGTTGACACGTGTTTTTCACTTTCTTATTTTGTTTGGGGGAGGGTATAAATAATATGTTATACTTTGCAACCAACAAATTATAAAGTGAAAAACAATTTTATTAATGATGTATGTTTGATTACCTAACATACAAAACCGAAATTCGCAAATCAACAAAGATTTGAAAGGAAATATATCAATATTAAAATTTTCATGATTAAGCGGGACAACCGCCATGAAATTAAAATAAATAAAACCACTGTTTAATCATCACGAGAACCAGCAGGGTGAGATCCAACCCCTCCATGGTTAGCTACTTTAACTTTCTGAGCAGCTAAGTCTGCAGCTCGACGTTTCCTCAGATACCTATCAAATTTATCTGGATCTATCTCCGGATGATCATCAACCAGCCACTCCTTGGTCATTTTGATAGCGGCCTTCAAAGATTCTGCGCCATACATGTGTAAGCTACCCTTGTATTCGGCAGACAACTTGTACCGTGCTATGGCCTCATCATCGCAATCTCCAACTTTTGCTGGTTGGTCTACCTCTTTTGAAGGAGAGAACTCTCATTATCTTTTTCTTAGACTTGTTGTTGCCTTGTCCAACAAAGACCGCATCTCAAGAACGGCTTTTTTCTTATCGTGATCTTTATCACCGCACACTTTTCAAATTTCTCCAAATCACGCAATACTTTCTCCTCCATAACAAGCATCCAGACAAATGTAAGAAATCGAAGTTAAATGAAGGATAAAAGTTAAGTGAGAAAGCAATAGAGTGTTGTCAAAATATAACAACTTACCTCGCGGTGGTTGGTGTACATAATACTGACGCATGGCAGGTGCCTCTTTATTTTTAAATTATCAATGAGCTTCTCATTCACACAACCTAACATGATCTCAGCTTTCAACAATGAATCAACAGGAGGAAATCCAAACTCCTTGTAAGCATGGGCATCATTACCCCGGTAGTAGCGAGACGCGAACGAGGGCAATCGTTATTTCAAGAAGTAGTTTTTCCTTTATCGGCCCGCCTTTTCTTTTTGTTTAAAGGAGATAAAGACGGGTTCAAGATCATCGATGGCGTAATCCCGCCACATCCATCACGCCCAAAGTCAAAATTATCCATATCTCGTGAGAGAAAATAGAAATTGATGAAACAAATGTAGGCAAAATGAAGAGTCCAAAAAGAATAAAGACATAAAAGTAGCCTACCCTCAAGTGATCCAATGTGAACCCGCCTCAAGTTCTCATTAGATAACACCGCTCATTTGTGATCCCTGAGGCGCCAATAGTAAAAGCTTATCTAATCTTGTTTTCAATTCTTGATCAAGATCCGGGGCTCGTTAAAGTGTTTGCAAAAAGGAGTTCTCCAACAAGTTCTAAGGGGAACTCGGCCCTACCTCGTGACGAACAAAAAGAAACGTCTCCTCCAACCGCTATTCGAATCGGGAAAGTGAGGTACTAATAATTTTACCTTAAGTTGAATATACGCGTAACAATTACTCCCAAGCACAGGATACATGTCAAATACACTCCTAAAAAGCCTTAAACACATTTCGATATTATTTGTAAGGCACAAATATAAGAAGTAAGTTGATATGCGCCAAGAATTAGGGGTCAATTGGCCAGAGTGACATGAAATTCGTTGAGGAAAGAAACAAATAAAGGATGAAGAGGAAATCTTAAACCAAATTGTCATGCTATCACGGTAGAACTACCACTTCCAAAGTGGTCCGATCCCGGAATTCTTTCACTAGAATGGGGAACTCGTGATATATGGCGGGAGGTAATTCATATTTTTCAACATTTTCACAAAACTTTTGGATTGTAAATGCCGGCATCGTTTGGTATATCTAATTCTATCAAATTGCCACTTGGAGAATGTTCGGTTTGAATATTGAGTGGGCGAAGGACATCAGAGAAGAATCGGCATCGAATCTACCAATCCATTGGAGGATGAAAACTCAATTATAGGGTCAAGATCATGTAAAGGCAAAGTGAGGCCGCCGCCTCCAAGCGGGGCGAGCCTAGCCGCCCACCCCAACAGAGGCGGGCATGGCCGCCCGCCCTAGCTGGGGCGGGTAAGCCGCCCGCCCCCTAGCCGGTGGCGGCACGGACGCCCGCCCTAGCCGGGGCGGGCACGGCCCGCCCCCCTAGCTGGGCGGCACGGCCGCCCGCCTCTAGTTGAGGCGGGCATGGCAGCCCGCCCCATGGCATAGGGTTTGAGTGCCGCCCGTCCCGTTTTCGTCATGGGTAGAATAATTTTGAACTATAAAAAATTTCCTTAAATGTTCGACTGTATCAAGTTCATCAACAAGATCATTCAAATATCGAGGCCCACCACGCCTAAAGAACTAACAAATGTCCATTCTTCAATTGGTGGAAAATTATCATCTATTCCTATAGATAGGGCACGATAAGAAGGATCATTGTTAGATTTCATCGTTGAAGAACCACTACTAGAGGTGACCACCGCCTTATACATCTAAGAAGAAGGTCAAATTTTTTCGAATAAAAAGGCACAATAATGAAAAAATTACCTTAGATGACTAAAGAAGGAAAACCTCTATGAATTAGATGTAAAAGAGAAGACGAGTCAAGAGAGTTCCACCTAAACCGAGAAATATGGGAATACTACAAATAATATCCCTCTACCTCTCTTATATATATAAAAAAAATCTTCTAAATGGGGCTAAAATCTAAGCCCATATCAATTTCAAATTAGGCCCAAAATATTTATTCTATATTTGGTCAGTTAATTACTATATATTTTTATTGTAATAAATAATTTATTATTTATTTACACGAATTATTTTAAAAAAAAAGAAGAAAAGTTTTGGTCAAAGATAGATGATTAAAGATAATATTTCTACTTCTCATTGACAATAGTCCATGAAAAGTAGAGGGCTTATGATGATAAATATGATTACATTTGGTAAATGACTGCTACTTTCCGTGGACGCCTGTCTTAAAGAAACTCGCCCGCCTCGGGGCGCCCCGCCTCGTCGCTTGCCCGCCCGCCGTCATCCGCCCGCTACTCATTGTCCTCATATAGCCCGCCCACAGTGGATAGATCAACAGTCACCCACGTCCATTGGGAATATGAAGCACCAGCAGTTAAAGAAGACGAAACGTCCCACATTAAATCCTAATTATGAAGAAGATGAAAAGGCACCCGCCATTAATGACCATTGAAGATACATCTACGGGTCATTCCTATAAATAGGAGATCATCCCTCCAGGTACAGATATAACATACATACTCAATATTGTTACCCTGCATATTTGAGTCTATACTATACTAATTTTCACGCCGGAGTGGAAACGGGGGACAAAGCCCCACCACCTTTTGCAGGTCTCCACCACTGCTGTCGTCGCACTTGGAGGAGAAGAAGAAGACATATAATTATCACTAAACATACACTAAAAGACATGAAATACAATTAAAACTTCATTTCGATAAACAACGAACATCATTTTTACAATTTGCACTATTTTAATTTCAATTTAGTAGAAACGTCTTCAATGTTTCTTTGGTTACTAAAAATTGTGATTCTACAATAAAACGAGTGTTCGCTAAAATAGTAAGTGTACAATATCACAACAAGTCAAGAATTTCATCAACAAAATATGTCAAAGACACCTTATACATAGCCCTAAGGTTTTAAAACTCAATTCACGCACAAAATATGCCCAAAAAAACCCTTTGGAGTAGTACAAATCGAACCAAATTCATATTTTGCTCGACCAATTTTACTCTAGCGAAACCGGGTTTTCGCCGGTCATATACAGCCTAGCAACTCGACAAAACCGTGTATTATTTTTTGTAGAAAATTTCAAATTGATATCCCGAAAATGCATTACGATCCTAACTCGAATTAACTTTTCAATCGTATATCACTGTTTGGTGGAGATATTTGTATCGAACTTGACAATCTAGTTTCTTGACATGTTCCAACAATAGTTCCTACTATTTTTAATTTCGGGTGTTCGATTGTTCCTTTCAAATCATTATTCAATGCACTTCAACACTTGTAATTTGACTGTCAACCTCATCAAAGTTTGGGGTTCAACTCTTCCACTTCAACACTAGTAATTTTTTTTTTTGCTTCTCATTTTAAATGCACCTTAAGCTCGGAGTTTGTACCAATAATCAATAGAAATTAATCTTGAATAGCTAAAATTAGCCCTATAAAAGAGCCGAACAAATATTATGTAAATTAGGTGTAAACACGCTTCGATTTAGACGATTTTTGACTTATTTTCAAATCAACTCATTTAAAATTCCAAATCAAATCAAACTAATCCAAATCATTTTTGGCGATTCAGTTGAGTTTTAAACCACGATTTTCTTGTCGACATAATTTTAACGCATTTAAAACAAGTAAAAACATAATTTAATTAGTATAAAATTATCAATACAAACTTAAACAATAACTTTTTAAACAAATATATGTTACATTGTATGAGGAAGAAATATATTTGTTGTACAAAATGAGTATGAGGAAGAAATTTGTAAATAAGCAAGCCAAATAATGAACTTGTGTGTTATGGGTCAATGACTCAATAGTTTGGCAATAATTAAATAGTCAATTTGATAAATTTAGTATTGCATTGTACTTTTTTTATTTTATAAATGTGTAAATAAATAGAATTAATTTATTTTTAAATATAAAAAATTGAAAACGGTTTGGTTTGGTTTAAGGTTTAAGCATATTTTTAAATATTGAAACATAAATCAAACTATTTTTAAACGATTCGGTTTAGTTTAAGACCAAAACATTGACGGGTCTATGTGGACTCGAACCAACGGCTTCAAATCCACGGATTCAATTCAATTTGCAGTTTGACGATTTTTTTTGTACATCCCTAATGTCACTCAACTTACATAATAATATTGTAGTACTCTTAATTAGATTACAACATAATATCTAATAGATTTTACTGCATGCATGTTTCACATTACTGAAATTATTTTTTAAGTGCTTATAAATTATATATCTTATATAATGCATAGATAAAAAGTATGTTTGACCAACTTAAATTATAATTAAGTTTACCCAAACAAGAACTTAATCATTTATAATTAAAACTTTATAGGTATTAATGAAAAAGATTTTTTTTTTTTGTGAAAAGGCTTATTTTGTGATGGTTGTTACTTATTTACGAAAATTGTGCACATATAGAGAAAGTGTTGAAATATATATTTTTCTTTAACAGTCTAAACTTTTAAATAAATAAAACTTTTTTTTACAATGTATTGGTGTGTTGACTTCACTCGATCGAACCAATCACAAATTTTCAATTTAATAAAATAATTGAAAAATAGAAAATAATATTTACTTATAAATAATCATCACATAAACAAAATTCTCAAAACATGTCTTGAGGCTGTGGCTCTCTGTCATAAACCAACCCCAACCATTCAGTTTCACTTCCAAACTTCTCCATTTATCTCAAAAAAAAAAAAAAAAATAAAAATAAAATAAACACACACACGCGCGCCAGCATGGACTCCCTCCACTGCACAGCCACCGACCTCGTCCCCTCCTAGGCAGCGCCACCAACGCCACGGCGGCGGCGGACTTCATCTGCCACCGCTTCGATGCAGTCACCTATGCCATTGACAATACATATCTCTTATTCTCTGCCTATTTAGTCTTTGCCATGCAACTTGGCTTCGCCATGCTGTGTGCTGGCTCTGTACGTGCAAAAAACACCATGAATATAATGCTTACAAACGTTCTTGACGCGCGGCCGGCGGCTTATCGTATTATCTATTCGGGTTTGCCTTTGCATTTGGTGCACCCTCTAATGGATTCATTGGCCGCCATGAATTTGGGCTCAAGAAATTCCCTACATCTTCATTTGATTACAGCTATTTTCTTTATCAATGGGCTTTTGCAATTGCTGCTGCAGGTATTTCTTTATATTTGTCATCTATAATTCATGAAGTACTTTTTAGAGTTGAAATATTGTGTGAATCTAAACACTAATCAGTAATCACGAAGCATTTAAAGAGAAATAAATGAAATATAGTGTGAAGAATTTATTAGATTTTGCTTAAAATTTTGTTAAAAAACTTAATTAAAGTTAATAATTAATTTTAAAACGTGTAGGAATCCACAATTTTTATCAATTTTTTCAAAATCATACTGTTTTTTAATCTAAATTTAATATAAATAAATGGTTTTTTACAAAAAAAATCTGTTTTTAGTAACGAAGAATGAAACGAGCACTAAATTTAATAAATAAATAAATGGTTTTTGGTCAAAGAGTTTAAATTTTAAGATTAATTTATTTAAAATAGTGGAACGAACAAGCACGTGTCTAAATCTTGTCTTACTTAGAGCTTGTTAGGTGTAACTTTTTAGTAGTTTTTTGATAAAAATGTGACGAAATATGTGTGTGAAAAGTTGATAAAAGTTGTGAATCTCGTTAAATCTGTAGTTAATATTAATTGTTGACTTTAAACTCTTTATGGAAACCAAAGTAAGGAGGTGGTTTATGTAACAAAAATGAAGAAAATGTTGTCTTTCTTGAAAGAATTCTTGATAATTAGCTTTTATAAAATGGAAGAATTTACAAGCATCCAAAAATATAATTTTTTTCCCCAATTCTTTTGTAATTTTTAATTGTTTTTTAATTAATTCCTATTTACATGAAAACCTTGTATCAGGTATTACTAGTGGTTCCATAGCAGAAAGGACACAATTTGTCGCATACTTAATATACTCCTCTTTCTTGACTGGTTTTGTGTACCCCATTGTGTCACACTGGTTCTGGTCGGGCGACGGTTGGGCGAGCGCCTCAAAATCCGATAACCACCTTCTCTTTGGCTCTGGAGTCATTGATTTTGCAGGTTCAGGTGTCGTACATATGGTAGGAGGCATTGC
This sequence comes from Forsythia suspensa, assembly GCA_023638005.1. Taxonomy (NCBI): domain Eukaryota; kingdom Viridiplantae; phylum Streptophyta; class Magnoliopsida; order Lamiales; family Oleaceae; genus Forsythia; species Forsythia suspensa. Next base: position 1,812,364 of record CM042667.1, read on the forward strand.
TGGACTTTGGGGTGCACTTATTGAAGGACCGAGAATAGGTCGATTTGACCTGACCGGCCGATCAGTAGCCTTGCGTGGCCACAATGCTTCACTTGTTGTCTTGGGAAGTTTCTTGTTATGGTTTGGATGGTATGGTTTCAATCCCGGTTCATTTTTATCTATATCCAAGTCATATGGTACTAGGGATGCATATTATGGTCAATGGAGTGCGGTCGGAAGGACAGGTGTCACAACGACATTGGCTGGAAGCACGGCTGCCCTAACCACATTGTTTGGCAAGAGAATATTGGTGGGACATTGGAATGTGATTGATGTATGCAATGGTTTATTAGGAGGTTTTGCTGCAATTACTTCGGGATGTGCTGTGGTGGAACCGTGGGCAGCTATTGTATGCGGTTTCGTGGCAGCTTGGGTTTTGATAGGGTTCAACAAATTGGGCCGAGAAAACTAAGTACGATGATCCACTTGAGGCGGCACAATTGCATGGTGGATGCGGCGCGTGGGGTGTGTTGTTTACGGGGTTGTTTGCAAAGAAGACCTATGTTAACGAAGTGTATCAAGGGCGGCCGGAGAGGCCATATGGGTTGTTCATGGGTGGTGGCTGGAAGCTTTTGGCAGCCCAAATCATCCAAATTTTGGTGATTTTTGGGTGGGTCACAGCCACAATGGCACCACTTTTCTATGGTCTACACAAATTGAGGCTACTAAGGATTTCAAGTGAAGATGAGATGGCTGGAATGGACTTAACAAGGCATGGTGGATTTGCTTATATATATCATGATGAAAATGATAATTCCAATTTGCCTCAGTTTGAGATTAGGACAATTGAACCCACAACTAGTCCAAAACAAGAGCACAACTCACATTCGGTCGTGTAAGTTCATAGAAATTAGTTATCTGCTATAACATTTTACGATATGTTCAATATATTATATTGGATGGACTTGACAATATTAAAGACGAAAAGTATGTGAGATATTTATTTCTTTTTCTTGTTTTGTTTTGTTCGGCTTTAGGGGAGCGAATGATTTTTGCATCTACTTGTGGACTAAAATAGGATTGTCGAATGTGATGCACTCCGTGTCATTTAGGATCTTTAGATTGCTTCTAAATTGGCCTCAAATGCCTTAGTCCTTCTTGAAGTTGTTGAGTTTCTTAACAATATTTGTACCAATATATCGCGAGAGAGTGAAGATCTCATCAACTCGCTTCGCTAGCTACTATGAGTACTGATGATGCCCAATAGATTGATTATATCCCGATTTCAATTTTGTCCATAGTTTGTAGCGATATTCCTAATGAAAGAAAGTTTGTGTTTGGCTTCCCAAAAAAAATAAAAAAATAAAAAAATTTAGTTCATTATACTTGATAATAAATAAGTGGTTGCCTTAAAATAAGTCAATTGCAAAGTTTTTTATTATCCCCCATTTATTGAGGTTTTTACAATTGGGTGCTTTATATATAGTTTGCTTTACATTTTTGCACCTTTGTTTGAAAGAATGCCACATAAATTAACTATTTGTCACATTCTTCATAATTTATTGTCATCATTTATTTATATTTTGCAACTGATATAAAAAATATAGATTCACAATAGGAAAAATTGCAGTGGAGGTCTCAACTTATGACCTATATAGCAAGTTGATCCTCAATCTCTACATTGACTCCTCGACATTTGACTCCCCGACTACAACTTGCTTTTATCATATTTACTATGTTTACTTCAACTTCTTTTCGACATAAAATAATCGATAAAAATTCACGAATACAACACATGATGAAAATATTCTAAAACTCTGTTAAAATGTCACATGATTTTCACATATCCAACTTTTCTATTAACAAAAAATATTAATAATTTTTAGAGTTTCGAGATTTTCCCAAAAATAGTTACATATAGGATTTTGCTACAATAGCCACAATCACTCATTTGATCATCAGCAAAATTGTGGGAAATGGACCACAATCTTATAACTTGTCAATACCAATAGTGTTTGAATATTGGACTTTTGGACTTAGGCAGCAACAATGGATGATGAGAATTAAAAGTTGTAAAGTTGTTCTCTTGTGGTAGACATCAAGAAAGGTACAAAATTATGCATCATACCATAACTTGTGGACCATAGGCTTTTTTTCCCCTACCCCAGCTTGACTTTTTGAATTATCCAATCCACATTTCATTATTTTTTATGTTTTGATATTATGCAAGCTTGTAAGACATCATTCTTTAAATCGAAGAGAGTAACAAATAAAATAATCAAGGTAGATTTATTTGATAATTGAAACTTGTAGGCAAAAGTTCGTGATAAAAGAGAGAGCATGCTTTCTTGCGAACGAAGTGGAAATTAAATAGTATTCGTATATTTCTATAAAATGTTGTTATACTGTGATAACTCTATAAATTTGTTCTCATAGTTCGATCTTCTTTAGTAAAACCCAGTGTGTTCAAATTCTTAACACTTTTACTCAACAAAATGACAAAAAAAATTTTTATAATCAAACTTTAAATGTATCGAAAATAATACTTAATTTTATTTGGCATTATTATTGTTATGTGAAGATAGGCCTTTCTTTTTTTCGCTTTTTTTTCTTGGATGGTTTTCTCTCTCTCTCTATATTTTTTTTTAGGGGGGGGGGGGCTTCATATGTGAACAAAAGTTGTGGGTATTGTGGCCATGTTGCAAGCTTTACTATATCTACAGAATCATGATCCAAGGAGAGAAACAAAAGGACAAATATTCAATAGAAGATTGAATTGAAAGAGCCAAAACGATTGATTGTCTATAGCTCTTCACATCAGGATTGTACTCCACTACTCCTGATATTAATTTTTGAGCATCTCAAGCCTAATACGGATGGTGTTATTAAAAGAATTAAAACACATGTATACAAAATTCTTTTTTCTTTGTATCCTCATGTTTTAATTCCTTTTGAACAATTCTTGTAGGTTTTTAGTTTTGTTTTTCCTTTCCGTTTTGACTTCCCGGGAATGCCCGGTGTTTTTGTTGACTTTTTCTTGACTATGTTTTTTTAAGCTTTTCCTAAGATGCTTTACAGATTTGTTCTTTTTTGATCTATACTAATTTACATTTACGATCAAAAAAAGAGAAAAGAGAGAGGAATATGACATTTGAAAGAAAGAATACCACAAGTTGACATCAGTATTATAAGAAAAAGGTAAGAATGACATAAAAGCATTATCCGAAATACGACATCTCATACTCAAAATGAATCGACAAGTGCAAGTTTGAGGCAACTCAGCCCGTGAAAAGCCCAGTGCTAGGACCGAGCCGCCTATGAATGTGGGCAAGTCCGAGCTTGTCTGCCTGTAGGCTCGCCCGCACAGGCCAAAAAGCAATTAAATAAAATTTGAATGAAAAACAGATTAACACCACAATAAATTAGGAAACAGGCCAAGACAGGTCACAGAGAATGTGTATCCAGCCCGTCACAAATCCCAGGCCGACCCAGGCTAGTAAGAGACTCTGCATCTGGTGAGCGATGCAGGGCCTCGAGAGGTCACGTGACCTCTAAAAAAAAAAAATTCCATCTTTTTTTTTTTTTTTTTAAGTATAGTATAAAGCAAAAATTAAGTGTTTGTTTATTTGTGATTTTGGTCCAATTGTCAAGCATTTAATGGATGGATTTATTTTTTAATTTGCAATTTAATTTTGATCTAATATCAATTTAATGGATGGTAATTGAATCCATTCACCTAATATAAATTTAATGTAAGACAATTGGACATATTGATCTAATAAAATTAATAATACAAAATTACAAATGATTAACACATTCCTCAAATAATAATACAAAATTAATAAATGCACTTTGCTTGTTAATAATTATTGAGTTCAATTGATTTTTTTTTTTTTTTTGAGTTTGAGTAATAGTTAATTTAATCATGAATTGGATCTTAGTATTTTGGAGGATAATTTTATATAAGACAACGTGAATAAAAAGAGTTTGACTAATTTTAGATCTTGAATATTTTCACAAGAACGACTTATTGTAATTTTTTTTTTAAAGATTATGACTTTATAAAAAGATTAGATTCTTATAAAATGAACTTAGTAATTATGGTTTTAGAAGGAAAAAAATCGGGGCGCTGCCCCGAACCCCATAAGGGCTTCCCCTCCTCCGCCCGCCCCTATAAGTGACCTCCTAACTTAAAATGTGTGGGCGGAGCCACTGAGGCCTGGTCCAAGCTCTCTGCAACTGACCCCCACCCGAGTTATGCCAGAGAGATTCCAAAGAAAGCAAGAACCCAGCTTCCACCAAAAAGACAATTGATTAATATATGACTACATTTATTCATTAATAGATTGTAGAAAACAAAAATTTATACATTGCTAGTTTCCTTTGGTAAAAGAAAATTACTCACAACTGAACTTGCTAATCAACTGTTGCTCTAGACTCATAACTGGGAAATGAAATGACTGCACATTATGAAACAGAATTTACCACGCTTCAAGTCCGATTATGGTGCAGTTGGAACGAAGAAAAACAGCAAGAACATGTTTGGTATACTAGACTAGACTGGACAATGCAGTAGACAAGCTTCTTGCTTCCACCCTACCAAACGAGTCACAAGGGCATAGTTGTTCCATTGCATGTCATTCATGATTTTGAAGCAGCATTGCTTTGAATTTTAAGCATGGAGACCATCCTGGACAAAAAACCATAATAATCAAAGCCGGTCTCTTGCAAAGAAGGGAAAAAAAGTTCCCCCCTGCAAGTATAACGACTTTTGAGACCTCTTACCATATATGCCATAAGAATTTATCATAATAACTTGGTCCAAAACCCCAAAAATGGGAACACTGCAATCACCAGTCTCACGAGTAATGGAGTACCTCTCTTTGTTCTCCGACTCATTTTAATTTTATCTTGCACTCTTGGTTCATTTTCTTTTACAACCGGCGCCGTATTAGGCACTTTGCCCACTCTTGTTTGCTCGTCTAGATCGTCCCATCCACCAAAATTTCGTTGGTTCCTTTTCCCACTTTTGGTCGAAACGTTATTTGCAGCAGCCCATGACCGATAATCTCCTGCTTCCTTCTTCCTAGTCTGAGGATTTTTTCCTTTCTCCTTTCCGACTCTGGTATTACTAGTAGCTCCAGTGTTTGTCCACTTCTTGCCCTTAGACTTTGGTCTAGAGGTGTCACCAGACCTTCCCCACAATGTACCCGCCACTAACGAAAGTGCTGATTGTGCAAGCGGTAGAGCTAACGCCATGATGATAGCACTGGGCCCCGTTCCGAGCAGCAGTGAAATGAAGATGGCTGGAAGTATCCAACCAAAGGCCCTGAATACCTGCATTATAGCCAACTCAATTATGTCATACAATGCAAACAGAACAAGTGATATATAGGGAACTTGCTCCATCGGTTCACAACCTATTGCTCTAGTAGCACGTTAGTCCCTAACCTTTAGAAAGGAGGAAGGTGGTTCGCATCCTTTCATTATAGTTGCACAATCAGTTCCAAACCATTGAAACCGCCCAAAACTTCGTTGAATAGTCACATGGCTTCAATTTTTTGGGCACTAGCCCAAGTTAGGAAGCAAAACCTTGCTTCAAAATGTTGGTGATGTGAGGTATATGTGATGATTTAACTTCATTTGGGACTGATTGTGAAACTATAATGAAGGATTGAGGACCAATTTGCTCTTTTTTAAACGCTACGGACCAACTTCTTACTCGGGCAATACGTTGGGGCCGAATAGTGCCTTTTCCCATGATATACATTCAGAAATTTCATTAAATGACACCTCGCTTGATGTCAGCTGCCACAAAAGAGTTGTGCTTGTAGTCAAATTACCAATCAACTAATCATACGAGAAACTCCCAATAAATCAAAAGCTTGCTAATTTAACAATAGAATGATAGACAAGTAGGATGAAAGGTCCAAATCCAACCTCAAACTAGATATTTCCATATCCCGAAAAGCGTAAAAGACAACTAGACATAGATAAATAGACTATTTCATGATTAGACATGAAACTATTCTTAGAGATATTTGCTATAATATATTTTCCATAATCAAAATGTTTCCTCTTTCTGATTCAAATTTGTGAAATCTTCAAATACAAAGAGACTAAGGTTATGAGGTCGCATGTTTTTTACATATAAAATGGTGTAACTTAAATCCAATGATGAAACAAACAAATTGTGAGAAAAATACTAGCATTAGTATATTCCAGATGTATACAGCTCAATCAATTGGCAATGGAAGCCGAAGTGAGATGCCGCTAAGAGCATTTTTGGCTAAGCCGTAGCGCAACAAATTAGTCTCCAAAGTTTAACACAAATTCCAACAATTTTTTCATTTAGTGAAGAAGAAGAAAAAAGTACCATTTTTTGGCTTGTAAGTGTGTCAAAAATTTAAATTTTAAAACATCTCAATTTATTAAGGACCCCATTTAAATTTTCGCCTAAAGCCTCCTAAATCTCAGAGCCGGCCCTAGTTCTTGGTAGATTAAAGTGCTACGTCTACAAAACCAAAATTGTTGTATCTTGGGAGGCAATTGTTTGAAACCTTCGGCACTAGAGGGAGCAAATTTTCCTTAAGGAAACGACATGAATTCGTGCACTTGGATTCCTATATATAAGATCATGATGAGTGCACAATGAAGAAAATCAGAGGAAAGTTTGGCCTCCTCTTTTCAAAGTTGCTATTTTAACTAACATAACTTACTTTTTTAGAAAGCAAATCTAGAAAAAATATATTTAATCACATCAAGACATGCTCGAGGACTATATTCTTGTTTTACGCGTGCATTCTTCAAGTAAGAAGAAAGGACTACATAATTCACTTTTCATTGTTCCCCAAAACATAAAGTTTCAACCTTGCTTTTATCAGCAATTGAAAATGGCATAATACTAATAATCCTGATCTCAATTATATTCGTGCGTGCTCCTTAAATTCACTACCATCTACCCTCTTGACATCTAACTTAATAAATCTACACCCATATAGCATATTTGGCATGGAAAATCGGGTACTAAGAAGCACGGACACAGATCCGCGACAAGGACACGCTACAACAAGACACAGATAGGCTGACACGTGATTTTTTCAAAAGGTAGGACGTGGACATGTCTACGTAAATTCTTTAAAAATATACATCGAAATATTATAGCTTTACTTCTATACTTTCTATATTTTTCAATATAACCAACACTTCTTTTGGATAGAAATATTTTAACTAACTGGAGTGTTGGTTTGTTACATGAAGTACATTTTGGGCCAAACTATATGTTATTTTGTTTATTTTACATTCTAAAATTTACAAAATGGAGCTTTGCCTATGCTTGATATGTTGAGATGTTACTACTTACTGATGTGTTAGAACCACGAAGAATATGAACAATGTATGACTTAGTGTTGGACACATACTAAGGCGAAATTTAAAAGATGTATAAAGTGTTGTGTTCGGCAATAATACGCCTCCTCCATAAGAGTGTTCGTACGTCATAGATTGGAAATTATTGGACAATATTTGGCTAAGCTTATAAGTTACTTTCCCGAAAAGTATATCTCTGCATGCTATGAACAAGAAAGTAACATTATATTTATTGTATTGCTTTGCTATTAAAATTATTTATTTCAAAATTACTTATTACTTATAACTTTTTTTATGCTTAACCAAGCATGCTAATGAAACACACAAAAGAATAGTTATATATATATATATATTATTACCTTGAAAATCCAATTAAAACCAATGGAACCTTCGAGAATCCCAAATCCTTCATCCTCTTCTTCTTCGCCGTAAAACTCTTCCGACCACCAAATCCTCTGCTTCGCGGCGTTCCTGAACCCAGACTCATCATTATCATATTCATCTGTCACATATTCATTGCCGAATCTGGACCTTTGGTTGGGTTTAACAGTCCTCTCCCAATCCCAATTGGACCCGCCGGTCCGGCCGCCCGCGAAACCGCGCCGATTAGCCTTTTTGTTGTTATTGTTTTCAAATCCATGATGATAATCACGATAAGATACGGTGAATGGGCGGAAAAACAGGAATACTTGAGTTGCCATTACAGGGATTGGGGGAATATATAAGCGAGGAAAGAGAAGGATATGAAATTTGAATGGCCCATAACCCTATCTGGCCACCGAACTTTCTTACAAGGTTACCACTTAATCACCGAACTTGAAAAATGCTATTCAACGCTCACCCAACTTATCTAACGGTTTCACATCCATCACTCTACAGCTACACGTTAGTCATACCAAACGGAAATTTCCACGTGGCGAACGGAATGTACAAGTGGCAAGAAAATAAGGTTAGAAAATTACACATAATCAAAACGTGCCTTCCCAAACACGACTTCAAACCAAAAAACCCAAAAACGTTGCTTCAACTGCTCATCCTGGTGCTCAAATCCAAAGGCCAGATTCCAAAATCCCTAAAATTGAAGAATTCCCAAAATTGAAGAGCCCTAATTCTTCTATCTCTTTAACCAGTGTCTGTGATTGGTAGGACAAGGGTGACCCACCATCAATTAAAATAATCCCAAATCAGTCGAACCCTAATTTTTGTCCGCACTTTGTTCGACAAAAGTGACCCACATTCGAAGTAAATGAATGGAAGAATCCTTCACTGAAGACTGTTTATTGGAGGAAGAGATTGAACAAGAACGTGGAGGTAACTTTCAAAATTCATATTAATTATTATTTATGGATATTTGCATTGTTCATGTAGTAAATTTAGAATATGGCTATATTGCAGAAGCAGATAATGAGGGAGACAATGAGGATGAGGAAGACGTAGTTGTGGGTCTGCATTTTTCTGATTCAGATGACGAAGTGAATGATGGAGAGTTCGAATTTGACAAGAATGCACCGAACGAATAGCAGTTGGACTAAATGCGCATCCCGCAGCTTGAAGAAGCACATATAGCAACCGGTGATATAGAGATAGAGTCGATAAAACGTATGACCCATCGTCGGAGGATTTACATAACCGACTATTCATCCGTGAGGAGAACAACTATATTTTCCCTAACTTTGCTCCAGAGAAGGAGTTGTTTGATCCTAAGTTTGAAGAAAAACATTTAAGGACATGGAGTTGTTTAGGAAAGCAAGAAGAAATCACGGGTAGTGAGTAGATGCAATTTTAGAGGTTTAGGCCAAATGATGATAGAAGGGCATGTGCAATTTGTAAGTCAATGTAAGTGGAGGTTTGGGCTTCATTGAACAAGAAGTTGAATTATGCAAGTGAAGTCATACAATCCCACTCACACATGCATTAGAGATAGGATGAATAGACATTGCAAAATCGCTAAATATGTTATGGAGAGATATTTAGATACATTTAGGATAGATCGAGAATGGAAAACTAAATTGATTAGGAAGGCGGTGAAGGATGATTTGAAATAAACATTAACAAAGTGACCGCTTGGAGGGCAAGGAGCGGGCTAGAATATTGATTGGGGGGGTGATGAGCATCACTTGATATGGTCATATGCCTTGAGTTGGAGAAGAGTAATCCAGATCTAGTTGTAGGATTGCAATTTTTGAATCCAAATTTCGTGGTATTTATGAGAGCTTAGCGAAGATGCAAAAAGGTTTTAAAGGTGTTGTAGGCAAACAATCGGGTTGGATGGTTGCTTTTAAGGGAACTTTTTGGGGTCAAATGTTGACCGCAGCTTGCACTTGATGCTAACTACTCTATTTACTCCTGCTGCATTTGCTATAGTCGAGAAAGAAACACTACTAATCGGAGATGGTTTGTCGACATATTGGGTGATGACTTAGGTATTGTTAATAGTGCGTAATGGACTTTCATGAGAGATATAGGCAAAAGTGGTTGCAAAATGTTATCAAGATATGTACTCGATGCGTAATATGTTTTGTGTCCCACACATGTACACGAACTTTTAGAACCGATTTCAAAGGTTGGCCTTAAAAGAGTATCTATGGCGTGCGGCTAAATCAACAACTCAAGCTTTCCGATTACAGTTTTGGATGGATGAAATTCAAAAGGAGAGTAAAACCGCGATGATTGGTTGATGAAAAGAGAGGCAAAGCAATGGAGTAAGTCACATTTTTGACCCACGTTAAGAGTGATATACTACTCAATAATTTGTGTGAGTGTTTCAACAAAGATTGTGTTAGACGATAGGAGAGAAATCCCAATGTGAAAAGCTCACAAAACATGTTGACATGTGTCTCGAACAAACGAGGTTGATTGAACGGTGGATCACAATGGTATGTGAAGGAAAAGATGGCGAAGTTCGTAGTAGTAACATGTGCTTGTAGAAGGTGGGATCTTTACAGAATACCATGCGGGTCATGCGAAAAAATCACGGACTATAGAGACGATCCTTTGAACTATGTTCACGAATGCTATCAAGTGAATACTTATTTGAGATGCTATGAAAATCTAGTAATGCCGATAAATGGTTGGCTCAAGTTGATAAACTTCCTATCAAACCACCGGGTCGATTTTGACTAAACGGGTAGGAGGCGTAAAAAAGACGAAGGCAACAGAAGAAGATGTTATGACACAATCTCGTGGTACTACAAAATTGAAAAGAAAGGAAGTGTGATTATGACATGTAGTGTATGCGGATTGACCGGACATAACAAGAGATACCACGATAAGGAAGATGCACCGCATGAGGTGAATTTTTATTTTTTGTCTTCACAAGACGTGTAATTTTTATTACATTTTTGGCATTTTTGTCTTTAACAAGATGACCTCTTCTACCTTCTCTACTTGTAGGAATGGTGCGATTCGTCGAACCACTAATGGACAATGTAATTCTAGCACAACACAAACACGGTATTAATCGACTATGTTGTTTTGATCGAATAATTGAAATTACTTCACCCTTGATTGATTTGATTTTTTTCAACATAGAGTAAACTACAAGCAAGGAGATCAAAGAAGAATAGGAATCCCAGCTCAAGACCAACCTCAACCATCTAATTCCAATTTATGCCAATTCCTAAGCTTTGGACATGCTATCGATGTCACATAGGACCAATGATATAATCCTCAAGCAAATGATGTGGTAGAAGTTCAACCTCATAGCGTGTCGTAGGGCTGAATTATATTTTCTTTTGTACATTTTCTTAATTAGTTGTAATTAGTTGAATGGAGGGGTCAAATATATTTTGTTTTGTATATGGCTAAATTATCGTGAATGATAAAACCAAATTCAACTTAAGAAGTGTATATTCCGGGATCTTAAATTATGATGGTGTATTTTGTTTTGTAAGAAGTGTTGTAAAGTGAGGTTGATTAAATTATCATGTTCAATGCTTAATGAAAGTTCCATTGATCTCATGTTTGTTGTTGTAATGCTTAAAATGCAACAGCTTTTCTTTGTTCTTGTCTTTTCATTTTTCCAAGCATTCAATTACAAGAGCTCCTTCCCACTTGCCTGCAGTACCGCCAATGCTCTCGCTCGCCTCTCCCTGCTCTTCGTGGCTCAAAATCTTCATCTTATTGTTGATTCCACCCACTTAATTGAAATGAGTTTTGTTGGGATTTTCGGGTATTTTATTGTTGATGAAATTGAATGTTATGATGCCAAGATTCTTGAATGAATTGAATAGCCATGGGCCAACTTGCCATGGCATCAATGGCTTCCTTAGATATTTTCACAGAGGGAGAAGAATTTGATGCTAAAAAGTTGTAGGAGAAAATGAGGGTAAAATTTTCGATTATTCCTAATTGCATTTGAACTTATCATTCATGTGTGCCTCCACTAGTTCTCGTTATCCGTGCTAACTGAGTACATGGTTACAATGAAGGGAAGGGAGGGATCTGAGGGGCCTCATGTTTATCTTTTTCTCGCTTTCAAGTTCACTGTGTCTACTAAAGAAGCTTAATAATTTATTTCGTATTTAGAGATTTATTGTTCTAATGTCTATCTTCTTTTCTCGGTTCTTCATTTTTTCATGGACCTCCTTCAATACTAAGTGATGTACGATAATGCAAAAGGCATGTAACCAACTAAATCTTCCTAGTTTGCTAGTTTTTGGGGTTCTGTTATTATTTGTTGATAGGATTTTGTTCTTGATGAATAGGTTATGATGGGAGAAATATTACTCAAGTTCAAAAAACAGGATTAAATTTTAATATAATGATTAAAATGTCGGTGTGATCCTCCAAAAGGAAGGGAGAATTTTTATTGGTATGTGCAACTCTTCACTTGGTATTTATTTATTATATCCAGAAACCGTGTTTTTTATCAAGACTTTTTCCTTGTAACTTTAGACTGCTCAAAAGGAAAGGGAAGAGAAGCTTTCGGTATACTAAAAGATCGGTTGAACCTTGTATGTCCAAGGACATAAAGATGAATTTAGTCGTCATGTCAAGTCAAGTATCAAGGCTCTCAAAGGCTCGTAACATATCATTTTTCCACCTTTTTTCTTCTAATTACTTCATGCAGCCTTTTTCGTTGATATCATGTTAAGACTTTTAATGCTAGAAATTTGATATGAATTTTAGTTCATTGCAAGTGGCTTTCATTTTTCAATTTCTGTTATCCTCCATTCATTTTCTGGATATGAATGGAACATTGAAAGAAGTGGCCAGATTACAAGATCAATACTAATTACCAGATGCAACCATTTATGTTACCCTCCAAATTACCAGATGAAAAGATCAATACTAAAGTGGCTTTCATTTTTCAAATTCTGTTATCCTCCAAATTACCGATGAAACCATTTATGTTCTGTTTTTTCATTTTCTTAGTTTCTCATACCAGATTACCATATTACCGCACAATTGACATAAATGAAAACTATATCAATATCTGAGCTTCTTAGCTTCTCATACGAGATTACCAGATGACACCAAATACCCATATTTAGACACATTCATACCAGATTTTGAACACATTCTCACCAATCACCAAATCACCAAACCAACCATTAACATAAACAAAATAAATTCACCATCTACATTAACATCAAGCGTCAATTACAGATTGCTCTTTCAAGCATTTTCACGAAAACAAAGAACAGAAAGACACTTGAATCACACCAATTCAGAATACAAAATTGTGAATAATAACACCAAACACAAACACCCCCATTACAATTTGATGCAATTTCACCAATCTTCGCATCTTAATCTCCACATTGCCATTATTGTTTGCCTTCCGTAATAGCCCGTTTATCACGTTCTTGTATCGTGGATGGGGAGGTGGATCCACCCAGAGAAATAATCGCAAGCATCCCGGTCGTCCAGAGAAGCGATGCCCTCTAACCTCCTACTCGGATTGTTCTCCGTCCACCTAAGTCCTCGTCATGAGATTTGCCCACAAAGAACACATCTCGATTTGGGAAGTGGCTAATGAATTGTCCATTGTAATTGGTATCACCGCTGTATTGAATTGATATTAGTAAAGAGATTCACTTTGATAGTTTTGTTTCTTGGTTCGATTGGAGGGGTTCAAGACATAGAGGAATTAGGTTCTTCAATTTTGGGGATTTTGGAATCGCCTTTGGATTTAAGCACCGGGATGAACAGATTTGAGCAACGCTTTTGGGTTTTTGTTTGAAGTCGTGTTTGGGAAGGCACGCTTTGATTATGTGTAATTTTCTAACGTTATTTTCTTGCCACTTGTACATTCCGCTCGCCACGTGGAAATTTCCGCTTGGTATGACTAACGCCAGAGTCAGAGTGATGGATGTGAAACCGTTAGATAAGTTGGGTGAGCATTGAGTAACCTTTTCAAGTTCGGTGATTAAGTGGTAACCTTAAGAAAGTTCGGTGGCCATTCATTAATTTTGCCTGTTGATTGAATTGATGAAAGGTACAGTAATAATACTTACAACGGGTATAACAAAAGATACATCATACATATGCTTAAAAAATTTATTATACCATAGTCTGAAAATTAGGATTGGCTCCCTAGTCTTTGAAGTGGCATAATTATGGTTCTCTTCTCTTTAAAAATGAAATTAAATTTTGCAACAGGTAATGGAATAAAATGTTCATACTTTTTAAAGTAATTATACAATTCATTTTTATCTATGAAATTTTGGCATATTCACACTCAAATCTACATTTACTTGTACAAAACATCATTTTCGTCTATTGTCATAAAAAAGGCTCCGTTAAATGGCATTCTCAACACGATTCGTACTTTGGAAGGGTATTTCGTTCACACACCTATTTTTCATTTCCTCCCACATAACTAGTCTACTTCTCTATTTCGCTGATGAAATCCCCTACTTCCGACTGCAAATGTAAGAGAAATAAGAAATGCAAATGTTCGAGGAAAAAAATAACATAAAACAGGTACTACCTAGTTTTACAAAACAGACGAGGAGAGATTTTTCCCTTCGATCGTCGAGAAAGCCCGACGATCGAGGGGAAACCCTTTCCTCCTGTGAAACCAGGGGAAAAATCTCCCTAGTTTTACAAAAACCAGAGAGATTCTCCCTCGTTTCACAACCAGATGAGGGGGTGGTAGCCCAGCGATCAGGGAGAAAAAAATCCCCCCTCTCAATTTGGTGACTTGTCGGGGGGAATGATTGGAGGAAAATTATTAAGTTTCTTTATATATATATATATATCAGTCCAATTTTTGTGTGGCTCGTCCACTTTGTCTGGCACATTTGTCACCTCTACTTGCAGTAGGGCTTGCGAGAAGGTGGAATAGTAGAACAAACCATGTCTGCTTCTTTTTTTATTTATTTATTTTTAAATTGACTTGATAATTACAAATGAAAAAATAAGGCATGTGCTTCCAAAATAAAACAAAAACCGTCTTGTGAGGTCACAAGTGCAATAAAATCGAAAGATTTTGAATTAAAATACTCTGTTTTAAAAATTAGGGATGAAAATGCAATAATAATACTAGGTCAAGGACCTCTACTGCTATTTTACCAAAACAAAAGAAAAGGATAAACAGAAGTCGTTAAAATCCCGGCTGCCATTAGCCTATTTTCCCCGTGCCGTGTGCTTTAAAACGTGACCCTAAACGGACAAACAATAATCTCCATTTCACACACACTTGCCAGTAATAGTAAAAATAAACCTCCGCCTTCATCCCTCAGCTCCACCGTAACCGCCGCAACCGGCACCAACGCCTTCCGCCATCATCAGATTCAAAGAAATTAGAATCAATTTGATGCAAAAACTCTCATATTTCCTAAAAACCTCACATTTCACATTGTTCTCAAAACCCTTAACTTCTCCTTTTGTGAAATTCCAACTCAATTCCTGCCTCCGATCGTACAAATCGCCGCCAGTCACCGGTAATTTGAGCGAAATTAAAATGGCAAAGTCGGCAACCGGAAAGTTGCCACAGCCGATAGAGGAGGGTATAGGGAGGAGGTTTTGGATCAAGTCCAGAAAGGCGGGGACTCAGGCTCTTTACACTCCATTTATGGTCTGTTTGGCTTCTGGAAATCTTGAACTCGACACTTTTCGCCATTACATTGCACAGGACGTTCACTTCCTCCGCGCCTTTGCGAAAGCGTCAGTAACCGTCATTACCTTGATTTTGTTTTTCTTATTTCCTCGATATCATAGATTATTAGCTATATTCTATTATAATATCGTCATTATCTTGATTTTAGTTTTTCTTTTCAATTCGGTTTCGTCTATGACGTAAATTAGTAGTTCTGTTCTATTACAGTACCATGTCATTATCTTGATTTTCGTTTTTTTTTGTGTGTTATTCTTATTTCCTCGATAACAACATAGATTAGTAGTTCTTGATTTTTCTTTTTATTTTTGTTATCATATTTCCTCGATAACATAGATTAGTAGTTATGTTCCATTACAGACTTAAATCACTATCATTACCTTGATTTTCTTTTTTCTTTTTCTTTTTGTTGTTATTGTATTTTGTCGATTAACATATATTAATAGTTCTGTTCTATTACAGACTTACAGTACCATGATTATCTTGATTTTCTTTCTTTTTATGTTATTGTATTTCGTCACTAACATTGATTAGTAGTTATGTTCTATTAAGTAACGCCATTATTTGATTTTTTTTTTTTTCTTTTTTTCTTTTTTTGTTATTCTGTTTCATCAGTGACATAGATTAGCAGTTCTGTACTATTTCAGTACCGTCATTACCTTGATTTTCCATTTCTTTTTGTTATTCTTAATTCCTCGATAACATTGATCAGTAGTTTGTTGTGTGACAATGAGAAATGTTAGGTTTTATTGACATTGTCATTTAATTTTTCATAATGATATTTCTGAGTCTGTTTGTGTTCAGGAAGCGTGGGAAAAATATTGAGATGGCTTTCTTCTATTTATTTCATTCTTAGAATCATTGCAATAGTGTGTTTTCCATTTCTGTTATCATGGAGCTCTTAAGGAGCTTCTATTTGTCAGTTGTAATCCTGATTTTGAAGAGTCAGAAATGTTGGAAGTGCTGCTATCATGATAATCAATGAAAGAGTTAACGCTGAATTTGATGGTTGAACTTGAGCCAATGGGGAAGACTTATTTCCTAACTCTGTAGGGTTGAGCTCCACCCAATTGCTTGTGTGTCCATTATTTGCAACATTTTGCTACGTGTTAAAAATAATTTGCAACAGATATTTTTTATTTTCTTGCATTTGGAATTTTTTATATGAGCTAAAAAAAAAAAAAAAAA
Organism: Forsythia suspensa; assembly: GCA_023638005.1. Classification (NCBI taxonomy): domain Eukaryota; kingdom Viridiplantae; phylum Streptophyta; class Magnoliopsida; order Lamiales; family Oleaceae; genus Forsythia; species Forsythia suspensa. Next base: position 1,828,964 of record CM042667.1, read on the forward strand.
AAGGTTTATGATCAAGTTTGTACTACTATCAAACATCACGTCTGTTTTCCTCAAATTGGGATAAATATATTCACCAGTCACACTGCCAATCGGTGTGAATAGGTAAAACTGTAAAAGGAATAAAATCTCATTACAGGCCGACCACAGATCTGGAGCCCGTTCAGATTTGGTAAAAGATTACACAATCTTTGCCTCAGTATCACGATACCACCAATGGTTTTGTCTCAATGGTGGACTGCATTGTTGTCCTCTTTGGGTAAGCAAGCTTGGACCGGTAACATGTCTGCATGAAATGACTTTCAAACTTTATGTTAACCTCATCCCAAGGTTATGATGCGTGCTATTTCTCAACCCCTTTCCCAAGGTTTTGAATGCTAACCTGCACATTTCTCTCATGTCTTGATCTTGATCTTGTTATTTTTCCCAGTACCAGTCATATGTCCGCACTTGTCACATCTTTTAGTATTTGCTCATCCCTTAACGACGTGATGATAGGTGTAGCAGACTGGATTATAAGAGAATCAGTTAGCTGCAGAGCAGCAAAGTGACACTGAAAAACAAATCATTTGCTTAATTATTTGAAAGAAGAAGACTAAATTAAGACTAAAAGGCACGTGAGATGCATGTGTCTTTTGACATGGCAGTCCCACCTTATGACACACAAGTAGGTTAGAAGATTCCTTCTGTCTAATGTGGAGCCAAGTATTGTCACATTTACATTTGAATTTGATAATTGAGATGGAATCATTTCAATTTTGAGATACAAATGCTACCATGTACAAACCTAAGTCCCTATGGGTCCAGTGTTCTGTGTTTTTGGATTTTAAGTGTTGGTCAAGATATTTTTATCATACAATTGTGGGTGAAAAATTTCTAGGGTTTTTGATATTGGTGAAGTAAATGATATTTAGGTACGAAATGGCTGAAGAGTGCACAGATGATGATGATGCAAAGGTTGGTATTACCGAACTGAGGAAGAGCATTCTAGAAGAGCTCAAAATGCATGATTCATTTGTCCAAGTATGTATCAAGACTCTGCACATGCATCTGTTTTTTGTGATGTTTTAGGTTTTGTTTCTTCTTATATTGATTTTTATCATATATTTGCATGGATTGCTGTGTATATAGATGCACTCCTTTGGTACCTTGTCATTAAAATTTCTTTGTACTTGTTTTATGAAAAGTTAAAGCTTACTTATTAGAAGACAGTCAAGGAAAATGGAGTATTCTTTTTGTACATTTGGTTTTGCCGATAACTAGTAGGAATTCTGAAAACAAAACAGTTTATTTGATCCCATTGGTTTTGCTGAACAGGTTATCTTGCCAACATCAAATTAAACTTTTAGTTTTGAGTTTTGAAGAATTTGTTTAAGAATGCACCTTATATATTTTTGGGATATGGGATTTAATCCCACATTTAATATAGAGGAAGTGTGACACATGAGCATGTGAAGATGAATCTTGAAAGGAATTTGTGACACATGAGTGTGTGAAGATGAATCTTGAAAGGGATTCATTGAACATTACTGTTCCACATTAACTATTTTCCAATGAGCTTTGAATAAGGATGAATCTAATATATTGGTTAGGATTCACGTGTACCTGCTAAATGTATTAGTGCAGAAAGAGGAAAAATAATTGCTAGTAACGTAGAGGAGAAGTGTCTAAAAGTGTATATTCAAAAACTATGGATACGGTAATCCATAAATAAGGGGATTGAATTCTATGTTACTGAAAGGATTGCAGTTTGCTGGTTTAAAATGGATTAATTGCTTTCAACATTTGATGTTTGTTGTTGTCTGCATGCTTATGAAGTTGGAAGGTACTTTCCATAGGACAAGAATAAAAAGATGGCCCCTAAAAATGAAAATGGATACTTACAATTAGAAGGATAGGCTTGCCCTAATAGATGGGAGAACGAAAAATTCTTGTTGCCAGTGTTTTAAAAATTTGTCAGAGGCTTAAAGCGCACCTCATGAGGTTTTCATTAAATGCTCATGGCTTATGCCTTAGAGTGCTATTTGTCAAGGCTAACACCTCAACTTACTATGCCTCAAGGTTAACTGTGTGTGCTTGTTTGTCTTGTCTTTACGGTGCTTTTTATTGCCTGTTTTAGCCTTTTGGGTTAAACTTTTTATAGCCTAGAACGTTTTACAAGTTTTTTTTTTTTTTTTTCTCTGTCTTCTGTCTTCTGCATGGAAGGGAAACAGAAATGCACCATTAAAATTGGAGGATGATGACAGAATTAGAAGAAACTGCTTAGTCACGAGAAGAATCTAACATGTTGATAATTCTCTTGAGGATCCTATTAGTTGTGATGATATGAGAGACTTTTAGGTTATTAATACTTATAGTAGTAGATTACAATTTTGTAATGTAATGACTAATTTGAAAACTTATTATTTGCTAATTTTTTATCTATTTTATGTTTGATTCCAAATTAAGACTTTTAATTTTGTTTATTTGTCTTATTATGAATTTTCAAGATGGTTTATGGTTTATTATGAGCATATTTTCGTATTTCTATTTTCTTTTGAATTATTTTATTAATTTGTCTTGAGGTTTACAATTTGCCTGGAGGTAAAAGGCCTGGGTATCCGATTGAAACTTTTTAAACGTTGCTTGTAGCAAATTTTAAAATGGTAGGGGACAGCAGGACTGGGATCTTTGTGTTTTACCCTCCTTCATATGCAAGGATGTAACAGCTTCCAATCTTTTATTTGAAGATGCATCTATAATGTATGTGCCTGGATACTGAAAGTATTTTGCATTGATATCTCTCTATGCTTTTTGTTCCTCATGGTTGTTTGTGAAGTTAACAAACATGTGTCATCTTGATTTGTCCCATTTGTTCTTTCATGTTATTACCTGAAAATCATCCCTACTGGTGGGATTTGAATTTGTCCATGTACCAGGGCTATGGTTATTCACCTAGGACTTGTGATTCTCTGTACTTTATAATCCTACTGGTCCAAGTTTTCCAAAGCTGGTGATATTATTGTCTTATACTGTTTGTTAGTTTGCTATAAAACTATTATTTTCTTATACCATTTGTTATTTTTCTATAAAAACTTCTGAGGAGTAATTTTATTGAATGTACTTCTTATGGGTCAATTGGGTTAATTCAATTTACTGAATTTTTCTGGGTAAAGCGGAAAGAAAAAATGCAATGTGAACTGGATTGTAGGCTGGTAGCCATGCTCTTCGGTACCCAATGGCTGTAGAATATGCTATAAAGCAGCACTCTCTTTTGAGTCTGTGATTTTATTGATAGGACTACTAGGGTGTGGTTTTATTCAAGGATAGTGGTGAAAGAAGAATCTTGTATTGAAGGTGACTTTTGGGAGTTTGCTTAGGGCCAAAGAAGGAATTCTGGCTTTTTTAGGCAAATTCCATATGCTGGAATGTTTATTTCTTTCCCAAGCAGAGTGCCAGCTTGTGCCAATTTGCTATTTTCTTCATTTTGTGTGGAATTTTGTTTCCACAAAAGACATTGGAGAGAGTTGGTTGCAACCCTGTCAATATTTGTGAATGTCGACACCTAGGCCAAACAAATGTGGATACATACCATATCACTTAGCTATGGCCTGCCTCAGCACATCGCCTTGCTTCCTAACATGTTTTAAGGACCATTGCATAAAGCTTCTGGATCACATTAAGAATGTTAGATACAGAGAATCTGATTTTCTGGTCAAGCAACTAGAAACATTACTAGAGGGGTTCCACCCCCCCCCCTCCCCCTCCCCCTCCCCCTCCCCTCTTCTAAGTGTATCTTGATGCTTAAGCCCTGATAGGTTGAGCCCTCTATCAATCACTGTAATGATCACCATGGTTGTAATGGGAGTTTCTATCATTTTACTCAATATGTTTCATAATCAATTTGCAGATCATGCATATAAACTTCTCTTTTCTCAAGGTGATGTTAATATGTATTGGGATACACAGGAATGGGGTATTGATGTGGCCAAAGAGAGTGCTCCTAATGCTGCAACTGTCAAGTATACAGATTTTCTGCTGGCCACAGCTTCAGGAAAGGTTGAAGGGTGAAAGCCCCTGGTAAACTAGCAACACCGTTTGAGAAAACAAAATTGGCTGCTTATACTCTTGGTGCTATGACACCCTGCATGAGGCTTTATGCCTTTCTAGGTGAGGAGTTGCAGGCACTTCTTGATCCCAGTGAAAACCCTCATTCCTATCAGAAGTGGATCGACAATTATTCCTCCGGAGCTTTTCAGGTTTATTTTATCATTGAGAAACCCTGCACTTTGTTCATTTGTTCGCAAAACTAAAATTTTCACCAACTACAGGAAATTTATACATAATGGTCTTACAATTCTGCAATGTTGTTTTTGCAATTTAGGCTGTGGCTCTGCAAACTGAGGACTTGCTGGATAAACTAAGTGTGTCTTTGACAGGCGAAGAGCTTGATATCATTGAAAAGCTCTACCATCAAGCCATGAAACTTGAAATAGAGTTCTTCTTGGCTCAGCCACTAGCTCAGAAAACTGTTGTTCCTCTCTTGACAGAACATAATCCAGCAGAACACCGTCTAATTTTGTTTTCCGATTTTGATTTGACATGCACTGTTGTGGATTCATCTGCTATCTTGGCTGAAATAGCAATTATAACAGCCCCAAAATCAGATCAAAATCGACCAGAAAATCAAATTGCTCGGATGTCTTCAGCTGATTTGAGAAGCACATGGGGAGAACTCTCCAAGCAGTACACTGAAGAGTATGAACATTGTATAGAGGGCATCTTGCTTTCTGATAAAGGTGTGTTATCATCTCTCGCTTACTAAAATCTTCAAGCTTTGCAATTTTTTAATTATAATGCCGTATCAATTGGTGTGAAACTTGGATCGACTAAAGCTTGAAAGCTAATCTTGTTTATGCAGCGGAACAATTCAATTATGAAGGTCTGCGGAAAGCACTTGAGCAACTTTCAGAGTTTGAGAAAAGAGCAAACTTAAGGGTGATAGATTCTGGGGTACTTAAAGGTCTGAATGTTGAAGACATAAAACGAGCTGGGGAACGCCTGCTTTTCCAAGATGGTTGCACTAGTTTCTTCCAGAGTGTCACGAGGAATGAAAAGTTGAACACAAACATCCATGTTCTTTCTTATTGTTGGTGTGGTGATCTCATTAGGTCTGCTTTTTCATCAGGTGAGTTATTTTCTAGTCAGAACCTGGAATTGTTGTATTTTCATATCGCTATTATATATTGTTTCCATCTGTCTGATTGAACCCTTTGAATTTATTTCTAGGAATAATCATATATTTCCACATGTAGAGTTTGACTTGTATTTCACATTATGTTCTAATTAAACAAAAATATTGTACCTGCGCACACTCAACAGTAGTATTAAAAAATGCCTATTTTTTAGATTTGAAGAGCTAGAAAAAGACAAATAAAAGAATTAACAAGTTCAGTAATAGGCTTCTAAATATACTCCATATTTTATGCTCAGCTGTGCAACTTTTTCTTTTTGTAAAAATCAGCTGTGACTTGAACTTTGACATCCGCATTAAAATAACCTACAATTTTATTTTAGTCCTATTTCAAGGTGCAAAGTGCATCTTCCATATTCTTTATCTTCTGTGACAATTACAGAACCTCGATTATCTTATCTGAATACGTTTGTTTATGATCAGTGTTTGTATAATCAGAAACAATAACTCGATTCTTTTCTTTTAGATTATTAACAGTAAAAGCATCATTTAGGGATCAATAGTAATTTCCTCAACCGAGACTGATGGATGATTAGCTTTCAGTTAAAATATGGTTTTTGAAATCTCTTGGCATTTCAGTTTACTTTTATCTCTTTAAAATTCCTATTTTGTTCTGTGACCATTAGCCAGTTCACTTTTATGATAATATGCTTTATTTTTGTCATTAATAAAACTTTCCACCTAGAGTGGTTATTAAAAAAAAAAAAGCACCATTGTAACTGAAATTAGAATTTTATGTGGTTGTACATGTTTGATGTTGTTTTAAACATCTTGGGATTTATGTTCATGGAAATTAGTAATAGGGAGTATGTAATCTCACTACATGTTTGATATAATTATAGTAAACATCTTGAGATTTATGTTCAGTATATTAGTAATAGTAATAGTACGTAGTTTATGTCTAAATTCTGTTCACACCATTAGTAATAGTACGTGGTCTCACTACCCATACACATAATCTTTAAGTTATTTTAGTTTATCTCTACCTGAAATGTTCGTCTCATGTTGGTGTCCGATGTCCATAGCTGTGCTTTATAGCTTTTGGGACAATTGGTTGCTATACACCATCTATTGTGTGATGGAAATTTTTGATGTTATTCGTTTACATGTCTGTGAGAGGTTTTTGTATCGGTCATGTATAGAACAGAACTTGTATGAAACTCATCTATGAATCGTTCAAATGAATATGATCTTATGAAGAGCAGGAATATTGGGGCAAGCAGATGTTCCTTCTAGACCAAGTTAAGGATAGATGGAAACATATCAAAGTTCAAGTCTAAGAGTTGAATAGTTGTATGTGAGAGAATTTTAAAGCTATTCTTTAACTCTGTTTACATGGTTGTTATGTTTTGTTGTCCTTCTCTGGAAAGCATTTCTTCTGTACTATATTATTGTATGTTGTACTTTTCCCATTTCTTCCGTACTATATTCTTACATCTTGTACTTCGGGCTTATGTTGTACTTTTTCCATTTCTTCCGTACTATATTCTTACATCTTGTACTTTGGGCTTGGCATTCCATGGATTGTCTCTGTTCTTTTGCACGATACCTTGTAGAGTATTCTTTGTTTCTATGTTAATGCTTTTCTTATGATTTCAAATAGGTGGTTTAGACATTATGAATATACATGCAAACGAGTTTATCTATGAAGAATCTTCCTCCACTGGTGAAATTGTTAAGCGGGTTGAGTCTCCGATTGACAAGGTTCAAGAATTTACTAATATCCTGCAGAACTGCAACAAGGACAAAAAGAATCTGACAGTATATATTGGAGATTCAGTGGGTGACTTGCTTTGCTTGCTTGAGGCAGATGTTGGCATTCTAATAGGTTCAAGTTCAAGTCTGCGACGAGTGGGAAGTCACTTTGGTGTTTCTTTTGTTCCTTTGTTCCCTGGTGTGGTCGAGAAACAGAAACATGTCAAAAATGGTTCACCTAGTTGGAAAGGTCTATCGGGTGTTCTTTACACAGTCTCAAGCTGGGCGGAGATTCATGCTTTTATTCTGGGGTCGTAAAACTTTTGCTCTTATGTACGGATTTCATGATAGCTCAATATAGATAAATTTGAAGAAATGTCAATATAATAGGATACATACATACAAGCTTGGTGGTGTTTTTGTGAGCCACAGTCAGCTCTGTTCTTCCCTTGATTTTACTTCGGGGTCTTCCGTGAGGAATGTAAATGCAATTCTTTTGGCTGATGTTCCATGTAAGTTTTTTGGTGTCACTAATGTTTAATCTTTTTCCATATATATAGGCATTACATTTGCCATTCTGAAGTCATTAACTTTTGTCTAGTTTTGCAATCTGCAGATGTTTTGAGAGTTCCTGTTGCAGCTCTGATGAAGATTTGAGTTACGTAAGTATCATCATATTCAAGTGTAAAAATTAGACCTTGTGTAATTTTTCTGTTCAATTTTTGGATTGGACGGAATTATGGAGGACACATTGAATGTTCATTGTACGGATTCTCTTGATTGCACTCTTGTTGGGAGAGAAGCTTCTGCAAACCTGTTTAAAATTCACAGCTCTCTTTGTAAAAGATACTAGTGAGCTTATCTTTTGTGTCGAACCAGAAAACCTTACATGTTTTGCTTGGTATCACTTCATTTTTGTGGTCTGTTTGAACTGCTGTCTGGAAGGGGTGTGGTGCGTTTTACTCTATGCTGCCATGTTCACACCCCCTGCAGTAGGTGTCAACCGGGCCTACATTTCCCGGTTTTGAGGCCCCTGGCCCCGCCCTGGTCATGCTGGGCCAGCCTGTCTTGGTTTTATTTTCGTTCTAAATTTAAGTTCACTCAGGCAGCCCGACTCTAGGACCAGGCAGGGCTTTCTATGCAACAAACTTATGAGGGACAATGTGACTGCTCATGTGCACTTAATAACATCTTTGGTAAAAAAGATAGGATGGGATTCAAAAATCTTGTTGTTTTGTAATGTGACAGGGAGAAGCCAACCACTGCCTTTGGATAATGACAAATAAGTGTCATGTATTTGCACTCCTTTTCAACTTGACAAATCTAATGGTAAAGATCGAGTGAGCTTGTTTACTTGAAAAATATGTTGAAGAAGCTAACAAGAGTTCAAGTCGAGTCGAGGTATCTGATTTGCTCAACTATAGAGTGTTTGCAATTGATATGTTGGGATTAAGTTCTTTTTATTTACAACAACACTAGGTTATTGAGAGAAAATTTCTTTGGAAGAACCAAAGAAGTGGAAAAACTAATTTGTTTTAAACTTTCTTAAAAGAAGTCTTTTTTTGTAAGTAATATTTGATGACTTAAAATTGTTCGTATGATTTAAATGGCTACCTTTTTTATTTTCAGCCTTTTGGTCGCACCATGTAGCAACTTTTGGAAACGAGAGAAAATGTAAGAAATGAATTTTTTGAATTTGATTTATGATTTTTTGTGCATATGTAAGTATGAAGGATAGGAGGTCAACCGGATAAAAAAAAAAGAATAAAACACATAAAGCTTATAGAATTTGCATTAACTCGATTATATAGGTTCGAGTTGAAGATAGGTTGAGTTAGTTAAACTTGTAAAAAAATATTCATCATATTTGACATTTTACACTTCATTCAGTAATAGGACGTCAATATCACACTGGTTGATTTTCATTCACATCTTGAACTTGATGCATAAATGCATAAATTTAGAAGGCTCAAATATTTGCTTAGGTCCCATTTGATAGATATTATAAATTAAAATTGCCCCTAGAGCATAGTTCACTAGTTAAAAGGACGAGAGTGAAGTAGTCTCAACTTCGCTCGCAGCTGCAGTGTGGGAGTTCGAATCCTACCTTTGATATGGATTTACTCAGAAGTAAGCCAGCTAAAAGTTTAGCCTCAACTATGTTCCACTGATGCGCATGTTGCGATTTACATTCTTCACCAAAGCTCTAGGGCAGGGGCGGTGGAGCTCTCAAAGTTGAGGGTTTTTTTTTTTATAAACCAAAATTGGTTTATTTCAGCCGATTTTTTTTTTTTTTTACTTTTCAACCTATTTTTAATATGAAATAATCATATTACCCTTAATCAACAAAATGTCATTTCAAAGTAGAAATGACAATTTTGTCATTCTACGTTAAAATGGTTTGAAAAGTTAACAATTTCAATTCAAATAAACCAATATTGATTTATAAGTTGATTTATAATCTTTGTCAAATGAACACTTAATTTCAAATCTAATCAAGTTAGCAAGTTGAGCTTCCAATGTTCATATAAAAATTGTATTGGGAGAGAGGGGGGATATATAGGATCAACAAATTAAATTATATTCGTTTTTATTGCCACTTCCATTTAACTAAATAACAAAAGAATATTCAATCTAATATGGCATCCAATTAGGCTAAACTTCAAATAATTACAAGAATCCAAGAAGGGTTATTGACCTTAGTACTATGAATTATTAAAAAAATCCAAGAAGATTATTTTAAACCCCACCCACCAAACCAACCCAACCCCATTATTATGTCTAGTGTGGCATCATGATCACTACTTTTATTTTATCTTAAAATCCCTATGTGCTTATATCAAAAGGTAGGTAATTAATGGAAATTTGAGTTTTACTTACCAAGACCTCCAATAATTTTCTTCTTTAATAGATAAAGATTCAAGCACTTTGGGCTCCGTACAAAATGTGTTTATTATTTATCAATTTATGACCCTTACTTTAACTACATTGAAAAGGCTCATAATTCATCCCTTCCAACGTACTCAATTGAACAAGTTTAATTAAATGATACACTAAATAAGATTTTAATTTTTTTACTACTATTTAATACATTACTACTCACTCTAACAAACAAGTTACGAGTAGATTGAAACTTTTTGTTCGTGATCTTTATAGTTTATCTTAATCGATAAACGATTATTTATTTTATTTTTGTAGTGAAGTTTTTTAATGCAAGATAAATGAATGATAAAAGTAGAAAGTTAATTTTTTTCTTGATGAAACTATTGGAGTACGGAATATATCAATAATTTTATTCAAACCTTATCCAATATATACATTTAAGAAAAAATATCAAAAAAGTATAATCATATATGGCCATACACTTGATAATATATATGCTTTAGTTATCCTAAAAGAGATCACCTAAATATGATTTTACTTAAGTGAAAAGCAAATTAAAATTTTCTATGATATTGGGACCATGCTCTTGACACCTACCCCACCCCACCCCCAACCCCATACAAAAACAAGCAAAACCTAAAAATGCACCCACCCACGAAGTGATAAGATCCACAAAGGTGGCCCAAATTGAATTAATGCATTCTTTTTGCCCCTTTAAATTGATTTGTTAACTGGCAATTGACCCACATTTGACAAGGCTTTCCTCAGATTCCCACTTGAATTGAACAAGTTTCTTTTCTTTAGTTACAAAGTAATCCATGCACTTCAACAAACAAATATTTTAACAAGTGAGTAGACCCTTTTGAATAAGTCTTCTTCTGTTCTTTTAATTCTTGAAAAGTCACAGCCGACGCCTCCAATTTACGAGCATTGTAGCAATTAGAGATCTAACTTTTTCTATTTTAAAATACTTTAGTTTCGAATGCATGAATTTCGTCCATTTAATCATTAAAAAATTAGGTACAAATGAAGCACTCCAGTCCCGTCTCCCTCCATTTGTTCCCAACCCCATCTACCCTCTCACCTCGTTCTGATTTTCCATCCCAAAGTCCCACTTAGTCTCCGGGGTCGTTCTCAACCCCGTGATGGACCCGTTTGGGTTGGGACTGGGAAAGTAGGTGGGGGGATGAATTTTTTTTTTTTTTAATTAATTGTTGACTTTGATTTTTTATCAAAAGTTACCTTAAGTGCTACAAAAGTAAATTGTTAGAGAAACATATCCGCAAAAAAAAAAAAAAAAATAGATGGTGAATCGGTTTGCACAAATTTAATAAGTTAAGGACCCACTGCAAATTTCCTTTACAAAACCCTTGTTCCTGTCGTCTTTGTTTTCCTATGAACTAAGCAATTGTATTCTCCATTATAAGTATTATCCATCCCTTCCCTCTTTCTTCTTCACCATTTTTAAGCTTTATATATATATACACACAAATACATACACTTTGGCTGCCAAGAAATTTTATACTTACCATGTTGCTAGCTAGGTTTTCAGTTGTAGATACACAATTCTGCAACATGGATAGTGTCATGATCGATGGTTTCGACGCAGTTAAGGAGGGCGTGGTCGAGGAGGCGGTCGACGAATATTTAAGGCCAAGAGGTTGAAGGAAACAAATGCAGGTTCTAGGCAAGTCTGATGCTTGGCTTCCATTAATTTACTTTCCACAGTTAATTTGTCTCTCTCTTTTTCTAGGTGTGTTTTTCCATGTTTTTGGACACAAATAAATGAGATTTATCATTTAAGATTAATCCTAAGTTTACATTTCTTTGTGTTTTTTTTTTTTTTTTTTTTTTTTTTTTGGTGATACTTTTCTCCTGTTTTTTGGGAGTTCTTATGTTTTTCTGAGAGAGAGTGAGATCCATGTAAAACTCAATATTGATTCAAATATTCCACTGAAAAACCTTTAATTATTTGCTTCTCAAAATTAATTAACTTTGATTTTTATTTTTGATTTTTATTTTTGGCACAAATATATACTTCTTGGCAATCATGAAAATGTTTCGTCGAAATATGCCAACAACGACGGACTTTTTCGTCGCGGTCAAAAATTTTATCCTCGTACTCGTGTTTTAATAGGAATTAAAATGTCCATGTTATTACATATAGATAAATGAGATTTTGTAATACTAATAATTAATGTTTAGCTGTAAAGTATGGGGTTAATTTCATTAGCGGTCACTGAAATTTAAGCAAAATTATAAAACGGTCACTGAAGGATACTAATGAATTCATCATTGATTACTCTGTTAAATTCTTAGCATAAATTGATGACGTGTTATATTCAATTGTCCACGTGACACACAATCGATCGACATTTGACAAAAATTGATGTCACTTCTTTTGATTGACATGTTTAAACACTCTTGTCTTAGAATTATAAATGTTACCATTTCTTGGAAAGTTTTGAATGAAAACTAATGTCATTTGACCGAATGAGAAGATTATTTTTCTTAAATTCTTCAAATCAAGTCTTAGGATGTCATATTAAATTTTGAGCCACCATATATATAATTTTTATATATATGTATGTGTATGCGTGTATATTATTATGTATATTTATGTATGTGTGCGTGTATGTTCAAGTTGTGTTCACATATTTGAAGGTTGGAATGGATTCATTTGAAAGTATAGAATTTTTTTAATCGAGATATAAAGCCAAACTCCAATAGGCGAACACCTAACAAAGCACGTACTATGTGTTCTAGTTAGGGTTTATTTAAATTAGTTGTTCCAATTGGCAAATTTTGTAAGGGTCACATAGGATGATAACAATGAGTCATTAAGTAACCATTTGTGCATATTTAACATTGTTTAAAAAACTCGCCAGACTGCGCTTAGTTTTTGAGGCCTAGTCTCGCCTCACCTCGCCGCCAAAATTTAAACTCGAACCTCTACGCCTAACACTGCTATTTAGTACTAATGTTTTTTCTTGCATTAGAGTAATTAATTTGTATTCTAGCTAGAGCATGTTGGCTTAACCTAAAAGCAATAAAATTATTTTTAAGTAAAAATGTTACTTTTTTGATAGAAAAAAGTTAAAGTTGGGCTCCCTAACCTTTCAATCAATGTGTACGTTATATCACTCGTGACTTAAAGGTGGATGACAAAACCATCTATCCATTAAACGTCTATCTTTAAGTCTCATGCAATTTTAACTTTCATGCTGACAATTCTATTCACGTCGACATCTAGATTCACATAACTAAATAAGTTAGGAATCAAGAACTTCACTTTTGAATATTAATAATTCAAAACTATGTTACTTGAAAAGTTGGATAGTCCATGCCCTTTTCGTTTTAGTAAATTTATTTCAAAGTAAGTGTTTGCTAATATCTAACTTTTTTTCAATAGAAAATATTTATTTAAAATGAATTTTTAAGTAACCAAATCCAAATGGGTGAATTAGATTTAGTGGAAAGAGACAAGTAATCCAATATGAAAAAGAAGAATCTGAATTCAATCATTCATCAATTTTCTATTGGTTAATGAGTCATTGACGACTCAACAACTACATTATTTAATCACTAAACAGCTTAATTAGTTCAAATGCCAATTCATTAGCTTTCTTCAATATGGCATTTAGTGAGCAATATTTTGAGCTTCTAAATTATTAATTATATATTAATTATATTTTTTAGCTGCCTTATCCACTAATGATTGTATTCATAATATTTTTAAGGATCTTTTTAAGAATATTCTTGGAAGTTTTAGAATACCGGTTATGCGAATTTTTTAAAGTCTAGATTTTAAGTGTTTATAAGTGGAGCGACTTTGAGTAGCTTTTAGTATCGATTTTTTAAACGATTTGACCCATGCTTTAGAGTTTATTATCTAAAAGTTATAAAAGTTTTTTAAGAGAATTAAATTATATATATGCCCATATATATAAAAAAAATAAATTAAATTTTAAAAATTTTATATATCTACTTATCATTGAAAATATAAAATTAAATTTATGATCTTGTATGTGTTTTTTCTTTTGTATATGTTCTTTTATTTTTACAAATATTAAGTTTAGTGTAGTTTTGAAAATAATTGTTTGAATGGGGTAAAATTAGAAGAAGTTTTGAAGAATTTCCAAAAGCCACCGATTTTGAGAGTTGGAAGATACGCTTTAAATTATACTACACCGGTTTCAGACGTTTTAAAAATCACCAAAAATCGGTGCTCCAAAAAACTAACAAGCACCGATTTTTTCAACCTTTCATAAATGGTACCACTTAAAATCGATTATTTGAGCTATTTTTTACTTTTCAAACCAAATAAAAGCGTGAAATGACAAAATTGCCCTTAATCAACAAAATGCTAATTCAAGTGATTAAGGACAATTTTGTCATTTGACGCCTATTTGATTTGAAAAGTCAAAAATAGTGGCTCAAATAAACTATTTTTTGGTTTATAATCCACACGGCTTTTAGAGTTTATTATGTTTGGTTTCTTTTGTAATCCTGAACGGAGTATCGTATTTTAGATTTAAGTAAATTTAAAAATAATTATTTTGAAGATGATAAAATCGGTAGAAATTTTGTAAGACGACAAAAAATCATTGATTTGGTGGGTTCAGAAATACACCAAATTACACTATACAGGTTTTGGGTAGTTTTTCAACCACTCAAAACTAGTGTCTCAAAAAATTAACAAACACTAATTTTTTCAACCTATCATAAACGGTACCACCAAAAAACAATCAAACCCAACAAAAAAAAAAAAAAAAAAACCTCCCAAACAGGCCCTAAGTGTTGTAAAAATACTTGACTCTTATAACGAGCACTTGACTATTATCGAGCAAGTACAAACTGAAACAGAAAAAATTTGGTGTTGTATGACACAATGACAAAGGGTAGTGTGAGGAATGAAAAGTGCTCTCAAAACAAAATAGTAAAATGTTTTTCTACAGTTAGTGCTATTTGTGTCAATTTTCCCCCAAGAAAATTGAGTTGGATTTGGGCCCAAATTCATAATCTTTCTAGTCTTGGGTTGGGTAGGTATAAACTAAGACTTGGGCAAATTTGATCAAACTCGACCCATTAAGCAATAATTATAAACCTAACCTATTAATAAGCCTATTGCTCATCTTAAAATATGATTTGCTAGATTGATTGGTTGAATGCTTGTTTGATAAAGTTTTTTTTTATTTTTAAATAGATTATAAGTAGTAGGTTCTACAAAATGTATGAATAAAAATTATGGATCCTACAAAATATATAAATAAAAATAATATTTCACCAACTTATAAATTCGAAAAAACACACCTAAATATGTTATTGGTAAAATGAACATATTAAAATTCGATAAAAGTAAAAAGAGTTCAAGTATTTATTGGTAATTTAAATTAAAATCTTAAAAAAATATTTGAATAAAAAAAGATTAAAATTCTCAGTCCGTCATTAATTTTAATTTTTAATTTCCTATTTTGCCAATTTGTTTGTATTTTTTTTGTAGCAAAAAAATTGTAAGATTCACATATATTACTTGATAATAATTAGCATGGAATTGTTTTATTTTACTGAATAATCAAATTCATTAGATAAAATGTCATAAAATAATTTTTCAAAATTCCAAACACAACGTGTTTGTGTTTTGAGAAACAGTTTTTCAGAGCGACAAACAAAATGCATTTTCAACAATCTTAAAAATAGACTATCAAAATAGAAAATTAAAAATAAATTCAAAACTCAAAACATAAAAACTAAAAAGCCCTTAGTTTCTTTATATGACTCGAAAATATGTTCAAGTTTATTGCTATTTCTTGAGAACTTTAGTTTATTGCTATTTCTTGAGAACTTTAGTTTATTGCTATTTTTACTATAGCTTAAGCATGTGGATTGTAATGTTGTTTAAGTATTGTACATATTTAGTACATAGTATTTTATACGACTAGACAATAGAATAGAAAGATTATTTGTCTGGTAGAACTTGATTGGAGTAAAGAAGATATATAGGCTTAAAAATTGAAAACATTCTTACACTTTGAGTCTCAACTATTGTATAATGTAGCACTTGAGTCCCAATAAAGTCATCGTCACATGCAGAGATGGCTAATTATTAATGCAAATCATGTACTAACTGAACAAATTGATTTATTAAGACTTCTGCTAAACCACTTTTACATTAATACATTTAATAATGTTTTATTAAACATGTAAAATAGAAACTGTCAACATTTCCTCCCTTAGACCGAAAGTTTGCGAACGTTCAATTTAGTGGTCTTGTTGAGTGCAAACACCAAACAACTTTCTCAATTTTGAAATGCAACCAATTTGTGGGGTTTGGTTAATATGCCGGCAACTTGATTCTCGAAGAAATTATATTTCACATCAATGTGTTTGCTTCTTTTATATAAAATGGGAGTTTTGGAGAGTTTAATTGTCGAACTGTTGTGGCAATAAATCTAAGTAGGTCCTGAAGCTCTACAAGACTCTTTCCCAACCAAATAACTTGAAAATCACAAGTCATCCCCAACCAAATAAGGTGAACCATACAATATTAAAAAGTATTTAGGGATAAAAAGTTAAAATAAGTTAAAATTTGTTTATTGTATTTTACAAGTAACTCGGACATAATAAAATATCTATGCGTTTAATGGAAAACATTTCATATACACTAAAATTTATCGATGGCGTCGTCTTTAATCTTTATCCTAATTTTGTTTAATTGTTTGGTCTAGACTCTTGGACCACATTGAAAAGTCTTAGAAGTTAAATTGTCATAATTTGTAACATCCTTTAAAATTGATTCAAGATTCTTTACTAATTATGCAACACTGATTAGGGCTTTGTTAGAAAAGCATGTGGGCACCTCATACTACATCTTTTTTATTCTCAAACTGGTTTCTAATAATAGTAGTAGTTGTTGCTAATATAAAGATTCATTTAATAGACACATTTAATTTATTCGAAGTTATTAGAGCGTGATGCAATTTTGGAAAATATGAGTCGAAGTAGCAAGAATATTTTTAGTAGAAGTTCTTTTAGATTGATGGTTTGCTAATAGATCGAGGAATAATAAATTTGACTCGGAATTTTAGAAACCATATTATGCAAGCATATATTACTTTTGCTAATTTGAATTGGAAGGTAATTTAAAATTGATATATTTTTTGGTATTATATCTATAATTAGCGCATTCTTCATACTTAACTTTTCCAACTATACATCAAGGTTATCATCGATATCGCTGCCATATGTGTTTTTTAATTAATGAATTTTCCGAGGGATAGCTAATTTGATCCGTTCACATTCAGATGATAAACTTTCGAAACACGTGCATATTTTACAAGGAGTCAATTCAAATTGAAGAGTGATATAAAATCGATCTATTTTTAGTATGTATCATATCTATAGTTAGTACACTCGTCACAATAGTTAGTCATTCTATCTCCTTATCAAAGTTATAGTCGGATTTTATCGATTATTATTGTTATTATTATTTGAACAAGGAGTAGGTGTCTCTTCACTTACAAGAATGGGTGCAAATTCATGTCATTCCAAGGGAAGGTGCAGTTTGAGGACCCTTCACATGGCCACCAACTTTTGATGTTTTCTTTGCATTATTAAGGTATCATCCCATACCACAAAACATATCAAAATTAAATTGATTTTAAATTCATAAAAGATTAAATAGCCAGATGGGTTGCATGTGGGTACTCTCTCTTTCTCTCTCTCCACGTGTACATACATACATACATACATACAGAGAGAGAGAGAGAGAGAGAGAGAGAGAGAGAGAGAGAGAGAGAGAGAGGAGGAGGAGGAGGAGGAGAGGAGGAGGAGGAGGGAAAAGCTTTTAGTTGTCATGTTTTTAAACCCTAACATGATGAGATTCTTGTAATCATGTTCACAAATAATTGTGTGTGTGTGTGTACATACATCAAATTTATATATAAATCAAGTACAAATAGGGAAGGAGAAATTAGTTGTATTTATAACATAGATATTCATAATGTTTATATTTTATTGTGTGTATTGTATTTTACTTTATTTTCGTATAATTATAATGAACACGATAATGTATAAAATTATTATCGGTGTTTGATGACTGAGTCCTCGGTGAACAGCCAATTGTGTTGGGGTGGACAGTCCAACAATTTCGTCGATAATTGATGATGAATAGTTAAATGTTCAACAATCGGATATCATGGTTCAGTACTTGCGTTTGGCTAATCATGTAGCATTCAAATCAAATGACTAGAAATTATGTTGATACTCAAAAATAAAATTAAGAACCTTTATATGTTGAATTTCGATACATCGAGATGTAAATTGGTCAAAATAAGCAATTGAATCGTGATTGATTTCCAAAACGGACAAATTCGATCGAATCTTAATTTTATAACTATGATTAATAAAACGAGGGGTCAAGCCATCAAGGACAAAAGGATAATAGCCATAAATGATAAAAACAACAACGTCTTTGAAGGAAAACAAAGCCCACAATAGTGATGGCTATAGACCGAACTAGGTTAGCTCGATACATACCAACAAATGCCTAGCTCGGCTCTTATAAGGACAAAGTGAGCTTAGACTCAGCTCGTCTCCAAAAGTTGAGCCCCAGACCAGGCCATGGCTCATGGACCTCATGAGCCTATCCGAGTCAACCCATGAGCTTGGTTCATTATTTTTTTTTTTAAATGCAATATATTTTTTATTAACAAATTCAATATTTTATATGAGACGGCCCATTAACCGGTCCAATGGGCAAGCCTGTACTAATCAAGGGTCGAGCCAGCTCGGCCCTTGTTTCAAAAGAAAAGCTCGGCCTAGGCCATCATGGACTGAGCCGTTGAGCCCATGGACAACTTGGCCCAATTGCCACTCCTAGTCTCCTAGCACACAATAACTAGTAAACATTTTTAAAAGGTAAATTAAAAAAAAAAAAAAAAATTGACGTTGACAACAAATCAGGGAGACTTCTTTTCTTTTTAAAAATTACATAAACCTCATTTGTTTTACTTTTTTACAAATACAATTGACAAATAATTAACAAATTAACACAAATACGTGTTTTAGAATAATTTAATATAGCTAATTTGAGATTCATTAAATATTTTATTTGATTTATTTATTTTGTTCATTTTTAAAATGGGAAATCAATATTCACCAAAAATATGATTACGAAAAGATTAAAAAATTAAAATTTAAAATTAAAACAATTTAGTTTTGTCTAAACTAAAATTAAGAAAAGACAAATAAGAAAACAAATATAATTTTATATATAGCATAAGAGAGAGGGCAAAATGAAAAATTTCTGCTAAGAGGGAAGGTTTCTACAATATTTAAAACAAGAGGGAATGTTTTTATAATTGTCACAAACATTAGGGATGTCTCGATGCAATTAATCATTTTTATTTCTCATTTGAGTTGACAAATTGATAAATTATGAGAAAGTACAATGTAATAAATCAGTCAGCTCATTATGACAAATTGACAAATTATGAGAAAGTACAAATTAAAACACATTCCTTGCATGTTTTCATGTCGGAAAATTTTGAAATAAGTCCAAAGTTTTACAGTCATTTGTTTCAGATTAATTGCTGGTTCATATTCCAAGAACTCACGAACACATTTAAATTACTTGATTTGATTAATCCTCCATTAATTATTGAATTTCAAGCTTATAAAGAATCCATACACATGGACAGAGATATCCCATATTTTAATCCTTAATCATCACAAACTTAATTGTCCAATCATTAAACCCGGCCATTTCATTCATAACCTTGTATCCTTGTCCTAAAATGGAGCAAAATTAAGAGAAAAAAAGCAGAAAAAATATGAACAAAATGCAAAGAGAGTTGCTTTTTTCCTACTGTTTCATTGGTTTCTACTTAGTTTTTGTAAAGGGAGATTCATTTCTTGCAAATGTTGAGTTATCAGCATTGTTATCAATAAAATCTAGCTTGATTGATCCTTTGGATCATCTGAAAGACTGGAAAAACCCGACCGACGAGCTTAAAGATCATTCGACACATTGTAACTGGACTGGGATTTCGTGCAACTCAAAGGGTTTTGTAGAGAAGCTAGATTTGTCCAACATGAATCTCACTGGCGTTGTTTCAGACAGCATTCAAGATTTATGGAGTCTGTCCATTCTGAATATCTGCTGTAATAATTTCGCCTCATCGTTGCCTAATTCATTAGCCAAACTGACTTCTTTGAAGAGCATTGATGCAAGTCTCAACAATTTTGTTGGAAAATTTCCAATAGGCCTTGGAATGATTCCAGGGTTGATAAGCATCAATGCATCAAGCAATAATTTCGAAGGTTTGCTCCCTGAGGACATTGGGAATTCGACATCACTCGAAAGCCTGGATTTTAGAGGGAGTTTCTTTGAAGGTTCAATTCCATTGTCATTTGGGAATTTGAAGAAGTTAAGGTTTTTAGGCCTTTCTGGTAATAATCTTACAGGAAGGCTGCCGACTGAGCTTGGTCGGTTGTCGTCCTTAGAGACGATGATTTTGGGATACAATCAGTTTGAAGGATCAATTCCAGGAGAGTTTGGTAATCTTACTAAACTTCAGTATCTGGATTTGGCTGTTGGTACATTGAGTGGACAAATTCCAGGAGAATTAGGCCAACTGAAGAATTTAACCACTGTTTATTTGTATCAGAACAGTTTTTCAGGAAAGATTCCTCCTGAAATTGGAAAAATAAAATCTGTAATCTATTTGGATTTATCAGATAATCAAATTTTGGGCGAAATTCCTTATGAAATTGCTGAATTGAAGAATCTGCAGTTGCTGAATCTCATGTGCAATAATCTGACTGGCCCTGTTCCAGAAAAGCTTGGAGAATTGGCAAAACTCGAGGTACTCGAGCTTTGGAAAAACTCGTTGACAGGCTCTTTACCCGAAAATCTTGGGAAAAACTCTCCTTTGCAGTGGTTAGATGTTTCATCGAATTCGTTGTCAGGTGAGATTCCATCAGGTTTGTGTGATTCAGGCAATCTCACTAAACTCATTCTCTTCAATAATTCCTTTTCGGGTTCAATCCCAATAGGCCTTTCGAATTGTTCTTCTTTGGTTCGCGTTCGTATACAAAACAATCGAATTTCAGGGCCAATCCCTATTGGCCTTGGCAATCTTCCAAAACTTCAAAGACTAGAATTGGCTAATAACAATCTCACTGGTGAAATTCCTGAAGATTTTACTCTGTCGACTTCCCTTTCATTTATCGATGTTTCTAAAAATCATCTCGTATCAGCATTACCTTCCAGCATTCTTTCTGTACCTAACCTTCAAACGTTCATCGCCTCCAGTAACAATCTTGAAGGAAAAATCCCAGATCAGTTTCAGGACTGTCCATCACTTTCTGTGCTAGATCTTTCCAATAACCATTTTTCAGGACAAATTCCCCAAAGTATAGCTTCATGTGAAAAACTAGTGACTTTGAATCTCAGAAACAATCAATTCACTGGAGAAATCCCGAAAACCATAGCCACAATGCCAACTTTAGCCATTGTTGATTTGTCTAACAATTCTCTTGTTGGAAGAATACCACAGAATTTTGGAAGTTCACCAGCTCTTGAGTCCCTCAACGTGTCCTACAACAAGCTCGAGGGTCCTGTTCCAAACAACGGTATCTTAATCACCATTAACCCCAATGATCTCGTAGGCAATGCTGGCCTATGCGGTGGGATACTTCCCCCGTGTTCTCAAAGTATCATCCACACAACACGGGGAAGAAAAGTTCGGATAAATCATCTTGTTGTAGGATTTCTTGTTGGGATATCAGTAATTTTGGCTATAGGCATGTTGGTTCTCACCGGGATATGGCTGTATAAACGATGGTATTTGTACGAAAATTGCTTCAACAATTTGTTTAAGAAAAACAATTTAGAATGGCCATGGAGGCTTGTAGCCTTTCAGAAGCTTAATTTCACTAGTTCTGACATTCTAGCTTGTCTGAAGGAATCAAACGTGATAGGCATTGGTGGGACGGGAATCGTGTACAAGGCTGAGATTCATCGTCCACATAACATCGTTGCTGTGAAAAAGTTATGGAGGTCGGAAACAGATATTGAAACCGGGGACGACCTCTTTGCAGAGGTGGAACTCCTAGGGAAACTTAGGCATAGGAACATAGTGAGATTGTTTGGTTATCTACACAATGAGACTGATGTTATGATGGTGTATGAATACATGCCTAATGGAAATCTTGGTGCAGCATTACATGGAAAACAGGCTGGAAAAATGTTGGTAGATTGGGTTTCAAGGTACAACATTGCCCTTGGTGTTGCACAAGGCCTTTCATATCTTCACCACGATTGTCATCCTCCGATTATCCACCGGGATGTCAAGTCGAACAACATTTTGCTCGACTTGGATTTCGATGCACGAATCGCTGACTTTGGCTTGGCAAGGACAATGCTTCACAAGAATGAGACATTATCAATGGTGGCTGGATCGTATGGATACATAGCACCAGGTTAGTGAATATCTGCAAATTCAAACTGAAAATGTTCCTGTTTTAGCAAGTTTTGTTCCCAGTACGTTTATGATCTATTGTTCGATTCATTATTACATCCATTGGAATATCTAAAGCACGATATACACAACACAAATAATTTTTGGGTCAGTCTTATTCCTAATAAATATTGGTTTGGACTACCCCACCCTCTTCTAATTTGTTCAACTCAGATCGTGTTACTCTTATGAACATTAGTTTCTTTAGGTCTACACAAAACATGTTTCAACTACTTAAGTCGTCCTCCCTTAATTTATCCACAATTGGTGTCACTTCCACTTCTCGGTAAGCATCTTCATTCGACTCTATTCGTGTTATGAACACATTTAACAACCCAAGGTCGGTACCAATACATTTAACTTCTTATCACCGATAGTTCGTATAGCACTTCTCCATTTTATCCACTCCGCTCAAGAATCATGTATTACATTCCTCCGTCATTGTTAATTATTGAACACAAACACTTCAAACAATCACTTTTAAATATACTTATTATGTTATCTCTCTTTTATCTCTCAGAATACGGATACACATTAAAAGTTGATGAAAAGAGTGACATATACAGTTTCGGAGTGGTGCTTCTGGAACTTCTAACAGAGAAAATGCCTCTAGATCCCAAATTTGGCGAATCAATTGATATCGTGGAATGGGTTCGACGAAAGGCAAACAAGAAAACCTTAAAAGAAGCATTAGATCATGAGATTGTTGGACAATGTAAATATGTTGAAGAGGAAATGCTTCTTGTCCTAAAAATTGCACTTCTTTGCACTGCCAAACTCCCCAAGGACAGGCCATCAATGAGAGACATTATAACAATGCTTGGAGAGGCAAAGCCAAGAAGAAAAAGCATTTCTCATAATTGGGGATTCACTGCCAACAAAGAGAAGATAATATTTGCACATTCACCAGTTATAGGCCTTTTATAGTATAACTGAAATTTTACTTCATTTCACTTTTTGAAGTTTGATTTGTATTCTTATATGTAAATGGCTTGTTTGTTTAACTTGGATAGTATTCGACACTCGGCGGTATTAAGAGAGGAAAGAAGAAAAAATCTTGTTCATTGTAATATTCAGTATTACGTACCAAACATTATCCAAAAGTGTATCTTTTTCTTCCTTTTCTTCCTCTTTGACAGAGAGTTTGTCAATGCTTGTAAAAAGAGAGAGATGCTCATAAAAGTAATTTTCTTGAGTGAAGTATTAGCCTTAAATGCATCATTGGTCCCTAACCTATTGTTCGAGTTGCAAATTGATCCCCAATAATATAAAAAGTAACAAGTCAATCTTCAAATTTTCAATATAATTACACAATCAATCTTGACGACAAAAACTTCTAATACATCTTCACATGACCAATTTTAAGAAGGGCGAACTTTTCGTACAAAAGCCTAATTTTTTTTTAATCCAATCAAATTTGTTAAAAATGAAGCAGGGGAAACTAGGTAGAAATAGCTAGCACATAGTTATGGGATCAAAAGGCTTGCCATTTACAATCGAAATTTCCGCTGTCTTAGATTTTCTCTATTTCAAATAAATTATGAAGCCCAGTTGTATACGTCCTGGTGTCAGTAATTCATACAAGTATACATCCAATCAAAATATACACAAAATTACAACAATTCCTTTCAAAGGGTCGACCTCCCAAGGCTTCAGAAAAAATGGCCATGAGTCTTGAATCCCTCCTGGATAAAATTGGCCACATTCCAATTGACATCAGAATCACTACTACAACTCAATAACTTAACCTACAAGAAAGATGGTGTAACTGTACTCAAAGCCTCAGTAATTTGTGCAGCTTCGGCAATTCTCATAGCCATCGTGGCTCTGTAAGTTGACATGTCAGCATTTTCCGCTAGCAACTGGGCTTGTTGACGCTTTAGAACAGCCAATACTTCTGATGCGATAGCTGCTGATTTAGCTTCTTGCTTTTTAAGGAAGATATTATGTTGTTCCAACACATCTTGTTCAGCAGCCATTGCTGTAAGAGAATCTTGTTCGGCAACAATTGCTGTAAACAACGCCAACTTCAATGTTATTATCGACAATAGCTAGGATAACAGAAATTTACCATAAGTCATCAGGTTTAAAACACTGGTAGTCAATGAACTTCTATGGCATATTTGATAAGGAGGATTAGATAGTAGTGAGCACTACTAAGAAGAAGAAAAAAACTTAAATCTTGTTTATTTTACTGCTCAATCTTATCCATTACCACGTTACCAAGTACCAAAAATGCATTTAGCTAAATTTTATGTCGGTCACCAAAAACATTTTGTTCCAAGTTGGTCACTGATGTTAAACATTTGTTACAGTTTGGTCATACATCCACGTCTCTTAGTTTGACTAGTGCACTGCGCACAAGCTGATGTGGCTGTCTAATTAGCAAATAACTAGGCCGTCAAGTCACATTTTTTGTTATCAAATTAAACTACTAAAGGGACATGGACGGAGTGACTAGAAACAAAGTTTAAATTCAGTGATCAACTTGGAACAAAATGAAGTTTGTTGACCAGAACAAACTCTAGCTAAGTTTAGCAACCAACAATACATTTAACCCTTCGTTATCCATAGTAGCTAGCTACTAGGATAAGAACTAAAATCGCAATTCATAACCAACATATTAGTCGATCGAATTACGTAAAAAGAACATATTGAATTCCTGAATTGCGAATACAAGTCATAAAGTAACCAAATTTTTTATGCAAGTTACAATAATTAGTATACCGCTTAATCGGTGGGATCTGATCGTATGATCTGTTCTCATATAAAAAATTTGACAACAAAAGTAATATCAATAAAAAACCAACGAAAAAAATTACTATCGCAACAAAAAGAAAAACAAGAAAGACGAAAACCAATTTATAGTTTTAAGATGACGGATTGAGACGGTGATTAGAGCTTGAAGATGACCATTTGAGGATCGACGATCGAGGATCGAGGGAGAATTTAGTTTAAAGGAAGAAATTGAAGACGTAGTGACACACACATTGTCTTCTTCTTTTTTCTTTCCATAGCAGAGAAAACCTCCCCATCCATAGCAGAGAAAACCTCCCCACCGTCGGTGATGATGCATTTTCCATAAAATTCTCATAAATGCATAAACGAAACAAATATCACACAACTAGAACTACAGAAGTGCAAGTTACCGAGGAAAAGCACCTTGCAACAAAGTTCGTTGTTTGCCTCTCCCAGCCTGACTTCCCTGTCGTTTGAACGATCTTTTCTTCCGCAAAACAGACCTAGGGATCACTTGCATTCTTCTAGGCTGGTAAAACTGTTTCAAAAAAAAAAAAAAAAAAAAAAAAAAAAACTTTTGTTACCTTGAGATAACCAGCCCATTAAATGGAGCTCTAGAAAAACACGTGTTTTGGGGGCATTCAAGAAATGCATGGAGCATATAATAGGAAAATATTTCTTTTTTCTTCTCTTAATACTCGAAAGCTCGGATTAAAAAAAGAAACAATTAAAAAAGCAAATAACCATTCAACATTGAAAATCTTGGTGCTCTTAAAATTAGAGAGGCGTCATGAAAATCTTTCTAAATGGGATCATGAAATCATTACTTAGAATAAAGTAACATATTTAAATCTCATAATAAGTACAACTCTATTAACTGCGATTAGCAAAAGCACAAATGCAAGAATCCAACTAGATAGAACTCCACTTGTCGTTAAAATCAAGCTTATTATTGTTTCTTCAAATTTATCATCGCCACTGTGCATTTCTTTCAAAAGTACAACACACAAAAAGACAAGCCATTAGCAGCACACTTTACATAGTAATGCTAGACTTCAGGATAAGTATAAAACTAGAGAGTTTGCCAATGGTAAATACTGGCTTGTCTCATACCTGGAAAATCCTTACTAGTGACGAATGTTTCTGCCTCCGCTTTTTAATCCAATAATTACGAATAGCCTCTAACACTTCCTTTCTTTCCAGATCCATGCAAAAAATATCTGCTGCTATATCATCAGCATAATCGTCTAGATTATAATGAATTCCTTTTTCAAGGGCATCAATTATCAACTCAAAACTCTCAGGCTTGACAAGTTCACGAAGCTTCTTTTCTGCGTAGAACTTATTATTGAACTTGTTCAGCCATTCCTCGTCATCAGAGTCCATGTCATAATTGGCAGTCCTCTTCTCCAAAGCCCTTGTTAACTCATCGCCTTTAACAGTGATGTATGAATCAGGTCTAATGAAAGGTCCATTGTTGCTATCTACAGGGTATGATACTTCACGTACTCCAGGAATGGGAAGAACACTAGTCGCATGGACCTGTACATTGCGCTCGGAACATTTCTTGTAAAGTTCCTTGAAAATCGCCCAGTCTAGTTTGTTAGGAAATTCGAGCTTCCAACCACTATCACCTGTGAATATAATAGCATGTGTGAAACGGTTACAACCGCATGGCCTCAAAATATTTTTTGCTGCCAGGCTATAACGGTATATCCCGTCCCTCACAACTGCAAGAAACCATTGCTCTGATGCAGATACTTCTAATGTGATGGTAGCTCCTTCTTCCCTATAACACTTGTCCATTTCAATATTTAATATGTTAGCAGAACAGCTATTAGCACCTAAGTCCTGTGTCCTCTCAGCATAACTCATAAGTATGTGACTGGGTGTTACAGAAGAGGATTGGATGTCATGTCTACACCTTAAAAAATCAGAAGCTAAAGCTCGACTAGCTTTTTGTACACGAAGAACTGAAGGCGGTCTACCTCTCTTGCACTTTAGAGAGGTCTTCATTTTCTTGATATTGCAACCATTTCTTGAGTGCACATTTCGAACAGCGGATTTAGGATATCTGATGGCTGATTGTGTCAACTCTCTTGCCTCTGAACCATCAATTCGAGATGCTACCATGACACCATCGGATTGATCTATCCCGGAAGGAATTTGAGATGAAGGCTCCTCATCTGTCACTTTCTCAACAATCTTGGTCACACGCTGTGCATTCATAACGAGTACACAAGCCAGTTGTACAGGTCTAAGGAACATACTTGAATGTAAATGCATAAAGCAGGATGGAACTGCAGAAAAATCCACAGCAAATATGGGTATCGAAGACCTTGATCCTGAAATTATGCAAAAACCAGGATTCTTGATGGAAATCCAATCCTGAAATATGAAATTAGAATATTAAAAGAAATCACAATAAAGCAATCAGATAAGATTCAAAACAGTGATTGAAAACCATCGATTTATAACTTGAACTCGTTATACATCATTACTCATCAAATGACAGACCTAAATGAAGAAAAGTTTCTCAACCAACACACACGCGCAAGCAAAAAAGTGATTACAACAATTAACAGCAGTAACTACTAAATAGTCTAAGTTCAAGAAAAACATGAATACATGACTGACAAAGTAAATTCATATTTTTAATTAGCCCCCATAACACAACAATGATAACTGATGAACGAATATCTACTAGTATGGAAAATAAAAGAAAATTTACCCGCAGAAATAGAAAGCCACGTGAAGAAAAAGCACCACATATTGGTTCCGATAGTAAGAATGCAGAAAGACGCTGTAATCCAATCCTAACCCTCCTCATGTACTTAAATACAGAATTCAGGAAGTGTGAAATCCAATAACCATTATCATAAGAACACTCACTGGCAATAAGAGCAAGCTCCGAACACCTTCCAGCATTATTGTGGAATTCTCTACATGTTTCAGATAGTTCATTAGCTCTATATTTTTTCCTCCAGATTTTCCGTACAAACTGCTTCCCAAACATCTTATCCTCGAAAATGTCGGAACTACTCAACACAATCTTTTTTCTTTTTCTCTTATATACGATTCCATACATCCTGTCATCAATTTTTACCTGTGGCATGCATTCTTCCACCTTAGATTCCACAACTATATCAATGGCAGAACCATTTTCATTTTCATTTTTATTTTCAATTTCATAACGTGCTCTCTTGCAACGTTTACCAGCATCCCCTCCAGAATCAAGGGAATTGTTCGGGAGCTCAATCCACTCATTCTCCTTATCAGCCGCTCTCAGGTACTTCCCACTAAGACGTGGTTCAGTGTACAGACGCCTTCCGGACCGCAAGACCCTCGCTCCAAACACCCTCATGGATTTTCTCATTCCCACTGCGGGCATTGGTGTTACTTTCTCGCTATTAGGCAAAGTGACCAAATCAATCTTCCTCTATGTCACACCACCTTAAAGACTAGAACTTGGTCCGATGCAAAACCCACCAAGTGCTGATAATACAAAACACTCAAATCCTTTGTTTTTCTTTCCTTTTTTAATGGCACGGGTTGCTCTTGGTCTGGACTTGGGACAAACGGCTCAGCAACACAGTTGATCACACAGTCCGTCCCATAAATCAAAACTCAATATCTTCGCCTCAATACATAGAATGAACCTAATTGGAAATAAGTGACTTTCTACGGAGAAGAACTCCACAGCCCAATCCAATTCACAGTCCCACCAACCTAAACTTGAACCTGGACACCAACCCGATTCACTCACCCAAACTCCGCCCCTTCCAAGCATGCAAGAAGAAATCCTCTTCTTACAATCTCCCCCACCCAAACTCGGTCTCCATCTCAGTTGACTCACCCGGTCCCACCACGAGCCACAAAAAAATTTCACATCATTTTCCAGCAATTTCCGTCCTCACCATACAGCAAAGAAAACTCTAAACAAAACACAACAAACCCATCAAAAATTCACAATCTTGTTCCATAAAAACACCATCTTTAACCATTAATCTCCAAAAAAAATCCACAATAAAACATAAAATAATAAACCAACACTAAAATATTACCTGTCAGCAAATAATAATTAAGATATACTAGTAATTTCTTTGATTTTTCCAGACGGGTCTTTTTTGTTCTGGTATTTTTTTTACAGGAGTTCACGGTTGGGCTGCGGAGTGATGTGAAGGTTCTCTAGGGTTTTTGAGTGCGGGAAATTAGGCTGAGTAGTAACCGCTACTTGTACACTAGGGTGTTCACAACCGTCGGATGATAAGTAACGGTTGCGATTTAAGAAATCGATAAGAGCGGGCCCTTTGGGTTGGGGCCTCAGAATCTACATTTTTGGCTAACACGGACCGGCGCACGTGTGTGCGCGACCGTGTGAGACGGACAGATAGATGGTCCACGTGGAGAGATCCGGGAATATTCATAGTTTCTAATGTCACCCAAATGTGTTAATTATTAATTTAAATTTTTATTAAAATATCTGTTTACTTTTCGTATTAATATTATTTTACGAATTTTCTTATAATCGACTTCTACGACCATTTTTTCCATCTTTTACTTCTACTCATAGACATTGTTAACATTCGTATCCTTCTAACAAGGCACGAACACATTAAGTGTTCCCACGATTTAGAGAATAAATGGGACATCATGAATTAAGTTTATTATTCTATATTTGGTTGAAAAATTTTAAAAAATTTCAGCTATAGTTGGTCAATGTTTTGCCACCAAAGGAAAAAAGTTTGCCGAAGTACGATTGAATACTTACATGTTCGGTCGAGATTGAATAAACATGTTAATAGCTCGGATTTTAGTTAGTCCAACACAAGAAACTTTTGGAGTAAAAAGAGCAAAATGTGTTTTAAATGAATAGACGATTTTAATGTAAATTAGATTTAGCAAAATAGTCTGACAAAATTTGTCATAAATTATGTGTGTTCATGGCATACTGATTGTCTGCTAATAATGAAATTTAGAAGGGTGGTCTCCTACTCGATATCTTACTTAAAGTCATGTGTTGTACTTATCACAAGTTTGTCGGACGTGGGTAGAAAGCTCTGCATGCAGATGCAAGGCACCCTGAGCACCACAAAATGGTAAAAGAAGAGGTTGATTGATCGAAAAATAATGAACAACAACCAAAATTTACTTCACTACGCCACCCCAGGGATTAAAAAGGCTAAATTGCAGTTTTATCTATTAGACTTTTTCAACCTTACAATAAACAATTACCGTTGGGAAGATGTGAAACTTTGAGTTCACTATTATAGTCCTTTCAAATTTTTCTAAAGGGTTGTTAAAGAAAGCATAAATGGAAGTTGCTTCTATAGTCAACAATTCATCTAGTTTTCCATGTATCTAACTTTTGATTGTCAAACAATCACAACTATTTTAAGTGTTCGATAAACTAATATAAATCTGATTATGTAAGAATATATATCATCTTACAACAAAATTTGAGAAACAACAACAGAGTAACTCTTTCGATTATACTTTTAACTTCTTTAATTTATATTATTAAAATATCAATTTTAATATTCATGAAAAAAAAAAAAAGGAAAGAAAGAAAGAAATTTTGTCCCAACTATGTTGGTATTGATGCACTAAAGATAATTTAATTTTTTTTCTATTATTGAAACTATATTGTTATTATCTAACTTTATAAATATGAGATTTTTTAATTAATAATAGTATTTTTCCTATAGAATAACTACAGCAAAATATTTTTTAAAAAATAAGAATAAATTTTACAATATTATCAATAATAATAATACATAATAAAATCTTTTTTATCAGTATTCATCTTAAAAATTACGCACAATAATAAGACATTTTGTTTATCAAATGCTCAAATAGTAATTTTGAAACATACGAACAATTATAAACCAAAAATCTATCAAACACTTGACTGATTCTTTTTGCAACTAACACGTTCCTCAACACAACTAAAACTGATTTTCTTGACTGATTCTTTCGGCAACTAACACGTTCCTCAACACAACTAAAACTGATTTTCTTAAAAGTTAAGCAATACCAAACATTCGATTCCTCCTACCACCCCAAGAAAATAAACACAGCCAAATCATAAATATAATTAAATCCATAATAAGATTCAATAAAAAAACATAACAATTCAAATCTCTACTCGCATTGATAGCAAATAAACCAAACATATAGAGGTGTCCTCGGTGTCGAAAATCTCAATAGTACACCAAAAAGCTCTTCAAAGAAAATTTTTCAAACTTTTCCATAGGAAAACATTAGCCTAATAAAAGAAGCCAAGCACTTTTCCACCAACACTCTTTCTCCTGGCTTCTTCATGGTCCATGATGCCCGCAGATGTTGTCAGCACAATGTATCCAAACTGCAAGTACAAGAAAATAGTGAATCTAATGAAAACGTGGCGAAGGAATAAGGATTAAACCATACTTTTTCGTCACACATCATGGAGATTTTAATCAACTACAAAGATCAATTGTGCTAACCATAAAGGTCCAGTTCATCGTTCTAACGTTATACAAGACATTCATTATAAGCATGCAAGACTTAACATAGATGTTTAATGTCAAAATATGCAGATATTCTTGGTCTTAGAGCATGTTTGGCTAATTTTAAAAAAAAAGTAGAGTAACTTTTATAAGTATCTTTACATTTCCAAACATAT
This sequence comes from Forsythia suspensa, assembly GCA_023638005.1. NCBI lineage: Eukaryota > Viridiplantae > Streptophyta > Magnoliopsida > Lamiales > Oleaceae > Forsythia > Forsythia suspensa. The sequence goes on from CM042667.1 coordinate 1,860,702, forward strand.
CTGAATAACTTGCTTTCTTCTTACTTGTAAGTAAAAAAATTAATTATTTTGAAAGAAACTCTTACCTTATTTTCCAAATAGGTAACTTATTTCCAATTCAACAAATAAAACATTATTTATTTTAATGCTTACTGATCTACTTATAATAAGATTTATATACGAGTGAACTTTTCAAGCTTCGCCATATGTGCTCTTATTATATCTTTTCAACAAGATATGAATGCTCCACTGAGAATATTCCACAACAAAATATGAGGCGGCAGCAATCAAATACCCATCTGTATCAACACAAGGACATTTCTCTAACATGTTTATATTAAATAGTTAAATTCTTTATTCCCAGAGGGTAAACAAGTTGTCATCTTCTAAGCTTTAATCTACAAGACTCTTATGTTAATTACCTGTCTGGAGGGAAGTAACCTTGCAGTCCACCCCTCAATTTCCTTGACACCAACATCAAAGCGAGGGCTAATGACACCGCACTTGTTCAACCTCCCGTTGAGTTCGACCACAATTTTACCAGATCGGTGGTCATCAACATACTCAAACTCTCCAATATACCCTACACACATCATCAAAAGATTAAATATTGAAAAATATATCACTAAACAAAGAACTTTGTATTAGAAAAATTGATGCTCCAAAAATGCTTCCCATACCATGCTTCTGCATCACCAAGAGAAACTTGATAATAACTTTGGATGAGGGTCTAATCATGACCTGACGCTTCCCCCGCTTCTCCGCATTGTACATGCTCTTGAGAGCATCATTCAGTACACTAACTCTCACCATCTTTAGTTATAAGTAATGCTGTACCACATATACATGAGTTATCATATACATCCTTACAATAAACACATCCTCCCACATACAAAAACATCATTCACAAACAGTATAACATAAAACCTAGTAATTGAAGTACTTATTAAAAAAAAAAAAAAACCACGGCTTCTTTGTTTTTATATGTTATTCACCCGATTCAATAACCTGCAGAAACCCATTTTACTTGAAATGGACAACATAGAGTAACAATGCAAAAGAAGAAACAAAGAAAGAAAATAAAGAAATTTAACATACTACTTAAATTATATAATCTTAATCATTGGCATCCATTTGTTTACAATCAACAAGGAGCCACGAAAATAAAACAAGAACTGTTAATTGGACCATGGACACCAGATTACCCACAAAATCCCACATCATCGCATTTATTACATACCAAAACAAAAAATCAACACTTCTCAAAACAAGTCTTGCCCTTTTTTCCTTCCTCACCTCTAAAAGCAACATATTTCAAATAAAATTTCGGGATTATTATATCTTGTTTTCTCCCAGCATCAAATTATATGGTACTGCACAAACAAAGAAATTTTTCAGAAAGCCTACAAGTTCAACTAGAAAAAAGTTTAATACATACAACTGTTAAAAAATTTCATTACAAATAGTTTAGCGGAGATTTGATCAGAAATATATGTTCACTGTTCATCCAGCTGCTAATTTTCAATGAACAGGGGGCTCAGCCGCACTCTTAATTGAATCTGATAAAAGAAATAACAAAAAAAGGACAACACTTTCACTCGCTACGTCGTCATTGTATGCAACTGCTGATCCCCATTTGCTTGCACTCAATAAAAACTCCCAAAAATGAAAAAAAAAAAAACAAATTTGAAGGATTTCACGTGTAACATATTTTCCAATCACGCAACAATTTTCTTATACTCAACAAAAGTTAAAAATACATTAAAAAAAGGGATCCAAAAGAAAGACAAGTCGAAGCAGATACAAAATCAAAATCAAGAAATAATTGAAAATCACAATAGCAAATCCAAAACTGAGTTCATATATACACATGAATACAAACGTATAAGTGATGGAAGCATTGAAGCTTACCAGGAAGCCAAGAGAGATCTCAAACAGCAGACGCCACACCAAGCGCTAGGGTTTTGTGCTTTGAGAAGACAGTGCTGTTAAAATCTAGTTCTTATAGCAGATGATTATGATATGAGTAAAACGGATCGAGTTGGACTAAGCCCAGCAAAGTCTACAGGCTGCCAGGATGAATTGGGCCGCCTTGGCCTTTTTTTTTTTTCTGATTTTTTCTTTTATTTATTAGGTTTTTTTTTCTTTCTAATACGAAACAAGAAATCATAAATCTTGATAAATGTAAAGATTCATTCACTCACTTGTATATCTAGAGATGGCAAAAATATTTAATTTGTCTCAAATTCGATGGATACTCGATTTGAATTGAGCGAAAAAATTTAGATCTGCGGATCAATAGGGCGAATCGGAGCAGATCGGGGTGATCCGGGGCAGATCGGATCATGTGTGATCCGATTCGATCTGCCCTGTTTGAAAAATATAGAAAGAAAAAATTAAAAAAAAAGTAGTAAAATGGTAAATTTTGTTTCAATATTTGTTTAATTTTTTGAATGACAATTGACAAAAAAAATAAAAAAATAAAATAAAAATTATAAACAGATCAGTATGCGGATCAGAGCATTGATCCGCCCCGATCCGGATCTGATCTGTCCCGATCTGTCCCGAGAAATGACGGATCAATTCACGAATTTGGATCTTCTAAAATTGATCCGGGATGAATACGAATCAGGCCGATCCGAATCGAATCCGCGCCCATTGCCATCACTATGTATACCCTTTCGTTGAGAGATAATCTTTTGTTTGTTTTTTTTTTTTTTTTCTTTTTTTTTTTTTTTTTTTTTTTTTAACATTTCAAACGACAGTTGCTCAACCCATTTTATTTGCTTTTTCTGTTTCCACCTTCTTCTTCTTCTTCTTCTTCTTCTTCAACAACCAGACATTAATCCATGAACAAAAATTTTTCCTACAATTTTTGATCAATTATATTCAACCTTGTAGACATTAAAAATTAAAGTAAATAAATAAACGTATTTGGCCTATGATAAACAAATAGTCCACTTAAATCTATTGAAAAACAAGTCTATTATGTCGTGTTCGTGTTATAAACAAGCTCACGTAGGAAGTCCATCCTATTTTTCAAATTTTAATTATATTTAATATTTATTTTAAATATAATACACGGCAACTATAAATGAAGGATGGGTGATTAGAGATTTCTCCATAAATAGAAATTTAAGCCTAAGAAAAATCACAAGTTAAAAACTTTAGGAGAATAAAATTCACAAGTTCAAAAGAAAAAATCCACAACTAGGGAGAAAATCCAAATTCCGATAAATCTCAAGAAGATCAAAAATTTCTTTAAATTAATGCAAGTCCAAGAATATCAAAATTTTCTTTACAAATCAGATTCAGACAAAGTCCAAACTTTGAAGGTTCAAGCAAGTCAAATTCCCAACAAGTCTCGAAGTCCATGATTCAAACCACGTGGCCATTCGTCTTCAATATTTAGATCGTTAATCAGATGATTCTGTAGCTACACACCCACATGAAGATTATCCATTTTATAAAATTTCAATTTGCAACAATTTCTGTATTTTAAATACTCAAAATTCGTCGTAATAGTATATGTTTTAGATCTTAAAATAATCAAACTAATCTAGCACAAGACCTATTGAATTTTTATTCTTTTATAATCTAAATTAATCTATCAAAATAGTAATTTTGTTGGAATGGGTTAGTTGGTGGTGAATGGTAGTGTGAAGGTGGTTGGCGGTGGAGCAAATTTTGATTTTAGTGAAAATATATATAATTTTGAATTAGATTTAACTAGGATATAGTGAGTGTATAAGTAATTGTTTAAGGTTATATTTGTCCAAACATACCATATTTTAACTTATTTTTAAAAATTGCTATTTTTAAAAAATACCACATACAAATGACATTTGCCATAATTTTCTCAATCTTTTGTACATCCTGAAAAATTGAGATAATTAGATTGAATGCTTTACTTTTATTTTAAAATTTGAAAAATTGGTAAATTTTACAATTCTTTTTATTTTCACTTGTTATTATTAAATTTTTTGAAAAATATTACTTTTATACATTTGTCTACCATTCCACACCACCCAAAGCCTAGCAATCCACCACCACTTTCGAAAACCTACCATTGGCGACCAACTCCACGACACCACCTCCGGTCTTAGAAATCTTCATGCATTACCGTAATCACTCCACCAATGCAATGCACCTCAAATTTGAGTTCTAAATCGATTTAAAATTTCATTTCTAAATTAATGTGAAATTTAAGATCGGAAATGAAGGTTAAAAAACTATGGTGGTGTTGTGTTGGAAATTGGTTTAAAATTCGAGAAATTGACTAAGTGACTTCGTGTCAACTTGGTCAGAATATACAAACCCGACCCAATCTATTTGGCAAAATAGTTTGCCACTTCGCCGCTTCGGAGAAACGGGGATCGACCTACCCAGATGAATGAGAAATTATGGAAAATGACAATTTTGGGTCAAAGTTTTGACAATGCGATCGCATGGGTATTTCCACCTGCGATGACAATCTGCCTAAATTTTAAGCAGAACGTTTTTTGGTCCTTCCATGCGATCGCAGGAGATAAAGCCTTGCGATCACATAGTTAAATTGGATAAAGTTCTATTTTGAATTTTGTACTTTGCGATCGCAGAATGGTAAAACCATGCGATCCGCATAGGTTTGCATGAACAGATATGTCATTTTGAAGTGTTGCACGATTTGGTTCCTTACCTTTTCGTTTTCAACTGTTTATCAACGTTAAATAGGACTTTCTGGACGTCCAAAAACAGAGAATTGATACAGAAAATATTTGCATTACATCCACTCATATTTCATCACTTCTTGAATAAAAAATTCTTGCATTTGTTGCTTGAATTTCTGATTTTCATTTCATTTATTTCTTTGGAGTACATAGACTACAAACAAAAGCAGAAGCCGTTGTATCTTGGGAGTCAATTGCCATATATCGTAGGCACCATTGCGGGGCAAAATTGACTTAAGAACAAAGTGTTCAACACTTGCCTCGGCCTAATTTTTATCCATTTCATTCGGTTTGATTGCTTTGGAGTCATTTACACAGAAATCCGCCAACATATTTGATCTATGTGGAGGCTGCACAGGGGCGATGGTGGTGGTAGTGGTATGTATTCCAACGCGACAAGGTGATGGTAGATGGGATTTTGCGAGGTACACAAATGGCGATGATGAAAGGAAGCTCGATTCCAATCGTAAGGTTGGTGGGGGGAAGCGTCGGCAATGGTGGTCTTGCAATGAATGGGATTGGCTATGGGAAGAAAGGACGGTGATGTGTTTAGTGGTTGATGCGGTCATGGGGACGTTGTTGATGTCCACGTAAGGTGGGAGTTGTAACACAAAAATAACACATAATGTTACTTTGTGAAATCAATCAATATCGCCACTTAGAAGTAACACATTATGTTATGTGTATTTGTGACCAATCTTTAAATGTTGAGTTTTGATGAAAAGTAACACAAAAGGTCACTTGTATAAAAAAAATTTTTTAATGAAAAGTGTAATTTTTTAATGAAAACTGAAATATGATTTTTAATAAAAAGTGACACAACATATTTTCTTTTGTGAATAAATTATTTTGAAAAGTAAAATAGTATATTCCATTTTTTTTTTTGTTTTTTTAACATCACATTATTTGTCTGTTTTTCGTTTAATATTAGAGTAGTTGTCAAAATTTCCCGGAAAAATTCATATCACACCTCAACCTGAGCCGATAATTGACAACCGAACCTAGTGTTTTAAAAAAATGGCGTATATTTTAACCCAAAAATAGTAAATGAGAGTATAAGTTAAAGAGATAGATCAAACACAAACAGTTCAACTGATAATTAAAAAGTTAAATAAAAAAAACAAAACTTTAAGGTGGACTGGCATTTGGATTATGGATGAACTAGTTAGTTCTTAGGTAATTTTAATGCGTTTTAAATTTTAAATTTTTGACGGACGGATTTCTAGATCGATATTTTTTCTAGTTGATCCCACATGTGCAAATCAATTGTAATATATTGACCAAACCCCTATCCTCTTAATTTCATTTTTTTCATTTTTACAGCATAATTGAGTCTATCCTCGTTGACCGGTTTCTAGCTTGTTTTGTATTGTTATTGATTTTAAGAGAATTAGGTTTAGATGTGCTGAAAAAAAAAATTATATGCGAGAAAAATTAATTAAGTATTTGGTAACTTTTTATTTTATAATTGTTCTATATTTCAAAATGAACATTTGAACGTTTGGTTAAAAAAATACTTATTGTTATAGAATTACTAAAATGTACATTATAATAATCTCTTTATGTATTATTATTGTTGTAAAATTTATTTTACTTTTATTAGAACATGTAATATTAAATATTTATTTAAGACAATATATAGTGAAGGAAAAATAATAATATAATTATTAAATTTCAAAATTTATAAAATAAGAAAATAAATTTGATATGTCAATCGCAATTAAAGAAAGAAATGAAAGAAACCATCAAAGATGAAATTGCTAATTATCCCGAAACACGCTTAATACATTATAAATATTAAAAACCCACTTTAGCTATCAATAAACACAAACTTGTATACAAAATAAATCAAGACTCTTCACAATCCTTGCAAACGAAGTTGAGGGCAATATTGTTTTTTTAGTCATTTTAATGACAGATCTGGATGGATCTCGTGGTGACCATAAATGCGAATTAATTAAAGGTTGTTGATGATTGTACGAATAAAATTGAATGTAGACGAAGATGAGACAAATTGAAAAAGATAGAGAGCTGAGTGTAATTTACCTTTTTACTTTGTCCAATTTTCTCTTTTTTTTTTTTTTTTTGGGATAATTACATCAAAGGTTTCCAACGTTTCAAAATCGTTGGAGATATACCCCTAACCTAAAAAAATAGCACTATACATCTCCAACGTATAAAAACCTTGGCGTGGTAGATCTTTTATGACCAAATTGCCCTTCTCTTTAAACAAACAAAAAAACAAAAACAAAGAAAAAAGAAAAACAATATTGAAAACTAACCAAATGTACTCCAAAAAATAAAAAGTAAGAAATATACCTAAAAAAAATAAAAAATCAGAAAGAGGTCTATCTTCTTCAAAAACCTAAAATCCAACCCAAAATTCAGCCCAAAAGGGTTGCCCTCCGGCAGACCGTCGATCTCTTCATAACCAAATCGGATCATGTGGAAAAACCAAGATAGAAAACAAAGAGTCAGGGAAGTGTAGTCATCAAACATCAAACAACAATAGCCCGTGTCATAAATGTAATTTATCATAATAGACCTTCAAATTATGTTCCAGAATGCGAGTAAAGTAATTCTGCAGCTCAGATCCTCGGATGTAAGTCAAGATCTTTTGTAAATCAGAAGGGTTTTGCAAGGCAAATTTGCACAGAAATGGTATTCAATGTGTCAACCTCATAAAGGGAAAGGAAAACTTAGATGTTAACAAATAAAATTATATTGAAGCGCCCCAAATTAGGTTTCAATTTTCCTGCCAAAACTTTAGGTGCGGTTGATTTTCCAATGCCATTTGTTCCAACCAAGCCAGGTACTTGTCCAGGTCTTGGGACAGGTAACTTGTGAGGAATTTTTTTCTGTATAGCTAAACGTCAATTATCCTAGAAACTGCAGTTAAATCTGATCTATGCAATTTAAAGGTATTAGGACTATAATGATGGGTAGTATCCTTATCCAAGTCTTTCGGCAGATTGATGATCTGGATGACTTCAAATGGACATTGATGATCATAGACTCCTTGCACTTCCCTTTGACAGATGCAATGTGTGTTGTGTGTGAGAGAGAATTTAATGGAATTTTGGGTTTTTTGAAAGATGGCCTTTTTTTACTTTTTAATTTTTTGGGGTATATTTCTTACTTTTTATTTTTTGGGTACATTTGGTTAGTTTTCAATATTATTTTTCTTTTTTCTTTGTTTTGTTTTTTTGTTTGTTTAAAGATAAAGGCAATTTGGTCGTAAAGACGACCTACCACGCCGGGTTTTTTCATACATCGAATGTGTTGTCTTTATTTTTTTTACGCTTGAAAAGATATTCTCAACGATTTTTAAACGTTTGAGATCTTTGATGCAATTATCCTTTTTTTTTATAAATTTTTTTCGTGTTCCAAAGTCAAAATCCCTAATGGGCATCCTGTACAAGTTAAATTTCATGGCCAAACTCATCTGGCGGGAAACGTAGAACAGGGAGAGAAGATTTCAATTTGAACCCTCACATTTCTCTTTCTCTCTCTCACACGCAGGGAGTTCGAGAATTGAAAAATTACTCAAAAATGGAAGACAGCGAAAGCAACGCGATATTCGAATCGTTGAACCTGAGCCCTCAGCTCTTCATCAACGAGGTTCTCAATTTTGTTGATGATCTGACCGACGAGGCTTTCAATTTCTTCCTTGAGTAAGCCCTTAAGTCCTCGTTTCTCTCTCTCTCTTTCTCAACTCGAGGTTCTATAGGGGAGTAATCCAATCCTTATATATTGGTTATGTGTTTTCCATATTTATTGGATATAGGATTTTAGCCTTAAAGTGCCTTGCAAGATGGTGGATCGATTGTGAACACTAATCTGGAAACTGACTGTTTGTTTTAAGATTTAAACGGGTTGAATTGCTGTTTTAAGATTTAAACGGGTTGAATTGCTCGGTTGAGCTTTTGAGCCCTCGTACCACATGAGTCTTAGGTTTGACATTAAAATGTCAAGTAGGTCAAGCCTTGTTATTTTCGTACGCAATGAATGTGAAATTTTACCCGTTTGACACTATCTCTTCACAGAATGCACGCCCAGAAGCTTGTAATGATTTGATTAGAAATTGATAACGTTATCTATCATTACAGGGAGGCCTCTGATCTACTGAAAACAGAGGGCACTGATCGATCTGCAGATTTAAGCCGGGTATCAATTTTAAGTTTTACTTTCAATTTTTACCGTAAAGCATGTGAATTTCATCACATTTCTTGTTGTTTGGGGTTCATAATTTATTTTCTATGCAGATTAGGGCTTTATACTTATATTTTGATTTGTTTATTTTGTTTTGTATCACTAGGGTGTGGCATACATTCGGAATTTGGTCCAGTTGACACTGGACAACCGGTTGAAGAAGTGGGAAGAATACAATCTTCGATTTTGTTTTCGTGTGCCTGAAGGATTTTCTCTACCTAAAGCCGTATGTTTACTAGTGGATGTTTTTGCAGTCAATCCCTTTGATTATGTGTCTGAATTATCTGAATAGTACTGTTCTTTTGGAGATTTATTATGTTCGTTAGTGGTAATCAATTAATAAGGATAATTTAGATTTGTTTGGAGTTGTGGCCAGCATGATATTTTGGGAAGTAGCGATCATGCATAAGAACTAAATGGATTTATCACCTACAAATTAGACTATCTTTGGCGGATGCAATTGAGTGGGACCAAATGGGGATGGAAAGTCTCTCTCTGTTTCCACTGTGCCAGGAAACTAATTTCCTGAACTTGTTTGGTGTGACGGAAATAAAGATAAGAATGAAACAGCATTTCAAGTATTTTAAATCAAGACCTCGTTAGAATGTCACTCATGTTACTGTTATAATGCCTCCCAAATTTCCATCCAACCAAACTTGGGAAAGTCAAATTTCCTCCAGTTCTCCATTCCTCCATCTACGTTCAACATTCCCTCATACCAAACTTGATATTTTCTATTTCACTGTGGCCATTTCTGTTGGGGTATATATTTTAAAATGGCACGATGCTTAGAATGACCAAAGTTTAAGTGGCTGTCCAGGCTTAAGGGTGCTATTTTTCTCACCCTTTTGCGTATTACTACTGCAGGGTAACATCCAGCCTAAAGCATTAGTATTGGCTTTTTTCTTATAACTAAGACAGCAATTAATTTGGAGCAAAATTGTATAACTATTAGAATCTATATCAATGCAGCACCACCCTGAGCGTAACCAAATAGCAGGCATACAAGTTTTATTTTGGCGGCAAAAGGCTAGTTTAGGAATTGGCACAATCTTGATTAAGGAAGAAAAATGAAGGTTTCTTCAAGTTGATAAGCAACTATCCTCTGCCATACCAATTTGATCTATATTGATTTGTGAAGAGTGCATGTCTAGTTATCAACTCTGATAGATTTGGTGCTTTAAGACTTAAGACTTTACCTTAGATTTATATGACCAATAAAGTAACTTACTGCAGTGACCATCAATTGAAGCAAAGAGAAAAAGTACATCAAAAACAGGAAATCTGCTCTATGCTTCAACCACCATATTTTCCCTGTGTTCTTTTAGTCAGCTATTATGTCCCAATGATGTAACAATACTCTAGGTAAAACTTTTTAACTAAAAATTGGAGTAGAATGCCTCTTGGAATTGATAAGTTGATATGTTTGCTTTTACAAATCAATGGGGATTAGATACTTATATTTTCCCAGTAACCTGTAAACCTTTCTAGAGTCTGCAATCCTAAAGCACTCCTTGACTTGACCAAATTATTAAAACACTAAAACTGCCATTTTTTTAAAGGATAAGTTGGTTGTTGTCGCACCACTTTTTCGGAAAAGTCTTCCTTCTGTCCATCTGATCCTAAACCTAGTCTTATTGATAAGTTATCAGTGTGGGGTTCCCCGTAGCTGAATTAATATTTAAACTGGGGATCATGAACACGTCAAATACCGCTTATCATAGTTCCTGAGTTGGCTGAAAATGCAGACATGTCATTCTGAAGTTTGAGCATTCTTTTGCGATGCAGCCTTTGAGTTTGCTTTTCTTTAACCTTCTAATTGACTGCATCTCTTAGTCAAATCGCTCATTGAAATGATAATACAAACAATGTAGCACTTTTTAAGCCACTGACTGCCACTATATCAATTTGAAGATTGTTCAATACACAAAAAGTGACACGTGATTACAGAAAATGTAGCTCTTATATATTTTTAGGAGCCAACAAGAGACACAATGGGTTTTCCATATATTCAAAGAATATCTTGATGTTAGTACAAATACAGTACTTCCATCTTCTGTAAGCCAGCGTCCCCCCCTTCCCCCCACCCGACACACACGCTCCCACCAAATTTGTATCTCAAAGTCCCTTTGAAAATATCGTTCCAGAATCCATCATCGGCCGATGATTTGCCGGACCTCGATGCTCTTGCTGATACAGAGCTGGATGCACAGTTGAATTCTTTGAGAGAAAAACTTACCTTGGTAAATAAGATTATCCAGACTATAAGAACTTTCTTATATAGTTTTTATTAATTTTGCTTACGAACTTTAAATTACTAAAATAGGTTGGAAAAGAATCTACTGAGCTTAGCAGAGAACTTCGTGCATTGGAAAAACAGTCTTTATCCAGCAATCAGTGTGCCGGGTCTGTTGATGAAGCATTACTGTTATATGAGAAACAAGCTACTAACCAAATGTTCCAAGGTAACTAAAATTCCATTTCTGATATGTTGGAGTTGGAAATGAACCTGTAAGTCTTCTTTATGTCTCTCAAATAAAAGTTTATTTTGTTAATTATAAGGATCTCGAACCTTTGAGAAGAGGTTTTTAGGGATCCAAAAGAATGACAGAAAAGAATTCATGCGGCCCGCCTGAAGTTCACTAGAATGAACTTAACTTCTTGTTGTTACTTCAGGGGGACGTGGTTAACAGTTATATAATTCTTTCAAAGACTGTCAAAAGAACTTAGGTCACCAACCTCTTCATGATACATTCATGGAAGTGTTGGATCGTATTTATAATTCTGAATATGGTATTGTGGTAATCTTTGGTTTTTCCTTTCTTTCTTCTCATATCTGACCACAAGTCACCAATTTACTCGCTGCTATTATCATTCCTATGCTACATGGATTATATATGCCAATTGATATGGATCACAACCTTATTATATACACATTGAAATAAAAATGCCATTTTTGTGGCAAAAGATCTATTTCTTTAGAATTTATTAAAAAAATAATTTATTTACTTTTTGCAGTTTATTTACCTTTCACAAGCCTAAGGAAGAACCTGGATAGAATCTTATCAATTGATTTAAGTTCTCTCGCTTATTAAATGTTGTGAACTTCTTATTTTCTCCTGGGTAACATAAACCTTTAAAACTGAAGATGTGGAAGAAAAACAATTCTTCTCGTTGATTGAAAATCAAATTTTGTGCAATGCTATATATAATTAAACAAGGAAATATCCTAATTCTATCCATAATTAATACATCTGTACAATCATAATAAAGGAAAATATAATACAGCCTATACTATCCAGAAATAGTTTGTTCGAACTAAATGATATACATTGTGTAGCATTTTTTACTGGTTCAAGTACAACCTCCAGGTCAAAATCAATTTGACCCAGTTGCTGAATTCATTTCCATAACGTTTCAAGTGTATTACAGTTATCCTGATCTGGATGTGGATTCTAACCCTGGTTTTTTTGCTTGACATTGCGTCGGCTTCACCAATCTGGATTCTTCAGTTTGTGCTATTAACTTACCTTACCGCCTGCAAATTTTATTCTGAAAATAGCTTGAATATCTACGGTGTAACTTGCAAGATTTTCTGACTTCTTTGATTGGTTCACACTTCAGTTGATTTATCTGAATCACAAACTTTATAGTAAATTCTTCCTTCCAACAGAGTTCACTACTACTGCGTTGGAATTTCGTGCTAAATTGGAGAAGCTGAATAGGAGAAGCATGGAGGAAATTCAATGCATCAGAGCAAAGAGGTTGCGTGTACCACACGAGGATATGTTTCGACTGAATCATGGCAATGGTAACTATTATGTCAAGTTGCAGAGCTTGTGTCTTTATGTCGAATGATTTTGAAGAATACTAAATAAATGCTGTCTTTGATTTTGTAGGCCTGTTTAATGCTAAACTGGACGATCTTCAGCAGTTTCTGTACGAGATATAGACATCCGAAATCTTTCTACTTCAAAGGCATGCTGTTTTAACATTTGTATTGATGTAAGAATCCTACCTATCTAATTGTTTTCAAATGTTTCTCCATTTTCTTCCTCCTTGTTTCATATAGACTTCAACTATTTCAAACAAAATCTGGGAGAGATAAAGATGAATTGAAGGAAAATATCAATTTCGTTGTTTGTTTTCCCCGTTTTCATAAATCCAAATAGTTTTGCTTTATCAGTTTGTAGAACTACAAAAAATAAAGTAAATTGTTGACCTCCAAAAATAGCTGCCAACAGAACCCAACGCCTTCTCTTCGTATGTGTAATTTCTTTGCACACTTGGACCACCACATGGTAAATCAGCCACGTAGATATGCCTGGAACCACGTGGATATTGTACTTGTGAGGGAGGAACACGAAGTGGTAGAGGTGGTAACTTGAGGGCCCATAGCTAATAATTTTTCACGTGGTTATAAACACTTAAGAAAAATTAGCATAGAGGACTTTGTTTTTTTGTGTGTGAGAGTTTCAATTTCAACATCCTTTTATTGTGGGAATGAATTTGGTATTAATAGGTGAGTTCCACTTGGTCGACCACCTCTCGATGTACGACACGTGGCTCAATCTTAAGGGTATTTATTGTCACATCCTGGGCGTCATGTCAATGATTTAATGAAAAAGTTCTTTTCAACCGCATGCTAGGAAGCTATGACTGTGCAAGCCGTATTAGCAAATTGTCCCATCAGTCTTTTCAGGTATGCTTGCAGTGTGTCGGGAGAGGCTTTCTCAACACACAATCGGGGTCGGTTTTTGACCGCTTCGTCTTCTCAACCTCTTCTTCTCAAACCTCCTTGGCTTCTAAAAGAAGAACATCTTCCTCTCAACCTCCTCTTCCAACCTCCTCGGAATAGAAGATGAGAGTTTACTAAGCAAGTTTGACTTTGACCCTGCCACGTGAAACGTCACGTGAGACCGGGGTGTAACAGAAACATTACACCGTCGTCCCCAACTTTTTTTTAAGAAATGAGGAAGTTGATCGTCAATCTTCCCCTATAGTTGCATAACTAGTCCACAGCAATGAAAATGTGTTCTTCATGTCCAACTTTGTGAAGTTAAAGTTTTGTTTCTCAACTTAGGCTGGTGCTTAAAAATTTGAAGGGAGACATGTCTTGGGATGGCCACACGACGATTCAACGAAGATTAGGACAATTTCCATTGATAGCCACAAATTGCGCAATGGGTTGAGAACAGATGGTACAATTTACCCAAAATAAATTATGCCTGTGTACTCAGATATTATTTTGTAAAGTTGTTAGAACGTGTATGGGGGTTAATGTCTGTTTAGTGTCGATAATGAATGTTTTATAAGGAAAATTAATTTGAAAAGTATTTGTTCAACTTTTTAAGCTACGATTTTCTTACTAAAAAACTTTTACAAATAGTTGATGTTTGACCAACACAAAATCACTTAAATACTTTTACCAATATTAAAATCAATATCATAACCTAATTGATACATAAAATATTAGGAATTGAAAGTCTAATTTCAATCTTATAAAATTATAAAATAGTAAATATTAAATTCACTTAAAATGATAAAAATTTAATAATTTGGAAAGATTACTAGTAAGATAATAATAATTCAGACACTAAATTGTAATAAGATTCAATAAAATAAATTCTTAAATTAAATACACTAATTATTTGTTACTAGATCATGAGTTTTCAAAATATGAAATTTTAAATTAATCCCATATGTTAATTATTAAGTTTATTAATATTCTAATTTATCAAAAAATAAATTTCAATAAAACTTCAATGAAACCATTACTTTATTACATAAAAAATTATGTATGCCTTAGTTAATTGGAATAGATATATTTGGAAGATAAATTATAAAAAGGCGCAAATTATTGAAATGAGTAAATTGTTGCGTTCCCACACTCGATCAAAGTTTTCTTCCTCTCATTGTTTCCAATTCCATATGACCATTTATCAATGAATCCAATGAATTCTATTTATTATTTTTTAGACGTGCTGTGTAAGAATAGATAGACGGAGTTATAAAAAAAATATATCTATTGCATGTTAACGAAAACTCCGTCTATCTGATGTAGTACACTAAAAATAGACTCCGTCTAGAAGTCCGTCTAAATTTAGATGAATTTCTAAACAGAGTGATTTAGCAAATTTTTTTATTCCAAGAGGTGCTCCCGAGGAAGCCTCTAGCAGTTCGGAAAAAAGGAACCCCCTCAAGCCCATCAAATCCTGTTAAAGATTAGTTCTCAAAGTCGATTGATTGAGAGATGAAAACCAATTGCTTAGGTCTAGCCCAAGAATTTGTTGAATATATAGATAGGAGGGGCCCCTCTGTCTGAGATCACGTAAATGATTGGTGTCAAAATTTTCATTTTTCACTTTTTATGCTTTTTTTTTTCTTTTTACTTTAAAAGCAAGGCTATGGACCTCATAAGTACCAAACTCCTTCCCTTACTATTGTTCAATCGTCAAACGGTTTGCTTTAACCATCTTAACAGTCCCACATTATTGGTTCCTAGATAATCAAAGATTGGCCTGAACCCTACTTCTGTTTCACTGCTCGAGTTATCCTCGATTCACACATTGAAATTCTTGGATAGTCGCCGTAAATCCGACTTACCCCATTTCCTCCAAGTAATAGGAAATGGCGCGAGCACCACTGAATAAATGCGGTCAAAAGTGATGCCCGCAGCTGAGAATTTTTTAGGATTTCTTGTACATCACCGAGGTATTGAGATAGACAAGAACAAAGCACGATTAAATATATCTCAGCATTTTATTGAAAAAAAAGTCAAACAAGGAAAATAAAAATTGAAGACCTACCAATTTCAAAAAAAATTAATGTCACATAATCGGTAATATTAGTTTTGGACGGAATCCATTGGAAATGAATTTATAATTTGACCGTCTATTCAATAGACATAGTACCACATGAATTGAAAGTCCATCTATTTTATCCGCCACGTAGACTACAATAGACGGATTATGTTGAAAATGCTCTTAAGTCTAGCAATAATATACTAACTTGTATTTAAATTTGATTTGTATATTCTTATTTATAGATTTTGCAAATTATAATTTCAGTTTTTTATTTTCGTTTGATCATTTTATAATAAATTTATTATTAATTTTCCGAATTAACAGCCTATAGAACCGTAAAAATCACGATTATTGAGCCATAATGTGTTAGACACGTCACACCTTAATAATGGTTTAGTACGTGTTAAACTTTAATTGTACACGTCAGTCAGCTTTTGTAATTAAATTGAATTCAAATTCCTTAATATACCCCTCCTCAAACTCATATCTATCATGGTATTTTCGTATTTTCCAAGAAAACTAGGGCTCAAAATACTAGAATCCAAATTTCTAATGAGAAAATTGTAATGGGGTCCCTGACCTTTAAAATACATTCAAATGGATCCTCAAGTTTTGAATCTTGAAAGCATCATCCTCAACTTTGTATACTTGTAGTAGTGTAGGTCAATGCAGACCGATCATTTAAATAGATGTTCAAATGATACGTGCAAATATATGACCCCATTTGTGAGGGTAAAATACAATTACTACATACTTGTTTGAATTTTTTTTTTTAGATATTAATCAACTTATAAGTTATAAGCACTTCCAAGCACATGGTTAATCACAATGAAAATTAAGATGTGAAGGTTGAGGAAGGAGCTGTCAAGATTTTACATTTTGGACTAATTTGAACATATCTTAACTGTTAGGGACCTTCACTGCAATTATCTAAATTCAAACTCCCATACATAAACCGTTTTTCACCGTTACAAGAATTCCACCATAGATACAAACCATCTTTTGCTGGTAATTGCGTTCTTTCCTCCACCCCACCCCTACCCCCATATTTACACACACAAACACGCACAAATACGAGAAAAAAAACTCAAGAAAATCATCATCAGATCCTAGGGTTTTGCCTCTTCTCTCTAGTGATCTGATCTGAACAAGAAAAATGGTTCGTGTCAGCAACGGAATCATCACACTGTTAAACATTCTAACATTCGTAATTTCTTTAGCCGCCATTGGGTTTTCCGTTTGGTTTGGTATAAGTTCAGGCACCCAATGTCAGAAAATTCTTCAAAAGCCTCTATTATTTGTGGGTTTAGCCCTTTTAATTGTTTCATTATTAGGGTTAATGGGATCATGCTGCAGACTTTCATTTTTCATGTGGATTTATCTTGTGGTTTTGTTCTTCCTTATTCTCGGATTGGCTGCTTTTACGATATTTACAGTTGTTGTTACCAACAAGAACGTTGGAAAAGCACTGTCGGAAAAAGGGTTTGGAGAACACAGGCTTGGGGATTATTCTCGTTGGTTGCAGAATTATGTCATTAATGCAGAAAACTGGGATCAAATCAAGAATTGTTTGGTTGATGTCAATTTGTGTCAGCATTTAACGGAGAGCAATGCCAAGGTTTTTTACAAACGTAACATGTCTCTAATTCAGGTCTTTGTTTCTATCTCATCGTATCATATGCGTTCGTCTTTGTTTCTATCTCATCATGTCATATGTATTCGAGTTTCTTTCATCATCCATGCCCGTCTTTATATCTATCATAGCCAGGATCATATGTTTCATTCATAATTTGTGGTTTTATTTATTCATAATCCATGTTCTTCTTTGTTTCTATATCATCATATAATATGTATTTTTGTTTTGTTCATTATTTTCGTCCGTTTTTTGTTTCTATCTTATCGTGTACATAAGTATTATGTTATGCCAGATTTGAAAATTAACGTCATAGCGTCGGGATAATTCTTTCGTTGTAGATTTTACTTGCATGCAATCGTCGATTATTCATTCGTTCATTTGTTTTCATGTGAAGGATAAAACCATATATAGAGGAATAGTAGTGTGTGGTGGATTTTTGGTTTCACTATTGATTTTTTTTTCTAAGTTATTTTACGATGCAATTTAAACTTTTAGATCATGTTTGTGTGCTTAGTACCATGATCATTGGAGGAACAAGACCTTGAGAAAGTTCAAGAATCTTTTCGATTATTTTTTTACTACAAGAAATTAGCTTGGATTACTTGGTAAACCCCAAGATCCTAAAACTTGGTTAAGTTGATAGTCTTGTGAGGTTATCCAAACCATATTCAAACGCTTTTATTAATAATTAATGATTTTGTAGAAGAAATTTACTTAATTAATTCGTTCATTGCTTTTCCAAACTTCTTGATTAGGGTTTCTTCTCCTACTCAATGAATCATGAATCATTTTTCACCATTATATTCGATTCATTGTCACATGAACAGACATCAAATGTAACAAAACTTTAGAGCATCCTTAAAAAATTATGTAATAAAATTCATGTTATAAGATTTAACAAAGTTTTACCCTATTTGTCAACTCCTTCAACCCTTCTGTATTACTCGGGTTTGGGATTGGATATGAAATCATAGGCGGAGTCGAGAGTTTATTGAAAATAACATTTAAAATTTATTGTTATTGTTTTGATAAAAGCATGCTTCTATGTGGTGGAGTCCCCATTGGCTCAATTTTTTGTTTTTTGATAAAACAAACTTTTTATATGAATTTTCTTTTAGTTTCGGTCTAAATCCGCCCCTGATTGAATTATTAATATTCCATGCTAAAAGATATGATAATATCTTAATTTCTTGCACGCAGTCGGGTTGCTGCAAACCACCAGCTTACTGTGGCTTCCAGTCCCAGAATGCAACTTATTGGATAATGCCGAAAACCGGCCCAGCCGTGCCCGATTCAGATTGCAAGACGTGGAGCAACATTCAAAAAGAGCTCTGCTTCGACTGTAAGTCGTGTAAAATAGCAGTACTCGACAATATTAAGAAAGATTGGAAAATCATAGCCCTCATAAATTCCATCATCCTAGTCCTAGTAATAATTGTATACGCCATTGGATGTTGTGCACTCAGAAGCAATTCTTCCGGTGGATACCTGAAATACAGAGGCCCTGCTTAATTAATTAATTTGGTGCAGTTAATTGTGACAAACTGGATGCAATAAACTGTATGGTGATTCTATTGCTGTTTATTTTTTTTTTTTTTTTTATGTAAGGACTTTCAATGCAATATTTATTTAGTTTTTAATTTCATAATGAAGGATATTGTGTTAGAATTTATTTACAAGGATTATATAGGGATGTTGCCTCTTTCTAATTACAGTCCTTATTTTTATTGCTCTAGTAAATTACAAAATAGAGAGGGGTATGGCTTTGTTTGGTATTGCTTTATTTTTTACAAAATCAACTTTTGTTATATAGCAAAAGAATTAACAGTAGGAAAAATAAAATAAGTACTTGGTAAATTCTTATTTTAAAAATATTTTATATTTCTAAATCAACATTTGAGTATTTTAATAAATAAAATGATTTATTAATGTAATTTTATACAATTACTAAAATAAACATTGATTAGAATAATATTCTTTTATATTATTATTATCATAAATAGAATTGTAAAATTCATTTTACTTCTATAATATGTAATATTTATAGACGAAGCCAGAATTTTTTGGAGAGCAAACTACTATTTAAAAAAAAAAAATTACACTTCAAAAATTACATTTTTCTAGAATGGGACATGACGTTATCTCTACCTTTGGTAATATTATCAAATATTTTTCTAAGATATGCGTTCAGACTAATTGACAATGTGTAATAATTGGCATACTGATCGCCAACATGTATACAAAGTTTTCAAGCTCAATATCCAATTAGTTTAAGTAAAAAAAAAAATATGAAATTAGGGGTTTTAAAACACACAAAAATTGGAGAAAATCATTGAAACAACTTCAATAAAAGATCAAAAGTATAGGGAGATCACATAATTTTAAAAATTCACACAAGTAGTGCAGTGTTTCTCGAATTTTTTGATACATCAATGGTGAAGAAGAAGAAAGATGGAATGATATATTTAAAGTGAACTATGAAGATACTATATTATTGGAATCCTATTAAAACTATGACAAAAAAAATTACTTTAATTAATTAGGGTTATAATTAATTAATAATAAATAAGTAGAAAAGTTAAAAGCTAAGCTCAATTGGACTGTAATTAAAAATTTTAAATCAATGAGGTACACATCAATAATGAGGTACAGGGCAATCCACCCCTTCAGACTGACCTATAATCTCACATGGGTTCATGGAACCAATCTTCTAAGAGAAGTAGCCCTATCAACATGTCCTTGTCCGCAAGGACCGGTTATCCCAGAAGGGTATCTTATCCAATACAAAATGTGATAACCATATTTAGGTAGAATTCAACCTTACAATCAACTTGACATCAACTTGTAAAGGGGGTGTGCCCAAGTGGTTCTAAGTCCACAAGCCAATGTGGAACACATTTAAGGTCATTACATTTGGAAACCTAGGGAAGTGTTATTACGGGATCAACCACAATGTTCTCAAGTTCTAAAAACCATCACATATAACATCTTGACATTCAAAACGAGGTGATACAAGAGCTTAAAAGGAGAACAACCATTAAAGAAACAAACTCATGAAGATAGCATGTATGATAACTCTATTCTCAAAATTTATATCACGGTCAAAGAAAATCAGGATTCAAGTGCAATGGAACTTGTACAGCTGCAGTTACATGTTCCACAAGGATGGCATGGTCAAAAAGGCAGGCAGTGAAGTTTCATTTGAGAAAAGTACAGCCCAAAAACATGAAAACATACACTACCAGTGATGTTAGAAGTTCAAGAGTCCAAGTGGGCTGCAACAGAAATGTTGGGATCAATGGAACCAAGAAAGAACCACATATCCAGCCGACAACAAGAGCCCCAAATCTGCCATGAATAAAACAAATATTCACCAATAAGTAACTAATAGAGCAGTGAATCTGATATTGGGTAGAAATTAGTATACTAAAGGTCGTCACCCACAAAACTCACCCAATAATAGCAGCTCTAGGCAAGCTCTTGTTCTTGTCATTGAGGAAGTATATGCAAGCTGCCAAAGACAACGCTACCTGTACAGGGAAAAATGATACATAATCAAAATATGCCAGTTGGCAATATTCCAGTGTTTGAAATTAAATTGTTATTATAGATGTAAACATAATTACATAAGCATGAATGCAAGATATCTTCAAGATCCATGATAGTATATTCTCAATGCTAGAATAACAATGGCATCACTGACATTCTAAAGTAGATGTGGAGGGAACCGGAAGAAAATGTCTATGCAAATTTTTCATAGGCCAGAAAAAACTAAAAAATCCTAGTCCTCCAAGCAATCATTTCCATCACACAAAGTATAGCAGGCAATCAGAACTTATGACAGATAAGACTCTAGAAGTTTTCTAATCATTCTAACATATTTTAGTGCGAAAATGTCCAACGAGCATAGTCTCAATCATTTTTCCTTAAGATTTAGGAAAATCCTTAATTACCAAGTTACAACTAATATAGTTAAAAATAACTCATTTTTAAAATCACCTTTCCTAATTTATTTTTCTAGTACTATAATCAGTTCAACAACAAATAAAGCCTTATTCCTGATAAAATTTGGGACTGGTTTCGTGAATCCTTTTCGCTACTCTGCTTAATTCATTACGAGATCTACTAGAAGATCCAAAGTAACTAGATCTTTAGCAACCATCAAGTTAGTTTTGGTTTTCCTCTTCCTCTTTAAATAATAATCAGTTCAAATAATGCAAAAAATTACAGCCCAAGTTTGATTGTAACATTCGAGAGGTTATCAAATCAAAGGTCATATAGTGAACCAAATGATGACAAATTAAGTGACACCACAAGAAAAATGCATAGATGCTGAATCGTTCTTATCTTCGAGAGAGAAGTAAATATTTCATATGAAGATGGTGCTTGATGCTGATTCTGTGAGAAGATTTGAACACGGGCCACCCACAATCAGTGAAAAAATATTCCAGTAGTTTTCTCATGGGGGAATAATGGTGCAACTTAGCCACTTTTTAAGAGTTGAAGTGAAAAAGAGTGAAGGGCATGAAAAATACATTTTATTAAATTTCAGAGCTTCACAAGTCATTTTATTTCTGAACTGCTAGCTTTATTTTAGTTTGTTAGATTGTAATGATATCTTGGTTGCTGCAATTGGATCAATTGCTGAAACGTGCATAATATATTTATATGAAGTTACAATGTGGCGGATTCTGTTCAAATTAGTTGACAAATTAACAATGTTTGCAGAAACTTGTTGCAATTTTTTAGATTGTTGAATATAATGTGCATGTATAGAGAAATATTCATTGAATATGACACGTGCTCTGCTTCAACAAAACATGTGCTTGCTTTGCACTTTGTGCCAAGGCCCCAAGAGACTTGCGACTTTCCCGCACTTTGTATTTCAAAAATGTCCAGAGATCCCTGTTCCAGCCACTGCAAATAATTCTATATAGCCTCTTTCTTATGTAGATGTGTTGCTAGGGTCTACAATATGGTCTGATGTATGCATACAAGTTTGGACTGAAATTCAATAATATCTGGTAATAAATTCTGAAAAATCAAGTGATTTGACAATGTTTTTATTTATTAAAGGACAGATGACTTACTTTCTGGCAAATATTATATTATTGATTAAAGTTATGATGTTGCTGTCCCGAAATTGTATGAAGAGAAGGAAGGTAGAAAATCAAATTTGTTGGAGGAGGATAATCCAGTAACAATTCGACGAACTATACATTTTCAAGATCTAGTACACTGCGCTGCGGAGATCTAAAACTGGAGAACAAGTTTTCTTTCCACCAGAGGAAAACAATGCTCTAAAAAAGCTCTCACAGGTCTCCCAGTGTCCTTTACCTCTGATTTTATTTTTCAAAACCAAGTACTATTATGTACATGTAGCTTGATCTTGTCAGTTGAGAGAGCAACATCAGTTTTCTCTTTTGTTAAACTTAGCACATCTCGTGCTCCTATAAATAGTTCATTATGGAATCATACATGTTCCTCAATTCAGTTCTACAATAATACATCACCATATTAGCTCTGTTGAATCTTCTAAAACAATAGAAGCCTAATATTTCTTACTACAATTTCTCTTCATTTATCTCTTATACTGCTGATTACTAGCTTCCCTGAGTCAATTCTTTTCACAAATTGGAGTTAAGAATCTTATTTCTGCAACACAGGCGATCATTTTACCAAATTTTGACAAAATTAACTACGCAGAAGCTTTTAGGGAACACAATAAAGTAATGAATTAATATATATCTAAAATTTATTGTGAACTATGTGTTCTAACCAGTGACAATATTCCATACTCGCCTGGGCAAGCACCCTTATGTGGAATTGGTTTGAGAGGAAATAGAACAATAACTTTGCCGTGAATCGGACGTGTAAAACAAACCTGGAAAGCAGGCCCAGCTTCAGCAGAATTCATCACACTCCAGCACGCCATAAATGCAAACAGGAACAATCTTCTTAAAATGATTACGGGTGGGGGTACTTCCACAAAACTAAGCAAGTTCTTAACCCAAGGTGGAGACTCCTCAACCTTCTTCTTTAGCCTGGTCTTTAAGTTGATCTTTGTTCTCTTTCTATTCATGAAGCTGCTCATCAGTAGTTTCTCAAAAGCAGCTTCTATTGATTCCGCACTTCTCTCATGACCAGCATACTGGCTCAACAAAAAATTCCGAGCACTCCAAACTTCTTCCTCAGACGCATCAGTAGTTATACCCAGCCGCTTATAAGGATCCCAGACATTAACCCGAGGAAATTTTGAAATGCTACCTATAGATATTCAAAGACCCAAAATAATCTTAAACAGAAAACATGGAGTATCATACCCAAATTTCATTTAGTAGAAAGGAAAGTGTGTTCTTACATGTAACCTAGGCCTCAGCACTAAACCTTATAAAATGGATATGGAAAATTGCAGTATTCAATAGTCCAAATTCTTGAGATTAAACCGAAAATTGTCTAATGATTATGAAGATAGAAGACAATTAGGCTGTGTTTGGTGCACCGCACTAGACCATATAAAGAATTTAGTATAAAATTAGAATGGATAGTATTAGGTGATAGTATTATGGTGGATTAAGGTAGATAATATTCTTTTATCTTTTAGTCAAAAAATATCATTTAATTGTCCGTTGTAAAACTATTTCCACCATCCACATTATGTTATATGGTGGGTAGTGTAAACAATGTTTAAAAAGGCGGAAATAGGTCGGAGGCTTTTTAGGTTATGAGGCGGGCGTAAGCCTCGAGGCGGTTGAAGCGTAAGCCTCACCACGAACAAAAAAATTAGTCAAAAACTCGTAAATTGATATAAAATAGTCTATTTTAACAAGTAAAAAACAGAACCTCAATTGAAATTTCTTAAGTATCTTGTCCAAAACATGATCCGCTTGTTGACAAATTTTACTCTTTGTTGACATATTTTACTCCTTTAAAAACATGATTTGCTCACGATGTCGACTTAGTGACTTGTTCGTTGCTATACCAAGCAACCTTTGGAGTTTTTATTTTGAATTGTAAGTAGGAGTGGGCATTTTAACAGGAATCAGACCTCGAACCGGAATCGAATCGAAACCGGAGGTTGGGTCCGGTTCAAAAAAAAATTAAGAACCAAACCGAGGCAGAGGCGAGAACCGATCGGGTTGGTCGGTTCTTCTGGTTCTGTTTCTTGAACAAGAACCTTGGGTACCCGGCTGGGCAAATTTTTTTTTTTTACAATTTATTAAATGGCCCAACACCAACTAAATAAGATAATTAAAATATCCAAAATCCCAAATTAAAGCCCAAAACATACCACCTAGACCCAAACTTAATTGGGCGATATTTATAGACCCACTTCCCAAAATAAAGTTCACAAACAAATCATCACGCCATTGGCCCAATTGATATCCAATTATTAAACCTAATCTCTGCCTCCAGTTTCACTATTTCACACATCCAAAGTTTCAATATATCTAATCCTAAATTGCGCCGCACCTCTCGTTTCGTCTCTCACACTTAAATCCCAAATTGCACTGCACTTTTTCTAACGCTTGATTCTGCAAATAAAGGTATGTTCGATATTGTAATTGCGAGTCAGATTTATTATTAATTTGGGTTGTACTCTATCCTTCTATTCTAAATTATTTTCTAGCGCTTAATATTTTTTTTTACAATTTATTCGAGTCGGATTTATTATTGATTTGGGTTGTTAAGTTTTTAAAGGTTTAGACTAACGCGATAAGAAATTAAGAAAGGGTCGTTGAGTGCGGTGCTAGATTTTGTAATATTTTTGTTTGAATGAGATTTTTGAAGTCAATCTTGTTAAGAATTTCTTTAATAGAATTTTTCTTTTAACAACAGTATGGTTAATTTACAAATTTTCATTAATTTGTATTGTATATTGAGTCTCATTATGAGTTCATAATTAAATAGAATTCATAATTAAATATTTTTTTTCGAATTTTGAATTCATAATTAAATATTTTTTTCTCTTACAATTAAACCATCTGGATCAATCAATATTGTGCTAAATTTCTGGATTTTAAAGTATCTTGTATATTGAGTCTTTGTTCTTTATTGTTTATTCGTTATTGCATCTTGTATATTGACTTATTGAGTCTCTGTTCTTTATTTGTTTATGTAGATGAATAATGAGACACTAGAAACAAAAAAAAATATGAAGACAAGGTCGACAATTTGGTTGCATTTCACTAAGATAGATGGGAGAGATACATCAAAATGCAATTATTGTGGGAAAATCCTTCAGAGTAATTCAAAGGGTGGAACTTTTAGTATGTGGAAGCACTTGGATAGTTGTTATGCACATATGCGTAACATTCGGTTTGGTGAAAAGCAAAAGACCTTAACTCGACAAAGAAATGACGATGGAAATGGTGGGGTAACATGTTTAATCTTAAGGCATCGGTGTTTAACAAAGAAGAATGTAGAAGATATCTAGTTAAGATGATTATAATTGATGAATTACCTTTTTCTTTTGTGGAGGTGAGGGTTTTAGAGAATTTGTACAAAAACTTAATCCTAAGTTTGATGTTCCTTCTCGAAGAACAATTGCTAGGGATATGCTCTATCTTTACAACGAGACGAAGGAATCATTAAGGAATAAACTTATTCACAATAATAAAAGAAGGTTGCTCTTACCACCGATTGTTGGACATCAATTCGTAATATCAATTATATGATAATCACATCACACTTTATTGATAAAACTTGGAAATTGCATAAGAGGATTTTAAGTTTTTCGGATGTTTCAAATCATAAAGAGGAGACAATAGAAAAACTTGTTGAAAATTGTTTGCTTGATTGGGGAATAGATCACGTGTCGACCATCACCGTTGATAATGCAAATGCCAATGATACTGGCAATTATTTATGTAAAAACAAATTGAAGAATTGGAAAACCAATGGCATGATTTTGGGTGGAGCTCATTTGCATGTTAGGTGTTCAAGCACATCATTAATTTGATTGTTAATGAAGGGTTGAAAGAATTTAATAGATCCATAGCAAGTATTCGAAATGCAATCAAATATTTTCGATCATCTCCTTCTAGGTACTTGAAATTTAAAACATGTGTTGAAAGAGAAAAGATTGGTTGCAAAAGCTTGCCATTTTAGACGTACTACTAGATGGAATTCAACTTTCTTAATGTTGGATAGTGCATTAAATTTTGAGAAAGCATTTGGACGGATGGAGGAAGAGGATGGATTTTATTACAAATATTTTGATGAGCGTGAAAATGGTCACGAAAGAGAAGGGCCGCCTACTAGTGATGATTGGGATAAAGCTAGAAAATTTGCTAAATTTTTGAGAACATTTTATAAAGTCACTTTGAAGTTTAGTTCATCATTACATGTTACTTCTAATCTTTACTTCAAAGAAGTTTGCAACATTGAATATGCACTAACAACATTGAGTAGTAAAGATGATTGCTTGTTAAGTAGTATGGCATGCAATATAAAGGTGAAGTTTGACAAGTATTGGAGTACAGTTGAGAAAATGAACAAGATTTTGCTTATGGCCATTGTGCTTGATCCTAGGTACAAATTAGAGCACGTTTCATATTGCACTAGTATCTTGTATGATGCCAACAAGGTGGATGCGTTAAAAATGAAGTTATGAAATTATTGTATGCTTTATACAATCAAGACAAGGGATGGCATGGTGGTGATGTTGGAATTGGTGGTAGTAGTTCTAACAATGGAGTAACTTTGATCGATGGTTAGGATGATGGTAAAGATGATATGAATACATTTAATAAAGTTGACATGGGATACAAGAAATTGAAAACTAGCAATGTAGATTTAGTTTGAAAAAGATGAGATTCAAAAAATATCACGGAGGAAATCATCAAGACCCCAATGAAATGCAAACTTTGACATTTTAAATTGGTGGAAGATTAATAGTTCAAGATTTAAAATTTTATCCGAGATTGCAAGGATGTGCTTGCCATTCCTGTCTCTCTTGTTATCCAGTCGAGATTTTAGCACGGGTGGATCTGATTCTTGATTCATTTAGGAGTTCTTTAACTCCTAAAACAGTTTGAGACCTTAATTTGCACACAAAATTGGTTACGGAAGAATCTAGACTTTTGATAGTACCCCAAGATGGATTTTGCATAGAAGAGACGAGTTTTATGAGAAAATCGAGACGGTGATTTCAAAATTTTTATTTTGTATTTTACTAATATAATAAATTTTAATTTTGTTACACTTGTTTTAATTATGATATTTTAATTATACATTGCAAAATTTGTCAATGCTACAAATCAAGCAACGGGTCTTTAAATGGTTGGTTGGTAAATGGTAAGTAGTTCTATACAAATAAAAAAATATTTCATTTATATTGTTTCTAACTATACAATTCACTCTTTTTTGAAAGGTTGATGAATGGTGAAGCAAATGAAACAGCGACAGAATAGAAGAAAAATTCGACAATATTTATTGTTATGTTGTTTTGAGAGAAAAATTTATGTTATTTTTAGTATTTGTAAATTTAGTACTTTTTTTTTATTTGTTTTTAGAGTTTAATGTTTTTACTCGCTTAATGGATGCTATTTTGTGGTTTATTTTGCTAGATATTGGATGCTATATTATGATATCTATTGGATGCTATATTCATATTTTGTGCATTAAAGTAACAAAGTGTTAAAAATGTTATAGGGTAGAACAGAACCGACGAACCGTTGAGTTCGGGTTCGAGTTCGGATTTGGTTCAAAAAATTACGTGGACCCGAACGGTTCCATTTACGAAATACCCGAACCCGAACCAATAGTCCCGAATATTGAAATACCCGAACCGACCCACCCGATGCCCAGGCCTAATTGTAAGAACGTCCAAATCTTTTAATATTTTATGTTATGTACTTATAATATTATATCCAAATTAATTAACTAAAAGCCCAATTGAAAATTAATTAAAATCCCAACAGAAAATTAATTAAAAGCCCAACTATTAAAGTTAAGAAAATGGGGACCAATTAACTAAAAACCCAACCGAAAATTAAGTTAGATGTGAGGCGATGCCTCACGCTTTGAGGTGCTATTGCGTGAGGCGACGCCTCACATAGAGAGGCGCAAGGAGCTTAAAAAAGTACTTAAATCCACGTCTCAAGGCGTGGATGATGCGCCTCATGGTGAGGCGCCCCTTTTCAAACCATAAGTGTAAATGGTATTTTTTTGACTAAAAGATAAAAAAATATTATCTACCATAATACCATCCACCTACTACTCTTATTCAAATGTTATACTAAAATCTTTATACGGCCTAATACATTGCACCAAATGCAATCTTAAGGTCTTACCAAACTTATATGACAATCGCATACACTTGAATTTAAGATATAATATAATTAGCAAACCATAAATTGACCATCACGCACTTTAATGACCGAAACACGTTTGGCTAAGCTTAAAAAGTGTAAATTACCTCTAAGTAATATTTTGTTGACAAACTTATTGTTTCTTATTTTAAACAAAAATAATTACTTTTTTAAAAATAGCTATTTTCTTACCATCAAGTGTCAAAAAGTAACTTTCTTATTTCCTACGCTCAAAAAAATTTATTTATTTCCCAACTTACTGATTTACTTATAAGTAAGTTTCCTTGTAAGTTAAAGTTTTGAGCTTAGCCAGACATGCTATTTGCGCTTGAATTCTATATGTCAAGTTCATTTACCTTCATATGGTGTATCCACGGCACATCTAGGGCTCCTAAAATTGAAGCTGCACGGCGTTGTTCTCTTCGAATGACCTCGAGCTGAACTGCATAAAAAATAAAGTGTTTTAGAAAAGAAAAGGGATAATAATCTACGAACAAGAATATACGTCGAATTAATAAAAAAAAAAAAAAGTAATTTAATTCATCTGATATAATAAAAATCTTACAGCGAATGACCAAGGAAAGAAGATGAAAGTGTAGGGTTTGAAAGAAGAGTTGCCGCCATGAGCTTAAATTTTGTTTAAGCTTCTTTGAATTTGCGATAATTACAATGAGTGGGACGCCATGGAAGAGAGATAGATAATGCCAGTCCCAAATTGGGTACGGGTATTGGTAGGTGGAATGACGAGGGAGAGAGCTGGTTTCTTTTCTCTTGGACTCTTGGTTCGGTTTTGGATTCGGAAACGGGTTTGGTTTCGTGTTCGGGTCTGGATCCGTGAAATTCGAATCTGGATCGGATTGGCGTGAAAAATTGGATCTCAAAACGAGCACGCCACCTGGAGCCCGCTAATCTGTCTGGTATGTAGCCCAAGCCCAAATTGGGACAGTTCATGGGCAGGCCCGCCTTTACTGGAAAGCCGGTAGGGAAAATTGTAGCAAAGGTCCCCAATCTTTGTGAAAAGTGAAAATGACCCAAACCTACAATTCTTGGCAGCGCCATCCTTAATCTTTCATAAATGTAACACTAGAAGTCATTATAGATGGAATCCATCCTAATGGGCGTTAAATTGGTACGTGAGACACATAGAACAAGCTCAAACCAATAATCGAGATAGACAAGTTTCGACAAGACTTCGAATCATATCAATTCTGTCTACAAACTGATTATAGACCAAGTTACTTAAACTAGCTTTCGACTTTAGATTTGGATAGTTGAAATAGTGATGATTTTTTTGTTCGTCTCATTATTTGTAAGTAATTTCATCTTGTATATATTATTGTAGTGTAACACATGAACCTACAAATGTTATGGTAATATATAAATTAGAAAATTAAAAGGTAACTAGTTAATCTTCACCATTATAGGCTTCTTATTATATTGTGTTCTTTTATTATATTTATTATATAATGAATATTTCACCCCAAGAAGACCATCAATTATTAGCCTACCTCAACTTGGAATGATTAGGCAAACTCGTTATTATGTTTATTGTATTGAATTTATTCAGTTAATGATTGTTACAATTTCATTAGAATTTCATAGATATATCATATAGCAATAGATCAAATGCAGAGTCGGTGGCTTAGGCTGATAGTCAACAACCTAGGGACCCAACCATTGTAAGGTCTCTTAAATTGTGGCCCATTTTTTTTTTTTTTTTAAAAAATAAAATCAGCCCATTACATTTTAAAGGCCTAAATGAAAACTTCAATCCAATTGTCCAAAATATAATCTTTATCTCACAAATTACAATCACCTAGAACTCAAGAGATCGAATTTAACTAGGATATTTTTTAGATCAGGCTACTCTTGAAAAAAAAAATTCACACCCAAGATCGGACTATTACTTTTTAACAACTGTATGGTTAATTTACAAATTTTCATTAATTTGTATTGTATATTGAGTCTCTGTTCATTACGAGTTCATAATTAAATAGAATTCATAATTAAATATTTTTTCTCGAA
This sequence comes from Forsythia suspensa, assembly GCA_023638005.1. Lineage (NCBI taxonomy): Eukaryota > Viridiplantae > Streptophyta > Magnoliopsida > Lamiales > Oleaceae > Forsythia > Forsythia suspensa. The sequence continues at coordinate 1,891,384 of CM042667.1, forward strand.
TTTTGAATTCATAATTAAATATTTTTTTCTCTTACAATTAAACCATCTGGATCAATCAATATTGTGCTAAATTTCCGGATTTTAAAAGTATCTTGTATATTGAGTCTTTGTTCTTTATTGTTTATTCGTTATTGCATCTTGTATATTGACTTATCGAGTCTCTGTTCTTTATTTGTTTATGTAGATGAATAATGAGACACTAGAAACAAAAAAAAAAATATGAAGACAAAATTCCATAATTTGGTTGCATTTCACTAAGATAGATGGGAGAGATACATCAAAATGCAATTATTGTGGGAAAATCCTTGAGGAGTAATTCAAAGGGTGGAACTTTTAGTATGTGGAAGCACTTGGATAGTTGTTATGCACATAAAGGTTTATTCGGTTTGGTGAAAAGCAAAAGACCTTAACTCGACAAAGAAATAGCGATGGAAATGGTGGGGTAACATGTTTAATCTTAAGGCACGGTGTTTAACAAAGAAGAATGTAGAAGATATCTAGTTAAGATGATTATAATTGATGAATTACCTTTTTCTTTTGTGGAGGGTGAGGGTTTTAGAGAATTTGTACAAAAACTTAATCCTAAGTTTGATGTTCCTTCTCGAAGAACAATTGCTAGGGATATGCTCTATCTTTACAATGAGACGAAGGAATCATTAAGGAATAAACTTATTCGCAATAGGCAAAGCGGTTGCTCTTACCAGCGATTGTTGGACATCAATTCGAGAATATCAATTATATGATAATCACATCACACTTTATTGATAAAACTTGGAAATTGCATAAGAGGATTTTTAAGTTTTCGGATGTTTCAAATCATAAAGAGGAGACAATAGAAAAACTTGTTGAAAATTGTTTGCTTGATTGGGGAATAGATCGCGTGTCGACCATCACCGTTGATAATGCAAATGCCAATGATACGGCAATTATTTATGTAAAAAACAAATTGAAGAATTGGAAAACCAATGGCATGATTTTGGGTGGAGCTCATTTGCATGTTAGGTGTTCTGCTGCACATCATTAATTTGATTGTTAATGAAGGGTTGAAAGAATTTAATAGATCCATGTAAGTATTCGAAATGCAATCAAATATTTTCGATCATCTCCTTCTAGGTACTTGAAATTTAAAACATGTGTTGAAGAGAAAAGATTGGTTGCAAAAGCTTGCCATTTTAGGCGTGCTACTAGATGGAATTCAACTTTCTTAATGTTGGATAGTGCGTTAAATTTTGAGAAAGCATTTGGACGGATGGAGGAAGAGGATGGATTTTATTACAAATATTTTGATGAAGCGTGAAAATGGTCACGAAAAGAGAAGGCACGCCTACTAGTGATGATTGGGATAAAGCTAGAAAATTTGCTAAATTTTTGAGAACATTTTATAAAAGTCACTTTGAAGTTTAGTTCATCATTACATGTTACTTCTAATCTTTACTTCAAAGAAGTTTGCAACATTGAATATGCACTAACAACATTGAGTAGTAAAGATGATTGCTTGTTAAGTAGTATGGCATGCAATATAAAGGTGAAGTTTGACAAGTATTGGAGTCTGATTGAGAAAATGAACAAGATTTTGCTTATGGCCATTGTGGCTTGATCCTAGGTACAAATTAGAGTACGTTTCATATTGCACTAGTATCTTGTATGATGCCAACAAGGTGGATGCGTTAAAAATGAAGTTATGAAATTATTGTATGCTTTATACAATCAGTACAAGGGATGGCATGGTGGTGATGTTGGAATTGGTGGTAGTAGTTCTAACAATGGAGTAACTTTGATCGATGGTTCGGATGATGGTAAAGATGATATGAATACATTTAATAAAGTTGACATGGGATACAAGAAATTGAAAACTAGCAATGTAGATTTAGCTGAAAAAGATGAGATTCAAAAATATCTGGAGGAAAGTACTGAAGACCCTGCAAATGCAAACTTTGACATTTTAAATTGGTGGAAGATTAATAGTTCAAGATTTAAAATTTTATCCGAGATTGCAAGGGATGTGCTTGCCATTCACATCTCACTTGTGCTTACAGTCGACATTTTGCACGGTGGGCGGATTCTTGATTCATTTAGGAGTTCTTTAACTCCTAAAAGCAGTTGAGACCTTAATTTGCACACAAAATTGGTTACGGAAGAATCTAGACTTTTGATAGTACCCCAAGATGGATTTTGCATAGAAGAGACAGAGTTTTATGAGAAAATTGAGGCGGTGATTTCAAAATTTTTATTTTGTATTTTACTAATATAATAAATTTTAATTTTGTTACACTTGTTTTAATTATGATATTTTAATTATACATTGCAAAATTTGTCAATGCTACAAATCAACAACGGGTCTTTAAATGGTTGGTTGGTAAATGGTAAGTAGTTCTATACAAAGCGTAAATGGTATTTTTTGACTAAAATTTTTTTGACTAAAAGATAAAAAATATTATCCACCATAACACCATCCACCTATTACTCTTATTCAAATTTTATACTATAAATCATTATATAGTCTAATACGTTGCACCAAACGCAATCTAAAGGTCTTACCAAACTTATATGACACCGCATACACTGAATTTTAGATAGAATATAATTAGCAAACCATAAATTGACCATCACGCACGGACGGAGCACGTTTGGCTAAGCTTAAAAAAGTGTTAATTACCTCTAAGTAATATTTTGTTAACAAACTTATTGTTTCTTATTTTAAACAAAAATAATTACTTTTTTTTAAAATATAGCTATTTTCTTACCATCAAGTGTCAAAAAAGTAACTTTCTTATTTCCTACGCTCAAAAAAATTTATTTATTTCCTAACTTACTGATTTACTTATAAGTAAATTTCCTTGTAAGTTAAAGTTTTGAGCTTAGCCAGACATGCTATTTGCGCTTGAATTCTATATGTCAAGTTCATTTACCTTCATATGGTGTATCCACGGCACATCTAGGGCTCCTAAAATTGAAGCTGCACGGCGTTGTTCTCTTCGAATGACCTCGAGCTGAACTGCATGCATAAAAATAAAGTGTTTTAGAAAAGAAAAGGGATAATAATCTACGAACAAGAATATACGTCGAATTAATAAAAAAAAAAAAAGTAATTTAATTCATCTGATATAATAAAAATCTTACAGCGAATGACCAAGGAAAGAAGATGAAAGTGTAGGGTTTGAAAGAAGAGTTGCCGCCATGAGCTTAGATTTTGTTTAAGCTTCTTTGAATATGCGATAATTACAATGAGTGGGACACCATGGAAGAGAGATAGATAGTGCCAGTCCCAAATTGGGTACGGGTATTGGTAGGTGGAATGACGAGGAGAGAGCTGGTTTCTTTTCTCTTGGACTCTTGGTTCGATTTTGGATTCGGAAACGGGTTTGGTTTCGTGTTCTGGTCTGGATCCGTGAAATTCGAATCTGGATCGGATTGGCGTGAAAATTGGATCTCAAAACGAGCACGCCAGCTCGAGCCCACTAATCTGTCTGGTATGTAGCCCAAGCCCAAATTGGGACAGTTCATGGGCAGGCCCGCCTTTACTGGAAAGCCGGTAGGGAAAATTGTAGCACAGGTCCCCAATCTTTGTGAAAAGTGAAAATGACCCAAACCTACAATTCTTGGCAGCGCCATCCTTAATCTTTCATAAATGTAACACTAGAAGTCATTACAGATGGAATCCATCCTAATGGGCGTTAAATTGGTACGTGAGACACATAGAACAAGCTCAAATCAATAATCGAGATAGACAAGTTTCGACAAGACTTCGAATCATATCAATTTCGTCTACAAACCGATTATAGACCAAGTTACTTAAACTAGCTTTCGACTTTAGATTTGGATAGTTGAAATAGTGATGATTTTTTTTTTCGTCTCATTATTTGTAAGTAATTTCATCTTGTATATATTATTGTAGTGTAACACATGAACCTACAAATGTTATGATTATATATGAATTAGAAATTAAAAGGTACTAGTTAATCTTCACTATTATAGGTTTCTTATTATATTGTGTTCTTTTATTATATTTATTATATAATGAATATTTCACCCCAAGAAGACCATCAATTATTAGCCTACCTCAACTTGGAATGATTAGGCAAACTCGTTATTATGTTTATTGTATTGAATTTATTCAGTTAATGATTGTTACAATTTCATTAGAATTTCATAGATATATCATATAGCAATAGATCAAATGCAGAGTCGGTGGCTTAGGCTGATAGTCAACAACCTAGGGACCCAACCATTGTAAGGTCTCTTAAATTGTGGCCCAGTTTTTTTTTTTTTTTTTAAAAAAATAAAATCAGCCCATTACATTTTAAAGGCCTAAATGAAAACTTCAATCCAATTGTCCAAAAATATAATCTTTATCTCACAAATTACAATCACCTAGAACTCAAGAGATCAGAGCCGGAACTAGGATATTTTTTAGATCGGGCTACTACTGAAAAAAAAAATTCACACTCCAAGATCGGACTATTACTTTTTAAAAAAAAAAAAATTATACTATACAAAATGATCTTTTCTGGGCCGGACCGGACTACAATCTGGTCCCGCCCATGCAAGAGACGCTATTTGCTTGTTGATTGAAAGAAAAAGAGAATCAGAGTCTAGAGAAGGAGAATGCGAGAAGTTGCCGTCTCAATAGCCAGTTTTCACGTCTGCGAATACGATTCTGTGTTGTGCCGTTTATTAATCTCCCAATCCCAAGGTAAATATGGCCATATGGGTATTCCAATGCAGCAATCCCTTGACTGCTGCATTCAAATTCTTCTATGCTATGCTCTACAAATTTGAAAGAACTATCCCAAAACCTGGGTTGGAGTAAATATCTTATATATGAGAAGGTAGATGTCCTTGTTGGTATAAAGAAACACAAGATCTTGGATTTTTCATGCATTATTTGGATTGGTTATGTCTCATGGAGCACAATATCGATAAAGGAAAGAAAAAGAAATTGAAGGATTTGTTGTAAGAAAATGAGTGACTTATTTGTGACAATTTTGCTGCGAAGGAGTGTTTGAACATGAGATTTATCATTTATAATGTTATTGTTTTTAGTGAAAAATGTAGGTATTTTTGTTGACGAAGGAAGGTGTTAAGTGGCGGATATAAGCTATTTGCCTATTTTTGACATTTTCAACGTGTTAATCACAAAGAATGAGGTTATTACAAGTCGTTGAGTCTTTCTTTTGTAACCGTGAAAAAACCTTAAATGGTGGAGAGTGGAACAAGAGGATCCATGTGGCCCAACAAATTAGTATATGGTTCATGGCTAAACGCTCTGTTGAGTTGGATAAGCAGGGTGAAGGGGAATGGGATTACCATTATAAATGCAGATCATTTTATTCACATATTTATTTACAACTTATAATATAAACACTTAAAAAATAATTTCAGCACTACTAAATATGGGCTTAGTTTGTTGTTGTTAATGATTACAATGTATTAAAGGTTATGGATTTCAATTGCATGTTTACGTTTTATATGATGCAAGAAGAATGTAGCTTGGAAAAACAATTTCTGTGACACATCCCAAAATTGTACTATAATTTGGGTTGGCCTAAAATTTGGTAGAATTAAGATGACAACATATCATTGTCATTTCTCCATCCACCTGTTGTAGAACTTGCACACATATTACCGTTAGCTTGTAAAGATAACCACTCATAAAGGTGGTCTGATATGTTTATACTATGACAATCAAGTTAATTGACGGTAAAATAGAACAAATATGCAAGAGAAAGAAAATGAATATAGATTTGACCAGGAACTTGGTTTTTCATATATTTTCATTCATGATGTATGGAGTATTTATAGGAAAGTTTATGCCAATAGAATTTTGGAACTTTTTTCTGTCTTTGACACTTATCATCCATCGATTGGCGAGACTATTGGTTTCTAGTATCTTCTTCACACGTGTCATTTAATTATTGGTGAGGTTGTTATCAATCATCCGACTCTTGTTTGATTCCGTTTACACTTTTTAACGGGTTGGCTTATGTGGCAGTGAGCCTCATAACACATGACAAAAAGGATATTTTGCTATTCTTATAATTGAGAAGAGAATGTAAAGTCATGTGTTTTGTACTTCAATAGCTTTGATTTGGTTTTAGAGAATTCTCACAAGGTAGATATGTTCGTCTTTCGACTTATCTATGAAGAGATCGAGGCTTTGCTGAGAAGCAAACCACCTTGGCTAACCTCTCTAGGTAGTGAACCATATAAATAGCTTCGCTTAGCCAAATCGATTCTAACAAGGCACAACAAAGTTTGCAGAACTGTTTGAATTGTTCATAATGACATGACATGACTTATATGTTTGATGTGGCTTGTACGTGACATCCATGCAAAACGAAATTAGTAACAATTTGTAATAAATGATTAATCATATATGACTTGAGATGATTATGTATCCATCTCTGACTATTTTATTAGCCCCCAAAAAAAAACTCTGAAAGATGATGTTTGGTAGAGTTTAAACTCTCTTTTTTTAAAAAAAAAAAAATTCATTTTCAATCATATTTCGTAAGATCCACAATTTTTACTAACTTTTCAATTATACATTTCATTAATTTTTATCAAAATTTCTTAAAAAACTACTTTTAAATTCTACAAAACATGCACTAAATAATTTGTACATCGAATAATTTGTTTAGTCAAACAATTAATATCACTTGTGAGGTGCACAAAATAGTTTGCAAAATAACACTTGTCTTACCTTGATCTTATTGCAAAAAATAGGTTCGTAAAAACGGAGTCTTAGTTTCATAGAACAAGCGAAGACATATGTTTTATTGGAAAAAATTATATATTAATGTTTGAGCATTCTTATAAACGTTTAAAAACTAGTCAAATATTATTTTTATATACATATTTAGTAAGACTCACAACTTTTATCTATATGTTTTGTAAAACCCAATACTTATAATTCTGTCTCTCAATTCCAGCAAGAATTTCTTTATGACAAAATGAGTATCTTATATTACTATAATAATGTAGTCTTAATCAATTAATTTCAAGACAGCTTATTCTGTGTACAAAAGTCACAAACAAATAATAGGTCATAATCACTTATTAGTTATTTCCACCACAACATTGTTTATATCAGACACCCTAACAACCAGCTGTTAACAAATGAAATATATTTTCTAAACAATGAAAATAACATTCTTTGGACATAGATTTGTTGGACATACCAAAGATTCCACTTAATTTGTTGGGATTCGAATCACTGGGACGCGGAAAGAAATCCGGTTTGTTTCTATAAATCCTCGAAAGGCGAAAGGACGGAGGGAAACCATAAAAAAAGGTAGGGGTGTAAAACTATTGGACAAATTCTTATATCCTCAAAATGACGAAAAACCATATCAGAGGTAGAGGTGTAAAACTAGCCGGCCACGGCCAACAAGTTTTGTTGGGGCCGGGCTAGGCTCTCATAAAAATAAAAATAAAAACACACAAACCAGAACAGCCTGCAGACACAACCTATGCTAAGCTGGGCAGCCACCGGGACCATTTTTGAAGAAAAAAATGACCGATATGGACTGCAAGCATGAAGAGTTAGGCCAGGCACGACCCAGCTCTCCAGACGAACTTTACACTGCTATTCAAATATCTATCGACTGCGGATCGGGAAGTACCAAAAATACCAATCAACTGGCATTATGTTGTACAATAACTACAAGGCAATTTGGAACACAGGCTGATGAACAAAAAAAAGGAAAAGAAAACAAGAATAAAGGCTTAACCTTGAGCAAATCCAATTTTCAGTAAAAGAAAATCTATATTTGCATCCTTCTCTGTATACTGAGGATAAGTCAATATAACCCTTGAATGGCAGGGTAAGCTTCTATACATGAATTGTAATATTAACTTATACAAAAAAACATAAATGTGATCCTGTTGCATGCAATCCTCTCCAAGCTTCGTTGACATGCATCTCGTTCTGTAATCTTTGAAAAAGCCGCGTCAAAGCAAATCCTTGTTTCAAAATGACTCAGTCGAGGAATGTTCCATTACACGACTGCATGGATTCCAACCAAATGCTACCGAAAATGAGGTTCAAATACCACCTAGTGGGTCATTTTCATCCAATTGTTGCAAACACTCCTGCGGGTTGGCATAAAAATAATCCTCTTCTTTAGGTTTATCGGGAATCACCAACCTTTCTGTCGGGTTCCCCATGCGTTCAGCATGAGCATCTTTAACCGCAGCAGAAAACTCATCCCAAGTTAGTAACCCGGATTTATAATGGTCTATTAGATTGACTAAAAGCCTTCTATCCAATAAAATTGTTTTCTTGTACCCGAGATATCTGAAAGAAACACAACCCAAAGAAATTTCAGACAGAAATATCTAAAGCGGGTAGGTATATAAGATATCAACTAAAGTGATTCTTTTGAGTCTTCGAATATGGAATTCAAAGGGATCAAATAGGAAAGAATACTCTGAACCATAAAACTATAATGAAATATACTTTAACTTAACAAATTGACTAAAACTATAAATCCGAGCTTAATGAGAATCAGTTCTAGGCAATGAGTTCACCTTCACTACGATCGTAACTCCTATCTAGCTCTTTGCCCTTTGTGTTTCAATAATCACCGGGAGAAAAGAGATAGTATATATAGTGCAAAATATTAACATCTTCTTTCCAATTATTTTCAAGGCGAGCTGAAATAACCAAACTTATTTACCAGAATTAGTACCTCCGATGTCCTTCAACAACTTTAGCCATATTTCCATCATATGTAGGAACAAAGATATTGCTCTCCAATGAAACAAGATAATCAAGTGCTGCCATTTGAGACGAGTGATTCTGAAAGGACCTAAGGTCTGAAGACTCCAACAGCGTCTCCTTCCGAACCTGTTATAATAAAGCAAAAGACACGTGATGAAATACAAGGCACAAGTCGATTCCAAATCCTAGCTGTTAGCTTCTGCTTATTTACTTACCAAGTTTGGATAAGCTGCTGCAAGACTATTCATTCTTCTTTCTCCACCATAAATTTCTCCAGCAGCAATGTAAATCTGGATATTGCGATCGATGTCTAATGCCCTTAATGTGAGAGCAGTTTCCTCAGGTGTCAAAGGACATAGACCGTCTTTCCTTTTCAAATCGGAGTTTATGATCTTCTCTTTCCACCACGGGTAAGCATATCTGGTGAGGCGAGAGGCAAAAGCTCAGCAAAACAATAAACAAAACTTCAATCTCTATAGAAACTAGTAAAATACTGTTGAACCACCTTCTTTTAAAGCTTAAGCTGTTAGAGGATACATTTATTTATCTAAATTATATCTTCAACGCCACCTCATGTGCATGTCAGATCAAAGGCCTGACACGTGCACAGTTTTTCAAAAATACTAGGTGGCAACAGGACTTGAACTTAGGACCTCTACATGCTCTGATAGTCTAATACCATGTTGAACAATCTCATCTAAAAACTTAAGTTGTTAGGGAGGGAACACATTCATTTATTTAAATTAAGTAGCTAACCTCATTCTTGTCAACTCATCCACCTCCTCCTCATTGCAGCCCTGGGTACAGCCAGAAAAAGCTAACATATCCATTTCATATCTGAGATGAAGTACCATGAAAGGACCATTTTGCCTAAGTATTTTGATTACTTTTCTGCCCAATTCTTCAATCTGAGGAGTGAACCTCAAAGCACTAAAGTTTACTCGGCAACGAAGCCTCTGGATCTCCGAGGGCTGACCATTATTGGCGAGGCGAGCATCCGTTTTATTTAAATGAACAACTTTATGTTTTGAATCAGAGGAAGAATCTGCATGTATGATGTAAAAAGAATTAAATACAATTAAAGTAGAAATCAAAAGAGTACAGTGTTGGATATTGTGAAGCTTGATCGTGTTGAATACTTTTCCCCTCGACCACAAATCAAATTAATATTCCTACTACATAAAGGAAGGACTTGTTAGGCCATTTAGGGACAATTTTCTGAGATAGATATAGATTGAGAGGTGTGAGATCACCATGGTAATTCTCCTTCTTTGTTATAGTGAAAATCTGCACTAGTGAGTGGACGTAATTCTCACTTTAAAGGTGATAAAACTATGTATTTGCTCGTGTGTGTTTCTGATTTCCTTTTGCTTCATATTGCTATCGTGATCGGGATGGGTCTTAATCCATAACATAAAAGCAGAAGATATCAAAGCAACAAGATCCCAAACCACCAACCTGATTCTGATAGTAAGAAATATCCGACCAACTAATGGGGGGCATCGTATATATCATTCCTAGCTCGACTCTCCTCTTGACTCTTGGTGGTAGCTCCTTCAATATCCGAACTTCATCTCTCAAGGATATAATGAAATGGTCGACATCAAATATGTCTCGGAATTCACTGCAAAATCAAAGACGACAATTGTGTTACCACAGAAAAGAACCTCCGTGCAACTTATGAATGAAGAATCAATTGGTATGCATGACAAGCTGAGCACACCTAGGATCATTCCAAAAAGAAGTCTTATCCAGTTCAGGAACTATCAATGTAACATTCAAATATCTTGCAATTGCAACCATGTCACATATCTGTAGCCAAAGAAAGGACAATTACAGTCAATCATTTGAATTGATTGGGAAAACTGAGGAACTCAAATATGTTCCTACGTCGTCATGTACAGATCAATTAACTACTAAAAACACCCACCGCTGCACGCATTTGGTTAAGCCCTCCATTGCACGAAACCATCAGGTAACCATTGTTCTTGTAAACCCCTACATTCAAAACACAACATCAAAAGGACAGTCCACACCAGAATTCACGCAGTAAACAGTTTTAACAGAAGTTACTTGAGTATCATGCAAAACAAGTTCATACTAAAAGAATAAAATAGGTAAAACAATAATACAATGATAACTACTACTACTACAAGCTAAACCTTAGTCTCAAGAAATTTGTCATGGGCTACACGAATTCCTTTTCGTTATTTCGTTCGATCTAGAACAAAACGGGGAAAATATAATAAGCCAATTTGAAAAGAGAAGAAATGGTGAAAGGGCTAAGGATTCTGTATGCACTATGCAGAATAATGTATTGCTGCCCTACAACTACATGAACAAAGAAACCATCCAAAAAAAAAATCAAAAATCAATAAGTCATTTGATGATTAAGGTGAAGCTTGTATTGAAAGAATCAAGAAATTTAGGTTTACAGAGAAGGAAAGTGCTATATTTCAATTAGAGTATACTTTATATTACATAATTTCTTACTTATCCATAAATTAAGATCATAATTACCAGAATAAAGGGTTAACAGATGTAGTACTAAATCTAATAACACTTCATAGAAAAGAAATTGTCTCAAGTTCACCAGACACACACATTTAGTATACACTTGCATTTAAGGAAGAAAAGGGATAGAAAGCAAGAACAGACGTGTTACCATTTACTCGCTACTTAAATGTACAATAACAATTATCGTTTACTTCATTAATTAAAACATAATGACTAAGTCTGAGTCCCATATCGAATGTTGAACTACTTCAACTTTAAAGCTTTTAGATAAGGTAGTTCAAAGCAGCAAATCTAGGTTCTCGTAGTCACCCATTCATAAAAATTATCCACATGTAACGACTTTGACAAAACGTGGTTGAATGTTCAATGTTGTATCAGAGCACCAAAATTTGGGATCTCGCAGCCACCCCTGTTATCCACGTGTAAGGACTTTGACAAAAGGTAGTTCAACTTGTTATTAGAGGAGCAAAATCTGGGTTCTTGCAGCGACACATTTATAAAAATAATCCATGGGAAACGAAGTTGATGAAAAAAAGAATCTGGTCTGCAAGTGTGGGGGTGTGTTGAAGAATGTGTCCCTATCTCGCTAACAACTCAAGCTTTTAACGAGATGTGCTTATGGAATGTCTGGCTTGTGAACTAATAAGGGTGAGTTTTCGACAAGTGTTTGTAATCAAGAAATGATTATGCACAATGAATTCACATAATTCCATTTCCACATTCCACAAAAAACACACATTATAAAAGTAGAGTCACTCACTCTTCGCCGGCAGAACTCTGGCCGGGAGTTCCGGCGAGGACTTAACATCCAAGGTGGCGGCTGCCGCGGCCGATTCTCGAGAAAAGCAAGAAGGCCACCCCTTTAATACTCTTGGCCCCCACATCTCCCCCAGTGCAGTCAACTGAACCAAGCAAGTACACAGCAAAACCAACGTCGTTGCCCTTATAATCCATACCCTCATTCTCCGACGCGCCACCAGCCCATTACTCTTCAGCTTCTCCAACCTTTCCCCTCCCAACGCCGTCGTTTTCAACCCCATTACTCCACCTTCTCCCTCAATTCTACACATGTCAACCCCATACACTCAATTCAGCAACTTTTGCACAACTTCTTGAGAAACACGGCGTTTTGGATCAAGTACAGAGAATGAAATGAAAGACTATCCAGAGGACGATCAAATTCTCAAATCAAAACGAGAAACAGCAAATGCTTTGTGGAGATCAAAAGGAAATATTATTTTAAAAATGCAAACTCAAAATGGAAATTTTGTTTTCACACACATTACAAACAGTAAAAGACAAGAAAAAGCCTCGATCTTACAGGATCCTGGGGCAAAAATTGAAGTTTTCGAGGTTGCAAATGAAGAAATGAAAAGGGTTGGTCAGAGATCCAGTGTGCAATCCAGGAGGTGGTTAGAAAATATCCGGCAGCCGTGGACGGCGGCGAGTAAATGAGATTGCGGTGGAGGGAATTGGAAGAGAGACAGAGATAAGAAGCCCGTTAATGTGGGCAGTTCATATGATTGATTACCCAGTTATAATCTCCTGTGATAAGCTCCATGATAACACCAACAACTTTTCATCTTACATGAACCAGAACCAATGTTGTTCACACTAGGAAAATTGAGAATCACTCCAAAAAAAAAAAAAAAAATTGAAGAGATGTGACCGTTAAAATAAGTCAAAAATCGACAAGTTCAACTCGATTTTCTGAATGGTTCGACCGAGTTCAACATTTTGACAATTGACATTTTCAATTTTTTGACAATTGACATATGTATCGAACAAAATAAAAATCAAATTCATGTATTTATTTTAAAATTGTTTTACAAACGACTTTTATGAATTGATGTCATTAGAAATATTAGTAAAAAGAAAAAGACAAATTATAAACAAAAATTGGACCCTACCATAATTTATGTCAAAATCGACTAACACTATTTTATATTATCATTTACGTCAACAGTTCGTCAATAACGCTTCAAAAATAAAATAGAAACAACGAAACATTGGATGGGTATGGACATTGATGGCCCTTTGAATGGTAGCTTTCATTGTTGTTGTTTCATTTATTAAAAAAATTATTATTAAATAAACTTAAGATTGACACAGAGAATTAAGAAATTAAATCACTAAATTAACAATTGTAATTGACCCTAAGAGGGTAAATATTATTAATTATTTAAAATATTGGTTGACTATGAAGAATTGAAATAATTAATTTTTGTGTTGACTATTATTAATTGAGAGGATATATGGCTCTTAAAAATTGATGCAAAAAAAACCAAATATTATTTATTATTGAATCAAGTGATAAGTTGGTTTCTCATGGTGACTATTATTAAATAACACTTTCACTTATCGATCTACTATTTTAAGACGATTTTTAAAAAGAACAAGTTGATTCTTAATTTTTGAAAATTGACGTGATCTTTGTATATTCAATTTTATGAAGCTAGATTTTATTTCTCAATTTGAATCGATGTTCAAAAATTTGAAGACGAAATTTATTTGCAATAGGGGTCATGATGATAGCTCCGAGATGAAAAATATTTTAATGTGACAGTTCTATATGCACATGTAGTAGGATTATCCACTCAAATCAAGACACATCAAACTCTAAACCACTAAAGTCTCAACACTTTGGACACCGACTCAATCCACCCATCCACATTATTTCTCTCTTATCCGCTCGGCATCCGAGATGTCTGATTTGAGTGGATGGTCTTATCATGCGTGCATTTAGGACCATCCCACTGAAGTTTTCCTCTTTGATTAAAAAAAAAAAAAAAATCTTATAAATTAATAAAGTGAGAAAGGGTCCATTGAAAATCAAATGGCAATATAAGGGCTTGATAAATTTGAGTGAAGGTGTATGAGTACTGTGCACACCAGATCTCACCCGAGCAACTAGAATTAAATTGCAGCCAATTTTGAATGAGGAGCCAGCTAAAGGCGGACCCACCAATATTAAGATTTTTGGTCAAACGTGTCAGTATTTGATTGGTCCCTACACAACATCCTTCGAATCGCTGAAATATACGGATTTTATATATAATTGACGTGTCAATAGATACCGACAGTTTCTCGTGTCTTTCACGCCCAAATTGCAAGATATTGACAAATTACCCATTCTGGGTAATTTGCAACCCCGTCCTCAATCTTTGAAATTTTGAAATTTTTATTCTTATTCTTCATTTTTTTGCACCAATATTTTCAACATTTCTTAATTTGGTGGCTGAAGTTCCTGTTGACGGATTTACCCTTTGGTAATTTGCAGGTTCCATCTCTAACCTTTGAAATTTTTGCACTTGTATCCATATTCTTCATTTTTTTACACCTATATCTCCAATATTTCTTAATTTAGTTGCTGAAGTCTCTGTTGATGGATTTACCTTTTAATATATTATTAATTTATTAATTTCTTTTAATTTTTCATTTAAAATAAAAGTATTCGGACTCTCATTTGTACTTGCAAAGGTTAAAAATCCAATTGAAAATTTTTCTAATCAAAATAAAAACATATTTGTCTTTTTCATCAAATAATAACCAATTGCGCACCAAAACACAACAGTTAGAGATTTCTATATCAAAAAATAAAGGTTAGGGACCATTTGCACCAATTTTCCGTTTCTTTTAATTTTTCATATATAATTTATTAATGATAAAACTATACATTTTTAAAGATGAGAAAAGTATTTATTAAGTATTATTACTTAAATAGATAAATAGTAATATCACTATTATTCAGATAAATAGTTTTATTCATATAACTATATTTTGATTCTCACTTTTAACAAAAATGAATAAAATCTAATAATTATCTTAATGATCCGTTTGACTTGTAGATAAAATTATTTATCTGAATAATAGTTATCAGCATAACAAGTTTATCATTATCCTGCTTGGTTTAGCTATGTATAAGAATGAGAAAAGTCAATATTAAAAAATCAACCTTTCGTTTTACCCTTGTTATTAATTAAATGAAAAAAAAAAAAAAGGAAAATTTGTGCAAATGGTCCCTAAACTTTATTTTTTGATACAGAAGTCTTTAACTAATGTATTTTAGTGCGCAATTGGTCTTTATTTGATGAAAAAGACAAATGTCCTTATTTTGATTAGAGAAATTTTCAATTAGATTCCTAACGTTTGCAAGTACAAATGAGTCCGAATACTTTTATTTTATATGAAAATTAAAAGAAACTAATAAATTGATAATATATAAAAAGTAAATCCGTCAACAGGACTTCAGCCACCAAATTAAGAAAATTGAGAATATGAGTTCCAAAAAAGAAGAATGAGGATAAAAATGCCAAAATTTCAAAGGTAGAGGGATGGAAGCTACAAATTACCAAAGGGTAAATCCGTCAACAGGGACTTCAGCCACTAAATTAAAAAAGGTTGAGGATATGAGTGCAAAAAAATGAAGAATGAAGATAAAAGTGCCGTTAAAATTCCAAAGATTGGGAACCGAGGCTGCAAATTACCCTTTCTAAATTTTCCAAAAAAATATTCCAGATAATTTTCACGAATAAAAAATATTGTAAAATTAAATTTAAATTTTCACATTAAGCTTTTTGCAAAAATAAATAACTTAAACTTTTTGTAAAAATAAAAAATTACATATAACTAAATTTAACTGACTTTGATTTTACATTTCATATAGTGCTGTCAAACTCAAACCTTGCTCAACTAATGGTTCGGGCACAAAATACATGAGAAAAGTAATCATGAAGTTGAATTGGTAAGATTTGGTAAGGTATCAAAATTTAAAACTTCGATATAGAATATTCCACATTAAGCTTTTTTTTTATTTATTTTTTTATTTTTAAATAGTAGTTCTCTTTCTAAAAAATATTGATTCCACTCCTGAGTATGTCACTGAAAGAGAATAAGACATTTTAACAAAAGGATTTTTTTGATTTGCTACAACCTATAACATGTGTTATGGTAGAACTAAAGTTTCGAACTAGTCATAGCTATCAAAATCAAATCGGAGTAAAAGTAATAAATGAGTGACACAAATCGAGAACAATCGAGCACCCTAGAATGCACAAAGAATGTACAAGGCGATGGACTGAAGGATGGGCGACGAAAACCATTCTCTCTTCATATATTTACATGAATTACACGCCAACTGAAAATTTTGAAGATTGAGAATTTTATGGAAGAATAATGTTATTCATCACCAGTAAAGACTTTTAATATTTCAATTATTATATAAAAATCTGAGAAAATTATAATTTAATAATTCGACTAGAGGTCAACTGCCTCTTTCAAGTAGACGAGAGAACGTCGCTCTTATAATGTTATGCCATCTTAAAACTGATGCTAGATTGATAAATGAGGCACAAATGGAAGGGTTGAGATTTTATCATAAAGGTAAAAGAACTACTCAGCCTAAAACTATTAGAAAACATCAGATAGGTATATGAATAAAGAACCCTCCTCGTCGCGAATAAACAAGCTCTCTGGAATAAGGGTTTTTCGAACCTTTGAATCAGCTGCAAATCGAACAAATGCAAGGAATATTGCAGCAAAAATATAGATTACATAACGACTAAGAACTTAAAAAGTAATTGCTGATAAACAGATTGATTCAGCAAGGTGAAGGAAGAGTCTGAAACTACTAAAACACTTTACATTAAATTCCACGGTTACAATAAAAGAACAAAAAAATAGACATGTAAGCAGGAAGACTAGCAGTAAAATTGATTTGCCGGACTAGAATATACTATTGTCCGTAGATTTACCAACAGCAGGATTCCTCCCAGAATCAAAACCCGTCGCTTTCTTAAGACATAAGAGTGCTTTATCCCCCAAAATCTGTTAGAAGTGTTGACATTATTGTTTGCAGCCACAGCCACAGCCACGCCCCTTAGGCTGTTATCCTTTCTCATTTTTTGTTGTGGATTTAAGACCCACGATTGTCGAAAAGACTGCAGTAAAAGCAATCAACTAATAGATAAGCAGACTTGTATCAACCCAATTTAGAGCATGTTTGGCTGCGGTTAAAAGTTACTTTTCTACAAAGTAAGTTGACAGGAAGTTGCTAGTAAAGCAAGTTTTGTTTGTAATAAAAGCAACTTTGAAAATCACATTTGTCAAAATAAGTAAGTTTGATTTACTTTTAAGCAGAGTGAAACATGCTCTTAATAATAAATAATACCACCATGGCCTAACAGCAAATAAAATCACATCACATCATCTATAGAAACCACTCCCCATGTACAAAAGAAAATGTGTCACCAGTTGTGATGGTACCATATCGGGTTCTTTTAATTATATCCAATAATTTCTTTTAAACAAAACTTGGACGGAATTTTGGTCAATTTACTATATAAAATTTATGCACAAGTAAATTGTAGAATCTTGACAGTCCACTTGCGAACAAGGTTTCGCTGGAAATAGATAGATACTCTCTTTGCATATTCTATGGCTGTCCAAAAATCATATTTCATCATACATGAAGCCACTACGCTATTTAGTCCCTTTACTTGATTGAAGATATTTTCACTTCTGCTTAAAGTGACAATCCTCCCCTTGAAGGTCCTTCCACTCCTCACTTCTTTACTACCAAACGATACTAACATTAGAGGTTGACTTTTCAACAACAATGGTAGAATAAAACGGGTAAAAGGAATTTTTTAGGCATAACTCGAATACCACCAAAGATATTTAATATTGCAATCCTTCCCGTACTTGAGTCTTCACTATTTAGGTTGAGTTCCATTTTGCTCTTTTTGAGTCAGGATTATTTTGTATTATCTTCAGAAAGTCAGTAATTTACATAAATTCTACAGTGTTTTTTATATTTGCTAAAGATTTTTCAAGGTTAAGTCATTAGAACTAATTTGGTAGGTAAGTTGTGCAGCTTCTGTATAAGAATTTGGAACTCGGAGTAGGTTTGGGAGTTCTTGGGACTATATAAGTTCTTGCATAGCTTCTGATTTAAAACAGTACATTTTTAAAGCATTTTAGGAACTTGCAAAATATTTTTTATTGCAATCCTATTCCTTGAAATGGCCACCAGATTCACAAAAGAAGCTCCAAAATCTGTGACGATAAAGAAATAAAAAATTCAATCTCTAAAGCATCTTCAAAGGAGATTTGTAATTTACCAGAGATATTTCTGTATAATATCTTGATCCTTCTATTGCCTGCCGGACTAGGTGTGATCATTAGTACTTAAATCATCGAATCAAAATTATGTTCTCTTAATATGCATAACAAAAACCCCAACTGTCCTCAATCACATTTTATTAAAAAGTTTGAAGAGAAGTTAAATTTTCCAGGTTTCCTTCATCTGGGTATCATGCTCAATATTAAATTTTTGTTGCCTGTCTATGATAAATCACATGCTTTTCGAGAATATCCTTTTTAGAAGGAATTAACCAATGCAACACATAGGTTCATAGCAAGTACACGATTATAAAATTAGCCAACTATTTCTCTTGGATGATTATCACAATATAATTTGATTAACAATAATTATTCATTAAAAATAGTACAAGAGAGGAGAACATATATGATACAATGAACTGCACTTACCAAGCTATATCTTGTCAAATTCGTCTTCAAATCCATCTTCCCCGTCATCTGAGAAGCCAAAAAGATAATCAGCATGCTATGATTGTGCAGAGAATAAAAAAGAGTGTTTCATGCTATGATTCATCACTTAATAAAAAATGCAGGATGGTAGGGAGAAGGTGGGGATGAACATAATGAAAGAAAGAGTTTTTCCCTTACATACGAAGTGAGGTTTTATCACTCTTACAGTCTTACACCAAGGGAAGGTAAAGCAAAGTTTGAGAATACTGTAACTTGCAGACTTAGTGACCGGGTTGGAACTTGAGTGGTGTACAGTTTTAGGACAGGTCATCTTGTGGGTTATATCAGAACGAATACTAATTTCCTGTTGTCAGGGAAAGAAAAATGCAAGATAACTGGATATAGACTGAAATACTGGAAACATAGGATTGATGGTGGCATCACGAAGGAAGGTTGGTTGTTGGTGCTAACCTTGTCAAGAACATAAGAAGACTCGTAAGCCAAGTTTGACTATAGGAAAACACGAGAAATTAAAAGGTAAGAGAGGGAAAAAAGGAAGAGTAACAGAAGGAAAGAAACTTAGTGCGAATATCATTGTGGCCAACTAAAGAAAAAGCGAGCGAGCAAACGAACGAAAGAGGCCTAAATTTATGCAGGCGTATACGGTAAACATTAATGAGTGCAGGTAGTATACCTGGACCATTGTCACTGTCTTCGAGGTCCCCAAGGAGAAATACATCCAAATCTTGCTCAGATGCTGATGACTTCACATTACTGCTTTTCTGGTTTGAATCCTCAACTACTGTTTTAGAAGATGTTACACCTGATGAAATTTCCTTCCCCTCAGCATCTTTTATCTTTTCAGAATGGTTTTGGTTTAAATCCTCCATATACTTCTTTTCATACCTACCAAAAAAAATTTGAAGTATTCAAGTTGAGACTCATTAATCCACATACCCCCAGAAAAATGAGAAAGAGGGACTTAAAGACGTTTATGGAGTTGGCAACACCACATCCCAAGTTCTATAATTTTCATTAATAGTTTTCATGTCTTAGGACTACCCCGAGTTTAGAACACACATTGGCAAAGAAAGGAGCCAAAAAGGATGTCAACACCAGAAGAAGTCAACTTTTTAGAGCACCACGAGAAGATGCATAGATTTCTACCTGACATATAATATATCATCAGAAAGTTATCGAATTTGGAGTTCAACGCGATTTACGGATCAAAATTCTGAGTTTTCTATCGAAACTTATGCGTTTTGAAGTTGGGCTGCTAGGCTGTGGAAATTGGCGTGCACGATGACACCGTGGCGCGCGTTGGTCGGCATCAGATTTCGATTAGGACTCGGTTTGCACAATTTTCAAGGACGTTATGGGCATATATTGCACGAAATTTAAGACCCTACACACCTACCCATATATACTTAATGTCTTGGATGTTAAAAGAGGTTGGAAACACATCAATAAGCAAGCTACAAACACAAATTTCTCTTGTTGAGAGTTTGAAGAAGAAGAAGGAATTTTGAAGATTCAAAGTGAAGCTCAAAGATTCATCATTCTTTCTTTCATCTTTATTCTTAATCCGGGTGATGTCGTTTTCATCTATTATGTGTTTTTATTTGATGAACATGCTCGACTAAATTTCGAGTTAGAATGAACGGTGTAGCCTAGTTTTAATGGTTTAATTTCTATTTTCGAATTTTAACATTGAAATATACTTTTCATGCTTATATTTTCGTTTGTTGAATTAATGTTTCTAAACGCTTGATCATCGTCTGAATGATTTGTGAACTCATACCGAGAGGATATATAAAAGTTTAGACCGAAACAATCAAAGCCATAAATTTGGATAAGAAATAGAGATATACTCCTATAGTTTATATGATCAAGTCAAGATTTTCTAGCTATTTAATGCACTTGGTTATATTGCAATTCACACAAACATACACTAAGTTCTTATAATTAAGTAGTTTTTGATTTTATTCGAGAAAGACTATCGAATAAATTATTGAAATCCGATCTATTGCATGATTGTACAATGCCAAAATCTGAAAAGTGAATTCAGCCTGATAAACTACTGTGAAATCGCGAAGTCCTAACATATCTTCTTATTGATTCCAACCTAACCTTTTAATTTCACTAGTTTTAGTTAAAATCACCAAACAAAATTTGTTTTTAACTGTTCAAAAGAAGTTAGGATTAATCAAAAACCAATATTAAGTAAAGAGTCCTTGTGGGACCCACACTCTACTCTTATACTTTACTAGTATGCAATATCGTGCACTTGTGAGTTTCAAGAACAGGTATTCAATCACGATAACTCGATTCTTGTTGGGACAAGAATTTTGGAGAGGCTTTATAATATGAACTAAATCAGTAGACCACAACATAAAGTTCATCTCTAGATCAAACAACAGCTTTATCCAAAGTACAGAGCAATTAAAGCACCAGGAGAAGCAGCGATCACAAATCAAGATTCTACCCGAAAAGAAAATGAGATGGAGAAAACTGTTGAAGATCTGAAATTGGTCTATTTTAAATTCACCAAGAGATATTGATCCTGATAATTGAAGTTATACATCATCAACAATATTAATGATCATTGATTCTCAGTTCTCACTCAGCTTGATTAATCTCTCTCTCTTTCTTCACGCGCGCACACACACAAGATGCCAGACTTAGTAGTATGGCTGTGAAATCTTGCTTCACCTAGCATGTTAAATAGCTACCCACAACCATATATAAATTACAGACTGCTTAAAACCTCTGTTCAAGTTAGGAACCCAGCAGAATTTTCTCCATTCCAAAAAAAGAGCAAAAATGCAAAAAATATTTTCAGCATTTAAATAAATCATCACGGTATTTAAGTTCATATTTTGTGCCTATATATTTAAAAATGCTCTAAAAACCCAAACCAGGAGAAATCATTCATTTTAATTGCGGATACAGCAGAAACAGCCTTCACCAAACCAATCGGAAAAAGATTTTTACAGGCAAGAGATAAAGAACAAGTTACTTACGGCGCCACATGACTGTTAACCAGAATAAAGTAGATCCTCCAGAACTTTCTCTCTTTCATCACTCTTGGGCATAACTCGTACCTTAGCTTTGAAATTTCCTGCAAGCCAACATCATTTAATTACTGTTGCAATGCAGTGTTTACAGATTTGACTTAAGTAATTGCAAATTCATTCACGTTAAAGATGACAAAAACTAATAAGATTCAACTCATACTTTGTATCACTCTTTTCCTCTCCCCACCCCTACAGCATGTTTTATAGAAAGCTTTTCTTGATCGTGCATGAAAGATGATTCCCGAATGTATTAAGCCAAGCCAGAATGCATGAAGTAGGTTATGCGAAATGACAACATGATCAGACACATGAAAAATATACCCCACACAATATTAATAAAAACAGCCATAGTACTTACTACTTAGAGGCGGGAGATCCAAAACCTAACTGCAATAGGCCGTTACATTGTGATGCAGCAATCAGCGTGCAGACATAAGGAGAAACGATAGAGTAAAGATAATTTCACAGCATGTTCATGCAGGTTGACAAAGGTAAATCTGGGAAAAACTAACCATTATATTAATTTACTTTTCATTGAAATTCTTGAGTTAACTAATCAAACAATACTAAAGGAATAAATCTTCCAGCCCCTTTGGGGATTTGGGAGGAAAAAGAGGATTACGAAACTATATGTCAGGCATCTGCATAACAAAAGGCATAACTGAATTCCAAATACATTCTTTTATTTCGTAGTCATGTCATTGAGCCATATGAGAAGCTCAAACAGCAAACTAGAGATAGCTAGAAAATCATTGCTTTGATATGCTGTGTAGCAGCAAATCACAAACACCAAAATCCTTAACACCATGCTAACAATTTGCGTGAATATAAATTCAAACCATCTAAGATACCTCATTATAAATAAGTCTTCCTCCATTAGAAATACTAAATCAGTTATATTCATCGCAAGATTTATGTTCATTTGGGCACTAGATTCACAACCAGTCTGTTCTGCTGTCTTATTTTTTCCCTTCATAAGAAACAAGAAGTGTCTGAAGCGAGTTTCACTCTTGTTAAAAGTAATCAACAACAACAAAGTCATATTCTCAATAGAAATGACATCGGCTACAGAACCTTTTTCACTAATGAAAATTTTAACCAAAATGACCTACCAAACCATGAAAAATTGAATATAAAGAATTCCCTCAGCAGCTTTGCCACAAATCCTTAAACAGTAACTTCGTCTAGAAATGAGCTTAAGGAGTAGTTTCTGTCTTTTACTTTGGGGCCTGTGTTGTATTTGTTATTCCTGGGTGATGAGTGGGGATTTTTAGATTTGGTTGGATCAGATATTAGTTTGGGAGAGGGGAAGGAGAACTTACATTTTACATTTTTGCTTATTTATATAAGACTCCAATTTGATATAAATTTTACCAGTGTAGCATTAAATATCATAGTGTTTGTATTAAGTCGGAACTCGTCATGCCCATAATTGAGCCAATGTTTTAGAGGACGAAAAGTGGAATAGTAGATCGTAGATTGAAGATTCAGGACAGTAAAGTTCTATCAGGAGTCAGGACTTCCACTCACTACTAACATGGCTCTAGGGACCCCTAGAAGCAAACTTGTATAAAGAGGCCCCATAGAAGTATTGAATGGTAGATGCAGGAGGGTCGGCAGGACCATATTCTGGAGTTAGCTTGAACCTGGGAAAGAGACTGCAATCACCACCCAAAATAAGCATGCCGTGCGGGTGAAAGGCGATTCCACTATTTAAGAAAAAATTTGAATTAGACCAAGACCTGCTTGTGGAGGTCCTTTTTGGGCGATACAGATATTGAAATAACAGAGGAAGTCTTCGAGCTGTATGTATCCACATCATGGGCCTTATGGTGCTTTGCCTCGTATTTGATCCTTAGGCCCCCATTGTCATCTCCAGACTCTCTTCCAAAGGTTGCTTCATTCACTACCAGCCTCATATGCCCATATACATCGAAATTCCTTTTGACCAGCACAAATTAGACATATTCATAGAGAGGCCATTCCAGTCCTCACAAGAAAAAAGAGAAACTCTTGCAGGAAAAGGGCACTGTATATAAATCTTACTGATAGAGAATTCAGAATAGTTTCAAATATTCTTTACATCCCCATTGACGAGGGTACTTAATTAGGCAATAGGTACATATTGTTATTCCTCACATCACTATTTGTGAATTAATTGTATGTTCAAGACCTCCAATGGCAGAATGCAATCACATATCTCAAAGGATTCTTTTTATTATCTTCACGTATGTGTTAAATGTGTATTCTCACTCAAGCCACTATTAAGCCAGTCTCAATTTATTGGAAACAACAAGCCTTAGTTTGTTGTGCCACTTAATCACTACTGTAGCCTGTAGGTGATGCTGATGAGAAAGATATATCTAACCTTAACTGTTGAGAGAACAAGCTTGGCATGCTTTTCTTGCCATTCATTGAGATCCTGACGGACATTTGAAACCATAGTAAAATCAGACATCTCTGAGTCGTCTGCATATAAAAAATGCTGTCCAAATGAGTTCTCGCAACAAAAGTTGAAATGAACATAAAGAAAACAAAAGCACTAAGAGAAAAAGAAGGGGCAGGAGAACAAAGTTGCCCACATCTTCCAGAGTAATAGTAAATTTGGCCATGGAGTTATCTTTCCTTTGTCGTAATTGTGAAACTCCAACTATGAAAGAGTAAATGGAAGCAAAAGCGAAAGAAAATGGAGAACAATTGAAAATGATACATTACTGTCTACAAGAACAAGCTGAACCTTGTAGGACATGGACGGATTCGATACTTCTATTTGCAACTAGGATATAGGATCTAAAGGATACTTAGATTGGAATCATTCTAATTAGTTCGTTTTCTTCATAATTCTCAGGGCCTCAAAACAATGCCAATCAAATCTATCAAAGATGTTTTAAGCGCGTGAATGTAAAAGGGAAAACCACATTTAACAGCATGCAAAAAGCTACTAATAAAAACCTTAGAATACAATACCTTCAAGCGGGAATTCCTGAAAAGTACTAATAGTGATACCCTTGGCAAACTCCCTCAACTCATCAGTCACCCCATACTTCTCCAGATCAACCTCGTTGCCCTTCTCAGATGAGTCCACGAGATTACTCAGTGCCAACACGGCTGACGGCGGAAGCTGAGCCGTGATCTGATCGGCGCGCTTCAGCGCCTCATTGGCTAGCTCCAACGACTTCTTCGACGCCTCGGCGGCTAACTCCTTGGATCGCTTGGACGCCTCGGAAACGACGTTGGACAGGTTTACCGAGCCGATTCCCTGCGTCAGCTCCTGCGATTGCTTGGCGGCTTCCTCCGCGAAATTTCGAGCTCTTCGCCAGAAATCCATTACACTATAGCTGCAAATACTTTGCTCAATGAAGATTGGATTGATGGAGATTTTAACCAGTAATGATTTGCTGCTAAATATTTATTAAACCAAAATTTGATTTTATTATGCTAAATTGTTGATTACGTAGTTTTGGATAGTATTCAGATCCAATTCTTGCAAAGGGAGCAAAAGATTTTGACGAGCCTTTTATGGTATATATATTCTTGGCCAAAAAAATTAGGATAGGTATCTCAACAATTTCTTGTTTAGAGACGTAGAGTGGATCGAATTGACCTCGCCTGCACAAATTCCAGACACTATTCTATCTGAATTTTATACATTTAGACTATATTTGTATATGATTATAAGTATTTACTAGTATAACGAGCTTCTTGGATGGATTCGACTGCAGGTTCTTTTATGATAATAGATTAAAGTGGTGAACATATTTTAGAGATGATCGATAGAGGGATAGGGGATGGATTGAATAGATGAGCAGATTTTAGAGATGATTGGTGAGAGAGGATAGTCGATTAAGAATTGTGTGAAAAAAAATTGAAGACGTAGTTACACACGGACATTTAAGTACATTTTTTTCCCATAATGAAGAAAATTCTATACGGTAGTGATAATTCATTCAAATATTATTTTTTTATTTATATATTTTGTAGAATCCACAACTTGTATATTTTTTTTATCCACACATTTAATAAGACCCACTATTTATAATCTACAAAAATATTTACCAAACATACTCTTATTATGACTACCACAAATGGTAACAACGAAATATTTGTTCTAAATATTTTTTTAAGTACCTTATAAGTTGTAATTCGTGTAGATAAATAAGTGGATAAAAAGTATGTTTTATCCAATGTTTAGAAAATCGGATAGGACCGACCAGGTTCAACCTGGAGGCAAACCACAAAATCGGTCCGATTTATCTATTTAACCGCCCTTCAAAAAATGGGACCGGAAAACGGGGTTTTTACCGGTTGAACCGGTTCGATTTTAATGAAAACCGGATTTTTTTTGGATTAATTTTTAATTTTTTAATTGAAACTTATGGAAAGTCTATTTTAAGCCAAATTTTGTAAGTAATTTTATCTATAAATGTTGATTTATTTAAAAATAACTTATTTTTAAAAAATTTATGATATTTTTAGATTAATTTTTAATATTTTAATTGAAACCGGTTCGACCTTGGTTCAACCCAGTTCAACCTTTTGACCCTTGACCCGTTGCCTTTTCTGGATCGATGGCCGGTCCGATTTTCTGAAAATTGGTTTTAACCAATTTGATCAGCTTAAATTGTAGTTTAAACTTGGCCAAACAAATACTAAGAGTCCGTTTGAAATTAATGTTAGAGCTCAATTTCTATTTGTCAAATAATTAGAAGTTGTTTTATGCATTTTATAAAAAAAATGATTATAGAAGAAATTGTAATATCTGAGAGCAGATTTTAAAAAGTAACAAAAGAGTAGCTTTTCCAATAATATATAATCAAAATATCAATTTTAAATTTAATTAATTAAATTAATTCTTTTTGTATATCAATTAGCCTGGTCCACAAAAAGTAATTTAAATTTAATTGATTTTGTACTATATGACTTTGCTTTTATTTTATAAAATTTGAAATTTAATAGATGTTTTTATTTTTATTTTAAAATAATTATGCTAATTGTATTGTCTTAAAAAATTATTTGATAATATTACATATTGTTATAAACGTAAAAAATAGTTTTTACAGTACTACTCGTAATAATAATAATAATAAAAAAATTATTATAATCAATATTCGTTTTAGTAATTTTATACGGTTACAGCAGTAAATCACTTTTGTTTACCAAATGTTCTTCACATGCTGATTTTTAAGCATACAATAATTTTGAAACAAAAGTTTACCATACACATATTTGATTCTTCTTATCGTTGATCCTTTCTACACCACAATAAAAATTGATTCTTCTAAAATGTACACTCATACTAAACCAAATCTAAGTGCAACCAAATGGATTCACATCACAAAGGGGACAATTAATTAATTACATCAAATTATTTTCTCATCACCATTACTCCTATTAATATATTTGACAAGTGAATATGATAAATAATCGTGACACTTGATTTAAATTAATCTAACGGTCAAGATGTATTGAATCTTTATTGAGATGTGTTTGGATGTAAAAACTTGTAGTGCAATTATAATCCCACAAGTGTACGGTTCGTTTACAAGTAATATACTGATGTCTAGAATGTCGTACACACGAGGACTAGATATCAAATTGATCAATTAATTTGTAATTCAAATTCTAACAATATGAAAAACACATATTTGATTTTGATGCGTGATTCTAAACTAATTTAACCATTTTAATTAAATTTAAAATATCAACAAGCAACTTTAAATGATTAGAACGAATTCAAGTTTTTACTAACACTAGGATTTTCGAATCCACCTACGCGTTCTATAATCAATTATTCGTTAATCGCTTTAACGGTTAATTACCCTACATTGAAAATCGGTGATCCTATAAACCTCTTTCGATTGTCTATCAATTCTATATCAATATGCGAACCTGATTATCTCTAATCAAATTTCGAACATAAAAAATATGCATTTAAATTTCAAGAACACCTAACCGGATTTCACAGAGCATAATAGTAATTTCTATCTATTATTGGACACTATGTTATTCAATACCACGTGCTAAGTCTATATTGAATCTCTCGACTTCAATATAGATTACAAAATATTCTAATGGTGATCAGGCATTAAAATATTAAATAAACTGAATAAAGAATAATCAATCAAGAAGCAATTACCTACTAAAACGAAAAACTTCTAATTAATTAAAATACGAGGTTTCATCGTTCATCCTAGAAAAAATAAATTTAGCCGGACATGATTTCATTAATTATTACAATAATTGAATTCATCATGATCCGGAAAAAGAAAAACAAAAAATAAATAAAACTCGTGATCCCGACTCAAGAATCTTCAATCCCGCGCCTTGATCTTCGATTCTTCGTTCGTATCCTCTTCCCCAAAAATTCGTCCTCCCCGATATGTCTCTTTTTTCCCCTTTTATACTCGTCTCCAAACTCTTTAAAACGTATGCTAGGTGGTTGTTTTAGATTTGGAGTTGTAGAATTTTAATCCAATCAGGAAACTGCCAAGTTGCTGCTGCGGGAAGCCTTGTGATCGCATGGTTGGCAACAATTCTGTTATGCAGCAATTCTGGCTATCCTGCGATTGCACCAAATGTTAACCATGCGATCGCATGGTTAACTTTGATGCTAAATTTGAATTTCCCTCTGATATTTGCACGTCAAGTCCTTTAAGTCCATTTATATGCTCAATTGAATCCCTTTGTTCTTCTATTTGCTCCATTTTTGTCATTTCGTCAAAATGATACTTGAATTCGATTATTTCTTAAAATAATAAGAAAACAATGTGCCATTAAACAGAAAACAATTAATATAACTCATAATCATCCCTTTTTGTAAGGTCTAATAAATACAAAATTGTACTTATCATGGGTATAAGAGTTTTAAAAAGTTTTAATAGATTTAGATAGTTGGATTAATATAATACAGAATTGGAGCACTATCATCATGTATTTAAAGAATTTCTATGAAGCTCTTTACTAAGTCGATGAGGTAACCGAATATCTGATAATTGAAAATCCACCTTCGCCTGCTCATAACAATTCACATTGGTTTCTGCAATTAAAGATGTCAATGCTATTTGAGAATTATTTTATCATTTGGATAGTGTTACTAATATTATTACTTATTATCCTAAGTGCATTAATAAGTTGCAAACTGACCAAAGAAATGAAATTGAGCGTTTGTTGGTAATTGAAGAACACAAGTCAGGAAGTAGGACTAATCAAAGTAGTAATTTTCAACAAACGATATTTTGTTACCTCATTCGTGACCTCATCTATTTCATTGAATCTCAAAAATCGAATATTTTCAACATACACATCTGTCAATCCAACACTAACCAATGCCCAAATATTAAGTGGGGTACTATCGCTAAGAAAAAGAAAATAATAAAAACAATCTACATTATTTGTTGAAAGTGAATACTTCAACTAATGAACTAATTGTACCAATGTTCATGAAAATCAACATTTCTAATTTCTACATTCTACGCAGATAATCCAAAGTATTGGATGGTAAGGCACGTCATTTAGATAATGTCTGTTTAATCTAATCTCGTTCATTAACTTGATGTTTACATATTTACTTTCTTTTCTTTGGACATCGTTCAATAGTAATAGAAATTTTAGCATTCTTGTCAAATCTCTCACTATATTCATCTCTCTCTTCAGAAGAAGGATAACAAGATTTTTCTTTCTTGACAAAACGTTGATAACGTTTCATTTTAAATTCTATAACAAATAATTCAACAATCAAACAATAATCTGCAATCCAATAAGTAATTTAACCAAATAATCCACCATCGGCCCCACACTAATTCAACAGTACCAACTCAACAATCTAATGATAGACCATACCAATTCAACAATAATCCATAACAATTCAACATCAAATCAACAATAATCCAAATCAATCGTACAACAATCCAACCAAGTCTAAGAAAAGATAGACAATCAAAATACTTATTGTGACTAAGAGGAAATTAGGCCCAAAAATGATAAATATGTCATATTCCAAATAATTCAAAAAACACACTAATTTCATGAGAGAGGAAATTTTTTAAATATCCATCCTTTTCAAAAATATTGCTATGTGATTTTCGATTTCGAATACAAATTACCCTAAATCAATGAAGAATCTACCAAATATATGAACTAACCCACACATAATTTTCTTTTTTTCTCAACTCTATTTCATGTTGATTAATCAGTCTGCTTATTTTGAAACAATGGCAGTCACACTCCGCGACATTACTCGATCCTCCCCAAAAAAGGAAGTAAAATATTTGAAAACAACAAAATGAAAATAAGGCGCAGTTGAAGATGAAGTAGTTCATGATAAAATATGAGCCACATGGTTCCTTTCGTTCATTTTATTTAGAGTTTTTACAAATTTGGTTTCGCCTTTGTGTATTGTAGTCATTTTTTGAGTTTGATAATTTTTCATATTTTATTTTATTGCAGCTATAAAATTCCAAAGGTCGTAGTCTTTAAAATGTTACATATCTTGGTATGGAAATGGAAATTATTTGTTGGCACTTTAAATTTGCAACATTTGCTTGTTAATTTTATTTTTATTTTTTTGCATCACACTTTGTAATACGTGTTGTATTGAAATCAATGTTCTAAAATACGTGAAGTGTGACTAACTATGTATGGAGTTGAGCTTCAAACTTTTTGAATTTAGACGAGACGAGAAGCGCTTCACACTTAAGTGCTACCTAAACAAGCTTTTTAAAATAGTGATTGAAACTAGTTATTGAGCTAAAATATTTTGCAAGTCCCTTGGTTGCTAATGTTGTCCAAAACATACTCTAGCAAGATAATTGGTTAGTGAGACATCTCCCCTTTTCTAAAATTCTTAAGAGTTTTTTTTTTTTTTTTTTTTTTAATGGTTGAATGAGTTGATTTCAATTGCTTGTCCATGTATGATTGGTTTATATCGTGCTTGTAATTATTTTTTTGATAGTGCATGATTTATTGTGGCATGTTTGTGATAAAATACGCAAAATACAGTATCAATAGGTAGTTACATAATATGTCAAATTTGTTTAAAATCAATGTTGTTCAATCAACCATTTATCGGTGAATCTGTTCAATCATGCTAAGAACAAACAACGTAATGAATACCAATCCGACCACCATGCAAGGGTAGGAAAGAAGCCGAGGAAGGCTAGGGAGCAATAATTTATGTCATAGTCAATTTTTTTTCTTCCTTCGTATTATAGTATGTATTTTGGATTTGGTACGGACGTGTAGATTGAATTAAAATGTCATATTAGGTTTTATTGTTACATGCTATGTCACATCTATTATATGACTTAATTTAGTGTCTGTGCTTTGAGTTAAATATGCCCTAAATTCTAAAGGTAACATGCTTTTGTCCCATTATATATCAAGGTAGAGAGTTACAATCAAAGTAACTTCTAGTGGGTTTCCAATAATTGTAAATCACAATAAGTTACAATTAATGGAAATCTTTGGTTTTGCCTTTTCCATAACTTACAAACTTGATTCTAGTCACTTTATGATCATAGTACACATTAACAGAGTTCATAACAGAACTAAAACAAAAAATTACATAGCGTTTATATTTATAATTAACATACTAAAATATACAACTATTTAAACTTTAATAAAGTTTGTTGACAGACCATAACGGACTTGTTGGTCAGTTAACAGACTTATGTTAAAGTCTTTAATAGATCATGTGTATGTTAAGATCATTATACATGTTAAATTGATATTTCAATTAATCCACCTCAAATAAATTTAAAATTATCGAAATTTCATACTCAAATGTATAAATATTTTCATAATTTATATTATAAAATTTATAATTTCTACAATAAATTAAAAGAAGAAGAAATAACATACATTTTACAAAAATTTAGAATTCAAATGAGATTTATTACATAGATAAAATGAATTAGATTCTAATATTAAAATGTGTTAGATTCTATTTTGAAAATATCTTTTTATTTCAAAGATACATTGGGATGATTAAAGCATCAAGGATGGAGATAAATTTGAAATCCCTTAAAATGTAAAAAGCGAAAAAGAAAATACAAAATATATTTGATAATTTACTTGTAAAATAAGACTAACGACTATTAATATAAATTTGTCGGATCACCCGACCATTTAACGCTATTTCCACATATTGGGTTGGGCTATATTATTAATTGCATATACTGTTTCAATTATTTACAGACAAGCTCAATTATCATGACCAATTCATCTTTGACGTATATGTGTTATAGTAAAAGTTGCAGCACTGTGTCTTCAACCTTTGGTCTATTTTGCACTTCTAGTAACAATCTTTGTTTCTTGGCAACTCCAGTTTTTAGTGCCCGTCTTCGATGGTACAAACTGTGACACCTATTTGGCTGTTTATTTTCGTGTATAGATTGTTTCAATTATTTAGAGAGAGGCTCATATTGTCACCCATCCCCTAGGGCCTAGGCCTCCCTCATTCTTTTTTTTTTTTTTTTTAAATAAAATTAAAGACCCAAATTTATGTTCAATTCGGTTTCGTCTCTCTTCGCTGTATGCCCCTTTTTTTTTTTTTTTTTTATACTTTCAGTGTCCAAATTTCGTCTGACTAATTTTAAAGAGTAGGGGGCCTTTTCACCCCAGGTTCGCCACTCGGATAAATTCGGATCGCGATACATTTTATACACACTGGGTAGGACATTCGGACGGTTCTCTCCTCCAGATATCACTGTCTTCCAACATTAAATGTTGACTTCCAACAAGAAATGTTGCTTTTCGAATCTTCAGAGAATTTAAATCTTCGATCTCTGCAGTAGAGAACCCTCATATTTTATCACCGCATCATGCATGTAGGGATGGCAACGGGGGCGGGTCCGGGCGGGTCGCCCCCACTCCCACCCCACCCCACCCATGAACTTTTTGGCCCGCCCGCCCGCCTCGCGACCCGCGAATGGGCGGGAGGGTGGAAGTCGGCCATTGGACCCGCCCAACCGCCCGCTTTTTTTTTTTTTTTTTTTTGTTAAAGCGAAAAATAATTAAAAAATATATATACAATTTTTAAAATATTTATACCAAGCAAAACAAAAATTATAAGATTTGGGTTGTGGTATAGTGGTTAATGTTAGTAGTTTATAAGTTTTAACTCGGGTTTGATTCTTCTTTAATTTTAGTGAAAATCATAATTTCTACTATATTTTATAATTTCAAAAAAAAAAAAAAAAAAAATTTTAGGTCTTGGTCATGGGCGGCGGGCGGGAGTGGGGTTGCCCGGACCGCCCGGCGCTTTTTTCGCCAAACCAAACCCCTATTGCTTGGGTGGGGCGGGCGCTCTTGGCGTGGTGGGCGGGGAGGCGGGTTGGGCGGTGGGTTTTTTGCCATCCCTACACATGCATGTGGGAGCATTGTCGCCCTTTCTAATAGAAAGAAAAGAGAGAGTCTCTATACAATTGGTACGTTTATTTTATATTTTAGCCGTATTTGTAAACTCTAGCGGACTTCTATACTGTCTTACAAATACTTTCAAGCATGTGATTATTATAACCATCAAAATAAGATAAATGTATCTATTTTTGCTTAAACCTCTCAAATTTTGGAGATCAGTTAGTGTCTAGCCAAATTCTTGATTATCGTGTTAAATTAAAAATATAAAATCATCTATTTTTTTTAGCTGCCTTCTTGTCGTGTGTTGTCTCTTCCCAAAGAATTGGATTGTCTTTATCCATACTTTTGTGTCCAAATACTCGAGAGTGATGGAATCGTAGATTTTAACTTTGGGACATAACTCTAAAAAGTGTAGACAAAATGGTCGTTCGTAGTCCTCTTTCCTTCAAATTGAGACATCTTTAATCTAACGAATTAGAAAGTAGTTGTAATTATACTTTAATCGTTCATGTCTATTGATATGCTGCATAATCTATGACATTCTTTACATTCTTAAATCATATATATCGTGTTATTTATATTTCATATAAATAAATAATGCACGTATTTTCATTGTAGTTAAGAGTTATTTTTAAGAAATTACTAAATCACAATACAATATTACAAGACTTTTATAAAATTAATTAATATGACGTCAAAGCATTATGTTTTTGCATTCGCAAAATGAAGGGAGGAAATGGACAAATAGTGCATGACACCACGACAACAACATAAGATGATAAAAAATTTGCCGACAAAGTTCAGATTTGTGGACAATAGAACTTACTCGTTCTAAATCGTACACGTGTCATTTTCATACGAAATTACCAAATTAGACATGCTATTAATATCGTAGAAGGAATGTTAGTTTGGTAATTAACCACATCACGTGACTGGCACAATCATATCACTGTCTGAGGGGTAGTTTCGCCATTTAACTCATTATATTTTGAGCACGTTGCACTGTTGGTCACCAATTTATTGTCTCATTAGCAATTTGGACCACATCCTTTCTAAGGAGCAAGCTAATTCAACCATTTTCATATTAATGTTCCTAGTGTTCTAAAAAACATGAGTTTAGTTAGACGTGGAGAACAAATTTCAAACTTTTCGAATCTAGACAAGACATAGACGTGAAAAGTGTTTTTTTATTTTTAATATAAAAAAAAAGATACATAAAAAAATTCAAAAAAAGAGAGAGCGGAACTAGCAATCTTAAAGACAATTCTGTAGCATGAGCTTTTTGATTAAAAAATATAGTCGACCACTTAATTGCAAGACTTAAGTACACTTTTTGAAACACTAATGGTCCACAATTAATCTCTAATAACAGAATCTTACTAATTTTTTATCGAACTTTCACATGGCCTCGTAAAAATATGTATGTAAACAATGACTTCTTCAATTTGCTATTTTTAGGTTTGGAGACCAACTTTATACTAGAAGGATGGATTAGGGGGCAGTGGTGCAATTTCCCCTTCTATTTTTACTCGTAAAATATTGAGATATAGGAATACTTGGTTCGTAAGATTTTGTTGGGGATATTTTGTCACAAGACTTGTAACTTGAAAACTGAACTTTCATTGTTGGCAAATGTGAGCTGCCGTCGCCTGAAAACTCATCGGAGAATTTGTATTGTCTTTGTTAATCTAGGATATTTAAAGGGTTAGTGGAAAGTAATGCAAGATATGCTTGCGATAGGAGGTGGAGGTGGAGGTGGAGGTGGAGGTGGAGGTGGCGGTGCAGGTGGAGAAAGTGGAGGAGGAGGGGGCAGGTTTTTTGGGGGTGGTGGGGACAGGAGGCTGAGGCCGCAACACCACCCGAACAACCAAGTTTTGAAGTGTCCACGGTGTGATTCGCCGAACACCAAGTTCTGTTACTACAATAATTACAACCTTTCTCAGCCGCGCCACTTCTGCAAGAGCTGCCGGAGGTACTGGACTAAAGGCGGTGTTCTCCGCAACGTCCCAGTTGGCGGTGGCTGCCGGAAAACGAAGCGGTCCAAGCCGAAAACCAACACTAGTTCAGTCGCCGATGGTCCCAGTGAAAGGAAATCGAGTCCCCATTCTAGTAGTGAGAGTTCCAGCCTCACCGCCGCCACCACGGAGGCCACTCCTACTTCCGCCACCACTGGCACTGGCGCCTTCGGTGCCAGCACCGAAGTTGGTTCGCCGCCGCCTAGTGGTTTGTCAAATTCCGCTACGAATATAGTGTACAATTTTTCAGATACGAGGTTTTTGATCGTGAATCATCAAGACACAAACAAAAACCCTGGGTTTGATCATCAACCTCTGGGGAATCAGCCAACGGCCGGTCAGATCTTCCCGGAGATGGAGAATTTTACAACCCTAACGACATCGTCGGAAGACCCAGCTAATATTCTGAGTTTCAACGTGGCCGACATTCCGCCGTCGTACGGACGGTCGGCACCGCCCTCAGTTGATGAGTTCAAGACGCAGGAAATGACAGTTGGGTATTTGGGTCATCAGGTAGAGTTCACGGGAATGGAGCAGAACAGGATGACCGGTGGACATGCGGCGGCGCCTGGTGGAGCAACCTGTGGGGGAGATCAAGGGCTGTTTGATCTGACGGGGTCTATTGATCAAGCGTACTGGAGTGAAGCTCAGTGGGCTAATAATTATGATGATCAATCTCTTAATTATCTTCCTTAATCTCACTTTTAGTTTAATTAACTCTCAAGATAAGATACAAAATTCCACTTTGAGAGTAGAAAAAAATATTTATCTAAATTGATGGGTTTTTATGTAAATTTTTTAGTTTGTTTTTGTTGGGTGATTCTGGTTGATGTTTGAGTATAGATATTTCATTTTTGTGAGGTTTGTATGTAATGAACTAACTTTTACAAGTATTTCTTTACTTTTTTATGGAATGTTTTCTTGCTAGATTTTGACAAGATTAATTTACACAAAAATTTAATAAATTTTGTCGATCATATTGTTCAATCTTGTCTCAATTCTAATATTGTTCATCGTTTCTCTATTTCGACTTCAAAGTGCAAGATAAATTCAAGGATTAGTCACATTTTTTTTTCCGCCCGTCGCAATTCTTGATTCACTAGAACCTTGTATTTGTTGAAGACTAATTTAAATAATTAAATACATCTTTAATCTTCAACAACTATGTTGGTTAAGCTACGTATATGTTTAATGTTGAAATTATTTTTTAAGTGTATATATTATAAGTTGATGAATATGTGGATACAAATTAGATTGTAAGTTGTGGGTCCTATGAAATATATAGATAAAAAGTATGTTTGATCAGTTAAAATTATAATTTAAACATACCTAAACATATAGTATTAGAGTAGATAATGATTCTTAGTTCAATTTTTGTTGCTAAAATTTCATAAATTACACGTTAGATTTTGCACGTCACTTTTGCTTTAGTAATAATCAATGTTTATTAAGCTAATACTCAAATTCGATTCTATTTGAACTTTTTTTTTAACTTACTATAATATATTTTTTTCGTCTCATAAATATATGTTTACTTTTTTTATTCATCTATCACAAATTATAATCAACTTTTTTTATTAATATAATAATTAATTAATTTTTTTAATATGTTTATATTTAACGTGTCTTGTTATTAATAAATATGAACTACAATTTATATATTTTAATTATAATAATTAATTTTTTTAATTTATCAAAAAAAATAGAAATACGTTTATGGGACGAGTTGAGTAGTATTGATTCATTAATGTATTTATTGGTAGTTGTGAAATTTCAACATGTATTAATTAATGTTGAATTGGAAGTAATTGAATTTAAACTAGCGTTTGATAGAGATTATAAGTTTTTGGTTTATTTGAGTTGAAATTGTGAAAATGTCACTAAAATGGGTTTTAATAACTAGTTTTTATATTGTGAAAATGTCACTAGGTAACGATGTAGTCAATAAAGATTTATTACTCGATATTTTACTTTAATTAATGAATACTATAATTTTCTAAATTCAAAAATATATGTCTAACCACGTGACCGTTAGGTATACATACTCTATGTTTTTCATATTAATTTTAATACTATTATTGATATTTATAAGTGTAATTAATAGTAATGTGGAAAAAAAAAAAAAAAAAAATATAACGCGTGTCATTCTTGCATGGCGAGGAAATTAAGGTTGGATTAGTACTTACGTAGTAATTAATTTGAGGGATTAAGGTAGTGGGGAAAGAAAGTCATGTGGTCTGTTGGTGGTAGGGGACCATTCATCCAAGCCCACATCAATCAGTCACTTGTGGGCACGTGTGTCAGTATCATTGGCTGTTTTGTGGGGTTTACTAATATATATCTATACAATTACTTTTGTGTCAGGTAAGTAATACTGAAGGGACTTTGTGACTCAACAGTGCTATAAATTAAAATTTAGATTTTCTTTTTTGTGCTTAACAATTATTTTTCAAAAAAATACAGAAAAAATAAAAGTTGCAATTATTGAAATCCTGTTTGTAATCAATTAAAATTTTGTTGAAAAGTCAAAATCAAAGTCAATATTTAATTTTAACCATATATTTTATTGACCCGCAAACTTTTCAACTACATATTTCACTAACTTTTATCAATTTTTACAAAAAATCTAATTTTAATAAAAAACAAATATTATGATTCACAATTTGTTTATTTTAAACTATACAAAAATTGTGAACCTCGATATTTATAAATTCATTCAAAAATGTGCGTAATAATTTTTTCTTTTCATATTTTCACTGTAAATTAGAATTTTTAGCTTCATCGTAATTCTTTAGTTATGTTGATAAGAATTTTTGTGATTGAGTATAACATTTTTTTTTAAAAAAAATATTTGTTTGCAATTTGTATATCTAATTCAAGAATGTACGAAAACAAGAATTGGTGAAAGGGTAAATGTCAGAAGTAGAACAATCGACTCAACTTGAGCTCTTCATTTTAATTTTGAAAATGGACTTCTAAATATCTCCAAAAGTAATTAAACATATTTGAACCAACTAACAATTGACAAACTTACCGAATGATTCTATTTCTTATTTGAGGGCTTCGTTTTATAGTGTTTAGTTTCAGTAAATTAAGATATGTCATTATTTCTTAACTCGATCTTTAATTTCACTTGCAAGTAAAATAAAAATAAAATTGTTGAATAAAAAAATATTCAAAAGTTTACGATATTTATTTTAGTGGAGTCTATTCAATCCAATTATACTAAACATTCTGAATATATAGTCTCAGAGCATTCATAAATTAGAAAGGTGTGTCATGTTGGAAGAATGAAAATTATACTGATTGGTACTCTACAAACACTCTCGATACAATATTAAAATTTAATAAATTTTTCTTGAAAACATATAACGGTCTCATATAAGATATTTGTTGTGTTGTTGGGCAACTTGCAAAATTACATCTAAAACTACCTATCAATGTAAAGTAATTTATAATATTTAAGCTTAACTTGGTAATAATTTAAAAGTTTAAATTTTAATTTTAAAAAAAAAAAACTTTATATTTCTTTAATGGAAAATAGGAGAAGAAACTTGATGGGACTGTAGGGGATTGGATGGAGAGTGGGGCCCTTAATTGTAAGTGGCTATTGGGTTTGGTGAGGTTGCACCTCACTGCATGTGCAGAAGTGGTCTTAAGTCACCTCAACTGTAGGAACTGTTTGGTTGCATTCTATAAAAAGACATTGGCTCACTAGTTGACATGTCTCATTTAATTATTTTCTTGTCACAACTTGAAAATTGAAAATCTATTTTTGTTCCAAACTTTATAACTTT
Source organism: Forsythia suspensa (assembly GCA_023638005.1). NCBI lineage: Eukaryota > Viridiplantae > Streptophyta > Magnoliopsida > Lamiales > Oleaceae > Forsythia > Forsythia suspensa. The sequence goes on from CM042667.1 coordinate 1,930,424, forward strand.
TTCTAGCCGTCCGATCGATCAAATTTGTCCACTTTGAATTATTTTCAAGTTATTTATTTTATTAAACATAATTTTTAAAATTATTTTTTTACTAATTAAATCTATAATTGTAAAAAATAAATAAATTACACAATTAAAGAAGCACTTCAAATTTAACTACCACAACTTAAAAAGTTAGATATTTGGACGTTAAAAAGTATAAACTCAAATGTTAAGAATTGAGATCCATGAGGACTCTAATTGTGATCTTTCTAAAGATTTTCATAATAGAATGTAATTAATACTTAAAATGGGATTTTTATTTAAATTCTATGTAAATATTTACAAAATTAATTTCCCATCACATTTCTTGTCATGATATGAAAAATATATACAGGAGCATCTACATTATAAACTTTCAATATGCTTAGAACATCTTCAATGTAATTGTAGTTTGCTATAAAAATTTTTTTAGGAATAATTGTATGAAAAGTCTCCAACATTTCAAAATCGTTGGAGATATGCTCATAATCTAAAAAAATAGCACTAAACATCCCCAACATTTGAAAAATTTGACATAGTAAGTCATTCATGACGAAATTGTCATTTCCTTTAAAAAAAACAAAAAACGAGAAAAAATGATTAAAAACTAACCAAATGTACCCAAATAAAAAATAAAAAATAAAAAATGTACCCCAAAAAAATAAAAATTAACAAAGATGACATATTCTTTATGAAATCACAATCCTCAATTTATTATTTTTATTTATTCAATTCTACAATATCTTCCAACTGATTTTCCTAACCTGGAAAATACTCATATTATATATCATTTAGCTTGAAAAAATAAGTATTGTCCACCTTCAGGTGTCCACAAATGAAGATCTTGAAGTTGGGCTCTTCGACTCCTACGTTTAGGTAGTTAACATCGACTGCAACTTCCCCAAAATCATCTGACAAAGCAAGAAAAATCCATCGTTTTTCATTATCAAAATAATGACGCAGAGATGTATAGTTCCCATAATATAGCAAGTTTTTTAAAGGCAAAACCTTCATAGAGTGTCCTTACAACTTGGACATTTTCACATATGAGATCTTGGTATATGATTCCTTTGGAATGTGCATCCAAGACTACTAAAACTCCTGCCGCCAACAAGAATGTCAGGGGGAAAATGTTAAAGATATTGTGTAGAAGAGAAAAAATAGCTAACAATGTTATTTGATTTCGCAAACAATTTATTTCAAAAGTAAAGAGTAAGATGCTCGTTTCTCCTCCCTCCTTTTTTTATTTTGGTTTGATTTCCTACTTGTATTTTTAGGGATTCAAATTTAATGTTCCCCTAGGAAGTACTTGTAGGAAAATCAAAACGTGATTTGGCCACTCAACACTCTAAAATATGATATGATATTTTCTAGGTTAGGAAAATCAGTTGGAATTGAATGAATAAAAACAATAAATTGAGGATTGTGATTTCATAAAGAAGATGGTAAATTTGTTACTTTTTATTTTTTGAGGTTACATTTCTTATTTCTTATTTTTTGGGTACATTTGGTTAGTTTTTAATCATTTTTTTTCTTGTTTTTTGTTTATTTAAAGTAAATGGCAATTTCGTCATAAAGGACCTATCATGCCAAAATTTTCAAATATTGAGAATGTCTGATACTATTTTTTTAGGTTATGGACATATTCTCAACGATTTTGAAAGGTTGAGGATCTTTTATGTAATTATCTCAAAAATTTATCACATAAGTAAAATAGACGATATTTAAAAAAATTCATCTCCGATGTAAATTGTCAAGAACTCTATCAAGTTGACGTGGCAGAAAAAAAAAAACAATGTCTAAAGTATCATCTAAATTCAGAAATTCCGTCAGATATGCTTACTCAGCAAAATTTAATTTTTTTTATATAGATTTACACATAATTTTATTTTTATTTGAATAAAATAAAAAATACACCTCGAAAAGAAACTTAATTTAAACTTAAATATCTATTCTATATACATCAATACCACATAGATAGAATGAATTGAATATGTTCTTAAAAGATAATTTTCAAGAGCTTTCCTCAATAAATAGCTTTTAATGGGAAGATATCTTTCGTTGTCACGACATTTTATTGCAATATTTATTTTTAGTTATGTCTTGATATATGCACGTTGATTTTTGAAAGCAAATTTGGCACAAATGATTAATAACTTTTGGCACAAATACACGTTAAATTTTTTTTTCTGACACGGACGTCCATAACCCATGTATTTTAGTGTATAAGTTGGTCATAGTTTGACAAAAAAGACTAATGTGCCTTTAACTCTAATAAGAGAAAATTACAATTAGGTTCCTAATTGCAAAATGTGCAAATGCGTCATGTACTTTTATTTTTTATAAAAAAATTAATAATTTTTTAAATTAAGATTTTATTGACCAAATTAATAATATAAGTCAATTGTTTTGTATATTTTTACGAAGTATCCTGAAATAACTAAAATTTAAGTTTATAATTATTATTAATCTTGTTAAATAATAATATTTATTTTATTATTAAGAAATTACATTATTTAAAATTTAGTCTATTATTTTATTGTTAAAACAAAAAAGAAAAAGAAAAATATATTTGTCACAAATTTGATCCTCAATACTTTTATTTAATTGTGATATTTGTTTGTTAACTACAAATATTACAAATATTAACTCTAACTGTATTTTTTATAGTATTTTATTTTAAATAAAAACATAGTAAAATTGGTTTAATATCATGTAAATTATATATACCATTCTATTATTTATTGATTTTTATTTTTATTTAAGTTTTTCACAGCATATAACAATTACATATTCTTAAATTTCAATAATTTAATATTTGTTCCTCTTATAAAAAATTTAATTGACAACACTATAATGAGATATTTAGTATGCAAAATTAAATATTACTCATTTCGTCCCATAAAGATAAACTTATTTTACGTATTCATCCGTCCTAAATTATATTTCAATTTCTTTGTTGACAATATAGTTAATGTTATGCCCCTATTTAAGGTATGTTGTTTTCAACAAATATGAATTAATATAAATGTAGGGTATATTAAAAAATATAATTTGTGTTTGATTGGAAGCATGGAAAATGGGTGGAAAGAAAATGTTTTCAGGAAATGATTTGCCAAGAAATGGCGAATTGTAAATGTAGTGCGTTTGATTGGATGAAAATTCATCCTAGAAAATGTTGTAATTTTCCAACTTTTGGTGTTTGATTGTCTTTATTTTCCATGGAAAATGTATTATTTTTCAACTTTTGTTATTTGATAGCAACTATTTTCTAGGAAATTATCACATTTTCCATGACTAAAATATTGGAGAAAAATTGAAAGTTTACTATTAACAATTGTTAAATTATAATTTACCATTTTTATGCATATTTCCACCATACATTTTATATAATCTAATACAAATTTTGAAAAAAATTATATTATACGTTGAATTACCACAAGCATATGGGTTTGTTAAAAAGTAACTAAAAAAGTGAGTTAAATAGTAAAGATTCTCATGAGGCCTACGATTTTACACTCACGTAAACTAAAATAAAATGTCTATATTTTGAATAAACACAATGGACTAACTTAGCTAACTACATTAAATTTACTTTTAATGACTTAGAGCAACTTAAATTTGCTTAAAAATTAAAAATTTTGTTCGAAAAATTATTTTGCCAACTTAAAATTAATAATTTTGCCAACTTAAAATTAATAATTTTGCTTAAAATTATAAATTTTAAGCAAATTTAATAATTTGCTTAAAATTAATAATTAATAATTTTGCTCTAAATCATTAATAAATTTAAATTGATTTGGAGCAACTTAATATTTGGTTTTTGCTTTGGAAATGATTTGGCCAAGAAAATTGATTCTCCTCCTAGCCAAGCAAATGTTTTCCCACTTTTCATGGAAAACACCTCACGTGTAAGGAAAATGGAAAAAAATATGGAAAATTTTACCAATAAAAGAAAAGATGGAAAATGGGTGGAAAATATGGATTTTCCAAAAATGCCAATCAAACGCACCCTAAGTAAAATTTATTATTTCAACTATAATAATTAATTTTTTGTCATATGAAAAAATAGAAGAAAAAAAATATCTTTATCAGATGGAGTGAGTATTTAATAAAAGTATGGATTCATTAGCACATTTTGCAAAGGTTAGGAACCCAACAGCATTTTCATAATTAAAAGTAAGGGATGTTAGTCTTTTTATCAAATAAGAACCAATTACGCACTAAAATACATAGGTTAGAAACTTTCGTTGTAAAAAAATTAAGAATCATTTATATACTGAGAACAAAAATTATAGACTATTTATACTAAATTCTCTTTTTAAAATTGTTCTTCCGATATTCAATGAAATTTGAACCGATGCAAAAAAGATAGCATGATCTTTGTGCAGGAATAACATGAAAATTACTTGAATGGGACATCTATGGTTTTTTGTTATAGAAATTGATTTGTTTTTAACTTGTCAAGTTTAGAAGCACAAGATTAATCATATGTTTGTTTTAGTTTAAATTATAATTTAAATTTATCAAATTAATTAAATATATTTTTTATCTACATATTTCGTAAAATTTATAATTCACTATTTATTTATTATTCATATAATTTATAAATAATTAAAAAATAATTTTAACACTATAAAATACGAGCTAATATTTTATCCAGTTGAGTTACAAGAGCAAATTATTAGGACCTAGATATCCCATCAGATAAAATAAATTTTTTCCATATATGGTCTTAACACTTAAAAAAGAGAACATTGTTTGGAAGACAATAAGATAAAGAAAGGAACAAATTCAATTTTAAATGTAGGTTGATGTCAATTTTATGAATTTCTGCAAATAAGAATTAGAAAAATGCAAACGTGGATAGGGATAGCAATGAAGAAGGACGGTCATTATCATTTTTGTCTCGTTGAAAATTTTTGGAAGGCAGGACGGGATTGAAAAATTGCTATTTATCGTCCGCTTAATTAATTGATTAATTTTTAATAATAATTTTTAATTTTTTAAATATAATTTAAATTTTATAACATAAAAATAAAATAAAATATAAAAGATTTGGAACGGATTCGAAGAATTTTGGGAGGGATTATAATCGGTCCTCGTCGCCCGCTTCCCGCCCGATTACCAACGGGGTAGGGCAAGGCGGGGTAGTTTTTTTTGAATGTGGATATGATTTTGAAAATAATTTAAAATTTTTTATGTTCATTATCTACAATATACATGTAAAAGAATTATAAAATATTATTCATTATCAATACGAAAATATATTAAATTTTAACTTCAAAAAATATTAATTTGGATTATTTTAATGTATTGAATAGATTGTGACCTCTATTGTATGGTATGTGACTCCCATCTCTCTTTATTATGGGACTTTATATCTAGTTTATGATGATGTTTGGTAGAAAAATTTTGTGTGACTCGTACTAATATCTTGTGATCTTCGCTCCGTGGCTGTTAATGCCTCAATTTCAAGCACATGTGACCCGTATTATAATATTGTGACCATTTGTTGTGTAGATGTTAAAATAACGAGTGATTTTTTTATGAATTTTATTTTTGTAATTCTAATATTTTGATACAATGTTTTGTTATGTTACCAATTGTTCCCTTTTAACTATTCACAGTTACCAATTTTTGTCATGGTCTAAATGTGGATCAATTTGTTTTCGGACCCTCGTTTGTCTGCCTGGTGTTGGGGTTTCAAGAATTCACATTTACCATGCTTTGCCTTTATCACAGAAACAAGAAACAAGAAATATATGTAAAGCAAATATGAAAATAACACCAGATATGATTGTCCCGTCTTAGGGGACAGGCAGTTCGGCACGGAGATGCCTACGTCTGCCTTTGAGGCTCTACCAAAGTAGATACGGCCTCTTTTTGCATTAATAAGAACCACAAATGTTCAAGATTGAAGGTTACAAACTCAGACCACTCAGAACAGCCCTAATTTCTTCCCATTACACAATCTTCCTACAGACATCAAGAAAAGCCCTAACACAATAGTATAGAGTACTAATCACAGACACCAGAACAGTAATCGTGGAACGATTACTGTAGCAACTCCTTTTCACACACCAGAGGAGAACCAAAGGTTCACCAGAAAAAAAGGAATACGAAAGAGTAGAAGAGAATCAGAGAAGACGAAAAGAGAGAGCTGCGCACACAGAGAGTTGCCCTAGAATCTGATGGATTGGCCTATTTAAATGGCAGACCAACGGTTGAGATAAATGGCACAATATCAACGGATGACAAGCAACCAGCGACTTCAACATCAGTCTCGCACTTTCAGCATTTAGCATAGGCGTGTTTCATCAGACATGGGCCATCACATCTGGGCACAGACCAATCTCGGGCTTTTCTTCATTGTGGGTAATAAGCAAGTTGGGCTATTCATCACAGTGGGCTTACAACACTCTATTTGGATCACCATTTTACAACAATCTCCACCTTGAACCAAATGTAACTCCTTTAGTGCAAAAAGAAAGGACTCAATCTCTTCAATATCACAGCCTCAAGTACCTGCAAAAATTTAAACAAGTTAGTGAAAAAATATACAATTTAAGACAAGATAATCTAAACTAACATATATACTACCTATACTACTGATTAGATATCTTTAACACATTTATCCTGAATCAATATTAAGTAAACTTAAACATGATTTAAACTTGTTTAAGGGTAATGGTTTAGTTCCCATATCAGACGGATTATGCTGAGTAGAAATCTTATCAAGACTAATCAATTTCTTTTCAACTATGTCCCTAATGAAATGCAGTCTTACATCCATATGTTTTGTTCTATCATGAAACACAGGATTCTTGCAAAGCTGTATAGCAGATTGGCTATCAGAAAAAACAACTACATGATTATAGAGTAAGTCTAATTCAGATAACAAACCTTTCAGCCACAAAGCTTCTTTTCACTTTCTCAAATGATAGCAACATATTCTCGACTCAAGAGGTGGACAAAGCCACTATATGTTGTAACTGTGATTTCCAACTTATACAAGAATCACAAAGAGTAAACATATATGAAGTAGTAGACTTCCTACTATCCCTATCATTAGCATAATTAGCATCAACATACCCTTTTAGTTTTATCCCTTCACTACAATGCTTAAAAACTAAACCAACATTTGCAGTACTTTTCAGATACTTCAGTAACCATTTTAAAGCCTCCCAATGTTGTTCCCCAGGGTTAGACATATATCTACTTAACACATCGACAAGATAAGCAATATCGTGTCCGGTACAAACCATGGCATACATTACGAGGAACCAATCACATTAGAATAAGGCACTTTATTCATATATTCTAACTCTTCAACAGATTGGGGACATTGGTCTTTGCTAAGAATGAAATGGTTAGCCAAAGGTATGTAAACACCTTTACAATCGGATATAGAAAACTTCTTCTAATTTTCAAGATATAAGATCATTGCTTTAGCAATAAAATAGAATTCGATCCGTCTCTAATGATATCCATTCCAAGAATTTTCTTGGCATTGCCAAGATCTTTCATATCAAATTCAACTCAATGCAGATTTAATATTACTAATTAAGTCAATACATGAACTAATAATTAGCATATCATCCACATATAGTAGTAAAAAAGCAGGAGTATTGTCGAGCGGTGATCAAAATTACTTCTATGAAAGCCTAAAGATAACATGAAAGTATCAAATCTCTTATTCCATTATTCGGGGATTGCTTCAAACCATAGGATTTCTTCAATGCAGACACACATAATCGATTTGTGTTTATCAACAAAGCCAATAGGTTGATTCATGTAAATATTTTCATCCAATTCACCATGTAGGAAAGCGGCTTTTAACATCCGGTTGTTCTATTTCTAAATTAGAATGAGCAACTAAAGCAAACATAACTCTTAAAGTAGTGTACTTTACCACGGAGAGAAAATTTCATTATAATCAACACCATGCTTTTGAGTAAACCCCTTAGCAACAAGTCTAGCTTTTAAACTTAGGTGGGTCAAGAATTATTACCTTCTTTTACCTTATACAACCATCTGCAATCCACAATGGATTTATGAGGAGGTTTGGGAACCAATTCCCAGGTTTGGTTTTTATACAAAGAAGTCATTTCTTCCTTCATTGCATTCCACTAATTTTCAGATTCACTTCCATTCACAGCATCATCAAAACTTTTAGGTTCATGACTACTCAAATCATCAAAAGAATTTACAGCTAAAGCAGCAAGATCATAATCAGAAAATCTAGTAGGGAGTCTAATAGTTCTTTTATTTCTATCTCTAGATAAAAGGTAATCATCAGAAGACAAATTTTGATTCTGATCTTGGTTTTCATTTCTAATCGATTAAGGTTAGAGTCATCATCGAGGCTGCTGGGTTGAGGGTCATCTGTGGGATTTTGATCAGTAGGAGTGATAACTACATTATCAGGCTCCACCTCAACATCTCGTATTAGTAGTGTTACTAGCATCACTACTCTCAAGTGAGAATGTTTTAAACAAGGCATTTCATATTCTTTAAAAATAACATCTCTCTCGTGAAGAGTTTTAAAACCTCCGGACTCTAACCCATAATCTATACCCTTTTGTTCCTTCAGGATAACCTAAGAACACACACTTTTGAGATCTGGGTTCAAGCTTATCATCTTTTAGATGAGAGTATGCAGTACATCCAAAAGTTCTAAGATTGGAATAGTCAGTGGGCTTACCATGCCAAACCTCTTCAGGAGTCTTACCATTTAAGGCAGCAGAAGGTGACCTATTTACAAGATAACATGCAGTAACAACAGCCTCACCCCAGAAAGGTTTAGATAGACCAGAACTAGTTAACATGCATCTAACTCTTTCAAGAAGGGTTCTATTCATCCTCTCAGCAACACCATTTTGCTGAGGGGAGTAAGGGACAGTTTTGTGCCTTTTAATACCACATTGATTACAAAAATCATCAAAAGTCTTGTTACAAAATTCAAGGCCATTATCTGTCCTTAAACACCTCACAGATTTGCCAGTTTGATTTTCAAGAAGAGATTTCGTGTTTTGAACTTATCAAACACATCGATTTATTTTTCAACAAATAGATCCAGACTTTTCTTGAAAAATCATCAATTATAGACAGAAAATATTTGTTCCTCCATGTGTAGGTGTGCTAGATGGACCCCATAAATCGAGTGCACATAATCAAGTATGGAGGAAGATTTATGTAAGCCATCGTAAAATTGAACTCTATGTTGTTTTTCCATGATGCAAGTTTCATGAGTAAAGGAATATTAGAGATTTTATCTTTTCCAAAACAACCTTGATTTTGTAAAATACTTAGCCCCTTATTACTTAAGTGAGCTAGTCTTTTATGCCAAAGATCATTGAATCAATATCGACGTAATTAGTCACGTGAGAACAAGAAGAAGATTTTTCGGTTTGAGTAAAATACAAGCCATTTCTTTTATATCCTTTGATAGCAAGAAGAGCACCTTTAGATATTTTAAAATGTACCATCACCAAATTTTCCAACAAAATTAGAATCTTCTAAGGTGCCAATAGAAATCAAATTTTGGACAAGTCACGAATGTGTCTCACATTTTCAAGGAGATAAACAAAACCAAGATCAAATTTGACTCTAACATTTCCTATTCCATGGACTTTACATGCAACATCATTACCCATAACAACACTACCAGAGTTCACTTTAGTGTAGGTAGTAACATATCAAGTTTGGGTGTCATATGAAAAGTACATCCGTAATCAATGAGCCATTCATCAAATTGACAAATTGGAGACACAGAATTCACATAGATATCAGGCTCTTCTTTATCAAAGACAACATACAGCTCACCAAGGGTGTCAGAACTAGTGGTAGCCACATTACTTTGTTCGTGGTTTTATATTTCGAGAATTGTTATTTAATTTATAACAATCTTTAATATAATGCCCCAACTTACCACAGCTTGTAACATTTTCTCCCTTTTACCTTTGATTTAGATCTAGACTTACCTTGCCTTTCTTTTTGTGACCTTGGCCATTGGTATTATTACTTTCACGATTATTGGGACCTGTCTATATGCCGAGATCGCCTCTAACATACAACCCTTCACCATTACTTGGTTTCCTTATCGGTTTTAACTCATGACTTTTACTTCTTAGAGCATTCATGATCATATCAACAATGATCATCCCTACCATATTTGATGGCACTTTTAACATCTTTATAGCTTCGGTATTGAGTTCAAGAAGATAATAGCTTTGTACTCATCAATACCTTTATCACCACAGATTCTTAATATCTTGGATCAACTTATTGAAAATGTCAAAATTTTCATCAAGATCCTTTGAGGGATCTATTTTAAAACTAAAAATTTTTCCAACAAAAACAATTTATTTGGAAGGATTTTCAAGATAAGTTGATTCAAGGGTTTCCCATAAAGATTGAGCATCATCAAGAGTACCAATTTTTCTAAGCACGTAATCGACAAATGAAGTATGATAGAGGTATAGGCTAACTCATCGACCTCCACCCTTTGATCATCGACATAGAATCGGGAAAAGTTTTATTTATGGCCTTGGACACTTTTTTTGAACTAAAATGCCCTTCATTTTTGTTGCCAAATAGAAAATCTCCTTTTCCATTAAATTGATCTAAATGAAAACTTGAGGTGGCCATTTAGGACAAATTTACCACAGAGGTTCTGGTGCAAGAAAGTAATATGATCACTAATCAGATACAAGGACAAGTAAGATTCCAGATACAAGCACAAGCAAGATCTTTTCACACAGTGTTGGGAGAGGCCTATAATCAAGACCACCCCAGGATTCCGTGAGAATCAAGTTCTCGTGTCAAGGAGAGATCAAGAAAACCTCAAGGGATGGAGTTACACTTAAGACAACAAGGATGTACAAACAGAACAATTTACAGATATTAGATATTTCACAATATTTCACAGTAACTACTGAGAACAAATCAAGAAGCAAGTAGAGTTCACAAATATTTTCTTGTATTACCTATAAAACACAGAGTTCATGCCAAGAAGAGAAAAAATACTCTCAACGAGGATTATACATACTCAAGAAAAGAGACTCACAAAGAGGATTATACTTACAACTTTCGAGATTTGTCTCGATAGAGGCGTAAAGATAAGATTAGCAATATGAACCAGTTTCCCTTTATGCCTCGATACCACTTGTTGGGGTTTCAAGAATTCACATTTACCATGCTTTGCCTTTATCACGTAAACAAGAAATAAGAAATATATGTAAAGCAAATATGAAAATAACACGAGATATGATTGTCCGTCTTAGGGGATGTGCGATTCGGCACGGAGATGCCTACGTCGCTGAGGCTCTACCAAAGTAGATCTGGCCTCTTTTGCATTAATAAGAACCACAAATGTTCAAGATTGAAGGTTACAAACTCGGACCACTCGTAACAGCCCTAATTTCTTCCCCATTACACAATCTTCCTACAGACATCAAGAAAAGCCCTAACACAACAGTATAGAGTACTAATCACAGACACGAGCAAGAATCGTGGAACGACATCGTAGCAACCTTTTCACACACTGAGAGGAGAACCAAAGGTTCACCGAAAAAAAGGAATACGAAAGAGTAGAAGAGAATCGAGAGAAGGCGAAAAGAGAGAGTCGCGCATACGAGAGAGTTGCCCTAGAATCGATGGATTGGCCTATTTAAATGGCGCATCAACTACCGAGATAAATGGCACAATATCAACGGATGACAAGCAACCGGCGACTTCAACATCGGCCTCGCACTTTCAAAGATTTAGCATAGGCGTGTTTCATCGACATGGGCCATCACATCCGGGCATGCACCAATCGGGCTTTTCTTCATTGTGGGTAATAAGCAAGTTGGGCTATTCATCACAGTGGACTTACAACACTCTATTTGGATCACCATTTTACAACACCTGGGCCGAAATGCTAATATAAATAATGGTGTTGTCAACACCACACCACCTCTTTCCTTGACCAGATGTGCGTTCACTTCTATATCAAAATTTGGATCCGAACATTGATCTTAATCTAAAACTAGACCGGTGATGGTGATGGTGATGATGATGGCTCGATGGTAGCGCAATGGTGACTGATTTGATGGTGGTAATGGTGGTCACCATGATAGGGATGAACTGAATGGTCATGTCTTTGTCTAACTTGTGTTCAAATCTAGATCAAAATCTAGATTTGAATGTGATCTTGATATAAATATAGTTCGGCAATGATGATGATGGTAGCACTATGGTAGCCATTGGTGGTGGGGGCGATAGCTCTAACGGTGTTTACAATGGTGGGGTGGACTAAATGACTGTGTAATATAGTTTGTTACTTGTGTTACACTTGCAGAGAGTGACGGTGATAGTGTTAGGGAAGGTGGTTGTGTGGTTGGTGACGTAACACAATTTGTTACAAGTGTTATATTATATAGATGTCGACTAGTGGCCACGGATTGCATAATACAATTTGTTAAAAACTGTTACACTTTGTGTAATGACAATTTGATTTGATCCATGGAGTTGGCGCGTGGGTGTTTGGGGAGGTGGATAATGGTTGCTGCGTAATTTAGTTTGTTACAATGTGTTACATTTTGTATGGTGGTATTAGACGGTATGGACTAGTGGATGTGGCTGCGTAATGCAGTTTATTATAAGTGTTACATAAATGTAACAAACACGTATAATTTCGTTAAAAAAAATCAAGATAATGATGTAAAATAAATAAATAAATAAATGAAAAAAAAATTGGTAAAAAATTTTTTTTTTATACAATTTTAAGAATTAATTAATCTTTTTAGGGTGTTTATGTAATTTTCCGAGTTCAACCCATATTGAAGGTAACCCAAGAATGGTCTATATAAGAATCTGGTAGGAAAGGCAACTACCCCAATATGAAACACAAAAATGAAAAAAAAAAAAAGTCGAAAATTTTGAAAAATATTGTGTTACTTTTCATTTTTATTCAAAAGAGCTAATATATTACCATTTGGGGGAAAAAAGGTAACACGTTATGTCACGTTTTACTAAAACTACCGCGTTACTTTCCTATGTCTTGTTCTTCACTCGTAGTTTTCCTTCAATTCTCATTTGAGTCTCTCAAAAGATAAGAAGTTAAATATAGGGTGTTTGGTGCATTTTCTATTTCTTTCCTATGGGTTGGGAGGTCAATGTCGTCAAATACTTTTGATAAAGAGTTATTAGAATTATACTACATATGATCAGATTTAATATTTGTCACGTGTTCAAATTCTTGGACGAACATGAATTGTTTGTCGAAAAATAAAAAAATAAAAACAAAAGAAGAAAATAATAAATTTATTCGAACAAATATAAACCTCTCAAGATATTGGTTTTCGAAGAATAATTTTTTTTTAAAAACAAACTATAAATTTGTAGAATAATTCTTTTATTCATTTGTTTCTTGGATATAATTACGAGATAATTTATCATGCTTTTCTAAGATTAATGAGCACTAATTTGACTCCCTATTCTCTACCCATAACAAAATACAACTACTTTAACAACCTAGGTTAAGTTAAAAATAAATAAAATATAAAATAAAATACAAAATAGTAATTAGAAACATAACACATTGACACATGAATAAGTTTCGACTGTCTTCTTTTCGAATAAAATTCAAATTGTGTTAGGAATTTGTTAGTCTCAGCTAATCTAATTCAAACTAATCTAACGGCTATTAATTTTCCTCAATTCAAACTTTGACAAATAATCATGGTCTTTAATTTTAACTAATTTAACGGTTTAGATGTATTAAAATCTTTATTGAAATATGTTTGAATGTGAGTATAAAGATTTTAAAGATTCTAATAGATTTATATTGTTTAGATTAACTTAAATTAAATATTGTAATTATTTATCAAATTAATTGATATGCCTAATGGGTCCTTACTATAAAAGGGTAAGATGATCTATTATTGCCCAAAGGAAAAGAAACTCAAACAATGATTTGGCATTGGGAAGTTTTACAATGAAAATCATTAGTATGTAAATTCTAAGCAACAAAGAAAACATAATCTTTATCCGATGAAAATAAGATGTCATAAATGATGTAGTCAAATTTGGACTTTATTGGATAAAGAATTTTTGGATAGAAACCATAATTAAAATTAAATAAGTTAATCACGATCGTAGAGAATTTTTTTTGTCATTTATTTCAAAATTCTAAAATTGTTCAATCATCTTCTTCAACGAACCATCTCCAACATCTGCTCATCTTCTCAACCTATCCCCCTCGATCATCCCCTCCATCGATTATCTTTACAATCTGTTTATCGCTTCAATCCATTATCATATAAAACATAGGATCGAATTCCACCGCAAAAAAAATGGTACGTAATAAAAAATTGATGATAAAAATAAAAATAAAAATATAAGTGTCAATAAAATACACATAGTTTATAAAGGTAAAATAAATTATTTTTTTATGAGCTAAAATAAATAAATAATCATGACTGTAGGGAGTTTTATCTGCTACGGAAAAAAAAAAGTACTTAAACGTCTGTATGTCACTACCTCTTCAATTTCTCCCATCACAAAATCATCTTCTCCAAAATTTGTTGATCGCATCAATCCATATTCCTGATTCGATCATTTCCCTCAACCGATTATCTCAAAAATTGTTCACCATCTCAATCCACCTCTTAATCAATCATCTCCCTCTATCGATCATCTTGAAAATTTGTTCATCGCCTCAATCCATCATCATAATAAAGCATACGATCGGATCCTATCACAAGAAGAAGCAATATACTATTTATCACGACCACAAAGAATTTTCTCCACTACGAAAAAAAAAAAATATATCCACGTGTCACATTATTATTCACGCGTCTTCAATTTTATCTCCAAAATTTACTGGTCAATCATCTTCCTAACACACCATCTCCAAAATCTGCCTATCTTGTCAATTCATTCCTCAATCAACTATCTCCTTCTATCGATCATCTCTAAAATCTATTAATCTCAATTTATTATCATAATAAAGCATAATAAATCGTACACTCACCAAACAAACAAGTGGTATACTAGAGTATTTATTTTAAAAGCAAACCGTTTTGTTTGAGTTAACTTCTGCTTTCACTCTACTTTCCGAATTGGTCTCATCATATAATCATACAAAATCCAAAAAATCGAGGACAATGTATGAACAACAACAACATTTGGTAGATTTACAGGAAAATGGAGGTTTCGGGTCGGACCCCAACTCATGGTTATCCGGCGCCGAGGACCATTCGTCTCTCAGCCGCACTCTTTCTTCACTTTCCACCGCCTCCGCCGCCGCCGTCGCCTCCGGAGACGTCGACCGAGTTCTCTTCAACGATCTCGTTGAGATGGTCCCTCTTGTTCAGTCTCTCATTGTACGTATACGCACTTCTTCTCTATATGCGTTTTAGTTTTATAATTTTGAAGTTTTCCTGAAGAAAATGTAGGTGAAAAAACTGGATTTTTTGAATTTTTTTTTTTTTTAGTTGATGAATTTGTATGGGGCAATTGTGTAGGATCGAAAAGCGAATCCTTCATTTACGCGACGGGGTTCTATGATCTGTACCAAGATGCCCACTAGAGAATCGCTTTACAAGAAGGTAACTTTTTCAGTTTTTCCCCCATTGTGTGTTTGATTATCTATTCCTTGTAAAAATGTGTACATATTGTTGCAAATTTTTTATAATTTTGCAAAATTTTAATAAATAAAAAATTGTATTTTGTTCTGCATTGTGTAAATGGTGATTTTTTTTTCCTTCTACCGAGTTCTTTGATTTATGCCTATGCCCTGGTTTATAGACTCAAAATCAGTTTTTTTTTTTTTAGATACAAATTGGGGCAAGAGAGGGTTTTATTTTTGTACTTGAGTTTGAATAAAGCAAGTTAAACATGTTGACTAAGCTTAGAAATAAGTAAAAGTTACTGTAAGTAAATTTTAGTTTCCAACATGTTCGGATAATCTATATTTTCTTACTTCAAAGAAATTTGTTGGAAGTAACTCTTACGTCAAGATAGTAACTTACTTATTTTCAGTTTTCATCTATTTATTTTAAACCTTACTTATTTAACTTTACCCTCGTTCATCTAGTGATGAAAGGGATAATGGATTACCCAAAAAGGGTGCATGTTGACTGACCTTCAAATGTTGCACTGTGTCTTGCTCTATAACCGAAATTCTGAATGGCAGAAAATCAAGGAATATAAATTTTGGAAACACAAGAAAAATGAAAAAAATAGTTAAAAAATGGGACGATGAAGTTAGAATGATAATTCTGTTTTTTAGGATGAAATTATATGCATTTAATATTCTTTGTGCACTCAATTGTGAGTTAAGTGAATATTCTGATACTTATTGTTGTAAAGTGATTGTGTTCCTGCACTGAAACTTATCCATTCAGTTGTGGAATACATCTAGACCTCAAAGGTACGGTTTGCGTCCAGATAAAGTTTATGTAAAAGTAAAAAAACATGCAAGCACTCATTTTGATACTAAAACAGGTCTTACTTTGAAAATAAGTAAGTTTATATTTTTTAATTCATTTTTATTTTTACAGAAAAAGTTACTTTATAACTACGGTCACACATGTTTGAAAAACAAAATTTACTAATAAGTAATTGACTTAATTCTGAGCTTAGTCAAACATGCTTGTATGCTTCAGTCTAGAATTTGTTTCCCCTCCTTTCTCTTTTCCCTTTTTCTAGCCATAGCTTCCTTAATTATATTGAGTTTTGGAGTGCAAGGTAGTGGACAGTGTTAGAGAACTCAAAATACGAACCACCATTTCTAATTTAGATTGGAATATGTACCGTGGCTGCCTTAAGAAGAATGAAAAACACCAAATGGCTATTTTACTCTTGAACATGGGCAAGATGGCTTGTCAATTAGAAGCTTACAACAACAACAAGAAGCTAAACCTTCACCAATAAATTTGGGGTTGGCTAAATAAATCCTTTTGTGCACTTTGTTCGGTTTGTTGCAAGACCTACATGAAGATATAAAGCAATCCTTAACTATCACAGGCCATGTTATTTTTGGTTTTTCCCCTCACTCTTCTGAAATGTTATACTGAGACTGCGTCATTCCATGAATGGTACGCAAGACATGTCCCAATCACCAAAGATGTCATTTCCTTAATTTATCCTCAGCTGGCACTATTCGTCCTTGTCATTTAGAAGGTTGGAGATGACAAATTCAGAGAACCAGAATCAAAATTATGGTTTGGTAACCTAATGAGTAATCTTTATGAATGTATGAATACAATGTTGCCCTTGTCCTTCTAGGCCTACAATACAACTAGGATGTATCGAATTAGAGGCTCAAGGGTTACTTTATTTGCGCGGACAGACTTGAAAACTTCGGAATTATCTAGTTCGCCTTGTTTCACTTATGGTTTCTATTTTCAAGCTTTTAATTGTGTTTTTCATTAAGTCTTGTCATGGAAGTAGTACTTCCAATTTTAGTGCTTTCATAGTTGCCTCTTCTTCTCCTCTTGATGTAATATGTGGAGGTAAGGTCGATGTCCCCCACTCATATGTAATTCTGATTTTTATTTATAAAACAGAATTGGGGAATCCAAAACCCCCCCATTGGGTCTAGGTGGAGTTGTAAAAATCCGCTTAGGCTTTGATGTGGTTTCAGCCAAAAAAAAAAAAAAAAAAAAACTAAAATGCATTTTATTGAAAGGATGTCATCTTCTTCCTTGTTTACGGTTTCTAGCAAAATAAGTTACATTTTCTGTTCATGAATTCAAAGGGTTATGAAGTTGATATTTGCTGCAGGCAGCTGGTAAGAATGCTGCTCAATCAATCCCAACAAAAAAGCAGAGGGACCAAAACAAGAATGTGGTGAATATCCAAGATGGATGTGCTGACGATTTCTCCATTTTCTCTTCAAGTTCATTGTTTTCAGAAAAGGATAGACAAGAGTTGGCATCACTTAGGGAACAAGTGGAAGATCTACAGAGAAAGCTTTCAGAAAAAGATGAACTTCTGAAATCAGTGGAACTTTCAAAGAAGGAGATGGCATCCATCCATACGGAACTTGATAAACTTAAAAACGAGGATGCAGAAAAGGATTATTTGATTAAGTCCACTCAATTACAACTCTCTGATACAAAGGTATGCATTTAATGCTATAGCAATCCTCCTTCCCTCAGCCCAAAGTAAAAAGGGTAGGGATGATAGATGCAAACGGGAACAAGTCCTTTCCTCTCTTTCTCTCTAATATTTTAAATGATCAGAAAACACTTGAATTCCTAGATTATTCTTTTGATGACACTCTTGTAGTTCCACCTAAATTTAAATGCCTTGTAAGTTGTAGGCTATGCATAGTCAAATAATACCCTCACTTCTTGGGGATTTTGGTGCTTAATTGGGATCATTTTTACTTCCTTCATTGTTTTGATGGAGTGTAATTTACAAGTTTTTTCAAGTGTCCACTTTTGTGCTTTTCTGAGTCATGGGTTTCAGACAATATCTTTAGGGAAATTCAATCAATCAATTTTCTTTCCACAATTGTTAGGTTTATGTTAGGAAGTTTCCATTTTTATTATATAGGTAACTTTCCATTTTACTAGGGATTTTAAGTATAAATAGGACAAGTCATTTTGGAGAAGGTTGACAATTGAGTATTAATATATTAATATTAGTGCTATTGAAATTATCCTCGCAATGTTTACCTTTGACTTGCTTTCGAGCATAACCTATTTTAGCCTAAACTGGACTGTCTGAAAACCTGTTTTAATTAACTCGTAGTTTATCTGGGCCATAGTTATACCCACTAAAACTAATTTTAATATTTTGCAAACTCTACCTATCTGTTTTGATTGAAACTACTGTGGATGGAGATAGAAAGAATGTTGCTGACAGGACAGGATCATTTTTTTTTACTGTTGAGAGGTGAACATGTATAACATGGACATTTCCTGCAACCTAATCTTTTGAGGAAGTTCTATTTGTATTTAAGTTGCGTGAAATAATACGTTTCCTTTCCAATCTACCATTGAATGAAAAGGCCATGGCTGTTTCGTATTCGAGGGAAGATTTATGAGATTTGACTAAACTTTTGCAGATGTGATTATAATAGTGGGCAGCCTGAAAGAGGAAAATGATTTTGACAGGCGGTCTAGCGACTAATTGCTAGTTTAGTCATCTGTTAAGCAATTTATAGAGCACATTCCCTCGTGCTTAAAAAAGTAGTTTCAAACATGTTTGAATAACTTACTATTTTCTTACTTTCTAGTTCAGAAGTTATTTGTTTGGAAAGTAAAACTCTTACTTCACTATCAAATTTGACCAATAAAAGAACTGTTTATTTTGAAACTTTTTTACTTACAGTTACTGGTAAACTTTTTAAGCTTAGCCGAACGTGTCATTCGAAGAAGATATTACTTTCCTTTTATCTCTATGAATCTATCTCATATTTTGTTACTTCCATTTGTTTTCCACAGACTAAGCTTGCTGACAAGCAAGCAGCCGTGGAAAAATTACATTGGGAAGCAACAACTTCTAACAAAAAAGTGGAGAAGCTCCAAGAAGATCTAGAATTGGTGCAAGGAGATATTTCATCAATGATGCTATTAATTCAAGGCTTGACAAAGAGTGATGCCTTTTCTGCTGAAGACTATGACGATGTCTCTTATCCTCTAGATGAGAATCATGACCTAGTAAGTTATTGATCACTTGTGGTCTCTCTTTCTCTCCCTTTCCCTGTGAAATAAATCCCAAAAAAGAATGATTCCTCTCAGTTATCTTCTGGATCAGAATTGTGATTGGGGGCATGTTTAAGCTTAAAAAGTTTACATATTGCTTTTCGGTTTAGAGCATGTTTGTCTAAGCTTAAAATATTTATTTATAAGTAAATAAGTAAATTTTTATTGATCAAAATGAAAAATATATAAGTTACTTCGACAATAACGTAAGAGTTACTTTCCAGTTAAAGTAATTTTTTACTTCAGAATAAGAAAAAAAAAAAAGTAACTTACCTGAACATGTTTGAAAACGAAAAGTAACTTTTATGTATTTTTAAGCTTAGCCTACCATGCTCTGTGCATTGATGTTTAGGGATTCCTTTTAATTTACCTTCAATTGAAATTCTCTTATGCAGGATGATTTGAATGAAGTCGAGATGCAGAAACTAGAGGCTGCAAGAGAAGCTTACATTGCTGCTGTTACTGCTGCAAAATCAAAGCAAGAAGAAGGGTCTATTGCTGCAGTTACCAGTGCAAGATTACGTCTGCAATCGTTAATTCTAAAACAAAACATATAAATTCTCCAGGTTTGTTACGAAACATTTTAAAATGGCTTTTCAGGGCATTGTTTGTTATGTTGCAAAGTGATTATTTTTTAGCACTTATTTAGTGGGTAGGTCCATATTTGCTCAAGTAGAGTCCTTTGTGGTTTCTCCTATAATTTGTGTTGGGGTAAATGGAATGAATATTTGAACTTTGTGGAGGTCTATTGCTATTAGTGTAGCTCGCTCTCTCTCTCTCTCTCTCTCTCTCTCTCTCTCTCATTTTGAGGTCTCATAAAAAAATAACAAATTTGATGAAAATATTAGATCTTTTTAACTAGTTTCATAGTGAATTGATAAGGCTCCTTCCTCATTGTTATCAAACGTAGTATGATTTAGTATGCTAGCATGTGTTGCATAGTAATGTTGGTCATGATTTTGAACCACTTTATTTAAAAATTTAAGAATTATGTATTCAACACAACTTTTTCATGTGCATGTCATATTCATTTTTCATCAAAAGTCACATAATGCACAATTTATAATTTTCATAAGTTGATGGCGGCAATACTTGAACTAAAGACTTTGTTCTTATATCATGTTGTAGCTTAGACAGACTTATTTATTTAAATTATGTTTTTTTCGTTTACTAAATCTTCTCGATTCACTTAATTGAAAACTCGTCCCATTCTTGCAACTTGCACATGGAACAGATAGTTGCAATGCATCATATCTACTTATGTAGGACAGACATTGGAGCGTATATTCATGTTTGGCTAAGCTTAAAAAAAGTGAACTTACTTTTTCTGACAGTAAGATTTTATACTGAAAATAAAGAAATAAAAAGAAGTGACTTCCAAAAAGTCTTTAATATTTGCAAAAAAAGAAAAGTCAATTAAAAGTAACTTTAAAGCTTAGCCAAACAAACTGTCAGGTACTGAAACTGCATACTAAAAGCAGATAAAACACTCTTAGGAAAGCTGGTTACTCTGGTATAGTTTCCAGAAATCACACAATGTGTTTGATAAAAGTCCCCAAGAATAACCAAGTTTACAGGATACATAGATATATAGATAGATAGAGAAAGTGCAGAGTCAGTTCGATCCTTGTATCTTGATTTCTCGTGCGACTTTCAGAATCTACACCAGTGACGAAATCTTCTTTTGTGTTTGCCTTCTGATCTTGGCATTTGAACTGGGCTGCCTATCCATTCCCACCCCAACCTGCATGTAAAGAAGACCTTGCTACCATCAGCAGAAGTTCAAGAATTCGTTTTAAAATGAATACATGTTTCTCACACTTACATTGGGAAGGCAAACGAACTCGTGCTACTATCTGATTGATTAGAATCACACGACTCAGCAGAGCCTGTTTTGCTACTTTCCTCGATACAATTAATCTCTTTGATCTCATCGGGATTTGATGCAATATCCATGTCGTTGCTCTGTTTTTCGTCACCCTACTTGTTTTCTCAAATCACACACAAAACACTTATTTATTTTGAATGTAACATACGATAAAAGATATAAATCCTAACAGATGATGATATGACATGTCTTGTGAATGCTGAGGTTTAAAAAGTCTCACATGTTGCAACCTTGTAAAGGATTGTTTCAATGAAAAATAGCAGTTTATAAAGAAAAATACAGAGTGCTTGTTTGATACGTAGTACTAGACAAGATTAAACAATATAATAAATAAGATGCAATCCTCCCTATCCGACATGCCAGACTAGAACTAAAGATTGAGGGGCACTTCACCTCTGCAATGTCTTCCTCAGTTGTTTGATGAATATCTTTTTCATCTTCATTCACCTTATCCCTTCCACTTCTACACTCAGAAGATTCTTCAATATCCTCACCATAATTAAGCTGTTTTTCAAGAAATTAAGTGGGAAAGGTGAAAATCAGTTATATTTGCTAGTCTGAGGGAAGTTTATACTAGAAAAGGCTTACATATGATAGAAAATTAAGCAGAAAATGGAACATTAATGAACCGTTTATTGCTAACCTTTCGATTAATACGCCTTGAACTTGTACTGTTAGCATTTTGAACTTCATCCGTTTCATTTGAGTTTCCATCATTTAGCATATGGATTCCTCCATCTTCGCGAAAAAAGAAGAGGATATAATCCTCTTCTGCAAACCGCGGCCAGCTTGAATCTGCATTTCCTCGTCGTTTTTCTGTGAATTAGTACTACTACACCGTGTCGAATTTTGAACTGAATCTCCTTCTTGATTGCATATTTCGACGGTCGACACTCTTCTCTTCGCTTTGTGGCTTCTACACGAGCCTTTCGCATTAATAACCGTGCTTCCATTTGGAATTTGAGGCAGTGTGGAACAAAAGTTTTTGGATTCTTCTTCATCTAAAATAGAACAAAATAAAATCGAGACAATACAATAAACAAAATTTTAATATACACAAGACATGAATAAGACGAGCACGAAGAAGTAACAAGATTTCAAAAAGCTTTGAGTTGATTACCTAAAGGAAACCGACACGCGTAAAAACACGAGGCCAAATTTTTTAGACGCCAACGAACGATCCTCGTCATTGTACATGGTGAGCTCATCCTTAAACCCTTTACCTGGTTCAATAGTTTGGTATGTTGGTGTCTCCGGTTGGCAGCGGCGGTAGAGGTGGAGGTGGTGGTGGTTGAGAGAGTGCAAACTGCAAGATAGAAATGGAGAATTTGAATTTAAATTAGAGAACAAATAAGGCATGAAAATGGGAGTTATATTGTTTGAGTCAGTTAAGATTTCTCAACATGGTAATGGGAGTAAAATGTGGAGATATACAAGCCAATATAATTATCAATAATAACGTTAACTTACTCTTTGAAACATATACCAATTCAAATTTTATTTTCCTATTTCCTAAGTCAAAAAACATATTTCTAACAACAATTTACGACTGTATATAATTATAATACAGCTTTATGTCATTTAATTGTTCACGTTGTTAATAATCAACATGTTTTTAACGTTTAATTTTTTTTAATATTATTTAGTATTGTCTAGTACATATTATTTGGATGTATTATGGTCATCGTGTATGACCATTGCATCCATCTTGTTAGCGTTTTTCAAATTTGTCACTCTGTGTTACAAGCACAATGGGAGGCGCTCATTCTTAAAATCAGCTTGTCGCGAGAGGGTGCATTTAAACTATTCAAGACACGTTCGCTGCTCAGTAGTCAATAAGGTAGTATAATGAATAAAATTTAATTTATATTTCTTCCTTAATACTGTCCCGTATTGTTATTAACAAAACGACACTAAAACAAAACGAAGAACACTGCACGAGAATTGATAGAGGATAGATTTGCTTAAAATCAATTATACTACAATTTGCAGAAGAGCGGAATCTCATCAGCCAAAAATGAAATCCCCTACAACCCTTACCTGATACATGTTTACTTTCTAGTGTAAAAAGAATTCTCCTCCCAAGATATATGAATAGAAAGAAGAAATATAAGGAAAAAAATCCCCATAAATGTCAAAATTTTCTACATCTAACACTATAGTAATGCAATGACAATTCTAAGAAATAAAAATAAGCGGTCGAATAACTTCCCGCGACTTGAAAGTATCATATATTAACTTGTGAAACAATCCTGCAGATATTGTTGAGTCTGATCCATATAATGTTCCCACAGAGGCTTATACCTGCCTATTCCCAACTTTAGCCATGGCTTCATGTTCCCGTTAAAATGAATCACGGCTGCAGTCTCGATCAGACGGTTATCGATGTTCGGATCATAACCCAATCCTAAGACGTGCCATCTCCGGTCAAGTGGCTCCGTCAATCCATAAAAAGCTAAAAATCCGGGAGGAAGAGTGCCGAGCTTCCATAGTGATCCGTCAGCATTTTGTTCCTGCCAATAATGATAACGTGCGGTCACATTTTCCTTTCTCCAAGCTATCAGATCAAAAACATTCATCCCAAATGCCCATCCACATGCCTGAGGATCAAATTTGGTGCTGATAATTGGGTTTGAAAAATTGAGATACTTGTAAAAACGGTGAAAGGATTCAAGACAAGTTTCAACTGCCCCATTCACGTTTCCATGCAAATCCAATGAAAAAAGTGGGGTCAAATCCTTCTGAACAACAACATCATCATCAAGAAAAACTACCTTCTCGAGCTGGGGATAAATCTCCGGAATGTAAAATCGCAGGTGATTCAACAGAGAGACATACTTAGGATTACGTAACTTCGGTTCAAGACTCATATCCTTCGACCCCTCAAAGTAGTATTTCCGTAAATCTTCATCATTTATCTGTTTTAAAACCGGAGAGTAAGATGCATTCAACCATGTGAAATCTTCAATATTTTGGACTTCAACTGTAGCCCCTTCGAAATCGTTACCGAGGAACCAAGCCTGCATAGCCCCGTATTTCACTCCATTTGTAACAATGTGGAATACGAGCTGCTTCGGATGATCAGCATTAGAAACAGTAGAATTCACAACCACCGAAACAGCCAGAATGTTATCCGAAAATAAGCAGAAGTGGTAGAGATTATTATCCACTAGTCGGGGAGAGTTCCTCCTCTCACCTGCAAGTTCCCGTAGTGAATTTTTCTTAAGCCAATCAGCAGTAAGTTTAATGTCAATACACTGAAGGTTCTTCGGCACTGATTCTGCAGCCAATTGTCCAAATACTGTACTCTGAACAGTTGCTGCATTGGCACGTTCTTCAAGTGCTTGAATATGGGATTTCATTGTAATCATAGTGGTCGCAATATCATAATGTGCATCTTGTGCCTTAAAAATGAGGGATGAGAAACTTTTAATGATTGGTCCGGCTTCATCCAACGATACAGGCTCGTTCTTCATTGCAGCCTTTGAAAGCAGGGATTGGCAACTTCTTATTTTTGAACTAAGCTCCCAAGCAAGATGAAAATTGTTATGCTCCTTTAGCAATAATCACATAAGCTTTGGCAAGGGTCATTTGCTCTGCTAATTGTCTGGCGTATGATCTAACACTCAATATTTCTTCAGTAAAATTCAAATGCTCGTGAACAACCCTTTCATTTTTGGTATACGTCTCCTGGAAAATAGAACTTAAGTTAAAGAATGATAAACAATCAAAACCAGTAGAAAATTATTAGACACGTCGGAAAATATATTACATGAAACCATGTCTGTCTAATGTTTAAAGCATCATGAAGAGTAATCACGATAACAATGAAATGGATACACAGAGCTACATACATTGCATATTGAAGTATTGTTTAAATAGTTCTGATTTTATTAATGCTAAATTATGTTTTGAAAAATATTTTAGTATGATAAAGATATTATTACCAAAGAGATTTATGGTTTGATAAAGATGGGTTGATAAATCATATTTTTTGTATTCTTCTCCTGGCCATGAGATTTTATTGCACACTCCATGTCACCAATAAGGGAAATTTGTGAAGACACTGTTCAGTGCTTTGGAAGAGCTTCACTGCAAATCCACAGCCTTCAAAGGCATCTCCAATGCATGATCACTGGAAAATTCTTTTCAGTTTTAACTACTTCAGCATCAAAATCTACCAGATACTCTCTTCCAGCACAGTTTTTTTTTTGGTTAATCCAGGAATATATTCAGGTGATCATTCATCTAAGGGGTTAATCCAGCCTTAGAAACTTGGTTACTCAAATCTCCATCAACTTTGTTCAGATGGGAATCCAACTAGAGAAACTTCAATTTTCTTCAATGTTGGAAGACATAGCTTTGATGCATTCTTTTGATAGAGTGGTCATGAATCTACTTCCCGAGTCAAAGGATGATTACACTTATCCTGTTTTAAAGCTGCAACCTTTAATTCCAACACACCAGTTATAAAGCTTAGGCATTTCAAATAGAATTTGCTCTACTGACTCCTGATCTGCATCTTCTATGCTGTAAAATGACCTTCCGGGTACTCCGTGTCTTTATATCACCTCCAGCCTTGGTAAAAACCTTAATTTAATAAGAATCTTCAACAAGTTGGCTTTGGAACAATAGTTAACCATCTTGACAAGATTTGGTCATAAAGGTGGGGCAAATACCTTGAAGTTTCTTTCCCCTTTTTCAGTTAACAACGGTGAACAACACTGCAATATCCAGGGGAGGAAAATCTCTTTGAAATATGAGGTGTTATAAAAAGAAGACATGATTTGAAGGGAAGATGAGAGAAACTCTAATATTTTAGTTCAAGCAGATGGAGGATGAATTGGTACTTTCATTTCCTTTTCCTTCTTCTCCCTTTCCCAAGTTCTACTTACATGAAAAAGATGTTCTCCTCCTCTTTTAAAGTCTCCTCTAGTTTCTTAGTTCACTCTCTTAGAATAATGAATAAAACAACAAGTATTAGTTTACAATATTCACGAGGTCTCAATAGGTAGGGACAAAGACAAGTTAAAATCACAGATTCTCTTTCGTACAATAACATTGAAACCTTGGCCTCCAGGGATGATGAAGCTGGTCAATGAAGCAAAACGAAAGAAAAAATAAACTTTCTGTCTTCACCTAGGAGAATATAATGTAATCAAATAAACTGGAAGAATCTTGATTCTGTATCATACGGGACTCCTCTCTTTTGTATGCTCAAACATCTGCCCCATAATTTATGTTGTATTACATTACAATAATAGCAACAACATCCAGACTTCTGTGTGATAAGAAGATCCAATCTTAAAAAGACCAGTTCCACATGATAAGACCTGTTATGCTTTCTGATACCTGGGGTTGAACCATTAAAGGACAAATGCCCATAAGATGAACCTAGCGGAAATAATAATGCCCAAACACACGTGTAGTCATACTAAAATGGATAACATAAGAAATTAGCATATGCTCCAACAAGTGGAGTGGCACAGATTGAGGATAAATTGAGGGAAGGAAGACGTAGGTCGTTGTGATATGTTTTGCGTAGGCCTAAAGAAACTTATAACAGTGACATGATCTCGGTAAAACGTGTCAAACAAGAGAGTAGACCAAAAATAACATGGCTTGTGGTAATTTCTAAGAATCTAGTTGCTCTAGATCTTCATGTAAATTTAGCATCGAACAATACATGAGTGGCAAAAAAGGATTCATGTAGCTGACCTTAAATTTATTCGGAAAGAAAAGGTATAGTTTGCTGATAACGACGAGGGGGAGTTCGTAGAAAAAACTCAGACAGTAAAAGAAGCTTAAATAACAAACTCAAAAAACTGACTCCAACAAATTCTTTTGGCCCCCATTTATTTATCTGAAGTATAAGCAACTCTGATAAAAATACTTCATTTTTGTGCACGATTACACACCTCATTTACTTCACGTCATAATGCTTCAGGTCAACAACCAGCAGCAACATGCCTCCTCACAAGTTTTCAATCAAGAATATTCAATTCAATCTACAGAGAGAAGGAGAGAACAAAAAAATGCCCTCGCGACTGGACAACAAAATCTTATATGCTTATGTGCTGCAGTACAAGTTCTGCATAACACCTGAAACTTTGCTGACCCAAAATTTATATAACTGCCAGAGCATTATATATGGCTTGATTCTTGATCCTTGGACAACGAGGATTTGTAGAAGTACTGGATTGAACAGTAGAACCTGACCTTGGTCCCAAATTGGATATCCATTTCAAACATAAGATATAACATTTATCTCACAATTAGTCAATGCTACCTTCATGATTACAATTATTACACCATGAAGTTAGTTGTCTATAAGGTATCTTTCAATTCTTAACAACGCCCCAAAGACTAATTGATTTGTCTAATTCCAGAAACCTTCCAACTCAGTCTAACACCTAATCGAAAGTACGAGGCTACATTCTTGCAAAGCTTGTAGGGAGCTATTATTAACCTCTAGAATAGAAGCACTATCAAAAAATCAACCGTACCAATTATGAGAAACATCACGCGGGACCTGTAGTGATAATTATCAAAAAAATAAAATTCGCGGATCATGAATATATTGTTATGAATCCCAAACAACGAAAACAAAAGGTTAATTTCTATTGAACACTGCATAAAGCAGAATCCACAGACTAGAAAAAAGTTCTCTAGTATTTTATTTTACATTTTAATTTCGGAGTTGAAGGAGGAAAAGATTCCTACTTCATCAAACAGGTAAAACATTCAACTCAAACTGGCAATGAGTTATACACAATCCAGGCAAGATTAAAGGAAATAATTAGAAACACAACGTAAACAGGAAATAATTTGTGCTCTATACTTACTAAAACAGGCTGCTCCACATGATCCTCCTGATGATGATTATGATGAAGAACAAACAAAGCAAAACCTGCAACTGAGAATATCACAAGAAGCGCCCAGATCCAACATGATAACCTCCTTCGAACCGGGCGCCGGTAATCGGCCGCCCGCCGCCGCATCTTTCACCCGTGTCTTCCACTATTCAGTATCAATTCAAGAATCGAAGACAGCCCATCACTCAGATTGGATCAAACCAATAAAAATCTTTTACCACAAATCAAGATTTTGAGACGACCCACCATTCAATTGGAAGGAAAATCCATATATAAGATCTGATCAAGAAAGCCAGTAAAAAACAGGGGTGCCTCCCTATATTGACCTACGCAAATGCCAATATGATATTGACCTCAAAATCAATAGTAAGGGAAAATGGTGAAATATAGATCGGTTTTGAATGTGAAAAACCTATCAAGCACTCATGAAGTGTCAGCTTTTCGTGGGAAGAGGATAAATGTGAGAGTGTTCTCTCTGTTCATCGAGAATGGAGCAATTTGGGCAAATCTAATAAAGAAGAGCATGTGCTAGCCAAAGTACACATCTACGAACTACAAATGACGGTAGAGTGGTTATATTACCAGTACTTTTACTTGGATCATTTTTTAATTTCAATAAAAATTTATTATCCTATTTATATTTGTAATTTATTTTTCATTTTATTCGTATTTTCAAATTTTAAATAACTTTGCACATTTTATTCTTAACAATGGTTTTCGTTCAATTTTTTTTTTAAAACAGCGTAAATATTTTTTTTCTCTCATCATATTGAAAAACAACAAATACAAAATACAACATAATATTGAATCAATTACACGAATGGTATATAAACTTCACCATTGTTTCAAAACCACACATGAACTGAATTTGTTTTGAAATTATATATAACTTCATATAAAAGTTAATGTCCGTCAAAAGTAATGTGTTAGTCCATGTGACAATCGCACTTACGTGGCAAACAATTGACATTATTAAAATAGGATTAATTACACGAATGGTACATGAACTTTACTCCTTATTTCAAAATCATACATCAACTCACAATCAACATCACCCATGATTACCATCCCTCCCACCCACAAACAAACAACTAGGGGGGGGGGTTGGGGGGGGGCAAAACCAAGGAAGAAATCCACTCTCGCTTCGCTAAGCCACCGAGCTAAAATCGTAGTAGAAAACTGGCATAGTGGTTTCCAAAGACCATGAGAGATTTCTTCCCCATAGATTCTCGACCGAAACCAGCAAGTTTGTTTTAGTTTTTTTCTTTTTTTTTTGTTTCTCGTGTGGATTGACCCATTAGTTTTGACTTACATATGTTAACTTTTGTATGAAACCGTGGATGGAAAACAATTTTGTAATTTCATGAATGATTTTGAAACTAAGAGTAAAGTTCATATGCCATTCGCATAATTAATCATATTTTAATAATATCAACTATCGACCATGTAGAGGCGCACTATTTTTCACGTGGGCTGATTCGTTACTTTTGACTGACAGAGATTAACTTTTGTATGGATAAAAAATTATTTTGTGGGTTCACGTATGATTTTGATATAAGTGGTAAAGTTTATATACTATTTGCATAATTATCCATTGGGAAAATAATGTGGTGTTTTCTTTGCGTTTCAGTTCTGTGTTTTGAGTGTCTGTTTTGAAAATGTTGAAAATACGTTCTTTTTATCATTCTTGAAAACTGTTTCTCAAAATAGAAAATAGAAAAATGCGTTTACTTTGAAATTTTGAGAAATGATTTTGTGTATTATTTTATTCAAAAATTTGATTATTCAATAAATTTTTATAGTTTAATATTAATATAGTATAAAATTCCAACAAGATTATTAATTGGAATTAAAAACAATTATTGTTGGAATTAAAAACAATTAAAAACTTGATATTAATTAGAATTAAAAACAATTAAAAAAACTTGAAATGAGCGGAGGAATTGAACCACTGACCACCAATTGCAAAATCGTGCATCTGACCATTTTGGAAATGAGCCGCGTTTTATGAAGAAAACGCGAAAATAGTTAAATTATCATTTTTTGCCCAACAGAAAATTAAAAAAAAAAAATAATACCATAATCGAGATTCGAAACGCAAACCAAAACGGCCAAAACGCACGTTTTGGCCTTTTAAAATCACCACGTCTTGTAAAGAACGCCCAAAACGATGAAATCATTGTTTTCCATTTCTTTTGTAATTTTTTGGGTTAATTATTGTAACGATTTCATCTCCATTTTTTTTTTTTTTGTGTGCGATATCATCTATATTCTTCCATTTATTCTCACAGATGGTCCCACAAATCACTATTTTTCACTATTCTGACAATTCTTTGATAATTTTGCCTATTGACTTAAATAAATTAAAATGATAGAAAAAAGAAAATACAATGAAAAAATTGCAATTGAGCCCTTAACCTTTTGAAAATACAAATAAATCCTAAACTATTTTATTTTATTCAGATAGGTATTCTTTCTCAACAAAAAATGAATAATCTTTCCCACCCACCACCCACCACCACAACCACAACCGGTGACTCCACCGCCTCGTAAATGCTAGCATTGTTGTCTTTTAAAACAATCTCGATGACCCACTTGGCGCCATGGACGAATGGAATGCTTCAACTCCCTCGCTGCTGTGTGATTGGCGAGGCATTGTATGTTTTCAAGGTAGAGTTCGTGAACTCGCATGCCGCGCCTCCGCCAATCGGACAAGCTTGCTAAACCACGCCAATCTGCGCAATGTTAAATCTCCATTCGAGCGACGCTTTAATGGGTCTATCCCAAGAGGTTTGTCCTAGTGTATTCTCTTACTTGCCGTTTACTTGCAATATAACTCATTTTGTCCCAAGCAACTTGTGGCGATGTTTTTCCCTAACCTTACCAATCTCCAAGTTTTCAACCTCGCCCACAACCATCTCTGGGGGTGATTTCGAGCCAAGTTAGTGTAAGTCTCGGGTCTTTGGACCTCTCCTCTAACTCATTTTTACGGCGAAATTTCAACAAACTTTTCCGTGACCCATCGACTCCAACTCATCAACCTTTCGTTCAACGACTTCTCAAGCAATTCCTCGACCATTGGAGCACTACAACGACTTCGAAGACTTGTGGGTCAACTATAATAAACTCTACGGCATAATCCCATCGGCGATCGCAAGCTATTGGCATTGGTCCATTTCAAACGGCGGCGATAATGAGACTCTTCGGCGTGTTTCCGGCTACGTTAGGTTCACTCGAAAGTCTTCAAGTAATCTTCAAGTAATCTCTCTTCCGCATAATTAGCTATTCCGGCTACGTTAGGTTCTATCATTTTAATTTATTTAAGTCAATGGGTAAAATTGTCAAAGAATTGTTAGAATAGTGAAAATAGTGATTTTGGGACCATCTATGAGAATAAATGGAAGAATGTGGATGATATCTGCTAAAAAAATAATGGGGATGAAATCGTTACAAACCTCAAAGAATGGGGACCATTAGTGTAATTAATCCTAATTTTTTTGGTGCTTTGAAAAATGCATTTTCGAAAATGGTAAAGAGAACACGTTTTCACTATTTTAAAAAACACAACATGAAAAATGGGTTAAAAATAGCAAAAAGAACATGCCCTAAGTGTTTGTAAAAACAAGACCGATCCTTTGATATTCGACTCTTTACTTTTTCTTGGTCAATGCTTGGTCGATTTTTAAAAACATTGAGAATAATATTTATTTTTATCGATCTTATTCATCTAGTAAATTTGTTCTGATAAGAAAAATCTAATAATTGATGCAGCAAGAAGGTAGTTCTAATAAGACGAGGATGGTAGTGAACTCGACACGAGCAAGTGTTAAAGGGACTGTGAGATTCTTCGGCACTCGAATAATCCTTTGACAAGTACGCATGATGTTCTTGTCTGTTGTGATTTCTTTTGGTCATATTCATTCGTTTTACGAAAAGAATCGAAGGTACAACTCAATTATTTAAGCTTTTGTTTAATGATGAGTATGATTATATGTTAGTTTTGAAATATGCCTAATTTTAAAAAGTTTATTTAAATTGTCAAATTCTTTTAAAAATAAATTATGAAAATATCCATAACAAATAATCATAATTTCAATTTTTATGATTTTTTCTATCCAACTTTTATATCTTTTCCATACAACTTTACTATTTCACACTATTCGCCCACCTTCTCTTCCTCTTTATCTTTGTCAGATTTTACTATTGTTACCACATATATCAAATATATCGCTTTAATCGACGTTTCCTTTGGTGAACTATCGATTTTTCGACAGCCAAGTTGAAAAATTGACAGTTCTAAAAAAAATTTGAGAATCGATAGGTCTTGAATTTGTTTTGTTTCGCAATAATTGGATTTTCACATTCTATTTTAGTTTAATTATAAAAAATTATTATAAAAATAAGATATGTCTTTTGACTATGAGTTAATTCACATTATCTTGTATGTAATTGTATTATATTGTGTGTAAATTCAAGATTAGAGGTGACAAAATTGGCCCGGCCCACCTGTATAACCTGAATTTTGGGTTGGGATGGGCTGGGCCGGGCTCGAACAAAACTGGGTCTATATGGCCGAGCTAGTCGGGCATGGACCGGACTAGTCCGTAAAAAAAAATTCTCCTGACACTAATTACTTATTTTGTCATCGGCATCTTTATCTATTGTTGGTCGATTATAGTTAAGAATTATCAAAAAAGAATGACGAAAAATGATTATTGGTTTGTAATATAATCAACTCATCACAATTTAATAATTTCCTAGCATGATTTTTATCTGATAATACTATTAAAAAAACTTCACCTCTGAATGAGCAGCAGTACTGTCCATTTTGGTTTGGAGTTTGTCGCTTTGACGTCTGAGTGGTGTTGCCTTATCAGTTATCACCAACCATCCGAAGACTCCATCCGACGACTTGACTTTGGAGATCCATCAAGGAACCGTGGAAGCCACCCATTAATGCCTCATCTTGATCCTTGAAGGATCTCCAACAATCTCTATAAATTAATATATGATGCTATCAACTCATAAATTTATGTTTTAGTAGATTCTTCAATTTAATATTTTAATTTAATAAATCGATTTAACTCTTTAAATTTGGAGAGTCAAACCCACATTCTATTATTAAATGCATTGAAACAATTTTAATTTTCAATGCTTGATATATTGACTTTAATTAAATTATATATACAAATTAGAATATGAAAAAAATAAAAGAGGTGAAAAGATATTAAATATTTATTGGAATAAGTAAAATGAAGAGCATGGATCAAGTGGTTATTGGAATGTTTAAAAAAAAATTGCTCTTTAAATTTATAAATGCTTTTTAAAATACTAAAGATGCTCTTTAAGTATAGCTAAATTGTTGTAGATACTCTTAATGCCGTGTTTAGAGGCCAAAAAATATAGTGTTGGCAATAAAAAACCGGTTAAGAAAACAAAATTAAAACAATTGAACCATAGCTCTTGATTTAAATAGTATCTTGATCACCCAACCATTTAGAACTGGTTTAGTACACATAAGTCGAAACTATAAAAGACGATATATTTGATCGAGTTTTTCTACATTAAAAAAATATCCTTCAAACATAAAATTAATTTTAAAAAAAAGAAAAATATATAAAATTAGGGCCGACTTGGCCCATTGGCTTGATGGGTTGGACTGGGATGGGATGGGCCGACATATTGTTGGCCCGCACATAACTGGGCTGGGTCAATCCATATCAGTTTCAAGTATGGCCCCAACTCTGACGGGCAAGGCCAGCTCTATTCAAGATTTACTTTGATATATTTCCTTGAAGATAATGTATGAGTTTCACATAACATAAAATCCTAATCACAAAAAATTGTCATTTTTGCAAAAAGTTATATTTGATATTTCCTACCTATATTAAAAGTGTGAATGTTGGGTTACTGTTCAAAATGGTCAACCAAAACGACGTCGTTTTGGCCAATTTTGAACAGTATCCAGCTTCACACTTACAACCCATTCATTTAAGGATCAAAATTGAAGATGAAAACCCTTGTTCATGCTCAGCCATCATCACTAACCGCATAAGCCCACAAATGCCACCCACGGTGGCTGCTGAAGCCCACCAACTCTGTCCCCTAAGATCGCTACCGTCGCCGCTGCCACCACCGATTCTGAAAACCATTTTTTTCAATGATTTCTCTCTTCTATTGTCTGTATTTTGCATCATTGGGTCTAAAATTAGGAAATACAATGGCAATCAAAGACATAAATCAACTTAATTAGTGTTCGTATATGTATTTACTTTGCTTTATTATTTAATTTAGATGGTGATTTTTTACACTCTCATTCAATCGGATTATGCTAATATCTGTGTTTAATAGTTTGTTTTTGTTAGATTTCTGTAATAATTTCTTTGATTTCGTTCATAAATGCTCTTCTAATTACTTTGTTTGGTTTTTTTAATTATTACTTGTTTGATTCCAATTTCCATATTGTTATATATTAGGAACTGGAACTTAGGCCTTGAGTTTTCTTGCTTAATTTTGAGTTTTTAGAGTGTTAAATTCTTATTTTCTGAGGTTTGTAATTTATTTATTTATTTTTATTTTGAATGAGTGAAATTCATTTTATGTGTGTTAAAATGTGATTGTGCGTGTAGAAATCTAAATCTTGAATTTCATTGTGAGGAATGGTTCTGTTAATAAATATGTGAAATTTCTATGATTAATTTTGTGTACTTTTTTGGGTCAGGAAATGCTCTAGACATAATGAGAATTAGAATTCGTTGGTTAGTTTTTGTAAGAAATACCTAATTTTCTTGCGAAATGCTCCCTGTTGTTTGAAAAAGAGTTATTGGGAAAGGAAATTGCGAGACAAAACTACTTCTTTCTTTTAGTCTTGTTTTTTTTTTTTTAAAAAAAGATGGTATCAGCTGTCTACGAGATGTTCTTGATGTTGCATTCTTCTTGTATGACGGAATCCGTCCAAAAAAGCTTGACTTTCCATGGTGTATCACTTCGACCATTGCAATTGTTTGCTATAAAAGGTTTTCTAATTGTTCTGCATTTTATTTTCCATAGTGCATATATTATTTCTACAATTTGGTTCATGATAGTTCTTACATATGTTTTTGAAGGTAATTGTAATTTAAAAATGATAAAAGACTGTCGCACGCTAAATATTGCCATGCTTGAATACAATTTCTGGGAGAGTTCGAGTAGTTGTTAAATTACAGCCATGAAATGCAGAGGAGACGGTGGCACATGCTAATTTTCCAGATTATAGAACTGCAGCCAGAGGTACTCTCTATATTGTCCATTATTATGGCCCAACACTTCAAATGGATATTGGGAAACCATTTTAACTATTTTAAAATTAATGCTGCTTGAGAATGTAGTGAAAGTTAGAAATTTTCACTTATATTGCAATTGTTAATTGTTCTTGGCTATGTTTGAGGCGAAAATGTTGAAAATTCGAAAAAACAACTAGGATTCTGATATATACGAGTTTGATGAAGTGCTGATAGAGTTTGCATATTAAAAACGTGTTTATGTAGTTGTAGCAAAGCCTGAAGTTGAGGTAGATAAAAGTTGATTTGAATACTTATTACCAATATTTGTCTTAATATGAACCTGTGAAAGCAGGTTCTTCAACATTTAAGAAGAAATCAAAGAAGATCATCACAAAGGTTATGTTCCACAGGCCAAAGACATTGAAGAAGGACAGAAACCCCAAGTATCCACACATCAGTGCTCCTCCAAGGAACAAATTGGACCACTACCAAATTCTCAAATATCCTTTGATCACAGAGTCTGCAATGAAGAAGATTGAGAATAATAACACCTTGGTTTTCATTGTTGACATCCATGCTGACAAGAAGAAGATCAAGAATGTAGTAAAGAAGATGTATGACATTCAAACCAAGAAAGTGAATACTTTGATCAGGCCTGATGGAACCAAAAAGCATATGTTCCGGTTGACTCCAGGTTACGATGCATTGGACGTGGCTAACAAGATTGGAATCATCTAAGCCTAAGCTGTATTGATTTATCATTTTAGTTTGTGAAATAGAAATACTTGGCAATTGAGCATTGTTAGTTGTTATCTTAAGTATTATTTTACTTTATTTTGGTGATATTGGATTTTGGATAGAGTTCAATCTTCAATTCCTGCTTTTGGAACCTCCTCTTAGATTTTCTTGCATGAATGTTTTTTTGAAAAAAAAAAAAAAAATTTTACAGATCCTAAAGATCAAATTCCCAAATTTCCTACCCCTTAGTTTTGCTTTGTCTTGCAGGCATCAATTTTATCAAAAACCCGAGGAAGTGGTTGTAATAATATTTGCAAAGGATATACTAGCAGACGATGGAATGGTTGACTTTGGCGAACAAATAGTATGTTCTATCCATTAGTTTTGTCATCTAGTTCTCAATTTCAAGGTTCTTGTAGTGACATTGGCTAATTACATGTTAATTTCTTTTTATCCTTGGTTGCTATTCAGCTCAGTGTTACAATCAATGTGACTGTTGAGGAAGCATATAATTTTGAGACTCGGTTATTTGGAAAGATGATGCCCGAACTTCATGTTTTGACAATTTTTTTCTTTAAGTGTATGATTGATAAGTAGTACCGGACATGGTTGAATAATGTTCAATTCACCT
Organism: Forsythia suspensa; assembly: GCA_023638005.1. Taxonomy (NCBI): domain Eukaryota; kingdom Viridiplantae; phylum Streptophyta; class Magnoliopsida; order Lamiales; family Oleaceae; genus Forsythia; species Forsythia suspensa. The sequence continues at coordinate 1,967,548 of CM042667.1, forward strand.
TACAAAACATGTAATAGGTGTATTCTTACTTGGATTTGGATGTGTTGTTAAACAAAACTATTTGTTTATGGAGAACTTTCCCATTAAGACTTCAACTAAAAAAATTCAGACTTTTGTATTAAAGTACTATCCTTTTGGCTTCCCTCAGGAAAATTTACTTTTCGTTTTATTTATTTATTTGGGTTTAATAGGCAACCAAAGACAAAGTTATCCTTTCTCCAAACCGAAAAATGTAGACTGGGATAAACTAGAAGCTCAAGTGAAAATTGAGGTATATGATTTAATATCTCTTGTATTGCTTGTGTTCTTTCTTCTTGAAATGATCTTATGCTTGGACTGAAAAATAGTCATTTCATAATGGGCACGACTTACTTTAATTTGCATATTAAAAAAAAGAATGGAGAAACTAGATGGCCATGCAGCTTTGAACAAATATTTCAGACATACAAAGATATTGACGAGGACACGAGAAGAGCTATGAGCAAGTTTTTTGTAACACCAAATCCTATTCTTAGAAGTTTTTTTCTTAATCTCTTCAACCTGTCGAAAAATCATTGTCAAATCTCCCCTAAAAGCATTATTCGAAATTAAGACATTTTTTATTGTAAATGTCTTATTTGTTGAGATGTTTTCTTTTCCAATTTTTATTTTGTCATACATTATTTGAATTATATATATCCAGTCATACTTAATAAATAAATCATCATAGGCAATTGACGTGCATCGCACGTCTACAAACTAGTTATATCTAAAAGTGGCTATATTTACGGGATAATTATATTCATACCACATTTTAATTGTAACGAAGATCCTCAAATATTGCTCATTTTTGTATTTATGTCCTCAACTATTTTTATTCACATTCTTATTATCCACTTATTAATTTTTATATCTTATATTTGACTTTGATGATAGTTTTTGTCTAAAAAATCAATTTGGAGGGCACAATAATATTTTTTTACTTGTCGTATTTTTTAAATAAACAAAATAAATAACAAATACAAAAGTTTGACCAAATATTTTTCCATCATTTCAATGCACATTAGCAGAATATTTAGATAAAAATCACTATCAGAGACAATATGTGAAAATTATTAAAAGTTAATAATAAAATGAGACGAAAAAAGTTGGGGACGTAAATGCCAAAATGTCAAAGGTTGGGAGACCTATATTGCAATTAAAACGTGGTGTAGATAATAAAAACCGCATTGTGAATATTATTACATATATTTACAAATGGTAGTCGTATTCATACTACAAATTTTATTTGTTACTACACATTTTATTTGCAGGGGCAGGTACCACATTTCGGCCGAATGTCGGCAGGTGGGCCGCTGATGATAAAAGCAACTTTTAGTCATCAACGGCCCACCACGACGACGCCGCCGTGGGTTGATTTGTGTCACCCCTTTAATTGTATTTAAACTTTAAAGTCTTTAATATTTGTTCATTGTAACACCTATGTCTTCAAATTTTTTTTTGCATTCTTATCATCAACTTTATATTAATTAGTACATTTTATCTCTAATAACAGTTCCAGTCCAAAAAAGTCTATTTGGATAGTGTAAAATGACTTATTTATCCATCATACTTTAAAATAAATAAGTAAATACAAAATGAGATAAAATATTTTTCTCTCATTTCAAAGCACGCAAAATAAAATATTTTGACAAAAAATCGTAATCAGTGACGAAATGTACTAATTAATGGTAAATTGAAAATAAAAATTTGACGAAAAAAAGTTTGAAGCATAAGTATTACAATGAGCAAAGTTTGACGATCTTAAATTTAATTAAAATATAGTGCAACAAATAAAAACTGTAGTGCTAATATAACCACCCATTTACAAATATTGTTAAAAGTTTCTATATTTTCAATCCACCTTTTACTTTTGGATATTTTTGCAAATTCTACTAAAAATAATACTCAAACCGACATTATTATAATCAATGTTAATTTTAGTAGTTATCATTTTAGTAGTTATCTACACACTCAGCAATAAAATCAATTTTGTTTATCAAACGTTAAAATACTGATTTTAAAATTTATAATAGTTTTCAAACAAAAGTTTACCAAATATCAAATTAATTCTTCCCGCAACTAATTTTTTTTTTATTCAGCACAACAAAGGTTGATTTTCTTAAAATCACAACAAATTTACCACCTCTATCTACCCAACTAGTCATACTTGATCTAAAAAAAAAGCAACTTGAAAATTGTATCTCCCCCAGAAAACCCTCTATCTCCAAGCCCTTTTACTAGGTTGGGCAAGCTTTGATGCCCCTACTCCCAACAAGTTGCTGGTCAGAATCGTGGAACTATCGCTCGAGAAGTAAGTAAGCTGGTCCTTATTTGGTCATAAGGATAATCATTCTTCTTAGGTCAGAGGTGGCCATACTAGGGGTTACCCGCGATTGGTAATGGCACAACCAAAAGAGGAGTAGGAGAGACAAGGTTACGCGCTAGGTAGCGCAGCGCAGCGCATCTGTTTTGGGTACAGAGGGGACGAGGGGTGCTAACCCAACCACCCAACCCAGCGGGTCAAGGGCGGGCCGGCCATAGATTTGAATCCCAAATCAAGTCTAACGTATTACCGAATAAAACAATAAAATATGCCCAAGCACTTTAATAATGTTCCTAGGTTAAAAATCAAGGTTCTCCATTTACTACTTTAAATATGGAGGTGAGAAATTTGCAAAATAATTTGATAAATAAAAGTGATTTTAAATTATTCTATTTTAAACTTCCTACTTCTAATTATCACACTTCATGTTAAGAGTATATCTGATAAATTTTTTTTTATTGATTATAAGTAGTATGTCATGCAAAATGTGTAGATAAAAAATAGTTACAAATTGTAGGTCCTACGAAATATATAAATAAAAATAATATTTGATCAATTTATATTTTATTATTTTAAGAATTTATTCAACAAATATCTAATATTGAAATTAGTAATTACATGACCTTTGACTTTGACCTTACATCATTTTCTTTCAAAATATCTAAACTAGCGTGTCATTTCCATTGACAACGATGCGCTAAAAAGTCAAAGTTTGTTTTAAAAGACAATAATATCTTTATTTTGAAGAATTAAAACCAAATTTTTGAAAATAGTATTTAATTTATTTATTAAAAATTCAATTTATTTATTAAAAAAAATACTAACAATACAGTTCTATTAATTTTATATGTCATTAAATTATAAATTACGATAGCAAAAATAATACGATATGATAATCTAATACAACACTTAAAATAGAAAAAAAAATTATATTAATTCCACACTTTAATTAATTGATCAACTAAAATAATTAAATGTGAAACTAAAATATTTTGGTAGAAATTTTTGTAAATTATAAAGATAAAAAATAGATAAAAATTGTGGGTCCTACAAAATGTGTGAATAAAAAATGAATAAAAATTGTAGGTCATACAAAATGTAGAGATAAAAATAATGTTCGATCAACTTATAAGTACTTATAAATAGTAGCAAAGATATTATTAGTTAATGTAATATTTGTACTTTTTTTTAATTAACTGACACTAGCAACAAATAATTAAGTTAGAAATCATCAAATATAAAGCATATTATAATATGTGATTTATTACAAACCGTTGGTTTTATTACTCCTATAGACAACTTACATATATATATAGATATTGATACTAAGAATTCTTACAACTTGTACCAATATCGACCAAGCAGTGTTTTAAAACGTTAAAGCGACTATCACTTGCAAAGAGGTTGTCGAGGTCAACACTCCTCACAAGTCGCGTAAATAGTGGCCAACCATATTGGGAGCATGATCGTGGGCAAAAATGTACATACCATTCAATACTTTGATTGTACTTAAATGTAACACTTAAGTTACTTTTTTTGAAAGTATGTAGTGATATTATATATATATACTTTCAAAAAAAAAGTAACTTTTAAGTACAACCAAACACGCTGTCAGATATTATCCTCTGTTTGATTCATGCAGATGGTGAAGCATCCATGGAGGTATTACTGCATTAGATGGTTGATATTGGCCTTCAACTTCTCCATGGTCACCTGCAATTGTGCTTCAAATCAGCAGAGAAAATAATCTAAAATAAATTTAATTTAATTGTTTATTTTGTTAAATATTAATCATAAAATAATATTAAAATGTACCAACATTTTTATTTTTTATTTTTATTTTCGTGATTCCTACTATTACATTCATAATTAATGATTGTGCTTAACACCCCATAAATAAGAATTATTAAATTATTATTTTAAAAGTCACTTATTTACTTATTAAATATTTTTGGGCTTAGCCAAACATGCTCCATTCACACACACGTGCATGCATGCATGCACACATAAAGAGAGAATTTACCCGGGCTCAAAGGTTGTGTAAGAACAAAAGAAGACATGTTGATGTCAATATTTTGTTGCTCCAATTCAGAATTTTGGCCTAATTCTTTATCCTTCTCCTGGACCTTCTTCACAAGCAAGGTGTTTTGATCTTCCAATGCCTTGTCCTGCAATGAAATTAGGGGAAGATAAAATACAGTAGTCGACACTACAATAACAATAATGCTATGTTTGGTAGTGCTGAAATTAATTTTTAAGTAATTATAAGTTGTGGGTGAATGTATGGATAACATATAGGTAATACTTCTCTTAACAATGTTGATGTTTTAAGATGAAACTTTAAGCCTTAATATTGTAACATAGTCCCTTAAGTTCAAATAAGCAATTTGATCCGAATAAGACTCAAACGAGCACACGAATCCCAAGATTGGTGTTTTCAAACGAGCTGTCATTTTGCGGAGCATGTTAAGGGTAGATATCCCACGTCGAATAAATATGAGACTTGTGTTACTCTTCTTAACAAGTTTGACCTTTTAAGAAGAAACTCCAAGCTTTAAAAGTCGTGTTATTCTTATATTCGTGGCCCTCTCTTTAGGTATATGCAAAATATGTCTCAATCACATAAGTCTACATTTCCTCAATTTATTTTCAATCCGCATCTTCCCACTTTTTAGCATATATAATTAAAATCCCATCACAATATTGAGTATTGACGAATAATACATATCAAACATATTCATTGACGTGACGGTAACTAGGAAATAATTGTTTACTAAAAAATAGTAAATGTAGAACACATAAAAGGTACAAGGCCACACCTTTTTCTTAAGCTCAGCAATAGATGCGCGCATGAGTTTGTTCTGCAGGAAAAAGCACTAACTTCAGTGATTTCATTATTTCTAAAAGCAATAACACGTGTTTGGCTAAGCTTTGAAAGTATACTTATAAGTAAATAAGTAAGTTTTAAAATAAATATTTTTTTAATTAATCAAAGCTAAAAATAAGTAAATTAAGTTACTTATTTTAGCATAAGATAAAAGTTACTTTCGATAATAATAACCTTTTTACTTGGCAAAAAAGCCAATGGCTTATAAGTTATGGGCCCCACAAAATTTTTGAGTTGAAAAGTTTATTTTGGCTTATTTGTGTGGGACCCACTTCCACATAATTTTGTGGGACCCATGGGCTTATAAGCCCAAAGAGGTTCTTAGAAATTAAAAAAAAAAAACGTAAATTATTTAAACATATTTAGAGATAAAAAATTACTTATTTTACTCATTTTATAAGCTTAAACAGTTACAAAATTTGTACCTCGCGTGACCTAAGGCGTTTAAGAGAACCAGTCAGCTGATGTTCCAAATTTTGCAGCTCTTTCAGGCTTAGGCCATCCAGGTCCTCACCCATGTAATGCCTGAAAAGGTCAAGTGCAAAATAAATGAGTAAACGCGTTAAAGAATAAATTCCACATCAATTATAGATAAAAATACGAACTTTTAGGCGTTTGTAAAACTACCCACTAATCTCCTATGCAAATACTAACTAGAGAAACGTTGGTTGGTACGTCCTTTTTTAATCTAGTACTAAATTTTCTATCAATGGAGGTCGAGGTCAATGTCGAAATCGAACCACCAACTCAAAAGATAAAAAGTAAGGCGTAATATATATATTACAAAGCAATAAAATATTAGTACCTCCCTTAATATAATAATTATATCTGAGAGAGTTGATTAAGTGAGAGGCTTTGTACCTTTGGTTTGTTTGCAAAACCTCCAGTCTGGCCTTAAGCTTTGCATATTCCAAAGTGCTACTTCCCTGTCAAATATTGATTTCCAATTATGAAAAGTGCTAAAAAATAAAAAAGAAAAAAAAATTCTCATGAAAAATCAAATTTTGTTTACCGGCGATTCAATGTTCGTTGTAGTAAGATGCGATTCTGCACACGAGTAACTTTCATATCGTTCGAGAATCTTCTCCATGCTGTAAAGAAATCAAGAATGTAAATAGTGTATTTGTATTTGTTTGATTTATATCTTAATTACAAATAGTGTTTAGGTCACATATAATGTTACAAACTATAATATAAATATAATTGAGACAGAAATAAAAGAAATATTAAAATTTTTACAACTTTAAAGGGTTAAAAATAATTATAAAAGAAAAGATTAGATAATAACTGAATAATCATCATAATATTATGGAAATAATCTAAAAAAACAGCAACTGCATAAAGGAAAATTACAAGATTGTGAAATTTTCCGATGACTAATAGAACAACAACAACAACAAACTAAGTATCATTTTTAATTACTTTTTCTCGACTATTTAAATCTTGTAAAACATAATATAAGATTTATGTTTTATTTTTGTAATTAATAGAATATATTGAAAATAAAACATTTTCGATAAATCATTTATGTGTAGAAGGAATATGATTATGAAATGAATCACTAACAATAGGTGAGTAACAACTAACAAGTACTTGATGTGAAGAACTTTAGAAGAAAGAAAATAATTATACTTTCTATATTAAGAAAATCACCTAAATTGACAAGTCTTCATCTCTATCCTATATCCTCATTCGTGCTTCCAAATTGTGTCGATTGACGCATCGAACCAAGAAGTATAATTGTAACAAAAGATAAAGAAAATACTAGATAACGATACACACAATCAAAACTCGATTCATCACTAGGTGTGTCACACACACACATACAAAGTACAAAGTCATTGTAGAAGTGAATGCTTGAATAGTGAGTAGTCATTCTAAAAGATCTAGAAACTACCACTTGTAAAAGACCACCTTTCATCTAGAACTACCACTTGTTACGTGAAACTTCACAAACAAATACTCGATTGAACATTACAATAAATCAATAAATATTACTAATTAGCATGTCGGGTAGAGCAGATTAGATAGTACTAACGTAGTAATAACGAAGAAAACGAGCTAAAATTTTGTCCATTATCCTTAATTAATGAACATTTTAGACTAGTTAATTGAGTCAACATGGTATCAAAACAAGCAAAGATTTCAAAAATGGGACGAATCCAAATCACTAAAAACTCGAGCCCGGAAATATATTCAATACTGCATACTAAATACGTACGTTATTCGATCAACATAAAGAAAATAAACAAAATACGAGAAGAATGGAAGATATACCACGAATCAGTAGCATATTCATAGAGCTTCCCTTTAGTTGAAAACACAATTAAACCCACATCAGCATCACAAAGAACAGAAATCTCATGAGCTTTCTTGAGAAGCCCAGATCGCCTCTTCGAAAAAGTCACCTGCCGATTAATCTTCTTCTCTATTCTCTTCAACTGAACCCTTCCCCTCCCCATTATATATGTATACGAATTCTCTCTCTTTATGCGTGTTTATATATATATATATGTATATATAGAAAGTTTAAGGTATAAATATATACACGAAGAATTGTATGTATAATGCCATATATAGAAGAGGGTTGTGTAAGAAATTTGTTGGAAACATATATATACACAAAGAAAGTGTTTTTGAGATTTGGTTTACTAGGTGGTATTGCAAAACCGGAGTGGTTTCGTCAAAAACGCTGTCGATTTTTGATTGGTCGAGAGATTGCTGTAGGATCGAATGTTGTTTGTTTGTGTTAAGCCACGAGTTGTAATAAATATGGGCTCGTGATGGACAGTACATGTAGGGAATATTAGGAGTTTTGGGCATGTTTGACCATTTCCCATTTTTGGTATCTAAATTGTTGGGTTACTCAAAGCCCATGTTTGGCCCACCTTATATTATAATTTAAATCGGATATAATTTCACCATATACTACAAAATACAAATAATTCAAAAATACTATCTAATTTTTTTTATTCTAAAAATACTACTTTTTATTTTTCTAACACTTGTTGTTACATTTGTTATGTTTTTAATAACAAATGTAAACAAAAAGTGTTACAAAAAAAAAAAAAAACAATATTTTTAGAATTAAAAAAGTATGATAGTATTTTAAAAAATATTTTATTTATTGTGGTTATTTGTAAAAAGACCTCTTTAAATTGATCAAACGTATTTTTTATCCACGCATTTTGTAAGACTCGCAATTTACTACTTACTTATAATTATACATTTTATAAAACTCACAATTTATCAACACTTAAAAAATAATTTCAACACTACCAAATACAAAATCATATATGAATTTATAAAATTATTTTCTCTTTATACAAAGTAAACATCGTCGGTCAAAATTAATCAATCTGCTCACGTGAAAAACTTCACATGTCTTACATACCTTGAGGTGCCTCGCTTGAGTTTATATACTACGCAGGGTAGACCCATTAATGGTCCAGTCGATTGAGTCGCCCCCACTGGATTTCCAAATGTTTCTAAATGGGTTTGGTATTAAATTCAAATTTTCAGGTTTTTTTTTTTTTTTTTTTTTTCACAATTAATTCTATCACATAATCTCACTCAAGTCCAATAAAGTCTTTGATTTTAATTTTTTTCAAAATCCAACTTAAATAATACTCATTGATGATAAATATTTTTTCTCCTCGAAAGCACGGTGGCGATGGTGGTAGAGACCCGCAAAAGATGGTGGGATTTTTTTCTCCCATATCCACTCCGTGTGTGATAATCGTGATATAATTAAAATATTTGTCTTTGAATAAGAATATGGAGTATATGAGAGTTGTGTGTTCTGTTTTTACTTGGTGGGTTAGCCTATGTTTATAGGGATGACTTGCAGTTATTGATGACGGGTGTCTCTTCATCTCCCTCATTTAATAACGGACGTCCATTCATCTCCTTCATTATTAGGAGTTAATGAAGGATATTTCATTTTCCAATTGTTGAGAGATGTTTCGTCTTCCGATGGCGGTGGTAATCGTCTATTCCACGGGTCGCCCACCCTGGCTAACCTGCGACAGTTAGGTTATTGCAGTCTATCTATCACAAGCGTGCTCATGAGACCAACGAGGCAAGCGAGTCGGTAAGGCGGGCAAATCGTTGAGGCGGGGCATGCAAAGACATGCAACCATAGCTAAATAAGATATAACAGCTGTCATTATTTATATCATCATAAACCCTTCTTCTTTTCATAGACTGTTGTTAATGGGAAGTAGAAATAATCTACCACACATGCTTCTTTCTAAATTTTTCAGACAGAAATTAATCGCTTAGATTTTTGGATAGAGGCTCTTTGGCCTTGTTTTTGAGATGAGGCTCATCTTCTTGATTTTTAAACAAATGCTCATCACTGCTTTTTTCGAGATGCAGAGGCTCATCGTCTTGATTTTTAAACAAATGCTCATCACCTTGTTTTTCAGACAGAGACTCATCGTCTTGATTTTTAAACAAATGCTCATCGCCTTGTTTTTCAAATAGAGGCTCATCGCCTTGATTTTCAGCAAGACTCGTCGCCTAGCCTTGTTTTTCAGTAGGACTCGTAGCCTAGTCTTGTTTTTTAGCAGGACTCGTAGCCTAGCCTTATTTATTAAATAATGGCTATCATCTTGATTTTTAAATATAGGTTCATCGCTTTGTTTTTCAATGGTGGCTATCACCTTAATTTTTAAATAGTAGTTATCGCCTTGATTTTTAAACATATGTTCATCGCCTTACTTTTTAATGGTGGCTATCACTTTGATTTTTAAATAATGGCAACTGGCCTTGTTTTTTAGACAGTAGCATCTGTCATTATTTTTGGCCTTTTTTTTTTTTTTTAGACAATGGCAGCTGTCATTATTTCTAGCTTTGTAAGCTCCTCTACTTTTCATAGACTATCATCAATGGAGACTATAGTCAATGGGAAGTAGATAATCTATCGCAACTACTCCTCTCTAAATTTTTTTTATTGACCTTGGGCGAGCTCGCCTAGGCTTTTTTTTTTTTTTTACCTTGCATTGGGCGAGCTCGCCTCGCCCGTCTCAAATTGGGTGAGCTCGCTTGCCTCGAATTGGGTGAGCTCGCCTAAGGTTTTTTTTTTTTGACCTTTTTTAAACCTTGGCTTGACTAGCTTGCCTGGTTGGCTCGCCTTGGCTTGGGCGAGGTCGCCTCGTCTCGTTTTGGGTGAGCTTGCCTATATTATTTCGAGGTTTGGGCTTGTCCCGAGTCTTTCTTTTGTTAGACTCAGGTTCATTTCGATCTTTCATACTTTTAGTAATGAGATATGCTTCTTCAACGTCCACATACTTATCCTCTCTCTTGAGTAACTCATGCATAGTATCCGACGGATTTTTGGAGAGTGACATCTTGAAAGGACGACTTCGAGTTCCACTCATCATGGCAGTGACTACAGCAGACATCTGCATATCTTTGATTTCAGCGTGGCTCTATTGAACCGGACAATAAAATCTTTCAGCAGTTCGTCTTTGTTCTGTGTCAATTGCAACAGACTGATAGCAATTTTCTTAACATGTTTGTTGCTGGCAAAGTGTAGAGCAAAACTCTTAGAAAAATCGTCAAATGTACATATCGACTTTTGGGGGAAGGGTGGCCACCCTGTCCCTGGCCTCCCGCCTAAGTGTTGGCTAAAAAGCCCTGCACATAATCGCATCAGGGGTGGCTTGCAACCTCATCAAGTCAACAAAAGCCCTGAGGTGATCAACGGGATTAGAGGATCCATCGTACTTCTCCATCTTTGGCTGTTTGAAGTCTCGTGGCAAGGGGACTGCCATCACTTCTAGGAAAAAAGAATCTTCTTCCAACACCATAAATTGTTGCCTAATACTTTTGTTAGATATAGTCTCAGCTATTTTGCGACCCATCATTTCTTCTAATCGTTGTTCCAAACTTAACACTGGTGTCTCAACCAGCGTAGGCGTGGGCATCCATGACGGTTGCCTCCAATGTGGATTTGGACAAGATGTCAATGAATGAAAGTGGGGTGCGGAAGGTGGAGCTAGTGGTGGAGTTGCCGTTAGCGGTGTTTCTATTGCTGGAAAGTTAGGAGTCTGAGAAGGAACCCCTGGCGGTAAGGGCCCTATCGGTGAAGGGCTAGGACCTTGGGGCGGAGCACCTGGTGGTAAAAGATCCTACCGGTAGAAGGTTAGGACCTTGTGGTAGCTGAGAAACCGCAGCGTTCCGATCTTGGAGTAGAGCCATTAAGGCCGCCACCTGAGCTTGTAGTGCCGTAAGTTGAGCGGCAGAGGCAAATTTTTTTGTGGATGATTAGTGGCGGCGTTAGAGTCAGTGTCTACATCCTCGATGGGGCTGTTGGAGCGGTTACATTTGTAGCTCTTCTTGTTCGGGCCATGACTTATTGTGCGTTTTTCACAGGCGGCGCCAAATAATGATAAATATTTTTCTCCTCCTCTGAGCACGGCGGCGATAGTGGTGGAGACCTGCAAAAGGTAGCGGGATTTTTTTTCCCGTGTTCACTCCGGTGTGATAATCAATAAATGATTAAAATATTTGTACTGAATAACAATATAGAGTATATAAGAGTTGTGTTCTGTATTTACTTGGGGGGTTGGCCTCTATTTATAGGGATGATTTACAGTTATTAATGACGGGTGTCCCTTCATCTCCCTCATTTGATAACGAGTTTTCCTTCATTTTCCTCATTATTAGGAGTTAATGAGAGATGTTTCATCTTTCCAATTGTTGAGAGATATTTTCGCCTTCCCGATAATCGGTTGTAATTGCTATTCCACGGGTCGCCCGCTGGCTAACCCGACGATGGTTGGGTTATTGCAGTCTATATGTCAGAAGCGTGCTCATGAGACCAACGAGGCAAGTGAGCCGGTGAGGCGGGCGTGACAAGACGTGACACCATAGCTAAATAAGATATAACAGTTGTCATTATTTATATCATCACTCATTTAAACAGTTTCTTTCTCCCAATTTAAACACAAGTCTCAAACTCCAACTTACTCCTTATCTGCTGCGATAGTGCAATTCGAACTCAAATCGGCATTAAGTATCAAAATCGGCACTCAGTATTTTGGAAAAAGAAAAATAATAGGTTGAAGAAGCAAAATTTTGTAATTTTTAATGCAATTCTCTTTCCTAATCTTATTATTTATTTTTTGATAATTATATTTACTCTTACATAAGTCATAAGTATTAAGTGAGTTTTACACTTTTATTTGTTTTGCCTTTTGAATAAATGCTTTAATTTTCCAATGCTCTTGAATATTATTACTATTATCTTATTTGAAATTATTTTTTACATAATTCTATCTCGTCTCCGCTATGCAAATTTAGGCTTCATCATAAAGTACAAATTGTCATCTATGCACGTGTCATAAGAATTTACTATAAATTACAAAATAATTGTCATAGAGCTATGTTTGCATGACGAGTTTTGTTAAAAATAAGTTGAGACTTGTCGTCAAGAGTCATTTAGTACAAAACTAGTTAAGAATACGTGCATTGCACGTGATTTTGTAATAATATTATGATTTTTTTATTTTAAAATTATCGATGAATATAACACTTAAATAAAACTTATTTTCAATCATAAGTTCATCAATTATTATAACCAACTAAGGAATTATATTCAAACTTCTTGGTAAAACATGTGGTTCATTAAAAAATACATGGCCTACGTGAATATTAAGTTTGAAAGATTATTGATACTCTTTTAATTATATTTTAAAGCACATATTTAATGGCATATTAGAAAAGACAACTTTCTTTTATGAAAATTAGTATCAAATTTTAAAATACATGAAAATAGTAAATATAAGTATAACACAATTTTTCATTGATTTTCTGTATTTATATCATTATAAAAAGCACACGAAAACAAAATATTTATCCTTTTTAGGTAATTATTTCTCAGAAAAAAGAATCTCAAAATTATTTGACATAAGATAAAGAAGAATTTTCTATTGCAATATCCATTCAGTTTTAATGCACCCATAAATTAAGGGTTTTTTTTTGTTCTCTTCATGCATTCTTTTCCATAATTCTATTTGAAATATTATTAAATTTCAAGAAAATTCAAAACGACCAGATATTTGGACAATGATTTTAACTCATCACATAAAACTACTTATTATGCAATATTTACCTTCACCTTATACATAACATGACTCACTTTATTCAAATTATGTCTTCCTCAGCCGCGTGCTTGAAAGAGTTAGAGAAACACCAATTCTCCTTGTTCTAACTCGTTCTTCCATAATAAATATACGTTTAATTGCTTACAAAATGACATAAAATATCATTCGAGCTTAAATCTCTTTGTTATCAAGACTATCACAATAATTAACATTTTTACATCGAACAAATATTCTAAATCAAGAAAAAAAGATATAGAAATCAAAATTTAAAATCAATATTACCATCATATATATTCTTAAAATTAGTGAATCATTCATGAAAATTAACACATCCATTATTACCACATTACTATCAAACTAATTATTAAAGATTAAAAATCATCATTATGAGAAAAAAATATTCTTGGCATAATAAAAAAACAAAGACGAATAATAAATGAAGAAAGTATGAATCAATAATAAGAAAGTCGAAATGCAAAGCCAAATTCATCTTGTTTTGTTATGTTGATGAAGAATTTGCTTAAATTTCGTGCAAGATAATAAAATTGATTTTTTGATTGTTTACAATTAAAGATAATAATTTCAATATATTAAAATTTTTATTAGTATATTTTATTTATTTTCATTAATTACAATATATAATAAAATTTAAAGAGGCAAATCAATTTTAATGATCAAAATACAATATTTATATAGTATTAAATAATTTAAATTAAAGTCAAAATAAATTATATTAATTGAAAGATGATTTTAGGAATTATAAGTTATTTTAAGGGTAATATCGCCCAAAAATGTTTCTTCTTTTAAGGGACTTTTAGAATTAGTATAGATAAATATAAATATAGATATAGGTAAGTCGATCGCCTTTTTTTTTTTTTATGTTGACTTGTTCATATTTGTACGTTATTGTATTCCATTTAAAATATAAAGAATTGGTAGTTTTGTCATCGCATATCATTTATCATAGAAAGAAACAACCAAGATTCGAACAAACACGAGTAATCTAATGATTTAATAGGTACTAAATCGTCTCCCCATTCTGAATTGCTTTCTTCTCCGTACACTTAAATTAGGTCGAATATAGATGATGCTCATCATAAACTATTTTTTAGGGTTAATTTCATTTTTGGTAACTAAACTTTCAGTAAAATTTTAATTGGACCAATCAACTTTAATTTGTTACAACCAGGTCACTAAACAACATAAGATTGGAACGTTAATTCTATAACATTAGGGATGGCAAAAAATATCCGATCCGCCCGAACCCGATGGATACCCGATCCGAATGGGCGAAAAATTTCGATCTGCGGATCGATTAGAGGTGGATCGGGCGGATCGGGCGGATCGCGGGCGGCGGATCAGCCCCGATCCGATCCGATCCGCCCGCTTTAAAAAAATATGATTAAATAATAAATAAATGAAAGATTTTGGGCTTAAATTACAATTTAAAGATAGTTGGAGTTAGCTAAAAAAGTTTTATTATTCAAAAAAAAAAAAAAAAAAGACGGATCAAGATATACGGATCGTGGCTCGATCCGCCCGATCCAGATCCGATCCTTCCGATCCGCCCGAAAACGGATCATGGGTGATTTAGATATCCTATAATTTTTATGGGCGGATCGGATCGGGCCCGATCCGCTCCGATCCGCCCGCTGCCATCACTATATAACATGGGTTGACAGAGTAACTTGATTGCAACAAAATAAAATCGAATGATTCAATTGAAATTTTATTTAAAGTTCAATAACCAAAAATGAAATAAAACCCTATTTTTTAAGATTTCGTTGCTTGCCTATTGTTATCAATTCAGAAGTGCACTCAACGCTAAATTTCAAGTTTGTCTCATTTGAAAAATAGTCACTCTCACACAGCACTAATTGGTCATGAAAACCCATCCACATTTCAAAAGGGTGTAGCGATGGTAACGAAGCGGATTCGGATCGAATCGGTCTGATCTGTATCTGCTTTAGATCAATTTTAAAAGATTCAAATCCACAAATTGATTCGTCATTTTTCGGGGAGGATCGGATTCGGATCAGGACGGATCACAACTTTGATCCATGTAATTTTTTTTTTTTTTTTTTGTCAATTGTCATTCAAAAAATTAAACAAATATTGAAACAAACTATACTATTTTTTTCTTTCTTTATTTTTCAAACGGGGCGGAGCAGATCGGATCGGATCGGATCAAATCGGATAACACATGATCCGATCTGCCCCGATCCGCCCCGCTAATCTGGATCAAATATCTATCGAGTTTGGGGCGAATTGAATATTTTTGCCATCCCTAAAAAGGTGTCCAAGTCTTGAAATTTACATTAAAAAATCAACCTTGTTAAAAGTAGTCAAACACTTATATGTTAATTATTTTATTATGGTAATTATTTTCCTGTCTAAAAAATATGTTATGAGACCATAAAAATACTTATTTATCCCTTACATTTTTAAATAAAAAAAAATACAAATTTTAACAAAATATTTGCCATTCATTTCAAAACACGTTAACAAAATATTTAAAATGTCATCAATGGCAATATGACAATATTATAATGCCCACTTTGATACTTGTCCAGTGGGCATAATATCAATGCCCATTGGACAAATGTCCAAATGAGTATTATAATAACGTGTAGATATTAACATGGACAAATGTCCAAATGAGTATTATAATATTGTCTATTGTAGATATTAGAACGGTGCTTTATGAGACTGCACTATTTTTTCTCAAGAATTAAAGGAAAAATGCATTAAATAAAAACTAGCTCCAAAATTATATTGAATAAACGAAAATCACCTTACATAACATCTCTTAATAAAATTGCTATCGATTTTTTTAAGTCAATTACCAATAAATAATTCTCAATGCAACAAAACAAAATGAAAATAATAATTCTTGTTCTGATCCTCAGAAAATAAGCTAATAATCTCAGGCATGGATAACTGATTTATCTGACAAAAGAGAATAGTAACACTATCAGTTGTGTTTGTCTATTTGGCAGAGCCATTGGTTACTCCAGTTGAGCCTCCGGCCGATGGATTGAGCTCGTCCCAAGCTTCGACCCAGGTCACCATTGCATCGGCAAGCTTGTTGAAGTAATCGTCCACCTTACCAAGTTTTGCCTTGACTTGTTTGGAGAGTTCAAGGTAACATTTTTGAACAGTGGTAGCGTCCTTGGAAAGGGTTGCAGCTTGGAAAAATGGAATCAGTTCTTCTTGCCAGTAGATACCTTTGTATTCCTTCTTAAGATTCACAAATGGATTGCTGGCTTTGCTGTGCCAAATGTATGGTAGGCCTGTCTTGATTCCTAGGCCCAAGTGGTCACAGATGACCTACAGAGAGAAAAATGGTTAGCGAATGAATAAACGTGGCAATGCACTAGTGGTCACTAAACTTTTAACGGAATTTCACGTTATTCACTGATCTTTGTTACAATTTGGACACTCTATCTATGTTCATTAGTTTGAATTCAGGAAAAGTTGATTTGACAGCGTCAAACAAATAGATATGGACGGAGTGACCAAATTGTAACAATCATTTAAGATTGGCCCAACAGTAACAAAGTTTAAGTTCACTGATCAACATTGATGAAATTTGGCGACCAACCCGAAATTTAGTTAAAATTTCAAGCACCACTAGTGTTTTTAACCCATTGAAAAAATTATATATATGAAAATGGGAATACCTTGGTGCACCAGCCGGCCCACATGTCGTCGTAGCGGCCAATCGGTTGGCCATCACCCATCAGCCCAAAGTACATGGCCGGGCCAATCAGTTCCCGGTTGAAAGCCAGGTTCATGCCACACATTGGGAATAGGGTTCCCTTTGGAATAGTCATAACTGCGTCAACATACCTGAAAATAACATGATAGTACGATTCAGTAACTAAAATAGAGATGAATCTAATGAAAACTAATGCCATATTTGGTAGGGAGGAGGATTTGACGGTATTAGGGTACAGAAATAAGTTAAAATCTTATTTGTTATTGGTGTACCAAACATGAACTAAGGAAAAAGGATTTCGTACCTAGTGTTCCTCTCACGAGGCTTGACAAGCTGGGTTGGTGCATCGTAATCCGGGATGTTAAGCCAAAGTCCATGTGAAACAGCAGTCGGTGCACCTTCACGAAGACTAAATGGGTATCCACGGACAAAATCTGCACCTTCTCGGTAGGGATCATAAAGGGTATTGTAGAAAAATGGGGTCGAAGGGGTCAGAAGGTTTTTAATGTGTTGCTCGAGTGCATTAATTTCCTTGCCTGTTGGATCTTTAGCAACCTGTGCATCAATAGAGATTTCAAACATCATGATGACAGAAATGGTCCCCAGTATTAAACAGCCAAAAGTTTATATGTATGTCAGCAAAGTCCATCAGTGACATTCGTTTTCACGAGTACAATGAATCTTAATGACATGTTTGGTAAGGTTGGTTGGACACTACTAGCACTATCCAGAGTTAATTTTAATAATGCAACGTCTGGCGGGCATAATTTTTTTATAGGACATCATTCAGTAAAACTTACAAAGTGAAAAAATAAAAATGAAATCTTGAGGGAAAGATTTTTAAGGATAAGAAAACCAATTGTTGGTAACATGATTGCATTTTCCTTTTAAAGATAATTATACCAAAATATAAGTAAGAGGTTAAAGTTAAAGCTTTCCAGACGTACTAATTTTCATTGACTAAAATGATTAGCAGAAGTAGCATGTTTGGCTGAGCTTAAAACTTGAGATATGACACTAGAGCCAGATCTTGAGATCCACATTCAAAATAACAAACAAAAGAAACTCAAAATCCCATAAAATTCGAGGGATTTGAAAAGCCAATCCCATTCTTTCATAACCAAACGAAAACAAAAACTTACATTATGAATTACACCAAATATTCAAATACATTTTCACCAAAAGTAAAAACCTCATAGACCCCCACAAGTCAAAATCCAATTCTTGACACACAAAATCAGTAGAACACCACTATAAAACATATCAATGCACGACGAACATGTAGTAAAATTGACAAAATCCAATAGATTTGAAAACTCAGGTCCCATTATCTCAAAATACGAAAATTCATACCAAATATTCAAGAATAGATTTTTACCAAAAAGTGAGAAAATCATTTGGAAAATAAAAAACAGCTCAAAATCCAATCTTTGACACCAAAACTTATAAAACCACGGGCCTTTTACGAGTGACGTGAAATTCATAAGTAATCGTTACATAACACCACCAATCAAAAACAGATCTTATAAAAGAATTCACCAGATTAACTACTATAAAATATACCAATGCACAACATCAAGATCGAATCTTCAAACATGAAAAAAAAATGAAATTAGCACTTGATTAACCACTATAAAATATATCAATGAACAACAAAGAGAACACAACATCCAGATCAAAACTTCAAACATGAATAAAAAACTGAAAGTTTTTAAAAATTGGGGTTTGAATCTTACAAAGCAATCATCATCAATAGTGAAGATGTACTTCTTCTTGGAGACCATATACCCAAAGCAACGGCAAGCAGAATCCTTGAAGGAAATGCAGGAAGACTTTGGGCCCAGAATTTTGTTAATATCATTTCGATTGTAGAGTTCATAATCAAAACCCTCGGGAACTTTGATGACTTTTGAGGGATCTCCGTCTTGGACTATGATCAGATGATATGGCTGGAAAAACGGCCTCCACATTTCGAGGAAGTCGAGGTTTCTGATGGTGGGGATCACTATGTCTAGCTCATCTTTCAGCGGCGGGGATGATTTTGAGATATCTGCTGTCGCCATAGCTGATTTTTCTTGCAGTTTCTGGGTTTTGGCTAGGATCGAGAAAGGAAGAGGAAATAAGATCTGGGGAGGGGAAGGGGGTGAATTTGTAGAGGAATTTGGGAGGGTGGGTGAGGCGGGGCGTGGGGTGTGGGTGAGGTGTGTTGAATGTGAAACTCTTGAATAAAGAAGGCGCGGGGATGGCACCGGCGGCACGTGAGACAACAGGTGTAGACAGTGGGGTGGGCGTGGTTATTGTTAACGGTTTAGATAAATTATTTACAAATTTGATTATTTTATTTATTTACAAATTTGTAGAATAAATGAGTTAAATATTTTTAATAATTTGATTAAATCGATATTCTAAAAATCAGTAAACGCGATTGGCGTGAAGCACTAAATTTAAAATTTTTGGACATAGGCTAATAGAAATAGCAAAAAAACTCACTCCCAACCCGAATGGGAAGGGGATAGGAACATGGATCGTGGTCCCCACCCCAAATATTCCGAACATATCCCTAATATTTTTATATTATATTATATTTATATTTTTATATTTAAATTGTTTTTAAAAAATTTAAAAATGATATGAAAAATTAATTAATTAAATTGGATGATAAATATGGATTTTTCAATCCCCGCCCCACTTCTCAAATATCTCCGATGGCGTGGGGGTGGAATGGTATTGAACGCCCTTGATTTTGCCCTATTGTTATTTTTATAGACGAAGCCTAGACGAGGATAGGACGAGGCGTGGAGTGTGGAGGTCACGCTTCTCGTCTAAACATAACATATGCGGATTTTTTTATAATAGTGGATTAAACACAACTCATATCAAAATTCTAATATTAGGTCTGCTAGGTTTGTAGTATTTTATTGTTGCGACAATTCTCTTTTTTCTCTTGTTTGTTTAATGTGACTCAAAATCATAAAAATATAGATAACTCTGAATTTCTAGCTGTTAAAAGCGTTTGTTGACTTAGTGAAGTAACAATACAATCTTGAATTGATCCATGACCTAGAGTTCGTTTGTGATTGATTTTGGAATTCAACTTTTAATTGTCAAACAACAAGAATTGTTTTAACCTTTTGATAAATTTTTAAAAAATGATTATAAAAAAATATGTGTAATAATTCGACATCATATTTTGAGAAGTTAAAGAAAATTACAGCTTTTCAAATTTTATTTTTAGATTTTCTATCTATTTATTATTAAAATATCAATTTTAACCTTGATTAATTAAAATAATTTATTTTATGTCACATACTTATATATATTATATTATAATTTTGTACAATATTAGTATGTTTTTATTTTATAGAATTTATAAATTTTGAGATTTCTAATTATAATGGTGGAAAAAAAGGAAGAAGATTTAATGTAAGATAAACCAAAACCATAGGAAAATGTTTTTGAAAGTTGTCAAATTCGATCTTTGTTACAATTATTTTTTTTTTCCATCTATCAAATATGAAAATTTTATCTAACGTAATATTATTTTATAAATTTTTTTAAAAATATATAAATCAAACACATCCTAATAGATGTATATTATTTTATTTTAAAATAATTATAGTAAATGCATTGTCTTGAAAAAATATTTGATAATATTACATATTGTTTTAAAACCAACAAAAATTTAAATACTACTCATGATAATAATAATAATAATAATAATAATAATAATAATAATAATAATAATAATAATAAATAACATTATTATAATTAATGTCCATTTTTTTTAATTTTATACAGTCACAATAATAAATTACTTTTGTTTACCAAACACATAACTACTAATTTTGAAACAAATATCAATTATCTAGAGTTACCAAACACTTATATGATGACGTAAAAAAATCGATTTTTTTTAAGAAGACAACAATAAAACTCTCTTAAAAGACAAAGAATACCAAAAAAGTTCTATAAAAGAAGAAGAAGTGTATACTACTATAAGACATCTAAACTTCTCCTTCAAAGGTATTTGCTTTGTCCACAAGAACGGGATAGCCCCAACTTCCCCAGGTCCTTTTTTCGACCTCTTATCAAGAACATGTTTAAAAAATAAATTAGTATTTATTGATAAACTAAAAGGGTTACTATTAAAAAATAATGGAAGATGTTTAATAAGAAGATGTAGCAACATTAATACTTACAAATTTTAATTCAAAAATAAACTTGATATTATTTTTGTTGATTTATAATTGATATAGTTTTCATTGGAAATTGTTAATTTGATTCGACTCGATTTATACCCATGTAGAGAAGTTATATACAATTCGTGCAAAATATTTACATTAATAGACTATTTTCTTTGTGATTGAATTTTAGAAGTCCAAATAAAGCTGAATTGTTGGTTTGTAGTATGACAACTTCTTTTTTTTTTTTTTTTTTTTTTTTTTTTTGTATAATATCTCTATTCAAATTAAATTTAACCAATTTACAAGTTAGATAAAGAATGAGAGATCATTAAATTTTGACATAAAAGCAACGTTGTCAAAATTTGATTGGATTGTATTTGGATCTAACTGAGTGGTTCAACCAGAAAAATCAAGAATCGATATAATTATGTATAAAAAATAGCAAAATTAGAAATCGTTAAAAATTGGTCTGACTTTTGTTTGACTCTAGTTTTATATTTTGATATTAATTTTTTTTTTCTTATTTCGTGTCGATGTTAGATCGATTTTTAAAACATTCGAGAAATCAAATTACATTTAATAATATTAGAAATTTATATTACCAAAAATTAAATTTAGGAGGTTGTATTTAATTGGGGCTTTTAAAGATTTTTATAGACTTTTATAAGTGTGTGACTTTAGTATAATTCGTGGACTTTTATAGATTTGTAGAGAATTAATAAAAGTTTTATTTAAATTTCTATAAACTTTGATTAAAGATTTTTGTAGACTTTCATAGATTTTCATTATAGATTTTTATTTTTAATTTTTTAAATATTAAGTACATAAAGATCATTCACATCACATCACATAATATAATATAATATAATATTATTTTGAGTAACTTATCGTATGTCCAAATCATCTACATCACACATATTAAATTCAAAATAATAAATCACATTTCTCATGTCAATAAAAAAAATTTATTAAAAAAAAAAAAAAAATTAAGTCACGTAATTAAATTAACAAATAACATAGATTCCAAAAAGAATTAATAATACTTAATAAAAAAATATTAAATATTCTCAACATCTCATAATAGACAAGAGATATACGATAAAACCCTATAACTGAAAGAAAATATGCGTTCTTTATTTTGGAGTTTTGAAGTCTTTACAAATATAAGAGTAAACTGAAGATTTTTTTTTTAGATTTGTTATTTATATTTTTCACAAAAAAAGTTTATAGAAGTCTAGTAAGTAGAAAATTCCTAAAAATCATTCTTAATTTGAATACCACATGATATATAGAGATTCTTACAAAAAATTGAATAGTCTTGTGACTTTTAAAGACTTTTTAAAAATATCTAAATTTTTTTATTGAATACACCAATACTTCTAAAATATTTATAATACTACCTTCTAATTTGAATGTACAGTAGATGTAGTAGATGAAGTGATGAAATGGAATTGAAAAAACTACGTAAGAAAGATCTTCCATTATCTCTCTCCTAATTTTTTTTTTTCTCTTTTTTGTCATATAATTTTTTTTAAAAAATGTCTACTATTAGAGATGTTCTTAGAGAATTTTGAAGGTTTATATTAAATATCCTTAAACTTTTAAATCTTGAAGTTCTTAAAAATTTCAATTTGGATACAATTCTTTTAAAAAAAAAAAAGAAAGAAAGAAAAAAAATAGAACAAGGAAAAGAACGTCGGTGGGACGTGGGAACCGGCATTAGCGGCACAATAAGAGCGTATAGAAGGGAAGGCGTGTCGGAAGGTTGACTCGCGACAGGTGGAATATGATTTGGGCGACCAATTTAAAGTCCCATATTTGGACCTTTGTGCTGTCCTTCTTGTTGGCTCTCCACTACTTATCCACACTACCACCTTTTACGCCATTATTTGATTGATTAATGTTAGTTATAATCCGTGTTCTAAACATCGTAAATATAGTTAAGTATTGATGTTGAATTTCAAAGTTTTTAAATCTAGATGAAGTGCGATGTGTGATTAAATATGGAGGTTGAACCTCGAGTAATGCTATTCATAATCGTTTACTATCGGTAGCCATCCTGTTAGGGACAGAGCCAAGATTTTAACTTAGTGCTGGCGGAAATTAATAAATGTACAATTATATGTACAATTTTAAGCTACCCTTGTACATATATTATACGTATATATGTATATATTTTTGGTGTAGCCTGCCTATTTCTTTTTCTTTTTGGGCCATTTTAATGGTACATTTGAAGTGATAAATTTTTATTAAGTGTAGTGATACTGGACTTTTTTTCTTTTTTTCTTTTTTATCATTTTAAGTGATAAATTATTTTGGGCCAAAAGTCCAGTGCAGGCATTTGCGGACTCTACATGGCTCGTCCACGCATCCTACGCAAAGATTACTCAATTGGATTTAATTATTCATAATTAATAATTATAAATCTATTAAACAATTGGAGTAAATAATTCATCTAATTGAATAATACCACGTAAGATGACTGTCGTTAATGAACGACTATAAATAACATTATTTATTTCATTAAAGTCCATGTTATAAAAAGTTCATCCCTCTTTTAAAATCCGTAAATTGTATTTGATATTAATTTAAAAATAATAAAAAATAGTGGTTACATAATTTTTCTATAAATATGAAATCTCTCAAGTCCGAGAATCCCAATAAGATCAAATCTTGTTTAAATCAAATTTAAGTTCAAAATCAAGTCTTCAACAAATAAAAAAAAATTCCACATCTTCGACTTAAGTCTTGATGATCCAAGAAGATCAAAGTCAAATTCAAGCTAAGTTTTGAAGATTCACAAAAGGGCAAGCCTAGAAGTCTAGGAAGCTGGGAAGCAAACCACCTCGTCCTTCCTATTCAACTTAGATAATTAGTTAGAGGATTGTACAACTATGCACTCACAAGGCCACTTTGTATTTTTCAAAATTCAATGTGTAACAAATGTATTTTTAATACACAAAATTTGTTGTACAATTAGTTAAGTTTGCTACTTTTCAAAGAATTAGTAAAAAAAATAATTATATCCGTTGAACATTATTTGTTTGATGCATTGCATTTTAATTGCAATGAAAATCTTTTCAATTTTGTTTATTATCAAATTTATGTTTTTAATTTTTTTCGTCGTATTGTAAAAAATTCAAACATATTCACTAATTGATTAATAAAACATTCGGGACTATATATTTTCTATTCAAATAAACGAAATAAGTTCAGTACACGGATGGTCAAAAACCTAAAACTAAAAATTGCAAAAAAAAAAAAAAATGAAGAATAATTTCAAATAAAGGAGAAAGTACCTTAAAATTGTTGCGAGCCGAATGTCGAAGATGGGAGCATTAAGAGCTCTCATTTGGGATCAACAATCTCTTTGTCGAGCTTTTGACAGTTTGGTTTAGATTTCTTTCATTTCCTCTCCTCTTTTCGACTACTTTGGAGTAAGAATATAAAATGTCTCTATAGTTCGAACCAAGGCCAAGGGATTGGATTTAAAAACATTTTAAATTCATGAGTAATTATGACTAATAATATTTATAAACACGTTATTGTCTGAAAATGTTTATCTCACCTTGCAACTTGTATATACATTTTCAATTTTCAAAATCTTCTTAATTGTCTCTTTTAGGTTCTTGATCATGTACATTGTGGTTTAATATATACATTTTGATTTTCAAACTCTTCTTAATTCGTCTAACGCTTGGTTTAGTGTTGTTATGATTTTAAGAAAATTATTTTTTGTTGTGCGGAAGAAAGAATCAAGTGTACTAAAAATAATAATTAGGGTGTGTTTGATTGTCACATTTTCTATGGAAAAATGTCACATCCATGAAAAATCTTTTCCACATTTTGTTGTTTAATTGTACATGGAAAATGAAAATGATTTTCAAGGTACAATCACCTAAAGCACACTTTTGGTCACTTTATAGAAAATATTTTCTCACCTATTTGGTGAATTTTTTTTCCCACCTTACATAAAAAATATTTTCATTTTCCACAATTTTCCATGGAAACCAATCAAACACGCCCTTAGTATTTAGTAAATATTTATTTTTAAAACGACTTTATATTTCAAAATTAATATTTTAACATTCGATAAATAAAAGTAATTTATTTTTATATCGAAATTGTCGATTTACACTTACTAAAAAGAACATATAATAAATCATTTTATATTCACGACGTTATGTAGTTTTATCCGTTATGGAAAAAAATATTAATATCTGATTATTAATACATTTTCAATTTTATCTTCTTGATTCGATCAACTCTTTCAAGATTATCTCAAAACTTTGCTCACCTACTCAATCCATCCCTCACCAACTATCACCTCCAAAACCTTAATTCATATCATAATAGAATATACGATCGAATTCCACGACAAAGAAGCAATATTGTAGTATTATTATTGTGTAAAATTTATTTTGTTTTTATAGAAGTAACTTTTATCAAATTTTTAATATCAATTTTTTTTTTTTTTTAAAACGCAGTTGGTGTTTGCTGCCATTATCAATCCACTAAAAACCTGTTTGAATTTCTTCAGTGTTGTTTACGGCTCTAAAGAACCCTAGACAAGAATTAGGATTTCGTTTGAAAATACAGGTAGAAATTATTGGATGGATAGCAGTAACTTGAATACCAATGTCTTGGAGAAGACACTGCAGGATGGCAAGCTTTACCGCTATGTCAATGCTCTTATCGTCGCGCATCTCCGTGATAATAATCTCAATCAGGTACTGTTTCTTGGCTTCTTTATTCTGTATAATTTCCGATAATTTATATCTTGCATTTTCTATATGGTTGGTTGGCATACTTAAACTAGTATACAGCTTTTCTTTGTGGTGGAATCCAATGCAGAGGAATTTAATGGATTGCGGAGTTGAGAAGAATGAGAGAGAGATAGAGTTTTGTTTGAAGGGAGTTTGATTTTGATGAATATGAATATGGAGAAATTGATGAATTGAGGGAGATATATGAGTTTTGGTTTGAAGACGTAGTGACGGTTTTTTGTGCTTGTATTTGTTGCGGTGTAAACCTGATTATCATCAATTTAATTCTTTTGTCGGTAGTTAGAAATGCCTTACGGAACTAGGTTGGAATCGGAATCATTTCAAACTCAAGCAGAAATTGTTAAAGCTACGGTTGGTAGCATGGCTTGAGGTTTTGTAATTGGAACAAGAAACATTTCAGGTTCAGATTTGAACTAAGTTTTTACAAGTTCTAATTTCAAGGCAACAATTATATGCTGCCAAACACAGTGAGAGCATGATGAAAATGTAACCCCTTCATCCATTGCCGAACAATGAAGTCCCTTTGCTTGAACTACCCATTTCGATAATCCCTTAAGTTGGTTTGTCTCCTGAGCATGATTTAAAAGATTGTAGCAATTTGCAACACAAAGTACTGTAGAAATGGAAACGAACGATTAACTACTGGAGTATATGTTTCGTTCATTCTTTTTTAAGCAACATGTTCAGTCCATAGAGGGGATGATAAGTGGCGTGGTGTACCTGATCGTTTAGTCAATGAGACATACGTAAGTTGACATAGCTCCATGTATATGTAGAAGACACCAATCTTAGAATTCGAATGCTCGTTTGAGCTTTAGATGGCTAGATATGCTTGTTTGAGCTTGTTGGACTCTAATACCATATTGAGCCCGGGATCTATCTCAAGGATCTATCTCAATAGGTTAACTTTTTTACGAGGAGTAGCCCAATTTCTCATATATTGGTTGGTACTTTTTTCTATCTAACCGATGTGGGATTTTATCCTTATCATGTAGATATACTAAAATGGAATTATATTGTATGGAAAAAGGTAAGGACATATTAAGGTAACGGCCACACTAAGTGATTAGGACATATTCTGCAGTAAATATGTTTATGTTCTTAAGTGTGACGCGATTTCAGCAGAACAAGTTAACATGTCATGTTACAAGGATCTAGTTGCTTTGGGTCTTCAAGTAGGTTTAGCAATTAGTTGAATGGAGGGGCGAAAAAGGGCTTGCAGCCAACCCCAAATTTTGGAGAACAAGGTTTAGTTTGTTGTTTGTGCAGGTAAGCCGATGTTTTGTCACTATTTGATTACAAGGTCATCATTGCTAACCCATTTGCAAGAAATCGGAAATGTGTTGTGACCTACTTCATAAATCAATATAACTGGGTATGACATCTTAAGGAAAAGATTTGTACTTGCAACTTCTTTTAATATCTTTTCCACAGTCCAAGCCTTTAAACTCTGAGCAAATTTTTATCATCTATCCTATATTTACAAGACTTCATCATGCCTAACACGATCCTATACTTTGGTCATCACCTCTTACCTTTTTAATTCCTTGAAGTCTGCTTTAATGATAGCCTTTACTGGCTGAATGGAAATGCGTGATGTTCGTCACTTGTATAGTGGAGGATTTTGAAGTAATGTGCACTTTTGTTATGATTCATGTTTGACCGCCTTCTAAAATTGCCAAGTGACATGGTTCCATCTGAGGCTGGACAGTGAAGTAAATGTTCTGGTACAGAACTGAATTCATTCATTGTATGGTATATCACTTAATTGATATTTTTATATCATTAGAACAATCGCAGTAGTGACCCTTCTGTATTAACATTGCTGAAGTTCAGTGGAAATCTAGAAACATGGGTGTCTTCAAGCACAAGTATTCTTCTGCAATTTTGATTTTTGGAACTGTTACCAAGTATCCAAGTGCTTAGGATCTAGGCTTTGAAAGTAAAGAGCACATAAGAATATGCACCATATACCCTCAACTCTGGTTTCAGGAAAGTCAGACTAAATGTTATTAGATATAACTTAATACATTCTCTGTCTCTTGGACCGTGTGCTTGTATTCCAAATGACGTGCAACTATAGTCATTAGGACATGGCTATTATTTTCTCCAGAGAGTATTCCTTCCATATGCCCAAAAAAATCCAAGTATTGTGAGCATTACTGAATGTCAAAAGGCATGATCTGAATTTCATTCAAGAACATCCACAAAACCATCAGCTAATTTGCAGTGCCCAGAAATTCATAATGGCAAGGTTCAGAATAAATATCTTATCTTTATTCTGCAAATTAAAAATTTGGTGGTTGAATATTTCTCTGTTATGCAGGCAGCAAGTGCGGTTGCATCCGCTACGATGACACCACTAAATGTAGAAGTACCTCATAACAAGCTCCTTGAGTTGGTTGCCAAGGTTTGTATTGTTTGCAAAGATATTACTTGTTTTACATTTATTATTTGGTGTCTTACCATACGATCTAAGAATTAGGGGGAGAAGACCAAGGAGAAAAGGTTAAAAGAAAATAATTAACAGGGTCTTACAGTGGAGAAAGATGAGATGTTGAGAGGAATTCCTTCATCTACACTGCTTGATTCAAGCATACCTACAGGATATGGATCAATACCAGCTCCACGCGTTGTTAGCGTTGATTTCAGGCAAGCCATTTTTCATCCGTTGGAATTTAGCCTTCGTTTGGTTTTGTTTACAAATTTGATAAAAATTTAAGTCAAAGTCAATAATTAATTTGAACTACACATTATTGGAACCCAGAACTTTTATCAACTTTTCAATCACATATTTCATCAACTTTTATCAAAATTTTCTAAGATGCTGATTTTTAGCAAAACCAAACAAGTCACTTAATAATATTATGATGCTACAGGTATATATTAACATGCATGTTTTCAAAATGCTGTGTGGGGTAGAGATTTATCAATTTTTTTGGGGAAAATGTTTGATGTGAAAGTATATATTCCGTTTGCACTGTTTTTGGTGTGATATATTAACATGCATGTTACTTTTTAATCACTTTTTACATTGATTACTTGAATAATCATAATTTGGAAGTATAATTGAAAACAAATGGGGCCTAAATACTATAAGAGGACAGCAGGTGTAGTTGATACGTCAATGACAGGTTGTAATTTTACTTTGGCGAGGGGTTAAAGAGTAGTAGTTAAATGGAAGGTTAAAGTAGAGACCGGAGATTGACAATTTTGCACTAACATACAGTGATCAAACATTTGTAGGATCATTAATTGATGTAAACCTAAGGCACCTGTCCCTTTATATGTAGTATAGATCTATTCTTCAGTTCTCATGCACAAATGGATATGTTGTCCATCTAAACCCAACTCATAATGGCAGAAACAGTACAGCGTTGATTCTGTTCTCATCAACATGCATATATGCTATGTCAGTGATGGCATGCTGTTGATGATCATTAAGCTGATTTGTCTCTGCTGTTGTTTTGAAAGAACTTGATATGAATGTCTGAACTGTAATGGTTTCTCAATGACTCATTGGCAACTTACATAAGGGCCACATGCTTCCTTTCTTCAACTTTTCCATTGCATTTTGATTGTCTCTAGCAGTATAATATCATCAATGAAAGTCTAATCTTGGTGTTTTCCAAAAAATGGTTGTTTAATTTAATTTCCAGCAGTATTTTGACCATGACTTCATTTGTCCATAAAAAGGGAAAAAAGTAAACTTCAAAGTTCCAAACTTATTGATCATAGTTTTTTACTCCAGAAGGGTTTCCTTGTGTCTGCTCATCTGAAAATCATATTTTTTGCTTCAACCTCCGCATTCCTAGAACTTCAAGTAACACCAGTGGATAGATTATGCTTTATTTTTCACTTCTTTCTTAGATCTCGTGGTTTATTATGTGGCACTAGGGACATGGAGTTCTTTTACCCCTAGTTATTTACAGATAGTTTGCAATACTTCAAACAGTATGAGTAAATACAATTATTTCTTTGTAAACAGTGCTGTACATGACACAAAAGGCTCATCAAAGAGTTTTCTGAAGCATGAAACTAGGCATGTTTCAGAACACAAGGTAAACAGTTGTGGTAAAAAAATCATAGACGAATAACTCTTTTCACAAGTAAACTCTTAATTGGAAAATTCCTGGAGGGATTAACTTTGAGGAAATTTCAATTGTACAGAATGTCGCAAGATGTGCAAGATTTAGTCCTGATGGAAGGTTTCTTGCAACTGGAAGTGCAGACACATCAATTAAGCTCTTTGAGGTGTTAACATCTACTTATTGAACATGCACATTTCTTCTTACTTTCTCCGGCTCATCGCTCTACATTTTCCTTGTGCAGATATCAAAAATTAAGCAAATGATGCTTTCAGATGCAAGAGATGCCACTACGCGGGGTGTAATAAGGACATTTTATGACCATCTACAAGTAAAACTATCATTCAAAAGAACGTATCAAAATTTGAATGTTGCGTTAAATCTTTTGCCATGTTGAACACTCATATAAGTGTGTACATGGTCATATTTTTCTTCAGCACATTTGAAGACTCTATGTAATCTTGAGATTCTTTATTTGTTTTTTAGTGACTATCATTTTGATTGAGATTGTTAATTTTTTATTGCTGTGCTTTGTCTTCCCCTGTTTTTATCTAATGCTGTATCCTACAACTGCAGCCAGTAAATGATTTGGATTTCCATCCTCAAAATACAATTCTGATTTCTGGGGCCAAAGATCACACAATAAAGTATGACCAACATTTATTTTGTTTCTCAGATTGTTTTTATGCTTATATGCCATCATCAAATATTTGTTTGTCCTATATGTTTGCATGAGGTTGGAGGATTTGTTTTCAATTCATCATTGTTAGATCTCCTCACCCACCCCCACCCACTCCCACTCCCACTCCCACTCCCACTCCCAATGAATTCTCTGAATTACAAATCTTAGCATGCAATTGTATTGGCAGGTTCTTTGATTTCTCGAAAACAGTTGCAAAGAGAGCATTCAGAGTTATTCAGGTTTCCTTTTGTCCTTTTGGTATCCAAACATGGTTCTAGGTTGTTAAAATATAACTCATAATATTAATTACATCGTTTATCATCAGTCTAAACTTCAGTAGTGGAATTTCAACAGGATACTCATAATGTGAGGTCTGTATCATTTCATCCCTCTGGAGATTTTCTGTTGGCAGGTTATTATATTTTTGTACTCAACAGTTTGACTTCAAACTATCATGTGATGCTGTAATGTGTTTCATACCTAACTATTTCAGAATCTTACAAAAATTTCCTTGTAGGATCATTATGAATTTACTATGTGATTTAACGTCAAATCTATTTCCTAAATGTTCATACACCTCACCAATGTGTACTGTGCATACATAATTAAATATTAAGGCACCTGTATTACTACGAATTCTTTGTAGTACATTTTGTTCTGAATATGAGCTCATTTGTAGCTTTTAACGCATATTCTGTCTATTGATTGTGCCACGGAGATTTCTTTCCTTCCTTTTGTCATTTTATGACACTGTTAATGGGCAGGAAGGTGGGTCTCAAATGAATATAGGTTTAACTTTGGTTTTCTCAGTTTTATTAGGTCTATAGACAATAACGATAATACAATATTTAGTGAGCATAGGTGTATTAATCATAATTATCCCTTGGCAGGGTGGATCTTCATATTGACTTCAGGCGTAATTTCCCCCACTGAAATTCCGTAATATCGTGATGACCAAATCATTCTTTTTTTCCCTGTATCATTTGATTTTGTTCCTGATTACTGAAATAAACACTAGAAGATAGATGTTTATACAAATTTCATCCAATCCTTCCCTTTGAAGAACAACTATACCGTGTCAGATTAGGTATCTTGTTCATGATCTTACTTACAAAGCAATCTCAGAGTTGTATGTACCTTTGACATTGATCTGAAATCTGCAGAAGGCAAGGCGTCTCAATGTAGATGCTTGCTATAACAACAAACAGTAGTTGATACAAATATGTTGAAGAAGTATGATAGCTATATGGATAACAGTTTGTCAAATAGGCGGGCCTAATTTGCACCTCCTTTGTCTCATCACAAGTGGCACCTTTGACTTCCTTGCTTTACCATTCTTTTTATTGTAGAGAAGTTCATTTTAATTTTAAGCATTCTGAAACCAGGTTTCCTAATTGTAGTAGCTTCTATGTGCTGCCTTCATTCATCATTATATGCCATAGTTGACCATTTGATTGAACAGCAGATTTTCTGAGCTAAATTCGATGCTAATTTACAAATATATGATATTGGTCATAGAATTCCATCATCTGCACAAGTATCTGATCACCGTCTTAATTTTGTTACAGGAACGGACCATCCAATTGCACACTTGTATGACGTCAATACTTTCCAATGTTACCTATCAGCAAATGTTCAAGAGATTGGTGTCAATGGAGCCATAAACCAGGTATGATTAAAACCTTGCTGAGCTCTTAACGCATATCATTAGTAGTTTTCATAATGTTCCATGCATAAATCAAAATGTGTACTATATATTATTTCTCACGTAGGTGAGGTATTCATCAACTGGTGGCATGTATGTGACAGCATCTAAAGATGGTGCTATTCGGTTGTGGGATGGGGTGACTTCCAATTGTGTCCGGGCCATTCTTGGTGCACATGGAACAGCAGAAGCTACAAGTGCAAATTTCACAAAAGATCAAAGGTAGAGCCGTAGAGGTTACCTGAAGCTCTAATCTTTTCCTCTGAAGCCAAACCCTTGCAAGATAATAACTGTGTCATTAGGTGCAATTATGTGTTTCTTGTTCTCATAGAACTACAAGTACAAGCTTATGCACATATGTGTCTATGTATGCATGCACGCACCTTGGAAGAGAGAGGTTGTGTAATACTCAAAACTCTTCTGCCTTCTTTGACTTTCTCGTGAAGTTACCATAATTTATAGTTGTTAGCAAGACAAAGTAGAAAACTCCTTTGCAAATTAGAGAGAGGTTGTGCAATACTCAAAACTCTTCTGCCTTCTTTGACTTTCTCGTGAAGTTACCATAATTTATAGTTGTTAGCAAGACAAAGTAGAAAACTCCTTTGCAAATTAGAGAGAGGTTGTGCAATACTCAAAACTCTTCTGCCTTCTTTGACTTTCTGTGCAAATTAGAGTTGCAATTTGAAGACTGTCTTTAGGAAAACTCATTTTACATGGTGTTTTAGGTTAGTTTCGAAACCCAAAAAACGCATGAAAGGCAGATGTGTTGGTTCTAAAAAACTTTAACCAATCTTTTATTTAAATCCAATTCATGATCCATGTCACAATCAAATTCAACCACGCATGCATAGATTAGAAATACCCCTAGTATTTTCAAATTATTCTCTTTTTGTCTTTATCACCCACCTATGAGCATCAACTGACTAGATATTCCCAGATATTCTACACAAGCAGCTACACAAGTGGGTGGCTACCTTCTTGAACTAAGTTTGGATTGAATCTAGGATCTTGTAGAGGAAACACACACTGATAGCAGTGTGTGTGGCTGTGTGTAGGGTTCCTTGGGCACAGTCTCGTAATATCCCGATCCTTGCAGTGTCTATCTAGTCCAATCTCTTATGCTAAGACTTAATCAAGTTTAATACCTGTATCACCCTTACTTATATGAAGCTATTTAGGGAACTTAATGGACTCTTGTATCCAACCTTCAATAGCCCAAACCCTGTCCTCGCCAACTCTTGTCCAACTAGGTTCAAGTCATTAATTTTGTGCTAGAACATGAAATGCTCAAAATTGCACTCTCGGATTACGTCCGTAATTAAAGAAGCTCTTTAACATAATTATCAATTATGAGAACTAGTTCCCACGATCAACAAGCCCAGCTAGGGGTGGGCGTCGGGTGGTTCGGTTCGGTTCGGTTAGTGGAAGAACCGGAACCACCCGTTTATGTTCGAGTATTTTGTAAAAGAACCGAAACCACCTATTTTCAATCGGAATCGAGCCGGATCCGAACCATTGGTTCGGTTGGTTCTAGTTCTACCTTTTTTTTGTTTTTAATTGTCATTTCAAACTAAATGCACAAATAAACAAATTTTGTAAATTATAGGCACCAAAAAAATAGCATGAAAAATATCTAATAATCCAATCATACTCTATGATAATAATTAATAAAATCTACGATACCGTAACTACATCTAATAGCATGAAAAACATCCAATAATCCAACAATATTACATCTAAATAGCATCAAAAAGTGAACCAAAACTAAAAATCAACAATAAATAAGTATGTGATAAGCAACATAAATAAGTCATTACAAAAGCTTAACAACCTTCGAAAAACAAAAGTAATAAAACAAACAACAAACATAGACAAATTTATCTCCATCATCCATCGACCATGACATCGCCTCGTTTGCATCCTCATTCACCCAGTTGTCCACACTACATGGAAAAAAATAAAGTGTGACTATAAAGATATAAACAATATAAATGAATTATTTAATAGAATTACTTACCATTATACGGATCATTTAATCAACAATGATTTGATTTGTGTCTTTCCCAAACTCTGCAAAATATAATAAAAATATTATTATTTAAAAAAATGTAAAAAAAAATTGAACTTATCATAACACTAACATGGAATATGAAAAATTGAAAATATTAATCTTAAATATAATTAATCACTGTCTCCAATTTTCTCGTAGAACTCCGTCTCTTCAATGCAAACTTCATCTAGATGTACTCTTAAGAGTCTAGATTCTTCCTGTAACCAATTTTGTGTACAAATTAAAGCTTCAACAGTTTTAGGAGTTAAAGAACTCCTATATGAATCAAGAATTCGTCCACCAGTGCTAAATGCCGACTCAGAAGCAATTGTAGAGACGGGAATGGCAAGCACATCTTTTGCAATGTCAGACAAAATTTTAAATCTTGAACTATTAATCTTCCACCAATATAAAATATCAAAATTAGGATTTGCAGGGTCTTCAGTACTTTCCACTAAATATTTTTGAATCTCATCTTTTCATTTCGAACTAATGTTATTTTTCATTTTCTTGTATTCTATGTCAACTTTATGAAATGCATCCAAATCATCATCATCATCCGAACCATCAATCAAAATTTCATTATTAGTACTACTCTCACCAATAGCAAAGATACCGTACCACTGTATTCATTGTAGAGAGCATACAACAATTTCATCACTTCATTTTCAAATCATTGACCTTGTTCGCATCATATAAAATGCCTGCGCAATATGTAACATACTCGAATTTGTACTAGGATCAAGTACAATTGCTAAAATTAAATCTTGTTCATTTTCTCAACTGCGTACCCCAATACTTGTCAAACTTCACTTTCATATTGTGTGCCATACTACTTAACATACCATCATCTTTATTACTCAATGTTGTGAAGCGCATGTTCAATGTTACAAACTTCTTTGAAGTAAAGATTGGAAGTAACGTGTAATGGCGAACTAAACTTCAAAGTGACTTCATAAAATGTTTTCAAAAATTTGGCAAACTTTCTAGCTTTTTCTCAATCATCACTAGTCGGTGGCCCCTCTCTTTCTTGTCCACTTTCACGCTCATCAAAACATCCGTAATACAATCCATCCTCTTCCTCCATTCGTCAAATGCTTTCTCAAAATTTAAAGCATCGTCCAACATTAAAAAGTTGAATTCCATCTAGTAGCACGTCTCAGACGGCAAGACTTTTTGCAACCAATCTTCTCCCTTTCAACACAAGCTTTGAACTTCATATACCTAGATGGAGATGATCTAAAATACTTGATTGCATTTGAATACTTGCTATGGAGCGATTAAACTCTTTCAACCCTTCATTAACAATCAAATTGATGATACGCTCTGTTGAACACCTAACATGTAAAATCGCACCACCTAAAATCATGCTATCGACTTTCCAATTCTTCAATTTATTTTTCACATAAATGACCGCCAGTATCATTTGTATTTGCATTGTCAATAGTAATGGTCGACACGTGCTCTATCCCCAATTAAGCAAACATTTTTCAACAAGTTTTTCTATTGTCTCTCCTTTATGATTTGGAACAACTGAAAAGCTCAAAATTCTCTTATGCAATTTCCACTTACTATCAATAAAGTGTCTAAAGTGATTACCATGTAATTGATATTTTGAATTGATGTCCAACAATTTGTGGTAAGAGCAACCCTTTGCCTATTCTCAATAAGTTTATTCCTTAATGAATTTTTTTCGTCTCGTTGTATAGATACAACACATCCCCTAGCAATTATTCTTCGAGATGGAACTTCAAACCTGAAGCGCGGTTTTTGCACAAAGTCCCTAAATCCTCACCCTCCACGGAAGAAAAAGGCAACTCATCAATTACAATCATCCCAACGGATATCTTCTACACTCTTCTTTATTGAACACTTGAAGTCGTAAGATTCAACATGCCACCCTCACCATTACCAGTATTAATTCTTTTCCCATTTAAGGTCTTTTGCTTTTCATCAAATTGAAGACTCTTATATGCGTAACAACTATCAAGATGCTTCCACATACTAGAAGTTCCAACCTTAGATGAATTACTTTGAAGGACTTTTCCGCAATAATTACATTTTGAATTTTCTCCCCCATTAATCTTAGTAAAATGCAATCAAATTGCTGATCTTGTCTTTCCATTCTTTTTATTTCCAACTGTATGATATCCATCTACAACAAATCAACAAGACAACAATCAAATATTTTATGATTGTATCAACACACAAAAAATAAAAATCAGAACAATGGAAAATTAATAATCTAAAATTTTCACACAAACTGAAACAAAAATGGAAATTTAATAATTTCGCACAAACATAAATACATAATATCTGAAAATCATAAAACAATCTGTAATATTAAAAAAAAAAATTTAATTGAAGTTTTACCTTCATTTCAACTTGTAGGTCGAAAAATCTGACAAAAAATAGAAGGTAACAAATAAATATAAGTGAAAATGTTGAATAGAAGTAAACACAAAAAAAGTGAATTTTTTCGAATTGTTCAATAAATACCAGCTGTGGGTGCCACCGTCGACTGGAATGGTGCTGGTATGCTTCACATCTTCTTCTTAATCTCTCTTTTATCTCTCTATTTAGCTATTTTGTCTTTGAAAAATGAAAGTTAAGGATTTAGATTTTGGAGATTTTAGGGATTTTAGGGTTTCACGAGGCTTTTCATTTTTGGACGTTTGGACTTTGAGATCTGCACTCTCGAGTTTTGGTTTTATTTACAAATTGCAAGAATTTACCCTTTTGCCATTGGAAATGTGAATTAAATATTTAAATTATTATTCAATAGTCATTTTCATACTTTTTCAGTTTTTCTCCCAGATCTATTACTCAATTTTGAAAATGGGCATTATTTATATTTTATTGGACTTGGGTAATGTTGGATTCATCACTAATAGGTCGTGTGTTAACTGATTTTTCATTTGGACTTTGAGAGTGATATGTAATAGAGTTAATTTGGTAAAGAATAATATGAAAAGTTAAAAAAAAAATGCAAATCTAAAAATTAATTTTTTTTTTTTTTTTTTTTCAATTTTATGGTTCTTAACCGGGTATCCGGAACCGGTCCAGAACCGCCGGTTCTCGGTTCTTTAGAACCGGATCCAATTATTTAGTGATGGAAACCGGACCGGATCTGCCGGTTCCGGTTCGGGAACTTCGGTTCCGGATAAAATGCCCACCCCTAAGCCCAGTAGTATGACCTTACTGGATAATCATTACTGGTCATGGACAAATATAAGCTTGCTTATTTTTCTTGTGAGGAGAGAAAAGGTATGTAGACATACTTTTTCTCTCCTTATAAATAAGCTTATAAGCCCAAATAAGCCCACCCAGACATGCTACGCACATGAACTTTTTTATGCATAATTAGAGAAAAAGTCACCAAGGCAAATATGTTCCGCTAAGCTAAGGTCTTTGGCCCTATGAGAGAGATATTCAATTCTAAAGAAGGATTTGAGTCATATAACCTTGAGTCTTAATATTTGCTCAACAAATAAATATATAAATGACATTGAACACTGCAGAATGCATAAATAGATCGCATTTATTTATTATATCAAAAGGTTATGTCTAGGTACAAGGTCATGTGTATCAACTGCATTGTAACCCAAGTTATAGCCTTGTCATGGAATTTGCAGATCTAGAGGAGACACTATTAAATTCCTTTCGTCTCCCATTCTTGCATTGAATTACCATTTTCTGATGAAATTTGCTTCTGCCTGATTTGTTTAACTATGTATGTTACATTTGTACAAATTTTCTGCTCAATTCAACTGTTCAGTTGCTCTTTAGGTATGTTCTTTCTTGTGGAAAAGATTCTACTGTAAAACTCTGGGAAGTTGGCACAGGTAGATTGGTCAAGCAATATCTTGGAGCCACACACACACTGTTGCGGTGCCAGGTATGATATATCTTGATAAACATTTTCTCGAGGCATTTGCAGTTGGCATTAGGTTTCCTGATTTTAGTAGTACTATTATTTAAATTTGCATACGTACACTACTACTGGACGCAAAGGTGTCACAATTTGCATTGCATTGCATTGTTCCAATTGGAGAATTGGTTGAATTCCCTAGCATATTTCAGTTTGAGCGTAAACCAATTATTCTTAGCAATGCATCATAGAGAGGCCGTGTCGCCTACAATTTTGTTTCTGGGTTGACTTCCTCAACACTAGTAGGCTTCTAGGAAGAAGATTGAGATAATTATCAATGTTTTCTCAATTATTTTCTGTACCCCAATTTACCATAGAAAAGGGAAAATTGCAGCATTAATCCTGAATCTATGGACCTTGTTGCAACTTGGTCCTCAACCCATTTTTTTACAAGATCATCCCCAACTTCTTAGTTTTGTAGTGCTGTTGTTCCTATTGGATAGTTTCCTTCTACTAGAACCAATGGTGCTACAAAACTGAAAGTTGTCTCTGCGAAGAGTTTTTGCTAATTAATTCTGTTAAATAAGTTTGTTCTAATCAACACTTGATGTTTGAATTGCAGGCTGTTTTTAATGACACGGAAGAATTTGTGCTGTCGATTGATGAACCAAGCAATGAGGTCTGTCTACCTTCCCAAGTAGCTACCCATAGAAACTATAAACAAAATGCGACGTTGAATACTTAACAAATAGTATAACTTTTATAACTTTTGTGTCTAGGAATTACAAATTTTTATTGTGTCACAATTAGACTGTAAACTAAATATGGAATCAAAGTATTAGGAAAATACGACATAATTACAGAGAACATGGAAATGTTTCTATACCTTCAATAGTTACTTCAATTTAGTAGTGTTAATGTTTTGTTGGGTCTGCAGATTGTTATTTGGGATGCTCTTACGACAGAGAAAGTGGCTAGATGGCCTTCAAACCATATCGGTGCACCTCGTTGGCTCGAGCATTCACCCGTAGAGTCTGTATTTGTCACGTGTGGAACGGACCGGTCAGTGAGGTTCTGGAAGGAGACAAATTAGATACATTGTGAAGTCATCGATATCATATTTGGTATGTTGGGTTGGATTGGATTGCATTGGATAGTATTATGGTTGTACTATGCAATGTTGTAAACTACTGCTTACCAACATGCACTAATTGTTGTACTCCGGGTAATTGTTGTGCAGCGTGTGTGAGACGAAGGGGGCTTGTGCCGTACAGACAACCATTTAAAGCCCACAAAATTACACAAATTTTACTGGGTTTTCATCCGTGCCAGTTGATGAACCAAATTTACACAATTTCTTACCAGTCATAAGATAGCTGTGTTTTAGAGTAAATCTGTCTGTATGTCATTAAATTTAATGAATTCAACTTAGTTTTATCTGTTCTGCATTTTGTTGGCTGCTCGGTCTTGGTAGGTACTGGTCGAGTTTGACAAGTGCAACGCAGAAATTTAAAAGTTGGTGCATTCTCAAATGACACCTTCTGCAACTCGACAATATTATCAAATAAACAATCGCAAAAAATTAACTAGTTAAATATTGTCCGGTTTGAAGATGCAATAGGGATGGATTATTAATTTGTCATGTCCTGTTCCAAGATTCAAGTCATTCAACATAAATAGATTTTTTTTATCAAGACGAGAAAAAGTGAATTGTTACATGTGGCTATGACATGATAAGATAATATGTGTTATGCACAAGCCTTAAGACATTGCCCTACATTATAACATGCCCCATACAACATTATTTTGGGAGTCGCACAAATCAATTCCCATTACTAATTTAAAACTTAAGCACAACTTTCCTTTTAACATGTTCCTAATATTTTCTTATTTGAATTGCGTCTTCATTTTACAAAAAATTCATAAACATGTTACTTTCTTTTCAATACGACCATAAAGTACTCAAGTTATTATCTCGAGTTTTCTTCGTTATAGGAAGAACAAATACTTAAACGTTTATGTGTCACTATGTTTTCAATTTCTCGTTTCACTAAATTATTTTTTTTAAAATTTGTTGACTGTTTCAATTCATCTTCGTCAATTGTTCATTTTAAAATTTATTCACTTTTTTAATTCATCTCACTAAATCAATCGAATATCTCTTTCCTAATCTGATTATCTTCAAAATAGAATTCACCGATCTAATCTATCGCAGCAAATGGTAACTAGCGAGTGAATTTTATCAAAAACATATACTCAGTTAATGTCGATAAATCATGGTGATTTTACTTTTATATGTTATGTTAATGTCACTAAAAAAGGAAGAAGTATCCAATTTTGAGCCGGTTGATTATTACATTGAGATTGAGAATTTGAGATCAAGAAATTGAAAAGACGAAAATGGGTATGGTTTAATGTCAATAGATTCATTTTTCTAATTTTTCTTTGCGTCGTTATGGGGGTATTATACTAATTTAATATCCTGATGTGTATCGGGTGGTACAGAGGGAGGGAAGGAAGGAGACAGGTTTGGGTGTGAAGATAGATAGAGGAAGAAACAAACGGTTATTTTTCATTTGGACACGTGGCGGCGTCGGACAGCTCTGACTTCGCCGGGAAAGAGAACGGAGTTTTGCTGAAAGGTAATTGTTTTTATTAACATGACTAATTATAAATTTCTTTGTTACAGAAATGCTTGCTTTCTGTGTTGGAGACTGCTATTGCTCTTTTTCCTCTGGCATTGTCAAGGCTATTGGCTAATAACATTGTCTACTTAAAATTCTTACTTATAAGCAAATAAGCAAGTTTCAAAATAAATAAGCTTTTTAC
This sequence comes from Forsythia suspensa, assembly GCA_023638005.1. Lineage (NCBI taxonomy): Eukaryota > Viridiplantae > Streptophyta > Magnoliopsida > Lamiales > Oleaceae > Forsythia > Forsythia suspensa. The sequence continues at coordinate 2,008,810 of CM042667.1, forward strand.
TTATAAGCAAATAAGCAAGTTTCAAAATAAAAATAACTTTTATTTATTTTAATCATAGATAAACATGCTCTGAATGCACATGTGCATTAGTACAGTTCTTAGTTTAACTTTTGGTTGGTTAGAGCTGGTCGAGTTGATTGGAGTAGGAAAACTCAAATTCTTCAAAAAATTATACACCTTGGTGGTAAGTTTGGCATGCTGGACTGGATAGCTGGAAAGGAGTAAAAAGGAAAAAGAGTTCGTTATCCGGTGCAATACTGCCTACTACTATATACCAAAGAAAGCATTTTGCTTGAGCTAATGCTTGCAAAGAAGCCCAACCCTTTTACTGTAGGCATAGAGATGCGAACTCTTAACTAATAATGAAGTCAAGTGGTCAAAATTGTTTATGGTTGAGATTAGGACAATATCTAGTCGTCTTTAATTCTTAAACTTCCGTTGTAGATTCCACCTCTCGTTATGATATACGAATGTTTGCTGTCCCTTTCTGATCCCGGAGGGCAACATAGTAGGAACAAAATTCTAGTTCCAACTATTTTGGAAAATAAGATGAATCCCATTTTGCCTCTCGTCTCATATGACATCTTTGCATTTCAACCTTAATAAGTTACCATTAGTTTTGTAAAGATTTTGTTTTACATTAAACTTTTAGTTTTCCATCCCTTAGAAAGGAATCAAAGTGCTACCAAGGAGGAATTATGCGAGGCCTTATTCCATCTCTCGAAAAAGCTAAAATCCTAGTTCTGCGAGTTAAATATCCCAGTTGCGACTGAACTTCTTAAATGTTTCCTAGTTGCTCTGAACTTTGAAAGTTTTTGAATTGCGATTGAATGTACCAAAATATTATTCCATTCACTCCGTCCATCGCCGTTTTAAAAGTTAATGGACTTATGACATGGCATATGAAATCTCACAAGGATTATGCTTTCGACATTAGTGTATGCCAAGTCACCAAACTCTCGAGTGACATGGATGATCTTGTGTTTACAAAACACTTTTTTTATACTAAACAAAAATAAATAAATAAAAGAAAAACTTAAAAAACCAAAAACCCGCAGCCAAACGTAAATATAGCATAGACAAGGCTGGTTCCCTCCATCAAACCCTAACTCTGAAATCTTGGTTGTGTCTATCATTAAAAACCCTCATTTTCACTTGCACGTGATTTGCTTCCCCCTTTTCCATGCTTCTCCGACAAGGCTGCCCTATCTGCAGTTGAAATGGACCACAATACTAAGGGTAAAGAAACAACAACAAGGTAAACCTAATTTTCCGTCAATCCGTAATTAACTTTAATCTCCAAATTTTTGAGCTCCTCGAAAGATGCATTTGAGGACTGTCTGATAGAGAGTCATTTTCTTCAGCTACAATGCTATGCATTCCCAATTCTATGCCTTCGATAACATTTTGATCATACAAGACATCGACGTCGTCGTTGTCGTCATACACATCGTCTGACTTATTGAAATCCACATCATTGTCCTCCTTTGTGCCGTCAGCTGAAATCAAAATAATGAATACAAATTTATTTTTTATTCCCTTTTCAGAATCAATATGAGTAAAATCAGCTATAATAGAAAATCCGGTGTGAAACAAATAAAATTGATATTCCATCATTAACCACATATTAAAATTTAATCATCTCAATTTTTCATGTTTCTCCAAGTCTCCAACTAAAGAACCAAATTGCTTGCTTATCGAGATTGTACATCGGGAAAAAACAAAGGCTTTTTAAAACTGAGCAACTTCTCATTAAAATATTTAAAATAAAGTTTGACTTTATTTAAGTAATTGCATAATTAAACTCTAATTCACATTTTATTTTCAAATGAAAAGCTGCCCGATACAGTGCATTTGTATTGGGGATTTAAATATTTAATATGGTCTTAGGGTCCACAAATAAAGGGGATTAGGGTTAATAACAAAAAATACGAAGTAAAAATTATGGATTAGGGTTAATTACAGATTAACAAAAAAGTGGGTTTACCTAGCTGTTGTCTCTCTACACTCTATGTCGTGGTCCATTTCAACAGCAAATAGGGCAGCCTTGTTGGAGTAGCATGGAAAGGAGGGAAGCAAATTCACATGAAAGTGAAAATTTCTAGTGAAATGAGAGTGTTGTCGACAATGGAGGAGACTAGGACTTTTGGCTTGGGTACTTGAAGATGGAAGGACTAAGCCTGTGTTAGATTCACATTTGGCTATTGTGTGCATTTTTTGTTCTTTTATGTTTTTCTTTTATTTTTTCGTTTCCTATTAAAAAATGCATTTGGAAATGCGATATCATCCACGTCACTCGCGATTTTGGTGACGTGGCATACTCTAACGTCGAAAGCATGTAATGTGCAAAATTATGTCTGCCATGTCATCAAGTATGCTCATTTTTAAATTGGCGAGTGTGGATGGGAGAATATTTTTGCAAGTTTAGTGATAGTTTGAAAACTTATAACGTTCAATGGCAATTCAGAAACATTTAGAAAAGTTTAGTTGTAACTAGAACAGTTCTGCTACTATACCTTAGCCATATTATGCCATATTATATAATGAGCTAAACTTGAACGTACATGTGTTGTTCTTGCTAATTTTCAGCAGAGCATGAACTTCATGATGTTTGTTAACTACTCCAATAAGGTATTCCAAACTCAACTCCTCATTTTAACTTGGGAGTTCTCAAGTTCATAAGAGTTCAGCTTGTTAAGTTAAAAAAACCAAGGGTAAGTTCATATTCAAGTTAAACTCCTTAAACTTGTATTCACTTTCATCTTGTCTGAGAATTTCAACTAAAAAGCAGGACAATTCACTAGAAGATGAACTGAATTATAATTAAATGCAAGGCTTAATTTAAGTTTCATGTAAACAAGACTAAAAAAGATTGCACTGGAAGTTCTAGAATCAAGATTTGTAAATGTAAACTTCTTTTCATGGAAAAACTCAGGCTAGAAAACCTGTTATATCTGAGCTCTTTAAGCGAACAAGACAAGTTTAGAAGTTTAAGCTTCACTTACTAATTTAACGAATAAAATTGACCAAGTAGAAAATTTCAAATTGGGGGAGGGATCCTCCCAGTGAACTGACCTTACCCCAAAGCGACATGGTGAAGAAGTTTACATGAGCTGTTCAAAAAAAGATCGATTCATTTACGAACTTCGAGCATTGATTTTTAGATTCACATCTTAAGTATCTATATGGTTCGTTATGTATAATTACAATGATAATTCCTCATGTATATAATCTTATCCTCATAATAAATCAAATGATTTGAATTATTGCCATTTTATTACTAATAAGATTCTTGTATGCATGCTTAAAAGTTAAATTCTCAATAGTTGATCATATACTTTTCTCTTTATAGCTTAAAACAGAAATGGTGTCTTTGCTTAACTCGCCATCAATCAATCACACGCTATTGCCAAATGCATCCACTCAGGTTGTAGTCCTTACTCTCTCTCTATATTTGTAAAGTAGATAACACGTTTCATTGTTCTTGTATTTATAGAAGTAATTTTATGCATCAGGTAGGTCTGTTTAGGCACGGACAGTACCGAAGAGACATTGCCTTTTATGTAAGGTCGGAGCAAGTGCCTTCAGCTTCAAATTCTCCTTGCCAAGGTAGGTGGATTCTGCATATGCTTTTCCCAATTGATTAGATTTTTAGGACAAAATGAACATGAAGATCTTAACTAATCTAACTTGGCATCTTGGTTGTATAAACTTAACCGGTGTAAATACTTGCTATGTTCGTTCTTGTCTGCTTTTGTATAACTTATGCAACATTGAAGAACATTGAGTGCATATAGGTGGTATTGACATTACCAATTAAAATAAACTGAGGTACCCAGGTTCTTTTGGCGCAATTTTTCAAGAGTTCTATGAGCTTAATCAGGCTCAAATGAGGCCTCAAACCTGCAATAGGTCTTAGTTAAGTCACTATAGACACATTTTCACTGTGCAAGAGTCCCCTCACTCAAGAGTATGTTTGGCTAAGCTTAAAAAAGTTTACTTATAAGTAAATAAATAAGTTTTAAAATATATATATATATATATATATTTATATATATATATATATATATATATATATATATATATATATATATTTTTTTAAAATTTGTTAAAGTTGGAAATAAGTTACTTATTTTAACAATGAGGTAAAGTAACTTTAAAATATATATATATATATAATTTGTTAAAGGTGGAAATAAGAGCATATTTTGCATTTTAAAGAGCATATATAAATTTAGAGAGTAAAATTTTTGAAGTACTCCAACAACCTCTTTATTTTTAATACTTTATTTTAATTTTTCCAATAAGTATTTGTTATTTTTACATACTTCTCTCCTAATTATTATATGATATTCCTCTATTTTTCTCTATTTTATTTTGTATATGCTAGTTACTTTAGTCAATATATGAGTATTGAAAATTGGAATTCTTTGAATACATTTAATTATAGAGAGTGGACTCACTCTCCATTTTAAAAAGTTAATTTGAAGAGTCTCTTTGAGCATAATTTTAAAGGTTGACTAGAGAGCATTTTATGTTTGAAGAGCCTCTTGGAGATGCTCTAAGTTACTTATTTTAACAATGAGGTAAGAGTTAATTTCATAATAAGTCACTTTTACAAATCCAAACATGTTAGAAACCAAAGTCACTTAGAAGTAACTTGACTCCTTTTTAAGCTTAGCCAAACATGCACTTCAATGGCAATATAGAGAGCCACTAACTTATCTTACTTCTATTTTCTCTGAATTTAAAGTTAACCTAATGAGTGTTTTAGTGCAACATGAAACCTCATCAATTCACTAGTGCTACCCAACCAAATGCCAAAACTTACCACTTGCATATGGTTGGGATGGCGCTGGCTCTATTCATCTCTCACCATTGCTAGCCATTAAATTGTTACCCGATCTAATGAAACATATGATAACTACGTTCACTTACAATTAGGCGTACTGTACAAGAACGTCACTCGGGACGGTATAGAGACGTCAAGCGAACTAAGCTAAAGATGTAAAAGAATTAATAAAACGCATACCAATTTCAATCATATATTAGTAAACCGCAACAAAGTGACATACTAAACTTTCATCGTCTCTGTGGCAAATGAGTATATTGCACAGATATGGTCCAAATAAACTTCCTTTTGCCCTCATATTAGTTCCACTAAGACTTTCCAGGCAATGTCTATAAGACCAAATAACTCATGCTTCAAGAGTCAAAATAGGAATGCGTGTTGTCAATGGATAGGTAGGGATCCATTCATTTGTGTCCTTGTCACTTAGTTGTGTTATCCAATAATGTTTTAACAGTACTCACTGTTGAAACATTTTTTAAGTGTTTGTAGAATGTGGATGAACTGAAAGATTAACCATCGATATCGTGAATGGTGGATTCTCTGAAACTGCCGATGCATGTAGTAGGATAGTGCTGGGGCATCTTAACCCCCAATTAAGTTTGTCCATAACTGTGTACCTAATTGCAGATTATACCATTAGGATGTTTGAGTACTTTTATGGCATGTTTGATATTCTTGATTGAACAGTAATGAAGTATGTTTTGAAAGAAAAGGAACTTAGAATATTCTTTGTTGTCCAGTGCCGCATACCAAAAATGAACTTATGGTATTGTATTACTACAACAAACAACTAAATCTTATTCCATGTAATGGTATTGCCTCACAAGATAATGAATTAAGGTAATACTGTTTGACATAAGAAAATACATTCTAAAAAGCTTGGTTACTTAATAAGTTAATTTGCATATTCTATCATGTTAAGAATTAAATAGCAAAGATATCCGCTTAACTGGTTTGTGTTTCTGCAGGAGCATATCAGACAATTTCACCATTCCCACTGGTATAACAGTACAAGGAATGATTATTTTCTCCCAGATATGTATCATATATATACATATTATGACTCCAACATTGTGTCCAGCACTAAACTTCTGTCAAAAAGTCTTTATCATTATGAAGATTTACTCCTGCAATGCCTGAGATGAATAGAAAACTATTTGATATTATAATAGCAAAGGTTTTGAATTGCTTCCCCTCACCTAGGCACAGGTGGATTGTATATATGTAAAAAAATCTTTTTATTGCTCAGGGTACTCTCCCTCCTCACTCTCTGTGTGCTTTTACATGTATTTGAATATCGGACACATTTTTGTTTGTATATGCATATAGGAAAGTATGATATGCAGGTTTACGATTGTATACCAGCCAAAATTTTGCTTCTTCTCTTTTATTGAGCTTTCAGCTTTGTAAAGTTGGATTATGTGATAGATTTTCTTCTCCCTTGTTTATGACAGATAGACTTGGAAGACGACAACTGCTTGCCACCAGGGTAACAATTGCCCCATGGTTCTTGCTGTCACCCCACACTTCAACATCGTGTATGTTATCATCTTTAGAATTTGTTTATTGGATTTTCAGTCCATCAATTATGAACTTAATCACCCCCCCCCCCCACTCTTCCGTTCTCATATTTTTCTCTATACATTTCTTAGGGGTGGGTTGTTTTTCTCTCTCTTTCTTTATTCTATTATGAACTCTTTTCTTTTTCCTTGGGGTTAGGAAGATAGACAGGGCAGAGTGGGAATAAGATGGCTTTTCTAGATCATTTAAAACATGCCTTTCAGTTGTTTATCCCTTTGATTCATGGAACAAGTGTGGCTGATTGCTAAGAATATACCGTTGATATGGCTCAGTTGCTGCAGAAACAAAGAAGGGATTTCTGTCAGTCACAGATAAGAAAGATGGATATACTTTTTTGTATCCCTTTGGGTGGCAGGTGTGTCTCATTACTTTTTCTTTAATTTATTGCATTTGCCTTGCCTCAGATGTTTTAGTTTATGTTGAAGACTAAATTTAAATAAATTAATGTGTTCCCTCTATATCAATTTAAGTTTTTAGATTGGTAATTCAACGTGATATCAGAGTAGCGAAAGGTCCTACGTTTCAAGTTTGGCTGCCACCCATTTATAGAATTTGTGCACATTGCCTTCAATGCCTTCAAATAAATCCGCTCTACAAGTGGGGGACATGTTGAAGACTAAATTTTTGCACCTTAGCCACATTGTTACTCATCATTATGAAATATTCCTTCTTCAATTTCAACTGATGTTTTATTACTATTTCTTGGCCAGGAGGTAATTGTTGAAGGTCAAGACAAGGTCTTCAAAGATATTATTGAACCTCTAGAAAGTGTTAGTGTAAATATGATCCCAACAAGCAAAACCGATATTCATGATTTTGGACCCCCACGAGAGGTTTGCAAACTACTGTTTACCATGATTTTCATCAATTTTTATGGCAAAGCGACATATTCTATTATATCTTTCTTACTCATTTTCTTATGCATTCTTTCTGATTTTCTGTTGTCTACTGTGGATTCAAACCTTTATGATTTGATCTTTTGGTTCTAGATTGCTGAAACTTTAATTAAGAAGGTCTTGGCTTCTCCTTCTCAAAAGACAAAGCTTATTGAAGCATCAGATGTAAGATTTTTCTACTTGTCTTTTCTATTGTAATGTTTTAACAAAAGTAGAACACTTGTTCTGCTATAACTTAAATTTTATAAAGAGACAATTACAAAGATACTTGTGAGCTGTTTCCAACAATATATTCCCCTTTCATGGTTTTTAAACCTTTTTAAGAATATGTTTAATACCTAAACTGCCGTGATAAAAGGGAAAAAAATAGTAAATTCCTAAATTTCATCTTCCCTTCCATCCCCACCCCGAACATGGTGAAAATTCTCCTTGTTTATTTTCTTTCAATTGGTTTGGTAAATTTTGTTTTATGAATTACTTATCCAAACTAATCAAGAAAGTTATTTAATGAGTGAAAAGTAGACAGAAAAGCAAAGAAGGGGCATTCACCTTAGAGTTAAAGGAATTACAATTAAGAAGGATATAAGCAAGTTTTCAAAATCACAGTGTACCCCGCCTGTCATTCCTAAATTTGACATTTTATCATCTGACCCCAGGGAGGGAGTTGGTTGTGCTTTGCATGTGTGGGAGGGGTAGCTGGGCTGCTGGGAAAGTAAGTGGGTGGGGATCTCTGTAATTTTTGAAAACAGAGGGGGTGTTTGTATATTGCTCGGGTGTTTCTGAAGAAAAAGAAAACTTCAATATCTTTCATTGAGATGAAATTTACAGCGCTTGCATGTTTCTTATGTTTCATTAACGCAAGTTTACGGGCTTTATTTTTTTGGACCCCCACGAGAGGTTTGCAAACTACTGTTTACCATGATTTTCACCAATTTTTATGGCAAAGCGACATATTCTATTATATCTTTCTTGCTCATTTTTCTTATGCATTCTTTCTGATTTTCTGTTGTCTAATGTGGATTCAAACCTTTATGATTTGATCTTTTGGTTCTAGATTGCTGAAACTTTAATTAAGAAGGTCTTGGCTTCTCCTTCTCAAAAGACAAAGCTTATTGAAGCATCAGAGGTAAGATTTTTCTACTTGTCTTTTCTATTGTAATGTTTTAACAAAAGTAGAACACTTGTTCTGCTATAACTTACATTTTATAAAGAGACAATTACAAAGATACTTGTGAGCTGTTTCCAACAATATATTCCCCTTTCATGGTTTTTAAACCTTTTTAAGAATATGTTTAATACCTAAACTGCCGTGATAAAAAGGAAAAAAAATAGTAAATTCCTAAATTTCATCTTCCCCTTCCATCCCCACCCCGAACATGGTGAAAATTCTCCTTGTTTATTTTCTTTCAATTGGTTGGTAAATTTTGTTTTATGAATTACTTATCCAAACTAATCAAGAAAGTTATTTAATGAGTGAAAAGTAGACAGAAAAGCAAAGAAGGGGCATTAACCGTAGAGTTAAAGGAATTACAATTAAGAAGGATATAAGCAAGTTTTCAAAATCACAGTGTATCCCGCCTGTGATTCCTAAATTTGACATTTTATCATCTGTCCCCAGGGAGGGAGTTGGTTGTGCTTTGCATGTGTGGGAGGGGTAGCTGGGCTGCTGGGAAAGTAAGTGGGTGGGGATCTCTGTAATTTTTGAAAACAGAGGGGGTGTTTGTATATTGGTCGGGTGTTTCTGAAGAAAAAGAAAACTTCAATATCTTTCACTGAGATGAAATTTACAGCGCTTGCATGTTTCTTATGCTTCATTAACACAAGTTTACGGGCTTTATTTTGCACTACTGCTATCAACTTCTTCATCGTTCTTTGATGTTACGCCCTCCTTCTGTTCAATCGGTTGGAAGTGATTTGATTTTAATGTTTTTCGTTATTCTTGTTTGAATCTTTAAGACTCAATCCTCAGTTTGTTGAGGATAGGCATTGTTCTATAAAAGTCCTGCACGCTAATCTACCTATCCTAATGTGCTATGAGACGAATGCCAGAAGAGGCCAATTTTTCCGGGTCTTTCAAGGAGTGCCTGTTCAACTCCTACCACTTTATAGAAACCATCATTTTCTTTGTTATGAGCATGTCTCGCTAAGCTTAAAAATAAGTAAAAATTACTTTTAAGTGTCATAAAGTAAGTTAGTTTGCAAGTAACTCCTATGTAACTGTCAAAATAAGTAACTTATTTCAATTTTGATCAATAAAACTATTACATATTGTAGAACTTACACTTTTGCTTATAAGTAAACTTTTTAAGAATGGCCAAACCTTAAATATATGTTAAAAAATGATCTTTTCTACACTTCGGATAACTTACTATTTTCAAATTTGATTAATAGAAAAATTATTTATTATAACTAAATATTACTTATTTAGTTATAAGTTTAGCAAACATGCTCTCCCTAAGCTTATGTTATCTCACTGTACCAATGCTTTTCAATTTCCCACTTTATTTTCGAGCTAATGGGCATGCTTGCAGTGTATTTATGAATGTGAGTTTAATGGAAGACTGCTCTCTCATCATCTTACAGCATGATGTTGATGGAAAAGCATATTACACATTCGAGTTCGTTGCACAAGCTCCAAACTACACTCGACATGCTCTTAGTGCAATCTGTATTGGCAATGGTATGCTCTTGCATCCTGTTTGGCTAAGCCTAAAAAAGTACAAATAATTCGAAAGTAACTTTTAAGCTCAACCAAACAAAACATATGTCCAAGCTTTAAAGTCACTTTTAAGTAACTTTCCTTACCAATCACGTTTTCCAAACAAAGAAGTACTAACTTTCTATCTATGACATTTTAAGCTTTTAGATGCGCCAAATGGGCTTACAGGCTTTTTAACTCCGGGTTAAATGTCTTTTTGCAGGAAGTTCTATACTTTGACAACAGGAGCTAATGAAAGGAGATGGGAGAAGATGAAAGACAGATTGAAAACTGTGGTTGATTCCTTCCAAATCTTCAGTGTTTGATAGGGAACTTGTATTGTTTGTTCTTAATCATCCTCATTTCCATGTGTAATGGTAGAGGCTATTCAATTGTTGTAGATATGAGCAATTTTCTATCTAATGAAATCGAATTTTAGCCGTTGCGTGCTGTAAACAGATTCTGTGTTAGTCGAAACTGTGATATCTCACGACACTTCACTGTTATGTATGTCACAAAACTACTCTTAATTGAAATTTTAGCTTGGATGTTTATTCATCTTTTCTGTGCAACCTTGTTATTCATATGAGGCATGAATAGGGAGTAAAGTGGTCAGTCGACGTGCTGTACAGGCCCGGCCTGGTGCAGTGACCCGTGGCCCTTATGGTATCTTACAACGTTGGCCACGGGTCACTGCACCAAGCGACAGGAACGGTGTCATAAGGGGCGGGCGGGTTGTGAGCAGCTGCAAATCTTGATTCACTGAAACGAGGAACTGGCGATTGAAAGAAAGTGAAGATTTCTTGCCCGTTCGATTGTAAGAGCACAGTCCCTGATAATTGTACAGTTGTTCTGGGTTATGAGGGATGTCAACCACATGGATAGTTCAACTTACACATAGACCTGACTGCGTGTTCCACCACTTCATCTTTTCTGTGCAACCTTTTTATTCGTATGAGGCATGAATAGGGAGTAAAGTGGTCAGCCAACGCTGTACAGGCCCGGCCCGGTGCAGTGAACCGTGGCCAATGTTGTAAGATACCATGATAAAAGCTTCTTTGATAAACTATTTTGCAAATATGTGTAAAATTCATCTAATAAATCAACAGTAAATGCAAATTTCCATGTATTCCATTCAAAAGGAAATCCTAAATCTGAACATTCATTTTGTATATGAATTTGAAATTTTAATCAAATCTAGTTAAGAATATTACAAATTAATCAAATAAGCGGGGAAATGCCACAGCATCTCTTCAAGCTGTTATAAGTAGTGCGAAATCTATAGTCTCCTAATCAAAGGATCTCAGCCAGCATATTCAGCCAACTGAGCCTTCTCTTTCAGCTCGACAGGAACGGTGTCGTAAGGGCGGGTTGTTAGCAGCTGCAAATCTTGATTGACTGAAACCAGGAACTGGCGATTGAAAGAAAGTGAAGACTTCTCACCCGGTCGGTGTAAGAGCACAGTCCCTGATAATTGTACAGTTGTTCTGGGTTATGAGGGATGTCAACCACATGGATAGTTCAACTTACACATAGGCCTGACTGCGTGTTCCACCACTTCTCCTGAAGTGGTGTTATTCAGAACAAGGTTATATGAGTAGACATGAATAATTAGAGATGCCTAAAAGAGTATCCAACACTGTATTTATCCTTGAATATGGTAAACACTAATCAAGAAGAGGTCATAGCACAGCATCTGCCATTTTTCGCAAACATGTCATCTAGTAAGCCAAGGTACATTACCGAAGCTTTGCCATCCTTGAGTAACTTGAATAGCAACTCAGGCCAGGGTAACTCCCTGGGGGTCGTCATATTCCCAAAAGAAGAAACCATCCGGTCCTCAGGCGCCTAGGTAAAAATCCTGGGTAGGAGGGGCGCCGACGAGGCCCTGATAAAGGCAATTAACGGCAAAAATAGTACAGCTCCAAAACTAACCACCACAACCAGTGTAAATGCAAACATTCAAGCCAATGATTCCATGTAAGACTTGACGTTTTTAAATCTTCATTCAACTCGGGATACTTTTGTGGTATGAAAAGCTTCCACATTCCAACTGGATGCCGGTTTCGAACTTCACTTTCTCCTCCAAACCTCCCATATATCTTTTCACATTCTGGATATGGCTTAACGTACAGATTATAGAATCTCAATCTACTGAGTTTGATTAAATTCCTCAAACCCACCTCATGACCAAGTCCACCTATTGACGATAAATGCTTAATCACATTGAAACGAGGAACAATCTGTTTATCAAAATTCACCCCCAAATACTCTGGAACTTCAACTAGGCACTGAACATCAAACTCCATCTCCTGCACCAAAAATTCGATTTTCTTCTCAATCTCCTGTATTTCGTACAAAATCACTCTAGGCTCCTTCCACAACACAGTAAAAGCCTCTCGATATATCAAACCATGTCTTCGTAAGCAATCAACCCTTATTTTTACTTCATAGGCAGCCCTAAAGGCTCCATGGCTAAAAATATTCTCTTTAATTGGTAACCTACAACGCAAACTCTTTAGCAATTTCATACACTGTGAAAACTCCCCGTTTTCCAACCCAAGAATTCTTGGATCTCTAATTACTTCTCTCCTAACCTCACTTAAGCTAAAACCTAAATCCTCAAATTCATCAATCAATGGTATCAGCCTATTTTCCACTCCAAATGCCAAAACTCCAGGATACAAACAAATTAGTCCATCAATGTCTTTCTTCTGAATTCCAAGCCTAATCAAGAACTCAATTTTACCGCGAATCTTATCCTCACTCGACATAATTACCATAGGAACTGCTTCCAAAACCCTGGTGACAGTATCCCTCTAAACCCCAACCTTTCCAAACACTTTATACACCTAGAAACATCATCAGGGTTTAGATCAAATTTCCTAGAAACTTCAAGAATATTCCTAATAGCCATTAAACTAACATTTGAAATCCCCAATTCTGAAATACCCAGTTGCCATTTCTCCAAGAATTCAAGTTCAAGAATACTGGGACAGCTACATAATACATTAACAACGAAAGCTTGAGAAGGGTTTAACGATAATAAAATATTGAGGGATTTTTCGATTTCTGAGGATTGGAATTCAGCAAAAACTGATTCTTTTTTAGGAAATGGGGAAGTTCAGAGGGTGGAAAGCCATACCTTTGGAAGAGTTTTGAGACAGGAATTAAATTCTTTTGATGGGTTTCGGGAGTTGTGGAGAAAGATTGAAAATTTGGGTTTGGAATGAAACTGATTGAAGCAGAAATTGATCTAAATAGAAGAAGAAATGCGGGTCTTGTACTGATTCTCCTGATTAACATAGCCATTGCCGAGGCTCTGCTAACTGATCAATCGGCCCAAATCTTTTGAATAAAATAAGGTGCAGCAGCTGTGCTAATTTTTTACAGGCTTTTGCATTTTTCTCTCTTTTATACATATTTTGTGCACCATAGTTACTCAACTTTCATTTTTTTTTTCCAGGTTTGTTATGATATGTTCTAAATAATGTAAAGCGTGGTTAGACGTGGTGGTCGAACTTCAAATTTTTCGAACCTAGAAGAGAGTGAGACAAAGACAAGACGAGAACGGAGCGTGAAATGTGGCTATGCTTAGAAGTCGTGCTTAACAACTAGACAAAACTTAGGTAGGCTTTTAGAACACTGACTAAGATAACATAAACAGTTAAAATATGTTCTATGTTAAATAAGAAAAAATATAGAAAAGAAACAAAAGGGAAAAAACATGGGTCTTTGGATTGCGATACCTGTGGGCACAATTACGTTGTTGAAAATTAGAATTGTTCTACATGATAAATCAAATTTATTGAGAGCACGACTTAATTATTTTCATTCATGAAAGAAGAACGTGAATAATGTTAGTTTTTAATTAATATGTAGCAATAATTTGCATTGTTGGTCCGAATCTTTTAGATAGAATATGCCGCTAGGACCAATGTCGAACCAAAATAAATAGATTGGGATCACACTATCAGACAAAGGTTAGGGATATATTGCAACTGCATGAATAGATTGAGGACTAAAATTGCAAATTTTACTAACGTGTGCTTAATAATTAGAATATGCCTCACAAAGTCTAAATTTAGGTCACTTATGCTCTTCTCCAATAATGGGAAAGAAGCTCATGATGTCAAATTTTATTTAACTCGCAAGTGTACGAATCTATTGGAATATAGATAAGTAGTAATGAGGTCGATCCCACGAGAATCGCTTATGGAGAAAGTTTAATTTAATCCTAATTAACTATTATTCTAGACTAGTTGAGTCGAAAAGGTTTTTGTTGAAATTATTGAATTTAAAGAATAACTAATTATGCTAAAACAATCAAATTGAAGAATCAAATTGTGTAAAACACAAAGGTTTGGAATCCACCATTGTTTAACTTAACAATTATTCAATTATTGATTAATTCCCAAAAACACACGACAACACGAAATCAATCTATTGTGCGTCCTAAAGATTTATCAATTAAGTCCAGGAGAAGAAAATCTAATTTAGGCTCCCTTTTGCTTCTAACATAAATTACTTAAGCATTTTTCATATTAAATTCCATTGAAAGAAGACAAAGAATCAAAGATTACCCAAAGCATTCTATGTATCCCAATACGAATAAAAGATGATGAAAAATCAAAAGAAATTAATAGAACATATTTAAGCATCAAGCATGGATTAATTAAATCAATATCTAACTATCAAAAATACATGATATTTGAGATGAAAGAAATTATATTTAATTAATCTAATCAAGAACAAGCCATGAGCGTTAAAGCTCTAAAAGGAATTAAGCGAATAACGCAATAATCAATTAATTAAAACAAGGTTTCATCGTCTACCTTGGCTAAAGAAACTTAGAAGAACATGATTAAACTAAAAGAAAAGAATTAATAAAACCCGGCATGGATTATAGGAGAAGAAATCTTCGAAGAAGTCTTGATAGTCAGGAGGTCTTGTTCTCTTCCGTCTTCTCTTTATTTGCTCCCCAAAAATCTAACCTTTTGATATGAGAATATAACTCATATTTATACTACCCTAGTTGTGCCCCAAAATATCTTAAAAGATTACAAATTTCGTGGGCCAAGAGTTAGGAAAAGAAATTAGAACTAAAAAAGGAAAGAAAATAAAAAAATAAAAGCAGTTAGCAAAAATGGCACAGGCGATCGCCTGTGTTATTTTTCGAGTGGGCGATCGCCCAGGCAGGCTATTTAGTTTCTCCTTCTTGCCTCGGTTCTTTGGGCGCTCGCCCAAAGATTAATCCGAGCGATCGCTTGACTTGTTACTTTTCCAATCTTGCACTTTGGTCCTTTTTGTTTCAACATCATCTGCCTATTAGGTCCTTCAACTTTAGGTCTTGGTCATTTCGGTCCTCCAACTTTTCATAACATCCAATTTAGTCCTTCAACTTTACATCATCTCCGGTTTGGTTTCTCAACTTTGGGTTGAGTGCAATTGAGTCCTAGAACTTATGAGATATCTTCTAATTTATTGCTCTTTTCACCCAATCTTTTTCAATTGTTCACACACGCGTCCAAAACTGAAATAGAACAATAATAAACTAGATTAAGTAGAAAAACAACTATATGACGACATAACTAATTAATTCAAAGGCCAAAATAAGTGCATAAAACGCACTTATCAAACACCCCCAAACTAAACCTTTGTTTGTTCTCGAACAAAAACAAAACTAAAATATATTTTAAACTAAGCTACTTGAATCAACGAAAAATTTGTCCATGTTAAATTCCTTACCATATGCCTCAGGGTCGAAAATAAAGCAACACTTTTAGAAGGATATCAAACAACAGCACAAAAATTTTCACTTATCCGATGCTCGACCTTGTGTGAGTGTGTGAATAGCCAAAATTTGAACTTATGCATGTATTAGACCATGACCAATATTGTGTTGTTGATATTTTAGCAATTCCGAACCCTTTGTAGTCGTTTATTCCTTACACCTCTCGTAAGTTATCACATTTCTAAAGCTTTTCTCTCAAATCTCGAGGTGTTCTAACGAAATTGGTTTCTATTGATCATCACAATGCTTTTTTTCAACAAAAGTGGTAAAACTTAGCACTTGTATTCTCAAAATTAGGGTGGTGAGTGATTTCTAAATTCCCATCTTCACTCTCTGAGGTTCTAACCTAGCAATCCTTACTGAGCACTTCTACTTCTTCCTTTTTTATTCTACTCATATTAACAGTCTTACATCTTGTGCAATACTTCTCTTTCACTAGCTTTACGTGTGACCTTAGAAGCGAGCTTTGGGCCAATGACTCCCAAGTCGGATGACCATAGGGCACCGGGTTTTGAAATACCCTATGAGACTTAATTGTTCGAGTCCATGCTAATAAAATAAAGTGAAGATGTATATATATATATATATATATATATATATATATATATATATATATATATATATATATATATATATTTGCAATTTTGTTTTTTTTTTTTATATATATATGACTCATATAGCGAGCTTTGGGCGATGACTCCCAAGTCGGATGACCATAGGGCACCAAGTTTTAAGATACCCTAACGAGCTTAATTGCTCGAGTCGGATATTTTATTTTATTTTATCAGCAATGAGTAGTGCTCAGTCTAGATTCCTTGACCATAACCTATTCAACCAAAGATGAGACCTAGAAAACCCAAACCATCAAAATTCTCAGAACAAAAGTAGTAACTTTAACACCCCCAAACTGTTCTCAAAAGCAGTTTGGTCACTAGCTTAAGGATGTAGGAACGAGTTTTCATAATGATACTCAGTCAATAATATCAATACAAACACTCAAGTCATGTTTCCAATAAAGCGATAAGTCAACAGTGGCTATGTGCTTCGTTAATCAGGTCTAACATGGATAAGTATTCAGATAAATGAACAAGTTCAAGTGTTCTCTAATATTCTATTAAAAATGTGCTCAATTTTAAACAGATATCATCATTGGCAATAGGATATTCAACAGTAACTAGACAACTAAACAACTTTTTGTTTTGTTTTTTGTTTTGTTTTTTTTTAGTTATAGAGACAAGAGTGATAAGCGGATCGAAGTACTTGATAACATGATACTTTATAACCCACCCCCAAACAAAAACTTTACATTGTCCTCAATGTAAGAATAAAATAAAGCGAAGAATAGGAGGAAAAGAACATTTACTCTCCGGAGAGAAGTGGAGAAGAGGATCAAATTTGGTGAGTGACGTTGAACACCGTGGGCACCTCGAGGATCGGATGTACCTAATCGGTCAAAAAATAGAAAACAACAAACAAAATGTGGTTTTTTTTTTTTGTTTTTATCAAAAATAACGAAAGTACGATTTTAAGAATGATGGGTGGGATCACCCAAATCAATTCTTCCTCCCCTCGCGAGTGAAACTCCAAATCGGTTTTAATCTTTGGCTATTAACTTCAAAAATATCACCATTTTTGGGTTTTCAACCTCAATTGACCATGGGGATAAGCAGTGTGAACAATAAAAGGGCACGACCATCTAGAGCGTAACTTACACGGAAATAAGTGCGGTGAGAATTATATAATAGCACTTTTCGACTGTATTGAAAGATTTTATGGCTATATGCTTGTCATGAAAGACCTTCATTCTCTGCTTGTAGATCTTGGCATTCTCATAAGCATCGTTTCGAATTTCTTCAAGTTCGGCTACCTGCAATTTTCTTTTTGACCCTGCTTCCTGCATATCAAAATTGAATTTCTTAATGGCCCAATAAGCCCGATGCTCTAACTCAACCAGAAGGTGACAGGCTTTCCCATACACCAATCTATAAGGGACATTCCAATGGGTGTTTTGAACGCTGTCCTATAGGCCCACAATACATCAGTGAGTCGTAGAGACCAATCTTTCCTATCAGGTCGAACTGTTTTCTCCAAAATATGCTTTATTTCTCGATTTGAGACCTCAACTTGACCACTAGTTTGTGGATGATATGGGGTGGCAACCTTATGTGTGATGGAGTATTTTGCTAGAAGGGTTTGAAAATGTTTATTGCAAAAGTGAGATCCCCCATCACTGATAATGGCTCGTGGAGTGCCAAAGCGAGAGAAAATATTGCTTTTCAAAAATGCCACTACGCTTTTGTGATCATTGGTCCTACAAGGAATTGCCTCGACCCACTTGGAAACATAATCGACACCAACTAATATGTAAAGATAACCAAATGATGGAGGAAAGGTCCCATGAAATCAATCCCCGGACATCAAAGATCTCAACTATGAGAATAGGATTAAGCGGCATCATGTTTCTTTTGAAATGCTTCCCATGCGTTGACACCTATCACATGAAGAACAAAAAATATGGGTGTCACGAAAAAGAGTAGGCCAGTAAAAACCACATTGCAAAATTTTGAAAGTAGTCTTTTTAGCACTGAAATGGCCTCCACAAGCGTGGTCATGACAGAATGATATAACACTGTGGAATTCACTCTCTGGGACACATCTCCTTATAATCTGATCAGCACAGTATTTAAACAAATAAGGATCATCCCAAAAGAAATTCCTCACTTCCGCTAGAAACTTAGTTCTATCTTGTTTAGTCCAATGTTCAGGGAGTTGACCTGTAACAAGATAATTAATTATGTCAGCAAACCAAGGTACCACATCAATATTCATAAGTTGTTCATCTCGAAACAACTCATTTAATGGTAGTTCTTCCCTGCATGCAGTCAAGCACAATACTGAGATAAGTGGTCAGCTACAACATTTTTAGAACCTTTTTTATCTCTAAATTCAATGTCAAATTCTTACAAAAGCGAGATCCACCTAATCAATCTTGGTTTAGCATCTTTCTTAGTAAGAAGATATTTGAGGCAAGCGTGGTCGAGGAAAAAAATAATTACTTTACACCCCACAAGATAAGATCGAAATTTATCTAATACAAATACAACTGCTAGCATTTCTTTCTCTGTAGTAGAATAATTCAATTGTGCATCGTTAAGAGTTCTACTAGCATAGTAAATAATAGAAGGCAACCGATCTAATCTCTGTTCTAAAACTGCTCCTATAGCATAATCAGATGCATCACACATGAGTTCAAAAGGCAAATTCCAATCAGGTGGTCGAATGACAGGTGCAGTGGTCAACACTTTCTTAAGTTGTTCAAAAGCTTCTAAGCACGATTCATTAAAGACAAAATGTACATCCTTAACAAGTAAATTGCATAAGGGTCTAGAGATTTTACTAAAATCTTGAATGAAACATCTATAAAAACTAGCATGCCCAATGAATGATCTTACTTCTTTAACTGATTTTGGAGGTGGAAGATTGGAGATAAGATCAACTTTAGCCTTGTCAACTTCAATACCATTGCTAGAAATAATGTGGCCAAGAACAATACTTTGTTTCACCATGAAGTGACATTTTCCCCAATTTAGCACTAAATTCTTTTCCTCACATCTCTGCAAAACTAAGGTTAGATGGCGCAAACAATCATCAAACGAGTCACCATATACAGAAAAATCATCCATAAACACTTCAAGAAACCTCTCAACCATGTCAGAAAATATACTAAGCATGCATCTTTGAAAAGTAGCATGTGCATTACACAATCCAAATGGCATTCTTCTATATGCAAAGATTCCAAAAGGGCAAGTGAAAGTGGTTTTCTCTTGATCTTCTGGAGCTATGGGAATTTGATTATAACCAGAATAACCATCTAAGAAACAATAATAATCATGCCCTGCTAGTCTATCAAGCATTTGATCAATGAATGGAAGAGGGAAGTAATCTTTTCTAGTGATTAAGTTTAATTTTCTATAGTCAATGCAAACACGCCATCCTGTAGTTACTCTAGTTGGAACCAATTCATTGTTTGCATTAGTAACTCTTGTGATACCTGATTTTTTTGGGACAACATGCAGGACTTACCCATTTGCTATTGGAAATAGGATAGATAATTCCGACATCTAACAACTTAAGTACTTGAGTTCTTACTACATCTTTCATGTTAGGATTCAACCACGTTGCATCTCTCTAGTGGACCTAGAATTCTCCTCAAGATGAATATAGTGCATACAATCTCTGAGATTTATACCTATTATATCAGCAATGGTCCATCCTAACGCCTCTTTATGTTCAGTTAAAACACCTAACAACTTACCTTTTTGTGCATCATCAAGGGCAGAAGAGATAATTACAGGTAAAGTGTTGGCCTCTCCTAAGAATGCATACTGCAGAGTGTCAGGCAATGCTTTAAACTCTAATTTTGGTGGTTGTTGAATTGATGGGATGTTCTTTTTCTCACTTAATGGAAGTGGTTCAATTTTCTGTCTCCATTTAGTTGTATCCATGACAGGTGTTGACTCAAGCAAAGTATTCACTTCATTTATAGCACTATCAACATCAAAATCTGAACCAAAATGAGTTAAACACATCATTAAAGCATCATCAAAATTAGTTGAATCAACTGAGTCAACAACTAATGCTTCTATCATATCAACATCAGCAACATCCTCATTATCATGTGGTTGCTGTTGACATTGAAAACATTTAATTCAATTGTCATGTTGCCAAAAGACAGTTTGCATGACTCCATTTCCCGCAATTAATTACTGGCATTAGATGTTGCTAGAAAAGGACGACCAAAAATCACGGGAATATGCTTGGTAGAGTCTCGCATGCGAGGTTGAGTATCAAGTACAATAAAATCAATAGAAAAATAAAACTTGTCAACCTGTATCAAAACATCTTCTACAATTTTACGAGGTACTTTCACAAATCTATCAGCAAGTTGTAAAATAACAGATGTTGGTTTTAACTCGCCTAGCCCAAGTTGCATGTACACAGAGTAAGGAAGAATATTGACACTAGCTCCTAAATCTAGCAAAGCCTTCTCAATTTTATGGTTTTCTATGATGCAAGAGATAGTAGGACAACCTGGATCTTTAAATTTTGGAGGGGTATTGCTTTGAATTATAGAGCTAACCTGTTCAGTTAAAAATGCCTTTTTGCGTACATGTAATTGTATCTTTTTAGTACATAGGTCCTTCAAAAATTTAGCATAGGCAGGAACTTGCTTAATAGCATCAAGTAAAGGGATATTTATGCTTACCTGCTTGAAGATGTCCATCATGTCATTGATAGAATTACCTTGCTTTACCTTTGTTAGCCTCTGAGGGAATGAGGCTTTTGGAATGTAGGATGGCTCATTGTCTTCTTTGGGAGCTTCCTGGACTGAATCATCAGTTGAGGTATTACCTAGAGAAACTGGTTGAGATGTGTTTTGCTTTGAAAGATCCACTTTGTTGTCAAACAGTTTGCCACGTCTCAAAGTCATGATGGCTTTAGCTTCTTCATGTTGGTTGCTTGAATCGGTCCCAATATTGTGCACCCCTTTAGGATTAGGAAAGCGGTGACTAGGGAATTTACCTTTCTCAATGGTTGTTGCCACTGTTGTCTTGATAAAGCCGAGTTGTCCCATCATGTTCTCCATATTGGAAATGGATTGTGCCTGTGAGTTACGGCTAGTGCGCACTTCCTTCTTGAACTCGATAATGGTGTTATTCGATGCTCTAATGCAACTTGTGTAGCTTTTGTCAAGTTTTGAATTGCTTCCTCCCATGGTTTTGGTTGTGAAAATTTTTGGTTGAACTATACGGTAGGTTCTTTGAGGGGCTTGACCTCTTTGATATTATCTGTTGAACACCATGTGACCAAGAAAAATTGGGGTGGTCCCTCCATCACGGGTTGCGTGTGTTTGAATAGGGATTGTGAAACATTTCTCGATCATGTTGAGGGCATTAGCTTGCTCAAAGACATGCTTACGGCTCTGTGGGACTATTGGTACATCAATGAGGTCAACTTGCGAGAAATGTCTTCTATCATGCATTTCACTTATTTGATTTCTGAGCTAGGTTCACTGCTGCGAATCTCATAAATCCCCTCTTCTTGGTTCGGTTCTAGAGGATTGACTCATTGTTGTGAATTGTCAGCTTGCTTTTGAAAGAAGCTCTAGATCTCTGTAGCATTCTTAGACATAAGCTCTCCACCGCTTGTGGCCATCAACCATTCTTGAATATGCGATAGCAAGCCCTCCAAAAAATATTGGCATAAATGCCATTTTTCATAGCCGTGATGTGGACATTTCATGAGAAGCCCGTTGAATCTCTCCCAAGTTTCATAGAATGGTTCCTCGTCTCTCTGCACAAACTCTGAAATTTCCCTGTGAATAGCATTAGTTTTGTGAGCAGGAAAGTATTTATTCAAAAATTTAGCAACCATTTGTTCCCAAGAAGTAATACTATTAGCGTGTAACGTATTAAACCATGATCTAGATATATCTTTCGAGAGAAAAGGAAATATCTGAAGTTTAACATTATCGGGAAACATTCTCATATTTAAATGTCTCACATCTGACATAAAAATCCGTGAGATGATTATAAGGTTCTTCACTATCTAAACCATAGAAGGATGGAAGACAGTTAAACACACTTCGGTTTAAGCTCGAAATTCCTAGTAGTTACACTTGTGAGTATTGTATGCATGAAGTGCTCAAATTAGCTAATGGACTAAAATAGTCCCTCAAAGGTCTCTCCTCAATTTCATCACCCATAGCTATTATTGCTTGGTTCCTTCAATTGTATCTAGATTAGTGGCTCGTTTTCGTTGGTGAAAAGTTCTTTCTACTTCACTATCTAGATGTTCTAACTTAAGTTCTAGCGATCTACAACCAAGTATGCACAATGAAATTTTTGATTTTTTTAATTTTTTAAATAAAAAAAATAAAAACGAAAATAAAATAAATAAAATAAAATCTTAAATTATAACTAGTCAAGAATAAAATTAACTAAGATTAGATTAACCTTCGGATGTAGTCTCCAAGAACGGCGCAAAAATTTGATGTCAAATTTTAAATAACTCATAAGTGTACGAATCTATTGGAATATAGATAAGTAGTAAGCGAGGTCGATCCCATAGAGGCTGCTATGGAGAAAGTTTAATTTAATCATAATTAACTATTATTCTAGACTAGTTGAGTCAAAAGGTTTTTGTTGAAATTATTGAATTTAAAGAATAACTAATTATGCTAAAACAATCAAATTGAAGAATCAAGTTGTGTAAAACACCAAGGTTTCGGAATCTACCATTGTTTAACTTAACAATTATTCAATTATTGATTAATTCTCAAAAACACACGACAACACGAAATCAATCTATTGTCGTCCCTAAAGATTTATCAATTAAGTCCAGGAGAAGAAAATCTAATTTAGGCTCCTCTTTTGCTTCTAACATAAATTACTTAAGCATTTTTCATATCAAATTCTATTGAAAGAAGACAAAGAATCAAAGATTACCCAAA
The DNA here is from genome assembly GCA_023638005.1 of Forsythia suspensa. Classification (NCBI taxonomy): domain Eukaryota; kingdom Viridiplantae; phylum Streptophyta; class Magnoliopsida; order Lamiales; family Oleaceae; genus Forsythia; species Forsythia suspensa. Next base: position 2,032,144 of record CM042667.1, read on the forward strand.
GCATTCTATGTATCCCAATACGAATAAAAGATGATGAAAAATCAAAAGAAATTAATAGAACATATTTAAGCATCAAGCATGGATTAATTAAATCAATATCTAACTATCAAAAATACATGATATTTGAGATGAAAGAAATTATATTTAATTAATCTAATCAAGAACAAGCCATGAACGTTAAAGCTCTAAAAAGGAATTAAACGAATAACGCAATAATCAATTAATTAAAACAAGGTTTCATCGTCTACCTTGGCTAAAAAAACTTAGAAGAACATGATTAAACTAAAAAGAAAAGAATTAATAAAACTCGGCATGGATTATAGGAGAAGAAATCTTCGAAGAAGTCTTGATAGTCCAGGAGGTCTTGTTCTCTTGTTCTCTTCCGTCTTCTCTTTATTTGCTCCCCAAAAATCCAACCTTTTGATATGAGAATATAACTCGTATTTATACTACCCTAGTTGTGCCCCAAAATATCTCAAAAGATTACAAATTTCGTGGGCCAAGAGTTAGGAAAAGAAATTAGAACTAAAAAAGGAAAGAAAATAAAAAAATAAAAACGCAGGCAAAAATGGTTCAGGCGATCATGAGCTATTTTCGAGTGAAGCGATCGCCCAGCAAAGGCTATTTAGTTTCTCCTTCTTGCCTCGGTTCTTTCGGGCGCCGCCAGCATTAATCCAAGCGATCGCTTGGCTTGTTACTTTTCCAATCTTGCACTTTGGTCCTTTTTGTTTCAACATCTGTCTATTCGGTCCTTCAACTTTAGGTCTTGGTCATTTCAGTCTTCCAACTTTTCATAACATCCCATTTAGTCCTTCAACTTTACATCATCTCCAGTTTGGTTTCTCAACTTTGGGTTGAGTGCAATTGAGTCCTCGAACTTATGAGATATCTTCTAATTTATTGCTCTTTTCACCCAATCTTCTCCAATTGTTCACACACGCGTCCAAAACTGAAATAGAACAATAATAAACTAGATTAAGTAGAAAAATAACTATATGACGACATAACTAATTAATTCAAAGGCCAAAATAAGTGCATAAAACGCACTTATCAGCTGATTAATTATTTAATTTGGCACTAAACTAATTTCGTATTACTAGAATGTTATTGAATTTTAATTTTTTTTTTTTTAAATGGTCGCTCAACTTTCGAGCTGATGATATGACCAACAGAAACCTACATGGCATGTCAACATCGTTCACTTTATCCAACCAAAACAAATCGTATTCTCAATGGACACTGAACTTTCACGCGTGTTATTGGATAGTCATTCAAGGTTAAAATAATTCTCCGTACTCATTGAACCTTTATAAGTCTTTCATATAAAAATACATACAAATGATTATCGAAAGTGCCATTGAGACACTAGAGAAAATTTCACTTTCCAACAATTCCAAATGCGGCATTCTTCTAAACAATTTATATAAAAAAGTTAATAAAATAGTCTCGAAAGACAGGAAAAAATCGATTCTTGCAATGTGACTATCAATTCAATGAGATTGTGCATGTGCTTGTATTTTTATCAAAGAAAAGACTTTTATTAATTACGTGAATATATGTTATAAAGAGGAAACTTATCTTCAATGTTATAAGAACAAGACAAACTCCATCGATGAAAAATAGATGAGCTTTCAACAAACCACCATGACATATTCCTAAAAGGATAGGAAACAAATGAAGAAGGATATTGCCTGATCAACATGATCTTGGTTAGGTAGTCATGACAACTGGTGTTTGTAATTGAGGTGACAATAAGTGCACGTATGACAGTAATTAAATTATTTTTGAAGTACTTGTACACTGTGAAATTTGTAAATAGTAAATTGTGATTTTTATAAAATATGTTGATAAAAAGTATGTTCGATCAATTTAAAGTTATAATATAAACTTGTTAAATAAGTAGATATACTACGAGAAGTAATGTACCAATTGATGTTAGTAATTACTTGTATTTTTTATACAAGAGGCTGCAGCAACATGATGCTTTCAATTTGTACATACACTTAAATTATATTTGAAGGTATCTACAGTTAATTGTTAATTAGGAAACACTTTTAAAAGTTCCGTGACTATAGAAAAACGTGTGAAAGCTCAACGATCATGAACAAACAAGAAGAAAAGTTTATATAACATTTGAAAATACGGTTGATCCTAATTGTACAAAGTAAACAATATTATCATATTGACATTCTACGACAGTCAGTAGCTCCTTAAGTGGAATCCATTTGAATGTTGGATGTGTGTTACGATTGAAAGTTGAGCGATTATTGACAAAAAATTGAAATAGCATTGCAAAAAATTAAATTCAATAAACCAAAGGGTTATTTGCCGAGTATCAAAAAAATATGTTTGGGTCTTTGAATCTACTAGATGAAGTGCTAAATTGTCAAAATTAAGAAACATGAAGTTCGAAATCGCAACTGCAAGAGTTTGATTTGCACTCCCAATTTGGCTGCCCACAGATGGCGTGAAATAAAATCAAAGAATTTTACTTTTCGTCCCCAATCACTCTGCCTTTCAGTTTTCAAGTTTCCTTTGAAGTATAAAAACAAATTTCGTTCATGGTTTCTGTTCCATCACCAAAAGAAGTTATTATTAATTATTAGGTTTTAATCTCACAAGCGAGAATTCTTGCACTAAAATGGAAATGGTGGAAGTCACTGGTCGAGCCCAATTTAGCTTCTCCTCCTAAACCCTTTTACCAGCAGTTCTTTTCAAAGAAAATCTGTATTTTTCCTGATAAAAAATGCAGAGGCAATTCTGTATCAAGCTTCTCTCCAAAATCTCCAAAAATGTCTCTAACCCAAACACCAATTTGATCTCCTCACAACCCTTTCTTTCATCATTTTTGAAAACCAATACAAACCCATATTCTCATCAGCTTTGCAATCAATCTTTCTTTCGGTATACTACCCTTTCAGGGTCACATTCACTGAAATCATATACTTCTGGTGGTGTTTTACAGAAAATCCGCTATGGGTTTTTTTTCTCAAACCCAATTCTTGCTAAGCGATTTTTCTCAAACACCCTTTTGAAAGGTCTAAGTAAATGTCCTGTTAATGGTAAAAGAAATTTCCACTCATTTGATTCTCGGCGCCATGGCTGGTATTTTACTTTTTACATACACTGTTTTTATGCTTATTTAGTTCTTGTCCTATACCAGTTCTGGGTTTTCAAAAGGAATGTTATTTTGTTCATCTTTATGGAATTATATCATCTGGGCTTCTGTGAAAACTAAGAGAAATAGTGGAAGAGTTTCGATTTTTGAAATATTTTTGGTTCCTATTTGTGGTATACATGAAACATGGAATAATTCTTGTAATTTGAAGTAGGATTTTTAAATGTTGTGATAGAACACTATTACTTCATTAGTTGATTGATTAGAAGAAAATGGTCTGACGGGAACAGAGGTAGCTCTGTACCCGATCGACCTTCAGTAATTCGATGGATTGTACTAATTCTCTTTTTCATATGGTACCTAAAGTTCCAGCATTTTGAACCAGAAGTAAATTTATCTCTCTTAACACATACACACTAACTGTGAATTGTCATCAGTTGGAAAAAGTAGAAAGGACATTACTTTTTGGTCCTTCATGCTTTAATTTCTTTAATGGAGTTTAGAAAGTTAATAAAGATCACTTTCCTCGACACACACTATCTCTCTCTAACAAAGACAAACTTGCTTTGAAGTTGATTAACTAAATAGTACAAATGCAATTAACTATGCTGAAAGCACGTGAAATATCCTTAAGAGAAAAATAAGTTCATTGCCAATTTACTATATTGGACAAACTAATTGTTACTTGAGCATGTTGAATGAATGTGTAAATCGTACACTGATCTTTTGTTTTATGATGGTGACTTACTTTATAACATGTTGGGTAGTTCATGAGACTTCAAAATTCACATGATATAACATTCATGTACTGATAGAGATTATTATGCCCACGTTTAAAATATCTCATTTATGTTATCATTCAAGCACTCTCTCCCTCTCTCACGAGTAGACTGGAGGACATCAAGGCAAGTATATGGACACTTTCAACTTTATACACCATCATAAAATTACCAAAGAAGCATAATCGTCGAAGATATGTATAATAATTTAAGCTATTAGCGGAAAGGAACTTCGGTGGCGCTGCTAAATTTGAATTTTGTGGAATATAATATTGACACAAAAGTCTCTAGATTTTTGGTTTACTCTCCTCCTCTTTGCTATATTTTCTTTACCTCACTTAGCAAGTTAGCATTGTTTTGACTACTGGGAAAGTCTCTGTTAAGATTCAAATAGAAGTGCACAACAACAGTGCTTAATTGCTTATTTCTTCCCTTTCTCTGTTAGGTCCTTTCTACTCCTATCCATCTGATAAATTCTTAAAATGTTCTCTGTTGAATGTGCAGATAGTATATCACTTCTCTGTATATTTGCTTGATGAGCTAAACTGTAATATAATGCTCATGACTTGCTATGGAGGTTTCTCCATGGCAATCGTTTGAATGTTTTATATGTTTTATGCCTTCAAGCTTGAAAATATATATATTTACACATGAGAACACTATTCATCTTTCCATTTTTTAGGAGATCAGTGTTTCAAAGGCTTACAACTGATGGAGTTGTTATAGGCTTGATCTTAACAAATGTTGCTGTCTTTCTATTATGGAGAGTTGCAGACCCTCGTTTCATGATGAAGAATTTCACGGTAAGTTGTTTATAATATCTGCACTTTGAACTAGGCAGTACGGCACGCAAGATAAATTCTACCTTCTACTTAGACCACTTTTTTCTCAGATATCCGTAGACAATTTTACAAGTGGACGGCTGCACACATTGATAACTTGCGCATTCAGTCATACAGACTTGGGGCATCTTATGGCTAACATGGTTGGCCTTTATTTTTTTGGAACGAGTGTAAGATCCCATTCATCTGAACAAAAATATTCACTTTTGTTTTTTTGTTATGTTATATCGCAGCTTTCCATCGATAATAACATAGTATATTTTGCACTAGAAGGAGTTGAGAATCTGTTTGTTCTTTCATTTTTCAAGTCACAAAAGGAGAAAGTTCTGGTCATTAATATATAGATTGTGAGATGATTTTGTTTACATCTATGCTTACACCATTGTGCAACAGGTGTTGATAAATGTTTTTCATGAAAGGATTACTTAATATTTATGATAGGATGGTCATCATGATTCTTGTCTTGGCAATTTCTGTGAAATCCAATTTTTATTTGCCAGATGGGGAGAGCTTTTGGACCTGAATATTTGCTGAAGTTGTATCTATCTGGAGCTGTTGTTGGCTCAATTTTTTACCTGGTATATCATGCCTTCATAGCTCCATCAATTGAGGTAAAGTAATTCTATCTTTGAAAGTTAAACAAGGTATTTCTTTCTGAAATTTTCTTTCGTTAAGAATAGTGGATAAACATTGTCATGTACGTGCTCGTTCAAATCACATGATCCAAAGCATAGCGACATTTTGTAGCATTGGGTTTATTAATCTCTCAAGTCTCATTCTACTTTGGACATCACCAAATTTATATTCGGGAATAATATTGTCATACATGATATAGGTTGTGGACTCTTAGAATTCTTTTCAAATTCTTGAAAAATTATCATTTTAATGGATAACAAGCTGATATATTCATCCACTATTAGGCTCTTATTGTCCTATTGTTTTTATGAACAACAATAACAACTGTTTGAACAAGGGAGCAGTTGCTCATGCTGCTTATATCTTTGTAAATATTAAATGAAACTTCCATATTTCTTGCATTACTGATTGATTCGTTACGTTTGGCATGTGCAGAGAAACCAAATGCCGGGTATGGGGTCTATTGACCCTTCAAAAATTCCAGGATTGGTAAGGTTGCCCTTACTCATTTGTTTTTTCTTCTTAAATCATCTTTGTTTCATTCCACTTGCTTTCAAGATATAAAGGCGCAGTCCAGTTATCTAGCTAGGCTGAATTTCCTTTTCATCTAGAAGATAGAGAAAACAGAGACGTACTCTACAGCCTTATGTAGTTAGTGGTAACAGATCTCCTAAATCATATGGCGCCAACGCCAAGGGCAACTTAAGATACCTAATGCATTTATGCGGCCAAAACATGGATTTTCAAATCTCCAAAAGCTGCAGTGCACTTCTGTGTAGAGGATTTCTGTGTTGACTGTTCAAAGTAAAATTTTACTTAAGTACTGATATATATTTGGTAATTGGCCTACTCAAATTTACTGGAGTATGACTAAATATTAGCACAATCACTTGTATCACAAGAAATTATAAAGGTCACTTTTCTCAAATCCTTGCCAAACTCGTAAAATACCTAAAAATAACACTAAAACAACAAGAGACTGTGTTATTCTTAATAAAATTTTGAAGCTGGCTACTTGATTTCTTTATGTTTATTTTTACTTTTATTCATTCCAAATCTATATCTTCTCGAAGGTACAATAATATCAAATCATTTGCAACATGGTGTAAATGCTGGTCTACCTTTTCCTGTTCTACATTTTTATTGGGATTGTTATCATTCTTGTGAATTGGAGCTTCAGTTGATGTAAGCAAGGCCTTACGCCCTTACCATCTAAAGTCATTTTTCCTTTGATTTGTACTCAATTGGTGTTGGCTACACTTTTTGGCATATATCGTCATTTCTTATTTCATAAGAAATAGTACTCCCTTGTTAACTTGATTGTTATCTTCCGATTACATAGAATCTTTGTAGCTTTTCTCCATTTCGTTCAACCCACTCTTTAAGTATATTGAGAATCTTTACTCTTTCCATATGTCTCTCAAGTCTCCACCTATTATTGTCTTAGCATTTTGTGGTTCCATTCCAAATGATTATAAGACATAAATATGCCTTGACATGATAACTGGTTTGCACTCTGTTGTCTCCTTCAACATTTTTCTTTCTTGTGCACAGGACTTGCTTTTACATAATTTTTTTCTCTGGGAACTGTAGTTTCATTATTTAATGCAACTACAAAATTTTGATCATTCTATAGAAAATGGTGGATGGAAGCTTCCAGAAGGTCCGATGCTTTTCACATAAAAATTCTTTGTAGTCGTTATGTTATCTTTTTCTTTATTTCAAAATTTTTAATAGTCTCGTTTTCCTTTATGATTAAACAAAAAATGAGGAAGCTGGATATGAATAAATGGTTTTATTGCTGGTTTTAATGGTTATGCACAGGGCAATAAATTGCCTATCTTGAACAGCTCTGAGCAACATATCAAGAGACATTGAATCAGTTATTTGTACTTCTGCCTAAACTATCTGTACACACAAATCATGCGACGTCAGACAGAGTACTCATTAGGACAATGCTCGCACAAATGTAAACATCCATAATAATGTAGGCAACAAGATTGAATTTCTTTAGCTGCATCAATTTTTTTGCTTTCTAAGGGCTAATCTTCTTCTTTACGAAGATAAAATATATATAATAGATTTGAAAATTTTAAAATAGACCATTGTTAATTTGTAGTCTTCCTTTCAACTTTAGTTTAATTAGGCAAAGCATCAATACAAAATTTGATTTTGTCTTGTTGATGATTATGCTGATGCATTCAGGGAGCTAGTGGAGCTGTGAATGCAATTATGCTGCTTGATATCTTTCTTTTTCCGACAAAGACACTCTATTTTGACTTTATTATTCCAGTTCCGGCTATTTTACTAGTAAGTTTATTATTCGAAAACATAATTACAGGATAAAACTAATCTGGAAAGTTATTTTTACATATTTTTGTTCTATTGTACTAGGGAATCTTTCTTATTGGAAAAGACATCTTGAGGATATTGGAGGTATGTTTCTTATGCTTTCTGTTTCTTTTCCTTTCTTTTCATATTTTACCCATACGGGGTAAAAAACACTGACAATCACTCAACTTATACCGAAGTTCATGTTAATCACTGAACCTTTCTACAGTGGTCACTGAAGTTTGTGTTTTTATTTTTTATTTTCAAGTTGGTCATAGTTAAAATCCGATTGTTTTTTTAACAGAATGTCACATTGGATTGCCATCTTCCACGTCAGATGTTCATTAGAAAAACTAATGGGTTTTAACTGAGTGCACAAAAATGATACAGAAAACAAACTTTAGCGATCACTTTGGAATGAATAAAACTTCAGTGTATATTGAGTGACTAACAGTGTTTTTAATGCACCCATACTAGGTTGATTATTGTTACGACTGATCATGCATAACGCAAGAAAACAATTTTACTAAAGTATAAAAAGAATTAATTTCTGATTAAAACTGATTTTGGCCTTTCAAAGTTGTGAACCTATGAAGCTTAAATTCATATGCATGCCTGCAGATGAAAACTTTGCTACATCCCAATCACACATTTCTATTTGGAGATTTAACTCTGGATTTCTTTCATCTTATATTTCCAGCTGAACATTGATCTCACTAGCTTATCCGTGTCAAAGTAATCTTTTATAAAATACATTCAAGCCATGGATGGAATAAATGGTCTACTTCTATATAGAGATGTAAAGTGGCCCGGCCTGGCCTACTGTACTTTTCTGCTGGGTGCCGGCCAAGGGCCGCTTTTTTATTTTGCCTTATTACTGAGTTTTTGGATTAAAAACAAAAATAAAAATGCCTGCAGTCTAGGTCCTCGATGTGCTGGCAGCACCCAGGTTTTGACATCCCTACTCCTGTATGAACTTTAATAGTAGCTTAAAACTGTTGTTGGTGCCCGTGCCTAGATCGTTATATTCCTTGTAATGTACAATGTGAGGTTGCAACTAGTTCCTTCCGTTGTTTCAGGGAGATCATCGAGTTTCTGGTTCTGCACATTTGGGTGGAGCTACCGTTGCTGCCATAGCATGGGCACGAAGTAAGAGGGGGCGTTTTCCCCGTTTCTGAATTCATATTTCATCTGTATATGGTTTCAACTACCGAGTCCCAACAAGGCAGGTTCAGTCTCTTCAATTCCCAAACTATAGTAGCTCAGGAGGGATTGAACTTCACTATTCATGAGTCTAGTTTAGTGCGTAATTCTATTTTATTTAATCTTAAGAATGGACTGGTTTAACCAGTCAAGTATAACTCTTTTCATCTCTCATTTCTTTCTTGTAATTCTGTTTTTCTCTACTATGCACGTCAGCTTGTGCTTGTTACAAAATCATGCATGTTCTCGTGGGACTTTTGTGAGATCTAGAGTTGGCTTGACTGTACGGCCCAGTCCATGTTTTGTACAGGCCTAGCCCAATTGACTCATTTGGACAGATTAAAAAAAAAAACTAGACTTTTTTGAGCCGGTGGCCAGTGGCCCAAATGATGGGCCAAAGAAACTGGGCTTTTTTGCTTGTAGGCCGACCTGGCATTAATGCAACCCAAATAAAGTTGGATTGCATGGCTTTTGGAGATTGTCTCAAGTTCTTGACGTCCAAAACAATATTTAGCTCAATTTTAATCAAAAATCAAATTTTCGCTCGACTGAGTCACAAATTTGAGTATATGATCTCGCTTCTTCAAACACAATTCTTATGGTTTATAGTTTGTCCAGAAATAAGGATTTTATTTTTATTAAATTTCATAATTATTGCATCATTAGCTGATTTTTTGTTAGTTCTCTGGAGTCAAATGTTTTGCTTCAAGAATTAGCTCCTTAAGACCATATTCTAAGTTGTTTAAACATAACCCACTAAGATTGACTGAATTATTGTTTATCGAATAAAAATTCAAGTCTTTTCAATTCTCTCCCATTCTCCATATTTTGTGTAAATCAACGAGTTCTGCTGCCTCATTTTCTAGTATTCTTATGAATCAAAAAGATTAATTGGGAAGGAACACAAAGGGGTAAAAGCAACAACGAAGTTTTGGGAACTCTACAAGAAATCCATAGTTCTTGTGCAATAATATGAGAAAGTTGTTAATACAATAAAACACGTGCAAAAATTATCGTTGAATTTGCAGCACGGCAAACTAATAAAATGGCTAGACTGTGAAATATGGAAATCTCCAAACAACCATGGTTCAGATTGAACTGATCTTCATATCATGTAAAATGCATTCAGATAATACTATAAGTTAACAGCATTAACAGTTACATGAACAATATTTCTTCAATGCAAGATGTGATGCCAATGGATTGTCGACGTAGAAAGGAATAATACTATATTACAGAATCATTATGTCTGAAGTAACTAAAAAATGAAAACATTTCCGACCCCATACTGATAAAGAAACAGTAAACGATAACTCCAGGAATCTTTTGAATTCGATGAAGTGTAGGCATTAGTTGCTGCCACCTCCAAAAAGGTATCCAAGAGAAGATCCACCACCAGGAGCAGCATGGACTTTAGTAGACGGTCGATCCTGTCAAAAGAAAGGATCCCGTGATCATTTTAAAGAAAAATGAGTACACAATATGCTACACGTCCATGTATATTACATAATATGCTGTGTTACCATCGCCACTATGACTACCGTATGTGAGATGGACATGTAATTGGCCAAAAAGTATCCATAAAAGGTAAATGACAATAGAAGATGGAACATAAAACAATAGCAAAGCCAAGTCTTGTTCTTGACTAATTTGGGGTCAGCTACACCAATCTCTTTTTGCTATTCCATTCAGTTCATTAGTAACTCTACTAGAGTTCGTGAAAGATCTCGTTCAACTAGATTCTTAGCAACTACAACTCTTCTAACTTCTTCCACTGAGATCGCATCACTCTTGTGGGTCTATTTAAGTCTATTCAAATATGCCCTAACCAAATAAGCCGCCATCCCCTTAATTTATCCTCAATATGCACCACCTCAACTTATTGTTTGTTAGGAATCAATAGTAACATTAAATAGGGAAAACCAGAAATAAGAAGCAATTCAACTTTAGAACAAGTTTAAAATATCAGAATCAAACAATGGCTAATCAGTCTTGTGCTCTCCCCCTTTACGAACAGTTCTAGATAGACATGTCCTTATCACCAAGCAACCCTTGAATGCCATGCGCGATAAAGAGGTAGGAGAAGAGGGGAATGACATGCATTTTAAATCATCATGGTCTTCAAGAGTGAGCAGCAATACTGAATACCACAAATATTTCATATGACAATATGGGTACTCGGAAATTGACTGAAGATCTCATTCACACTGTATCACCCTCTTAACCATTTGCACATGCACGGGTGTTTACAAGCATCAGCAAAAACAAACGTGCACACACACCCACACCAAATATGTTTAAAAAGAAAAAATCTAGTGCTCAGGCTTTTTTACTTTTCTGCGGCAAGACATAAGCCTCAGCACAAACCAAAAAATAAGTCAATTATAAAAATTCAAAACTGAGCCAGTAATAAACCATAAACAATCTTAAAAATTCACAATATAACAAAAAAGTCTAACTTGTAACGACCATAGCCCATCAGCACATATTTAATATGGAACATAAATGACTAGCAATAATACATAATAATATGGTAGAGATCATAGTCATACCGTAAGGAAGTTGCCAGTGTTCTGGCCATCAGCTCGGTGATAGTTATTCTTTTGGCTTCCCTGAATACCAGCAGGAATTTGTTTCTCAACATCAGCAGGTGGTGCGACAACAGAAGGCTTCTCTGGTACTGCATTGCTCCTCACCGGAGCCTGGTTCTGCAGAGGAGTTTCCACATTGTTTCCAGTGGTTTTCGGAGCTGGAACACGTGGAGCCTCACCTCCTCCAAAAAGGTAGCCAAGAGAACTCTCTCCGCCGCCGCTGCTAACTCCACGACCCATTATCACTCGAAATCTTGGATTCGACTTTTGTAACTGCAACAAATTCTATAAAATATTTACCATAAGAGAGAGAATTTCGTTTGAAAATCACAAAATCAAACTAAATGAAAATATTGCAAAACTCTATTTCAATTGTCATCAAAACAAAAAAGATACTCAAAAGTGTCTCTATTTTCTTAGATTCAACTTTTGTATCCACACCAAATTCTGTCAAAAACTTACCATCAGATATTTAAGTTTTCAAAATCACAAGATTGAAAAGGAAAGAAAATATTACAAATACAGTATTTCAGTTTATTTACATGGTTATGATGAAAACAGATAGAGAAATGAATATAATTTACTTCTTATTTAATGTAATTGAAACTGAATATTACAGGAATCTTTTTCTTTCTTTTTTAAAATTTTCGACTACTCAAACTGAATCACATAAGAAACTCAAACTAACAATAATTTACCATTTGATACGGTGATACCTAAGTGATCCACCAATTTACCAAATTATAACTTTGTTATAATGGAAAACAGATATAGAGAAGAATATAATTTACTTGTTATTTGATGTAACTGAATATGATAATTAAAAGAATCTTTTTTTTTTTCTTTTTTCTTTTTTTTACTCTTTTCCGCTACTCCTTCCTACCCTTATTCCACTGACCTAACAGAGAATTAGTGCATAATTACCAAAAATTTCACAATAAAATCAACAAATCACATCACAAGTTCAAACAAACAAAAATTCACTATTTAACACTAAATTGATCCACACATTTACCAGATCATTGATATAAACAAAATAAATGTAAAACAAAAAAACAAAAACCGAAAACCAGCAGTCATATTTTGTTTGCACATAAAAATCAGAATCATAATATGGATCTGGAAACAAAAACAGTGAAACGAACAGGCATGTAAAGTAAATAATTTCAAAAAATGTAGAGAGAGAGAGGGCTTACCAGTGTTGTTAGAGGTCAGATCTGGGAGAGAAGATATTTGAATATATATTATATATTCCTGTTATCTGTAAGACTGTAAGTAGACTGTTGGTCAGAATAAAATGTTAGGAATTTTTTTATTATTTTATTATTTTTCTTGGTTTTTGACGGAAGAAAACGGGTCGGCAATTTTGATTGTTATTTAAGAATGATTAAAAAAGCGTAAATCGTGGTTAGGCGTGGTAGAAGTGAGCAAGTTTTCAAAACTTTAAGACGAGGCAGTCAGAGGCGAGGCGAGATAAGAGACAGAGAGAGTGCGATGCGTGATGCGTGGGTACAGGCGTTGAGAGGCAAAGTTTCAAACCTTGACGAGTTCTAAATAAAGTTTATGTTGACTTTTTTAGAAAAGTCTTATTTAGATATTGATTGGTAAAATTTAAAAATTTGCTAAAAAATTAAAGTTAGAGTCAATAATTAAATTTAACTACACATTTTATGAAATTTATAATTTCTATTAATTTTTCAATCACATATTCTATCAATTTTTTTAATCAAACTATCTAAATTTTTAATCAAAATCTTTTTGGCTTTTTTTTTTTTTTAAACCTAATTAGTTTTTTTTTGTAACATAAGTCCTCGACCAATTAAATTTGTCTATAATACAGGTTCTCAATCATTAGTTTGACTGTTTTAAAAATCGCTACTAAAATCACACAAAACTGCACTTTTCACAAACACTCAAAATCGATACTTTAAAAAACCATCATAACTTGTACCCCAAAACTCCCAAGCAAGCCATAAGGGTGTGCGCGAGAGATTTTTTCCCACTAATTTTGGATGGTACCGTTTATGAAATGTTGGAAAAATCAGTGTTTGTTAGGAGTGTATTTCTCAACCCCCAAATCGGTGTTCGCCTATTTTCAAATTATCTTTTAATTTTACTTTCTCTAAAATAATTATTTTAAATCTATATTAAACCTAAAATACATATTTTATTATTCGTCTCTCCAAACACACATTTTACATTTTTTTTCCAAATAATAAATTTTTGAGAAATTGACGCAAATGGTCCCTAGCATTTGCCTTTAGTGCAAAAAATAGTCCATAACTTATATTTTTTTGTGCAGTCAACCCATGTGTGTTTTAGTGTGCTATGTATTTGATAAAAAAGACGAAATACCCATTATTTGATAAAAAATTACAATTAAATACCCATAGTTTTGCAAAAAAAAATTACAATTGAATAAATAATATTTGCAAAATGTACATAATTTTATGCAAAATATTATTTAATAAATTGCTATAAATTATTCATAATGAAAAACTTGAATCAAAAAATTAAGTTAAATAAATAACAAAACTATGCGTATATTAATTTTATGACATTGTCATGTCAATTAAATTTTTTATAAGAGAAATGTAAATTTATTCTCGCTTTAGGTATGTGTAATTTTTTTAACATAAAAATTTTAATAAAATATATAATTTAACACATTATGTGTTTTTTTTTTTTAAAATTTTTAACGATACTAAAACTATAAATTAAAATATAATAAGAATATAATTTGAAAAATACAATTTGAGTTCACGATATTTGTAGTTAATAAATGAATAATTCAATTAAATAAAAATATTTGAGCATTAAGTTTGTGACAAAGTATTTTTCTTTTTTTGTTGTAATGATAAAATTAAAGTTTAAATTTTAAATAATATAATTACTTAATAATGATAAAATAATTTTAATTAACATCTTTGTTAGCAATTATGAGCTTAAATTTTAATTATTTTATTATAGTTCGTAAAATATACAAAATAATTTAATATATTTTTATAAATAATAAAAGTATTGGACTCATTTGTACTTTTTGTAAAGGTTAAAAATCCAATTGAAAATTTTTCTAATTAAAAACAAGGACATATTTGTCTTATTTATCAAATAAGAACCAATTGTGCACTAAAATATATGTGTTAAGGACTTTTGTGCTAAAAAATAAATGTTATACATCGTTTCTGTACTGAGGACAAATGTTAGGAACCATTCGTGCCAATTTTCCTAATTTTTTTTTTTATGTACTATTGAATTATTTTTAAAAATTTGTAATCGAATATATATTTATAGTTAAATTTTTATATACTTCATATTGTTTACATATACTTATTTTTTTTAATATATGATTATATATATAATTTTCTTATTTTAACAAATTTTCATAATTGCTGGATAAAAAATTCTTAAGCTTGGATTTGACTATTTTAAAAACCGCTACTAAAATCATTCAAAATCAAATCTTTCATAAATGTTCAAAATCAATACTTCAAAAAACTTTCATAACTAGTACTCTAAAACTCTCCAGATATACCCTAATAGTAACATTCGATAGAAACTTTATATTTTACTATTAAAATGCCACGTGAGATATGTTGATTGTTGTTTTGAGGACAAAATTGAAAAAATATAAATAATTTTAATAAAATTTAATAAAAGAAAAAAAAAAAATTGCACACCTCAACTCTATCTCCTCATTTCTTACACCTAGTCCCCCTTATGTCGCACCCCTTTTTCATCCCTCGTCTTTGCTGCCAACCTTGTCCCTTAGACTTCAAACAAGAACCTTTGGGCACCTAAAAAAATAGGTGAACCTGAGAAGAGTAGTAAGACTAAGAGTAAGCATTCAGGAAATATACTACGATCTAAAAGGTTGATTATGTCCTAATTCGAATCATCTTAAATAAAGAGTAGACGAGTAAAATGCAAAACATATCAGATATGTTGACTTTTAAGATAGGAAAGCTAAGGACAAAGAATAAAAGACGAAGCACAAGACAAAATCAAAAGCAATCCTAAAGGATGAGGGAATATATAAAATCAACAATAGTTCTATGTAAAGATCCTTGTATGCAATATCAAAATGATAGATAAAGTTGAGAAGCAAAGAGAGACAGAATATTATATCACAAGATGCATATTTGATTGGCTTGGTGGAAACATTTTCTGGTTTGAAAAATTGCCCATATAATCTATTGTCGCCCTTCCTAGTTTGCCTAAATGCCATTATAACGATTGAGAACATTTTAACCAACAATAGAAATGTAATTATTCAATCTACTCTGTTTTTTCTTAATAAAAAATATTTTTCTACCATTTTATCAATACAAGTATAAAAAGGTTACAAAATATGTATAATATATTCAAAATTCTAAGGGCAACGTTCCGCTAGGTAGTCCAACATATCTCACACGACCTCTAAATATATTCAGCACTATGCATGTTTTTCCTATAGCAATAAAAAAATATTAAAACGTAAACACAATATTAAGCAAGTGTGCTAGGGGTGAACACGGTTCAGTTTGGACGGTTTGTGGTAAATTTTCAAACCAAACCACTTAAAGCAGTTTAAAATTTTTCCAAACCAAACCAAACCACTTCACTTTCGAAACCAAACCAAACCAAACCACTTTTTGCGGTTTGGTTCGGTTTAAAACCACAGTTTAGCAAACAAATAAAAAAAATATCGAATAAGTTAAATCATAAATATTAGTGTACAATATCATAATAAAACAAAAATATTAGTATTAATAAAAGATAAAAAAGTATTAGAATAAAGACAAGAATATAACAAATGTATTCATTAATTATAATTAAATGATATAATGCTAGTAATAAAAGAAAATGAATAGAAATATCAAATACGATAATACATGCTATAGTTTTCTCTGAATCATCTAATGCCTCTACTTCATTCAAACATTGACGAATCACTATAGATTCCTTGTTACTATGCAACCAATTCTTAGTGCAAATCACCGCCTCAACCATCTTTGCACTCAAGAAACTCCTAAAGGAATCAAGAATCTGACCACTAGTAGAGAAGAAAAAATTGTTGGTATTTAAATTGCTAACACATCTTTGACAATTTGGAAGACAATCTTATACTTAATTGCATTCAATTTCTACTAAAGTAATATGTCGAAAGGCTCGTTGGTCAAATCTTTACAACGATCATTTAAATAATCCACCAAATCATTATTTTCAGCTTGAGCTTCTCGAACAAGTCTAGCTTTAAAATTGATGGAATGAGTTTGAAAATACTCAAAAGAGTTTATAAAAGACTTGGACAACCAGATTGAGTAGCATCTTTTGATGGAACTAATGATGAAGTCACCATTTTCTTATAACATCTACAAATCTGGTAGAAAATAAACTGAATCGCTACAAAGAAAATAGAGAATTTGCCTAAATTAAGATCGAATCACTCCTTAAAACCTATAGGAAGTTTGATGAAACAAAATTAGAGCATAGTGGTTGTTTAGGCGAAGGCAAAACAAGAATTTTGGGAGCGGCGGTCGGGATCGAGAAAAAACTATAGAGAGAGAAACGATAATATGAATAATGAATAGATTTTAATTGAATTGGGTATTTGGTTTAATTGGGTTGGGTCTAATATGGATAATTGATGGATGTAGTTTTAATTGAGTTGAATAAAATTGAAATTAATTTATTTTTGATTTTTGATTTTTTTGATTTTAAACAGTTTGGCGGTTTGAAACGGAATGGAAAAATTGAAACCTAAACCAAATCACTTCGAAGCGATTTGGTTCGGTTCAAAACCAAAACGTTGACGAATCCACGTGGACCCAAACCAACGGTTTTGAAAAAACGGTTTCGGTTTGATTTTACGGTCTGACGATTTCATTGTTCAACCCTTGTGCGTGCATATCAAGCACACTACGGATCATGAACCCTTTAACCCTCTACTTTATAAAAGTCGAGCTCAAAATAAAGGTTCTGAAAAACATTTCTGATTTCCTTGTTAATTTCACATATTATTATTATTATTATTATTTTGATTTGTAGTAACTATAGAAAAAATTTGTAGTACATAAATTAATATTTTCTTTCTTAATGATAGGAAATATTTTAATGACTTCAAAAACTATCTACACTTTCACTATGCCTAATGTTTGTGTCACAAAATGATTTAAACTTCAAATTTGAAGTTATGTCCTAAAATATTCTCAATCTCAATATTCAATTTAGCTTAAATTTTTTACTCATGGAATCCTAGCTGCTTGGCAAGTCTATATGTATTTCAATTCAATTAATTTTTTTTAATTCATAAAATTGTGAATAAAAAATACGATCTTAACACACCTCATATAGCATATTAATTTTATACGGTTGACTAAAGGAGCGACTTGAATTAATTTAATTAGAGTATTAATTGTACCAAACATCTAGTAATGATTAGGTATGAGTATATTAATCTTTACTCGGTCTAATATAGCACATCAAACGTGTCTTAAAAGTTTTAAGCTTAAAATTTGAAGTCACTTACAAAAATGATAATAAAACTCCTACACTTAATATACTAAATTTTGATTAGTCTAAAGTCCAATTTTAAAATTGGTGTTCTTGTAAAATCTCACATCACTTCAATATGAAAATAATAATCAACATATAAAGATATAACTTATGCATCTTAACAAAGTTGAAATTTTTAAATAGAATTCTAAATCTCTATAAAATGGGTTAAAATTTTGAATAAAATGTACGACCACGTGGGTAACCTACCCAAGTATCGTAATTGGTATAAAACTTTTGAAACACAAAAAACGATCTACTTGCTAGAAAACCTAAGGGTATCATCTTCTTTACTAATTGTATCGATAACATTACATATCAAAAACTCGATCGACACAAAGACAAATAACAAAATGATCAAGAGAGAGTCTTATCTTATTAAAACTACACAAAAGGACAATTCATTTGACCTAACCAACATCTTTATATTCAACCATTGAACTCACTGTTCATATTGGTTTGAAAACTTAAAAGAAATTGTGGACAAATGATGTCATCACAATAGGTTTGGAATCCTTTTCGTAAGATTCTAATTGTCTTTGGCAAGTCATGTCATGAGATTTACTCCTACTGCCCCCCGTTAGACGATTCAAATAATTGCTTCATTACAAGAAGTCCAACTACTTTTACTTTAATTTTTCCTTTGTGACCTTGCCTCGGAAGAGGAAGTTTGAGACTTTAAGCAATAAAAGTTACGCTGCACGTTGAAAATTTGAAATTGATGATGGATGATTAAGTAAAATAAAAGTTGAAGGTCACTGTTATTGCGCTAGTGATAAAAGTGTTGTTGTCAATTGCAAGCAATTGTTACAGGGGTAAAGGGATGATTTACCATTGATGGAAGCCACATATGTGAGGAATGTGATAGAATTCCAGTCCAGCATACATATGAGAGGCGCAGACACAAAGGCAAAGCAGGGGTAGAAAGGAAAAATGGAACAAGGGCAGAAGGGTCAAAGAATTTAGAAGGAAATTCAACAAACTCCACATGCACGTAACAGACGGGAGGATGCGTAGGGATCACATATAAATTGCTGTGAAGAACGGAGGAAAGGCAGGCAATTAACAAGAAATTTTTAGGAGAGAATGGACCTCTCAAATGTCCAATATCTGTAATTCATTTCCTGTTTGCTTTCATTTTATATTAGAGATTATCTGAGAGTAAATCATATTCCAATCAGTTACATTTTGTTTTCCATTCTGAATATTTTTACAAAGTTGTAATAGAGGAGTATTGTTTCATCTGAAATCAATGACATCTTCTTCCATTTTCTTTTGAGAATTCTTGTTTGATCTGCAATTCAAACACAATTCATCAGATATCTACCATTTTGGTATCAGAGCAACAATCCTGAGATGACGCTAACTGATAGAGTAAATGAAATAAAAACCCGCTGAGAGGGATATCACACAACGATAGAGGGTCAAATGGAAGGTTTACAAATTGGGCTAGAAACAATGAAGATGGAATTTCAAAGAATGCAAAATATTGAGAAACACATGATAACAATGATGGAGCAATTCAATTTCATGAGATCCAAATGGGAAGAGCACGAGAAGGGAGAGAAAAGGCAAGGATACTAAGGGGGTCGATTCACCGGAGTTCACTCCGAATTCGGTGGTTCTTCAGTGAGTGGAGGATATGGTTATCAAGGGTGGCCAGATTTTCGTGGTCGAAGGCTGGAGATGCCGCTATTTGAAAGAGAAAATCCCGATGGTTGGATTTTTAGGGCTGAGCATTACTTCACCGTGAACCACCTGTCGGGCGGAGAAAGTGGAAGACGGTGGCTCTTTGTTTTGATAGTGCAACTTTGGCTTGGTTCCAGTGGGAGCATAAACGGAAGGGGACGATAGGATGGGAAGAGATGAAATCACTATTGAGGCAACGATTCCGATCTTCACAAGAAAGAACAGTGGAGGAAAAATTTCTAGCACTCCGACAAGAAGGATCGGTTCTGGACTATCGTGAGCTCTTTGAATCCTTGGCCGTGCCATTAAACGCTGTCTCTGAAGCAATGCTGGAGGGTCATTTCATTAATGGGTTGATTCTAGAAATTAAAGCAGAGATCCGAGTTCTGAAGCCCAAAGGATTGGATAAGATTATGGAGACTGCTCAAAGGATAGATGATAAGAATTTGGTGCTACTGGGCCGCACTGGTGGGCTTAGTCCAATTAAAGGTAAACCACTTTCCAGCCCTCTTAATTCTTACCCAAATCTGAGCCCTCATAAACAAAAATTTCCTACGTTCCAGGGGACCAATTATGTTCCAAAATTCGCTTATCATGTCGGAGCTAAGCCACCGGCCACCAGTAAGGTTGCTAATTAGCCGTTTAAAAGACTAAGAGAGGCAGAATTCCAAGCCAGGAGAGAGAAAGGGTTGTGCTATCGCTGTAATGAAAAATATTCAGTGGGACACCGGTGTAAGAACAAAGAAATACAGGTGATGGTGGTCTATGATGATGAAAGGGAAGAAATTATGGAGATTGAGGAGCGTGACATGGAAGAAAATGAAGGAGATTCGGTGACAGTAAAAGAGGTAGTCGAATTGTCCATAAATTCGAGTAGTGGGTCTAACACCACCGCCGCGCACCATGAAGGTAAAAGGTTCGATTGCGGGGCAAGAAGTTGTGGTGTTGATTGATTGCGGTGCAACACACAATTTTGTGTCTTCTGAATTAGTACAGAACGTTGGGTTGCCACGGACTGAAACTAAAAGTACGGTGTAATCATGGGAACATGATTAGCGGTACAAGGGGCAGGTGTATAAAAAGGGTTAAATTATTACTTCAAAACTTGGAGGTGGTAGAGGATTTCCTTCCATTGGAGCTAGGAAATTCAGATGTTATTTTGAGAATGAAGTGGTTGTCATCTTTGGGAAAAAAATGCAGGTGGATTGGAATTCGGTGAGCATGAAATTCCAGATGGGAGGAACTACAGTTACTCTGCAAGGGGACCCCAGTCTTAGCAAAACATTAGTGTCCTTAAAGTCTATGATGAAGGCTTTTAAGGAGAATGGAGAGGGGGTGTTGTTGGAATTGGGAAGTATTGCTGTAGAAACTGGAGAATCATCAATCACAATTCCTAGAGACTTGAGGAAAATATTGTTGGAATTTGAAGGAGTATTTGTTGAGCCACGTGGGCTTCCGCCGCAAAGGAATCGTGATCATGCCATTAAATTATTGCCGGGTACAGCTCCTGTGAGTGTGCGGCCCTATCGTTATCCCCATGTACAAAAAAATGAAATTGAGAGACTGGTTCGTGAAATGTTAGCACTGGTATGATCAGGCCGAGCATTAGTCCATTTTCAAGCCCCATATTGTTGGTAAAGAAGAAGGTTGGTGGTTGGCGATTTTGTGTGGATTATCGTGCACTAAATAAAGTTACAGTGCCTAACAAATTCCCCATCTCAGTCATAGACGAACTACTGAATGAATTGAATGGAGCGGCCATTTTTTCGAAGTTAGATTTGAAGTCTAGTTACCACCAGATTCGTGTGGCTCCTAAAGATGTACCAAAAACAGTTTTCCGCACACATGAAGGGCACTATGAATTCCTCGTGATGCCCTTTGGGCTAACAAATGCTCCCGCCACTTTTCAAACATTGATGAATGAAGTATTCAAGAATCAAAGGAGGCACTTCGTATTGGTATTCTTTGATGACATTCTGGTATTTAGCAGGGACATGAGGGAGCATAAAGAGCACTTGCGTTGCGTGTTACAAATCCTAGTGGATAATTAGTTGTTTGCTAATGCGATAAAATGCCACTTTGGGCAGAATGAAGTAGAATATTTGGGCTATATTATTTCAAGAAAAGGGGTTGCAGCTGACAGTGGAAAAATCCAAGCCATGTTGGATTGGCCGATCCCTCAATCATTGAGAGAATTACGGGGTTTTTTGGGGCTTACCGGATACTACCGTCGATTTGTGAAAGATTATGGAAAGATGGCGTGGCCCCTAACCGAGCGTTTGCGAAAGAAGCCTTTGGGCGATTGAAGGCAGCCATGGTTTCACTTTCGGTGCTTGCTCTTCCAGATTTTAGCAAAACTTTTGTGGTTGAGATCGATGCATCAGGGCATGGATTAGGGGCAGTACTGATGCAAGACCAACGTCCCATTGCTTTCTACATTCATTCCCTTAAACTCAATGGCCGTTCTAAGTCGGTATACGAAAGAGAGTTGATGGCTATTGTCTTTGCGGTCCAGAAATGGAGGCATTACTTGTTGGGACAAGAGTTTTTGATTCATACGGACCAGAAAAGTCTGAAATTTTTAATGGAGCAAAGGGTGGTGAGCCCAAAGTATCAAAAGTGGTTAATTAAGCTGATGGGCTATCATTTTGAGATCCAGTATCGACTGGGTTTAGAAAATAAAGCAGCTGATTCGCTCTCTAGAGTTAATTATTTTGCAGAATTGATGGCAATCACTATTCCGAATGTACTCCAGTTGGACCAGCTCATGAAAGAAGTGAAAAATGATGAGAACTTGCAAAAAATATGTCAAGAAATTCAGCTCAATCCTTCTGACCGACCAAATTATTCGCTTGTTAATGGTCAACTTTTATTCAAATGGAGGTTGTTACTTCCTAAAAGGTCCATTTTGATTCCCCAGATGTTACAAGAGGGTCACGATGGTAGCATTCGAGGACATTCTGGTTTCCTCAAAACCTACAAACGAATAGGAAGAAATGTGTATTGGAAAGGTATGAAGAAAGACATTCACCAATATGTACTTCAATGTGCAATATGCCAGGAGAATAAATACATGGTTCTCTCGCCAGGCGGGCTATTACAACCCCTTTCGATACCAAATCAGGTATGGGAAGATGTGGCCATGGACTTCATCAAGGCTTACCAAAATCAAAGTGGATGGACACAATCTTAGTTGTTGTGGATCGATTGAGCAAGTATGGCCACTTTATCGCTTTAAAGCATCCATTTTCGTGAGGAAGTGTGGTCGGAATGTTTGTAAAGGAAATAGTCCGACTCCACGAGGTGCCGAACTCCATTGTTTCAGATCGAGACAAGATTTTTATGAGTCATTTTGGGAAGAGTTATTCCGCTTTCAAGGCACAAAGTTAAATAGAAGCACGGCGTACCACCCCCAATCGGATGTCGGAGGTCCTCAACTGCACCTTGGAAACTTATCTCCGGTGCTTTGCATCTTCAAAACCAAAGGCTTGGTTCAGTTGGTTACCATGGGTAGAACTGTGGTATAATACTGCCTATCATGTGTCGTCTAAAAAGACCCCATTTTAGATTGTCTATGGGAGAGAACAACCATTGTTGTTGAGATTTGAGAAAGGATCGACTGCAGTTTCTTTAGTGGAGCAATAGCTACTCGAGATGGACTAAGTTTTAGATTAACTCAAAGATCAGTTGAGGCGAGCTCAAGCTAAAATGAAAAGCACAGCAGATGCCAAGATGAGGGATATTCAGTTTGACATTGGCAATCTGGTCTATTTGAAAATACGGCCTTATAGACGGAGATCATTAGCCTCACGACCAAACGAGAAATTAGCACCAAGATTTTATGGGCCATTTTCTGTGGAGAAACGAATTGGACCTGTTGCATATAAGTTGAAACTACCCTCTACTTGTGCCATCCATCCAGTGTTCCACGTATCACAATTGTGAAAGGCAGAGGGTGCCCTTCAAGCTGTTTCTAATGTTCCTAACCAATTAAGTGAAGAACTAGAAATGATAGTAGAGACGGAAGCAGTGCTTGGGGTGAGGCCAGGATCTGGAGACAACATCCGTGGTATTGATGTGTTAATTCAGTGGAAATGATTGCCACCTCGGAAGCAACTTGGGAACCATTCCACCGCTTGAAAAATCAATTTCGATTTTCACCTTGAGGACAAAGTGAGTCTTGTGGGAGGGAGTAATGATAGAATTCCAGTCCAGCATACATATGAGAGGCATAGACACAAAGGCAAAGCAGGGGTAGAAAGGAAAAATGGAACAAGGGCAGAAGGGTCAAAGAACTTAGAAGGAAATTCAACAAACTCCACATGCACGTAACAGACGGGAGGATGCACATGGATCACATATAAATTGTTGTGAAGAATGATATGGTCAATCTCTTCACCCATCTCATTTAGACATTCCCATCTCCTTATGACACAGAGCATTATCATGGGCTAACTCCAATCCAAGCAAGACTATAAGTTCAGTCCAATCATGACTCCATTACACAGGACCTCAGTTGAATATAAATAGTGCTTGCAACAAGCTCTTCAAGTCCGTCACAATTTACATACCAAATGAGCGATCCAACATTCTTTGTCAACCATATCTCTTTATGTAAATTATGTTTTAAGTCATGTTATTAACTTAAGCATCTGAGTGTCTCGGGATTACGTCCTTACCCACTTTTCTGCATGCACACACATCGGCATTCTCGGGATCGTTTTTCTAGACATTTGCCTACAAAAGGTACAATCCGAAGCTCAGTGGTAGGTCACTCTGTAGTGTGTAACATAATCAACCAACGTTCTTAACCCACAAACTGTTTGAATTAGATGCAAGCCTATACACAAAATTGATCACTCAAAAACAGAACTGACAAAAAAAACACATGATCCATGTAAACAAAATTATCCAACTGTAAAAAAGTTACAGAAATACAAATCAAAACACGCATATATGGGGTTCAAGAATGGAAGAACCTATATATGGGTTCTGATACTCACTCTGTGAAGCCATAAATACAGGTCCCTCTTCATCTTCTTGGGAGTATTCAAATTCAAATTGAATAATCAGATTATTGTTATTGTTTATAGAGAGACAATCAATCGGTGGAGACTGGATGTTTGTTATGATGAAATGAGAGACGACCGGAACCGTAGATTTGAGACACATGTACAGATGCAGGAATGTCGTTTTACTTTTGCTTGTGCAGCTCGTTTGGTGAGCTCGTTTTAAATATATAATTATTCTATAATAATGTTTTAAATAATAAAAAATTTCCTATTGAACTTAAATAACAAATTTTTGAAATAAATTACTACTTAAACTATTTACTAAACTAAAATACTATTTTCAATTCAAAGTTTATTCAGATTAGAGGAGAAATGCAAGTGTTGATTGCTTTAAAAATTGTGTCACATAAACGAATTAGAAAGTGTTTAAAAAAAATCATCTTCAATACAAATTGATAAGAACTCCATCAAGTTGACGTGACAGAGAAAAATAAAGTAGTACAACAACTCTATCTTATAGTCTGGCGCGGTGGGTAGACTTTTGAATTTAGTGCATGTTTGGCTATCTATAAATATATGTTTTGAAATTATTTCTAATTTGCTGTTAAAATAAAATTTTTTAAACTTATTTATAAGCAAAAATGACTTATCTAATTGGTAGATATAAGAGGCTATTAAATAGATAAAGAGTGAGTGAGTGAGTGAGTTCTCACATACCTAAGTGATTTCGATCACCTAGCAGGCTTTTAGTAATCCATAGAATGTATTGGAGATTAAATTTGCATTTGAATATTTCTTTATTAGACATCAATATTACATAAATTAAAAAAATTTCAATATTCGTGCAACATAAATAGTAATCTAAAGAATGCATTTGAGATACTCTTATAATTATACAAATCAGAAAATAGATTGTTGTTGGTCCAACAGCGAATACGCCGAGTACATGCATTTGGGCACTTCGATTGTAGAGTCTTTCTTGTCAATTAGAATAAATTTTGAGAAACAAATAGGGAAAATAGATGAAACTATTACAATTAAAAACATTTAAAACAATTAAAAACTTAAAATTATTTGGAATTACAAATTATAATTAATTAACAACAATTAAAAAACAATTATATTTGGAATTAAAAACAATTATATTAATTCAAAACAATTAAAAACAATTATATTTGGAATTATTTGGAATTGAAAATAATTTAAAACAATTATATTAATTCAAAACAATTAAAAACAATTATATTTGGAATTACAAAAAATTTAAAACAATTAAATACAATTATATTTGGAATTACAAAAAACTTAAAATAATTAAATACAATTGTATTTGGAATTATATAGAATTAAAAACAATTATTTTAATTCAATACAATTAAAAACAAGCTGAGAATGCTGGGAGATTCGAACCCCTGACCTCCAACATTGCTTAGCGCGTGCTGACCATTTGGGCAAAGAGCGCATTTTGTTAAAAAAGTGCGGAAAATGATTAAATTATAATTATTTTGCCCAGCGTCAAATAATAAAAAAATTAGATTCTACATTTTGGACATAGAATGTTTATATATATATAAGTTACGTAAGTTAAAAATTATTTTATAGATTATTTCGTTGTAGGTAGTTTTAGATTACTTCACTAATTATTAAAACAATATGTTAAAAGAATGGGTAATTAGCACAAAATGTTCATACCTTTTGAAGTTATTGTGCAAATCGTCCATACTTTTGAAATTTTGGCATTTTCACCTTTACCTACACTATTTCTTGCACAAAACGTCATTTCTGTCCATTGTCATCCATTTTCTGATGTTAAGTCACTTCAACAACACGATTCGTAATACAAATAAAAAGTAATTGTTCACCTACCTATTTTACTTGTTCACCCTAAAGCCCAACAAGAGGAAATGCAAATGAAGTATTTTTTCATATATGTGAATTTTTTCCGGCTAACATTAATATTCTTGCTCAGTTAAATCATATTTTGGAAAAAAACGACATATGTTAGTAGGATTGCTGCTTTCAACAACCTTCGGTTGACTCGTGGTTTTTCGTCAAGATAGTACAATTTTGTTGCAACTCCAAAGCCCAACAAGCTCAAAGTGAAATCTTGTGCAAGAATTTTAGATCCGGAGAGCTATGGTTATGTAACCACACAAAGAAACATGTTTTGGAATTTCAGGCTCTTGGTGCACGTTGGAGGTGTTTAAGTGTCTACCGAAAAAGAAGAGGGTTGACAAGGAGAAGATGGAATTGATGGTGTTTGGGCACCACCAAAAAAATCCAGGAATACTAAAGACGTTCAATGCATTGTAGAAGCTAAAATATGGACGTTTTGCACAAAATATAAACAAAGGTAGGGACGATTTGCATATTGTTATCCAAAGGTTGGGATGTTTTCCGCAACGACAATCACATATCAAAATTAGTACATAGCAGTGCCAATGATTTGAGCTATTTTAGATCAATGTCCTATGTGCCAATATCCATCACATTATTCTCAATTAAAGCACACAATACTTCTCAAAACATACATTATTAGCGCATCCATGTATTTTGCAAGTTGAGAGACCATACATGGAGATGGGTCACTATTTTTTTGGCATTCGGTGTTGTTGAAGAGGAAAATGATGAAAACTGGATGTAGATCTTTTCCAAGCATAACCTTCTTGAGACCAACACCAAGAACATGCCAAGCTTATTTTCTTGTCTAATAGACAGAAGGGCATTGTAGATACAGTAGAATCGAACTTCCCAACATTTGTTTATGGATTCTGCTTGCGTCATCTCAGTGAGAATTTCTGGAAGGAGTTCAACATAGTGTTCTTGTTCACCTTCTCTAGGACATGTAATAAAGGTATGTGGACGAAATTATCCTTGAAATATGGTGCAAGTCGTGTTAAGGAATTGATTTAACGGAGCTTTTTGAATGACAATAGAAGGAAATGATGTTTTGCGCAAGAAAAGATGAAAGTGAGAATGAAAATGTCAAATTTTAGAAGATATGAATAATTTGCACAATGACTTCAAAATGCAGGAACGTTTTGTATCAATTACCCTTAAAAGAAGTTAAAGAGACATTTTAAAACTTTGATAAAAGTTAAGGAGACTTGTATTAATATTTGTTAGAGCCTAAACACATTTTAATACAAACAACAAATGATAAAATCTATATATAATAATTCAAGATAAAAGAAAATAAGTAAAAACAATAATTTCTTATAATCACAAGGAACTCAGAAGTCCCAACGTGCATCATTAATATATAATAATTCACAATAAAACAAAAAAAGGATCAACTCACATATAAAAAACAAAAACCAAATTTAAATGTGAATATGACTAGCCTTTTTAAGAGAACTTATGTGTTGCCCAAAATCGGACAGTGCTCGACTCTCACATGGGGGTGGACTTTCATAGGGGAGCCAACCCCTCTAAAAGTCGGGCACTACTCAATTTCGGACAGCAGAAACTCTCTTGAGTCTTTTAAATGAAAAACTTTAAAATTAGTTATTTTCACTTTAGCTATTAAAAGATGCAAATTTGATTTAAAAAAAAAATTATAAATCTTATTTATTTTGGGTCCATTATTCTATTTAATTCTGTCAAATTCAACCCATTAAACACACAACGAATCCTTGAAAAATTGCATGGCCAATGAAAGTGTGAAACTTTGATTTTGTAAAATTGGTCCAAATTCATTGTTATATAAAGACAGACAGAGACACAAGAGACTCTTAGTTGGTTTTGTCAAAATGACCAATCATTCATTCAAACAATCCTTATAGTAAAGGAAAGGACCATGATAATATTTAAAATAAATAAATAAATAAATAAATTCAACATAACTATTCAGCAAAAGTCTATTTATCTCATGAGCATAAACAAAACACTGCAAGTTATCAGCATAATTAGAATTCGGGACATAGAAAAGAAAGCTTGTTCTGATAAATTTCACTTTGTAATGTGTGTTTCATTCCGAAAAATGATGTTCGAAACAAAATTCAAAAAACCCCACAATCCTAAATTAACTAGAAACTCAACTCGAAGATAGACAACAATCATTTGCTATCATATAGCCATGAGATCGCCATACTGGCGCATCAAAATGATAGAGCCGGCAAAAAGGCCTACTGCACGGAGTAATTTCTGCGGTAAAAGAAAAGCCAGGAGAAATATAATTAGGGAATATGCATAATAGTAATTCCATTTTCTGTCTACCCTAAAAGAATATGAATATTCCAAAAATATATTGCATTATAGTGGCAGAAAATCCCATTATTTATCTATAAAACCATATGCATGGGGACAGTTCCGAGAAAATAAATATTTGACAGCTCACACTGAACAGCTGAAGAAGACAACTTGCAACTATGTCGTCAAGATGGCAAGGGAAATAGAAATGACATACATATTCAGATAAATCATTTGAATCCAAGATATCCCACCCTTACAATCCAGGACATTTAAATAAGAAACAAATAATGCTACACTAAAAGGGAGAGACAAAAAGTTCTGGTTGAGCATGATAAACATCATGGGCTGCACTTTAGACCATGATCTTGTTGAATGACAAATAAGATATCCAAGGATATGCTCCAAGGACTACCTCAACACAACCTAAATAACTGTTCTTTTGGAGGCACTATCTATCACCAGGCTGTGCTCACAGAGCCAACGTATGAGCTTTTAATCATTACCTATATTAAACTATTATTCTATGCTCAAAAGTGGCAAAATTGTAATAACTTGCAGATCATTCAACCAAGACATAATTGCTAGACAGACGATGTAAAACTTTAGTTCCAGGACTGCATATTGTTCCATGCTATGTTGCTCTCCCAAACTAAATTACGTTCCCTGAGGGTCAAGCCAGCATTGAAGCAAAAAAAGTATCAAACTGGCTAACTTGCATTAATCTTTCATTTCGACCTTGTGGAATAATTATGAACATGTACCTCTCATCCAGTTAAGTGAGGAAAATTAACATGCACTTCATTTCCAATACAATATTAAGTTGATGTAAAACTTTTTTTCCTAAGTAACATTTTTGTTTATCTACATGGTCAGAAAGGGTGAAAAATGGACAAACTAAGGGAAGACCGATACTAATCATCTTTGGGATTTAAAACAAGGTGTATATGAACATATAATTTCTTTCATATTATGAAAGAAAAACTATTTTTTTCTACAACAATATCGTAATAAAGTTTAATAGTCATACATTAAACATATTTTCAACAATATGCAAGTCAGTAGGTTGGTGATGAGTTTTTACAGACGTTCCAGGAATTTGCTGGCGTGTGAAAATAACCTGCTCTGACATAACAGGTTGGCAGCAGAACATATGGTATCAACCAAGAGCCAAATTTTGAAATCCAAATTCTATTAACTTAGTTTCTCTGTTAGATTTCTACCATAGCAAACAATGTGATTATTCTGTCTTCCTATTTTCTCTAAGTAAACTTTGTACACAAAATAACAAATGTAATTCATTACACCTTTACTGATCAAACTCTATGTTTTCTGACCCGGGCATTGACCCAGAAAAGTGAGAGGGTCAAGAGTCAAAGGTCAAACCAAGGTCGAACTCGAAATTAATATAATAAATTAATTAATCTCTCTCTCTCTCTCTCTCTCTCTCTCTGTGTGTGTGTGTGTGTGTGTAGCATTAAAAAAATCTATTAAGTAGAAAGTATTTTGAAGTCTAATAATTTAACATTTGCATGTTTTGGTATCCGTTTAACACTTCGTACAAACTAAATGAGCCTACATGCTTACTAGTCCATAACTAAAGATTAGTGATTACATAGTTTACAACTAAACCTAGAATGCGAATGCTGCTGCTCTTCCCATTCTACATCCAAATACATCATTTTCTTCAAATCTCACGTCTGTCGCCGTCCATGTTTGGAGGATTAAATTGTTTCTCTCATACACACATGCATACATATGTATATAAATGCATATATACTCGTTTAGATGCGTGTTCTTTTTTATAATATTATTTTAAAATTTGGGTGTTTTGTACTAAATCGATGTACAACTTCGAAATCGAGACGGTTGTGATTCAATGAGACTTTGGCATCGACAAAAATGGCGGTTGACTCCGGTGAGTTTTGGCCGATGGTAGGAATGACAGATGTAGAAGATTTCTATTATTATTATTATTATTCTTTGAAAAACACCAATGTGAACCCGGTAAAACTGTAACCAACTCACCAGTTTCCGGTTCAACAGGTTGTTTTGCCAGTTTTATCACTGGTTTTTAACTACCACGGGTTTAAAGACAACCGGACTGGTTTTCCGGCTGGTTCCCAGTTTTTTCTGTCGAACAGGCGAGTCCAGTCCGGTCCGTCCGGTCGGTCTGGTCCGGTTTTGAAAACATAGATCAAACCAAGGTCGAGTCTTCTGTCTCCTTTTTTCTTTCTAATTACATCTTGACCAATTTCCAAATACAAACTCCGACCAAGCTTGGATCACAGACTCCATTTTTCGTAAACCACAATAATTTCATCCAACTCATTCACTCCACAGCCACAACAACTTTATATATCCATTGAGTAACTAAATCAATAGTTCTTCCAAAATGCAAAATCGACCATAAAACTCATGAGCACGATCCATTCAAATCATTATGCAAGTGAAACTTGACAGAGTATTAATTTCAAAACGCGTCTAGGAATGACATTTCAAGATGAGCATGCCTGTTCTGCGATTCATAATTGCACACGCCAGACCCTAATTGAACTCAACCCACAATAAATCGAAATGAACTGGTGAGTAAATATAATATGATATTGACTAGAATTTACGCGAAAAAAAAAGTTAGCAAAAAAAGTAAGTTGGGAAGAGAAGCATTGTAAAAGGTTTGATTGAAGTACCGAGTTAAGATCCCATTTGTCTGGGTCGTGAAGCTGGGAGTGCCAGAAGGCTTTGATTTTCTCCACTGATATCACTGTTTCCGCCATTTCCAACTTCTTCTTCTTCTTCGGAGGGAGAGTGTAGGGTTTGGGGTTTTGTGTTTGGGGGTTCTTGCGCGTGTTGAGGTTAGGGTTTTGTATTTAGGGGGATTTGGCTAAATACGTGTCAAATTACTCAAACAATGAAAAAGATAACTTTCAACAAATAAATTGTAAATACTCTTTTAGTGTAAAAGAATTATATTGTGTTTGGAAGGACTTTTTTGAAATCTAAAATCACTTTTTAAAAACACAAGTATTTTTGATTATTTTTATTATTGTTTGGTTAAAATTAACAAGTACTTTTGACTATAAAAACAGTTTAAAAAGTTGTTTTAGAAAAGTCCAAATCTAATTGAACTTTTATGAAAAATTGTAATTAATATTTAATAAACTTAAAAATTAATAAAATTATTATTAATACATAAAAAATATTAATTTATTTACTACATTAATTACTCATATCAAATTGTTACTTCATATACTTATATAGTAAAAAAAAAATATTGGCGTGTTAAATAATATAATACAAATTATACCTAATATGTTTTATTTAAATAATTAATTACTGTTTAATCAAATATACTAAAATAATCATGTTATTATAATTAAATTAATATATTAATTTTAATAATTATTATATGATATAAAAATATACGATTTTAAAAAAATAATAATATGAGTTATACAATAATTAATTATTGTTTAGTCAAATATAATAAAATAATTGTGTTATTATAATTAAATTAATATATTAATTTTAATAGTTATTATAGGATATAAAATTTTTATTTATTTTAAAAAAAATAATATGAAATATATAATAATTAATTCTTTGTTTAATCAAATAAATATAAAATTTATACAAAAGTACTTTTATAGTTATACAACTAACACTTAATTTAATATTTACATTACTTTTTGGATTCATATTTAAATAGTCAACAGCTTTTTAACAAAAAACTCCCATCGCTAAAAACTCTACCACCCACAACAAATGTGATCAAAAATATAAGAACTATTAAAATAGGTCAAAAACAAAAGATATAAATACCTTTTTAATTATACAAATAGAAATAACTCAATTATTATTGAAAACACACAAACCGTTCCATTAACGGCTTATGTTATTGTAAAAAACGTATGTATCCAATATTAATTCATTTATTATATTGTAGTAAAAATTATAACACTTGTCTTCAAAGTTGAAGATAAGCATCTCGTGAACAACTCATATGCCAACAATTTGACATTTTGTAATTGGTAAATAAGTTTTCATTCTCATTTTCATGTGTTTCATTAGGTGGGTTTCGTAATTGTGAAATGATATCTTGGCCTATTTTAGCACATCTAGATAAATGGGCACGAATTGGTAGACAGATCGTGAATTATTGAACAAATTAATTGGATAGATATTTGTCCATATGTTGTGTTAAAATTGAATAAAATAGAACGTAGGTAAGCAATCTATTACACCAAGTTAAAAACGTAGGTTAACCTAATAAGATGAAACGTAGATGGGGATGATGTCCCCAGCGGGGGAAGAGTTGGATAAGTGTTTGACAAAAAACCCAAACCCAACTACACGTGTAGTGGGAGGAGTTATAACCCCCACTTCCCATCTGGACTGTAGTTTTGGGACACGTGTCCGATGAAGGTTATAACTCCCCACTATGGGGAGGAGATCATCCCCAACGTAAATAACCCAAGTTATTAACTTGTATAAATTAAAATTTGTTCTTCAATATCAAGGAATCCATTTTTTAAATAAAGGAATCTTTTAAAACACAATGAATATTTCATTCTAAATTAAGGGATAACACACTTCCAAGTTCTAAAATGAATCAATAGAAAAATTGGTTAAGAGGGTATTATCAATAAGATTTATCTCATATCAGATGGTCTAGATTAATACTACAACAATGGAAAAATAGAGTTCATCAACGTCATATGGTTAAAAGCAAAAATTTAAGCAAATGGAATTCATATGAAAACGACCAATTAATTGACTAAAAAAACAAAATATTTTTGAAGTCTGTTCATTATCGAATCAAAAAGATTATTTTCAAAAATACTATAAACATGATCTTTCATCATATAAATCTTTTAATTATGAAAATAAAAAGGACTCATTTATTTCTAGATCGCGGTTTCAAGGAAATAAAAACCAAGAGAAAATAAAATATGGTCGATTATAGACTATTAACAGATAGTCTGTTATCCGACATTAACCGACCATTGATCGACATTAACCGACCTTAATCGACATTAACCGACTAAATCTTAACAGAACATGGGGTATGTTAGTCTGTTAAGGCCAATGTACACCTATTAACCTATTAAACTGAATTTTTTCAATTAACTCACTTCAAATGAACTTAAATTTACACAAATTAAATCAAAAATCACAATTCATGGTCAAATATATACATATTTTCATAATTTATACTATAAAATATACAATTTTTACCATTACTTTTTAAAAAAAAATAATAATAATAAATGACCACATTTTGCAAGGATTTAGATATAGATTTTAACTTTGAAATAGGATTTCATACACTTGTTTGAGCTTGTTTTGAGATTAATGAGATGTTAATTTTTTTAAAATAGTAAAATTTGAAATCCTCTATTTTCTGGCAGAAGCGTATAAGTAACTGAGATGAATTTGAAATCGTTAAAAATAAAATAAGCGGGAAAGAAAATGCAAAGATATATTCAGTAATTTGTTTGTGAAAATGGGTCAACGGCTATTTACATAAATTGATCGAATTACCTAGCCATTTATATCTATTCTCACCCCTAGAACCTAGCGAGATTGTGGTTCAATTGACAGGTCAACTCATAACAAATATTATAAAAAATAATTTCACTATATTGTCAATTCCTAAATCAAGTTCAGATATTTCTCAATATTTATCCCATATTACTTTTTAATATTTCCAAAACTAAAGGAGATTAAAAAATTTCAAAATCATATTAGAAAAAATAAAAATTTCCATTTTTTTTAATTTTCTCTTACATATTTAGATCTTGACGATAACTGATAATAGATACTTGAAAAAGAGAACATATTAACTTGACTAATATTAAAATTTCGTAATTTCAAACGTGCCAGGCTTTATATTACACTATTCGATAGACTAATAGAGACAACAATATGAAAATTGAAAATTTATAATCGAAGACTATAGAAATAAGCGACTATTAATGACTTAAATAAAATATGACTCTTTTTTTTATATTAGTAATGACTCGATGAGTTTTTCAATTTTTTATTAGGTCAATTGCAAACTGATATAATGGAGCAATCCACATCATATTGACGTTCGAGCCACCGATTTTCTCGTTGAACCCCAAGCTCATCCGAGTTTTAAAACAATGATTTGGAAGATATTTTTAAAAAGTAAAAATTTGTTTTAATCTTAATATAAAGGGTTAATTACACTCATAGCCCCAATTTTTTCAACTTTATAACAATATCATCACCATTCAATTTTATTTGTAGATATCGTCCCCATACTTTCATTAATTCGCACAGATGGTCCCCAAATAGTCATTTTTGACAATTTTTCCTTAGGTTAAATAAATTAAATAGTTAATTACACTAATGGTTCATATTCTTTCAGATTTCTAACGATTTCATTCACATTCTTTTTTTTAGCAGATATTATCCACATTCTTCCATTTATTCTCACATATGGTCCTCAAATCACTATTTTTCACTATTTTAACAATTCTTTGACAATTTTACCCATTGACTTAAATAAATTAAAATGATAAGAAAAAATACAATGAAAATATTGCAATTGAGCCCTTAACCCTTTCAAAAGTACAAATAAATCTTAAACAATTTTATTTTATTCAAATAAGTGTTCTTTCCCAACTCAAAGGAATCATCTTTTTCACCCCACCCCACCCCACCCCACCCCCCCCACCCCACCCCCTAACCCTAACCCTAACCCTAACCCTAACCATATATACATACACCACCATATCTCTATTTCACATCTCTATTTCTCATCCATTAACTTTGATTCTTGATAAAACCTGCAGAAGAATCAAATGACAATTGAAAATCACAATCAGAAAATATGCCTACATACCAAAATGCGAAGAATATCCACACAAAGAATTGTTGATATTTCTCTTCTTAGGATGTAATTAACCTAAGTCATTTGACCCCATTAATGGGACCAAGATCGTTGTTCTCAGATGCACAACCTATATTTACCATCTCACTTTGAGATCAAGAATGTACAAATTGGGGCAACTTAGAAAGCAAGCAAACAACAGTAGAAATCTGATCCAAATCTGTAATATCCAAGCCATCGAGTGTAAGATGTTCAAGGCACTCCATTGTTCTTGGAAGCAAAGTTGGTGCAATACATGCTGCCAAAAACTTCCAAAGAAGCCAGAAGATTTTAGGGTATACAATTCATATGATTGACTAAATTTAGGATACGGCTAATTAAAGATTATTTTATCTCACCTTAAGGGCAAAGCCATCCAAGAGAAGAATCAATTTTTCGCAATTTTTCAAGAAGACTTGATAAGTAAAACCATGTTTCTTTTGCCGACTCTTTTTGCACGGTGAAAAGTTTAACTCATTCATGTTTGGGTTTAAGTCGTCTCTGAGTGAAATTACTTATGCATTTGACTCGTAAAAGATATTGTTACAATATAGAGAAGTGGGGTTGCCCAAAAATTGATGACATTTGTGCCCCGAGAACAACCCAGGATCGCCATCCCAAGACCTCGACATCGTTCTTGCTCTTACACTTATCGCAAGCAAAAGATTTATCGCTCTTGACGAACCATGAACAACGCGAGGTGGGGGTGGGGTCGGGGGGGGTCGGGGGTGGGGGGTGGGGTGGGGTTGGAAAAAGATAATTCTTTTTTAGTTGGAGAAGAACACTTATTTGAATAAAATTAAATTGTTTAGAATTTATTTGTACTTTTGAAAAGGTTAAGGGTTCAATTGCAATACTTTCATTGTATTTTTTCCTATCATTTTAATTTATTTAAGTCAATGGGTAAAATTGTCATAGAATTATCATAATAGTGAAAAATAGTGATTTGGAGACCATCTGTGAGAATAAATGGAAGAATAAAGATGATATCTGCTAAAAACAAGAATGGTGATGAAATCGTTACAAACCTGAAAGAATTGGAACATTAGTGTAATTAACCCTAAATTAAAAAAAAAAAAATATATATAATGAAAAAATTACAATTGTCCACCCTAATCTTTTTAAAAGTACAAATAAATCATAAATATTTTATCTTTTTTTTACAGATTTTCACTTAAATTAATAAAAAATGTGTTATCAAGTCCCAAGTCTTCTAATTATGTTTACCAAAAGACTTTTAAAGTCTATACAGATTTCGTGTAGATGTCCGTTAATTGACAAAAAATCAAGTTCGTGACTTAAATTTGACCAATTTAACAAAAATAAAATAATATATTCACATTCTATTATTTTAAATAATTAAAAAAGGAAAAAAGTAAAACAAAACAAAACAAAAAGATCATCTTTCCCAAACACCCACCCCACAATCGGGAAAGAGAAATCCTCTCCCCGATTGCACGAAGTCCAGATAAGATTTCTCTCTAGTTTTCGTGAAACCCAATGGAGATGGGAGTTGAGTTGGGTGGGTTGGGGAAGAAACCCTTTTGGTTTTTTTTAATTTTAAAAATAAAAAGTTTATGATTTATTTACACTTTTGAAAAGGATGTGGGTTTCAAATAGAATTTATTTTTTTTATTTTCTCTTTAATTTATTTAAGTTGGAAGTAAAATTGTCAAAAAAAAATCATTTAGAGACCATCTATGCAAATTAATGAAATGATGGGAACTATATCTGCGAATAAAATTGAATGAGGATGATATTGTTACAAAATTGAAAGAATGAGAACTGTGAAGTGTAATTAACCCTAATATAAAAAATATACTATGACCTTTAAAAGTAACACCGAACATCTCCAACATTCGAAGAAATAGACGTTTTAGGTCTTTTATAAAGAAATTGCCTTCTTTTAACAATTTAAAAAAAAAAAAAAAAAACAAAAGACAAGAAAAAATGGTAACAAAAAATAAAATCAAATGTACCACCAGAAATGAAGAAAACAAATATTTCGTCTTCTTCCTTCACCCCACCCACCACCATCTTCACAAAGATGTTAAAACACTTTGATGTTTCAGCCATAGATTTAAACAATTCAACTGCAACAGGCACAATTAAGACACCAGAAGTTGAGTTTACGCCCTCCCTTATTGCAAATCCCTCATAGCCCACTTTGTTGATATACGCTACATGCCGAAGCCATCTGTTACGCCCCAAATGCACGTGGGCTTGGTCATCCCACGTGGAGCTCCACGTGAGACACGGTCAAAGTTAACGTGCTTTGGCTCATCCCTTCTCCGAGGCTGTTTATGCCGAAGAGGTTATGAAACGAGGTTATTTATGCCGAGAAGCTTGAATAACCGAGGCTATTAAAGTCCGACAATGGATGCATGCTAAGGAAGCCTTCCCTACTAAACCTGTGATTCAATCTTGAAAAGACTGATGGGACTGCCTGCTAATACGACTTGTCACAGTCATAGTCCCTTAGTTCGCGGTTGAAAGTGACTTCCTCATTAATGCTAATAACGTGACATCAAAGATGTGACTCAAGAACCCTTCAGATGGAATCACGTGTCGTACATCGAAAGGGATCATTCTTATAAAATTTGCCTATAAATACTAAACTTATTTCTACAAGAAAAGGATGTTGAAATATTACTCTCACAAGAAATATCAAGTCCTCAATACTAATTATTCTTCAAGTGTTATAACCACCAGGAAAATCGTTAGTTAGGGGCCCTAAAGCTGTTACCTCTGCCATAGTGTGTTTCTCTTTATCCTTGGTTATCTACCCACCCGGTCCTAGGCATATCTGCATGGTTGAATAAACTACGTGGCAGTCCAAGTAAGAGGGTAACACATGGAGGAGAGGAGCCCTAGGATTCTGTTGGCAGCCATTTTTGGAGGTCAACAGATTAGCGTCGTCTGTGGGAAGCGAGACTAAAATCTTTAGCTTCCTTGAACAAATGAGTCTCCCTGACAAGGGATCAACCGCCCACAAAAATGAGTAGAAGCAACGAGGATGAAAACCCAAGAAGAACTAGGGCTCATGACGGACGGAGAAACCGCGGGGAGTAAGGGTTAAAGAAGCTCATCGGAAGAGGCGTGGATGGAGGCCTCCCACCAATCTTGAGCGAGAAATGAGAATAATGGGCCGCCGTGGTGAGGCGGTGGCCCAAAGACCATGCCCAAATGCAAGGATATATCCAAATGATGCAAAAGTGGGTGAGAACCAACCTCATGAGTCTCGAGGAAGAGCGAGGAAGTTGAGAAGCGGACATGGACGTGATCCGTGACAAGTCAGTGGAGAAGCCTCTCGCGCTAGGACAAACGGGAGAGGGGCCAATGCCCCGACAGCAGACAGGAGGCCCCAACCAACGATGTCCGCCAGCGTATTTGAAAGACTAGGCAAGTAGGAAGCAGAAAGTGGCCACAAGAGGATCTGCTAAGGAGAGAACAGCATCAAAGTCCCCATAGAAATAGGCAAGAAATGAGGGCCAGGGAGGCGGAAGCTAGGGGAGAATCTGACTTCCAGCCCTGCGTACCCCCAGCAAACCATGTGGTCGCAGCCCCAAGGCTATGGGATCGAACAGCAAGCTCAGCGCCTCCCCAGTTTCCTCCGGAGACGAACATCGGAAAAGCATATCCGAGGCCATCAAGATCATTTGAAATAGACGACGATGATGAGAACCTCCCATTTTCAGCCGAAATCAGGAATGCATCCATCCTCCACGAGTTTCGCGTGCCCAAGATTGTCCCTTACACAGGTAGGAGAGATCCCTTGGACTATGTAAACACGTATAAGATGGAAATGAGTCTCCGATGAACTACCCGGCCTTGAAATGCAGAGCTTTTCATCTTACTCTATTAGGAGGAGCGAATCGATGGTATAATAAACTAGTTGCTGGAAGTATTTCTAGTTGGCCAGAGCTGAAGGAAATGTTCATCAATTACTTTTCGTCACAATGCCTCGCCCCCGGTCCAACGCCTCCATGACGTAAGGTAAACTCCAAATGAGCCACTACAGAGCTACCTGGGCCGCTTCATCGAGGAGATGCTATTCTGTGAAAGAACAATCGATGCTGAGGCCCTATCAGCGCTAAAGGCTGGGCTAGACATTAACCTTCCATTTTAGAGGGATGTTCGCAACAAAAATCCAGCGACCTTTGACCAGCTGGTGGAAATGATCACAGAAGAAATAACCAATTAGAACATGATCCTTCACAGAAATCGAGATGGATTGGGAGCCAACCCTGCGTCTAGAGCTGGGTATGCCCAAAGCCATGGAAAACCTCCTCTCCAATAGAATACGCTCAAGAAAAACTACTCATCCGACCCGAACGTTGGGATGAGTTATGTGGCATCTGCACAAGAAGGCCTCGCTTCCCCTTTCTCGTCCCAATAGCGTCCGGGCTCGTGACGACGGACTTTATAATTACGGTATGTCCCTCGTCCACATATTATGAAGCTGGGACCAATACACCACCGGTGATTCACTCCCCTCAAATGGCCCCCGCAAAATATTGCAGCTTCCACCAACGTTATGGACATAGTACGGATGAATGTCGCGAAGTAGAAGATCTGTCTAATAAAAGGATAGCCAATTCTAGGGGTGGTAAAAAGCTCGTCGGCTTGGCTCGTAAAAGTTCGGCCCGGCTCGGGCTCGGGGCTCGGGCTCGGGCTCATCGAGCCACGAGCACGAGCTAGGCCGAGCTCGAGAGAAAAAAGGGTCGAGCTCGCTCATTTCGACTAAAAAAAATGAGGTGGCTCGAGCCCATGAGCCCAGCTCGTTTGGACTCGTGGACACGAGCCCACGAGCTGCGGACGAGCCACGGCCGGCTCGGCAGAGCTCGTCCCAACGGTCACGATTTCGTGACCGTTGGCAAACGGCCATTTTATTTTTTGTGTTTTTTTTTTTTACTTTCAATATTTTCCTATAAATACCTATTTTTAAACTCATTTTCCACACTTCAATCTCTTATCTCTCATTCAATTATATACTCAATCCATTAAAAATTCTTAAATTACATTCTCTCAATATTAGTGTTCTAATTTATATCTAGTATCTTATTATCTAGATATTACTCTATATAATTTTCTACTTCTACTAATTCTCTACATTTCTATTTTCTAGTTTCTACGTTCTAGTTCTACTACATCTTCATCTTCTCCTATTTTTTTATTTTTTTATTACAAATGGCATACAACCCAAGTGATGATAATTTCGATTGGTCTTAATAACATTTCAATTCGGATGATATTATTGATCGGTTTGGTGGTGCTATATCTTGTGACATTTTAGGTTGGTCTTGTTGGTAAACTAGTGAGCGAGTCCACGAGTTAAAAGTACGGTGTAAAAACACCGGAGAAGTTTTCTTGGCACAAGGGGATAAGCACGACCCATCTAAGCAGACACTTCAAAAAGTGTCAATACAAACATGGAGGTTTGGATACAAATCGTGCACAACTCAATTTGGATCTCCAGGAACGGGTCCGAGAGTCCCGCTCTCAACAAATGGATATACTCACAAGAACTCATGCGACACGAAGGGCTGCGGAATTGATAGCAAATGTCGGGTTTTCAATATATTTGGTGGACAATCCTCATTAGGCGTCATTCGGTCCAAAAATATCTACAACCAAGCACGTTAGTATTTTTAGAAATACAGTAAAGATACTATTGTTAGATATAGTACTAAGAAAGAAGCTATTATTAATAATATTAATAATTACAACGCTGTTATATCTTTTACATCGGACTTATGGACGAATAATTACAAAAAGGATATGTTGTATCTTTACATCGAAGGATATGGCGTCAGTAACCAAAAAGGACATTATATTGATAATAGTTGGTTAATGCATAAAAAGTGATAGCATTTAAACAAATAGACTATCTACATAATAGAAATAATATTTATCAAGTTTTATTAGGTGTGTTACATGAATTTAAATGTGATTCTAAGGCTCGTAGTTTTACATTTGATAATGCATGCCCAAATAATATAGTAATTGAAAAATTAATGCAACAATGTAATCCACAATTTGATGGTATTTTATTTCATATTCGTTGTGTGTGTCATGTGTTTAATTTAATTATACAAGATTGATTAAAATTTATACAACCTCAATTGAAAAAAATTAGATATGCTATTAATTATATTTCGATTTCACCATCAACAAAATAAGTTTTTGCTACTCTATGTACAGAAAATGGGCTGCAATCAAAATATTTTGCAACTGATGTTGCCAATAGGTAGAATTCAACATATCTTATGCTTGAATTGTGTGAAGGTTATGAAGATTGCATTACTGTCTATTATAATAGCTGACACTCACACGGCTCAGAATATGATTTAGAATTACATGATTGGAAAATATGTTGTCATGTTAGAAAATTTTTAAAAGTTTTTTACGATGCAACAAATGCATGTTCTGGTGTTTATTACCCAACTACTCCACTTGTTTTAAATCATTTCTATTATATCGCTAACAATTTTAATAAGTATAAGAATTTTGCTCTTTTTACTAGTATTATACATGTTATGGAAGCTAAATTTAAGAAATATTAGGAACAATTGCTTATGTTATTTCCATTAGCATGTATCATGGATCTTCGACTTAACTTAGAGAGTATAAAAGTTACAATAATGACAATTTCAGATAAATTAACTTATGAAAATCCAGTCGCGTGTGCTAATTTAGAACAAACTTTATGTTCTATGTATGAGGTCTATGCTGAAAAGACCGATACAAACGTTGTACGACTCACTAATCTAACATATACTTCGTCATCAACTAATGACATTGACTTATGGAGTTACATTAGTACACATAGGACCACTCAAGGTCAGCAATTAGTTGGTTCTTCTTCTAGTTCTTCAATTCTCCGTTCTATTGATACACCTGTAGAGTTAGGTAGATATTTTGCGCATGATGTGCTTAGTATGTTAGATGACGAGGAGAAAAACTTTGATATACTTAAATGGTGGAGACAACATCAACGTAGTTACCCAATTCTTTCTAAAATGGCACGTGATCTACTAACACATCCGGTCTCAAGTAGCAGCATCGGAGGTGCATTTAGTATAAGTGGCGGGGTTTTATCGATATCGGTAAAAGACTCAAAGTCGACATTTTAGAAAGTTTTGTGTCTAAAAGATTGGGATGATCTTTGAACTTGAATTCAAGATAAAGTGGACGAGAATAATAATAGAAAACTTGAAGATTTGAATATGGATTAATCATATTCATAGTAAGTATTATTTTGCATTAATATTTAGATTATTTGAAGAATTTTTCTTATTTTAATAAAAATTGTACACGTAACATCTTGTTAGGTGTACAATTTTAAATCCGCCTACTTTTAAAGTAGTCGGTCCCAAGCTTAGAAAAAGGAGGAAGGTTTTAAATCTTATATTTTTAACATAAAGGATTTTCGATATGGTATTTCTTTTTATTTTCAAATTTTAAAAATATAAAACACAAAAAAATAGAGGTGGATTTTAAATCTTTAATTTTTAACATAAATAATTTTTATTTCTAATTTCTTTTTATTCAAATTTCTTTTTTTTTCAAATTCAAAACAAAAAAAAAAACAAAAACATAAGAGTCAAAGATGAGGATTTTAAAAACATAATCAAGATGAGGATTCAATAAAAATTTTAACATAAAGATAAAGATAAAAGATTCATTTTAAATATTTACATTTTTTTCTTTAACAAAATAAAGAGAATGACTTATTTTCAAATTTTAAACAAAAAAAAATTGAGCTCCTCTTCCGGAGATGAGCGTGGGTCGAACCGAGCCCTCTTGAGGCCAGAACTTAAAGGATACACATCCACTGAGGGATCATTCTTAAAATTTGCTATAAAGACAAAGCTATTTCACAAAAATGATGTTGAAATATTACTCACAAGAAATATCAAGTCCTCAATACTAATTATCTTCTGTTATAACCACCGAGAAATCTAGTTAGGGACCTCAAGTCGTATC
This sequence comes from Forsythia suspensa, assembly GCA_023638005.1. Classification (NCBI taxonomy): domain Eukaryota; kingdom Viridiplantae; phylum Streptophyta; class Magnoliopsida; order Lamiales; family Oleaceae; genus Forsythia; species Forsythia suspensa. The sequence continues at coordinate 2,075,963 of CM042667.1, forward strand.
TCTACCATAGTGTGTTTCTTTATCCTGGTTATCTACCCACCGGCCCAGGCATATCTCGCATGGTTGAATAAACTACGGGCGACCCAAGTAAGAGAGGTAACACATGGAGAGAGGAGGCCCGGGTTCCCTGCGTACCATTTTGGAGGTCAACAGATTAGCCGCTCTGGAAAGCGAGACTAAAAGCTTTAGCTTCCTTGAACAAATGAGTCTCCCCGAACAAGGGATCAACCACCCACAAAATGAGTAGAAGCAATGAGGATGAAAACCCAAGAAGAACAGCTCATGACGGACGAGAAACCGCAAAGGAGTAGGGTTGAAGCATGATGTGCTTAGTATGTTAGATGACGAGGAGAGAAAAACTTTGATATACTTAAATGGTGGAGACAACATCAACGTAGTTACCCAATTCTTTCTAAAATGGCACGTGATCTACTAACACATCCGGTCTCAAGCAGTAGCATCGGAGGTGCATTTAGTATAAGTGGCGGGGTTTTATCTCGATATCGTAAAGACTCAAAGGCGACATTTTAGAAAGTTTATCGTGTCTAAAAGATTGGGATGATCTTTGAACTTGAATTCAAGATAAAGTGGATGAGAATAATGTCCTAAAAACTTGAAGATTTGAATATGGATTAATCATATTCATAGTAAGTATTATTTTGCATTAATATTTTCGTATTTGAAGAATTTTTCTTATTTTAATAAAAATTGTACACGTAACATCTTGTTGGGTGTACAATTTTAAATCCGCCTACTTTTAAAGTAGTCGGTCCCAAGTCCGAAAAAAGGAGGAAGGTTTTAAATCTTATATTTTTTAACATAAAGGATTTTCGATATGGTATTTCTTTTTATTTTCAAATTTTAAAAATATAAAACACAAAAAATAGAGGTGGATTTTAAATCTTTAATTTTTAACATAAATAATTTTTATTTCTAATTTCTTTTTTATTCAAATTTCTTTTTTTATTTTCAAATTCAAAACAAAAAAAAAAACAAAAACATAAGAGTCAAAGATGAGGATTTTAAAACATAATCAAGATGAGGATTCAATAAAAATTTTAACATAAAGATAAAGATAAAAGATTCATTTTAAATATTTACATTTTTCTTTAACAAAATAAAGAGAATGACTTATTTTCAAATTTTAAACAAAAAAAAAATTGAGCTCCTCTTCCGGAGATGAGCCGTGGGTCGAACCGAGCCCCTTTCAGAGGCAGCGAGGCAGGGCTCGGCTTGTTCGACCACGAGCACGTGGGCTAAGCAGAAACCCCTCTTTTGGAGACGAGTCAAGCCCAGGAGCTCGGCTCGTCTCGTCTCCAAACGAGTCGAGCTCGTGTTTTACGAGCTGGCTCGGCCCATTGCCATGTCTAGCCAATTCAGGGCACAGAAGAGGGATGAATCCCAGACGCAGAGATCCGTCTCCGATGGGAGGGCATCGACCACCATTCCAAGACAGACTCTCCCAGCAATGGGATAGGAGGCCTCTGGGCCAGGAACTATGAAGGAGGCGTAATTCGAGAAGCCCAGCCAGACAGCCTCAACTAGAAAGCATCCGGAGCCCCACCTAATCAAGGGTCCTGAAAAGGCCCCGATTCGAAAAATAGACACCATTTACGGAGGGCCTTATATTGGAGGCCAAACCAGGAACGCCCAGAAAAGTTACACCAAAGAGGCAAAAGGATTCAGATGACCAATTAGCTCATCAACAGTCGGCCATCAGGGTCAAAAAAAGTAGACCCTATCACTTTCACCATAGAAGACATGAAAGGTGTGCACTACCCCACTATGATGCCCTTGTAGTAAGGGCAGTTGTGGCTCAAAACGGGCTAGGAAAAATGCTTGTGGATAATGGCAGCTCTGTCAATGTCATTTTCTTAAGTACATATGAGCATATGAACATGGATATCCCATTGGAGCCGTCGACCGAGCCTCTCTACAGATTCACTGGCGATTGTGTAACCCCGAAAGGGATAGTGCGCCTTGCCGTTACTATGGAGGAAGAGCCTCTCGCCGCCCACACCTTCATGGAATTCTTGGTAGTAGATAGAAGATCAGCCTACCATAGAGTTCTAGGCCAACCAGCCTTGAAAGAACTTTGGGTCATAACATCAGTTCACCACCTCTGTAAGAAATTCCTCATACCGATGGAAGAGTGGCTACTATACGAGGTAACCAGCCTGAAGTCATAAAGTGTTACAGAAATGCCCTTAGAAAACGGAGAAAAAAGAGATAAATATGGAGTATCTAGACACGGAAATGACCGACTCCTCGGAAGAGGCACCATGAGATACAGTGATGGAAGAAGCAATTTCTCCCAAAGACATAGACCCAAGGGTGGCAGGGTCTAATTCCGGACTTCACTTTTCGAAGAACTGGAAAGTTTCGCAGCGGATCCTGATGACCCTACTAGAAGGCTCCAAGTAGGAAAGGATCTCTCGAGGAGTTCAAAGAGGCCTGAAAAGGTTCTTCAGCCGCAACCTAGATGTTTTTGTATGGAAGCACGAGGATATGATTGGAATCGACCCCAAGATAAGTTGCCACCATCTCAATATCGATCCTAAGTTTCCGTCCCACCGACAGAGAAGAAAGCCATTGAATCCAGGGAAGTACGAGGCCTTGAAAGAAGAGGTTGGGAAGCTCCTACAAAGCAGCTTCATCCGGGAAACCCGTTATCCTAAGTGGGTCTCCAATCCGGTTCTAGTTAAAAAGGCAGGGGAAAAAATGAGAATCTGCATAGATTTCTCCAACCTCAACCAGGCTTGTCCTAAGGACAGTTTTCCGCTGCCTAGGATTAATCAACTGGTGGATTTCACCTCTAGGCATGAACTCTTGAGCTTCATGGATGCATACTCGGGCTACAACCAGATCTCCATGTACCCTCCAGACAAAGAGCACACATCGTTTATTACAGACAGAGGCCTGTACTACTACAAAGTTATGCCTTTCGGCTTGAAAAATGCCGAGGCAACCTAATAAAGGCTCGTCAACAAAATGTTTGATGATCAGCTCGGTTCAACCATGGAAGTCTACGTAGATGATATGCTGGTTAAGAGTTTGAAAGCTGAATTTCACGTGCAACATCTGGAAAAGACTTTTCAGACCCTCCGAGCTTATAAGATGAGACTCAACCCTCTAAAATGTGTCTTCGGGGTCGCCTCTGGAAAGTTCCTAGGCTACATGGTGATCCAAAGAGGGATCGAGGCCAACCCGAGAAAATTAAGGCATTAATAGAGATGAAATCGCCCGAGAAGCCCAAAGAGGTGCAATGTCTCACCGCAAGAAGAATGGCAGCCTTTAGCCGATTTGTATCAAAAGCTACATATAAGTCGCCTTACTTTCTTTAAAATCTTAAAAGGAGACAATCGGTTTGAATGGACAGAGGAATGCGAGGCCGCATTCCAGGCCTTAAAGGAGTACCTCGGCAAAGCTCTCCTACTGTCAAAACCTAAATTGAGAGAAACGTTGATGTTCTATTTAGTTGTATCCACCGAGTCAGTAAGCTCGGTCTTTATTAAAGAAGAGGAACACCAACTACCTGTTTATTACATAAGTAAAGCTCTGCTGGGGGCAAAGACGCGCTACCCAGACATGGAGAAGCTGGCATTATCACTCATCACCGCTTCTAGAAAACTTAGGCCATACTTCTTGGCCCATAGCATCCACGTCCTGACTAACTTTCCTCTGAGGCAGGTGATGCAGAAACCCGACGCCTCAGGGAGGCTACTGAAATGGGCCGTCGAGCTAAGACAATTCGACATTGTATTTAAACCTAGAGCATCCATCAAAGGGCAAGCCTTCACAGATTTTGTGGCAGAATTTGTAAACACTCCCGAAATAGACACCCTGATGGCACCCGCAGAACCGCCAACTTGGTGTTTTTTTTAGATGGTTCATCGGGATATATGGGCTTAGGCGCCGGAGTGGTCCTTACTAGCCCCGAAGGCCATAGACTAAACTATGCTATCCAGTTCGACTTTAAATCCTCGAACAATGTTGTAGAGTACGAGGCCCTGCTATCTGGCATTCGCATGGCCAAAATGATGAAAATACAGAGGCTCTCCATGGAAAGCGACTCCCAGCTAGTAGTGAGCCAAGTGAATGGAAGCTTTGCCGCTAGAGAAAGAAATATGGCTTCTCCTACCTAAAACTGGTGAGGGACCTCATTCCTTGCTTCGAAAAGTTTAAGCTGGTTCAAGTGCCTAGAGCAAATAACGCCAACATAGATGCACTTTCCAAACTAGCAAGTAGTAAAGACTCGGAGCTTCTTAAGTTGGTTCCCATTGAACACCTCTGCAAGTCCTCAATAGAAGCCATCGCCGGAAGTAATATGGATTGAGGAGACCTCCACATGGATGGATCCCATCCTGGCATGTTTAAAAGACCAAACACTCTCCACAGATAAAGAGGAAGCGAGAAAACTAAGGAGGAGGCGGTGCACTTCGTATTGTCTGACAACGTTTTTACAAACGAGGCTACTCCATACCACTCCTCATGTGTGTGGGAGTGAACGAGGCATACTATATACTTAGGGAAGTCCATGAAGGGATATGAGACAACCACACAGGAGGACTAGCCCTAGCCCAAAAGATCCTCAAGCAATGATACTTTTGGCCGACAATTAAAAAGAACGCCTTGCTCCATCGTCAAGAAATGTGACAAATGCCAGCGCGCCACGATCCCGAGGCAGCCTCACTAGGAACTCACCGCGGTATCTAGCCCCTGGCCCTTCGCCAAATGAGGAATATACTTCATAGGTCCTATGCCTAGGGGGAGAGGCAACGCATGCCATGCTCTAGTTGCTATTGATTACTTCACAAAGTGGGTCGAAGCAGAACCAACGATGAAAATCACCGAGGCAAACACTTCCAAATTCATATGGAAGAACATCATTTGCAGGTTTGGAATCTCCCATTCTTTGATCTCGGATAATGGAAAACAATTCGACAATAGGAAAATTAAGAATTTGTGCGAAGAACTAGGGATTGCGAAACACTTCTCAAGCCCCCACCACCCTCAGGCTAATGGTCAAGTCGAGGCGGTTAACAAGACCATTAAATACACCCTCAAGCGAAAACTTGAGGCATCCAAAGGAGCATGGGTCGATGAACTCTCTCATGTTCTCTGGGCTATCAGAACCACGATCAAGATCCCGACCGGGGAGACCCCGTTTTCTATAGCTTATGGATCCTGAGGCTATGTGCCCAGTCGAAGTTGGCATACCCTCGCCTCGTCGACTAATGTTTAACGAGCATACCAACGACAATCTGATGAAAGCAAGCCTGGACTTGTTAGGCGAGAAAAGAAACGACTCCCTAACCCGGTTGGCCTCTTATCAGATGAAGATGGCCAAGCACTTCAATAAAAAAGTGAAAAAGCGATCGTTCTGCATCGGAGATCTTGTCTTGAGAAAGGTATTTCTGTCCTCCAAAGAAATCGGTGCTGGAACTCTTGGCCCCAATTGGGAGGGACCCTATCAAATCATCAGCGAGACGTGACCTGGCACATATAATATCGAAAACATGAGTGCGAAACGGCATCCTCACCCATGGAACGCAGAAATTTGCGTTGATATTACCAATAGCTAAGGGAGGTACGTGGTGTTTAGCTTAGAAAATCCCCATCCAGACGACTCAGTTGTGTCGGATCGGTCCTATGTTTAATATATTATCAAGTTACTTGTCTTTATTCATATGGAAGCATTGTAAAATCCGAACTTTTGTGGCTTAATTTGAGTTTATTGTTTGTGCGACGCATTGACACTTAGAAAATATTGTTAGCAATTGGCAACACAACGAAATATGCTTCGGAAATAAAGTTCATTAAAGGAAAATATACTATCTATTACAATAGTTGGGCGGGACGAACCTAGCTATTACAATAACCCTAACTATCTTCATCACCCTCAACATCAGGTGGGAGAAACTTAGCTTCTAAAGGCTTAATGTTGAGGCTTGGGTAGTCAATCCTGAGCACAGTCAGGATTTTCCGATGCCCTACCATAGCAAAATAATCATAAAAGTTGGTATAGGCATCGATGTTGTGGAAATTTGCTACAAAATCCGCCTCCACATTTCCCAATTCGCTTCTATCTCCTTTTTCTCGCCAAGCGATCGGCGACCTCGACTTGACCTCTTTCCTTCATTTTTCGTGACTTTAAGGCCCTCCCGCAAGCTGCGAACCTCTTGCTCATGGGACTGGGACTCATCCAATAGCCTTCTTTTCTCCTTATTCGCTGTTTCTAAGGCCTCGGAAGCAATCTTACGGCGGCGTTGGCGTTGTCCAAGCGCTTGGTCAGGTTTAAAATGTTGGACTCGAGACTACGCCAAATAAGCTGAAGGCATTTATACGCACGTGTGTATGCTATCAAAGCGCTTGCAACCCATCCATGGCCTGCCTGTGCTTCCTTGTCTGACTTGGAGGCCTCAGCAGTTAGCTTCTTCTGCTCCTGCATACGAGTCCTAAACTCGCCTAGCACCTTCAATTGCATCATCGAGGCCCTAATGGCAGCAACCATACCAGCCTCCAAAATCTTCCATATCTCCATGAGAGGCGAACTCTTTCCACTTTGGGGTGAAGTATTTCTTCACGGCCTGGGCTCCCAAGGAAGGATAGAAGGGCACGTCTCAAAGTGCATCTTCGATATCCACGGACCCAAGCTCCAATCAACTCTCTTGACTTCTTCTTCGAATCATAAGGCCCCTCGATGGGACCCATTTGGGTTCTGAGTTGCCTGAGGGTCTTCAAGAACAACCTCGCCTGAGGTTTGACAACTAGGGTCCCGCTAAAGAGGTGGAGCGCCACAAACTGCGTAGTTATCCACAACCTCGATGCTCTTTCCTTTAGGATGAGTGGGAAGAGCCTTCATCTTCCTCGAGAGGGGCACATCTTCTTTTGAGGGACTTACATCTTCTATCTCTACTACTGTGGGGGTCTAGGCCTCTTTCCTATAGTTCTCCCGACTCAGGTCCTCTATGACCTTCTTCTGCTTAATATCTTCAGCAGATCCGGCCGCCAAGACCCTTGGTCTATGCCTGGTTAGGCATGCAAGAGACGGTCGAGGGCGTTTCCCTTGATCCTTTTCAACTGCACAAAAACAAACATTAGTAGTTGCGCAAATGCAAAAGATGGAGAAGCAAATGTTACATTTGGAGGCCATCAAGCACAATTATATCAAGCAATTGTGTCGATTCAGGATAAACCCGTGCCGCCGAGTCGCTAGAGACGCTTGGATATAGACTGAAGCAACCACACGTCTTCACTTGATAGCTCGCAGCGAGGAAAAACGTCTGCAAAAATAAACACGTCAAAACACGCATAAGCATTCACATGTAATCAATTCTACCGACCATACTCATAGGTTATTCCATAGATATTGGACACATCCAAATCCGGTTCCGGATCATCAACGACCCGCTGCCAATTACCCACCACCCAAAACCACGACTCTTTCCAATGTTTAATGGATGAGGGATAATCCGTCACTAAAGGCTTATGAGACCCCAAGGGCAGAAGTAGTACCACCCAGGCTCCTCTTCCCCGCCTTTCTTCCTTGGCAACTTCCTCGGCTGATAAACAGTCTGGAACACATACAAGGGCATTTCCTTACCGAATGAATGTCGAAACCATAAGTACAAACTTCCAACCATCTGGCTCCATCCATTCGGGCCACCTGAGTCTGGGCCAGGCCATAGGCCTGTAATATCTTCGAAAAAAAAAATGCAGGGGTAAAGCATCCCACTCACGAAAGCATTCAAATGTAAGGCAGTGCACTCTTCCCTCGGGACACAGGCTCTCTCATGAGGCTCCGGGAGCAAAAGCTCGATATCCGAAGGAACCTTGTACGCCTCTCTCAACAGGTCCAGATCTTTTGTGTTCATTATTGATGGTACATTCCCGGCTGCCCATCTCACTGCGTCGACCCTAAATGGATCCTCAGCTTCTCTCAGACTCGAAGCCGAAGTTATGGCCATCAGCTCACCCATGTCCACATCAACGCCTCGGATAAGCAGGACACCCTCCATTGACGGAGACACAGGATGGGACACTTCATCCCCGCCGCGCCCAGAAGCGTCACTCTCAGTAACTCTTACAGACATTTCAACAAAAACAAAATATTCGTGTTTAGCAAAGAAAAGGTTTTGAGAAGAAATGGTTACCTAAAACTAAGCCTTCACCGGAGATGCGGAAGAAGAAGCAATTGCCGGAAATTATCGCCGAAAATCTATGGATGTCAACTCTCTCAAAACCTCTCAAAAACGCGTAAGGCTGGAAATGAAACTTCTACTTATATATATAGACAACAAGTGTCCATCTCCCACCGTCAGATCAAATCAAGATCTATCCACGCCGTCCATTGCACCAATCCATCGTCACCATTGACGTTTAATAGACGCCAACAGCCTTTTTGAATCAGCGGTAACGATGCGGGCATGCTTCCCACGCGCGCATCACTTCTCAATCAAATCAAAGCCCCCAAAATTCAATGTACTTATTACATGCAGCCGCTTATCATCATTTACGATGAGACACCCGTTCAGAGGCCCAATAATCTGAACACTCGTGGACTGTTATTAATGCACATGTGCGTGCATCTCCATCTTTGGATCGTCGCCTCAGCTGCCAAGCCCCTCCCGCTTGGGACTGGGCTCATCCGCAGCTTACGTCTCCATCCTTGCAGCCTCGTCTCTGTTGCCAAGCCCCTCCCGCTTGGGATTGGGCTCTGCAGCGTGCGTCTCCATCTTGGAGCCCCGCCTCAGCTGCCAAGCCCTCCCGCTTGGGACTGGGCTCGTTCGCATCTTGCGTCTTCATCTTTGGAGCCCGCATCTCATTGCAAAGCTCCTCCCGCTTGGGACTGGGCTCGTCCGCAGCTTGCGTCTCCATCTTTGGAGCCCCGCCTCAGCTGCCAAGCCCCTTCCGCTTGGGATTGGGCTCATCCGCAGCTTGCATCTCCATCTTTGGAGCCCCGCCTCAGCTGCCAAGCCCCTCCTGCTTGGGACTGGGCTCGTCCGCAGCTTGCGTCTCCATCCTTGGAGCCCCCCGCCTCGCCGCCAAGCCCTTTCCCTCCGCTTGGGGCTCGGGCTGCGTCTCCATCCTTAGAGCCCATTCGTCTCCATCCTTTGAGCGGGCTCGTCCGCATCATTCGCTCTCCATCCTTGAGCCTGCCACCGCACCAAGTCCACATTCATCACTTTATATCCTTTATAAATAATAGAGGTCTTGAACTTGGGGACTATAATTGAGGTACGGAACTTGGTAACGCAAGCTTGTAACCCAAGTGAATGTGAGTGGACATGGTCCAAGCGGACTTGCAAATTGCTGGCCTACCCACTCCAAGTATTGAATTGGGTCACGCTAGCGAAAGCTTGGGCTGCGTCGTCTTTAGTATTGCTACGACCCAATTCCACATGGAAAGGGTATCGTCCCACTTAGAGCTCCACGGGGGCACGGTCAAAGTCAACATGCTTTGGCTCAACCCTTCTCCGAGGTTGTAACCCTCTTGCCATTTTCCAAACGCATCAACACTGCATCACTACCAAGTCCAAAGACCCTTTATAAATAATAGAGATCTTGAACTTGGGGGACTATTGTTACGCCCCAAATCCACGTAGGCAGGGTCATCCCACGTGGAGCTCTACGTGGACACGGTTAAAGTCAACGTGCTTTGGCTCATCCCTTCTTTGAGGCTGTTTATGCAGAAGAGGTTATGAAACCAAGGCTATTTATGCCGAGGAGCTTGAATAACCGAGGCTATTAAAGTTCGAACCCTGATTGCGTGCTAAGAAAGCCTTCCCTACTAAACCTATGATTCAATCTTGAAAAGATCGATGGGACCGTTGCCAATATGACTTTGTCACAATCATAGTCCCTTAGTTTCGCGGTGAAAGTGACTTCCTTATTAATGCTAATGACATGACACCAAAAATGTGACTCAAGAACCCTTTAGATGGAACCACGTGTCGCACATCGAATGGGATCATTCTTATAAAATTTGCCTATAAACACTAAACTTATCTCTACAAGAAAATGATGTTGAAATATTACTCTCACAAGAAATATCAAGTCCTCCATACTAATTATTTTTCAAGTGTTATAATCACCGAAAAAATCGTTAGTTAGGGGCCCTCAAGCTGTTACCTCTACCATAGTGTGTTTCTCTTTATCCTTGGTTATCTACCCACCCGGTCTTAAGCATATCTGCGTGGTTAAATAAACTACGTGGCAGTCCAAGTAAAAGAAGTAACACACGGAGGGAGGAGGCCTGGAGTTCTTGTTGGCGGCCATTTTTGGAGGTCAACACCATCAAATTTTCCATTGTCGTAAGCCAGAAGATCCACCTCCACCAAACGCCATACTTGCTCTCGAGTGCCAACTGCTCCATCGTCACCATTCTCCACCAATTGTTTCCAGACAACCATAGCCCAAATTCACCTTCCCACCGTCGATCTCTTCTTCTTACTACCCTTCAGCACCTCACAAGTTACTGGCCATTGGCTATGGGCTACCCGGTCTACCATCTGACAACAGCAAACCATCCAACTGGCAATACCAGTAAATGTATTGAATTTTAGTTCATTAGTTAGAGGCTCTTAACCTGCACAAACCATCCAAATGAGGGAAATAAATGCGAGTTTTATGGTCATCATTCGATCTTTGCATGTTTTGATTGTCCAAATTTTAAATTGCAATAGAAACTAGAGCAGATTTGGAATGGAATCTAAATTTCATCACGGAACAGATCTGGAATAACATTTATATTGCTTTTTTCATCATTTTAATTGGGTCTCACGGTGATTGTGATGGTGGTCAATGTAGTGGTGGTATGCAAATTTAGAAAATGTGGGAAGTTGAGGTGGAAAAAGATGACATTTTCTGTAGGTGACTAGGGTGAAGGAAAAAAGAGATCATCTTTGTTATTCTTTATTTGAGTTAATTTTACTAACGTCGTTAAAGTTACCTTAAACATAGTCATTGAAGTTTAAAAGTTGCAACGTTGGTCAATAAAGTATATAAACATTCTCAAACGGTCATTCTATTAAGTTCCCAACCTAAAATGGTGACGGACACTATTAAGTGTTGATGTAGCACACAATAGACCGTTATTGATTGCATAGGCGTCCATGTACTTTATGTAATGTTTACTTTAGTCTCTATATTTTTTATTATCTTTCAGTTAAGTTCTAAAAATTGTATCTTGGTTCCTTAATTTTTTACATCTTTACACTTTGGTCCCAAATTTTTTAATTATCTTTCGGTTAAGGCCTTCAAAAATTACAGTTTAGGTTCTTCAACTTTTTACATTTTTACATTTTGACCCCCCAAAAATTCTTGATTTTAGTAGTCAAAATAAGTACATTTTCAGTTAAATAATTGACTTTACACTCGAGTTTTAACTTAGACGACAAAATAACATAATAAAATAATAAACTACTTGACATAACTAACAAATGTCCACTTTTAGTGGTCAAAATAAGTACAAAATCTGCAATTATCACTTAGAGTTGACAACAATATACAAAAATATATTTTATTGACAAAAAGTACATTTGAGATATATGTTGTTTATTTTTGTAAATGGAATATATTTTTATCAACTCTAAGTCATAAGTGTAAGTTTACACTTATTTTGGCCACTAAAAGTGGACATTTGAATTATGTCAAATAGTTTATTATTTAATTATGTTATTTTGTTCGTTTAAGTGAAAACACGAATGTAAAGTCAAAGATTTAACTCAAAGTGCACTTATTTTAACCACTAAAATTGCACTTATTCTAGTCACTAAAGTCAAGAATCTGAGAGACTAAAATGTAAAGATATAAAAAATTGAAATACTTACACTGCAATTATTTGGAAGACTTAATTGAAAAAAAATTAAAAATATAAAGATTGAAGTGAATATTATATAAAATACAAAGATTTCTATATAATAAATAATAATCTATTGTGTGTCACGTCAGCACTTAACGGTGCCACATTACCATTTCAAGTTAGAAACTTAAGTGAGTCACCATTTGATAAAAAGTTATATATTTTAGTAACCAAAGCTGTAACTTTTAAACTTAAGTGACTATTTTAAAATTTTAAAATAATGACCGTTAGTTAAATCAATAGCAATTTACTTGTCAATGAATATCATCAAGTCTTGACTAATCTTTCGAATAGAATTTAAAAACTGAACAGGAAAAAAATCATTAATTCATCTTATTCTTTCCTCCAAACTAGCAATGCAAAATCTTTAAAACTTCAAAGGAACTTTTTAGTCATTGAATAAAAGCATATAAAGCAACGCTAGATAGTGTAATGTGCCAAAACATGATTGCCAATGTAAATTGTAGGCGTCTTAATCTGGTGTAGCTGCACCCTGGTTGAGCTCGGCAAATCTCAAGCCAACACGCATCGAGTGCTTCAGGAACTTCTCAGCACAGCGGCGTACACAAGTCTCTTCTTGCTTGTCTAGAGATTTGCGCCGAAAGGTGTCTACACAATCAGTGAAACATCTTTCCACCAGTGAATTATACATCCTTAAACTGCAAAAAGAAAAAAGAACACGTCAATGTTGCCATTTTCAGCATTGGAAAAACATTAGTCCCATCACTATCGAAATTCTACATTTCTTCATCTCCTAAATCAAGAATTTCCACGAGATATTCCATGATAAATTTAATCCAAAACATCTAGGGGTACATTGGGTATGCAGCACAATAGACAAGAATTTAGGCTTTGTTTGATTGTAAGTAGAAAATTTGGGTGAAAGAAAATATTTTTCATAGAAATGAATTACCAAGAAATTATGGGTTGAAAAAGGTCAACAAATTTTCCATGGAAAATAAATTCTCCTATCTCACAAAAAAAATATTTTCCTTGAAAACAAGGAAAATGTGGCCAAAAGTGGAAAACTTTGAAAAAAATTTTCATGGAAGAAAAAAGGTTGCAATCAAACAAAACAAGAAAATAGGTAGGAAAATGCCTTTTCCATGAAAAATTTTTGGCAATCAAACAAACAAGTTGGAAAATAAGCGGATAAAAGACATTTTCCATAAAAAATAAATGCCAATCAAACACACCCTTAACTTCTTTTTATTCTTTACCGTCCAATTCATCCAGTCGAGCAAACCAAACAAACCATAGATGTCTAGACAAGGAATGATTTATACATGTACTAAAACAGTCTCTTATGACATCAACCTTGAGTAAAAGACATGATTAGTAGCATTCAAAAAAAATGGGGATGGTAAGCACAACAGTTTTATATTAGAGCATAACAAAAAAAACAATGTCAAGAAGAGATCTTGAATCATTGAATGGTTAATTCAGACGACAGATAACAAAAGCAATAAATGCATGACAATTATTTTTGAGTTCTCTTTGCGTAGGCCTAATTTGGAACTTAATTGTTCCGTCTCAATTTTATCGATCTTATGCCTTGATTTGTTATTTTATTAATCAAAGATGACTAGGTTTTAATAAAGCCACAAAAATAAAATAGGAAGTACTATGTGACAGCATTCCACAACATTGCCAGTATAGTTGTCTCAAACCTTTATCCTCCCATACTAATTTAAATCTAATCCACCAAAATTTTTCTACTCTTTGGCAGCAACCTTAATTATGTAAAACTTAACCCAAAGCTCTCAATGTTTTCCACTCCCTAGGCTTAATTTCAGTCTATCACTAAACTTTTGAACAATAAACATTGGGACATTTTCTAAAATTTCTTCCACTACATTGTGCCTCTCTAAATCAAGCTAGAGGTCATACAGCTAACTATAATAATGATGGAAACCAACAACAATGAGTTGCAGGGAAAAATCAAATATTGCAGGAAAAGCTAGCAGCAAAAGATGCCAAAATTTTATAGAAAAGCCTAAACAAAGACCACAGTGATAATTAACTTGCATGCTACAAATAGAAAATGCACAGACTAGTTCAGTTCATCAAACCATCAACTAATATTTTCAGCTCAGGTCTTGATCCTATATTGAAGCAATGGTTAACGTTAATAATGTCCAAATCAAAGTGTACTAGCTATTTTAAGAATCACATGGCGAACTGCAGTTACAAAAGCACCACATAATTGATTCACCGAGGTTTTTTTTTTTTTACAATTCTGAATGCCTTTTTTTTTTTTTAACTCCCACATCTCACACTAGTTCAGTTCATCAAACCATCAACTAATATTTTCAGCTCAGGTCTTGATCTTATATTGAAGCAATGGTTAAGGTTCATAATGTCCAAATCAAAGTGTACTAGCTATTTTAAGAATCACATGGTGAACTGCAGTTACAAAAGCACCACATAATTGATTCACCGAGTTTTTTTTTTTTATACAATTCTGAATTTTTTTTTTTTAACTCCCAAATCTCACACTAATAGGAAAATTGCAGGCATGGCTGCCAAAGTTTGGGGTCATTGGTACTTGGGCCCCAACCCCTTTTTTGACATTAGGTCCCCAATCTTCGTTTATCGTACCAACAGAGGTCCTAGTGGTTTCTGTCCACATCATGAGTTAAATACTGAAATTCAATCAAAAGAGAATTTTGTTTCCACTCACATTCAAATAAGCAAAAAATAAAAAAATAAAAAGACAAGAAAAAAAATGAAAAAAACCTTCCCCTACAGCCCCCTCTGTCATCACCACCTTTCAGATGGAACCAAACCTGACGCATGGGTAGGGCAAAGGGACTGGGGCTGTGTAAGAAGGGAGTTTTTTTCTTTTCAATTTTCCTGTTTTCCTTTCATTCCTAAACTTTCCTTTTTTATATTTATTTTTTTTCTTACTTGAACGTGAGGGAAAAATAGACTTTTCATTCAATTTAATGTTGCTTAGACCAGAAACTGTTCAAAGGACCTTTATTGCTATGAAAAGTAAAGGTTGGAGAGCTAAGTATCAATAACCCCAAACATGGGGGATGGTGACTGTAAATTTTCCCTTACGAAATGTTTCTTCTGACTTGGCAAAAGTTATTTGGGAAAGAAATTGTAACATCTAAAGGACTCATTACTGTGTGTATCACTTTCCATCTTTTTGCTCTTGATATGTAACATAAACTTAAAGATACAAAAAGGAGTTGTGTCCAAGGGTGGAACTAGAAAGATTTTATGGTGGACTAAAATTTAGAGTTGAGCTCGACATAGCCATTTGGGGTGGGTAAATTGTTTGGCCAAATTTGAGAAGTAAAAAAGATTTTTTGAGCAAATTTTATGAAGTAAAACAACCAAAAAAAAAAAAACAAAAAAAAATTTGGCCCAAACTTTACCCTGGGCTATAGACAATTAAGATACACGACAGTCCACCCCAGCTTGTCTCTCTCTTATGAAGTAGGTAACAGTAAGACAAGGTGGGCCCTTGGTCAAACTTGGAATGATATTACATTATCAAGGGCAGTTTTGAATTCATTATTGCACTATTTAGATGTCAAAAAATTCATTTTCTTGATTATGAAGAATGTAAAACTGGTTAGGCTTCAATCGAAGCCTTGGGGCTTAAGCCTAGCCTAATTAGGGTTAACTTGTGTCTTCCTATCGCCAGTTTTTAAGACATGTCCATCTTTCATGCCCATACTCAAGTCCAGGTACAAAACTTTTGTTACCTCGCTAGGATATTTAGCCCTTTTGAAGTTGATTGTGGCAAGAAAATCGATTTTTTTGAATATTGAATGGGCGAATGTTAGTACAACAACCAAATACACCTTGAAAAACCCCCCACCCTAGTTTGGTAAATGATATATATGCCCCTTGTCGTAAAATTCATACATAAAATTACTAAGGACATATATGTCATTTACCAATCTAGGGGGTTCATTCAAAGTGTCATATTTAACCAGCATTGAGTCAGCTGAAATTTGCTTATTGCAATGACATTCAGGCCCACTCAATGCTCAAAAAAATCAATTTTTAGTCACAATCAACAAACAGAGCTTAATAACAAAGTCAAATCAATGACCAAGATGTAGACCATGTCTTTGAAAGTGTGAGATAGCTGAATTCTAGGATGACTTACTCAGTCATGTTGACTGAGTCATTTCTGTTAATTTATTTCAGTTAGAATAAGACCTAGTTTCTATAATTATTGTTGTTTGAATTATTCAAGTTGTATTTATTACGTTGCAAACTAGTTACTAAATGTGAGCTGCATTCTAGTATTTTCTGTTAAGATTGTAAGGCTATATAAGCAAAAGCTAAGTTTCAATAAATCACCAAGTTATCTAGTTCACTTTGTTCTGTTTTTGCATTCTCATTCAATTATTATATCAAAGTGGTATCAGAGCCCCCCTATTGAGGCTGAGAGAGAAGAAAGCCGTAGTCTTTCAACTGACTTGAAAACAAAGGAGAATTTGAGAGATGTCGAGTGCAGGGGAAGGTTCTTTCATCCAACCAGCCATTTCACGCTTTGATGGTCATTATGATCATTGGAGTATGCTCATGGAAAATTTCTTGGATCCAAGGAATTCTGGAGTTTGGTCGAGACAAAATATACAAAACCGAAGAAGGTGCACTGTGTGATCAAGCGCTTGAAAAGAGTCTCAATAAGATGAAGCTGAAGGATAGAAAGGTCAAGAATTATCTATTTCGTGCAATCGATAGAACAATTCTTGAGACTATCCTAAAGAAGGACACATCGAAAGAGATTTGGGATTCAATGAAGAAGAAATACTGAAGAGAATGCTAGAGTGAAGAGTTTAGTCCTTCAAGCTTTGAGAAAGGAATTCAAAACTCTCGAAATGAAGTCAGTGGATGTGTTCTTGAATATTTTGCTAGAGAGTTATGTCGACTAGTAACAAAATGAGAATTCATGGAAAGCAAATGCGTGATGTCACCATTGTTGAGAAGATACTGGGTCATTAATGAGACAAATTTAACTATATTATTCGTTCTATCGAAGAATCTAAGGACACTGACACGCTCACTGTCGATGAATTACAAAGTTAAATGATTGCACATGAGCAGAAGTTTCACAAGAAAGATGGAGAAGAGCAAGCTCTAAACGTGGTCACAGACGAGAGATTTGGAGCAAGAGGACAAGACAGAAACAACCACAGAGGAAGAGGAAGAAGAAGAGGCCGAGGGCGTCAGGTCTACAACAAAGACACAGTCGAGTGCTACCGATGTTACAAGCTTGGACACTTTCGAGATGAGTGTTCGACTTGGGAGACCAACTATGCTGAACTAGAAAAACATGAGGAGATGTTGCTAATGGCCTACGTAGAAATGAATGAGGCAAAGCGTGTAGATGTTTAGTTCTTGGATTCGGGTTGTTCAAACCATATAAGCGGAGATGTGAGCATGTTTTGTGCATTGGATGAGGGATTCAAGCAGAATGTTAAGCTTGGAAATAAGAAAACGATGGCAGTGCAAGGTAAAAGGAATGTTCGGCTACGACTAAATGGTGTAAGTTATGTTATTTCCAAAGTCTTTTATGTACCAGAGTTGAAGAACAATTTGTTAAGTATGGGACAACTGCAAGAAAAGGGACTTGCTATCCTAATTCATGCAAGAATGTGTAAAATTTACCACCTGGATAAAGGCCTGATCATTCAAACTAACATGGCTACCAATCGAATGTCTGTGTTATTGGCAAAATACAAGAAACGAAGCATGCATGTTTCCACACAAGCTCACAAGACCTCGCACATTTGTGGCGTATCATCGATATGGTCATCTAAGCTATCGAGGTTTGAAGACTTTGCGGACGAGGACATGGTTCGAGGGCCGCAACTCTCTCCAACTACGCAATAGTATGCACCGATTGCCTAATTGGGAAACAACACCAAAACAAAATACCAAAAAGGAGCACATGGAGGGCTACAGAGAAGCTTCAACTCATTCATGTAGATATTTGTGGTCCAGTGAATCCAGAGTCCAATAGCAAGAAGAGGTAAATTCATTGTGCTTCATTGATGATCTTACTAGAAAAGCATGGGTTTATTTTCTTGTAGAGAAGTAAGAAGCTTTGAACATGTTTAAGTATTTTAAGAAAATGGTAGAGATGGAAACTGGTTTGTACAATCAGTGTTTGCGCACGGATAGAGGGGATGAGTTCACTTCAGAAGAATTCAAGAATTTCTGTAGACAGTGTGGGATTAAGAGAGCGGTGATGACGGCGAATATACCTGAATGAATAGAGTGGCTGAAAGGAAGAATCGGACGGTGATGAACATGGTTCGTTTAATGCTCTTGGAAAAGAAATTTCCTAAAACTTTTTGGGTAAAGGCAATGAAGTGGACTATATATGTCAACCATTTGTCCTACCTTGGCGATCAAAAGCATCCTCCGCAAAAGCATGGACGGTATGAAACCTCAATTGAGCACTTTAGAATTTTCGGATGTAGCACGTACATGTACAAGATGTAAAGCGCGCGCAAGCTTTAAGATAAGAGTATCGGTTGTGTGCGGTTGGGAGTTAGTGAAGAAAGCAAAGCTTATAGATTGTATGATCCTATTAAAAGACAATTAGTGATCAAGCAGAGATGTGGTTTTGAGGAAGAAAGACGATGGAATTGGAGCAATGAGTATGAGGAGCAGATTTTGATGGACCTGGAGTGGGTGATGCAGAGTGACATGGAGGAAGATGTAAAAAGTAACGACAATGAAGCTGAAATCAATGAAAAAAGTGAAGAAAATCATATTGCTAGAAACAATAATGAAGTGCCTCAAGTTGCTGGTTTGGAGCTAGAAGCGAGAATGATCCTCCAAATGCAATAGAGTGTTGAGTGCAAGGAATAGAAGAAATCCAAGTTAGATGGAAGATTACACTAGTGGGAGGGGTTATCTAAAGAAGAGAATGAAGTGAATATGGTTCTAGTTCAAGAAGCAGATCCTACAATTTATGAAGAAGCAGTGAGAAGCTCAAAATGGAGAAGTGCTATGGACTCATAGATTAACGCAATTGAGAAGAATTTGACTTAGGAGCTTACTGACTTACTTGTCGGCTGAAAAAAAAATTGGAGTTAAGTAGATCTATAAAACCAAACTCAATGAGCTTGGAGAAATAGATAAACACAAAGCTCGTTTAATGGCCAAAAGGTGCTCTTAAGAGCATGGAGTAGATTACATCGAAGTGTTTGCTCCAACGGCAAAAATGGAGACAATAAGAATGATCGTGGCACTATCAGTGACAAAGGAGTTGGAAGATATGGCAGCTAGATGTTAAATAAACATTCTTGCATGGGGAGCTCGATGAGGATGTGTACGTGGAACAACCAAAGAGATATGTGAAGAAGGGCAGTGAAGAGAAGGTGAACAAGCTACACAAAGTCTTATATGGGTTAAAACAAGCTCCAAGAGCTTAGTTTAGTCGTATAGAAACTCATTTAAATCGGTGAAGACTTTGAGAGGTGTCCAAATGAACAAACACTATTCACCAAGAAGAAAGCGAAATGGCAAGATACTAATTGTAAGTATTTAAGTTGATGATTTAATTTTTACTGGTGATGATAAGAACATGATGATTAAGTTTAAGATGTCCATGATGAGTGTGTTTGATATGACAAATTTGGGCAAAATGAGGTTTTTCTTTGGAATAGAAATCTCAAGGCAGTCTGATGGCATATTCATTTGCCAAAAGAAATATGCTTTGGAAGTGTTGAAGCAGTTTTATATGGTTGAGAACAAGCCAGTGGTGAGTCCAATTATTCCAGGCTTTAAGTTAATTAAAGATGAGTATGGAGTTCTGGTTGACGAATTCTATTATAAGCAAATCGTCGAGAATTTGATGTATCTCACTACCACTCAACCTAACCTGATGTACAGTGTAAATCTGATCATTAGGTATATGTCCAAACCTACCAAGATGCACTATCAAGCTACAAAAAAGATATTAAAATACTTGAGAGGTACAACCGACCGGTATTCTATATAAGAAGGGAGGGAATGAAAAGTTGCTTGTCTACACTAATAGTGACTATGCCAAATGACTTAGAGGATCGAAAAAGTACATCGAGTACGTCTTTATGCTGAGTTTAGGTGTTGTTTCCTGGCTATCAAAGAAAAAGCCTATAGTGACTCTCTCCACCACATAAGTAGAGTTTGTAGCTGCTGCAGGATGTGCAAGTCAAGCTATTTGGATGCGAAGGGTGTTGGAAAAGCTCGGACATGCTCAAGAGGAATGCACCACTGTATTGTGTGACAATAGTTCCACAGTCAAACTCTCAAAGAATCCGATGATGCATGGAAGGAGTAAGTATATCGATGTGAGGTTCCATTTTCTAAGAGAGATCTCACAAAGGAAGGATAATCAAACTAGAACATTTGTGGCACTCAAGAACACTTAGCGACATCCTGACCAAACCGTTGAAGTTGGATTCATTTGACAAAATCGGGGCATAGGCGGGAGTTTGCAAGAATGCAAGTAGGTGTGAGAAATAAATTAAACTAACTACGTAAGTAGCTAGTTTAAGGAGGAATTGAAATTGTGAGATGGCTAAATTCTAGAGATGACTTATCGTGTTGGACCGAGTCATTTTCTGTTAATTTATTTCAGTTAGAATAAGACCTAGTTTCTAGGATTACTGTTATTTGAATTATTCAAGTTGTATTTATCACATTGCAAACTAGTTACTAAATGTGAGGTGCATTCTAGTATTTTTTGTTAAGATTGTAATGTTATATAAGCCAAAGCTGAGTTTCAATAAATCACCAAGTCATCCAGGTTCACTTTGTTCTGTTTTTGCATTCTCATTCAATTATTCTATTACTAAACATAATTTAAATACATAAATAGTAAACTGCAAACAATAGATTATTCGGGATATCTCTACATCAAATGAAAAACAAATTTTTTTAAATCCATTTTAAGAATAAGAGCGAGGCTGAATTAGTCTAGTTATACTTTCTTTGGGCAGTTAATAATCAGAAACGGGTGTGATATATATGTATTGACACATGTAGAATAACATATCCAAGTATGCCAAGTTAGTTGTATGGCTAAAATGCAAGTTTTGAACTCCATTTTTGTATACAATGCACCAATGTATCATTCAGCTTTTAAAAAGAAAAGGTTGAGAATATTTGATTTCAAGTTTTGTGTGTCCTTGGGCTATAAGATTTTCAGCTCCCAACGTTTAGATGCATAATTTAATCCTGAACCTCATACCCATAGATCATAGTTTCTTTGACATCTCACAGATGTTCAGACGTGTATCAAATCAAATTGACTGACCAGTTAGATAACAAGTCAATTTGACAGGAATGTAGTTGCCACAAAGCAATTTAAACTGCAAATCTAGAATACAATCAGGAAGATTGAATCCAAACTACATTAGAATAATGTTGGAATATGAGTCAGTAAATGATCGTTGAAGATTAAGAGTAGACTGGAAATCAAACGAACCGCTATCAGCATTTCTAGTTAACACAATCGAATAAAGACTCATAAGATTCTACGTATCATACAAACAATATGATACGCTAAGAAAAGAAGATTACGCAAGCAAACATTTGGCATTCAACTGAGGCAATTTGCGCTTTGAGAACTTCAAAAGCAATTGAATAATTAGATATCACTCAATATATTGAAAAAAAAATCGCCGTTTTCTTAATGCTTCAAGTTTAGGAGATCCCCTAGTATTGCTATATAGTTCCAAAACGGCTAAAATGCTTCAATTCAAAAAGCTTAAAAACGAATATATATATATATATATACACACACACACACACACGGGTATACCTGTCACGGATTTGGAGCTGGTCGATCATGGAGGACATTCGGAGCTTATCTTCCTCGGGCAAAGAGTCCAAGTCTCCAAGCATGCTCTTGTCCATCTTCGATTGATTGTACCAGTTGCTACTCCAAACTTCGGCTTTAACGTCAATTCTCTAAAACCCTAATAAGGGAGAAGAGAAGAAGAGAAGGAGACGGCGCTTCTGTTTCAAAACCCTACAAACTGAAAACGCTTTGATTCTATTGAACTGAGTAATTTGGGCCCTAAAAATAAAAAATAAATAAATAACGGTTTATTATTGGGAAAAGTTACATACATGTTACCTACAAATTGAAAATTGAAATTTACTGGTTATTATTAATTTTTTCATATATACTATTAAATAATAACATAAATTGAATATTGATGGGATGTAAAGAATCTTGTTATTATACATTGTTATCTTAATTAATAATAAAATTATATCATTATCGAATAAAAATTTTGTCCCATAAATTTCTCCTTTTAAAATTTCAAATAGAGAGTTCATCAATGCTAATTCTGTCTATCGTTTCCTCATGAAGTCATCTGTAATATTTATTGGTAACACATTTGAAGGCTTTTCCGCAGCATATTTGATGATGAAGATGCCACAATCACTACTGCAAAGTAACGGATATCATTTGAATTAGAGACTTCGCAATGTAGTTTACCGTAACAAAATAAGTTGAGTACACAAGTTTGCGTGAATATATGTGTTAATATCAAATGATCTCAAATGAACACAATTATATCAGATTTAATATCATAACATGGTAACTAACATGAGTTGATAATGTAACAAAACTTGTTAACAAACGCTAAAAAGTTATCATACATTAGAAAATATACATTAATATTGTGTTATAATAAGTATGTATATGTTAACGGCGTAAGGTAATTGAAGGTAGTATAACAGTTATTGTTTGCATACGTTGAAACTAATGTAATAATTTCAGTTAACATACGACGATTTCACAATCTATCTTAATATCAATTAATAAAAAATATTTTTCACAATAACAAAATCTGCTATAGTGAATAATGGAATTTTAGAAATATAATCTAACAAAACAAAATAATTTATAAGAATAAAAAAAGTAATAGAATTTCAGAAATATGATCTAACAAAACAAAATAATTTATAAGAATAAAAAAAGTAAATGGCAAATAGGAACTTACCTTATTTGTTCAATAACAAAATATTATATTTCTTGTTCATCGACTATGTTATGGCTTTCTTACCAGACCGTTTTCTTCATATTCCCTGAGAAGTATTTTTAGATTACATTCAAAGTTGCAAACTCAAGGAACGCAAATGAAAATGACCTTTTTTTTTTTTTTTTTTTTTTATGAAATGGTGATTAGAGAATACTAGAGTTTCAAATTGATGGATAATGGGGGAGAGATGCGTGATTTTCTTTATGAAGATTTTCATATGTGAACAAATATCTTGATAATAGAAAATTTCGGTTATAATAGATGGAATTAAGAAAATTAATTATTATTTAAAATATTGCAATAAAATATATTTATATAAATTTAAGTGTAAATATGGAAAAATTTAATATCTACAGGTATATTTCAAATTTTGAAATGGCAAGAGGTGGAGAACCTAATATTCTCTTTATTATTTACCGTTTATTAATGGAAAATTGACGCAAATGGTCCCTAACCTTTCTCTTGGTATAGAAATGGTCTTTAACATTTTTTTTTTACACAAAAATCTCTAATCCATGTGTTTAAGTGTGTAATTGATCCTTTATTTGATGGAAAAAAAAAGACAAAGATGTCCTTAGTCTCTAATTATAATTGGGTTCTTAAACATTGCAAAAAGTGCAAATGGGTTCAATACTTTTAGTTTTTATAAAAAAAATTAAAAGAAAATAACGAGTTTTTTTTTTTTGATTAACACTTTATTGACTAAATTGATAATATAATAAATTATTTTGTATATTTTACAAACTATTATAAAATAACTAAAATTTAAGCTCATAACTATTAACTAACATGTTAAATAAAATTATTTTTTATTATTAAGTATATTATATTACTTAAAATTTAAAATTTTATTTTATCGTTACAATATAAAAAAAATTAAAAAAAATAACTTTGTCACAAACTTGATGCTCAAATAATTTTATTTAATTCATCTATTTGTTTATTAACTACAAATATTAGAGCTTCTACTATATTTTTCATATTTTAATTTATCATTTTATTATCTTTCAAAAATAAAGACAATATAATGTATAAATTAATTTGTATTAGTATTTTTATGTTAAAGAAAAAATATAATAAAATTGGTTCAATGTTATAAAATTATACACGCCATTTTGTTATTTAAATTAATTTTTATTCAAGTTTTTCACATCACATAGGAATTAAATATACTTAAAGTACAATAATTTTACATTTTTCTCTTATGAAAAATTTATTTGACACGACTATAGTGATATATTTAATATACTAAATTAAATATTATTTAATAAATGTATCAGACTCATTTGCATATTTTACAAATGTTAAGAATTCAATTGTAATTTTCTTTAATTAAAACTAAAGGTATAGTTGTCTTCTTATTAGGGGATAATTGCATCAAAGGTCCCCAACGTTTCAAAATCGTTGGGGATATGCCCCTAACCTAAAATAATTGCACCAAACGTCCCCAACGTTTTAAGAAATAGGCATGGAAGGTCCCTCTTGATAGTTTATGTCCGTTTTCTCCGTTAAACACCTCAATTGGACTGCACGTGCTTTTTTCCCAAAATTAAGTGATTGGAAGTGTAAGAGCAAAAATATAAGAGAATTTGGATTGTTCTTGAGAAAATGAATCACACTTGTTGATTTCAACTTCTTGAACTGCAAAGAAGAAAACCCTCAGTTGATTATCAGATTCTAGTAATGGCTAATAATTCCTTATTGAAAAAAAAAATGAATTATTGAATCTACTAAAAATCTCTTTTTGCACAAATGATTCAAAGGCGAAATCTTTATCTCGATTGCGAGGAGTTTCTTAGGCTTCTTCCCACCAAAGGCTCCAAGGAAGACCGGGAGGACCGCAGTATTCTCGGCATTGTACTCCTCCACGGCGATGAGGTGATTTCACCATCGTTGAGGGTCCGCCGCTTCTTAGGATGAGTCACGTGTTAAAGCTATTGGTGTTAATCTTTGTTGGGACCCATTATTGGTCGCGCCCGCGGGCTGTGGTGTTCCTCTTGGGTTTGTTCAGCCCATCCGGGCTTCTTTGGACCAGTTAGAGGTGTTGATAGACCGACCCTAAGATGATGCGACCGCATTTCACGACCCCAATTTCTTACCCTCGATGGCGTCGCGCAGTTCATCAACAACGGCTTGATCCGGGATGATGCAGCCCGAGATAACGGTGGTTGAAGAAAAATTCAAGAAGTTGGTTTTCTTCTTTGACCGCAGATTCGGTGGCGGTAAGAACAATCCAAGAAGTGGGTTTTCTTCTTTGATTGTAAAGCTTGATTGGAGAATCCAAGAATCCAAGAAGTGGGTTTTCTTCTTTGCTGCAGATTCGGTGGCGTAAGAACAATCCAAGAAGTGGGTTTTCTTCTTTCAGAAACGATGGTGAAGAACAATCCAAGAATCCAAGAAGTGGGTTTTCTTCTTTGAATGCGTGAAACGATAGATAAAGAACAATCCAAGAAGTGGGTTTACTTCTTTGAGCAGTTCAAGAAGTTGAAATCAACAAGTGTGGTTTATTTTCTCAAGAACAATCCAAATTCTCTTACATTTTTGCCCTTACACTTCTAATCACTTAATTTTGGGAAAAAAGCGCATGCAGTCCAATTGAGGTGTTTAATGGAGAAAACGGACGGAAACTGTCAAAAGGGACCTCTCATGCCTATTTCTTAAAACGTTGGGGATGTTTGGTGCAATTATTTTAGGTTAGGGGCATATCTCCAACGATTTTAAAACGTTGGGAACCTTTGATGTAATTATTTTTATTAAATAAGAACTAATTGTGCACCAAAATATATAAGTTGGTACAAACATTAGGGGACCATTTTCACAATGGGGACAAATATTAAGAACCATTTGCATCAATTTTTCTTATATTAATTGAAAAGTAGACACAAAGAAAACACTAATGACTCTAACAAAACTTTACATTATTCAAATTAAAATATTTATTTCATTCCACGTGTATCTGACATGTTGTATCTTCTATTTTATTAAAATTCTTTTATCGGTGTATTCATTTCTATACTTCATGTAAAAAGGAGAATAGAGATACATCGAGAGAAATTTGTATAGAGAGAGGTTACAATATAGAATGGAAAAGACAAATGAGGATAGAGGTTGACGTTGAAAACTAGGTATAATTTTGAACAAATTAAAGAGTTATTCAATTTGAGTCGGAACAAATTTAATCTTAAAAATGTAAATGAAGTCTTCAATTTAAAAATATTCAAGTTTAATTGTTTGAGCCATTGATTTTATTTTATAGGAGTGGTATAAAATCAAATTCAACTTACTTTGATATATTAAAATTATATAAGCTAATTGTTATACCCTATCTCCACGCCGTGCTAAGAGAAGATTTAAGAGCATAACCTACCATCAGGATGTGTAATTCCTTTCCTGCCATCTGAAGAGCATCCGAGTTGGCCAAATCAGAATTTTTCGGTGTAACAGCTTGTATCAAGCAAGTTTGAAGTTTTATATATGACATTATCATTGTTCTACATCCATTAATAATAAATTAATTTTCATCCAAGAACATAGAAAAATATGCAAATCAAAAAGAGAGAGAGAAAATATTAAAGAGAGATAAAAGGCAACAAAAAAGTAATGGAGAGATTGGGTTGCGTCTGTGAGACTGAGAGAGAGAAGGTGTGTCAGATGAAAAAAAAAAAAGCAACACACATGTTACAAAACGGTGCCATTTTCGTCTTTTTGGGACCAAAAATAATGAACAGTAACCTTACACGTGGATCTTATAACATAGCTAGTTAGTGCATGTGTGTTGCATGTGATAGAGTCGTAATTAAATATAGATTACACCACCTAACCTTTAAGTATAAGTATAATAAGTACTCCCTCCGTCCCACAAAGATGACTCATTTTTCTTATTTATTTGAAACATGCATTAAATTTTTCATTTCCTAATATACCCTTATTTAATTTACATTGTTATCAACAAAAACAAGTATTTAAATTTAAGATTCATGAATGACTAATATTAAATGGGGTATAATAGTATTTATAATTTCAACTACATTAAATAAGTTTTCTTAACGTGTGAAAAAGAAAGAGTCTATCTTTTAATAAATTTCAATAAAGACAATTAATGTGGCAATATTGAACTTCTATTTGATCATTTGAGTTAATGGTCTTATTCAAAGATTCTAGTCCTTCTATGTCTGGAAAAACACTTCGTATCATCAATGTGCATGAACCGACAGTTGTTAGTTGACATAACCAAATGGTTGGATATCAGAATTATTTAACGGTCACAGACTCACAGTGAAACCACACACCAAATGAGACCAAAATCAACAACTATAGTGCATCAAGCATGTTTAACTTCACTTGATCCCCTACATTAACTCAACAAGTTACGGAATGGATGTAATGACGTAGGAGAGTGTTTGGCTAAGCTTAAAAAAAGAGGTAAAATACCATTTTAGAAATAAATTTTTTGAACAATTTTTTTTAAAAAAATAACTTTTAGAAAAGCTCAAACATGTTTGGCAAAAAATTAATTAAACATGCTCTTAGTAGCTCATCCATACTTTCAGATATGACTTATGCAGAAGCATCAAACAGCTTCCAAACATACCTAAAGGGCCGAGACCATCAAGGTATTGATGATGCGGGTTCGAAGCATACACATGAACCAAATGACCAAACCCATTTGTTGAGACCAAAATATATTATCACCTCCATTTCCTTCTCTTGTGTTAACTGGATTTTCACCCATCTTCCAGGAATAGCATTTCCTATTGAGAAATGCATAATTTCAACTTCATGGCTATGGCAAGCTTTTTCGTGCATCTATCTGATGTTTCTTCACACCTGCACATCTTATAGTACACTCAACTTATTTTTAATTACACTAAGCATTTCAAAAGAAAAAGAAAGAAAAGTCCAAAACAAGAGAGGGCTTAAAGAAAAGTTAGTGATGACTTACTCTATGATATGTTGCATTTTCACCAATTTGAAACATTGGACAAACTGATGGGCATTTGTTATTTTCTCTACAAGACATTAGAAAGTGAAAAGCATGAAGCTTAACATAAGATTGCCCCAATAAGGTCTAGAAGGGATAACCAGAATTTAATTATTTAATTGAAAAAATCGTATATATACAAACACATATGGTGACAGAGAGAACATCCTGATTTAACACCTAATTCATAGATAATAGAAATTATCTCTCTCCAATAACTATAGGAGCTACTCGAGACATCGTATATGGCTAGTCGTGTTCTCACAGATATCTATTTTATTGTACTAAAGATCAATCTAACCCGATGTTTGGAGGTAACAAAAAATACTACAAAACTATGCCAAAGCCACAACAAAAGGACCAACAAAATCTATAATTCTCATATGCTAAAAAGAAACATTTGTCCTCATCCTTCAAAAAGATCAAACACAAAAACGCTTGACCCGTGTAGGGAAAAAAGCAAAGAACCAAAGATGCAACTTGTATTGGTATCAAAAAAGTTAATTTAGAAAAAAAAATATTAATATATTTTTTTTAATAAATTGCATCTAAAGTTTGAAATTATACTCTTTAGTAAATGCATAGTTCTCTTGAACCTGCAACAAGAAAATTGCTTATTTCCCATCATGGACCAATTGCAAAAAATAAAAAGCCAAAAATATAGAAGAAAAAATTGGGGAAAAAAATACAACTTTGCTATGAATATCAATGAGGTTGATAAGGGAATATGCCCAAGATTAAATTCCATTATCCCACTTGCATCTTATCCATGATGGAAAGAACATTCATGCAAGCCTTTGAAAATCTAAAAAGATCCGAAACATGAGCTACAACCATAGCATGTAACTCCATGATGTGCTAATAGAAGATAGCTTTAAAGAAAAAATGGCCTCTAGAATTGTCAATAATTTACGAGTGTCATAAATAGTGTGCTTATTTTTAACTCAATCAAGTTGTGGACAAAAGATTGCTATAAGATGAATTTAACTAAAAATTATTAACAGTAAAAACCATATCAATAGAAAATCCAAAGAATATTGTTATCACCCAATTTTGGCAAGACCTCATAGGCCTAAGTAAGACCTCTTAGCCCAGTAAAGGCCCCCTGTAAGACCCAGCGAAGGCCTCACAAGTCCACGAAGGCCTCGACCCTCGTGACCAACCAGGATGCTTCGTCCGTCTTCATATTCCATATAATCCACAGACAATCTAATATTTTAGGACAATTAAAGAGATACCTCAGAAAAGATTGCATTGGATCGTGTTTGATTGTGATTCAATCTTAGAAAGAAACTAAATATCAACCTCTTGATAATTAGTAACAAGATATCGAGAATCAATGGAGATAATGATGGAAAATCTAAAAGGATTGCCTTCATATCCAATTACCCTTATCTTATAAGAAAATATGATCCAATCAGATCTCTAATTGATTGCTTGCCTAAATCAATTGGACTCTGGACCTATAATACATGGTCATTAGTCATTCTAAGGTACGCATTATTCTCACCCTTAAACTCTGCTCAAATTTCTACATGCTTGTCTCTCCCACACTCAAAACACTCTCTCCCGGTATATTATTCTTGTATACCAGTAGTTGACTTAATCGTCGGAGTACCAACGATCACTGGCCCCTTTCTCCAAGTTATCTTGGTGCCTAACGATTATCCCAATGTGCAGGTAACATGCCAGCCACACGTGGATAGTGTAAATTCCGAGGTCAACAAATAATAATAAGACCCAAGCAAACATACCTTAGTAGGATCAACAACATCGAGATTGAGCAACTAAGCCACAACAACATTTGTTAATCATTGTCTACTGCTCGTCCACAATGTATTATCCTCTATAAACAGAGATAATTATGATATTACAATTAGTTAAGCCAAAAATGTTTACTAAAGAGTAAGAATGCAATCTGAATAATAATAACTTACATATTGAAAAAGTTGGCTGATGACACTTGCGCAACACTCTTGCACTAGTGGAAGTGATACTTGCCTCCATGCACATAAGTCGGAAGTTTGGCAATAAACAAACATGTAAATCATCCCTAAATATCCCCCAGAAGAAGAAGAAAATTAGTTTCCATTTGTTTTTTTTTTTTGTTGAGGTAATTGCATGAATTAAATTTAGCTCATTGACAAAATACCATGTGGTGAGCTCCTTTTCACTGTACAAAAGAGAGTAGACAATCCTCAATGAAGAACTTAGAAGTGCCAATTTTTCTAATTTTCTATTAAAATAAAAATAGAATGAGAATTTCTTAGACTTAAAAATTTCTTCTCATCGACAAAACAAATAGATAGAAAAAAAAAAGATCAAAAAAAAAGATAATAGCAAAAGCATAAAAGAGAAATATATAACATGTTGGGAAAAAAAACCCAAAATATTACTATCAAACTTTGTTGGAGTCATCCACTTAGCTATCACAAACTCAAAGCACAATTGCACCTATATATGCATCTCAATGATTAATTAGTTTCAGCATCTCTACATAGAGAAGTTTCTAATACACAAGTTTATTTTCTATTTTTCGTATTATCTTTTATTTTATTCTTCACCCTTCTTTAATTAGGTTGACAAGGCGGGAACGAAGCAGAATACGGTTAGGTCTAACTTCTAAAAATACCCAGCCCTTTGGCAAAGTGCTCAATTTATGAATATTAGAACCAGATTCTAGGGAATCCAAATAACGAAAAAAATCTCCTAAAGTTAGTCCAGATTACAAGTGGGTAATCAAACCGAGTCTAAGTCTCTAAGCTCAAAATTCAAGATTCAATCAATTATCACAGCAAGTACTTCGATACATCATCAGTAGCTTGCTTTATAATTTTTGATTGCGTGACAACAAACTCAAAATAATAAAACTTCTAATTTACCATTGTTCTCTCGGCATCTTGTTCACTGGCAAGGTCTTCAAGAAACCACGATGCGCTCCCTGATCTAGCACATTGGCCTTCAAGTCCAGCAGCTCAAATATCAAGCTCTCATCTCGTGTGGAGTCCACAAATACATCCTACAACAACGTGACCGTTCCATAAAGGCATAAACAAGACACTCAAAAGGTAAATCATCATTGAATTATCAAAAACACAAAAATACTATAAACTAATAATTTCTATAATCTTCATTAATTAATTGACTTGATGATCAGGAACTTGACAAATAGTACTCAAGTCCTTATAATGAATTTCAACACAAGCACAAATTCATCACTAACATTATTTTTCATGAAACAAATTATACCAACAAATTACAAAAAATGAAAGAAATTACCAACCATGAAGTGGATGGAGAAAGTACTGGTGATAAGCGCCACCAAGTAATGCGCATTGAATGTTAAAATCTTCTAGCATTTTGATAATTTTGTCAGCTAATTTTAGAAAAATTTGAACAAATGCTTTGAAAATTGGTGAGAATCTGGAGAGATTGAAGAGAGAATGGTGGAATACATACGCAATACATACACCAAAACAACACTAAATCACCACACACAAAAAATTTAAGAAAATATTGAGAAAATTTACAAATTTCTGCAACCCAGAAACAACAACATAATATAATGTATATTTACACCAAAACAAGATTAAACCACCAAAAATCAGCAATTTTACCTGCCTTTAGTTCAAAACTTGAATGAAGAAGTGAAGAATTTGAATCATGATTCAATCTTGAGCTAGATCACATGTTTTCTCTAGAACCCACTTTAGATTTCCTTACAAATTGAGCTTTTCCCATATTGGCACCCCGATTTCAGGTAGCCCACCTAGAATTCCTCATATTTTGAGCCCCTTTTTGATCTCTTGAAATGGATTTCGTCATAACTACTAGTAGTGCAGTGCAAATGATGATGTCGAGGGTAAAGAAATGAATAAATGGACACATAGGCGACTTAGAATTGTACCCAACTTCGAACAACCTCTTCCAATGGATGCCTTAAAGATCCAAGAGTCTGCAGAAGAACGAGAGAGAGAGAGAGAGAGAGAGAGAGAGGCCGGAGAGAGGGAACACATGGAATGGATCGAAAAAAGAGAAAATCCTACAAAAGCATGATAAAACGGCGTCGTATTCATCTTCGTGGGACCAAAATTATGAATAGTGATAACATCTAAGGGCATCAACAACCGAACGCTAAAATAAAGTGAAAACACAAAGATGGAGCAAAATTTGTCTCCAACCAGACGCCAAATCCATGCGCCATTTTGAGAAGATGAACAGTGATGCGCCATATATAGCGCATCACTATAGAAATTGAGATGGTTTGGTGTGAAAATGTATTTCAATTTTACCCTTCTTTGGCTGAAGCAAACATTTCTTTTTCCTTTTGTGTCTTTTTTCTTTGGATTTTATTATTTTTGTGATATAAAATGATTTATGTTTATTTTAATTTGATTATTATTTTTATTGACACAATAAATTATATGATGAGTAATAAATAACAACTAATTCATATATTGAATAAAAAGTACTCATTAAAATTGAGAAGTTACAAATCCGATTATTAAAAAGCAAGTACGAAAAATTAGCACTACGACTTGGGAGACACTGAAAAGAAAAAATAAAAGTAAAATACAATATCAACTACAAAATCATTGTTTTTGGTAAATCATTTTTGCTCCATATGCACCATCTCCAGAAGTTGAAATGGTTGTAGACGAAGCTATTCGATTTCAAGAATTCCTTGCTCGACATCGGCAAATCAAAAATAAAGAGGCTCACATTGCAATTCGAAATGCATTAATTGATTTGTGGGATGAATATACTAATTCTGATAATTAAATGACAAAATTAATTATATTTTATTATTATTATTATTTTTTTTGTATCTGTCCAATTTTTTTTTTTATATATTAAATTTTTTTTAATTGTGATATTGAGTATAATGCATTTTCTTATTTTTTTAAATAAATGCAATAGTTACGGAAATTAAATATAATTTAAAATTTATATATTTAATATAAATACACTATATAATTAACTAATTTTTGAACTAAATTATTGTTCAAAATTAAAAATATAAATATATGATAATAGACACTATTCATTTGGTGCAACATTTGAAGTAATGAGTTGGAGAGAACATGTGGATTTGGTGTAAAAGTTGCACCATTTTAGTGCAAAAGTTGCACTAATTTGAAGATATGAGTTAGAAATGGCCTAAGACTCTTATATTTTTGGTTAGATACATGTCATTGTGTTATATAAATTTTAGTGTTAATTACACTAATGGTCCCTATTTTTTCAGGTTTGTAACGATTTCATCTATATTTTTTTTTTAGCAGATATCATCTACATTATTCTATTTATACTCACAGATGATCTCCAAATCACTATTTTTACTATTCTGACAATTCTTGAATAATTTTACATATTGACTTAAATAAATTAAAATGATAGAGAAAAAATACGATGAAAGCATTGCAATTGAGCCCTTAACCTTTTCAAAAGTACAAATAAATCATAAATTATTTTATTTTATTCAGATAAGTGTTCTTCTCCAACTAAAAAAGAACCCCCACCCCACCCGGATGCAATGCCAGCTATAAGAAGATAGGAACTCCAAGTTCTTTTCTTGTTTGCCTTACTAAAAGACAGGGAAGTAGACTGTCATTTAACATCATTTTATGTAGTATTGTAACTTGGCGAGAATTTCTTTACGGAGTCGGAACGACTTC
The DNA here is from genome assembly GCA_023638005.1 of Forsythia suspensa. Taxonomy (NCBI): domain Eukaryota; kingdom Viridiplantae; phylum Streptophyta; class Magnoliopsida; order Lamiales; family Oleaceae; genus Forsythia; species Forsythia suspensa. Next base: position 2,109,518 of record CM042667.1, read on the forward strand.
ATTTCTTGAGGTAGGAAAGACCGGAAAGCATCCCAATCATTATCTTCTTCTTCATCATCTTCCTTAGCAATGTCATCCGACTCTTTTGGAACGGCTAATGGAGATGGATTTTTCTCTTTATTTTCAGCTGCCTGTGAAGGTAACTTTATCACTAAGGGTAGAAGTGAGGATGTCACTGATGTCGGGTTCTGACCTTGTATCACAGATGCGCAGATTAGATCTTGAATTATTGATATCAAAATTAGGATCTTAAAATTCTTTAAAATTGTCCTACAAAAGGGGAAAAAATGAACTAAAAAAGAAGAAAATAGGAAAGAGTCTATGGATTACATGTACCCAGAGACCTCTTCCCTTTGTTATGCATTATGTGATATTAGCATATAGAAAGAAATTTTTCGAAGCTTGAGGAAAGTATCAATTTTAACCAATTATTACTAAAACATGCATGATAAATATGGTTTATTTCAAAAATTAAGTAGCATACAACATCAAGAGTTTTTTTGAATAATTAAGAAAAATTACAAATTAATGGCGAGTATATTAGGATTCAACAAGAAAAATGCTGGAAATGAGAGTGGAGACGAGCTACATTTGCCTACTAATTCAAGGACTTCAAAATTCTCTCAATAATGGCAAGCAAGAAAAGAACCTGAAGTTGCTGTATTCTTATAGCAGGCATTGCATCTGGGTGGTGCGGGTTCCTTTTTAGTTGGAAAAGAACACTTATCTAAATAAAATAAAATAGTTTATGATTTATTTGTACTTTTGAAAATGTTAAAGGTCCAATTGCAATGCTTTCATTGTATTTATTTTCCTATTATTTTAATTTATTTAAGTCAAGGGATAAAATTGTTCAAAAATTGTCAAAATAGTGAAAAATAGTGATTTGAGAACCATCTGTGAGTATAAATAGAAGAATATGGATGATATCTACTAAAAAAAAGAATAGGGATGAAATCGTTACAAACTTGAAAAATATGGACTATTAGTATAATTAACCCTAAATTTTATTAGTCAAATAAAGAGCTTTGAACTTAATGTGTAATGTACATTGGTTTTGAGTTATATATATATATATATATATATATATATATATATATATATATATATATATATATATATATATATATCACACACACACAAAGTTTTTCTTCAAGCGAACAAAGGAATCTCAAAATGTTGATCATGAACAATCGTATTGAATACATCCGATGCCAACAATTTCTCTCCCACTTTCCCGATTCAATGTTCCCAAACAAGGAAAAAATATCTCTTTGAAATGTGTGATCCCCCACTCAAACTTACCCATGTGCATTCGCGTCAAAAAACTAGTATGTATATATATATATATATATATATATATATATATATATATATATATATATATATATATATACACACACACTGTTTTGGTCACGTCGTTGTTGACGTATGTGAAAAATGTAGTGAAAAGTTTTATGTTGAAACAATAGGAACCTTTCATACAATTATTCCTAAAATAAAATAAAAAAATGAAATGGATCAATGCCCATGTGTAAATACAATTTATATCAACAAAAGAGTTAGACTATTTTGCTAGAAATTTAAAGATATCATGTTGTATGTGTTGAGTTAGGAATCAAAAGTATATATATATATATATATATATATATATTAATATTGATGTCCGGCCATTAATTTGGATGTATTTGACATTTTGCTAAAATAACAAATATAATATTGTCAATTTCAAAGATCATTTTAGCTTCCAGTATAAGCTCATTTTCTTGACTGTAGTGAACAACGTGATTCTACTATTTGTCCTTTTTTTTTTTTATTAACACTTGATTATTTTGAAAGAAGTGTTAGAGCATTTTTAAGAAAGCTCTTTATATTGGTAATTTTAGTTGAAATTAGAATAACATGATTCTATAATTGCATAACATAATATATATAGTACATAAATTTTATTTTTTTTTGGTGGACTTTTCCATTTGCTTTGGTTTTTTCTAAATTTTTTTCTTGTCACGAAAATTACGTGAAGTTCAGAAATTAACTTAATATCAATGAACAAATAGTAGAATCTCAAGATTTCACAGTGTGTGGGTGTGGATTTATACATTACCTGAAATTCTTGAATCCTATTTTGGGCTTTTTTTAACAATAAACATCTCAACTTTCTTTCAATTTTTTAGGTTATTTTTTATATATTATGTGCATTACCAAATCCCAGCAATTAACTCTTAAAAAGACATGTTAACGACCAATTGCCAAATTGTTCAGCAACCAAGACCAAGCTGGTTGCCGAGTTTCTTGGTTGCCGAATGTTTGGGAAAATTTTTTTTTTTTTTTGTGGGCGATGAACCGTAACTCAATTTTTTTTTTTGGTGGGATTTTTCATTTCTTTTGGTTTTTTGCATAATAATTCATTAGTTACTTAATAAATGAAAAGTAATTACAAAAAGTTTTCAAGCATTCTCATACAGAATAACAAAATGCTGTGTCATTCTATGACTTTTCTTGCTGGTAGAGATTATCTTCACTTAACATCATGGTATTAATGCATTCTTACAAACCCCAAAGTTCATTTGGCCTACTACTTTGTTCACAACCAAATCAGCTTAATAAATTGTCCTGTTGGTTGCTCTTATATTGTAATTGTTCTAAGTAGTGAAATGTTTACATATATGCCAATCCAAAAATTAATATGCCAATGAATTATGCCAAGCAATATCTGTATTCAAAGCCACAATGAAAATGCATAGTATACTTTTCCATAATGCAAATATGGAAATTGTCAACATGTATAACACTCTTCCAACATCAATAACCTAAGTTATATTGGAAATTGACTACCTCAATTTTACAGAGAAATTGGAAATAATGTCACTATTTTCAAGATCTTTGCAAGACCATTGTTTGAGATAAATCAATTTTAGCTGTTTCTTCAAATCTTTACACGATAAAAACTTGTCTTGCAGGCAATGTTTCATTTATCTGATTGCACAAAAATCTTCCAAAACTTCATGGTCCCTCACAAACCCTATAAAACTCTTAAAATTGGAGGAGAAAACCCAAAAGTGGAAGATGGAGAATAGGAAAGATGGTATTTGGGATATAACTCGGCAACCAAGGATTAAAAAGCGATGATTTGAAATTGTCAAAAAGACTAGAAATTTTTTTGATGAGCGACGTCGCCGAAAGCAACTAGACCTTGATCGCTCATCGCCGAGTTGCTTTCGGCGATGAACAAGACATTTTTTTTTTTTTTTTTTGGTGGGCTTTTCCGTTTGCTTTGGTTTTTTCTAATTTTTTTCACTTTTCTTGTCATGTGAACTTCAGGAAAATTACATGAAGTTCAGAAATTAACTTAAGAACACAAGTAGTAGAATCCCAAGATTTCACAGTGCGTGGGTGTGGATTTATATATTACCTGAAATTCTTGAATCTTCTTTTGGACCTTTTTTTTAACAATAAACATCCTAACTTTCTTTCAATTTTTTGGGTTCTTTTTTATATACTATATGCATTACCAAATCCCAAAGTAATTAACTCTTAAAAAGACAACCATGTTAACGACCAATTATGGTTGCCAAATTGCTCGGCAACCAAGACCAAGCTGGTTGCCGAGACTTGGTTGCCAAGCAACGGCAACCAGTCTTAGTTGTCGAGTTGCTCAGCAACCAGCTTTGGTTGCCGAGAAACTCAGCAACCATTTGCTGTTAAACGATTGGGATGATATGGGCAATTCAATAGAGAATAACTTGCTTATCAAAGTTTGCTTTCTCCAACAGTGTAAGATTAATAGAATCAAGTTAATACATAGACCTGCATTTGAGGGAATTCTTATTTCAATCTCAAGGAAGTTCATTAATACTCAAATTCTCTTTATTAACTCGATACTTTACCAGATTGACTACGCAGAATTTTTTATGGGAAAGCGGTTAACATTTCTTGATCTCCTCGAGCAAGTTTCAGTTTTCATATTACATAAGTTGATTTTATTTTACTATATATTTTGTTTTTCTTGTATTTTTAAAAATATTTCTGAGTTTTGATGAAATCTCGTAATGCAGGCTGATCTTTAGGTCCATCATATTGTTGGAATCAAAAGGTTGATTTAGCAACTCGGCAAAAGGTTTTGATGCCGAGAATTGGTTACCCCTTTGTTTTTCTTTTTTGTTTTTCATTTTTTCTCTTGTTAAAAACAACAATAATATAAACATACATTTTGTGTTATTTTTTTTTGGAGGTCAACTCATATAAACCTATTTCATTGATCATTTTGGGAATAAAAGGTTTCATAATTAATTGTTTTCGACCAAGTGTATGTTTCTCTAATAACTGACTTGCTATTTCATTCTTGATATGCTTCAGATATTGTAAAGGTATTTCATAGTTTAAAAACCCGAGTAGGCATTCTATTAATCAAGTAACAACTTGTTAAAATTGCATCTCCCTAAAGATATTTAGGAACATTCATATGAAATATAAGAACTCTATAAGTGTCATTTTACGATTCGCAATTTCATTTTGTTGAAGAATCCCTACAAGTCGATTGATATATGCCTTTTTCTGCAAAATATCACCTAAACACTCATTATAAAATTATGTTCCATAGTCACTCCTTAGAATACTTATGTTGGTTTGAAATTGGTTTTCACCATAGTCGCCTCTAATGTGAACTTGATGATTTTTATTTCGGATTATATACAAAAATTCAAATTAAATGTCAAGTATTCACTTGAAAGCACCAATTTGAAATTCTCATTTTGCACGAAAAGACTATAATTATATTTGCAATCGAATTACTTTTGCATGTGGATCGAACTCGTAACTTGTATTTAATTATTTAACTTGCATCAATAAACTAAACGCTTGATTGCTTAATTTGTTTGCAGTTAACCCATTGGAAAGCCATAACATATTATGTTCATTAAAGGGCTAGCAAGATTTGACATTGTTGTTTCAATTAACTAATGGTTTCAAATTACTTGCTTTTGAGTATCGTTTTCTTTGACATCGCAAATCATCTTAAAATTTTTCTTGATTATGTTCTATATAGCACCCCCACCCCCACCCCCACCCCCGTGTCCCGTCTCGCCTAAAACACAAATAAAAAGAGGAAATGGAAGAAGGAGATAACTAATATTTATGATTCAAAAGTTGTATCCACTATTGCTGATTTTATATATTCACCATTTATTACTTTTTTTCTTTTATTGTGGTTTATATGTACTTCTATGCATTCTCACATTATTATTGCTGGTATTGCTGGAATGTTTTGTTAGTTAAATGTTAATTGAATTATTACATTGTCAGACGAATTTTGATAAGTAGCGATATGCGAACAATGTTTGAGATGTATGAATGTGTTCTCAGATTTTTCAACTTGATTTGATTACTTTAATTGAGGAAATTAGATTTTGTATTGGGAACAATTTTTAAGTGCCGATATGTTTTATCCATAGATTCGACCTAATTCCTAAATAATTACCTCACTTTTGGATTTGATAATCTTGTTTGAAATTATTTTAAGCCATTGTTTTTAAGTTGCTGGTATTTTTAAACTTTTCAACGTAAATTATTTATTCAGAAATAATGATATATCTTCTTGGTTTGGAAAAGCTCGTTGATTAACTACATTGATATGGCAATTTTACAAAATCGATTCAAAAACATGTTAAGTATGTCACCCCGATCACTTTAGTGTCTTTATGGAAACCGGAAATTATGAGATCTTCCATGCATGAAACATCGAAATTACTTGCAAAACCGTAACTAAATGCCTCGCTATAAATAAGGATCTTCAATATAATAGGTTGATGATAAAAATTTGCTAAAAAAATTAGAGTCATAAATGCAAAAGTGACCAATAGTTGGAAATTTTCATTGCAATTAGAATGTAGCGTCTTAACAAATAATGCCAAGCAATATAATTACCTTTTATTTTACAACATTCCCATTTCTAGACTAATTTGACCTTCCTCACAAGTCAACTAAAAGTCAGCTGAGCTAATTTAAAAATTTCTCAAAAGTTCAAGATACAAACAGGACAAAACAAAACATTTCAGCTACTTTGCTCAAAGGTTGAAGACGAATAGTACAATTTACCCTTTATAAAATTAGCTCTTACACGGGCTATAAATAATTAGGAGACTTATATATATACTAGTTTTGGTCACGCATGTTGCACGTTTGTGAAAAAATGTAGTGAAAAGTTTTAGGTTGAAACAATACGAACCTTTTATATAATTATTCCTAAAATAAAATAAAAATTAAAAATAGGTCAATGTTCAATGTTCATTGTTAAAAATAAATTAAAGAAAAAAAAAAATTGTCAAAAAAAAAAAATTAAAGAATTTTTTTTTATGTTGTGGGCATATTCGAACGATTTTAAAACAATAGGGACCTTTCATGCAATTCTTCCTTTAAAAAAATGAACAGTAAAATACTGTTCATGAAATCTCGGCAATGAATTTCATTGCCGAGACATCTCGGCGATGAAACGAAAGATTTTTACTGTTCACAATTGGTTTTTTGTTTTTGTTTTTTTAAAAGAAAATGGGTTTTAAAAAAAAATTGGTGAACATTAAAATAAATTTCATTGCCTAGTTGCTCGGCAATGAACAATTCATTGCCGAGAATCTTACTGTTCAAGGTTTTTTTTTTTTTTTTTAATGTGGCAACATTATAAAAAATAAAAACATTCAATTTGCTTAAGATAAAATAAAAAAGATTAATAAAAAAATTGAATGAAAAGGTGTAAAAAATATAAAAACATTCAATTTGCCACCAAGATTTCACAATGCGTACGAATCCTCTTTTGGGCATTTTTTAACAATAAACATCCCAACTTTCTTTCAATTTTTTGGGTTATTTTTTATATACTAAATTAAATAACTAAGATTCGTAAACGATGTGGTAGAGCTTAACGATTTTAAAACAATAGGGACATTTCATGCAATTATTCTTTTTTAAAAAAAAAATCAACGAGTAAAATCTTTTCATGAATAGTAAAATACATTGCCGAGATGTCTCGGCAATGAAAATGATTTTCATTGAGACATCTCGGCGATGAACTCATTCACAATAGTAATAATATTTTTTTTCTTTTATTTTTGTGTGTGTCAAAGAAAATGGGTTTAAAAAAAAAAAATTGGTGAACAGTGAAATAAATTTCATTGCCGAGAATTTTATTGTTCAATATTTTTATTTTTTTTAATGTGGCAACATTATAAAAAATAAAAACATTCAATTTGCTTAAGATAAAATAAAAAAGATTAATAAAAAAATTGAATGAAAAAGTGTAAAAATATAAAAACATTCAATTTGCCACCAAGATTTCACAGTGCCTAGATTTATACATTACTTGAAATTCTTGAATGACATTTTTAGCATTTATTTAGAATAATTTGTAAAAGATAAAATAAAAAAACAAGATTAGTAAAAAATTGAATAAAAATTAAGTGTAAAACAAAAATAAATAAGAAAAATAAATTAAAGATTTTTTTTTAGGTTGTGGGCATATCCCAACGATTTTAAAACAATAGGGACCTTTTGTGCAATTATTCCTTTACAAAAAAAAAAGGGTAAAATATCACATCATTCATGGCAATCAATTTGATTTCGAGAAACCCTTACTCACCTTTTTTTTTCTTTTTTTCTTTTTAATTGTGTCAAAGAAAATTGGCTTTAAAAAAAAAATTGTGAACAGTAAAATAAAGATCATTGCCTAGTTGCTCGGCAATGAACAATTCATTGCCGAGAATTTTACTGTTCACTTTTTTTTTTTTTTTTTACATTATAAAAAATAAAAACATTCAATTTGCTTAAGATAAAATAAAAAAGATTAATAAAAAAATTGAATGAAGAGGTGTAAAAACATTCAATTTTTTTTTTTTTTTTAATATGAGGCAATGAATAGTGCATTGCCGAGAAGCTCGGCAATGAACATTTCATTGCCGAGATTTTTACTGTTCACAAATGTATGTTTTTTTTTTTAATATGTGAATGTCTGTCTGTAGTTTTAGATTGATTTTGCTCATTAGTTTTTTATTGGGTTTTCCTTCGCTCTTTTACCCTTCTTCATTTAACTGCATGATTTGTTATCTGGTGCAGAAAATTCTATTGAAGAGCTTCTGCTTAAGTTTGCAATCTCGTTCATCTAAAGTCACTGTCCTTGAACAATAATAATGTGAAACAGGTAATAGTCTATTGTTAAGTTCTCATCCTCCTCCTTTACTTTTTAATAAACTTCTTTTATAAATTGTCCTTCATAATATTAGTTTAGTAATAGACGATCTCTATATCATTTAACCAGCTATTTATGCTATATGCGAAAAATGTTTACCAGACTCTTTACCCAATTCCTTAAGCAATAAACCGACATAACTTAAAGGATCTCAATTTCAGAATCCTACAATGTGGTCGAGTCTTCTATTGTTTGATTTTCACTTGAACTTTGGTTTTATCTTGGCATTAAATTAATTATTCTAGTTTCTTCCACTTTGCAGATACCTCCAAATTTGTTGAAAGAATGCAAAAGTCTGCAGAATATATCACTCCACGAGTTTCTCGGCAACCATTTTTGGTTGCCGAGATACTCGGTGAAGGTATATTACCCTTTCATATATTACCCATTTTTTAAGCCCATTTTCTTGTTGTTGTTCTGTTTGTCGCCAAAATGTTGTATGTGCCATTAATTAGAGATTTTTTGGTGAAGATAAATATTTTGCTAAACATCCCGCTTTAGTGTCATCAAGTCCATTAACTTACTTCCATGGAGATCATCAAGTCCATTAACTTACTTCCATGGAGATTTATGAACTATAATTGGGAACGATTCCAAGGAGAAGGCGATAATTTTATCCATAGATTAAAACTAATTCCTAAATAAAACCTCACTTTTGGATTTGATAATCTTGTTTGAAATTATTTTAAGCCATTGTTTTTTTTCTTCTTTGGTATTTTAAACTTTTCAACGTAAATTATTTAATACAAATAATGATATATCTTCTTGGTTTGGAAAAGCTCGTTGATTAACTACATTGATATGGCAATTTTACAAAATCGATTCCGTGCAAAAACATGTTAAGTATGTCACCTGATCACTTTAGTGTCTTTATGGAAACTGGAAATTATGAGATCTTCCATGCATGAAACATCGAAATTACTTGCAAAAACCGAACTAAATATATATATATAATCTTGCAAAGTTTAGAGTTGTAAATAAGGATCTTCATTATCTTTGTTTGGATGTATGTTTTGTACCATTTTTGAAAATTTGTGCATTTCTTGTGCTACTTGTCAATGCGATGAGTCGGTGCGTATTTTGTACAAATGAATGCGTATTTTCGAGTGTCAGCATGTTGTCTTCACGTTAGTGATAATGCTATTTGGATGCTACATCTTGAATGAATTTCTTGTGCAATTTAAAGAGGATGCAGACAATTCCATGTAATAACATTGACAATTGTTTCCTATTTGTTTTCGTGTTTTATAATAAGGCCAACGCCACTGATTTCATAATTGGCTTCCCATAGTAACATACTTGTATTGTAGATTTACCATGGAAGAACAAAGTGTTGTGTCAGTAGTGTAGCAAGCAAAGAATCGGGCCGGGAAGTTTCCGATTCAATAGTAGCATTTCCCACCTTCATAACAAGTATACGAGACATGATGATGTTGCCTCGGTTCGAAATTCAAAGGAGTGGTAAGCCAGACAGAATGGGCCTTTGGGGTGCATGAGATATATGCCAACCATCAAACAAGATGCACTCGGCGATCTCGTTGTTCATCGCCTAGTGAGCGAGTACACAATTTTTTTTTTTTGGGTGGGCTTTTCCATTTGCTTTGGTTTTTTCTAATTTTTTTCACTTTTCTTGTCGGGTGAATTTCAGGAAAATTACGTGAAGTTCAAAAATTAATTTAAGAACACGGGTAGTAGAATCCCAGATTTCACGAGAACATGGGTGTGGATTTATACATTACACGAAATTCTTGAATCCTCTTTTGGACCTTTTTAACAATAAACATCCCAACTTTCTTTCAAATTTTTAGGTTATTTTTTATATACTATGTGCATTACCAAATCCCAAACAATTAACTCTTAAAAAGACAACCATGTTAACGACCAATTATGGTTGCCAAGGTGCTCAACAACCAAGACCAAGCTGGTTGTCGAGCATTTCTTCGTTAAAGCGATTGGGATGATATAGACAATTCAATAGAGAATAACTTGCTGATCAAAGTTTGCTTTCTCCAACAGTGTTGGATTAATAGAATCAAGTTAATACATAGAACCGAATTTGAGGGAATTCTTATTTCAATCTCAAGGAAATTCACTAATACTCAAATTTCCTTTATTAAGCGATACTTTACAGATTGACTACGAGAATTTTTATGGGAAAGCGACAATCATTTCACGATCTCCTCGAGCAAGTTTCGTTTTCATATTACATAAGTTGATTTTATTTTGCTATATATTTTGTTTTTCTTTTGTTTTTAAAAATATTTACGAGTTTTGATGAAATCTCGTAATGCTGGTGATCTTGAGGTCCATCATATTGTTGGAATCAAAGGTTCTTGAAGCAACTCGGCAACCGATTTTTAATTCTTGAGAATTAGTTACCCTTTGTTTTCTTTTTTCTTTTTTTCGTGTTTTTTTTTTTCGTTTTTTCTCTTGTTAAAAACAACAATAATATAAACATACATTTTGTGTTATTTTTTTTTTTGAGGTCAACTAATATAAACCTATTTGACTGATCATTTTGGGAATAAAATGTTTCATAATTAATTGTTTTCGGCCAAGTGTATGTTTCTCTGCAACTGACTTGCTATTTCTGTTCTTGATATATTCAAGTTTTGCCTAACAATCATCTTTCTGCTGAACTTAATATCTAACAAGCCCTCAGAAAGGACAACAAATAGAGGTTTAGCCTATTGGAAGAAAATTGGGAGGTTCTCATACGTGCAAACCAAGGCCACACCATAATGAGAATGCATCATCTAAAGATTGCAATTAGAGGCGCATTTCAGTTTGTCAAGTGAAGTATTTGAATATTGAGATGAAACTAATAATTGAAATTTGCCTGTCATTTCTGTTATCTAAAATATTATTGCTCCCTTTCATGTTTTTCTTGGTTGAAGGAATGAATTGAGATTTTTAATTGAAGTTGGGATGTGAAATTCTTTAACAAATTTTAGTAGTATAATACTAAAGTTTTAATTCTCAGAATTGGTGAAAGTTGAACCCGACTTTGAGGAACTTCAAATTCTAAAATTTCTATTAGAAATGTCTCGATCTTTGCATTTGTCATGGTTCATCACCTCAATATAATCTTTAAATATCGTTAATGAGCTTATCGGTGTTTGAAAGCTACTAATATTAATGTTGATTGAACTACGAAAAATGCATTAGTAATGAGTAGTGGAGCGTTATTTATTCAAATAGAAACAAGTGGGCGAGAAAAGGTAGTAGAGAGGATGAAGTAGGTAATAAAACAAATGATAGTTGTAAAAAGCGGCGTGTTAGGCGAAAAAGTGAATAGTAAAAATTTAAAATTTCTTATATTATATAGAATATATATATATATTTTATTTTTCTCTCTCTTTTTTTTTTTTTCTTTTGAGTTTTTTGTTATTGTTTTTATTTTTATTGAAAGTGGGGGCATAGGTGCCATCACAACTAAATTCGTATATTATACGTGTTACACATGACATTTAATAGTCAAATGGACAAAATCCACAAATTGTGTTACAAAACTGAATCATCGGAGGGCTTCAAATGTAGCTTATTACTTTTTTTTTTTTTATCAAAGCACTAACGACTGGAGCCTTATAAAAGGAGCAGTAGGAAAAACTTGACATCAACCTCACGTTGGATATTAGTGATGTCACTTTTGTCAAATTTATGAAGTGAAAAACGAAGAAGATGTATTGATCAACGAAAGATTTCGAGTCGAAAACGAATATCGATATGAAATTCCTACATAAGGCAACCTTACTAAAAATGAGTCCATAAACAAATACTATATTCTTGACAAATTATCGTTAAGAGTGTGTTTGATTTTGATTAAAATCAAATTTTTTAGAAAAGTTGATTAAAGTTAATGAAATGTGTGATTAAAAAGTTGTAGTATATAAAATGTGTGGTTAAAATTAATTGTTGGCTTTGATTTCAATTTTTTAACAAAATTTTAATTGAAAATAAATGAAGGCTAAAACAATACTATGATCCTTATCCCTAGCTGCATAATTCAATCCAGTAACACTATTGAACAAATCAGAATACAGTTTCCTCAAAAGAGGCCCCTCTTTTCCTGGCTTTGCTTGAATGATTGTATAAATATCCTGTTTAAGCAATGAAGAGCTTTACCTGAGATTCTGCTGGGCTTCTTTGTATGATTCTTCCATTAACAAATCATTCAATTTTAGCAGATTCTGTGCGTGGGTTTGGATTACAGCTTCTGCTTCTTCAAGAGTTTGGTCGGGGACTGTAATTCTGAATTTGAATGGTTAGGACAAGTGTTAAGGATGTTAGAATGTTCAAGGTTTTTCTTCTGGTGGTGGAGGGGGGATTGGAGGGCCATCTGGGCTGGTTTTCTTGAAGTTTTAATGGGGTGGTGATTTTTGAGGAGATGATGGATTGGTTGGTTCAGCAAAGGTAGAGATGCCATATTGCAAATTTCAGGTGTTTTGTGTAGATTTAGAGAGATGAAAGAACCCTATCTATTTGCCAAAGAAATCATGCACTAGTGGACAAGTTTAAAGACGAAAAAGAAGTCCATAATATATCTTCTATGACATGTTGGTAAGGTAAACATATTTTCAACTGTTTAGTCTAGTCCAAAATATTATGTATAAACTTGCTCAGACGGGATTGTGTACTATCAGGTTCAAACATGTCTTAAACATTGAATATTCTTAAAGATAAAAGTATAGAATATTATTGGTACCAAACATGTGTGCATGATTATGCCATTAACAAATCCTTCACTTTTAACATATTCTGTACATGGGTTTGAATTCCAGTTTCTAGTTCTTCAATGGTTTGGTCTGGGACTGTCATTCTGATATCAAAGGCATTTTCACTGTGGGGATTGAAAAAGGGGTTCGGTGGTTAGGACAAATTTTGAGGATGTTAGAATGTTTAAGGTTTTTCTTCTTACTTAATCTGAAGAGGACAACGATGACATTTACTAGAAACTAACAAAGTCCCTCACTCATACGATGACACAAGACATGACGATAGCTCATGAGATATAGTCAATGATTCTTTTTTGTTCTTTTTGCAAGCCTAGCCTTCATAGTCTCAACTTACAACCTTCTTGTAGACTCTGAGCTAAAACAGCAGACTTGCTAAGCCCAAGAACAAGCTTCGACCATATTTTCCAAACAAAATTGTCTGCTGGGGAAAAAAGCGTTTCTTGAATACAATGCTATAAATATGTAACATGTTATAGTGCAGTCAATAGGATTTCCTTTTACAATCACATGAACTGCAGCTTATACCAATAATTATTTATCTTTTTACGAAAAATTAAAGTAAATCACGAGAAGAAAATGGCAAACAAACTATAAAGAAGGATTTAAAAGAACGAGCAGAAGTGGTTACTATTCTGCGAAGATCTGTCTACGCCGATTTGGTTTTGTCTTCAAACCAGCTGCTGCGCCAACCACAACCTCATCAACTAAATCTTTGAAGATTAGGCGCTCAACATCTAGGACAATGCCTGAAAGTTCACTGTTGAAATTTATCCAACTTTCTGATTGATGCATAAAATCTTCGTACAAGATGTTTTTCAGTCCGTCGTCCTCATCATCAAAGCTGCATTTTGAATTTTTCGTTTGAAGTTCTTCAATCTCAGAGCATAATTCTTTGAGAAGCTTTTGAGCGTTCAAGGCCTTCCTTGCCAGCTTATTCGGTCTCAACCAAGGCTCGGAAAAGGGTCCGACCAAAGCCAATTTTCTTGGAAGAATCTCGTTTACGACATCAAAGAGGAGTTTTCGATGAAATTTCTCCTTGGTAATCAATTGAGTTGTCTTTTTAGCACTACATTCTTCCTTATGTAAACTGCTTGCCTTAGTTTGTTCCAACACCAGAAATAACTCAGGATTGATAGGATGTCCCGATGGATGAAACTGGAAATTTGTCGGGCTAGAGCTGAGGTCTCTGAGGAGGAGACCTGAAGCTAATAAAATCTTGGAAATGTATCTGTGGTCAGGGTTCGTGTTCTCACACAGAGAGGCAATATAATCTGTATGTACTTCATCGTGGCTCGAGTTGAGCCTTCTCAGCTTCTGAACTAAGTTTTCGATGTTCTGTAGTTTCTTTCCATTAATTTCAGATGCAGTACCAGATCTCCCGGAGTTCAGTAAAAATTATCTGCTGAACTGCCTTCCACCATGTTTAATATTATATCAGAGTCGATGGATTCATCCCCTGAGAAGTAAATGACATAGAATTAGATCAGTATTTTTATTCACGGAGAAAAATTTGGATAGAAGAAGATAAAGATGAACATAGAACATCCCTTTTATTTTCCACTCTTCAAAAGGAAAACAAAGGGAATAAGGAAAATTCTGAATCAATTTTTAGTGCACATTTACACGGTTAGTCATGAAAAGAGCATATCATCTTGTAGGAAGACTGCATGTGTTCCAAAATCTCTTTGGGGGGTAATTGAAACTTTTATCAGACCTTTGGAGTAATATGATGCAATATTTGGATTTACCGCAAATACACATAAATCTCGTGATTGTACTAATTTAATTCAGCCCCAACTATTTTATAGCTTAATTCTTAAAGCCGGCCCATATTCACATGCTTGGCTCATCCATGATGTTTACCTTTTAGAAATAAAAAGGAGGGTTATCCTTTAAATTGTAAGGGAAGAAAAACCAAAAACACGAAACACATAAAGAAGGTAAACTATTATACATACAAACTATAGAAACCCATTACTCAATTTTAGTTTATTATTCATCAGATGATAGCATTACCTTTGGGGGTCTTTCCTACGTGCTTTACAGGTGAAGGTGAATCATCTGTATACACGGTGTTGTCAAGAACAGAGACAGGGCTGGGGTACTCAGGAGGAGCACAAGCCCATGCCTGTTCTTTTTCACTCACCATCCGGTTGGATTTCTGAAACAAACCATGAGACGTGTTACCAATTGACTAAGTGACATAATTAGATATATAATCTAGAAAGCACAAACCTTCTCTACTACTCCAGATATCAAGAACTCAGCAGCAGACTTCATTATCTCAGGAGAACTTTCGTCAAAACTAGTGAGTTCAACATTTTTGGAGCTTAATATCATACCCCCATTGGATTGAACAGAAATTTCATTCTTCAGGAAATTCAAATTTCTCAAGTTGCAGCTGCCCTCACTCATTCGGTAATCACTTTGCTGTGAGTTGGGATGCTTTGGCCTGTGTAGGCCACCTGGGGAGCTTGACTCTTCTTGTTGCTTGTTTGACTGTCTTCTTGATTTGATTGAATCAGGAGGTGTGGGTGGCTTAGATCTCTTTTCCAGCTCTAGTTTCTTCTGTAGCATTCTTGGGCTAATGGATTCTGAACTCTTTCTGAATCCCGGGGTGCTTTCTTTATGCAACTGTTGGGACCTTTCTGAAGTGTGTGCAGTTTTTAAATTTCTGTCGTCTGTTCTCATATTGACAGAGTTTACAGAATTTTCTCGGCTTCTTTCTTTAAAAATCTGATCTTTAGCTGCTCTTTCGCTACTTAAACCCTTTCTGTTATCAATGAACTCACCATCCTGAAGTTTGGGAAGACCAGAAAAGCCATCAAGTGAAACTACAGAAGAAGCAGGCATATCAGATTTTTGAACAAGTATTGCTGGTTTCATGATTATAATTGGAGATTCAAAATGTCTCAGAGAATCGGCCCTTTTGTGGGAGGATGCAAGAACTTGATCAGTTTGAAGCTTTCGGTTGTTTACTGTTCTTGCATCATGTCTGGAACTTGTATACCGTTGGTCATTCGGATACGTGAAATTATAATCTTGTCCTTCCTTTTGGGTTTCTAAGAGTCCCTTGGCCTGCATTGCTTCCAGTATCTGTTTAAGAGCTCTAAGGTCCTTTCCAGAATGTGTGAATTCGATATCTTTCAATCTCTTCTCTATCTCACTGTAAACAGAAGGAAAGGTGTTTGGCGCCTTCACTGAACCTCTCATGCTTCTAGAGGCTGGTTTCCTAGAAAGCCCAGTCATATCAATCTGCTTCTTTGGTGCTGATTCAATCGAAAATTGGGATATATGTTTCATAACAGAATCAGGATTATTCTTACGTGGTGAACTAGGCTCTTTCCATAACTTAGAGGAACTAGACAGTTGGATTGGTTTTGATGAATCCATTTCCGTAGATGATCTTGAAAAGTTAACAAATTCTTCAACCGGATAAGTTCTCCCGGAGCTCGAGTTGGTATCGCCAGCTACAACAGAATCAGAAAGCGTCTCTAAACCCATCAGCTTTGCTACAACGCTTGTCGGCCGTGCCTGATTTCCTGATGTCTGTTGCAGACTCTGAACCTTACTGTTAAACTCACCACTATCCTTATGCGAAGTTTTGGAGTGAAAGATTGATTTCACATTAGTATTTGAACTCCGCATTGAACCTTCTCTACTGTCTAATGAAAGTCTTGGAAGATCTTTAAGCTTTTGGGTAGATTTGGAAACGTCCCGTGATTCAAAGGGTACGTAGCTGATTTTCCTTCCATCATCAGAAAATCTGGGGGCGTCTTTTGAAATCGAAAACGAAGACCCGTCTTTTGAGTGGTAGGATGATGATCTTAAAAGTTCTCTCTGTTCATTATGATACGAAGGTGCTTCTCGAAATTTAGCTGAGTCCTGAGAACCATCCGTAATTCTTGGCAGTGGCCTCAGGAAATCCTTGAACTTCACCATAAGATCTGGTGCTGCCTCTATGGTTTTGGCTTTAACAGATAAACCCTGAACTTCCCTGTACATGGAGTCCTTCACGACATCCCGAAGATCAAGGGCTTGTCGACTAAATTGGGGAGATGAATTTTGCATGTTCATTGCTGGATTTCTCGAAGGAGTTTCAGGAAAAATCATGCGGTCAAAGGATGCGGGTTCTAATTGATTAGTTCGGTTATAGTCAAGAGAAGAGAACGAAGATGAACGTGAGGATGAGAATGAGGCCCTGGATGATTCTGTGGAGACTCTTTGTCTCTCTTGTATGTTATTGTTCGAATACTTTTCCTGCCATATCAAATGGCAAAAAGTTAAATTCTCAACAGATAAATACATCACTAAACTTCACAGGTAAATTCAAAATGGCATTTGGATAAGTTATAAAAAAAAGTCGAAATCACACCCTCGTCTAAAAAGCTTAAGTTAACCAAGAGGTTTCCAATTTATTTACATCTTCAACACAATCCCAATGTTTAGGTCTTCTGCGTAGAAAACATGCCCTTACCAACTTATACGGGTTATTTCACCTAAGACAATGTTACCATGCAATATCACCATCACCTTCAGGACACGTTTCTTACGCGGCATTCGATAGAACTGGATGGTACTATAGACAAAAATTAACTTTTTTTTCCTTCTCCAATAGTGTAATATAGAACTTTATCTACGGAGCAAGCCATTAAAGTTCAAGCTAGTAGGACCTTGAGCAGATACTTTGGAGTTTGGACATCATAAAAATATGAATTATATCCAATTATGTATCCAAATATCAGGAAACAAGAGACTGCAAATCACCTCCTTGTTTTTTTCCCAGACCTGCAGATAACTGGTTTGAGAGAGCACATCTTTTATGGTCATGGTTTTCAAAACCCTGTAGATTATACCCCTTCCACTAAAATGTCAACGGTGTTTTTTTTTTTTTTATCGAAATGACCATTATACTCGAACAAAAAAAAAAAAAAAAAGCACCATGAAACTGTATATCACTCCATAAGCGAAAACCTAACATTTTAGAATGAAGTTAATTTTGCAGAGGTTTTTGTAGCATAAGGTGCTGTTTTCATATCACGGGAGGGCATTAGGTAGGTTTTAAAGACCACCTAGTGGGGTGACCGGGGGGTTCAAAAGCCTATATATTTCGACTTAGATATCTCGGCAATAAGCATTTAAATGAGGAAAAAATAAACTTACAAATTTTAAACTTGTAGTCTTGTTGACTTGGTTATTAAAGACTCTTGTTTCCACTGGTAAACATTTTCATCTCTGTCCTTAAGGCACAGCATTAAGTGGATCACAGGACTGATGTTTCCACAAGAGAAAAAACTCAAAATAAACATTTCTTACCACTGGTGCAGATCTTCGGTCCACATTATTATGGAAGTGGGAATTTCCTGCAAAATGTCAGCAACATTTGATCCTGAGATATGGATTTTTATTAGGCCATGAAAAGCCGGGATATGAAGATTCCTAAAAGATGAAATTAGCAATTTCATCAGGAAGACACGGACATTATATCTGCAAGAATATATGAAATAACAAACAAAGGCCGTGAACAAAACAAAAGCAATATACTTCACATATTTTCTCGACCAAGAATAGGCCTGAAGTTGCACCTCATGGGCCAATCATAGAAATGTGAATTATTTATGAGGAGACTAAACACAACTCATCATGCTCATAAGGCTTATATATGATGAAATTGGTTATATATTATCAACTTAAAAGGTGGTACGAAGTATGTTGAACCACCTCGTCTAAAAGTTAGATGAGACACATTTATTTATATAAATTTAATCTTAATAAATCCATCTTGAAGAATCGACACAAACTTAGTTCTAGTAGTAAACTGTCCATAGCATCTCTAAGAAACACATTAAAACAAAACATTCATCTACAAGATTATTGATCATAAACAACACTAAGCAATGAGTCTGAGGAATATTTACCAGGAGGCAGCCTCTTCGAGCTGTGGCCAATGCTGCGCCTCCCGGCAAGAATAGGTTGACGATCGAAGAGTTGAAAGATGCCCGTCATACATCCTATTTGCTTTTGCAAATCTGGATTATCATCTGCCAAAGAATGTAAAATCTTTGCAGCCATTTTCACTTCCCTCTCTTCAATCAAACTATCAAAAACCCAAATATCTTATCGTCTAGAATTTCTCCACTGTTTTCATATACCTGATTTCCAAAATACAATGGTCTTTTCTTCTTCTACAATTCTATGACCACCCTTTCAAACTACACACTAGGAAAAATCGAAATTACCAAAGCAAATGCACCAAATTCTTTCAACAGCCCTCAGATGCGAAGAAAATGAAACAATCAAGATTCTGGTAATCTTATTTCAAGAATTTCAAGCAGCAGAAATAACACTATTCACATAATCCAGCACAAAGTTCCCCTTGATTACACCTCCTTTTAGCTAAATACAGGGCCAGAATCAATTAGTTCAAAAATCCCTCAATACCCCACCATCAAGATTCTAGTTTTGCAGCAGAAACCACCAGAATCACAAAGATTTGTTTCTTCCCATTTTGAAGAATCTCGTAAAAGATTTCACAAATTCGCCCAATTTTGCACTCTTTCCCAAAAATTAAAGTAAAACGGGAAAGCCCAGAAAACAAAAGCAATTCTCTTAAGTAAACAAGAAAGCCCAGGAAAAAAGTAAAGAAAAAATTAATTCTTTTGAGCAAACAGGAAAACGCAGAAAACAAAATCAATCCTTCTGAGTAAGGGAACCAATTTCATTGGGTTCAGAAGAATGCAAACAACATCAACAATGAGAACCAAAAGAACAAAAGGAAAAACCCAGCAATAACAGTATAACGCACAATTAAGACACTGAATCAATCAAGAAACTGTACAGAATGCATAATCAGCAAATGGAATCTTTACAAACACAAGAAAAGAAGGTTTTTTACTAATGAATTTCTTAAACAGAGAGCCAGCCCACAAGAGCTTGCAAGATTGGTTGTTCAATGAAATATGCTCCATGTGTAACCATAGTACGATCAGAGTGTAAGGAGTTGGCAATATCTATATCAAAATTTGGAGAATATAATGTAGTTTATTGTTCCAAAATGACTAGGGAGATGGAACTAGTGGAGTGGGGTAGGGGTAGGGGTGGTGGGGGCAGGTCTTCTGCAGGCCTTTTCTCACACCTCCATGTGGGATGGTTATTTGGGCGGGTCTTCAACTGTCTGCATTAACAAGTGAATTTTGTGAGTCAGGGGATATCCTCATGGGAGGGAGAGATTCAGATATGCCACTTGATTTTTGAGAAATTTTCATGGTTAGTCCCCAATATTTAGTGTTTGTGGTAATTTTATCCCTAACCTTTAAATCTCAACCTTTAAATCTGTTTGATGAGAGATTATAAAACATTTATAAATTAAAAATAGTTTATTTTGTTGAAAATGTTGCAAGTTAAAGTAGGTTGAAAAGAAAAAAATTTGAAATCAACTAGTTTATACACTGTCGAAAACAAGTTTTTTAGTCATTTTCAATCGATCTTGTCCAATTGCCAAACAAACATTTTCTTTTAATTTAATTTGGCTATAGATTTTTGGTTTTTCCATTTTGCAAAACCAAA
Source organism: Forsythia suspensa (assembly GCA_023638005.1). Taxonomy (NCBI): domain Eukaryota; kingdom Viridiplantae; phylum Streptophyta; class Magnoliopsida; order Lamiales; family Oleaceae; genus Forsythia; species Forsythia suspensa. The sequence continues at coordinate 2,130,053 of CM042667.1, forward strand.
GATAATATAATATAAGATTATAAGGTAATTAAATTCTTAATTAACATCTTTATTCGACAATGTTAATGAAAGCTATTTCAAAAAACAAAAAGAAAGACGACATATAACCAATAGATCATAAGACTAACGGCGTTTGACGATCAGTCGAAACATATGAAATTTGAATTAAATTAATGTGTAAGCATGTATATAAATAATATAATAAATAAGAATATACATTGACACTGAAATGAGTAAAATATAGTTTGATTATCGAATAAATAATAAATCTTTTGATACACAAATAAATTTTGTTTCTATATTAATTTAAGCTTTTATTTGATTTGGTTTAGCATAGGACTAGAGCCATTACAAATTTTGTTTTCAAATTTCATTGTCACTCAATTATAAAATTCTAAGTGTCGAGATTTTATTAAAATATATGTATTTTAAAGAACCGATTTACATACGGATAAAGAAAAATCCGGAAAAGTCCAAATCGACTATTTCCTTTTAATATTATGTTACTTTTTATCTTTATTTATTAGTTACAATGAGGTGTTTTTAAATTATCTTTTGGTTTTTTTGTACAAATGGTATCTATTTTTTATATTTACTGTGGGTTGAAGAATTATCTTTTTAATTTTTTGTAGTAGCGTCTCTATTTCAAACTTTGTTGGCGAAAATGGTCATTTTTGTCCATTTTCGTTATATTTAGTCGTTAGTTCTGACTTTTTTGCACAAATAATTTCTACGTGCATTCTACACTCTTCATTTCATAAGGACATTTTCGACTTTCTATTGTTTATAAATAAAAATTTGCAGCAGAGGTCCTAAACTTAAGAGAGAGAAAAAAAGAAAATAATTTGAAAAAATACTCTTCCCACCCCAATGTACCCATGTATCTGTTTTGCTTTGATTATTTACTATTTAAATTTTGTTTTGATTTCTAATGAAAATATCATGTATGTAATTTTGGAATCCATATGATTTCTTTTCTTTTCTAAAGAAACCAAATAAGGGTTTTGGGTTCTAAAAAACGAGGTGTATCAAGGATGATTTTGGGTTTTTGCTTCTTGGAAAAGAAAAGGTTTTGCTAAAAATCTCTTGTTTTGCAATGAATAGAGGTTACTTGTTACAGTGATGTTTTAGGTTTTGAAGAAAGTGATTTTGGTTGTTTTTATTATTGAGACTGTGAAATGATGTGTTATAAACCCTCTATTTAATCTGGAATGGAACGGGGTTCCATTTAAATGAAATTCAAGTGTGAGTTGTTTATTGTTTTGCGAGACTTATGATTATTTCTATTGGATTTTGACAATTAACTTGGAGGAAGCTTCAGTACCATTCCAAAGATATTTGAGTTAAAATGGCATATCAAAGAAGGAGATTTGATATCCAGCCCCAAAGGCGAATTTTGCGAACTTAGACTGCTGGTAATTTGGAGGAGTCGATGATGGATAGTGAAGTGGTTCCGTCATCTCTCATTGAGATTGCACCAATTCTCCGTGTTGCTAATGAGGTTGTGCCCATCAATTCCAGAGTTGCTTACCTTTGTAAGTTCCGTCTTCATTTGATTATTCAAGCCAAACATCTCTCCTCGAAATCGTCGGTGCGGTGGGGTGCGGTGGAAGAGTTTTTTTTTTTAATTATTTTTTTTCTTTTTTCTCTTAAGTTTAAAACATCTGCTGCAAATTTTTATTTATGAACAGTAGAATGTCGAAAGTGCCATTATAAAATGAAAAGTGTGAAATGCACGCATGGACTATTTGTGCAAAAAAGTCAGAACTAACGGTTAAATGTGACGGACAATGGACAGAAATGACTATTTTTGCCAACAAAATTTGAAATAGAGACGCTAATGTAAAAATAAAAGATAGGTCTTCAACCCACAGTCAGTACAAAAGATATGGTCCATTTGTGCAAAAAAGCCATTATCTTTTAGTTAGAATTGTTACCTTTTAATATTTCTAGGAGATTAGAGATTTTAGTACAATTTTAATCAACTTAGTAATTAGGTTTTTCTTTTTAACAATAAGAGCAATCTCTTTATTAAAAAATGCGTTGGAAAATACAAGCACAAGAATTATAAATACTCTGCAATATTTGATCTATTGTAGATGTTGAGGTCATACATTATTTTGTTGCATGTAATACATAAATTTCATTTTTTACGCACGTTTAATCAGATGAGTAGATTACTAAATAGTATTAAAAAAAAGTTAAAATCTTGTTAATTATAATATTCAGTACGAGGGCGCTAAAGTTGTCAACATAGTTAAAATGTTTCGAATAAAATTTCTGCCATGAGCAACTTCAAGAAAAAAAAATTATAATGTTGAGTCAAGTCCAGTATTTAATACCAAAGGCGCACTTATTGTACTAATTCATGTATTTTATCGTATTATATTGATTGTATATTTATTGAAAAGTATATAACGTTATGTATCAATTATTACACATATATTAATATTACCATCAAATATATAAAATATTTCGTTTTCTACAATAACCACTATGTTGAATTTAATTATAATTTATCTTGGTTTTTTCTTCTACCTAATTTAGTATATTTTTGTTGAATTTAATTCACATTTTATTTTATTCATTAAACTTTTTTTTGTTTGGGAATACTTAAATTATAATTTTAGATTAATTAAACATATTTTTTATCCACATATTTTATAGAAATTCACGACTTATAATCTACTTTTTATTTACATATTCATCCACAACTTATAATATAAGTATTTAAAAAATAATTTTAACACTATCAAATATATGCAAGGAAACGTTCTTTAAATTCTATTATACAATATCAAGTCATTAAAACGACAAGCAACTCTAAATTTAAGGACTTCTACAAAAATTTATGTGTGTAATCATATTATGACAATATGTCATGTGGAATCACATGAAGCCAGCAAGAAACCCTGCTGTCAAATTATATATTACGTCCAATGGTTTCAATTGTATCATTTTTAATCCTTCTAATTTCTAAAAATTTCTCCTCCTCCGAACCCTGGTGGAACCCAAAATCTAGAGACATCAAAATTTGTGATGAATAGCAATATAGAGATGTTTCGTCTTCCCGATAACCGGTGGTAATCGTCATTCCATGAGTTGCCTACCTAGATAACCCGACGATAGTTGAGTTATTGCGATCTATCGTCGAAGCGCACTCATAAGACCAAAAAAGGCAACCGTGAGGCGTGGGCGTGCCATCATAGCTAAATAACATACAAAGAATCGTCATTATTTATATCATCATAAGTCCTCTACTTCCCATAGACCACTTTTCAAATACTGTTGTCAATGAGAAGTAGAAATAATCTACTGCACCTGCTATTCTCTAACTTCTTCAAACAAAAGCTCATCGCCTTGTTTTTTTTACAGAGGTTCATCGCCTTGAATTTTAAACATAGGCTCATCGCCTTGTTTTTCTGATAGAGGCTCATCGCCTTATTTATCGGGCAGAGGCTCATCGCCTTGATTTTTAAACATAGGCCAATCACCTTGTTTTTCAGACAGATGCTCATCGCCTTGTTTATCGGGCAGAGGCTCATCACCTTAATTTTTAAACATAGGCTCATCGCCTTGTTTTTTCGCATTGCAGGCTCATCGCCTTGATTTTCAGACAGAGGCTCATCGCCTTGATTTTTAAAGAAATGCTCATCGCCTTATTTTTCAATGGTGGCTCTCACCTTGATTTTTAAATAGTGGCTATTGCCTTGATTTTTAAATATAGGCTCATCGCCTTGATTTTTCAATGGTACCTATCACCTTGATTTTTAAATAGTGCCTACTGTCTTGATTTTTAAATAGTGGCTACTGCCTCGATTTTTAAGTAGTGGCTACTGTCTTGATTTTTAAATATAGGCTCATTGCCTTGATTTTTGGATATAGGCTCATTGGCCTTGTTTTTCAGATAGTAGCAGCTGTCATTGTTTTTAAGACAGTAGCAGCTGACCTTGTTTTTCACACAGTAGCAGCTGACCTTGTTCCTGTCCTTATAAGCTCTTCTACTTTTCATAAACTATCGTTAATGAAAAGTAGAAATAATCTAACGCACCTGCTCATCTCAATTTTTTTTTTGGTTGGGCGACGCCACCTCGCCTAATTTTTTTTTTTTTTTTATTGGGCAAGGTCACCTCACCGGATTGAGCTCGCGTATTTTTTTTTTTTTTTTTTTTTGTCAAGGTCACCTCACTCACCGGAGTGAGGTCACCCGCCTGGACCGAGCTCGCTTTTTTTTTTTTTTGGGCTAGGTCACCTCGCCTGGAGGAGGTCGTGACGCTTGGGTGAGGTCGTCACTTTGGAGTGAGCTCGCCTAATTTTTTTTTTTTGTAGCCAAGACTGCCTCCCCGTCCCGACCTTTGTAGTGGTTGAGGATATTTTTGTCACATGTTGGATCCAGAGGGTGCACTAGAACTTCCCGCCTAGCCGGATCATTCAATGGTTCATTTTTCGCTTGTCTTTATTGTTTTGAGGTTCGAGCTCATCCCGAATCTTTCTTTTTAGACTCTGATTCATTTTGATCTTTCATACTTTTGGTAATGAGATACGCTTCTTCGGTGCGTCACATACTTATATCCCTCTTTAGTAACTCATGCATCGATCCGCGGGTTTTGGAGAGTGACATCTTGAAAGAACGACTTCTAGTTCTACTCATCATGGCGGTTGACTACTGACAAACATCTGCAGATCTTTGATTCCTGTGGCGTTACTCTATTGAACAAGGCAATAAAATCTTTTTCAGTTAGATTCGTCTTTGTCCTGTGTCAATTGCATCGACCGATAGTGCTTTTCTTAACACGCTTGTTGCGGCAAAGTGTGTCCATAAAACTTTGGAAAACTCGTCAAATGTATGGATCGATTTTGGGAGAAGGGTAGCTACCCATTCCCTGGCCTCCTGCCTAAGCGTTGGCGGGAAAGCCTTGCACATAATTGCATCGGGGTGGCTTGTAACCTCATAAAGTCAACAAAAGACACGAGGTGATCGACATGATCGAGAAGATTCGTCGTATTTTTTCCATTTTGGTTGTTTGAAGTCTCGTGGCCTCATTATTAGGAGTTTTAGCCGGTGGCACGGTTTTTTATTTTTGTGTTTTTCTAAAATAGTACTCCACAAAACAAAAGTTTTAAAATTGTTTTTTTTTGTGTTTTTCTATAATAGTACTCCAAAAAACAAAAGTTTTAAAATTGTTAGGTCGCATTGGCCGCCACAACCACTGGTAGGAGTAAATCATGCAAAGATTTATTTTTTCTCAATAGTTCGACTTGTCAAATAACACGGGCTAAAATCAAGCCTGGATCGACTTGACCTTTTTTATACTTATACACTCAAAACGCCATTACAATATATTGAGCTGGATAAATAGAGTAATCACCACATGCAAAAAGTGAAGGATCCCACGTGATGTTCTTGAACACATTCAGAAAGATTTCACTATTGGTCCCAACCTATTATTTTAGTAGTAAGTATATTCTCAATTTTTAAAATTAATAAATTGGTCTCAAGTCTTTCAATATAGTTTGAACAATCAATCTCTCTAGTAACGCACATCTAGGGGTGTCAAATGGGTCGAACAGTTCGTGGACTTGACACATAGACGAGCTGGCTCGTGAGTTAGTCCAATAAGCCAGCTTGTCCAGGCTAGTGGGCAACGCCCACATTTATTTCTCGAAAAAATATTTAAAGTAAAAAAAAAGGTCCAAAAAAAAAATTAGCCTGGCTCGTGGGCCGCTCGGCTCGTTCGGCCCATGAGCCAAGGGCCGAACCAAGCAGCCCTTGTTGTAACAAGCCGAGCCACCTCTAAGCACATCCAACTTTCTATTGAATAGTCACATGATCTATGTATATCCAACTTTATTTTGCCCTCAACTTAGGTCAGTGCTCAATAATTTGAAGTGATACATTTGTTCACGTAGATTGTGTGATGATTTAACAAATAATTAATCGGACAATTTTCGTGGTTGAAGATTAATTTGGCAACCAACTTTCTCCTTGCTAACCCAACCAATTTTCTTTCTTTTATTTTCCACCCTTCACTCAAGGAGTGGGTCAAGGAAGGACCTACGTGGAGACGAGTGGAGAAGTACTTTTTTCTTTAACACTTGACATTTCTTGTATTATTTTCCTTTTCGTCTAGGATTTACAAGGATTTTTGATACATGAACAACAATTTGATTGATCTAGCTCATCGTCTTAGATCGAAAATTTTAGTGTGAAGGGTAAAGATTGTTTAATTATTGACATAACAAATGCTTTTTGTGGAAAAAAATTAGTGACGACTATCATACATCGTCATAATTTATTTAAAAATTGTTATTTTTCTCAATCAATCAAATTTTATATAGTACTGCTTGGTCTTTTACGTGCTCCAATGAATTCTCTCCAATTTAACATTTTAATTTAGAGAATGAGTTTGGCTCTCTACATTTAGAGAGCTAAATCCACTCTCTATTATTAAATACATTGAAATAATTTCAATTTTAATATTTGATGTGTTAGTTTTAATTAAATAATATATACAAATTGTGAGAAAAATATATAATAAAAAGAGAGGAGACAGAAATATATTAAATGCTTCTTGAGAAAAGTAAATAAAGAGTGGAAATAAAAAAGGCTGTTGGAATGTTTAAAATGCTGGATTTAAAGATCTTTCTTTAAATGCATAAAATTGTTGTAGATACTCTTATAATGCACGAGGGAAAGATTTACTAACTTCCACTATTGCATTTATTGAGATATTATTTTTAGAATAAATTACAAGAACATTACAACATTTTATTTATTTAATATAATTATAAAGAAATATAACTTGCACTTGGATAATAAATCAAAAGGGTTTTTTTTTTTTTTTTTTTTGAATTTTAATTATTTGTAGCTTGATTCACTTTTCATGTCAATAATTCATCTAGACGTTTCACCTCCATCATAAATAAAATTATATGTAGCACTTATTGGCTAGTAGGATAGCGATAAACGAAATATGACAATCATATTATAGTTAAATAACGAGTGATATATTTTTTATTCTAATGTGACTTATGAAGCATGATTACGAAAGGATCAAATAGTTGGGTAATAAATATATTCGACCATTTCAAAAGAGAGAATCTTTCAAAGTTGTTCAATAACTTAGAAGCAATTATAAGGGTGGTTAATATAGGGCCATTAGATTAGCCAACTAATTTGCCAGATCTATAGAATCGTACCATATATACACTACACATGTGACAAGTTGATGGGAATTAGTCGCTTCACATTTCATTTTAATAATTTGGATGGAGTTTTAAGCAAAGTTCTAAAAAGCGTAAAGCGTGGTTAGGTGTGGAGACCAAATTTCAAATTTTTTGGGTCTAGGCGAGGCTTAGGCGAGGGTGAAGCGAGAGCGAAGCGTGAAAAAGCGTTTTCTTATTTTTAATATCATTTTAAATATTTTTTTAAAAAAAGATAAAAATAATTTTTTTAACTAAAAAAACACGCGCTTAAGCGAGACTAAGGGCACCTAGGCGTGACTATGCGAGCCTAGGCATACCTAGGCGTAAGTTTTTTAGTTAAAAAAATAGTTGACCAAAAAAGCGTGCGCCTATAGCCTAGGCGAGGCGTGGAGGTCATGCCGCGCCTTGCGCAAGCGCTTTTTAGAACACTAGTTTTAAGTAAGCTCAATATTCACACATTATGATAGAAAAGTCGCACAATGTGTGACAAAGCAAAAAGTGTTGAGATTTAATTTTTATGTGAGCTACATAATTAAAATATAATTATATTATAAGTTATTTAATTTAATAGAGTAATATAAGTGATCAATTAATTGAACTCTACAAACATATACTGATATGGATTCTAATGTGTAGAGATATAATATTAGTCTAATTATGATTGATGAGAATTTAATTAGTTAGTACATAAAGAATAAAGAATATCATACGGTCGGGTCCCTAAGAACAAATCATTAATTAACTCATAGCTTTTCTCTTCTATTTCTGTCTTGGAGCTTATTGAGTACTAAAGAGATTTGATTGCAGAATATCCTAACCATAACGCAATGGATTCATGTATTCTTTCTCAGTACTTATTTTTGATAATCTAGCATGATGATCTTGAGTTCTCTAATTATTTAATTATTAATACACTTTAGTAATTAAAATAAAAGAAAACCTCCTCAAACTTTAATTAAAGCAATTTAAAGGAAGATATTAAGTGGCTAGTCTATCTAGCTGTAAAAGTGGTCCAAGTGTGATAATTATTTTTTTGTATAACAGTAATGCTTGTTGAATGTAGTTTTCAAAGAAAAGGGCAAATTTGTTGAATAGTTGCATGTGCTTGTTGAATGTAGTTTTCAAAGAAAAGGGCAAATTAATTGATAATGATAACTACCAGATTAAAGTGCATATAATTTGATATTTAAAGAGTGATGTAATTAGTTGAAAGGCACATGCAACTATGTGGTTTGTATCTTCTCTCTTTTTGGTGTAGTTTTAAAAAGATAAGACTCTCCTCTTCACGGGTATGGTGTAGTGGTAAAGTAAGAGAATTCTCATGAAAGTTGAAGGTTTGAATTTCGCGGCGGAAATTGGGGCAATATTTAATGTTGGAAAGAAACAAAAAAAAAAATGAATGTTGAAAAGCAACATCTATATTGGGAAAGCGGTCACATAGAAGATAAGCTGTTGAATGTTGGGTAAGTGTGTATAATCATGAATAGATCCGAATTTCTTGGGTGGTAACCAGGAGAGAATCTGCACTCCTCAGGATTAATTAAGTGAAGCTTGGATATTTGAGTCATAAAAAAAAAAAAGAAGATAAGACTCTCTCTCGTGGAAAATAAATAAATGCAAGCTTTAAAAAGATGTTGGTTAGGTCAAATAATTGTCCTTTGTGTAAATAATTTGTGTATTCTTTGTATCGAGTTTGGTATGTAATGTTATCGATGCAAATTGGTACAATTAGCAAAAAAGAGGATGCATCTTAGGTTTTTTAGCAAGTAGGTCGTTTCGTGTAGACTTTAAAAAATTTATACCAATTACGATACTTGGGTAGGTTACCCACGTAAGTAAAGTCGTACATTTTTTTCAAGTTTTAACCCATTTTTATAGAGACTTAGAATTGTATTTTAAAATCTCAACTTTGTTAAGACGCATAAGCTATATCTTTATATTTTGATTATTATTTTCATATTGAAGTGATGTGAGATTTTACAAGAACATTAATCTTAAAATCAGACTTTAGACTAATCAAAATTTTCCTCTGAGTTTTGAGCTCTGATAGTACAATAAGTCCAGGAGTTTCATTATCATTTTCGTAAGCGACTTCAAATTTTAAGCTTAAAACTTTTAAGACATGTTTGATGTGCTGTACTAGACTAAGTAAAGATTAATATACTCATATCTAATCATTATTAGACGTTTAGTGCAATTAATACTCGAATTAAATTAATTTGAGTGCTTCTTTAGTCAACCGTATAAAATTAATACGCTATATGAGGTGTGTTAAGATCGTATTTTTTATTCACAATTTTATGAATGAAAAAAAAAAGTTGAATTGAAATACATATAGACTTTCCATGAGTAAAAAATTTAAGCTAAATTGAATATTGAGATTGAGAATATTTTAGGACAACTTCAAATTTTAAGTTTAAATCATTTGTGACACAAGCATTAGGTATAGTAACAGTGTAGATAGTTTTTTAAGTCATTAAAATATTTCCTATTATTAAGAAAGAAAATATTAATTTATGTACCACACAAAATTTTCTATTGTTACTACAAATCAAAAAAAAAAAAAATGTAAAATTAACAAGGAAATCAGAAATATTTTTCAGAACCTTTCTTTTGAGCTCAACTTTTATAAAGTACAGGGTTAAAGGGTTCATGATCCGTAGTGTGCTAGATATACACGTACACTATCATACTTACTTAATATTGTATCTACGTTTTAATATTTTTTATTGTTATAGGACATACATGCATAGAACTGAATATGTTTAGAGGTTTTGTGGAGATGTGTTGGACTACCTAGCTGAACGTTGTTCTTTAGAATATTTTAAATATATTATACAGATTGTGTAATCTTTTTATATTTGTATTGATAAAATGGTAGAAAAACACTTTTTATTTTGAAAAAACAGAATAGATTGAAGAATCACATTTATATTATTAGTTAAAATGTTCTTGATTGTTATGATGGCATTTTGGCAAACTAGGAAGGGCGACAATAGATTATACGTGCAAATTTTCAAACCAGAAAATGTTTCCACCAAGCCAATCAAATATGCATCTTGTGCTATAATATTTCATCTCTCTTTGCTTCTCAACTTTATTTATCATTTTGATATTTTATACAAGGATCTTTACATAGAACTATTGTTGATTTTATACATTCCCTCACCTCTCAGCATTGCCTTTGATTTTTCGTCTTGTGCTTCGTCTTTTGTTCGCAGTTCTTAACTTTCCTCCCTTAGAATTCAACATATCTGATATGCTTTGTATTTTATTCGTCCACTCTTCATTCAAGGTGATTCGAATTAGGACATGATCATCCACCTTTTAGATCATAGTATATTTCCTGAATATTTACTCTTACTACTCTTCTCAAGTTTTACGCACTGCTCTTCTCAAGTTCACTTACTCTTTTAGTCACGTTGAGGTTCTTGTTTGAAGTCTAAGAGACAAGGTTGGCAACTAACAAGAGAGATGGAAAAGAGGTGCAACCTAAGGGAACTAGCCATAAAAATTGAAGATGTAGGGTTGAGGTGTGCAATTTTTTTCTTTTTTTTTTTTTTTTATTAAATTTTATTAAAATTATTTATATTTTTCCAATTTTGCCCTCAAAATAACAATCCACATATCTCATGTGACATATTAACAATAAAATAGAAAGTTTCTATCGAATGCAACTATTAGGGCCTGTTTGGAAGTTTTAGAGTACGGTTATGAAGGTTTTTAAAGTACTGATTTTGAACGTTTATGAAGGGTTTGATTTTGAATGGTTTTAGTAGCGATTTTAGTTTTTTTAAACCCAAAGATTATTTTTTTTTTTATCCAATAAAATTATGAAAATCATTTTAAAATAATAAAATTATATATTAAAAAAAGTAATTATGTGTAACCAATTTGAAGTATGTAAAAATTTCAATATAAATATATATTCGACTACAATTTTTTTTTTTATATAAATAATTCAATAGTACATAAAAATATGCGTTTGAGAGAGGATGAATAATAAAATATGTATTTTAGTTTTAATGTAGATTTAGAAATATTTATTTTAGAAAGAGTAAAATTTGAAGATAATTTGAAAAATAGCCAAACACCGATTTGGATTTGAGGTTGAAATACATTACACTCTTAACATGCACTAATTTTTTCAACATTTCATAAGCATTGATTTGCAACATTTATAAGCTGGGTGGGAAAAAAATCTCTCTCACGCACACTCTATGACATACTTGAGAGTTTTAAGACCAGGTTATGAGGGTTTTTTAAAAGAATCGATTTTGAGCGTTTGTGAGGAGTGCGATTTTGTGTGATTTTAGTTGCGATTTTTAAAACAGTTCAATCCATGCTTCAAAACATGTATTATAGGCAAATTTAATTGACCGGGGACTTTTGTTACAAAATTATCTAAAAACTAATTCAAAACCAAAAGCCAAAAAGCCCAAAAAAAAGTAAGTTTAGCGAAAATTTGTAGCCTATTTTGATTTTAAAAAAAAAAAATTGATGAAAAATTGATTGAAAAATTAATAAAAATTATAAATTACATAAAATATGTAATTAAATTTAATTGTTTACTTTATCTTCAATTTTTAACAAATTTTTAAACTTTACCAAACAAATTCTAAATAGCAATCAAAATTGCCAAACCGTTTTCTTCCGTCAAAAAAACCACGAAAAAATAAAAAATAAAATAAAAATTCCTAACATTTTATTCTGACCAACAGTCTCCTTACAGTCTTACAGATAACAGAAATATTCAAATATCTTCGTATCTGACCTCTAACAACACTGGTAAGCCTCTCTCTCTACATGTTTTGAAATTATTTACTTTACATGCCTGTTCGTTTCACTGTTTTTGTTTCCAGATCTATATTATGGTTCTGATTTTTATGTGCAAACAAAATTTGACTGCTGGTTTCCGGTATTTTTTTTTTTTTTTTGTTCTACATTTATTTTGTTTCTATCAATGATCTGGTAAATGTGTGGATCAATTTAGTGTTAAATAATGAATTTTTGTTTGTTTGAACTTGTGATGTGATTTGTTGATTTTATTGTGAAATTTTTGGTAATTTTGCACTAATTCTCTGTTAGGTCAGTGGAATAAGGGTAGGAAGGAGTAGCGGAAAAGAGTAAAAAAAGAAAGAACAAGATTCCTTTAATTATCATATTCAGTTACATCAAATAACAAGTAAATTATATTCTTTTCTATATCTTTTTCCATTATTACAAAGTTGTAATTGGGCAAATTGGTAGATCACTTTGGTGTCAAATGGTAAATTATGTTAGTTTGAGTTTCTGATGTGATTTGTTGAATTTATTGTGAAAGATGGTTAGTGAATTGCTGTAGGAACTGAGTAGTCGAAAATTTTAAATAAGAAAGAAGTAAATTATATTCATTTCTCTATCTGTTTTCATCATAACCATGTAAATAAACTGAAATAGTGTATTTGTAATTTTTTCTTTTTCCTTTTACAGTCTTGTGATTTTTAAAACTTCAATCTCTGATGGTAAGTTTTTGATAGAATTTGGTGTGGATACAAAAGTTCAATCTAAGAAAATAGAGACACTTTTGAGTATCTTTTTTGTTTTGATGACAATTGAAATAGAGTTTTGCAATATTTTCAGAATGACAGTCCCAGACCAAACCATTGAAGAACCAGAAACTGGAATTCAAACCCATGTACAGAATATGCTAAAAGTGAAGGATTTGTTAATGGCAGAATCATGCAAACATGTTTGGTACCAATAATATTCTATACTTTTAAGAATATTCAATGATAAGACATGTTTGAACCTGATAGTACACAATCCCGTCTGAGCAAGTTTATACATAATATTTTGGACTAGACTAAACAGATGAATATATTTACGTTACCGAACATGTCATAGAATATATATTACAGACTTCTTTTTCGTCTTTAATCTTGTCTAGTAGTGCATGGTTTCTTTGTGAAATAGATAAGGTTCTTTCATCTCTCTAAATCTACACAAAACCCCTTAAGCCCCCACCACCCACCTCACACTCCATATTTGCAATATGTCATCTCTACCTTTGCTAAACCAACCAGTCCATCATCTCCTCAAAAACCACCACCCCATTAAAACTTCAAGAAAACCACCCCCAAATGGCCCTCCAACCCTCCACCCCACCACCAGAAGAAAAACCTTAAATATTCTAACATCCTTGACACTTGTTCTAAACATCCAAAAACAAGACACTGCAAATGCCTTGGATTTCAGAATGACAGTCCCCGACCAAACTCTTGAAGAAGCAGAAGCTGGAATCCAAACCCACGCGCAGAATCTGCTAAAAGTGAAGGATTTGTTAATGGAAGAATCATACAAAGAAGCCCAGAAGAATCTCAGGAAAAGCTCTTCATTGCTTAAACAGGATATTTATACAATCATTCAAGCAAAGCCAGGGAAAGAGAGGCCTCTTTTGAGGAAACTGTATTCTGATTTGTTCAATAGTGTTACTGGATTGGATTATGCAGCTAGGGATAAGGATAAGACACGTGTGTGGGAGTGTTATCATAGTATTGTTTTAGCCCTTAATGATATTTTGTCAAGAATATAGTATTTGTTCATGGACTTATTTTTAGTAAGGTTGCCTTACGTGGGAATTTGATATTGATATTTGTTTTCGACTCGAAATCTTTCATTGATCAATACATCTTCATTTTTCGCTTCATGATTTTGACAAAAGCAACATCACTAATATCGAACGCGAGGTTGATGTCCAAGTTTTTCCAACGTCTCCATTTATAAGGCTCCAATTATAAGTGCTTTAATAAAAAAAAAATGGTAACAAGGCCGCATTTGAAGCCCTCTGATGATTCAGTTTTGTTACATAATTTGTCGATTTTGTCCATTTGACTATTAAATGTCATGTGTAACACATGTAATATACGAACTTAGTTGCGATGGCACCTATGCCCTCACTTTCAATAAAAAAAGAATAATAACAAAAAACTCAAAAAGAAAAAAAGACAAAAAGAAAAAGAAGAAATAAAAAATAATATATATATATATATATATATATATATAACTCAAACCAATGTACATTACATATTAAGTTCAAAGCTCTTTCTTTGACTAATAAAATTTATATAACACAATGATGTGTCGAATAACATGGTAAAAATAGACAAACATATATCTCAAATAAACTTTTTGTCAATTAAATATATTTTTGTCAACTCTAAGTGATAAGTGCAGATTTTGTACTTATTTTGAACACTAAAAGTAAACATTTGTGAGTTATGTCAAGTAGTTTATTATTTAACTATGTTATTTTGTTGGTTAGATAAAACGAGTGTAAAGTACAAAATTTAATGAAAGTGCACTTATTTTGACCATTAATGCAAGTTAGGCAGTATGATACTTTTTTTGCTTCAATGCTGGCTTGACCCTCAGGGAACCTAATTTAGTTTGGGAGAGCAACATAGCATGGAACAATATGCAGTCCTGGAACTAAAGTTTTACATCTTGTGTCTAGCAATTATGTCTTGGTTGAATGATCTGCAAGTTATTACAATTTTGCCACTTTTGAGCATAGAATAATAGTTTAATACAGGTAATGATTAAAACCTCATACGCTGGCTCTGTGATCACAGCCTGGTGATAGATAGTGCCTCCAAAAGAACAGTTATTGAGGTTTTGTTGAGGTAGTCCTTGGAGTATATCCTTGGATATCTTATTTGTCATTCAAGAAGATCATGGTCTAAAGTGCAGCCCATGATGTTTATCATGCTCAACCAGAACTTTTTCTCTCCCTTTTAGTGTAGCTGTATTTGTTTCTTATTTAGATGTCCTGAATTATGAGGGTGGGATAGTGTTTGCGCGGAACTAGGAATTTATATAAAGAGGACTTAAATTTTGAGAAAATGAATGTACAAAAGTTCATTAATAAAAAAAAAAATTACATTAGCTATTGATGTGGTATTCGATGATGTCCTACAGTATAAAATTCTTCTACAATAGATTCTACATCTATATTCGCAGCAAAATTTCTTTCAATGTAGATTGTCATACAATCAGCAAAAAAATCATCATCCATTTTGTTACAAAGTTCTGTCTTCAGAATTTTCATCGCTGAAAATGCTCGTTCAGTAGTTGCATGTAGCAACAGGCAAAGTCAATACCATATAAATCAATCTAGTCAACTGTTGATAATTCAAGCACCTCCTAGTTACAATCAATTGCTCGGCATAACTCAGAAAGTGTAGAAACTTGAAATTGAGGATTAGATATCACATCATGCTTATAATGCTGTAACTCTACGCTCAAAGCAAAAACTTCATCCGGTTTGAAATCTTCAGGATAAAATTTCTTCGCAAGCTCCAAAATATGATCCTTGTTAAATAATTCAAATGAATTTCTAGGATCTAAAGCCGCACTGAGAGAAAGGAGTTCAACTGATTGTTCATTAAATCTCGTATTTAACTCCATCAAAAAAGAATCTACTACTTCGTTAAAAACATCAAAATGGTAATAATGCTCAACTGTAGTATGCTCATGGGAACGACCAGTCTTGTATGAATTATCAAGAACGGGTATATCAATACCTTTGTTTGAGCAAAAACTGTTGACTTCATGAAGGAAGTCTTCCCACCCGTCGTCTCTCAATTCTTGAAGGAATTTTCTTGTACTACAGACACATCTAATTATATTCACGATGTCTTGGGATTTTTCTTTGAAGAGCTTGACAAAGAATATCCGTGATTGTCAAAATTTTATGCATTAAATGCAAGACAAACACAAATTTAAAACTTGTCAATTTTCTATATGCAACAAGAGCTTCACCCCTACTTCTTGTGTTTGGAGAATGATCCTTTAGACCCTCAAGCACCTTACATGTTGCAGTATACATATCTATCAAGCTCTTTATCGATTCATAATGAGAACTCCAACGAGTAGCTCCAACTCGTTGCAAATTACCAATCTGATTAGCCCCACTTCCTGACTCGCGTTCTCCAATAGTCAATAAATGTTCAATATCTTTTCTTTGGGCAGCTTGCAACTCAGTAATGCGCTTCGGTGAAGATGTAATGACATTAACAATATTGTCCACATGAGAAAAGAACTGCAATATAACACTGATATCTTTAGCCGCAGATACTAATGTCAAATACAATTGATGAGCAGAACAATGGACATAATAAGCATATGGACAATGTTTCAAAAATAATGCCTGAAGTCCATTCCAAGTACCACGCATATTGCTAGCACCATCATATCCTTGGCCTCTAAGATTTTTAATCTGAAGGTTGTTGCGAACAAATACCTCGGATATCTTATTGAAGAGATTCAATGGAGTAATATCACTAACAGATTTGATTGTAAAGAAGCGCTCTGTTAGAATACCATCACTATTCACAAATCGCAAGATAATAGCTATTTGCTCTTGTTTAGCTTGATCTTGTGCTTCGTCAACAAGAATACAGAATTTTGCATCCCCAACTTCATCACGAATTATCTTTCGTACTCTATTCGCCATAATGTTCAAAATTTCCTTTTGAATTTTTGGAGAAGTATATGTCACATTTTTTGGTGCATTATCCAACACAACATTCCCAATTTCTGTATTAAGTTTTTCAAAAACATCTACCATTTCAATAAAGTTTCCTCGATTCAATGAGCTCGAAGATTCATCATGACTTCTGAAATCACAATCTTGAAGAGCTAGCCACCGAACACTTTTAACTGTGGTTGTAACTTGCAAACGATGCTTTTTATATTCCTCAGTCGAAATTGATATTATCATCTTGTCAATATGTTGAGATGGTTTCATTAAATCTTCAGCTTTTCTCACATTCATGATATGTGTAGATGAAATAGAAGGAGGATTCACAGTAGGGGTTAAAGGTATATCTTCATTCACCCCGCCAGGAGGTGTACTTTCACTTGTTTGAGCACTCTTCTTAAAGAATGAGAACAAGGTTTTTCCCCTCTTTGCAGGAGGTCGACCTTCCATTTTTGAAATTCTAAAAACCACAAAAACAGGGCAACATTTAATACAAACATACAATGTATTAAGCCGGCAAGACAACAATATAATCAATATCAACTAGCAACAACAATGTAATAATTAGCCGGCAAGAAAACAATATAATCAATAGCAACTAACAACAACAATATAATAATTAGCCGGCAATACAACAATATAATCAATAAAGATGAAATCAATTGTCCTATATATTTAGTTTAACCGGCAAGACAAAATAAATCAAAATAACCAATTGTCCTATCCATTCAAATTCTATTTTTGTTCTAATCTCATTTTGTAAATATAAAATATAAATTTATAACTTATACGCAACAAGTCTAATAGTCAATAATCTAATAAATAATAAGTATAAGTAATAAGCAATATCATTAATAATCAATATTTATACTAATCATTATATCAAATAAGTCAAATACTAATACTAATAGTCAGGACTCAGGGGCACTAACTTAAATATTCTAATAACTATTATTCTAATAACCACATCCACATGTGCTGATGTGCACAAATGACAAATCACAAATAAGTAATAACTACTGTCATTTAGCAAACAGGGGCATTCCGCAATCCGCATTCAGAAATTTCTCCAGGAAAAGATGGGGAAAAAAATACCTTTCTTCAGCGTTCAAGACTTCAAGTTCAGGTGCTCTGCGTCAACTGCCGTTCCCGTCCAGCAGATGCCGTTCCCGTTCGTCGGCTCTGGTTGACTGGTTTAGTGGTTCTTCTTCAGCTGTTTCGTCGGCACTCCAAGCTTCAGCAGTTAGGTTAGGTTTCTTTTGTCTGAATCTCTTCTCAAAATCTGATTAATTGATTAATGGATTGTCAATTTGGATATTTGATATTAATGGATTGGATTAATTAGAAAGTTTTGGGCTGGAAATGGGTATGAATTATTGCTATTTGGGCTTTATATTTTGGACCAGACTACAAAATTAATTGGGCCGGACTACAATTTAAAAAAAAAAATTTGCTTACTGGATCTGGGCTGGTGTTGCCCCAGTTCCGCCTCTGTTTGCAGTTATCTTGGATTCAAATGGTTTATCTGAATATTTATGTCATTTCTATTTTTCCCTTGACATCTTGACGACATAGTTGCAAGTTGTCTTCTTCAGCCGTTCAGCGTGAGCTGTCAAATATTTATTTTCTCGGAACTGTCCCCATGCATATGGTTTTATAGATAAATAATGGGATTTTCTGCCACTATAATGCAATATATTTGTGGAATATTCATATTCGACAGAAAATGGACTTACTATGGGTTGTATGTGACTGTTACTTGTGTTCAGTGTCTTTTGACTGCTAGTCGGAATTTTTATCTTATTTAGCTGTCTTATTATGCATATTCCCTAATTATATTTCTCCTGGCTTTTCTTTTACTGCAGAAATTACTCCGCGCAGTAGGCCCTTTTGCCGGCTCTATCGTTTTGATGCGCCAGTATGGCGATCTACTGGCTATATGATGGCAAATGATTGTTGTCTAATAGGGATGGAGCTATGTACAGTCAGCATTAGGCAAATGCCTGGACTTTTGGAGGCCCTGAAAAAGAAATGGGCCGTCTACAGTTGAAAAAAAAAGGAGTTTCTGAAATGGGCCATTAAAATGGCCCAAAAGAAAAGGAATACAAGAGGCTGGTCTAGTGAATCCGTAAACGCGTTGGAGCTGAGGTACAGAACAGACTACAAAGAATGAATCATGAAGCTTCTTTAAACTATTGGAGCTATCATCGGAATTCGGAAAGCTCAAAAGTGAAGGATTTGTAATTATAGTTGTTTTGAACCGCATAAACTACAGCTGGATTATGGCGTTTGGCGTTAGAAAGTGATTTTGATTTTTTTGGGTGAAATTTTGGAGATTGAATTCATAATGGCTATGCACGAAAGAGTTGGAATTGTCGAGATTCGAGAAGAAGGTGGAAGTCATTGATGACATTGTTACTTAAGACAACTGCATTCTGCACATAACAAAGTGGTAAATGGCAATTGCTTATTTATTGATTATTATATTTGCAAATTGTAAACCGCACGTGGAAGTCGTTGAAGCCATTGATTATTATATTTGTAAATTGCAATTGTTTCATATTTAATTGCAATTGGGTATTTATTGATTATTATGTTTAGTTAATTAAAAAGTTCATTTTCTTTAAATTTTAAAATTTGCACCGAATTTTAATTTGGTACTTTCCAACTTATTCACGCGACTAATTATCACTTATTTATTTATTTTAGTGTGATGAGACAATGGAAAGATTCTTCAAAAGAAAATCTCTTATAGAAAATAGATGAATGATAGCATCATTATTTATATAGAGAAAAGATATATTTTAAAGATTGATAATAAAGTCATTGTACAACGATATCAAAGTATGAAAAACCGCAAAGAACAATTGTAATGTATGTTATTTTTTTTATTGTTGTGTTGTTACATTGTTTATATTATTACATTTTTTAATTTCTGTCATATTTGACTGCTTAAATTTCGGTTAAGCATTGTCTATTATCAGTTGAGTTTCTTGTTAATTTATGATTGTGGGTGGTTTTCTGTATTTTGTTTCGAACGTCATTTTTTGAATGAAACACTTTACAAAGTGAAATTTATTAAAACGAGCTTTTTATTTTCTATGTCCCGAATTCTAATTATGCTGATAACTTGCTGTGTTTTGTTTGTGCTCATGAGATAGAGACTTTTGCTGATTAGTTATGTTGATTTTTAATGATTGTTTTAATATTATAATGGTCCTTTCCTTTACTTTAAGGATTGTTTGAATGAATGATTGGTCATTTTAACAAAACCAAGTAAAAGTCCCTTGTGTCTCTCTCTGTCTTTATATAACAATGAATTTGGACCAATTTTACAAAATCAAAGTTTCATGCTTCCATTGGCCATGCAATTTTTCAAGGATTTGTTGTGTGTTTAATAGGTTGAATTTGGCAGAATTTGACAGAATTAAATAGAATAATGGACCCAAAATAAATAAGCTTTATATTTTATTTAATCAAATTTGCATCTTTTAATAGCTAAAGTAAAAAATAACTTTTTTTTTTCATTTAAAAGACGTCATAGTAGCGTTTAAATTTGGTTTCTTTTTTTGTATGTGAGTTGATCGTTCTTTTGTTTTATTGTGAATTATTATATATTAATAATACACTGTGGGACTTTGAGTTCCTTGTGATTATAAGAAATTATTATTTTTACTTATTCTCTTTATTCTGAATTATTATATAAGAGATAGAAAGAAAAGAAGAAAAAGGAGGGGAGGGGGGGGGGGATAATTTTCACTTGATGTAAACAATTTTTATTTATTTTTACTTGTTAGTCCTTCCATCTTTTCATTTTTTAATAAATATTTGATATTGTTAGAAGTCAAAACGAACTTGATATCACATGGTAAGAAATTTGACATTTGACATATACTTTGAAAGGATTAGAATAATTCAAACAAAATTTTATTTTATTTCTTGGATTGACTTCTTAGAAAGAATATAAAAGTACACGATTTTTTATTGGATCTATGAAAAATTTATAGTTGACCTATGGTTAACTTTAAATTTTAATATTTTGATTATAACAAACAAAATAGTTGTATTTTCTAACAATCTATTTTCAAGCAATATTCAAAGCGCTACAAATCGAACTCTCATGCAATGTCAAGATCAAGTCAAAATCAATACAAGAGTTCAAGTATCTTAAGATCTAAAATTCAAGATTCGAATATCAAGATCGAAGAATAGATTTCTAGATAAAATTGTAAATGTATTAACTCTTTGATCTTTAGCAATTAAATGAATGAAAGCTCAAAATATTTTTTATGCACAAAAATATGTCATTATTACTTGCATAAAATATTTTCATCAAAGCCAAAAATCAACTTTTCAAAATTGTGGAAACGGTCATCCGTTTGATCAACCGGTTTAACCGGTCGACCGTTTGGCAGTCACTTTTCAAAAAGTGTCCGTTCTGATTTTTTTGCAGTTCAACGGCTAATTCTGACCAATCTGACCGGTCGAACGTTTGGTCATCCGTTTCAACAGAAAGTGACAAAAATTCATCTCTATAAATACCACTTCATTTATTATCATTTAACAACACTTACAAGAGCATTTATAGAAAGAATCATATTGAAAAACTTCATTCAAAACTTCATTGGATTTATATCTTCAATATCTTTTATTGAAAAACTTTGTTTGACTAAATCAAAATTTAATTCATCATTCTCAACAAAGTTTTTTCCTAACACTTGAGCTTTCCTCATCTATTGCTATTCATTAAAGTGTTAGTCTCTTAATACTAAACTTGTATTTATCATTCATCTAGAGAGAAATACTCAAATCAATCTCTTTACATCTTTGGGTCATATTGAGGTCCCTTGAAGAGCTCAACATTGTATAAGAATCGGTGCTCCTTGTTTGTAAGTCACCGGACACATTGTAAGGGTTTGGATTGCACCATAAGTCAATCAAAATAGTGGAAAGCTCGTGCTCGTGTTGGAGAGCTTGGTAACGGGGGACGTAGATCATTGGTTGGATCGAACCTCCATAAAAATATCGTTTGCACTCTTTCTTCCCTTTTATTTACTTATATTGTACTTATATTTTTGTAGATTAATTTTCATTTCTTAAATATCATTTTATAGAATATTTTTCGAAAAAGTTTGAGAAAACCAATTCACCCCTCTCTTGGTTAGCTATCATTTATATATCGTAATATATGTATTTATCAATTACTTCATTTATGTTTTTAAATAATTCATGTACGTAATTAATACATGAATTCATTTAATTGCACATGTCTAATTATTAAAATATAAAAGTAACCACTAAAATTTTCAAATATACAACAAATAATTAAAATGTGTCTAGATTTTAACAAATATTAATGTAAGTGTCTTTAATCTGTCGTGAAAAAATTAAAATGTCTCTTTAACTTCTTTTAATGTATTCTTATAATAATTAGTGAAGTAATCTAAAACTGACATTCAAAATTTGTTCTAATCGACCAAAACGACTTTATAAACGAAGTGCATGTACTCGGCGTATTTATTATTGTCGGACCAACAAAAGTCTATTTCGAATTTGTATAATTATAAGAGCATCTCAAATGGTTATTTGTTTCTCAAAATTTGTTCTAATTGACTAGAACGATTCGATAATCAAAGTGCCCAAGTGCATGTACTCATCGATTTGTTTTTGGACCAACAAAAGCCTATTTTCTAATTTTGTATAATTATAAGAGCATCTCAAATGCATTCTTTAGATTGATATTTATGTGAAATTATATTTTAAGTACTTATATTATAAGCAGTAGGTGAATGTGTGAATAAAAAATGAGTTGTAAGTTATGGGTCACATGAAATATGTGGATAAAAAATATGTTTGATTAGCTGAAATTATAATTTAAGCAATAGCAAACATGCGATATCTAATATATAGATATATTATAAGAGCATCTCAAATGCATTCTTTAGATTGCTATTTATGTGGGCACGAATATTGAAGGAACTTTAAATTATGTAATAGTGACTAAGTGATATCTAATATATAGATATTCAAGTGCAAATTTGATCTCCAATACATTATATGGATTACTAAAGGCTTGCTAGGTGATTGAAATCACTCAAGTAAGTGAGAAGTTATTTACTCACCTACTTTTTATCTATTTAATAGTCTCTTCTATATAACTAGTTAGGCACGCATGCGTTACACGTGTTTTTGTAATTATATTGTTAATTTTTAATATTTTTAATTGTTAATAATTAAAATGTTAAAGTAGCAATTGCAATAAATATAAAAAAAAATATGATTGTTGATAACATATTGTTTTGTATTGTTCGATGTTGATATTTTATGTACATTCATAGAAGTACAATTACAATCAAAGATGAATTTTATATAATAGTAATACGAAATAGTAACTTAAATTCAGTAAATAGCTTTTGATGATTTGAGCTTTGATGATTGAAGAACCATTTGAACTTTTTTAAAAATTAAAAAAGTTTCATATATTAGTTGTCAGCTATAATCACTGTAATCCAATGTATTCAAAATAATTTTTTCATCTCCATGATTTGAATTTTAATCCGATAATAAAAAAGTTACAATTTTCCTATTTTTTTTTTTAAATTCATTTCTCATTTCTTTCATCTACGTTAGGCAAAAAAAGTTGAAAACATCTTTTCACTTTCATATTTAATTTAATATGTTAAATATTTATTAATTTTAAATGTACATTTAATAAATTGTTAAAAATTTAATGTACGATAATAATGAACAGTAAAAGAGTAACAAATAAATATTAAAAGATAATTGCATTCATTTAAGTACAATTACAATTATAGATGAGTTTTATATGGTGATAATACCAACAATAACTTGAACCCAATTAAGACATTTTGGTGATTTAAATTTTGATGATTGACGAACTATTGATATCAAATCTTATAGTATTAATAATCTCCAATGTTGCATTTTACGAATAATAAAACTAATAATTACTAATTTTATTGTGAAAAAATGTAATAATTGACTACATAATATTGTACATTTGTTGGAGTAGTAGTTCTTTTGAACAATATTCTTTGTGTATGCGCTTCTTTTATTAGACGTATTTGATTTAACGACATAAATGAAACGTCATAAATGTGAGTAAGAAACAAAAATTAAAGAAGTGTCAATATTTGTCTACATGTTGTAGTTAATATTGTCGATGTACGTAATAATAATATTGATTGACGGATAAGTAAGATGAGAATAACGCTCACAATTAAAATGAAAAAGTTTCACACGTTAGTTCTACTATAATATATGTTTGGTGGGGTTTAAAAATTTTGAAAAAATTTGGTAAAATATGTGGATGAAAAGTTGATAAAAGTTGTAGGTCCCACAAAATATGTAGTTAAAAATGAATTTGAGAAAAAAAGAATAAAAAAAAAAAGAACTCAACCAAACATGCTCGTAATCATCTGAATCTAATGTATTAAAATCAATATTTTATCTTTATTTCGGTTTTGACAACTATGATTTAAATTTTAATACGATAATAAACAAAGTTACAATTTTCCCCATTCATTTTTTTTGTGGTTGAAACTCATTTCTCATTCCTTTTATCTACTTAATGAAAAAATAAATAAATTTGAGATCATCTTTTCATATTCATATTTAATTTAATAGATTAAATGTTTAAAAATTTAATTGTATATTTAGTAAATTGTTTAAAATTTAATGTAAAATAATGATGAACAATATAAGAGTAATAAATAAAGTTATAAAAAATTATTATACATTAATGAATACAAAAGGTTAACATGGAATTTTAAAAAACTTGTAAGGGTATAATAGTCCCAAAATATTTCTCAATTTAAGTCCATTTGTAAGTAGTATAGATAGATATAGATAAATTCAAAATGTGACCCATGCCACATGATTGTAAGATAGAGTTGTACTACTTGATTTTTCTCTATCACATCAACTTAACGGACTCTTTATCAACTTGTATTAAATAAATTTTTTTTTAAAACACTTTCTAATTCGTTTTCATGGGCTTGACGACGGCAAATATCAAAGAGAAAAATTCAAATTTAGCACCAAGATCAACCATGCGATCGCATGGTTAGACTTTAGGTGCGATCGTATCGAAGGATAAAAAATCTGCAGAACTCTTTTAGTGAAAACCATGCGATCGCAGGTGTTACACCATGCGATCGCATGGGCCAAATGGGCACCAGATGGCAGTTTCCTGATTGGAGTACAACACTACCAAGTCCAAATTAATTCAACCACTTAAGCCACGCTTTGGAGGGTTTGGAGACGAATATAAAAGGCCGAGAATAGATATATCGAGGACAACGAATTTTGGGAGATAAAAATACAAACGAAGAATCGAAGATCAAGGCACGGGATTGAAGATCATTGAGCCGAGATCACAGATTTTATTTACTTTTTGTTTTTCTTTCGCGGAATGATGATGAATTCAATTATTGTGATAATCGGCGAAATCATGTCCCGGCTAAACTTACTTTTTCTAGGATGAACGATGAAACCTCACGTTTTTAATTAATTAGAAGTTTTTCATTTTAGTAATTAATTGCTCTTGGGTTGATTATTCTTTATTCAGCTTTTTTATTATTTCAATGCTTGATCACCATTAGAGTATATTGTGATCTATATTGAAGTCGAGAGATTCAATATAGATTAAGCACGTGGTATTGAATAACATAGGGTCCAATAATAGATAGAGTTACTATTATGCTTTTATGAAATCCATTTAGGTGTTCTTGAGATTTTAATGCATGTGTTTATGTTCAAGCTTAATTAGAGATAATTAGGTTCGCAGATACATATAAATTGATTGACCATCATCGAGAGGCTTTTGATTATTTTAGGAAGGCCGATTTTCAATCCAAGGTAATTAAAAGCTAAAAAGTGATTAACGGATAATTGATTATAAAGCGTGTAGGTGGATTTGTGAATCCTAGTGTTAGTAAATCTTGAATTCGTTTTCATTATTTAAAGTTAATTGTTTGATAATTTAGGTTTAATTAAAATAGTATTAGAATCACAAAACCCCAATTTAAATATGTGTTTATTCATATTGTTAAAGTTTGAATTATAAATTAATAGGTTAAATTGATATCTAGTTCTCATGGGTTCGACACTCTACACACTACTTTATTACTTGTAAACGATTCGTCCACTTGCGAGATTATAATCGCTGTGAAAAGCTCAAAAGTGAAAGATTTGTAATTATAGTTGTTTTGAACCACGTAGCATGCTGACTCGATTAGAGCGTTTGGCGTTAGGAAGCGCTTTTTTTTTTTTTTTTTTGGGTGAAATTTTGGAGATTGAATTCATAATGGCTATGCACGAAAGAGTTGGAATTGTCGAGAATCGAGAAGAAGGTGGAAGCCATTGACGACATTGTTACTTAAGACAACTGCATTCTGCACATAACAAAGTGGTAAAAGGCAATTGCTTATTTATTGATTATTATATTTGCAAATAGTAAACTGCATGTGGAAGTCGTTGAAGCCATTGATTATTATATTTGTAAATTGCAATTGTTTCATATTGAATTGCAATTGGGTATTTATTGATTATTATGTTTAGTTAATTAAAAATTTCATTCTCTTTAAATTTTGAAATTTGCATCGAATTTTAATTTGGCACTTTCTAACTTGTTTACGCGACTAATTATTACTTATTTATTTATTTTAGTGTGATGAGACAATGGAAAGATCCTTCAAAAGAAAATCTCTTGAAGAAAATGGGTGAATGATAGCATCATTGTTTATATAGAGAAAGATATATTTTTAAAGATTGATAATGAAATTATTGTACAATGATATCAAAGTATGAAAAACCGCAAAGAACAATTGTAATGTATGTCATTTTTTGTATTGTTTGTTATTATATTGTTTTATATTATTATTACATTTCTTAATTTTTTGTCCGCACTCACTTAAATTTCTGGCTCCACCCCTGTTGTCTATTCTCGAGTTGAGTTTCTTGTTAATTTAGGATTGTGGATTTTCTATATTTTGTTTCGAACATCATTTTTTCGAATGAAACACTTTACAAAGTGAAATTTATTACAACGAGCTTTTTCTTCTATGTCCTGAATTCTAATTGTGCTGATAACTTGCTGTGTTTTGTTTATGCTCATGAGATAGAGACTTTGCTGATTAGTTATGTTGATTTTTAATGATTGTTTTAATAATATAATGGTCCTTTCCTTTACTTTAAGGATTGTTTCAATGAATGATTGGTCATTTAGACAAAACCAGTAAAAGTCCCTTGTGTCTCTCTCTGTCTTTATATAACAACGAATTTGGACCAATTTTACAAAATCAAAGTTTCATACTTCCATTGGCCATGCAATTTTTCAAGGATTTGTTGTGTGTTTAATGGGTTGAATTTGAGAGAATTAAATAGAATAATGGACCCAAAATAAATAAGCTTTATATTTTTTTTAATCAAATTTGCACCTTTTAATAGCTAAAGTAAAAAATAACTAATTTTTTTTTCATTTAAAAGTCGTCATAGTCGCATTTAAATTTGGTTTCTGTTTTTTGTATGTGAGTTGATCGTTCTTTTGTTTTATTGTGAATTATTATATATTAATAATACACCGTGGGACTTTTGAGTTCCTTGTGATTATAAGAAATTATTATTTTACTTATTCTCTTTTATCCTGAATTATTATATATAGAATTTACCATTTGCTGTTTGTATTTTACTGAGAGATAGAAAGAGGGAGGGAGGGAGGGAGGGGAGGGGGAGAGGGGGGGTTTAAATTTTCACTTGATGTAAACATTTTTTTTTTTTGGGTACTTCTTAGTCCTTTCATCTTTTCATTTTTAATAAATATTTGATATTGTTAGAAGTCAAAAAACTTGATATCACATGGTAAGAAATTTGACATTTGACATTTACTTTAAAAGGTTAGAATATTTCAAACAAAATTTTATTTTATTTCTTAGATTGACTTCTTAGAAAAGGTATACACGATTTTTTGAGTTTTTATTGAATCTATGAAGAATTTATGTATCGTAATATATGTATCTATCAATTACTTCATTTATGTTTTTAAATAATCCATATAACGTAATTAATACATGAATTCATTTAATTGCACATGTCTAATTATTAAAATATACAAGTAACCACTAAAATTTTCAAATATACAACAAATAATTAAAATGTGTCTAGATTTTAACAAATATTAATGTAAGTGTCTTTAACTGTCGTCAAAAAATTAAAATGTCTCTTTAACTTCTTTTAATGTATTCTTATAATAATTAGTGAAGTAATCTAAAACTGACATTCAAAATTTGTTCTAATCGACCAAAATGACTCTATAAATGAAGTGTCGAAGTGCATGTACTTGGCGTATTTATTGCTGGACCAACAAAAGTCTATTTTCGAATTTGTATAATTATAAGAGCATTCAAATGGTCATTTGTTTCTCAAAATTTGTTCTAATCGGCCAGGATGATTCGATAATCAAAGTGCCCAAGTGCATGTACTCAGCGTATTTGTTGCTGGACCAACAAAAGTCTATTTTTCTAATTTTATATAATTATAAGAGCATCTCAAATGCATTCTTTAGATTGCTATTTATGTGGGCACGACTATTGAATGAACTTTAAATTATGTAATAGTGACTAAGTGATATCTAATATATAGATATTCAAGTGCAAATTTGATCACCAATACATTATATTGATTACTAAAGGCCTGCTAGGTGATCGAAATCACCCAAGTAAGTCAGAAGTTATTTACTCACCTACTCTTTATCTATTTAATAGTCTCTTCTATATAATAAATTCAAAAGGTGACCCGCTGCGCCAGATTGTAAGATAGAGTTCTACTACTTGATTTTTCTCTATCACATCAACTTAATGGAGTCTTTATCAACTTGTATTAAATAATTTTTTTTTTAAACACTTTCTAATTCGTTTATGTGACACAATTTTAAAGCAATCAACACTTGCATTGGAGATCCTCTAATCTGAATAAACTTTGAATTGAAAATAGTATTTTAGTTTAGTAAATAGTTTAAGTTACTAATTTATTTCAAAATTTTGTTATTTAAGTTCAATAGGCAAATTTTTATTATTTAAAACATTAAAATAGAATAATTATATATTTAAAACGAGCTCACCAAACAAGCTGTTATTCTATGTACAAGCAAAAGTAAAACCACATTCCTGCATCTGTACACGTGTCTCAAATCTAGGGTTCCAGTAGTCTCTCATTTCATCTTAACAAACATCCAGTCTCCACCGATTGACTGTCTCTCTATAAACAATAACAATAATCTGATTATTCAATTTGAATTTGAATACTCCGAAAAAATTACTGAAATTGTTGATATTTGTAGAGCACCCAAGAAGAGGAAGATGGACCTGTACTAATGGCTTCACAGAGTGAGTATCAGAACCCGTATATAGGTTCTTGAACCCCATATATGCGTGTTTTGATCTGTATTTCTGTAACTTTTTCACAGTTGGATAATTTTGTTTACATGGATCGTGTTTTTTTTTTTTTTGTCAGCTCTGTTTTTGAGTGATCAATTTTGTGTATACGCTTGCATCTATTTCAAACAGTTTGTAGGTTAAGAATGTTGGTTGATTATGTTACACACTACAGAGTGACCTGCCACTACGCTTCGGATTGTACCTTTTGTGGGCAAATGTCTAGAAAAACGATCCTGAGAATGCCCATGTGTGTGCCTGCAGAAAAGAGGGCGAGGGTAACATGACTTAAACATAATTTACATAAAGAGATATGGTTGACAAAGAATGTTGGATCGCTCATTTGGTATGTAAATTGTGACCTGTGTAATGGAGTTATGATTGGACTGAACTTATAGTCTTGCTTGCATTGGAGTTAGCCCATGATAATGGATTAGTATTTCTATCCCTGTCTGTTAGAGTCTATCTTCTGTTTTGATTCGATAAAATTTTTTATGGTGAATTTTATCCATAACAGTACCAATGGAAGAATCTATGCTGGCAACAAGTGGTTAATAATTGTGTTGTAAATTAAAAGTCTAATCTTGTAATATCTAATGATCAAACTTGATATAATGATCGCTAGACAATGCAAGCAAGTTCCTTCTTTGGTTAAACTAAAAGGAAACTGAAGACCAGTCGAACCAATTATGTTACAAACATCAACAACGTATTAAAGAATCATACCTAGGAGTTGCTGGAGGACATCACTGATTTTGTTCTAATACTTTTCTCTTTTCCGGTAAAGTGGAATTGTTTAGTATATGTTTGTAATTGATGGTGATGTTGGAATTCTGCACTAGAGTTACCAGAATTTAATTCCTTATACTCCATCTGCGATAGTTGACTTCTTCTAATAGAGGATAACCATTAAAATTTATTTCTTTGTTTGATTTTAAATTAATTCTCACTTGGTGAGTGGCTCGTAATTGTTATAATTGCAAATGCTGATTTGTAGTTTAAGGATATTGTTTTCTAGATGATAAGACTGCAAAATGCTGGTAAAGGAAAGGAATATGTTGGTACCTCAAATGCATTCATCATTGCTCAAACTGTTATCTATTTGGCAATGTACTTGACAGGAATCGTTCCATTCATTTTTTTGCTGCTTGTTGCTTGGTGCTCTGCAAGACCTCTTTACCCACTCCCTAGCAGGAGAAACGATAGAAATAAGCGGCCCCTGCAAACATTTCGCCCATTTAACATTGCACATCGAGGTTCAAATGGAGAAATTCCTGAAGAAAGTGCTGCTGCATACATGGTATGTTTATACGATGGCTCTCTCTTAATCTGTGTACATCTACTTACTACCAAATATATGTTCCGAGATTTCATGCTCATTATAAACAACAAACAGATTTGCATATGTTGTTGTTCAGAATATTATTTCACGAAACAGCCTAAACATCATGGTTTATCAATGGGTAATACATGTTTGGACAGTCGTATAGAAATGTAAAATACACAAATTAAAGAGTGATACAATTATAAACACAATTTATAGTGGCAAAGTGTTTAAAAATAAAAAAACTTGATGCCGAGATGGGAATTGAAGTAGTTCTTTCCATTCATAGCTTTGTGTTCAATATGTAAACGAACCCTGAATTTCTTGCAGAAAGCTATTGAAGAAGGTGCTGACTTTATAGAAACAGATATTTTGGCCACCAAAGATGGCAGTCTTATATGCTTCCATGACGTGAACCTTGATGACACTACTGATATAGTCCATCACAAAGAGTTTGCCAACAGAAAGCGAACCTATGAGGTTCAAGCAGTCAACATTACTGGCTACTTCACTGGTATGGACAATAGGGTAATGAACTTATGTAATTGATTGCAGTGTTTGTGTAAGGTGGATTATTTGCATTAAACCATCCATTTATGTTTGTAGCAGTAATTTAAATTATGAATATGTTTATTTACTTTTTGCGGTGCGACTCGTTATTTTGCTGCTATATTGAACTTGAAAATTTGTTTATGTGCAATGAATTTGAGTATCCAGCATTATTTAAAATAATATCCCATTCCCTCCTCTAAATTGTCGATGTTTCCACTACTATAATGTTACTAAAGCTATTGGTAAACTTGCTCTGTTATCACATGCAGTTGACTTCACACTAGAAGAGCTAAAGTCATTGCGCTTGAAGCAGAGATACCCTTTCCGGGATCAGCAATATAATGGTCAGACCCTGATATATTTTGCTTCTCTTACTAATAAATTTACATACCAAGTCGACACATGTAATTCTACGTATTTTAATTTTCGCTAATATCTTGCAATTTGGGTGTCGTCTTCCTCGTTGAAGCTAGTGTGCTGGGCAGCATTATGCACACTCTTAGGCATCTGCACGAATGGTAGAAGGGAATGAGCTTTTGTCATAGAATTTTTTTGTGCTTAAAGCCAACCCTAAAAAACTTTCAATGTTTTGATAAAAAATAATTGACTATTTTTATGCAGATTGAGTTAAATTAAAAGAGAGAAAAGCGTACCCAATTTGATTTCTAAGAAGCATTTTTGTTTACTAAGTATGTTGCCTTTCTTGACATCACTATTAGATAATCCATCAAAGAAAACCTCTTTTTGTGCATTTTATACATACTAATATGTCCGTAAAGGATACATAAGAAATTTCTGTCAAGGGACTTAAGCAAGTTGACTAGTAGATTGCTCAAGCTTTTCTTGAAATATAGACTGTGAGTTCGGTTGGAAGACATGTTTGAAGCAAATTGTTGAAATTTCAGAAATTATTTTCAGACTGAGGTATGAAATTTTCCCATCCTTCTGCCCCTATAAAAAAGTTTTTACCCCATCGCATTTCTGCTATGAGCTCTCTTCCCGCGTAGACACCATTTCTGCTCTCTTCCAGTAAAATCAACCTTGTTCTGTAGATGAACTAAGCCCTTTCTACTCACTCATCATCCGAATACTCTGAATCCGTTAATGTGCTTGATTTGGTAGCATGAATTCCTCTTTTGCTTGGATTCATGTCTACTGGTTTTAGAATTTTGCATACTTGAAACCAGCATTGATTTCATTGAAGAAGGTCAATGATGCAGAGTCTTGAACATCTGAACTTTGAGCCATGTAAATTTTCCATATTTGCAGCAGATTAAAGATATTTGTTAAAATTTACAATGACGATCGAGATCCCTTCTATTCCACTCTTGGGAAATCTAGATGTCAACGTAATCTAAGTTTGGAATGTACCCAGAGAACTTTTTTATTTGCAGGAAGAAATAATCTGGAGATTCTTAATGTATATTTTGGAAATGGATGGAAACTTTTGATGAAGTTATATCAAAATTTTGCAAACCCTTCAAAAACTGAGGTTACAAGATGGAGGGTAAGCCAAGTCAATATGCACTAGACTGGTAACTGTTATTGTAGCGCCATCGTGTTTGCTAAAAAATTATGAAACATTATTCATGCGAATTTATTTTTATCATTTTGTGCAGGAATGTTTTCTATCATTACTTTTGAAGAGTTCATTTCAATTGCATTGGATGCCCCCAGAGTTGTTGGAATATATCCAGAGATTAAAAATCCAGTATTCATCAATCAACGCGTTAGTTACTTTTCCCCTTTTTCTTAAGCCTGCTCTAAAGAACTATTTTCCACCAAAATGGATATTTGGAAGAGCGACTGGTTTTTGTATAAGATATTTGCTAAATCAGTAAATTCATATTGCTTTTTCTACAGGTAAAATGGTCAGGTGGTAAGAAATATGAGGACAAGTTTGTGGAGACACTCAAGAAATATGGATACAGAGGTTCTTATATGTCGAAGGAGTGGTTGAAACAGCCTGCTTTTATTCAGTCGTTCGCCCCTACATCTCTTATTTACATATCAAACCTAACAAACCTACCCAAGCTTTTCCTTATCGATGATGTGAATATCCCAACCCAGGACACAAACCAGGTTTCTCATTTTTTACCTCGATCCTTCTTGTGACAAATCTCTGTGAAAAATCGTCAAAATGATACTAGCCAGAAATGAAGTCATAAATATTTGTCAACAATATGCCTGATCACCTTTAGAATCATAACAATGGGTTTAGAGAACTAGTTTCTTTGTATACAAATAGTTGCAGAAAAGGAAAAACTCTAGCTAGTAGTTCATGTGGGACTGACAGAGAATTTCAAATGTTAAGTTTAGCATATCAGATTCTGAAAATGGGCAAGTATACCAAATAGTCACTAACTAGTGATCCAGTTCTGATGATTGTTAAGCTTTAATGATTATGAGGTTGAGATAAGAACCTCTTTTTGATTATGTCAATTGAATATTAAAAGCTTGGTGTAATTTCGGTTAGTTGGAAATATTAATTTATTTTCATTATGTGTATTAATTTTCTTTTCATGGACTTTTTGTTAATATCTGGAACAATCTGATTTCACATCGCTAACTTTTTACTTTCTGTTGTGATTACATGTAAAACCACTTCTTTATTCTATGAAAATATTATGACCCGGATGAACTTTGCCATCTGATCACTGATCAGTCAGCTTACATGCACTAAGAACTATGTGGTGGTTTTAAGTACTTTTATGTTGATGAGAGTAAATTTACAGTGATCAGTTGGTTCAGCTGATGCTTAAGTATTCTATGCGTCACTGAAAATCTTTAAATTTGACCTGACCTTAGAGTTCAAGTTTTTTATCATTTGTAAATTTAAATGCTCTGATACTAAGCATTATGTGTATATTTACGTGTCAGTCATATTGGGAGATTACTTCAGACAATTATCTTGACTTCATCAAGGAATATGTTGTGGGAATTGGACCGTGGAAGGATAACATGGTTCCTGTATCAGGAAATTATATAGAAACGCCTTCAGATTTTGTTGCAAGAGCACATGTCCAAAACCTTCAGGTATCCTTCCTTGCTAAACTAGCTTTTCTGAAGAGATTATACTAGGTACTGGGCTGTCTGAAGTTTCTTTTCTGAAGATATTGTACGGTCATACGTAATTAAGCATCAAAATATCGTTGAAGTTTGTAACTATTGGCACATGGATGCACTACTGTTTGAACAACAAATAACAAACTGAATCTACTCATCCTTTTTATTGCTCATAATTAAGTTGCAAGATTTTAAAATGGAGGTGGGAGTTTCAGTAAGAAGTCATCACCTTGCACATAACATAACTAGCTCACTTTATGCAGAAGAAATCTCATTGACGTGGAATTTTATGTACAAGGAAGAAATCTTATTGTTATCTTATTGTAATGAGGGGCTAGACTAAAAAAAAATTCTCATTATATTAGTTAAATTATTAAGGATATGTAGGAAGGAGAGATGAGTAATATGTAATTAAAGTAGTTTTTCATTAAAATTTTCTATTAAAATAGATCTAGTCCTCAGTCAATAATGTTATCTTCTTATTTACTAGTGGATGACCTCACGAGGCATATTGTTTATTGATTAGAGCTTTTGAAAATAATTTTGAATTCTAAAGGATTGAAATCAAATAGAATTATTATGCAATACCTGGACGTCTTTTTATAGACAGCAGTTGTAAGGAAGAAAATGTTGGAATCTAAATAGAGCACATTGTTGTGTCAGAGTTGTTTGTATTTTATGTACTTGGGCTCGAATATAAATAAGAAAAGAGATTCAAATAGAATGTGAATCAGATGATAATGAAATCAAGAAGTGCTATAGGAATTCTATGTGATTGCAAGATACTGTTAATGGAAGTGTAAGGCCATTGAAGGCAAAGTGTTCTTTCAAATGACCAGTAAAATGAGGATATTGAAATGAAACTGTAGCCATTGTAATATCAATATAATGAGGTATATGTCAACAAATGGAAGAGACACCAATTGAAAAGAACCAAGGGAAGAATGTATTGAAACAGTTTTCATTAAAAAAAAAATGTTATATTCTTTAGCATAATAGGTTAAAGGTGGTGAAAGTAAACCAAAATTGACAAAGTTTGCAGTGATTGCAAAAAAATTGTTTTTCTTGAACCTTTCAAGAATTGTAGGTCTAGATTGAAAAAAACATTAATAGTTTATTAACAGGCACCAATTTTTTTGATGATAAAGGCTTAGCTTCTTGTTGTTTGTCTATTAATTATGTTTTGTGTGTGTGTAGGAGGAGGGAATGTCACTAGAAAAAGGGTCAAGAAATAAGGAAATGTGGCAACGGTAGTAGATAATTTCCTATCATTGTTGGCTTGAATTGGGGTTTTGCTTTAAGTCCTTACCTTTTCTCTGTAGTCATGGACGAGCTTACAACAGATATTCCATATGAGGTTCCTTGGTGTATATTATTTGCTGATGCATAGCTTCCTAGATGAGACTAGGAGGGCTAACCCACAAGTTCGAGGTTGAATATCAACATTTTAGGTTAAATAGAACTAAGTTGGAGCATATTGATTGTCCTTTTAGGAGGAACAACAATCATACTGGAATTAGTATAGAGGATTGTGTTGTCTCTAAGAGTGATTGTTTAAAATACACACACACACAGAAGACTTGAGGAGTATGTAATGCATAAGGTTAAAGTATGTTGGTTGACATGGAGAAATGATACATGGATTCTATGTGATAGGAATATCCTTCAGTTAAAAATACGTTATAAAAACAGTTCCCGCTTTATGATAATGAGTATTGAGGTGTTAAAGGAGAAAACATGCATAAGATGAATGTAGAGGAGATGAGGATGTTAACATGGACGTGTGGAAATAATAGAATGGATTAAATAAAAAATGAGAATATGTACCAATAAGTGGAGATAGCACCAGTGGAGGATGAATAAGAGAGTGGCGAGTTTAGTAGTTGAGACGTGTCTTGCATGGACTTAAAAAAGTATTTGTTCATTAGAATGGTGTGATTCTAATAAAACAGGTTAGAAAATGGAGAGGTATACCAAATTATCACATGTTGTGGATGCTTAGCATTTGATTGCTTTGGATCTTCCAATAGATGTAGAGATGAACCGGACAGAGCAGCGAGAAGGTATTCATGTCACCGACCCAAAATTAATGTGGAAGTTAAATCTCTCGTGTGGATGCTTCTCCGAATTCATTACTTCCTTTGGACTTGTTACTGGAAAATTTTACCAGAATCCTCAAACATTAGGAAAAGGTTCATTTTTCTCTTCCTTTAAAAAAGGTATAATTGCAGCAGTTGCACAAGATCTTGAAGGAATCGATCTTATTTGATATTTCTTTTCATACGAGTTTGTGGTTCATCTAATTTGTTGGGGATCTTTTTTCCCCTCCTAATATTCATCATTTTACTGGTTTGGTAATTTTACTTTTATATGCTTAATGAAAGAAAAAATATGTAACCAGGCAGTTACAGTTGTGCTTTGATACATTCCCTATAGATGGATATTTTACTGGAATAGCTGTTATATTCTTTTATTTCAAGCTGAATGAATGTGCTACGATCTTCACTTGTCTCGGTCTTTCACTTCAGGTTCATCCATACACTTTCCGGAATGAGAATGAGTTCTTACACTTCAACTTCAGTGAAGATCCATATAACGAATATGATTACTGGATAAACAAGGTCGGGGTTGATGGTCTTTTCACAGATTTCACAGGCAGCCTTCACCAGTTTCAAGAATGGACTTCTCCTTTCTTGTCCAGAGAAGAAGATGCACACAAATTACTTGACAAGATTGCGTTGATGATTTCAAAGTTCAAACACACATAGCATTTCTTTGGTTTCTCAGAGAGTTCCTTCTTTAGACTTATCCAGTAGTTTAGTTAACGAGAAGTCATGCTTATGTTCTTAATTTTTCCGAGTGATAGAATAAGCAAATATGATTTGTAGTAGTGCCTGGAGATGTGTAATTCTAAGTAGAGAATCTCTCTCCAGATATTTTTTGTACATATAAGTTGTAATAAGCTAAGCCTGGATTTTAAGATCATTTTTGAGAAAAACAAAATTTTGAAATTGGTATCTTGATTTGCTACATTTATTTCTTTCAACTATTTTACCATACTCCATTTCTTGCAAGTGTCAACTATGTATTTCAACAACATCCAACTTGATGTTCGAAGGGCATGCGATAAATGAAACAACTGCTATGCCCTGACCAGAGTTAGGTGTTACTGTGTTTTCATTCATTTCTTCACTACACACAAAGTAGTAAATTCAGTGGATCAAATAGGATTCAAAAGGCTGAGTTACACCCAAATATCAAAGGTTCAACAATTCAATATTGCATTCCACTGTTTCAAATACAATTCCATTTCTCTATATTTGTTAAAAACTGTTTTTAGTTATCCTAGTTCCATCTCAGTTAGAACTACAGCCAATTCATGAATGCATAAGATGTAACCCTAATGTCAAGAGAAGTTACCTAACAGGTGCTCACCTTTAAGTCTTCCAGTCACGCATGCAAGATTAGGAAAATTTATGCAAATTGTAGTTATCAAAATTATCGTTTTTCGACCATTGGGATGAAAATACTGATAGTTTCTTCAAGCTCAAGTAAAACATGGCATAAGACAAATAAATTTCAACATCAAAATTCAAAGCTGACACAACATGCTGTCAAATGTTTCAGCTAACATTATAGTAAAATATTCTGACAAAACGTAAAGTTAAAATAACAAAACAAAATAAAGACATTTCAGTTTCCTCAAAAGCATGCCTAGAAAAGAGAGGTTCCTTTTCCTTTCTTGTCTCCACCAATCTCAAAATGCTTGCACCTCTGCAAAGGCCAATGATGATAATACAATTGTAAGTATCACAGAGGAGAGGCGATAATGAAATACAAAATTTAAGTCTGAAAAACCAACCTTGATTGGGTGCTGGGATACATGCTTGCAGCCCTGGCATTGCAACCTCAATACAATCTTCTTTGTTGTTTTTGCCTGGTCCGCAAAGACAAGAATAGAACATTAGTATACTCATAAAAATTTGACCAAAATCTCTACTAGCAAACTAATAAAGAAACGAGAATCAGTTATATAAACCCTCTATGACATTGTCATATTCTCTCATCCATTTCTTACATCCTAATTTTATTCAAATCATGTTGGTGATGGTAATTGAAGTCTCCTTGCTAAAGTAATTTTCAATATCATCAATGATTATTAGTAAGTAATCAGTTTTCACCTTCTTGTGAAAGACAGGCTTGGTCTGTCCACCATAACCTGACTGCTTGCGATCATATCGACGTTTCCCCTGAGCAGCTAAGCTATCTTTGCCCTTCTTGTACTGTGTAACCTTATGCAATGTGTGCTTTTTGCACTCCTTGGATTTGCAGTAGGTCTTCTTTGTCTTTGGAACATTCACCTGCAAATACCAGTTCAGAATTAACTCAAGATGCCAAAAGCATGAAAGAACATGGCAGTTGAAAACTTCAAGATTTGCAGAAATACTGAAATGGCGTGTAAAGTAATACACCTTTTGCTTCAAACTGCTCAGAAAGTTGAAAAGCCCAAGCAATATGCAGCAAATAATGATTAACAAATAACTATAAAACATTGGGAGTGCATTGCTTTGCAATTTGGAGGTAAGGAATAGAAAACTTAGAAAAGGAGCTTGCAAAACTACCTACTGATGAGTGAATTTTGTCAATGACTAGATGGGAATCAGATTAAGGAAACCCCCGAAATCTTGAAGACATTTCAAGAAGACGTTCTAAAATATAGTGGGAAGACAACTTAAGGCTAATTTAGGGGATGTTGGAAACATCATTTGCAACTTGAGGAAAAAGTGAACAGGCAAGCTGCATTATGTTGGTTGAAAAGAATTCAACTGGTACAGTCAAGAAAGGGTCAATGTGGTTTGGCGAGGTGGTATCATATGCAGCCACTTCAAGTCCCTATATGTGTATATATGCAAACAGCAGAAAGAAATACCACCAGGGTTTGGCATAACAGGCTAATTTGTTCTAAACACATTCGAAAACGATTCTGCAACAATTGAAGTTCCATAGGATAAACACACCACGGGTGTGAAGGTTTAAAATCAACCATAGCATACAGAAGCACAAGAAACTCGGTAGTGAGAAATTACAACTCACTATCCATTGAGAAACGCATAAAAAGAAAAGTTCTTCTAATTCATTTGGTTCACTGAAGGCTGAAGCTTCCCTTGATAGGAACTACACTGAAAATTAAATCCATTTCTAGTCATTTCTCCATTGCACCTTGTCCCCCCACCCCCACCCCACCCCCAATAAAATACCCTTATGTCTCTAAACACGTAATAAGACGCAACAAATCAATGGAAGATACAAGAACCAGCCTTAAAAACGACAAGAATATTGTTGAAAAGAAAAAAACAGCGTAGGTGAAAAGAAACCCACTCAGCTGAGTTTTTCATTCCAAATTTTTTTTTCTCCATATAAAACAATACCCAATTGATAACTCATAAAAACTCACAATAGCATAAACACGTCCATTTAATAATGTTTCATATCTTCATCACAAAAAGGTGAACCGATCTCAAAATAAACAAACTAAAAACAGGAAGTTAGGAAAATTAACGGCGGAGGAAAGCTTAAGGATGGTGAATTACCATGGTTGACGGCGAACAGAGACGATAATCGATTGAGTTGATGCGGAGTTCCGAAAAATGCCGTCTTGGAAACCCTAGCTGCGGGAAGCCGCTGTTATTTATAACAAAATTAGGTTTTTCCGGGCTGGGCCAGGCCGCAAAATGAGGTGGAAATTTTATATTAAAATTTTACAATTATTTTTTAATATTTTAAATTTCAAACGTAACAAATATAATGTAATTAACACACATTTTTATAAGAACGTAACAAATGTAACAATAAGTGTTATAAAAATAAAAAGCAGATTTATAAAATTTATAATAGTATTTTCTAAATTATTTTTAGAGATGGCAAAAGAGTTGAGCAATCCGTGGGTCCTTCGGCCCGGCCCTTCAAAGTTCGGCTCGTAAGTAGCCCAAATCAAGAAATGAAACACGGGCCGAGCTCCACGGACCGGCCCGTGGTTCGTGGGGACCAAAAGTTGCAATTAGCAATTATATTTCTTTTTTTTTTTTGAACTTTGCAAAAAAAAATATTGAATTTTATGTGAGTCCGCGGATCACGGGCCGGTCCAAATTCACTTTTTTGAGACGGGCCGAGCTGGACCCTATATGACATGGGCCGAGTCGGCCCGATTCGGCCCATTACCATATCTAATTATATTTGTATGATAAAACTATCATGTTTTTTATAAAAAACACTTCCTAAAATGTATCGTATATCGTATCACTTTTCCATACTTTTGGAAATGAATATTTTGAGCCATTTTTTTAACACACTCAACGATTTCTTTATTTTTGTAATAAGTTACTTAATATATATTTTTATTTTTATTTAATAATACTAATGGCATATAAGTTATTTTTCTAATTATTATTTCAAGTTCCAAAAAAAGACTAATTGGTCTCCTCTCACGCAAAGCTTCTCTACTCACCTTGTGTACTTCCACCCTTGATTGTATCGGGCGGGGAGACGAGCTATTTGACGGACAAAAGAATAGACAGAATGATAAGCAAGCAGAGCCAACGGGGCCAAAATAGGGTTCTATTAAGAGTTTTAAGGAGTTTCGATCGATTCTCTTTCTCCATCTAAATGATTGAGAAGGAACGAGTGGGAATTAGAACGAAAACAATGAGGTCAAGATTCAGAGCCACTATGTAATGGATTTCTTCGTTGACCTAGTCAAGGTCACCCCGACTCTATGAATAGCTCCTGATCTTGGTCGTAAAGGGAGTGAGCGCAAGACCCCGAAACGTGGTTCTTAGTCCCATAGGTCTAGAGCACGATCATGTGAAGAAGAACATACATTAATATTTATTTTTTATTTTTAATACTTATTTATAAAAAAAATTTTCGTCGAGAGATTAATTTTTTGAAAATATTTATTTTCTTAATATTACAAACTAAAAATTCGTTCTTAATTATTCTTTAATTATAACATTATTTAAAGGTGGAAGTTTTATAGATACATTATATTTATTAAGATATTTATTTTTTTTAAATTATCATAAAAGAAAACATCTATTGTTAATCTTAAATTATTATTTTGTTATCTACTGACTTTCTGTTTGAGCCTCAAATTTTAATTGTCAAATAGTAATAATTATTATAAGTGTTTGGTAAATTTAATAAAAATTTGATTATGAAAAAGTTCCTTTTTACCAAATTTAATAAAAATTTGATTATGAATTACGAGTTCCGTTCTCCTACCTCAGTGGGCAGGAGAAAATTAACCCA
The DNA here is from genome assembly GCA_023638005.1 of Forsythia suspensa. Classification (NCBI taxonomy): domain Eukaryota; kingdom Viridiplantae; phylum Streptophyta; class Magnoliopsida; order Lamiales; family Oleaceae; genus Forsythia; species Forsythia suspensa. The sequence continues at coordinate 2,171,484 of CM042667.1, forward strand.
CTGTTGACATAGAGCTTGCCATGTCAGCAGTGCTCTATTTAAAAATAAAATTTTGTCCGAAGAAAACCATCCTCAATCGGAGAAAACCACCACAAAAAAAAAAAAAAAAATCTACCGGAGAAAACCACCATCAACCACCGAAAATCCATTCATCACCAACCACCAAAAAAAAAAAAAAAATCTACCGAAAATCTGCGCGACCAAGCGCAGATTCTATCACATGATCTTTGGATCTGCATGGCGAAAGCGACAAATCCGGTCGGATAAGCGCGCTTGGTTGCAGATCTCGGCTGGATCTCGTGCGACGGGTCGCAAGACATCCGATGGGATCTCCACTTTTGCACAACCCCACGCAAAGATCCGGTGAAATTGCGTGCGTCGTGGCAGATCCGATTGGATCTACCGCCTCAACGCAGATCAGTCCGACAACTCCATTGGTTTTTTTTTTTTTTTTTTTTGTTTCTTCAAATCGTCCGTAGCTGCGATTTGGAGGCGATGGTTTTGGAAAAGAATGCGTCGAACAATTTTTTTTTTTTAATGGAGCACTGCTGACATGGCAAGCTCCATGTCAGCAGTGGGTTCATTTTCTCCTGCCCATTGGGAGCAGGAGAACCGGAGACTCTATGGATTAATTTGTACCATGTGATAGTAGATTTTAAAATAAATTTATTAAATACTTAATCAATGTTTTAAAAAATGTAAAGCATATCAAAACGTGAACATCAAACTTTAAATTTTTCGGATCTAGGCGAAATGAGAACGAGACGTGAAATGTAGTTAGACGTGTAAGCCGCGCTGTCTATGCGAACTTTTTAGAACAGTACATACTTAATTAATTTTGCACACATCTGATTCTTTCTTTAAGAAAGCTAATCGGATTCTTTCAAAATCTATAGCAATGCCAAATAAAGCTTAACAAAAAATGTGAAACAATGACTAAACTCAAAAATTAATTTCAAGAGAGATTTGTTGACCCAACCTCGTGTTTCATATGGGGAAAAAAAAAAATTAAATAACACTTTATAATATTAATAAAAAACAGTTAATATTTTATTCATTATAACATCCAATCATCTCCTATTCTACTAACTAACATGCACTAAATGTTAAAGAGTCCTCCATTGAAATATCAAACGACACGTTAAAATTTCCTCCTATATTATTTTTGTATAGTCAATTCCTTGTGTTCACAAAACAATATTTGTATTCCAAACAAAAGCTAAGAAGATTGTGCTCATAAAAGATATTGAGATTCCATCTTCCTTTAGGAGTAATTAATTAATAATACATTGCATCAATCTTCAGAAGCCAAACTTCTCTATTGCATACTGCATTTTTTTTTTTTTATGAACAGGAGTCTTGACACTTGTGTACATCACAAATTGGACAACAAAAAACTCAAGAGAACGCAATACCCGCTATTTCTTTCCCACAATCGTCACTTGTAAGAAGCAAAAAAGCTTACGGTATCCTTGAGTCCCGGATGAAGTCATCGACATCCTCTTTCGTGTTGTAGAAGTGGAGGCTTGCCCGTGCACTTGCGTTGATTCCCAGATAACGGTGGAGAGGCTGAGCACAATGGTGGCCGGATCTAATAGCTATACTATGCTGCAAGCATTCATGTTTCAAGTCACAAGTCTGTTGTTAGAAAGCCAAGGGGGAAAAAATAACTTCCCCCTAAATAAGCAATAATGGATAGATAAATAACAATCTTCTGTGCCGAATATCCCTTTTCTTTTCTAATCTTTTTATTGAAATTAAGGGTCCACGTGCGAATTTACATGAATTGAAAGGTTAAGAATTTAAATGTCCATATTTTAAAGGTTGCGGATCAAATTTCTGTTTTCCTTAAGTTGCTAAATTCTCCAATGCTCATATTGTAACATTTGGAGAAACAAGAACAAAAAAGAGCCAAATCTGCTGGCCAAGAAGGATGTATATGTACCTGTTGGTCAAGAAAGGTCGCAAGATCTGTTGGGTGAACATCTTCCACATTGAAGGAACAGAGTGCTGCTCTATCGACAGTTTGTGAAGGTGCCGGGCCATAGACACGAATTTTGGGTACTGATTGCAGACTATCATACAGATAGTTAGCCAACTCTACCTGCAAGTGGAAAGAAAATGAAAGAGGAACTAGTCCTTGTAAGAAAGAAATTATGTGTGCATGCCTGCGCGCACGCGAGAGAGAGAGAGAGAGAGAGAGAGAGAGAGGTGGCGGAAAGAGGGAAGGGTGCAGATTGTTTTTGACAGAAGATATAATCCAAGTTCACAGATACACCAGAATGCTCTGGTTTCAAATTATTTAAATTTGTTGATTTACCATAAGAGAATAAGAACATGCATTTAAGTGAAAATAACACAAGGTAGAATAGAAAAAAAAAAGCTATAAGTGGAAATAAGTAAGTCTTTCGATCCTAAATACCAAAACCACAAATGTCACTTCAGTCAATATTTTTTCTAAAGAAGCATATTGACTCCATTTGCAAAGTTAGTGGTAATAAGAAAATGCAAAGTACAAGGGACCAAATAACACCTAAAAAGAGTACGATGGCCAAAAATATATCCTCCTGCTAATTTTTTCAAAAGTCATAACCAGCATCCAAGACAGAAAATGGGTGCCCTTTTAGAACAAATGGTAGCAATGTAAGAATCATGAATCACCTCATAATCATGAATATTTTGCATTCCAATGCCTGATAAATAATCAATTGCCGCTCCTAAACCAATTGCTTCCCCAATAGCAGGTGTTCCGGCCTCAAATCTGATATCATGGGAAAGCAAATTATAACAAGAATTGTACATCAGAAAACAAGAATGCAAGAGGAAGAATTATGATTGCCAATTAGTGGGTAGAGTGGAAAAGAATAAACGGAACAAAATCACCACCACAGATCATAATCCACTTATTCAGTTTGATGTCAAAAGGCTGCTCTGCTCCAATTATATAGATTAAAGGTTTGAGATGGTTAATTGTAAGATACTGAGATTTTCAAAATAAAAACTAGAAACATCAAAAAGTTCAACCTGTTTGGTGTGGACGAGAGGGGGGTCGAGGCAGTAAAAGATGAAATTTTGTGGTACGCAAATACATTGTTAGATGAACGAGATGTTACCAGTCATAAAACAGAATTTATGGCAACAAGTTCCTCGGAAAAAAGACTTTGAGCAGGCCAACTTACCCATCATAAACTTCTAATCTAACCCTCATGATTACTGTCAGATTTGTAAACTATTTTTTTGGCAGCATAACAAGAACATGGTTAATACAGAGATAACTCATGAACTATTTCAAAGAAGTATTATGATTATCTACAAAAAATTACAGCTAATAATAACTCAAGGACTGACTATACCACCTAGGACTGTCTGCTCAAAATCTATATTGAATATCTATGCCAGTTGAACAAAATTTTTGAGGATTCTTTACCTAATACATTTGATGCACTTCGAAAGATGTCCAAAGATGGGCTTTACTGGAAGGTAAGGGAGGGGTATTAGATGGAAATCATGCTGTATGTTCCATAAAATATGCTAAAATGATAATTTGGACAAAAAGCTGGGTACAAAACTTCAAGCGAAGATCTAACCAGAGTTGTCCATTTTCAAGGTAAGAAAAGGGACACAATGCTTAAATATTCCTGCAAATTCCTACCATTTCATGATTTCACAGATAATTTAATGTGCACCTGAAGCATGTAATATCTGATCATGCAAAGTTACTTATAGTAACTCACGGATACGGTAAGCAATAAAACATCACTTTTAATAAAATATATAATGCAGTTATGATACCCAATCAAACCAAATATTCTGTTTGTTGATCTCCGAGTAGGTCTTAACATCCAATTTTAAATCAATACTAGATTCCTGTTTTCCAATATATAGAAGCAAAGGTGCAGTGCCCTCTATCCACTTTTATCTAGCCCTGATAGAGGTCAAACTGTATATAAGCTACTAACCTTGATGGAGGTTCGGCAAAGGTAGAATGATCTAAAAATACGTCAGCTATCATTTCACCACCACCTGTGTTTTGGGGAACATGAGAATAACATCAGAAAAGGCTTGAGGGGCCCATTGGTAGGAATACAGAGACTAAGATGGACACTGACCTAAATTCTTTCAGATCGGAAAGGGAGAAAAAAAGGCTAATTATTGAAAACCAAGCTTACCTAAGAAAGGAGGCATGGCAGACAAGAGCTCACTTTTACCATATAAGAATCCGATGCCTGTAGGCCCACACATCTGAAACATGTTTATTTCTTAACTTCAAAAACTCATTTATAAGACTTTAAGAGTATAAAACATATGGGAAGGACTTAACCTTGTGAGAAGAAGCAACCAGAAAATCAGTATCAAGGTTCTTAACGTCAACGACCATGTGTGGAACACTTTGACAAGCATCTACAAGCACCTTGGCTCCAACATCATGTGCCCAACTCACAATTTGATTGATTGGAAGAACAGAAGCTGGAGGAAATTAAAAAAAAAAAAAAAAAAAAAAAAGAGAACAGAAAGTTTAAATATAACAATGAATAGATGCACAACTGTTATAAGAAATTTTTGGTTTGGCTTTTGAACACAATAAGTAGTTTTACACTATCAAGAATTTCAGCAAAGGAAATTTAGCAATTCAACGGAGCCTCCGTCATGTTAGGTCTCAAACGTCATGTTAGGTCTCAAACAACGTGGTCAATACGAATATTTATGTCTTATCTAGAATTTTCCCATGGTTTGGGAGATCATATCACAAGAATGATAGAAAAAATCTATAGAACTGAAATTAAAATAGATATCCTGGTACTATTACTTGAGCTTTAAGAACCTCAAATATATAAAGGAACAATATTAACAAACTTTAACACAAACAATTTGCGTGATTTCACATGATTTCATTCAGATATATCACCAAAATAAGAAACTAGTAGCCATGGCAAAAAGAAAAGCTGTTCCAGGGATGTGGTCCAGGCAGATGGCTTCGCAAAGTTGAAGTATCTAACCTGAAAGCAGGAATATGGGTGGCCATAGACCGTTTGTTTTGTTTGAGATAATCAATATAACTTTTTATTTTTCTATCTCCTCAGGTTATACTGTCATGCTCTCTGTAATATTCCATTTAGTAAGTGAATCTACATTCCCTTGTTCAGTTTCCAGAATACCTCTTCTAATAAGTGAAACAAACTGATCCCAACTGATATTAAATACTTATAAGCCCATGGAAATAACATTAGCAAGCAAATAACATCATTCAAATACCAAAAACACATGCATTGGTCAATCAAAGGACAAAATTGGGCAGGTTCTTTTTATATGCAAACATAGAATTGATTAATCGACAAATGCATAAAACATGAAAATCTGATTTGTGCCTGTCATAGCAAGTTTCTAGCTAATTTAGATCTCATTTTTATTTCTCCAAGATGTTTTTCTCTTTCATTGAGTAATTGTATTGAAATCACAAGACATTTCCACTCACCAAGCACATTTGAAACATGATGAACAACAAGAAGTTTTGTTTTCCTTGAGAGCATTTCCCTCAGCTTTCCTATATCTGGAACCTCATTGTCGGTTAAACTTACAAATTTCAAAATTGCACCAGTCTTTTGAGCTACAAATTGCCAAGGAACAATAGCACTGTGATGTTCTGCTATTGATAATATAACCTGCAAAATATGAATCAAGCACTTCTGAGTGAATGTTAAAAAATATTAGTAGCAGTAAAACCATGTTGATAGAGTTGGGTTGGGTAAAGAGGCTAAGCATGGTGGCGAAGACACAGGATGTGCTCGTATGGTCATAGAGGGCGCAGCCCATGAAAACGTGTGTGAGATTAACTGAATTTAACAAAATTTGAAGACACATAAGAGCTCTAATTCATCCGTTCAACAATTAGAGTATTCAGAAATGCCACCTAATGGACTAGGGAAACTTTAGTAAAACAAAATGTAAGAAGTTTTAGACTACAACAAATCGTGCGATTTTAACTTCAACACAAGAAGCTACTTAAGATGAAGCTCTACAGGTATGAAAATCCTATGATAGCGAGAGTTCACTGTATAAACCTCAAGGTCAACACTGGCACCTTGTTTATTTTCTTCTTACGTGTTCATTTTACTGCACAAGAAAATTAGGATAAATCAACCATACATATCTATAGAAATTTTCAAGTTAAGAAAGTTCTACTTATGCCAAGAATTTTCTTCCCAAAGAAATGTATCTCAATCAAGAAGATGAAATATGAAATCATCAGAATATCGCTCCCGTAAGAGTTATATTTCCAGTTTCTCAGCTCTTCTACTACCAAGGATTTTGAAGTGGGAAATCGATGGGTAAGTCGGAAAAAGAATCAATAAGAGTCAGCTTTCATCACTTTGACAGGTACTGGATTTCCATTGTGCCAGTCTACTGTCTACTCTTTTAAAAATCCATTTCTCACCTCTTTTGACTTGTGATGAAAGGAAGAGTGAGATTTGCAGTAATAAAATCCATGTACTGTAACCAAATTTTCAGGATTTTCGACTACCAAACTTTCACCAATTCACTCTACAATTATCTGTGAAGCCAGGGCACCAGCCTGATATATCTTAATTGATTTCGCCTATTTCTCACTGTAAGAAATCTTCAAAGGAAAATAATGCAAACCTATACTTAGAGCTATCTGACTTGTAAGCAGTTCTCAACCATTGTTTAGGACAACCTCCCAACCAAGCTGCATCAGGGTACAACTACCTCAACTGAACTTTCTCAGCCACCAAGGCCATGAAAATCTTCCAATGAACCAGCACTGTGCTCCAGCTTTTGCCTTCCCTTTATAGGAATCTAATAGTGTACAGCTTACCCCAAACTATTTCACTCTTACAGATATGCTCCTTTGATTTTCCTTGTTTCTCAAGTCATGCAGATCTTACCTACTGTTTTACGCCAATATACCTATGTACCCACTTTGCCTCTACCAAACTATAACTGAAATCTCTGAAATCTCACTTTTTCTCAAGCCTCACTTTCAATCTTTTTGGCCGTGTATCACTTCACTGTGTTTGTGTTGGTGTTTTTCAACAAGCAAAACTGCATATATACATATATATGTATAGCACGAGAAACTTGGAGCTGAATTTTCGGTCATGGGCTAGTTGCTATGTTGGGCAGCTTTCACAATCTTGGTGCCCAAGTTTTAGTGTGCAACTTGTTATGCGCCACATGTTCAACAAATCTTCACGAAATAATCGGGCCAATACTTCCCTTCGAATTCAATATGGATGTCACCTAACTTGAACTTCTCAGTAGGCACTGGCGTGGTTAGCATATCAGTTGCATTCTCCTTCGTGTGCTATGATACCAATATTTTGGAACATATGGCACGTAATAAGATTGTTGCCCCTATTGCCCATAAGGATTGGGGACCAAGTTTCTAGTGCTATATATACATGTGTTTCCATTTGATGGAAACAAGCCAGGAACCACCAAAAAAGAGAGAGATGCAGACCAAATGAAATTGAAGAGAGAGGGAAAAACATTTTGCAGTACAAGTGAGCTTTTGTGAGGTTGAGTCTTGTTATAATCTCCGTTTTTTCTAATAGTGAAATATTAGAGTCCTCCACACGTAGGCAAAATTGCCGAAACACATAAATCTTGTGTGTTTCAAGTTTGCTATTATTTTTTCATCATTATTATTCTTCCATTCGTGTCATCACACTTAGGTGCAGTCAAAATCGCTAAATATTTCCGCTACAACATTAGGATTCTTATCTAACAATATTATTTCACACATAGTCTACTATAACACAATACTCTCTCGGTTAAATTTCTGTCAAATTCCAAAACTATAACTTGAAATCAGAGCCATCAATTTGCAGAAACATGGATTAAGCAGGAAAGTTAATTAGAAAAAAAAGGAGGGGGGAATCAAAGAGGGCACCTCATCTCCGGCCTTTAAATTCGTGAGGCCCCAAGAGGTAAGCCACTAAATTGATGGCCTCAGTGGCATTTCTTGTAAACACAATCTCTCTAGAGTCCGACGCATTGATGAAATTCGCTACCTTATGTCTCGCTAATTCATATTCATCCGTTGCCTTCGCACTACAAGCCCAAAAAATTTAAAAAAGAAATTAGTTAAGAAGATTTTTGGCCTACAAAAGCCGCCTTTAAGCACAACCAAACTTAGTACGTACAAATACAATCTACATAATCAATGACAATTTCTTCGTTTACTTATATTCTTCAAATTACCTTAAATAGTGAATGCCGCGATGAACATTGGAATTCCAAGCTTCGTAATACTTCTGTAATGCTCTTATAACTGCAGTCGGCTTCTGGGAGGTCGCGGCATTATCTAAATACACAAGCCTTTTCCCATTCACCTCCTGCAACAAATTGCAAAATCCTCCTCAATCAATACTTCAAAAATTCACATACTAAACAAAATTGAGTAAATAAACACGGAAGTGCCTGGTGGAGAATGGGGAAATCGGGTCGGGTGAGGTGACCGAGAGAGCCAGGTCCTAGAATCGGGTCGGGTGAGGCGACCGTAACGGAAGCAGAAGCTAAGGATACGGTGCGGAACGTACGGTTAATACGGTTAGGGTTTGGTTTAATGATTCGGAAAGAATAAGGTAGTTTGAGAACAACGCCTTCCATAGTATTCATCTTTGCCACTCCACTGTAATGACTGCACCATAATATATGGAGAAATTTGCAATTTTCGTTCCTGACCTTTCTAATATGTTATTAATCTACCATCAACTAATTTTTATAGCACTAGATATCCTCAACTTTTCAATTAATTATAAATCGCGTCTCTAATGATAGATAATAACAAAATTTCTCCCAATTTAAATAAACAAAAACAAAAAAAGCTACAATAAACAAAACAAAAAAAAAAAAATTACAAAAAAAAAATCTCATAAATTTTCAAAAAATATAAAATATCTCTTTACACTAACCCACCCCCCCAACTATCACCTCCGCACCACACACCACAATGGTAGAAGTTGGTGCCGATATCATTGTGGCACACATGGAGCTAATTATATCTGATTCAATTGGTGCAAAAACATCTTTCTCAAAAGAAAAAAGTGTAAGACTTGCATACAAGCTATTGTAGATGTTACTTATAGGATCAACCATGATGCTATTGTGCTTTGCCAATGAGGTAGCATTTTGAAATTTTTACTGTCGGAAAATTATTAATAGGTTTGATAATGACATCATTTAACTTCAAATTTGTTTATGAAAATTTTTTTGTGCTTCTATGTTTAAATATAGCTTCGTCTTATTTCTTTCCATCTAAAATGGGATGCTCGCAGTTGCAGACGAAAATACAATTGAATTAAAATGGGTTGTTGAAAGCAAAGTTTGTAAAATACAAGATCTATATATCGGCTAGTTGTGGCGTGTTGGAGTGTTGGTGGCGGCATGGAGGAGGTGGTGGTAGGATAAGATGGGTGTATGGGGTAGAGTGTGTGAGGAAGAAGATGTTTTGTATTTTTGAAAAAATTGTGCGACTTGTTTTGCAATTTTTTCTTTTTTTGTTGTTATTTTAGCTTTCTTTTATTTTTGTTTATTTAAAGAAAATGGTAAATCTGTCATTATATGTAACTAGGGACGTGAATTACAATTAATTGAAAAGTTGAGTATGTCTGGTGCTATAAAAATTGGTTGGGACATAGATTAGTACCAGATTTAAAAGTTAGAGATGAAAATTACAAATTTTTCTAATATCCTTACTAAAATAAAAGAGTAACTGAGCTATTTACTATTCATGCTTTAGTTAAATACGACACCATTTTTTACATGTTTTTTTTCCTATTGTTGCAAATGGCGTTGTTTTCTATCCTTGCAAAAGGAACCATCCGCCTTCTTTGCTGTTTCATTTGCCTTCTCAAACCCCATTTTGTCTTCTCAAACTCTAGTTCCATGCTGTTTCACTGCTTTCAACATATTTTTACACTACTTGCGCTAATGATTATACACACTAGATTTTAACTAATGTATGGAGATTTTCTCCAAAAGGGTCGTCCTCGCATAATTATGATTTACTTAAGTCTCACTACATCGTAAGACATTCGATAACAACTTGTTTGTTGAACCAAATATTTATTTTAAGAAAAGTCTAATAATTTCCCTTCTTCTAGGAAATGTTTGTGGTTTTCTGGAAGCAGATTAAGTGAAAATTGGTCAACCACCATGCATGTTGTCATTCTAAATGTACATAAAAGAATTTGTAAATAACATTGTATTACCAATCAAATATGTTGGAAATATTTTCTTTTTAAGGTAGTGACGTTGTAACTGCACAAGAAACACTGCAAGAGATGAATGTACAATTAGATCAACTTGTTATATTATCTCCAATATAATTGTAGATTGTTAAGTTTGTATTTTGTAGTTTGTCGAGTGTGGATTGAAAAATCAAAAACCACTTTTACAATTATCATTACTTTGTATTCATTAAATTTTTTCCGACACTTCCATTATTCAATATTTTGTTTCCTAAATCTGACAACCTATTACAAATCCAACGACAACTACAAAATATGTAACGCACATGTCTCAACTAGTATATATATGTATATAAAAATTGCCCTTTATTTTTCAATGTGGGATAAATAAATTACTATTCATCGTTATCCCTTCTTAGTTCTCTTTATTTTGGAAATTCTGTGACAGAAATGTTGTGCAATGAGAAATCCAATTTATACTAGTTACTGTTGTGTTATATAAAAAATCAATTGCATCAATATGAAGTCTGAAAATTGAAAAATTAAGAAGAGGCACAACTGACTGCCCTCAAAATGCATTAGTTTTCATGATCCTATCTTAATGCTGCAGATCTGCCACTCTAAAATGAGATTTTCAAACGATTAATCTAAAAGTGGAATTGGATCTTGACATATTTGCAAGAAATATTTTCATTCTATATGATAGTCAACAACAAACATACTTGCAAACAAAATTATCGTAATTTTTTAGTTGTCTTCGACGATCGAGACTCATAAGTCGACTCTTGGATGCTAAAGGACACTTTGGAGTGATTTCGCAATCTCTAGGAGGGAGGAGATAATGGAATCAGTTCATGGATTTTCCTTCGTCGATGAAATATTTGTAGCTAATACTTTTTGTCTAGTAAAATCCCACAAACTTTTTGAGAAATCTCTATAAAGTATTTTTTAAAACTATTTTCGGGATCTTTTTATTCATTGACCTCATCCAAAAAAATTTAAGGGAAAACAAACAATTAGCTTACCCTTAAGAGTAATTATAAATATGAAGGTGACAGCATTTCACGGTATAGTTTGTTTTGCTGTTAGTGCCAAGGTGGCAATGACACCTTGACCTAAATGCTTAAGCAAGTATTAAAGAGAGTCATCCCCTTCTAATCCCTATGAAATAAGTTTAAAGCAACCTTAACTATAACAATCATCATTTTATTGAGAAACAAATGTAACAAGATAAACCAAAATATCGGACCAATAACGTGCCAAATTCAACTAATTGGACTCTTAACGGGCAAATTATACCGCTTATGTTTTCAACTTTAGTAAATTTTGAAAATATAGCATCAAAAATTGACTATGGCATCAAAATGAAATATTTGATAATAGATTGGGGATGTTTGAAAACAATAAGTTTTGAACCAAACTTTAAACTGAATTCTTCAACAATTGACTAAGTATGAAACGAGAAGCTTATCTCTGTAACCAAAGTCAATCTGAGTGATTATGAGCACATACAGGTTCCTAGCCATACTGTATAACTTATAAAGAATAGCAGTACAAGCTATATTCATTTATAGACAATTCTTCTCCAAAACCAAATTCAAACTTAGCAATACTGTAAAGTTAATTAAAATGTTCGTCTTTACTTATTCTTTTTAAAAGTATTTTTACTTTTTTGGGGCTAAGCCAAACCTTCACTAAGTTTGTCATATGCAGGCTTTTCCAATATCAACTCTGAAGTTAAAGCCATAGGGACTCAGATAAGAATGTGGCTTTAGTTGTTTCTTAAATTCTTCTATGCCTTTCAGAAGTCGATATGCAAATACATAACTACCTTCCACCAGACTTTAGGAATTCGATGTTACATCTACCAAATTCCTTTAGCGTATATAACTAGTTAACCCAATTTACTCATACAATGATCAAGACATACAGCTTATTTGGTAGAAATCCTTGTAGAAGAAATTTATACCGAGCCTTTGACAAGGTTTACAGATAATAATTTATCATGTGAAACTTGTCATTGATGATCTAGTGTATGTAAACAAGCTTGTAAATGTGGACACTCAGGCATCCAACAAATAATGATAAATGTAAAAACATGGCTGTTCATTGGCCCAATGAATTAATCAAGTCCTTAAAATTGAACACCAGCCAATCAGCTTTAGCCGCAACAGCCTCCCGAAGTTGAACTCCCCCGTAGCATATAAACAAGTCAGCACCACCCGGCTGACGAGCCTATGATAAGAAAAAGAGAACAAAGTTTGTCTTGAGTAAAACTCTTTGTTACGAAGACATATCTGACAAAAATAACCCTGGCTCGAGCTGCCTGCAGGCTGTGCTAGGCAGAAATCTGACTTACTCACCTCAAGATCAGTTGCACCATCTCCGATCATGACCATATACTTGAATCCTTGAGCCTGGAAAAATGAGGGAATAAGCAAAAGTTTACGTTCAGGACATATTCTTATGGAACAAGGATAAAACAAGCAAATATTTAACTTGCCTTCCTTATCAGTTGAACCGCAGTTGCTTTCCCTCCGCTTCTTGAGGTTGGCTCCTTAGTATCGAACCCCAAGAACTCCCCAGAGCTTCCAAATAGAAGTTGATTGGCATATATGTTTTCAAGTGGTACACCAAGGATTGATGCCACAGGCTGCAAAGAAATATTCAAAATTATGATGTCCAATCATAAATGTGCAATATATGATGTTTTTACTGTGAATACGCACAAAATTGGCCTAAGAACAAAATAATTGTGGGTAGTTTACAAATGCATATGATGTGCAGTAGTAGAAAAGTAGATGAATATGATAGTACCCATCTCAATTTGACCGATCACCACGCAGAAAACAAAATTGTTTTCATCGGTTCCAAAATAGAAACTTTTTAATGCTGTGTGTCATAAGGAGGGGGGAAGGTCTAAATGAGAGGGGTGAATAGATTGACCAATATCATTCCTCACATCTGTAGCTTCATCAATGGTAGATCTTCAAATGAATTCATTCGAACACCCTCTCTTCACCCTGTAACAATTGCTTGCAATTCACAACAGCGTTTTTATCACTAGTGCGATAACAGTGACATTGAACTTTTATTTTACTTAACGGTCCCTCATCAATTTCAAATTTTTAATGTGCAGCATAACTTTTATTGCTTAAAATCTAAAACGTCCTCTTTCGAGCCAAGGTCACAATGGAAAAATAAAAGTAAAAGTAGTTGGACTTCTCGTAATGACGCAATTTTTTGGGACGTCTAGAAAGTGAAAATGTAGCAATAACAATGGGCCAGAAGGAGTAAATCCCATGATAGACTTGCCAAAGACAATCTTATGGTAAGGATTCCAAACCTATTGCCGATGACATCATATGTCCACAATTTCTTAAAAGTTTTGAAACCAATATGAACAAGTTACATTAGTGTAGAACAAACGGAAAATTTCGCCCCATACGCTTCCATATCAAAACACACACAATTAATCACATAAGTGCACCAATTCAAAGTTAAGATGCATACATTTATCATCTGCCGAAAGCCTCCAGAGATCAGATACACATCAGTATTGTTGTCCTTCAGCTTCTTAACCAATGCCTCAATTCCAGGAGAAATTCTATACAATGAAAGCAAATAGGTCAACCATGTACAGAAAAAAACTAATATTAAACATAGGGTATCACATGCTTATATGATTAAACAACCTGTAAACGTGGACAATTGATTATCCACTCATTTATGCATTAAATTGGCGCTGTATGATAATTAATCTGGTAATATTAATTTGGATCACAAGATAAATATTCCTGTTATGGTGGTTTTAGAGCTGCTGCTCAATCAACTAGTTATGAGATACTAATAACTATGATCACTATCATATGTGAAATTCGGACAAAAAATTCCCTATTTCTTTTCTTTCTAGTGCGGAAGTTCAATGGTTGAATATACATTCTTGATTTTCTTTATTCCTCACTTGGGTTCTCAATTCTCATATCTATATGTCACACATGCAGCATTATACTCCCATCTCAACCTCCTTTTCTTTTTCAGATGTCTCAAAATAATGTCATTTACCTAAACTAAATTCAATATCATATTGCTCTTCCCATTATCCCTAACTAAAATATACTATCATATCAAAATTCAATTACATGGCCCAAACCTTATCCCACTTTTCCAAACTTCAAAGAAAGAGATGAGGACCAAAATTTCAACTTGAGTCCTATATCAAGGGGTATAAATGTAGAATGGAGTACTCCAAAAACCTTGTGCTAGAGAAACTAGGACGTTCAAATCAAGAAGTCAAATGGCCTGCTTGAGCATGCACATAATAAAAACGTACCAAGTTTGCAGGTGTAATACGCTGCAATTTAAATGCAAACAAAGGTGAATGCATAGCTTCCAGCAAACAGAATCTTTTCAGAAAACCTAACTAATCCGAATCTATCTGTAGAAACTATTAGTATTGTCCTACTTGATTGATATGATTTATAAAAAAATCATACAAAGAACTGACCTTATCCGAATCTATCAGCAAACTGGTAGTGTTTTTATCAGTTTAGTGGCTTTCACCTATTGTATAGTAGAAATTTTTTTCTGCCCACCTACAATAATTTATAATTTTTCCACACCACTTACTGTATTTCTTCACATTTTCTTCTCTTAATTAGTTTTATTTCTCATAACATTGTAGCTACGGTCTACCTGTCCACTTCCTCATGGCTGATCATTTTTTATTTGTCTATTTGCTTTTTAAAGTATGTATATTCCAAAAGCTAAGCTGGCCAATGTTCTCTTTTCATTCCTTCTGATAGGGAAGGGTAAGTACCCATAGGATATCAAAAGGTCTTTCCTTGAGAATTAGTACATATATTTCTATACCTTGCTTGAAATGCATCTTAATTATGATTCTTCACCTCAGTATTTTACAATCTGGTTCAAACCACTTTCATCTCATTCTATAATAATTTGCAAACTAGATTATAACTTTTTTCTTAAAAATTTATATTTCCCATTGCTTCTCATTTTTGTTTAGCCTGAGGGATGAGCCAAGAAGAAGAATGTCAGCACAAGTAGAATCGAAATGGGTATATGACAGTATTGTCGAAGCAACCTTATATAGCATTTCCCTAAAAGATTATTAAATTTCTCACATTCCAAAATTGTTCAAAATATGATGATTGACTAATTTCTCTATCATCTCAATATTTGTCAATGAATTGCAACTTCAAGAATAAAGGTATATAGCATTTTTCATACAGCAGAATTTTAATGATTATTTTCTTGATATCTTCACAAATAAGGTGATCCTCGATTTTGTGCTAATATTTCTTGTCCAAAATGCCCTTAGGAAGTTCCCAAAACTAAATGAAGAATGGCCTAAAGCATGTATTTGTTACCAAAAGAAAGTTTGTACCTTGGAGGCCTCTTCTCAAGGAAATCTTGCACCTGGAAGAGCGAAGGGTTGAAAAGAGATAATCTGGCAGCCAAGGCTTCCTCAAAAGGAATAGAACCACTCATTGCCCTGACAAAGCCAACACACTAATATCAAACACAAATTCTCAGCAACAAGAACCAACCACAGAACCATACTAAAAAGAATATCACTAAACCTAGCCGTCCACTCCGCAACCGCCTTTCCAGCTCCACAAAACTCTGCAAGTTCATCAATGCCCTCATCCAAGCAGACTGTACTATCCACATCAAAGCATACAGCATCGGCATTTTGCCATATCTCAAGGACCTCTTTACAAAATTAAAGAAAGCTGCTATCAGCAACCCAATGTGGTAGAATTCCATCATTATAATTTTATATAACAATTATTCCAAAACTGAACAACAGCATTGTTATCAAACTTTAATAAGACTGGTCTAAGTCTTTGACATATTAAATCTAAAAGACAATGTACTGTCCTTATTCTGCATAGTTGTAAAAGCTTGATATGATCATATAATGACCTTATTCCGCATAGTTGTAAAATCATGATATAATGCCCTTATTATGCATTGCTGTAAAAGCATGGTATGCAAAAGGGTTACTAAAATATTGCAACTTATCCATGGCATTATGTTTTGTACCTTTGGATGGTAATGTGTTGTCAAAACGGCCCACCGCTGAAGCCTCTAGTGGTTGTACTGAAGCAGCAACTGAATTGAATGATTTGGGATTTCTCATTATTCCAATTGGGCTAACAAATACTCTTTTCGTTACTTTTGGAGTGAATGTAGGAACGAAGTTAGAGTTTTGCTGCTTGCAATGATAAAAACACATTGGGTTGATTTTTATCCGAGCACTCATCAACAGCTCCATCAAAATTATCTACGACAGAAAACTTGAAATGCATAAACATATTATATCACGATGATTGTCATACAAACACTGGAGAGTACTCAAACTGTGAAAAGTTAGATCTCCAGTGAACAGAAGTGACTATATATACAATCTTCGATTATTGTATACCACTAAATCATGCCACCGTATAGCATTTCCAATTATATACCACACAATTATGCAAGCGGAACGCATTTCTGGTTACAGGAAGTCTATTAATAATATGATCATTATTTATATGAACAAGTAATAAGAGAACAAAAGAGAAAGTTCCCCTGTCCTTTGCCCGTCTCCAATACTACCCACCAAATTTCACATGATATCAGAAGAATAAAACGCACCATACATTACTAAAGAGGCAATGCATGGAAAAAAGAAGTCGTCCCAGTTTCAGGGAAAAAGAAAAAGAAACAAAATAAAGGAATCGTGTAAATAAAAAGAGGCCAACTAGAGAATAAAAGGCAGCAAGTCAAATAGAATAATTTGAAAGTAACATAAATGTTTCATTCGTTGAATTTGCTTTAACATACCCGCAAGTAAAACGACAATTTCAAATCAAGCCAATCAGTTAACGCAAATTCACAAGATAACAATACATCTAATAGGTACTCAACAATCAACACACACAAACACATAACTGTAAAGCACTGACAAAAAGTTAAAGAAAATCTCACAAAGTACCTGTTGTATACAGATCTCCCTGTTCTGATAGAAAACCTATGACGGAAGGAGCCAGAAAAACTATAAAAATAAAAATAACTGGATTTGCATTTCGGTCTGGTCTGGTTTTCTTCTACATGAGCAAAACTGCATTCTTGATGCAAATTGTATCAGACATTAATACTTAAAATTATAGAAAGTTTAACAAGATAAATAAAAATTACCAGATTGCGGGAAAAATCGTTAGAAAAATTGAAAATTTACAACCTCTGATTGTTTTTTTTAGTGCAATGGGTATTTTTATATACAGGTTCACCAACCATAAGGGGTCGTTTGGGTTGTTTTTTAATATTTGAAATATAAAATAGAAAAATATTGCGAAATGTTAATTTACTAATGTATACCACTTAGCGCGTTAGGAACCGACCGTAGTGTTACGTTTCAACATCAATCGCAAATCAAAATCACGAAGCTAAACTGCAAACGAATAACAAAATAGTAATTAGTAAGACCATTCCATTAACTCAACATCAAATAAATTACTTGATTACACAACTCTCCCAAACATATTTCTAAGAAATACTATAGATGAAAAATGTGATGACTTAGCAAAGAAGAAAAGGAAAAGGATAAATGAGAAGAATGAAAGAATGATAAAGTCTTAACAAATAAATTTAAAATCACTTCAAAAACGAATTCATATACTGAATTCTCCTGATGTTGTGCACAATGGGAAGGGGCTGACAACCAAATTAGACAGCATCACATGATCTAAGTCCCTTGCTACCCACCCCATTAATGAGATAAAAGAAAAATTAGTTACTCATTCTTGATAACCTGCTCATTATGAGTTATCTTAACAGTCAGATTTCATAAATGCAATAACTCTTTGGCAATATCCCTGTCAACAAATTATTTTTAAATATAGTAAAATAGCATTGCACCTGTGGCCATCCACTGTAAACAGTGATGATGCAATCACCAGGAACAATGGTCCCAAAACTTTCCGGACTCTCATGCTGAAAACATAAAAATAAACACATTTCTTTTAATAAATAAAAATTCAAATTCATAAATATAAACTCTATTATTCAAATTTTTTCTTTTTCATTAGGTGTTGAGCATTCCACAAGTACATCAAATTGGAACCATGTTTTGGGATGACAAATATGGAACATAGGGATTATCTCCAAAGGTAATGTTCTCCATAAGTTCATTATTTCCATGATTCATCTATCATTTTGTGATAGAAAGTGGAGGTTTAAGAAATTTCATGCTCAAAATAAGGAGATGAGGGTATCTATATACACTTAATGAAATTATCAGTGGAAACAGAAATAATGAGTGCATTCACATTATCCAGCTATTCCAACAATCTAAAACCCTAATCTTCATGTATTAGAACTAAAAATGCCGATAAATTCAATCCTCTACCAGAAAATAAAAAATAATCGCTAAACAAATCATACCCAAAATTATCAGTTGCTCAGATTTTCCTTTTCACCTGCAACATAAAACATTCAACTCATCAATTAGATGTCACGGCTAAATAACGTACTACAGATCTGAGATTTGGCAAAAAAAAATACCCAAACACTAAAATATGTACAGTATAAGAAAAATTAGATCCAGTGAATACACTTGTATACTAGAATAATGTTTCAGGGGGAAAAATATAAAAAAACAAATCGGTCTCTTGGGTTTCTGTGGCACATGGAAAAATATAAAAAAACAAATCGGTCTCTTGGGTTTCTGCGGCACATATATCAATTTGCACATCTGTATAAACGTTTGTGTTTACACAAACATAACTTCACATTAAAACACGCAAAAACGTAGAAAAATTACATACATATTATGTGTTTAGATTCGCAACTTACGGAGAAAATCCCTATTTGGGGGAGTGGGAATGGAGGAGGAGAAAATGTAAACAAGGGTGAGACAAAAAAAAAAATTCGTAGCCCAGATATCGTCGCGAACAGACGATGATTTTGGATGGGTATTATGGATTTCAAGAGCGTGGATATTGGAACTTGGTTGTAGAATTTGGATTTTCTGTATGTGAATTGTTGATTGTCAGGAGATGGATTGGTTTAGGATTGGAATTTGTTGGGAGGATGGAGATTTGTTCGGAGCAATGAGTTGTATTTTTGTATTATGAATACAGACAGACGTATATGGCAAATGGCAAATGGCAAATGGCAAATGGCAAAATTGGGTGAGTGGAAGTGACAACCTCACTACGTTCGGTTGATAAAGGAAAAATTACAGCTGGAGTATCACCATTTTTCTAAATACAATATTTAGGCCCCATCCTTTTCAAATATATGTGCAAGTCAGTCCTCATTGGGTGGAATTGGAATCGTCTATTTTGGTGTTAAAATCTCACTTGTCTTGCACGTGAGTTATAAATCCAGGGTAGTTTTTGACTTTTTGTAGTCTAGTTTTATTTTCCTTTAAAATCAACTAAAAAGAAAAGAAAAGATTTAAGGAAAATGAAAAGAACACAGCCCCCATACTCCGAACCACCATCCTAATCCAACCCACCGGCCGACATCTTTGACAAGGACTAGTCCCACTCCAATAGCCAGTCGTCAACCACTAGTCACCAACAATGGTTGATAAATGACTGTCCCCCATGTTGCCCACTGTTAACTACCATGATGATGGTTGGGGCTCAATGTTGATCCCATGGCAACTTCTAGCCGTTGACCTTGCGAGTGAGTCCCTAGCAACTTATATTGAAGCCAATAGCCAATCGTCAACCACTAGTCACTAGCAATGATTGTTGACTGGCTGGCAGTGGAACCCACTGCTAACCACCGCAATGGCTGGGACTCAATGTTGGTCCCTATGGCAACCTCTAATCGTAGTTGTAATGGTGTGTCGGTGACTTCCAACCCCAATGTCTTGTACTCTATTTGATAAATTTTAAGTCTTAAAATAAGTGGCCTTTTCTTAGCACATTACAAAAGCAAAAACAATAAAGTTGAAACAACTGGAGATTAGTAAATGTGCAAAAGCATCATAATAGATGGCCAAGAAATAGTTCAGAGAAATTCTTTCATTGTATCACCCAACGAAATACAGAGCATAGGGATAACAGGTAAACAGAATTTCTTAAAAATTGAATCATAAACACAATATTTCCCCGAAATGAAGCTACCCGAGGAGATTATTAATGGATAAACCAAGAAAAATCTATATGACGTTGCAAGAAAGTGCAATATAGCATTCGAAATAATTTATTTCGTCGATGTCAAAGAGGGGCTGTAGAAGCTCTGTTGAATTAGCCCTCAAGTGCTGATGCTCCAGAAATAATCTCTATCAATTCTGTTGTGATAGATGCTTGACGGGTTCTGATAAAAATAAAAAGCAAATACCTTAATCAGATTGATGAATATGAAGAATGTGTTAATAAAAGAGAGGATGGAGTCATTTCTAAATTAGTAAAAGACTAGACTACTACAAAGAAAAAAAAGGATGCTAAAGTCTTGTTTATTATAATGTTCTGTCGTCTCGTACTGCTGTGTATCAAGCATGCACCATGATTGTGCGGGTTAAGGGGGAACCTGTTATAAGTGAGTGTGAGGCGATCAAGCATGTCTCCAGCATTTCTGCTTGAGCTGTCCATTGCAGACATTCTTGCTCCTTGTTCACTGCAAGCATTTTCTAAGACCGCATTGAACATAACCTGAAGAAAACATGAAAAGCATTTCATATTAGACAGAAAAATACAGTGCGGGTTAGATCCTCATCCCGGTTTTTCCAATCAAAATATGATAATGAAGGTGGACCATACACAGGAAAACTGGAATTCTGTTAGATTCTGAAGCACTTCTGACTTCGTTTCGCCACCCTCAATTTCATAATTATCCAACTCCCCAAGTTTTCCCCCAGATTCAGCTTCTCTCTCCACAACCTATATTAGCAAGAAATAGAATTAACATCCTAATAGAGAACACTTATTAAAAGATTCGTGTCGATAAATTCGGTTGATGCCATTGATGACCTCGGGAGATAATACAGTTGCTGTTGTTGGCAAAAATGATACGACTGATTGGAACTTGTTGAAAACAATCCTCAATGCATCATACTCAACATTCTTTAAGACATCATCTGCAATCACAGAAACCTGCAATGCCAAAAACAGAACTTGAAGAGTTTAATAAGAAATATATATTCCTGCAAGAGGATGCACAGGTTTTCTAATTTCATATTTCTCAAAAATTTAGCAATAACTAAAGATGCAATTATGTTTAAAATTATATTACAAGTTCTTTCCACAAGTCTTCAGTCCATTAAACAATTTGCGTCAAAGTTGATGCAGCTGCAAAGGCAGCTCAGTTGTAGGCAAAAAATGCAGACGGGGCTGGCAAAATAGAGAACAAAGCAAAGTTTCTAGTAATAGATTGCCACCGGTAAGCTTGTCCCAATATAGTGAAGTGCAAGTAGATGTCAACTAAATTTACAGATAAAGTGCAAATGGTCATCATAAGCCAGTCCTAATCTAGCCAAACAAAGCTTGAGCAACCCTCAGCTCATTTTTACACCAAATGTTTAAGCCTTGACTACAAAGAACAAGGACAAAAACTCAGTTTGAGATAGAAAGATAAAAACTCTAGACAGATTTATAACAATCAGAAATATTTCCAGAAGTTTCTCATTATGAAATTATTGTCGGAATGGAAGGGAAGGAGGGCAGGGCAGAGTGTGTCTTCTTTGATACTTCGCAGGAAAATATGTTTAAAAGACAAACCTGAGTATAGTTCAGGGGATTCTTCTGCAACTCAGTTAGGCATAACTCAATGTCTTTCTTGGAATCCCGCAAGAGTTGGGCCTTGGCCTTCTCTCCCAAAACAACGTATTTACTTTCCTTATCAGGACCTATGAAGTACCAGAACTTAAACTAATGAATGAAACTCCGCCAATGGGGGGGAAAAAAGAGTCCACGCATCAACAAACTTGTAATATACCAGAATTTAATTTATGAAGAGCCCTGCTTATCTTGACAGAGCGTAGAATTAATCCCACCACAAAGACCTTTATCAGAAGAAATTGTAACAATAACATTCTTCTTGACATCAACACCTAAAATGTTGAAACATGAGGAAAGGTTAGTACCAGAAAAGTAAATGTTATCACTGAAGATGAAAAATTATTTTGAAGTGGAAGCATGCAGCAAGTTCATTGAATAAAGAGCATAGCATTAATGAAAAAGCATATCCTAGAAAAGAATAGCCAGTATTCTGTTACGAAGCCAGATAGGTGAAAGATAAACCCAAGAGAAATCGTGGAAACCCAATATATCAGCAGTATTAATGGATTATAGTTGGCAACATAAATTTATAGTAAATAGATAACTCTGATTCTGAAGTGGAAACATGACAAGCCTCTACAAACAATAGAAATAAGCACAAATTGCACCAGAAGCCAAGCTCGGTGGTGATGGTGGCTCAGGGAGAAAGAAAATGCGCGGTGTTCAACTTGCACTTTTATTAGGTTATGCCATTTTCTTTTGTGGAAGCAGGAATACACTTAAAATCCTTATTAAAGTTGAGAGTCTTGACCCTTGAGACAAATATCTAATGCTATGTATTAGGATGCATGCAACCTTTCCCACTTGAAAATTACTAAGATTCCTATCCCTGATTGAGTATGGGTCCATTACAGTCTTGCCCATTTTCTCTACAATTTTTCATCAATATCATAAGTACATAAATTGTTTTCCTGGTAGATCTCTGAAACATTAAATTAAAATGGTAGTCAGTTTCTCTCTCTCCGAATTCCACAGTACATCTTGCGAGCTTAATATCTCCATAGTTCGTACAATCTTGAATACATACTCTATTCTCACAAATAGGACTACATCATTTTTCTTCCATATCTATACTTCTTTTCACATTATGTCACTGCGCAGCAATGGTGCAGCATAAAAAACAATCCACTACAATGCACAATAAGTTAGAATATGCCCAACATGTATAGAAGGATTTTGCATTTAAAGTGAACGGGAAGAAACCAAAAAAGATCAGTAAAACATGCTAAAAAAGTGTGAAAGTACGGACATAAATTGATAAATACTCTAGGATTGAGATGTAATGAAAATATTTTAATGAAACTTACTTGGAGTGTCACCAAGAAGAGCAGTGAATGGCTGCCATAGGCCACGTGAATTTTCAGCTCTAGTCTGAATTGCTCGTAGCTTTGACGCGGCAACCATCTTCATAGCCTTGGTAATTTTCTGAATATTCCTAACACTCTTCATACGGTTACGGACTGCACATTGGGATCATCACCATAAAAATTAATGATGAGAGCAAGGACAATTTTGCTAATATTAAGAAAGAGTCAAAAACTAAGATAGGTAACTAAAAATGTAGCACCTAGAAATTCAATAACGATTCTTACCAATTTGAGTTGAAATAGAACGAACACCCAGAAAAGCCTGATCCCTGTTGCCACACGCTATTTTATTAGACACAAAGAAATACAAACACAAATGATACGAGAGAACAAAGATTATACACGGTTCTTCAGAAGCTAAAAAAGGTACAGACACAAAAGAATTGATGTAGTTACAAACACATAAAAAGTATTTCACTCATGTCAGAGTGCCCAGAATGTGCTCATTTTAGCATTCCAAATGGCTCATTCCTATAAATAGGACCTAGCACTTTCATTGAATATTACATGAAGATCCCGAAAGATGAGAAAGTTAAACAAATGGCATGACTTGTTCCTGCCACTTTGATGATCACAAATAAGTCAGATCCACAAGGTGTATAACAAGATTAAATCGAAAATATGTTCCGAAGCATTCAATTTTCGCTATGGAACTAATTAACTGAAAATAATAGTACATTCAAAAGAGATAAAAGTTCAATAGCAATAAGGATAACCTTAATGCAACTTAGGTTTCAGAAATTCAACTTCGCAACACATTACATGGAAATCTGTTACTTATTGAGCCTGATACTTTTCCTAAGCGAAGTATCCTAAATAGTAGATCATTCATGTGAAGAGAATTTTTTTAACCTTTCTGCATGCAATTGTCAAAAAGAAATACAGGTTTCATTTACTTTCTTACACAATAACCAATTTTACCGCATCCTTATCCCAGGTCATCTGAAATTTCATAAAGATCATCCAAGCATTAAGGACCAACAATGACAAACAGCATCCCCAATAGCTAATCATCTTTTCACACCTAAACTAGTTAACAAATAACAATATTTACCATTAAATCTTTTATTATGTTTGCATGGAGATATATTTAGGGAAATAAAATAAATCATAATTTTACTCCTCCACCCAGGAGCATGTATTATCGAAATAGACAAAAGAAAATGGACAAACATTGATAGTATAAAATTTTGACTAAAAAAATATACTGCCTACCTATAGAGCTAGATGAATTAAGTGCCAATAGACGTCGAGATACATAAGCCCCATTTAATACAAATACATTCACATAAGTTGTCAATTCTTTGCAAATTCCTCACAAAAAGCATGGGACACTAATACGTCATACTAACAGGTATGTGTGGATAAAATAGCAATTTTAGATTTTGTATCTATAATCAAACAGCTATACATTACAATTGCTGACAGGTCAAATGCTCCACAATACATCTTTAAGTAAAAAAAAAAAAATCCAAGGAAAAACATAGAAACTCAAGGGAGAGAAAATTGCAGCAAAGGTATGTAATATATTATTCTGCAGATGTTGTACCATGCTCTCAGACCATAACATATCACTGAAATAAACCACATTACAACAGAATAAGCAGAAGGCCAGACGGCTTTCTCAACTGAAGGCAGGGGGAGCTTTCTGTACAACAGACATTCTCTTTTTCTTGATTAAAAAGGTTATAACTTTTAACTCAACTAACTCTCACTTCGCTTTATGAAGCAATGAAACTGGGAACAACTCCTTTGATGGGTGTCGCAATCATGGTTTAAAAAGGCGGAACTGAGGCGCGCCTTGAGGCTTGCCTCAGTCTGGGGCGTACTCATATTACCTTGAAGCGCTAATTGTGGTACTTCTTTTAGGTTCAGGCACCTCATTTTGTGAAGCGTAGCCTCACGATTCACGCCCGAGATGTGTGCCTCACAAGTCACTGAAATTTTTTTTTTTTTTTTTTTTTTAAAAAAATGAATTTTTAGTTGGGCATTTAATTGGGTCCCTTTTTCTGAACTTGAACAAAAGTCAAAAGTTTGGACCCAAAAACATAAAATATAAAAACAAACATTTGGACCCTCTTTACAAATAAAAAACACAAAAATATCTACCATCACCCTCGTCAACAAGGCACCCTCTTTGCAATTAGTAGATGAGGAAGAAGATTGGATAGAAATTGCCAATGAAAGTGAAGGTGGAGATGATAGGAAAATTAGATATGACGATGATTCCATAAAAGATGCTACTAATAGTGATGATGATAATCAGAGTACAACCTTCTAAATTTTGATAGTTTAAGCCCTTTTTTATTGCAAAAAGAGTAAAAATTGTCAACGAACATATCATATTTTTGATAGTTTACTTAAGTAATAAATTTTAATTGAAGTTGTATTGTTTATTGGTGAAATAGACTATTTTTATATTAATTTTCAATTTTTGACTAATTTTTTAGTTTGTGATGAGGGTTACGCCACAAAATGTCTCGCGGCATACACCTCGCCTCACAAATGAAAAATACCTCGCTATCTATTTCTGCCTTTTTAAACATTGGCCGCAATGGCACTATTTACGGTATTTCTATCTAGTGTTTTGGATATATATATATATATTTCTTCTGCTTTACTGGATGGAATTTCAATTAGTTAAATCTATAAGAACAGCAAAGTCCTGGCTTTTGAATAAAAAACGAATCAGTTAGAGCTCGGATTTCCCGTGCACGTGTATCTTTTCTTTCCGTCTCAGTTAAATAACATATTTTCCGTGCGAAATGAGTCATAAAATCAAAACATAAATCAAATAAACAAAAATGCTCGAACGCACGCACGCATGCATATATACATATATAGAGAGAGCAAGAGATGAATAGTATCGTACTCGGCAGGGGAGATAGAGGAACGGAGGGGGTTGATAGGTTGTGGGGAGATAAGAGGGGCGGCGAATCGCCTTCCCTCGCGCCTCAAAGCAGCCATCGCCATTGCAATCCTTGGGTTCGATCCGATTGATCTCTACTGGTTGAAGTGAAATTTCTTCTTTCGCGGATCCGCAAATTTCAGCTTAGGGTTTTCAACAGCTCGGAATTGGTGCAGAGTGGGAGGAGATGCTCAATGTAGTATCTCTGTAATAATACGATGTCGTTTGATTCGTGTGTCAACACGTCGTCGTTTGTTCGATTTGGGTTAAGAATTTTCAGTTTGGCCCCCTGAAGATTTGTAAATTCGTTATAACTGCGACGTAATATTGAGATTTGCACATTTTAACCTTCTAATTAAATTCTAAGCTTAAAAGTTAACTAGTATATCGTTTATTGGAGGTGGGATTCGACTGTAGATGGAGAATGAGATAGATTTGAAGAGATGAGATTTGATGAAGATAGAGCAATTCTTCTCAAAATTTTTGAAGATTTTTAAAGACAGAAGTATATGTTGTTTTTATTATGACTGGAAGTGAAATTTTTTACGGTCGTGATTATAAGTTGATGAATTTATAAAAGACCTTCAGTAGTGAATTTTTATTTTGTTAGTTTAGACATGCTTATTTGTTAAAATATCTTAAATATTCTTATTGTAAAAAAATGTTTTTCTTAAATTTAACGTAGAAATTTAAATTAGATTGTTTTGGCATGTGTTTAGAAAACGTAGCTATACATCTTGATAATGCGAGACGGGCTATGTTGATCCCAATGGTTTGAATTCACAATTTTACGTTAGTGTAGTTAATTATCAACCTCTTAGATGTACTGTTCTAAAAATTCCATTTAATCTTCGTCTAGGTTCCGACTAGACGTGAAGCGTGGCCTCCACGCTTAGCCACATCTCACACCTCGTCCTAGTCTTGTCTTTATTTCACTCTCGCCTAGATATTGCCTAAATTTGAAAATTTTGAAATTCGACATATCCTATGTCTAACTACGCTTTACGCTTTTTGAAACGTTTATTATATGCCATCATCATTTGCACTTCTATTCTCAATCTTCATTTCTTGATAGTGTTGCACTCAATCTTTCAATTTTCTACGCTCGTGGACTTCAACACATAATCTATTTAAATTTTCTATTAAATTATCACGTGGGCTTCATACCATAAAAATAAAATAAAAAATGCCAGGATATTACATATAAACATTGCATAATATGTAAATGTAAATACATCGAAGAATAATAAATAAAAGAAAAAACATACACAAACAAATTTGTATTCCTCTAATTGAATTATATTAAAATTAGCTTGTAAATTTATAGACAATTAAAAAAATTGTTATAATTTCAATTAACCCGATAATAAATTAAATTCTAGATGGCTAACTTGTTTGCTTAGAATTTTAAAAAGTGAGAAATAAAATACACACATAAATTTTGCTGCTTAGTTTCTCAATATGTGATTTAGGGTTTGTTTGATATCACTTTAAATTTTGCTAAAAATTTAAAGTCAAAAGTAACAATTAATTTTAATCACGCATTTCATAAATCCACAACTTTTTATAACTTTTCAATCACACATTTTATCAACTTTTACAAAAAATCTTATTTTAATTAAAATCAAACACACCTGAATAATAACAAAATATGACCTTCAGTTCATAACATACACTTGGAGTGGATCAGGCAATCAGCTAGTGAAGTGCACTAGAAAACCTAAGAGAAGAATTAAATAGCAGACACAATAACTCGAGGCTCGTTTAATATAATGTATTGTATATGATTAGACAAGATTAAAGAAGAGATGTATATAAAATATATGTCGGTTATCCTATTCAATTCAACTTATCAAACATGCCATCAAAGTATTTGGCAACTATACATCCCAAACACAAAAAATCACCTGGATTATCATTTAAAAGTTCTGGTGACAGCATTTTATTGGAGAAAGTAGATCCATTTCTGTATGACTTGAGAAGGAAGATTTGCAATGATTGTGCCAATGCAAGTTTCATAGAGGATAAACCAACATTTAAGAGCAGTCTCAATGAAATGCAAATATCTATACTACTTCTAAAAGAGAGCTTAAATAGAGAAATATTTTTGGACCATTTTATCTTTACAATTTTTTTAAAATTTCATATTCACCTTTAATATTCATTAATTTATAATTATTTTTTAATATTTTATCTATTACTCTTTTATTGTTTATCCTTATTGTATATAAAATTTTCAACAATTTACTAAATATACAATTAAATTTTTTAAACATTTAATCTATTAAATTAAATATGATGGTGAAAAATGATCTCAATATATTTTTTTTACATTAAGTAGATAAAAGGAATGAGAAATGAGTTTAAAAAAAATGAATGAGAAAAATTGTAATTTTGTTTATTACCGCATTAAAATTCAAATCATAGTTGTCAAAATTGAAATTGAGATAAAAATATTATTTTTAATACATTAAATTATAGTATTTTATCATTTTTTTTTTAAATCTTTAAATTTCGCCAAACATGTAGTATAGTTTAGTACTATATATATATATATATATATATATATATATATATATATATATATATATATACACACATATACACACACACACACTTTTTTTCTCATCTTATTTGTGTAAAGTCAATAATATTATTACTTTGTTCGTCAACAATATTCTTACAACGTAGACAAGTGTTGACACTTCTTTAATTTTTGTTTCTTACTTACATTTATGACATTTCATTTACGTCGTCAAATCAAACACGTCTAATTAAAAGAGAACATAAAATAATATTTTGGTCAAATGTTTCACCCCTAAATCCTACTGCCATATAAACAAGTGTGGGTGTAACTGGTGATGTACAAGTAGCATTACTCTACAAAGAATTACTACTCCAATAAATGTACAATATTATGTAATCAATCATTACATTTTCTCACAACAAAATTAGTAATTATTAATTTTATTCTTCGTAAAATGCAGCCCTGGAGATCATTAATACTATAAGATTTGATATCAATGGTTCGTCAATCATCAAAGTTTAAATCACCAAAAAGTCTTAATTGAGTTTAAGTTATTGTTGGTATTATCACAATATAAAACCCATCTCTAATTGTAATTGTACTTAAATAAATGCAATTATATTTTAATATTTATTTGTTACTCTTTTATTGTTCATTATTATCGTACATTTAATTTTTAACAATTTATTAAATGTACATTTAAAATTTGTAAATATTTAATATATTAAATTAATTATGAAGGTGAAAAGACGATCTCAAATTTTTTTTTTTTTTGGCCTTACGTAGATGAAATAAATGAGAAATGGATTTTAAAAAAATGAATGGAAAAATTGTAACTTTTTTTTATTACCGGATTAAAATTCAAATTATTGAGATGAAAAGATTGTTTTGAATACATTGGATTACAGTGATTATAGTTGACAACTAATATATGAAACTTTTTAATTTTTAATTTAATTAATAATATATCTAAACGCGCTTAATAAAAATAGAACATACACAAAGAATATTATTTACAAGAAGTAACTACTCCAACAAATGTACAATATTATATAGTCAATCATTACATTCTCTCCAATAAAATTAATAATTATTAAATTTTTTCGCAAAATACAATTCTGAAGATCTATTAATACATCATTAATTTCATAAGATTTGATATAAATGGTTCGTCAATTATCAAAGTTCAAATCATCAAAAGCTCTTCACTGAATTAAAGTTAATATTCGTATTAATACTATATAAAACACTTCTTTGATTGCAATTATATTTCTATAAATGTAAATAAAATATCAATATCGAACAATACAAAACAATATGTTATCAACAACTATATTTTTTTTTATCTTTATTACAACTGCTACTTTAACATTTTAATTATTAACAATAAAAAAATAAAAAATTGAAAACATTAAAAATTAACAATATGATTATAAAAGCACGTGCAATACACGCGTGTCTAACTAGTATACATAAACTAGTATTATCTCTTGCGTTGCACGTGCTGATATAGAAATTGTGTTTATAATAATATTAGTTGAGTCGAGGTGCAAAGGTGGGGTATTTGTGTGAAACGTAATAATTATTAATTTTGAGTCCAAGTTACAAGTTTATTTTCAAATCAACGACAATATCTAATACTGCATTTTGTTGATGTGATTAAAACTTGATATGAACTATATCAATAGATTAGAAAGACGGTAAAGTAGGTGCAAGATAGTTTGATTAGTTCCACTTGTACCTATGATTATAACATGCTGTATG
The DNA here is from genome assembly GCA_023638005.1 of Forsythia suspensa. Taxonomy (NCBI): domain Eukaryota; kingdom Viridiplantae; phylum Streptophyta; class Magnoliopsida; order Lamiales; family Oleaceae; genus Forsythia; species Forsythia suspensa. Next base: position 2,202,065 of record CM042667.1, read on the forward strand.
TATTCTATATTTGACCTAATATGTTATAGAGGATGTTACTCTATTGTTTCAAAAAGAGACACTTTGAACCATAAAGTTATGTAATTGCAATTTAAATGCGGATGTTGTATTGTTCTCTATAATATACAAGCACCGTTTTGTTCCCAAAAAATCCAAGAACTTTGGTTTCGTTGGTTTGTAAACTACTTGTGAATCCAAATGCCTAAAGAAAGACTATTTTTCCACAATCGATGTTTGTTTCTATAATATTGACATCATACGAGCATACATTGTCAACAAATTATTTTAGTAAAGAAGAAATGATATTATCACAACATGTCCCTCGAATGACTTTTCTTTTACCTCAATACCGATGAAGTGAATTTTTTCTTCTCTTGAGTATTATCATAAGCAATTTCATAGTCAAAATGGTAACACTAATAAAATATTATCAGTGCTACTCTATGATTTGCATAAATAAAACAAAAGGCCTCAAAAAAATACCATATTGTTAGCACTATATCAATTACATGGTAATCATTCTAATAATTGCAATAAAGAACCAAAATAATCAGCTAGCTTAAGAAACAAAATCTGATTACCATCTCTAATATAACCACTACTTTGTGTCTGTGCACACCTAAATGCATCCAAGTTACGTTCTATTTCAGTGATTGGTAGTGGGGAGAGTTCTCATTGCACTAATCAAACATGAGTTCACATTTTCACATGTTGTTACCTTATGATTTTCACTGAGTTTTGTTTGAGTGAGTATAAAACCCATGACACATGTTACGTGGGATTGGAGAAGAAAAAGCGATTAAGAATCTCCATTCAATAGCAAAATGAGATAATATTAAAAACTATCAATTGTTTTTAGTGATTGCAAAATGCAAGCTGTCTTTAGCCACTGTGTATATAGAAAACTACAAATAGCACGTCTATACATAAAAATGTAATGTAATCACACTAGAAGATCCTACACCCCTCATTTTCAACAAAAAGAAGATGATGATCTCCTGAGAAAATACTTCATTCTCTCACTCTTCCATTAAAATTCAAAGCCCGTGCTCAATTATTTGTTTTTGTCTATCCCAACTTCTTCTCTATTCAGGCAAAAACTCCTTCACCCATGAAGTTCACGTGAACAAGCACGCTAATTATTTATATTTCTAGTTGTACCATGCAATCAGAAGAAAATATTCAAAATACTACAATTAGCTATAGGAAAACCAGATTTTCCATATTCCATAGCATATATATTGAAAAATTCTTAGCCTATGCACAATTTTCTATCTCTTTTTAATCATCCACACACACACTAATCAATTTTCTCTTCATGCCAACCTATCAAGTTTAAGAATGCCAAGCAGAAAATTTTAACAGTATTTCTCTTGTTGAAAGCAACTAAAAATATTCTAAAAATATGCATGTTATTCCATAAATTGGTTTTATTCGGTTTTCATTTCGTTTCTCCTTTTTTTTGCTGAAACTAAGGAATCATCATACTTGAAATATAAGCACTTGATATGAAGTGAAACTAAAATTGAGAGCTAGAAACCTTTGTAGGCTAAAAATTATTATTCTCTCCTCTCCTAAACGCACAATAACATATAAACCATCACAAAATTATATATGTATTTTTCAAGCTATAAATTACAAAGCGAAATAAAATAATACCTCTTTATCACTCAAATACATAGCAATTGCAAGTCTCCAACTAACGATGGAGTTTAGTACCAAACGTGAAAGGTCAATCATCTAACATATATGCATAAAAAATATTAAAAACATAAATAGTGAAAGATGAAAAAAAGTAGATATTTTTAGAAAAAAGAAAAACAATATTGCCCAAAAATATATATCCATGGGTATTTTTACCAAATCTTTGATAGATCGAATTGGAGATAAAATAAAAAATATATTTGAAGTTAAAGAAGACAATGAAGAATTGAGGAAATTAAGTGTCCATGCATAATAAAATACAATCCTTGAGGTTTAGTGTACTTCTCGAATGCTTGTCACTTTCCCAAAATAAGAAAGATTGAAACTTGCAACGAACAAGAAAGTAACAAATCAAAATATATGTGTTTTGACTTTAAAGTTTGATTCTTTATATAGGTATGTACAAATGAAAGAGAAACCTAGATCAGATGTTGATACCCTAAAAATCACAATATCAAAAAATCAAGGATCAGAAACTGAATCAAAATACACCGACGTCGATTGTTAAAAAGATTTACTCAAATTAGAAACAAATACCCTACAACCACGATAGCAAAACCCTAACGATGACCATTCGGCTAGAAATTTCAATAACTACATAAATCGAACGCTACAACGGAAAGAAAGAACTGCAATTTGGAAAATGAATGGACGATACATAGAGAAAAATGTTGGATGAAAAATGTGTTTACATCAAGGAGAAAAGACAATAGGTGGTATTATTTCGAGAACAACGCCGTTTCATCAGCTGTTGTGTCAAGCATGAGGAAAGACAATAGGTCAAAACTACACCGTTTTTATCTCTATTGGCTCAAAACGACGCCGTTTCATCAGCTGACCGAGGAAAAAAAATTGTATGATGACGTCGTCGAAACGGTGTCATTTTCGACAACCACTTCAATAGTGCCCCACATTTTGCCTCTTTTTATTTAGTTAGGATACACCTTTGATATGCTCACTGTATACACTGATGAAAGCATTTCCAGGTCACTTTTCTACATATCACATTCATTTTTCATTTTTATTTTTTTTAATGACGAAATCTTTTGTTCTTATACACTACTAAATTAACATTATTAAATGAATACAATATTTTCTTTGCTGGTAATTAAAAAATAACGTATTTGGCACTTCCCCTGGGCGAAATCAATGGAAGGCGAGCGGAGGCGCGGAGCAAATCCTTCTCGCTTGAGAGATGGGAAAGCAGAAACACCTAGTTAAATAGTATATCTAAGAAAAGGGAGAGGTATTCCTCGAGCCCGATGAAGGAAAGGGCCAAGCATTCCTGTAGTATGTAGAATTCTGATTGGCAAAACCTCACGAGGTCATTAAATTTTCAGTAGTCTGCTTGTTATGCAGCAAAACCAACTCACGCGGTAATGTGCACCTCCTTTCTTTTCTTTTCTTTTCTTCTCTTCTTTTCTTCCTTTCCATTCGTGATGATTTGAGCCACAAAAGATTGATAGATGCCTTTGTATCATGGTAGAAAATGCTCAAATCATATTCTTTTTACATGTAACCTGACATCATAGCATAAAGCAAACACTATCAAAACTCGGGCATGGTAGCGTAAAAACAAACATTATAACATGAAAAGGGATACCCGTGGTGTTAAAAGAGAGAGAGAGGATCCAAAAGAGCAAAGCCTACAACAGTTTATGGATGACCAACTGATTTTTGAAAATTAAAAGCATGAGTCTCAAATTTCACAATAAATGACCATTGTCAAAAATCAAAAAAACAGAAGGCGAGAAAGGTTCATCAATGAGTTTCATCTTTTTTGAGGGATGCTGCAAGCGGCTTTCAGGTTTCTCCGCTTTTCCTTCTAGAACATTAAGGGCACGTTGGAGATATCAGCTATTTTTTCTTCCTTAATACTATCAAATGTTGTCCAGTCCACTTTACCAAACATATCGCTTCGATGAAGGTTAAAGAGCCAACAACATCGCTAGGAATTCATCTGAAGATGGTCTGAAGTGAATGTTGAACAATTTTGTAGAACATCTGCAGCGAGATAATTTCTGATGAACTGCCCATTTAGCAATCTGGAAATAATTGTTGTCGCAGCTTTGGTGACTTCTTGCTGGTAAAAGGCAATTCGATCTTATGCTGATTATACTGCAAGAAATAATTAAACAAGAATTTTTTATTTGTTGCAAGCTAATCCATGATCATAGAATTTTCTCTTTTTATTGAACAAACGTTTGCTGGTAAAAGACACTTCAATCTTGCCGTGTAATCTATACTTTTTGAAAGCATTTGGCTAATTGGAGAGGATTGTGCCATCAAAGATTATCCTCTGCTTTTCTTATCTTCTTGACCAAAATCTGTAGCAACAGTACCCGTCAATGAGGGTATATAATGTCAAAAACCCAAATTCTGTTAATGAGAACGACCGTTTCCAAACTCGAATTTACAACGAAAATGACCCTTGATTAACTATACCTTTTTAAACAATAGACAATTGTTGTCACAGCTTGGTGACTTCTTGCTGGTAAGAGACACTTCAATCTTCGTCTTGCTTCTCATTTGGAAAATTATGCTGAACATTCAAGGGATATTCCGATCAAAGTTGTAACTCATCGAAAGAATGAATGACAGAAAAGATTTGCTATCATTGGACAGGAAATGTTAGCTTATCATATTATTGGCTGGAAAAAATAAATTGCTGATTATACTGCAAGAAAGATTAAAACAGAACTTTTTTAATTGCTTCAAGCTAATCCAGGATCACAGTATTTTTATTGAACAAACCTATTTAATTCGAACAGTTGCCCTGTTTCCCTCTCTCCACTCACTCCATCTTTTTCTACCCCCATACAGGAAGTAAATTATTTTATAATTTAAGATATAGAACAATCTCAAATGTAACAAATTTTTGCCATGTCATCATTACTTTTGATTAGGTATTTGACTAATTAGCGAAGATAATACCATCTAACAGCCTCCGCTTTTCTTATCTTTATTGACCAAAAACTGCAGCAACAATACCCGTCAACAAGGATCTATAATGCCAAAATAGAAACCTGTCAACGAGACTATTACGTCAACAAAAATCTAACTAGGAGGGTGATAAAATAATATTTAATATATTCGAAGGAAATAACCTGCATTAAATGAAACACAAAGAATCTCCTTCGTGAAACCATAATAGATGACCTGCAAAATGTAGTGAAGTTACTAAAATTTATTTTCATTCCCTGGGAAACAACTTCATTAGATACATAAACAAATTTCTGGCCAATTTTCAGATCCTCAGTTTTTAACTTTGTACCTTTATTGTGAGTTCTTGTTCTTTTGCTTGTAAAGGCAATAAGCATGAATATTTTGTCATTATCTTGAAAACAGCCGACTGTTCTCCTGCATAGAAGAAATATTTGCCTGCTATAAATTCACGTGTGCCATAAGAACGTTGTTGGAAATGCAGACCTGGATGAGGTGGTAAGCAATAAATCTGTGGGCGTTCAAGATAACCAATGCTAAGCTGCTTATTATACTAACAGCATGTTTGATCAAGCATAAAAAGTTTACTTTTAAGTAAATTTACTTACAAGTAAAAAAAGTAAATTTCAAAATAGATAGATTTTGTTACAAATAGATATGTTACATATTTTGACACTAAGGTAAAAGATACTTGCGAGACAAGTAACTTTTGTTACTTAAAAGTAAGTGACAATGGACACGCCCGAACAAGAATCAGAATTATAGAAGAAGGGGAAAGGAGAGACAAGAAGAAGAGGAAGAAGAGAGAAGAGAAGAGAGAGAGAGAGAGAGAGGGAGACAGACAGGCAAGAGGGAGAGAGAGAAATATTAGAAAATGAAAATATGAGTTTATTCAATAATCAAGTCTAATACAATGGACCCTCTTTATATAGGGTTTCAAGTAGTCTAATTTAAGTAGGAAAACAACTAATACTAGAAATTTTTTAAAACTAAACCCTAATTGCTTTTCTCAAATTAAGTATCTAAAACTTGGTAAATTTTCAATATTATCTCCATCAGTAAGAAAAAGTAAGTTATCCATACACGTTCAGAGACAAAAAGTAACTTCCCTATTTTTTTTGGCTTAGCCAAACATGTTCTAAGATCCCATTGAATCAACACATGATTGTAGTGAAAGGAATAATCTATCCTTGAAATGCCTACTGCAGACCAATGTATGATCAATTAAAGCTGGAACATACCTGAGTTGCCTGTACTTCCAGAAGAACAGTGCAATATTCTATAAACCAATTTTGATAGCTTGGGCTCAAAACTTGCTATCTTGGATATTTGTTGATGTATACCACTCTCAGAATGCCTTACAAAAAGAATCACCAATAATCCTTACATGAACAGGTGCCACTCCGAAAGTGGTGGAAGTGGCTGTTGTCACGAACAACAATTTCTCGATTTGTAATGCCTGAGACGAGCTTCATAAATTCATGGCAGTCTCCACAGATACGAAGATTCTTGAAGATTCTGATTTTTCACTTTGAATCTTGCTTATAAGTGCAAAACCCAAAGCCAATCTTTCACTATGGTGTAAGAGGTTATCGCTTTTTTCTCTGTCTGGTACATTCTGAAGTGCATACTTTGTGTTTGGTACGTAGCCTGATTCTGTAAGTTTGTGTCTCAACTCCTCCAACTTTTGATGGATATCCCACAGCCTTGGATGTGACACATCCTGAGACAAGAAGACATGAACGTGAGCATCATCCTCAACCCAGCTGCAGCCAGGTTCCTTTTTAATACCCCTATTGGACATGGAAGTCCTGACCTTAGAAACTGCATCCCACCTCCCCTTGGTAGCATACAAGTTAGATAATAGTACATAGTTTGAATCTGTTTCAGGTTCGATTTCAAAAAGTTTTTCTGCCGCTCTTTCACCTAATTCCACATTCCCGTGAACTTTGCATGCCCCAAGAACATTTTCCCAGATCAAGGCATTTGGAGTTAGTTTCATATCCTCAATGAAGCTTTTAACCTCGTCAAATTTGCCTGCTCGACCGAGTAGGTCAACCATGCAAGCGTAATGCTCAATAGACGGAGTAATTCCATACAATTCACTCATTGAGTTAAAGTACTTTCTTCCTTCCTCAATCAATCCCATGTGGCTGCATGCAGATAGGATTCCTATGAAAGTGACCTCGTCAGGAAGAAGTCCTCCTTCAACCATTGTCCTAAATGCTTGGAGGGCCTTTTCACCCTGCCCGTGATGAGAATATTCACATATAATTGTGTTCCAAAACACAGTATCACCTGATTCCATGTCATAAAATAATGTCTCTGCATCATCGATGCACCCACATTTTCCATACATATCAATCAATGCACTGGCTACGAACAAGTCAAAAGACTGCCCACCCTTAATGACCAAGGAGTGCAGCTGCCGGCCATTCTCAAGGCTTGCTATCCCAGAGCAAGCCCTCAAACAGCTAGCTAGAGTGAACTCGTTGGGCTCAACACCTTCCCTCCGCATCTGATTGAAGCACTGAGCAGCTTTCTCTCCCTGATCAGCCTGTGAATAACTTGAAATGAGAACAGTCCAAGCAAAGATGTCTTTCTCATTCAATCTGCTAAAAATCACTTCTAAATCTTCCAAGGCCCCACACTTGGCATACATGTCAATCAAAGCGGTACCTACGTAACCATCATACTCAAAGTTTTCTTTAATTACATGTGCATGCACTTGTTTCCCAAATTTGACATTTGAGAGGCTGGAACAAGACCTCAAAATGCTGATAAATGTGTACATGTTGGGCCTAAAACCTTCAGTAAGCATGTGCTTAAAAAGTGTGGGTCCATGATTAGAGGTTTCATCATCATGAAATCCTGATAAGAGGGCATTCCACGAAACTACATCCCAATGAGTCATTGCATTAAAGACACGATATCCCTCATAAATTGATTGAAATTTCATGTACATTGCAATCAATGCATTACCAACTAAATCTTCGGGTTCATAACCAAATTTGTAAGCACAAGCATGGATGCTTTGACAATAATATAGGTCACCAAGATCAGTGGCAGCACTAATGAGACTGGCAAGAGTAAACTGATTAGGCCTCACACCAGAATGCCTCATTAAGTGAAATAGTTCCGCTGCTTCTTTTCTTTGACCTTGCTGATCGAGGATACTAATGATACTACTCCATGCTACAATATCAGGATTGGCCATCCTCTTAAACACAACAAGTGCATCATTTGCCAGCCCACATTTTGAGTACATATTAACCAGGCCACAACATACAAAATCATCATGTTCACCCCCGTCTTAATGGCCATCGAGTGGACAGCCTGGCCAGCTCTAAAATCACCTGAGATGGCCAAACCTTTCAAAACAATAGACAATGTATAGTTACTCAACCTCGTCTCTGATTCCGTCATTCCGCAGAACAGTCTCATAACTGCCTCTCCGTCACCCACTTGAGCATAACCATTAAGCAAGGAATTCCACAACACAGCATTTTGTTCTGGAATCATAAAGAAAACATTTTCCGCATATTCCACCTCTCCACACTTAGCGTAAAGATCAACTAAAGTGGAACCAACATACACATCTGAATGTGCACCAATTTTAATTACCTCTGCATGCAATTGTTTCCCAGACTCCAAATCCAAACAAATTGAACAACCTTTCAATACTGTTGCCAAAGTGAACTCATTAGGCCTCACATTCTCCCTCCTCATCTCACAAAACAAACCAAAACTTTCAGTCCCATGCCCTTGAGCTACAAATCCTGATATCAAAGCAGTCCATGAAACCACATCTTTTATAGGCATTTGATCAAGCACATGGCGCGAAAAATCCAAAGCTCCACATTTTGCATAGAAGTTAATCAAAGAAACCCATAAGTGTGAATCAGGTTCCGTCCCATTCCTAATTATCTGCCCATGAATCGCTTTACCCTCACTCAAACACAATTCTGTCGCACAATTTCGCAGCATTTCGGAATACCACTTAAGCCCCCTCTTCCCATTCACCTTATCAAGACCGCCCTCGTGCTTGTATTCTTCCATTCTCTATCAACTAAAACCTCTGATTTAACAGCATACAAATTTCTGGGTGGCAACCTCTTTAACCGAATATTCGGGCTTTTAACGTTAAAATAATCTCCCCCAGCTTGTTCAAACGTTTTCAATACGGCAGCACAATGCGACGACTGCAACCGTAGAAAATATAGTACAGGTCTCTTGCTTGGGAATAACGTCGAACAGGTAAAGGGTATCTTATAAAATGTTGAGAAAACGCCACGGAACATTAATGGCGGTGGACTACGCATTTGTGAAGATGCACAATTGCATCCCATAAGTAAAAATCAGAGCTTTGGCGAAGAAAATAATGCAGAGACTGAGTCTGCAAACTTCGCCACACAAAAGTCGTGAGAGAGAGAATGTCTGCAGTGCTTACAAGGGAGCAGCTGTAGAATGCAGAGATGCTACAAAATAATAAAATCAGAAAAGGGAAGAGGGAAAGGGAAGAGGGAAGAGGGCGAGGAACAGAGAAGATAGCTGCGCGGGGAAGAAGAGAACAAAGGAAATGAAATAGAGAGAAACGCGGAATTTTCGGAAAGGGCCTCAATTTTCAAAGATGGTCGGATGACCCCATTGTTTGGAAATTTAGTGTCCGTTTGATTTTTGTTAAAAACTATTTTTTTAGTAAATTTTGATAAAAGTTGATGAAATGTGTACTTGAAAAATTGTGAATCTTATAAAATATAGTTAAAAGTAATTATTAATTTTGACTTCAATTTTTTAACAACTTTTTAAACTTCACCAAACAAAGACTTAATACTATTTGATTTTGTTAAAATCCGTCTATTATCGATTGGAAGTGTGCATCTCGTGTCTTTGAAGTGTGACGTGTTAAGCGATATAGTAATAACATCTCCAAAAAAATCCTATAAACACAAAATGCTCTATATTTTAAAGAATCAATTTTTAAAATTATGCTTAAAGAAACTCTAAATTAACTTGTTAAAATATATATGAGTTTAACTCTCCACTCTCTGTAATTAAATGTATTCAAAGATTTCAATTTTCAATATTGTATTGACTAAACTAAATGATATATACAAAATAAAATAGAAAATAATTGAGAAAAATCAAATAATAATTAAGAGGAAGCATGTCAAAATAAAATATATTAAATAATATTAAATACTTATTGACAAAAGTTAAATGAAGTGTTAAAAATAAAGAGGTTTTTGGAGTACTTCAAAAATTTTACTCTCTAAATTTAAATATTATATCTAAAATGCGCATTTTATATAGCATATTTTAATTTTAGAGAGAAACTAGTGTTGTACGCACGGGAGGTGTAATCACAAAAAATAATTTTAATAGTTATCTATGAAAGTTATTTAGTTATAATAAAATCAAACACTAAATTTTAATTAGTATTAAACTCATGCATACATTGATCAAAACGAAGATAAGATTAATTAATAATTAAATTAAATTAATTAGGTACTTAAAATATAGATAATTAAATTTAAAACGCATTGAAAAATTAATTTTTGCAATAATAATAAAACTTTGAAAATATGAATTTCGACTTATTTTTCTTTTACTTTGCATTAATTGTTTTCTATAATAATCTTGAAAATGCGATATCTTAAATCTTAATTAGTATTGGAAAATCCATGCATTTTTTTATCAGAACAAAGATAAAATTAATTAATTAAATATTTAAAATATAGATAATTAAATTAAAATACATTGGATAATTAATTTTTGTAATGATAACAAAACTAAATTAATTTTTACAATGATAACTAGATTAGATAGTAGATGGAGGGACTCCAGTTGAAAAAATAAAAAATCAGGCGGCTATTAATATAGTATTAGGAATGAATATTTAATGGCCGAAAAAATAGAAATTCTAAATAAGAAAGTACATTTGGGTGGGAAAATAGATTTTGATGACACACACATTTATATCAATGTTAGATGGATAGGCCATCGATTTTTAAAAGACAAAGTTTCCGAACTGTTTTCAATTAAAAATTAAAAATTAATCCAAAACTCTCACAAAATTTCTAAAAATAAGTTATTTGTAAATAAATCAACATTTGTAGACAAAATTACTCACAAAAATTGGCTTTAAATAGAGTTTTATAAGTTTTAATTAAAAAATAAAAAAAAAAAAAAAAATTCGATTTTTCTTTGAAAACCGGACCGGTTCAACCGGTAAAAAACCGGTTTCGGTCCGGTTTTTAAATACCCGGTTAAAGTGGAAAATCGGACCGATTTTCCGACCGGTTCCCGCTTTTTCCGGTTGAACCGGCCGGTTCGATCCGATTTTCTAAACACTGGTTTATATATATGGATTTTTTAAGTTTTCCAACAACCTCTTTATTTTTAACAATTTATTTTACTTGTGTCTATAAGTATTTAATAATAATTTCTAATTACGATGTTAGAGAGTTTATCCGCTATTGGAATAAAAAAAAAAATATACGTTCGTGTGTCTATATATCTCCAATCTCCCTCACAAATGAAACTTTATCTCAGATTGTCATCATCGTCCATCAAAATTCCATCATGAACAAAAGGGTCAAGATTCATTTTTATAATAATTTCTAACCACGACCGTAAAGAATTTTTATCTGTAATCAAAATTCACTGTTTCAATCATAAAACTATAATCACTGTAAACTCATATCGTCATCCTCGCTCATAAAGACTCTATTAAAAACAAATGGGTTCAAATTTCAGTAATTTCTAACCACGATCGTAGTAGGAAATTTTCTCCGCTACTAGAATAAAAAAATATATACATTCACGTGTCTTTATGTTTTCAATCACGTTCTCAAACAAAACTTTTTCTAGAACAATATTCTTTTTATTCTATTCAATACTTCAATCCTAAAACCTAACCACCATAATTCAGATCGTCACTCTCACTTATCAAGACTCCATAAAAAAAAAAAATAATTCAAATCTCACAATTTATTCTCATAAATTTACGTTCGAATTCCACCGCCGGAAGAGTGTGCTAGTATGGTATGAAAGAGAACTTTGTGGGTTTTGTTTATCATGTGCCAAATATTATTATGGGGTTTTGAGTTAAAAGACCTTGTCAAACAATGAATTTAGTAAAATAACTCCCATTCCACAATGTTTTGGTAAATAGTCTCCTCCATTAAATAAAGTATAAAAAATATTAGACAATATCCAAAATGCCCCCAAGGTGGTTAAAGCAAAAAAGACCCTTATTTTTTCATTTTCATCCCAACGATCTCACATTTCTCTCTCTACGAAAATGGCAGCCATATCTCTCTCTCATCACCATCTTCATTGCAGTTGATCAAGAATTTCCAAAAATATTTATTTTTGTCCTCTCTCTTTGTCCATTGTAGTTTTGAGTGGTGTGAAACTTGTTAAATAATCCACATTTGAGATTTGTAATTGCATAAGGTAATAGGTACATACTAATAACAATTTCTACAATTTTTTTCATCCATTTTCATTTTGGTTTACTGACATTGTGTCGATATATGCATTTTGCACAAGAATGTGTCATAACGTCATATATGCCGTTATTATGTCATCATCTATAACGGCATCCATGCCGTTATCTTATTTTTCCACTGCCAGCATGTATATAACCATGAGAATTTATAGCATTGTTGATGATATATGCATTTGCCTAAGAATACACCATAACGTCATATATGCCGTCATCAGTGATCTATAATGGCACCCATGCCGTTATCTTATCTTTTTTTCACGTTCGATGCGCATATAACCTTTAATGTGATAACTTTCATTAAATATATATTTGTTTTAGTGAGTTAATATGTGAGTGCAAAGAAAATTTAAAATAAAGACAAGTATGCCGTTATTCACAATGTATAACCGGACATAGTGGCGTTATCTAATGTCTGACTATTACCATCTATCTAGCTTTGTGTTTGATAATTGGCTTTGAATGTATAGACTAGTTTATTGCTATTGGACGTAGGTCAATAGTTAGCACTCATAATGTATTGGTTGTAAAATTTATTGATATGCACTTTGACTTGTATAATGTAGCATTTTGTGATATGATCAACTGAAATCTATTTGTTTTATGATGAATTGCAGTCATGGATGCGTTGGACAAAGTGTGGATATCAGTTTGTTATTTCGTTGAGTTTGTGGAAAAGAAGGCGATGGATGGACATGGAAGTATATAGGCAATTGTCAAGCAAATGTGACTCTGTTCTTGTTTCAAATACCACTACCTATGCGGAGTTGTGCGATAAAGTTCGAAGGGTTTTGGGGTTGATTGTATGTTAAATGATATAGAGATGGTAACCGTTGTCCCTGGAATGTCTAACGTTCCAGTTCCTCCCATGAAGATTGATTGTGACAACAGCGTGGAGTGGTATCTCTCTGTTTATAGAGAAGTTCCTCTTTGTGTTACACTTTTGACGAAAGGTGTTGAGGAGTATGAAGAAAATGATGGTTTAAGAGAGAACCAAGAACATGCTACTATTGTATCACACGGTGACTCATTGAGTGAAATGCAAACGAGAAGATGGTACATGTGGAGACATGAATCGAGAATTAAATTATGTGCGGGATGAGGGAAATATAGGAGATGAAATTGCCGATGGAAACTTTGTGGATGGGATGGTTTGAATATAATTCCAAATAGCCCTAGAAGAGAAAAATTTACGAAAAATCTCATACGACGGTTGCGCATTGTCCACGTGAAGTTGTTATCTACAACAACATTGAGAATTTAACGGCAGATATAAGTTCAATCCCCTGTGGGCCATCATCGAGGATTCCTGAAAATGTGGATTTGCAAGTGAAACAATTGTTCCCTACCAAAAAAGCTTTGTTATCGAAGTTGTACTTGCTTGCACTAAGGTATCACTTCGAGTTTAGTGAAGAAGTCAAATAAATCTGTTTATGTAGTTGTTTGTTTGGAGAAAAATTGTAAGTGGCGTATCCGGGCAATAAAGATGAAAGAATCTGTTATGTTTCAAGTTCGAACCTACTATAGCCATCACACATGCTCCATGAGTGTTCGTCGTCGAGATCATCGACATGCTAGCTATTCACTTATTGGAACTTACATTGCCTCTAAGTTTGAAGATGCCAGAAGGATTTACAGACCGAGAAACATCATCAATGATGTTCGCGAAGAGTTTGGCATAACTATAACCTATAATAAAGTATATACGGCAAAGTCTTTTGCTTATGGACTGGTCCGAGGGACACCTGATGAAAGTTATGCCAAATTACCTTCAGATTGCCATGTTTTGAAGGAAAAAATCCTGGCACATTGACGGTCATTGAAACCGATGATAACATGCGTTTCAAGTACTTTTCATGGCTCTGGGATGAGTATACGTGGATATCAAACTTCAATGCGACGAGTAATTTGTGTAGATGGAACATTCATGACATGCGATATCGAGGAACTCTACTTGTGGCCACCGCCAAGATGCAAATATTCAAATTTATCCGCTTGCATGGGGATAGTTGACTCGAGAGAATGAGGCTTCACGGACTTGGTTCTTCGTAACTTGTGAAAAATAACCGGTGACTCGAGGATTTAGTGATTATTTCGCACCGTGGCAAAAGTATTCCTCATGCATTTAAAATGTCTACCGGTTTGCACATCATGTGAATTGTATATGGCACTTGAATAATAACTTGAAGGTTAAATTTCCAAGAGTTGATTTATCCTCATTGTTCAGAAGGCGGCAGAGGCCTATACCACAATGATTTCGAGGCATACATGGCGGCTTTTGTAAAAAAGAAGGCATCGAGAGTACTTGGAAAAGGATGTTGGTGGTTTCCATTTTGGAGTAGAGCACATTTCAAAGGAGTTCGATACAATATCATGACAACAAACAACGCAGAATCGTGAATTCCGCTTTGAAGGATGCCATAGATTTTCCCGTAGTTGGTTTGATTGAGTATATTCGCCGGTGTTGCGAAATGGTATTATGAAAGGCATATAGAAGGTGAAAGTGCACTACCCAACTCACCCCACCTATGGAAGAGAAGATGTGCTTAAAGTATAACGAGTCACATGGTTGGACGCAATTCGGATATCCGAAAATGAGTTTCGGGTAGTTAAAATATGGAATCATACATTGTTAACTTGGAAGAATACATGTGTACTTGTAAGCAATTTGATCTAGATAAATTTCCTTGCCAACATGCAATTGTCGTCGCAAAGGCGGGATGGTCCTGATGGTTATAGCCTTTGCTCTCCTTTCTATACCACATTTTGTTGGCGACAAGCGTATTCAGAATTCATATACCCATTACCGAATGAGGATGAGTGGCAAATTCCTGATGAAGTTAGATCAAGAATGGTCTTGCGTCCATTAACAAAAAGACCTGCTGGACGTCCATCGAAACAACGAAAAAAATCAATTGGAGAGGTACGCGTGCTCCGTAAATGTGGTAGGTGTTTGAAGACTGGTCATAATCGGACTACTTGTACAAATGCTTTGCCGGCTACAAAGAACTGAACATAGTTTTGTAATCCAACATCCTTTTTGATAAGTATGCAATTTGCATATCAGAATTGTAATATATTTTTTCATTCTCAAAACTGCAAAATTGATGTTATTTCTATGTATGGTATGGTTGAAGTTTTATTGATTTATTGTGGTGGTGTTTATTGTAATGTATGTTGCAGTAAATTCAATATTTGACAGGGAGTGAAAAAGATATGTACCAGGGAGTTCAACTTGTAACTAAAAACATAACGGCGGCGATGTCATGTTATAGAGTATTAACTAAAACGCGGAGTTTGCCGTTATAGCCCTAAAATGTCTTATCTATTATTTACTTCGGCATTAAACAAGTTATTTTTGATAAAATTACTCTAAATGCTTAGTGTTTCAACTTCGAATTCATTTCGAGCAGGTTTAAAAACATAACGGCAAAAAATGTCAAGTTATGTAGTACACTATAACAGCGAGCTTGCCTTTTTATGGGTACACTATAATTTATCAAGTTATAATTACTTCAATTGTAAACATGTTATTTTTAATAAAATCAATCTAAAAGTTAGTGTATCAACCTTGAATTCATTTTGAGCAGTTTAAAAACATAATCGGCGTGACGATGCCGTTATAGGTACACACTAAAAGCAAGCAGTTTCTTTGTTATGGCCCAAAATGACTTACCTATAATTTACTTTGGTATTTAACATGTTATTGTTCATAAAATTACTCTAAAAGCTTAGTGTATCAACTTCTAATTCATTTCGAAAAGTTTAAAAACATAACGGCAAAGAATGCTGTTATGGTACACTATAACCAAGCGAGCTTGCTAGTTATGGGTACATTATAATTTATCAAGTTATAATTACTTCAATTTTAAACATGTTATTTTTAATAAAATCAATCTAAAAGTTAGTGTATCAACCTTGAATTCATTTTGAGCAGGTTTAAAAACATAACGGCAATGATGCCGTTATAGTAGTACACTAAAACAGCAGTTTGCCGTTATGGCCCAAAAAATGTCTTACCTATAATTTACTTTGGTATTTAACATGTTATTGTTTATAAAATTACTCTAAAAGCTTAGTGTATCAACAATGCCAACATTTTCATGTTCTCCCAAGCGTTGCTTAGAATCTGGGATCGATATCCAAGGCATTTCTCGATGACACGATTGGCGATTGAAGGGTTCGATAGCATGCCTATGAATGGAGGTCAATAGAAACCTCATTAATCTCAACTCATTATGGAACTAAAAATAAAAATCACAACAAAATAACCAACCTTGACAAGTAGCACTCCTTCGCCCTTCACCTTGTATTGGCGTGACTTGTTCCTCTTCGTTTGTGCAATCTTCTACATTAATGAAATTCTCAAGCTATGACATTCGAAAACACAATCTTCCTCCCGCCCCTTATTCTCTTCCGGATATTGTCCTTATGATGAGGTGAACAGTGTCAAATCTCCTCATTTCGATTGAAACCTACCATTGTCCGGGTGAAACTCATCTCCTCGTGGTTGGGATACACCACTTCCAACCAACTTCAAAGAACCTATCAAGTTTGGTCTCAATGTGATCACATCGGAATTTTATGACGCACCACCGCACTCAAGTTCTCTCATTTCTTGTCTAGCTACCTCTAATACATTGTTGTTATGAGAGGAGATGGTCTATTGCGTGGCATCGGTGCATGGAAGCAGTGGTCTGTCTTCCTTAGACTCCTTTACTCCATCCGAATCCAAGCTATTATCCACTCTGTAGTCTTCTACATCATCAAGTGGTGTCATTCCACGATAGAATTCTTCCTCGGCTTCTTCTTCGTGAAGGAACTAATGTGCGCTTCACTTCATAAGTTGCATGATTTGAATTTTAGTATCCAAGAATGTGCTCACACTTTCTCCGTCCACCTTCAAATCATTGAAAATCCCACCCCAACATTCTTGGAATTTTGTCACCTTCCGACTGTGAGCAAAGCGCTTCCCTAGATCGGGTATCGCTCAAACGCCCAAATCAGTAGAAAGTAAAACATTGCTAGTCAGTTCATAAATTGGAATATTATACAAACAATGAAAATAAATTAACATTTACCATGATTGCAAGAGGAAATCTATGAAAGTTGTAGGGATATCGTTCATTTCTTTCATATTTCTTCACTGTTTCTCCTTTTATTTGATTGAATATCCCAATTGTGTACTCATACGATCTCTTTCCCCAAGCATAGTTGTTGAATCGTCCAAAATTATCAACCAAATTAAACCACCACAAGTTCAGATTCGTATTCTCTTCCGCACTCAACAAAACATATGCCAAAATTAAGAGAAGGCCCATCTTGAACTTGTCTGGCTGGTTACCACACCTTCGGAATGCATTCAACAATTGTCTTCTTACCACTTTTCCTTTGCTCTTCTTGAAGTATTTTTGGATAAGATCACTTTTTAGGCCTAAGTTCTCATCCTCCGATTCCAACTCCTCAGCTTTTAGGCCTGTGACTAATATAAATTTTTCTAACCCAAACCTAGCAATCTTGTTTCCAAACTTGCACCAAACTTCATTCTCTTTCAATGTCCTCACCGTTCTAACAATGCATTGGTGAACGATTTGAAGAGAAATTTTAATCTCGCAACAGAAAGAAGGTGGCCAAAACACGAATCTGTAAATTTTTTTTGATGATCGGAATCTAAAGCATAATACACCTCATTGATAATTTCAAGTTTACATCTATTCTCGATTTTTCCTCGAACCCTTTCTTCAACATCAATAAAATACTCCATTTCAAAGTCAATATGCAAAAATAAAGCGAGGCAAGTTGGATTATAACATACTAATAATTGGCAAGAAGTGTAATTGTTATCCATGAAATGATAAATTGTCTGAAGGAAAATGTTTGCCAAGGATGTAAACATATTACCGTTAACTAGTTTGGGAATATGTATGTAAATTTTGAGGATGAAGAGCAAATAAAGGTGGGTTAAATTCCTAATACTCGAAAACCAGAATAATCCCCTTCTTTGGCCATTTCTTTGCAAACCAAAACCCAATACATGGAGGAGTAAATTCATACATACATACATATATATAGGAGCAGCGACCATTGTTTAAAGGAAGAAGGAACCGACGGCAATTTTGGGCTCGAAATTGATTTCAAAATTTCATAGCCACTGCTTTTGAGGAAGAAGAAACCGACGGCAATTTTTTGGCTCGCATTTTATTTCAAAATTTCATAGCCACCCTCACTTTGTAGGAAAAAGGAAGAGGGTGAAATTGGGTGAAAAGGAATCTTTGTAAAATGAATAAAATGAGGGACTAAATTCATTTAAGGATTGTTGATATGAGGATATTTAGGTCATTTACCACTTGATACATACGGCACACAATAATTGTGTTTTCATCATCGAAGTCATAATAACCAATTCTCATAGGATAATAGGTATTAAATAATTATGGTGGTTGTATTACTTCATAGGTCTTGATCGAAAATATCTTTGTATATCACCGTTATTCTATAGCTACGGGGCACAATCAATACAAGTGAACTAAGGCGTCAAATTTCAATATAAAAATAAACAATGTTTTACTCTAACTCAAATATGAAATATAGTTATTTGTTGGAAGTATCAAAACTTTCATTTTCAATTTTGGAAGTAGCTCAAGAGGAAAAAAATAAAAATAAATTGAATAAGAGAATCGGAATGTCGGAATAAGAGTTTTGGATGTGACGTTTACTCTTTTTGTGGAACTCCAAAGTTCAATACCAAATTTCCAATCAAAGGCCCTCTCTTTTCATTACAGTTTAGAATGACATGTTCAAGTCCAAACCTTTTAAAGAATCAGTGTCCCGACTCCCAAGTGATGCCAAAGCTTCTTAGACAGCTCAAGGATCCCCCCCGAAGGGGTTAAGTAGGATGCGGGAGGAGAGGCCAACCATAATAATACTTATACCATGTCCACAAAAGTATTCTAACGCCTACTTACAATCTTTAACATCAAATTTTATATTGATTATGGAAAAATAGAAACCATGCCTTTAACTGGAATTATACATGAACTAGTCATAGCAGAAATTATATAGGACTCTAGTTGTCTTTGTTTATTGCATGTTTCTTTCATATTTGATATTTGATAAAAGAATCAAGGCTCCTACCTGCATAGCTAAAGACCTCTTTAAAGTGCATCAACTAAAATTTATTTAGCCACTCGTGTTGTGTGGCAAAATTTTAAGCCACTTGTGCATAAAAAGTTCGCTTGACTTGTGCATTACATATTACTCAACATATTAGTACCACAATAGAATCGATAAGATGACAAATTAACCATTTTGAGGACATCAAAATATGCAAACAACCTCTATAAAATAAAACACGTCAAAGAAACAGCTAATACTTACATCCCGGTAGACCTTAACTTGAGTGTCCAACTTCGTTATTCAACCTTGAAGATCCTAATTAATAATAAAACAAAAGGAAAAATTCATAAAACGAGCTACTCTTTATGCCCAAAAATGATGCACCATTAACTTCTAAATAAGTCAATAAAACATGTAGTAGAAAATCCTTGTGAGAATCTTTTAACATATTCAAAGTCACTGCATTGAATATCAAGTCAATAATCTTTTCAATATATTTTATCATCTTCTAATATTGTTTTCTTAAAATGCAAGAATGTAAATGATAAAATTCATCTCTCTAAATACCTTTACCGATTTGATAAATCAAAAAATTAAAAGCAAAGGAAATCGAATTCAAATAAAGCACCAAACATATTACTAAATTATGGAAAATACAGCCAAGCTCAACTTGCATGCATTTATTCAGACACTAGATTATTTAGAACATAAATTTTTCGACTTAAGTTCTCGAGGCCTCATGAGTGACTTGCATTGAATCACATTTCAAAATCCCATCATCCCACATTGGCAATCAACGGTGAACCACGACTCCAAAAGCCGTCTTCCCTTTTCAACTTCTCAAATATGAAATAAAGTGCAATTTTTACAATATGAAATAAAGTGCAATTTCAAAGTCCTGCTCTATGATCTCATATTCCTTTACCTTTTGTGCAAAATCCATCAAAAGCAGCGAGAAAATGATGAATAAAGTGCAATTTTTAGACAGAAATTTCATATTGTAAAAATTGCAGCGAGAAAATTGGATCGAGCAAAATTTCATATCTGTAGGAATTAGACATAAATTTCAGCAAAATCCATCACAAGCAGTGAGAAAATGATGAATAAAGTGCAATTTTTAGACAGAAATTTCATATTGTCAAAATTGCAGCGAGAAAATTTCATATCTGTAGGAATTAAACAGAAAATTCAGCAAAATCCATCAAAAGCAGCGAGAAAATGATGAATAAAGTGCAATTTTTACAATGTTATCAGTTCACCTTATGAAATTTTCGGACGAACTTAATATCTCAGAGAGAGAGAGATTGAGCAATTTGTTTGGCGGCGAGATTCGAGTTCCCAACACAGAGCGAAAGACTCGATTGGGTTAGGGTTCTCGAGACTTTTGTGGCGGGCCGGTGGCGAGTTTGATGAGTGGATGGAGAGCTTGATGGATGGAGAAGCTTCAACCAGAGCAGAAAAGAGAGAGAGAATCGGAAGAAAGAGATGAAAAACGTTTGCAAATTGGAGAGACAAAGGTCATTTCATATATTTGGAAGAGGAGATTTATGTAATTTACCTATTATTCAATTTTTGACATTAATTTTATTTGTTTATTTCTGGTCAAATGTCATTTACCAAAATATTTTGTGTGCAAAGGTTATTTAATGGTATTTCCCTATTATTATTGAAAGAAACCCTCATCCTTTTGGGAGTCAATCAAAAAAACCCTTTAAATTCTCATCTTCCCCTTTTTAAACCCTAATTTTTGCAATCTAATCATCAAAACTACTTGGAAAATTCAACAATGGCATCGTCGGATAAGCGATGCCTGTACGAGGTTCTTGGCTTGAGCCGCGACTGCACAGCCGACGAAATTCGGTCGGCTTACAAGAAGCTTGCTCTCCAGCGCCACCCGGATAAGCTGGTCCGGTCCGGCGTCCCCTGAAGCCGAGGCCACAGCTTCATTCCAAGAGCTCGTCAACGCCTATGAGGTGCTCTCCGACTCGCGGGAGCGTGCGTGGTACGACTCCCATCGTTCAGAAATCCTATTTTCTTCCAACAGTGCTTCCAAATCCTCGGGTCCTGTCCCTGATTTATTCTCGTTCTTCTCCAACTCGGTTTACTCCGGGTACTCGGATTCGGGAAGGGGGTTCTATAAGGTATACGGGGAAATATTTGAGAAAATTTACGCTACTGCATTAAATTTTGCGAAGAAGTTAGGGCTGCCGTTACCCAAGGAGGCTCCCATCATGGGCAATTTGGAGAGTCCCTATACTCAGGTTTGAATTTTCAGCTCCCTCTTTTTATTTTGTATGCAGTACACAATTATGTTATATATTTTAAAATTTTGCAATATTGTAGATATCTGTCTGACATGGTATGTAGAGTTCCATGTTCGTAAATTTATCCGATCTAGCTTGTAAGCATTGGTTTCAATCATACTTTAAACTTTTATTCAGCTTGTGAATATCATTACACTGCTTATGTACCGGTATGCAGCAATTCTCGTGTTGCCAAGATTCTGCATTTATAGTAACTTCTGAATTTTGTGTTTCAATAGGAGATTTTTTATTATTTATAGAGTCTCACATGTAAAGCATTGTACACATGAGTAGACGAATTTGCTGAACAAAGAAGAGGAAAAATATAGCCGTCAGTATTCTCATTTATCTATGGTTGGACTAGTTTTGAAAAGAATATACAATGTTAAGTTGCAACAGAAGATTACTTTAAACTTTGATATTATATTTGTTAAAACTTTCGTTCGATTTAATAGCTGAACTCAGCAATATTGCGAAGCTGGAAATGTATCTTGAAACAGAACAATCGAAGTGAAATAGAAAGCCTGATCAATGCGTGCCATTCATGATTAGGATCGGATAGAATGATATACTGCTCATTTGTGATCGGTAATCCAATATCCATAAATTTCTAATTTCTAATTTTCTGCGGACCACATGAGGTTAACGCATTACGCAAATGATAATTCATGTATTTAAGTAATGCTGATTCTATTCTTTATGAACTTTTAGTTACTATGAGTAAGTTTGTTTTCGTGGTAGTTCCAAAAGAAGGAAAAATGCCAGCTTTCTTGAAAGTTCTCCAGATGTTTGAAAATTCAATGAGACTTTTCGATTTTAAGAACAGTTTATGTTTTTTGTTTAAATAATTATTTCATTTCAACATGTGTAAGAGAAAACATGCTAGTGCAATTGTTTTAGAGGAACCTATTGATATTTTTGTAAGAAAAGTTCGGGTTTTACCTAAAAAAAAAAAATTGTCGACAAATTTCCCTTGAGCTTTGTCTTTCTGACTCTAAAATGGAAATGTTGTTTTGCATATTTAGGCAGAATTGAGTCAAAACTTTGAACCATGGCAGAAATAGAAGGTTAATTGCACCATTCATGGGGTTGCTTCCTTCTATGATCCTTTCGGCTATATGTCTAGTAACTTATAAAATTGAAGCGCTAAACTTCCGGTGCTTCCACTTGCAATAAGAGTACATTGAGAGTTAGAAAATGCTAGTGTGTCACAAAGAAAATAGAAGCATCTAGCTATACAATACAAACAGACAATCATTGTGGCAATTTGTAACGAAGTAGCTTGAAAGCACACCACTGAAACAAGATTTGTACTCTAGGCTACACAAATCTCTATATGTTTTAATTTATACTTAAAAACAAAGTGGCAAAGAATGAATACAAGTCTTCCCAAAACAAAGTCGTTTTTTTTTCTTGGGGTGGGGAGTGTGGTTGCAATACCTACTTCCAGTTGAAATTTGTTTAGAGGCACTATCACGGGAATGCAATAAATCAATAAGGGTGCCATGATAAGTTCAGGTTGGTGCATGGGGAAACAAAACCAGCTTCTTATTTTAGCAACTTTTGGACTAGACTTTATTTTTCAAATCTTCTTGGTTGTAGAATTTTGATTTATTTAGGGAGAACTTTTATAGACTTCTGTGGAATTCGTGGATTTTAAGTGACTTTTATGAATTTGTTGGGAAATAATAAAACTCTTCCATGAACTTTTGTAGACTTTCATTAAAGACTATAGGCTTCCATTTTTTTAAAAATAAAATTGTGAAGCTAAATTCTTATGTAATTTACTATTATTTTGAACAATTTCTTTCATGTCCAAATCATCCACAACATGTGTAATTGAAGAATCTAAAGTAATAAATCATATTTCTCATGTCAATAAAAAAAAAATGAAGTTACCTCAATTAGATGGTGGGGGTGGGAAATCCGACTTTTTAATTAGTTGTTCAAACCGGACTTACCAAGCAAAGTGATTTCAAAACAAAACGCATGAATCCAACTATATTTTTTGAGGGCAAATGAAAGATGCAACCCAAATTATCATAAAAAAAATTCAAAGGCAAAATTATCGTAATTAAAAAACAAAAATTTGATTTAAAAAAAAATCTTTATGCAATCAACAAGCACCTACAATGGAAAATAGTAAATTTAGATTTTATATAAATTAGAAAATAACGTATCTAGAACAAGTAAAATTAAATTCTTACTAGAAGATATACGAGAAAAGAAAATAGGTGTTCTTTATTTTGGCTGTAGAATTTTCACAAATCTCAAAGGTATACGGGAGTATTTTTTTTTTTTTTAGATTTGTTATTGAACTTTCCACCAAAAAATCTCCATAAATTTGATTAGTAGTTTGGTAAGTAGAGAATTCTCTAAAATTATTCTCAATTTGAATACCCTATGACTTATAAAGTCTTCTAAAAAGTTTTAATTGAATACTTCGTGTCTTTTAAAGACTTTTTTTAAATTTCTAAAAGTTTGAATTGAATACACTAATACTTTTAGAGTATTAAAAAGTCTACATTGAATATTGAGAAACTTTTTAAATTCTTTAAGTCTTTAAAAGTCCCAATTGAATACACTTCCTTTGATCAAATTTTGGAGATCAAGTTGATTTTGCTAGGAGTCAAGAAATTTAACTTTATTGACAATCTTTTAATTTATTTTTATGTTCTATTTATTTATTTATTTATTATTATTATTATTTTTTTTTGTGGTCATCGCATTTCTCAATTCTCTTTTTGTAGTATTCTAATTATTTACTTCTGTATAGGAGAAATGAATGATATTGAAAACTTCAGTATGGTTGTTTGAAGCTTTTATTGATGACTGAAATTCTGTATTTATAAATTAATATTCAATGATGGAACTCCCATCACCAGGGGTTTTAACTTTCATTTGAAGATGTCTGTAGGACTTAATATATTAATTTTCTGTTTCATATGCAGGTGACTGCATTTTATAACTATTGGTTAGGATTTGCAACATCTATGGATTTTTGTTGGGTGGATCAGTATGATGTGATGGCAGGGACAAACAGGAAGTCGAGAAGGGTAATGGAGGATGAGAACAAGAAGTTCAGGAAAAAGGCAAAGAGGGAGTACAATGACACAGTAAGGGGATTGGCGGAGTTCGTGAAAAAGAGGGATAAGAGGGTCATCGATATGCAGGCAAAGAGGAATGAGGAGATGGAGAGAAAGAAAGAGGAGGAAAGACAGAGAAAGAAAGAGTTGGAGAGACAAAAGGCGGAGAAGGTAAGAAATTATGAGGAGCCTGAGTGGACAAAGGCCGAGGAGTTGGAGAGTGAAGAGAGTGAGGATGCGGTAGAGGAGGATGCTAAGAAAAAGGAGTTGTATTGTGTAGCTTGTGGAAAGAAGTTTAAGAGTGATAAGCAATGGAAGAACCATGAACAGTCTAAGAAGCATAAGGAGAAGGTGGCAGAACTGAGGGAAGCATTGGGTGAGGAAGACAGAGAATTCAAAGAGACAGAAGGCAATGAAAGGAAAGATGAGGAAGAAGAGGAGGGTTATTTGTCAGCAGATGAAGGGGTAAACGATTTTCGAAACCAATTTGAGGATAGTGTTGGAATTCAAGGGCAGGAGAGCGATGACGAAAATGCGGAATCTAACGAGGAAGACAGGATTGTCGATATTGATAATGGCAGTGTATCAAGGCAAGTCAGTGCTGAGTTGGAATCAGATGATGACGAAGTGAGTCTTCTTGAAGCAATGTTGTCGGGGCATAAGACTAGGAAGAAGGTAGATGCAAGGCACCAGCCTAAGGCTCCAGAAAAGAAAATTCAGGTGGAGGTCGATGTTGATGAGATGGATTTCATGGAGTACAACAACACAAAGGGTTCTCGAAGGAACAAGGGAGGCAGGAGGCGGAGGGGCAGAACGCAAGAAGAAGAAACAATAAGAGATGATGTCACAGAGGCTAATGGTGAGACTGAGGAACAGAATGGATGTGAGGATGACTCCCATATTGAGGAGTCAACATCCCATCCTTTACAAGAATCTGCGACCGAGGGCAAAGGAGAGGATGCATCAGAAAGGGGTCATAAGCTTCCAAAGCAAGCTGTGAACAAGAAAAATACATCAAAGAAGTCTGAAGCTTCCAAATCAAAGGTTGCTCCCAAAGGGAGGAAACAAAAGGTACTTTACTAGTTTACTGTTAAGTTGTTTAACTGATTTTCTACTAAATTTAGCAATTTAAGTCTTTCAACTTTTGCTGTGCTTTGTATGAGGCGTGTAGTTGTAACGTGATTTTTCTGTTACTATCATGTCTTTAGAATCCTCGATCAGTGTACCAATTTTACTTGAGTATACCTGGGACAAAACACTTTTCTCCTAATTCCCAAATTCCTTTCCCAAAGCTAGGACCATCAGCAGATTTTCCAAGTAATTGTTGTTTTTCTTGTAGTTGGTTCTTTCTACACATAAAAAGAGATCAGTTCTTGAGACGAACAAGAAACTTAGGTCTAGTCTCTTATGCATTGATGTAACAATGTTTAGGAACTATTTTGCCAGTCTAAAGAGAATGTTTGGTTGAGCGAAAAGAGTTTATTTATAAGTAAAATAAGTAAGTTCTAAAGTAAATAATATTTTTTATTGATCAAATTTGGAAATAAGTAAGTTAATTTTATAGTAACTAGTTAAGAACACATGCGTTGCACGTGGTTTTTTAATATTGCTGTGATTTTTTTTTTTTTGTGTGTGTACGGGAGATAAAATGAAAGAATATCTCAAACCAACTTACTTTTAGTTATCACTAATAAAAATAATATTACATAGAAACAATTATTGTTAATCCAAGTCATACGTACTTGAACTTGGCACATATATAATTTAATATATTTTCAAAATACTAAGTGCGAATTTGGGGTATTGTTTTGTAAACCTCTCTTTCTATATTGTTTATAAACTTTTCAAAATTAATAGGCTTAAATAAATTCATGTAAAGTGACCATAAATCAGTATGGATATGTTAGGTAAAATTCATCAACAATACTAAATAGTATTAAAAAAAAAAACTAAAATGTTGTACTCCATAATGATAATTCGTGGCTACATTTTAATACGATATCAAATTTTCTTGTGATAAATATCTCACTTCATAAATTCAAAATGGAAAATTGTTGAGTTGCCTACTATATGCATTTTCCATATCTTACATGTTCATTTCTACATTTTATGATTATGTATTATAATGTAATACTACAATTGGAAAATGTTATATATCTACTCAGTACACACTCCTAATTGTTCAAGAATAAATAAAAAATTTAAACAGTAAATTATCTATAAAAAAAAATTAATGACATTGAGATAAATAATATATTTGAGACCAACTGTGCACCTACCTATTGGTGTAACAAACCGAGAAAGTACATAAAATCACTTTCAAAATTATATTTTTTTCATGGGTTGCAATATTCTCAACAATTAATATCATAGCAAGTTTACTAATCAGAAGCATCATTTATACATCCATTGTAGACCTATGATTGAGATATGTCAATGCATTTATCCTTTCTTGGCTCTACCAATTCCCATATGGTTTGGATGATTGTCAATTTGGAATATTTGCATTCATAGGTAGAGCCAGTAATTTTTCTTGGGGGACACAAATTAAGTTGTAAAAAAAGTGTCAAAATAAGCAAGGGCAAGTCATTGCTTACCTGAAAAGTGAGACGTGAATGACCCAAACCCAAGCAGAAGTGGCACAACACATCGACGATTGGCCGAACGGCCCAAAGCTAAACATTGTAAAATTTCACGTCTACCTTTGGACGAAATTTAATCAAAATAAAGAAACCCGAAGTTGTAACTTGATATAAGCATAATATTCTTTAGAACACTTTGTAACAATCGGGATTCTTCTAATCGGGATTTAGCCCCAGTCATATTCATACATACTGTCCACTTTGGGAGAGCCTGAGTCCATCTTACCTCTTTGGATTTCTTTCGCGTCCTCAACAATTCGAACCTGAGACCGCTTCCCAGCATTCAACTTAATTGTTTCATAAGGTAGAGGTCTTGTGTTCGAATCGCTGGGGACGCAAAAGAAATCCGTGAGGGGGTAAGATGGGCTCAGGCTCTCCCAAAGTTGACAGTATGAATGAGTAGAGTTGTGTGTAAGATCCCGATTAGAGGGATCTTGGTCGTTACACAATTGGCAATGCATATATTGGCAATTGACATATAGGATAACACACAATAATTGAATTAAAGATACAGTTTTCCACTCTACAAATGATGGAAAGGCAGTGAAGGGATTTGAAAAGAAGATCTCTCTTAGACTTCTTGAACGCCAAATCTGAAGAATCAATGAATTTGAGCATAAGTAGATGTCAACAATTAAAGAAACTAACAATTCCAAATATAGTAATATTTCAGATTTTGCAGCTTCCAAGATGACAGATTAATTGCTTGTATCAGTTTATAATTAATTATTCGTTTGGCTTAAACCAGATTTGGTTCTTTCTGCACACCATTACTCTCCATTATTCGTAGAGAATTGGAAAGCCTGGGGTAAAAAATCAAAATAAGAACTATAATGAAAAGTCAGCGCAAAACTCAGCAAATTCTTGGGAAGAGCATCCAAGATAGTACAAAAATCAACACAAAATAAAAGGCTGAAAGAGAGAAAGACGTGGATAAAATACCAGAAGTTGAGCTAGAAGATGATTTCCTAACCAAAATGTCAGTCAAACTACTCTCCGTTGGTGCTGATGTCATTATTGGTGTTGTCTATTCAGAAAATATACTTGTAAACAATATCAATAATTACTGTATGTTAATAAAAAATTTATACTTTTCAGAACAAAATGAATGAATAAATGGGATAAATGAAGACTGGGCAACTCACAATTATGAGGGATTGAAGCCTTTCCAAGTGGGGTTGACGCCCCGTGTACGCTCGGAGACGGTTTTGATTCCATAGTCGGGATTCTTACCGAAATGAAAAATGCAAAAAGAATATGATTGCGACCAATAATCAGTTAGAACAAATTCAGAAAAATGAGAAATACCAACAGAGGGTAAAACAAGGAGAGGGAGGGGGCGGGGGTGCATTATTAGGAGTAATCAATTGGGGTTTTAAGATTGTTGGCTAATTCTCTCTCTCCCCATAACTTTGCAGTGTCCCCCCTCCCCCCAAATTTCCTGTCCAGTGTATTTAAGGAAAACTGCACGATTGGTCCAATGTACGAGTTATTTTAGGAAAAAGTAACTTAAAAAACTTAAAATAAGTTATCCAAACATGAAAAAGGTTCCTTTTAAGTAAATTTACCTTTTTTTTTTGTTAAGCTTAGCCAAACATGCTCTAAAGTCTGTTTGCTGTCTTTCATCTCTAATTCATTACTGGTTTTTCTGCATTTTGATTTAGGCTGCAGCGAAAGAATCTGGCAGTGTCTGTGAGAAGTGTGGGGAGGAATTTGAATCAAGGTATTTATTGCTTATGCCAAGTCATAATCCAGATATACTGGCTTTTTCCATGTCATTTTCTTCGTTCTTCCTGCATTATTCATCATTTAAAAATCTACAATTTTCTTGCAACAGGAATAAACTACACAAGCATATAGGAGAAACGGGTCATGCTTCCCTAAAATTTGGATGATTTTTTATTGCTTTCTAGTGACAAAGCTGGCACTATTTGTTCTTCGAGTGTTTCAGGGTATACTGAAGTCAGATGCTCGTACATCAACGTGTCAACAATTCATATACCATCCCAATGTCAACCTCTGAGTGAAATGAAAATCAAAATTCAGTCAAAAATTGATTTTGCCTTGATACTATACTCTGAGAGCACGAGTGTTTGCTGCTCGCACGCCCGTGCTTACATGCCAATTTAGAAGATTTTTTAACGTCAGAAATCAGGGTCTGCCATGGCAGATTTTGTCACCATTTTTGTATTTCCAGAAAAAAGATTGAATTGTATTTGGAATTTTATACCCGATTAATTTATTGGTGAATCATATGTGGAAAAATTAGTGGAAAGAAGTTGTTAGTGTTTGAAATCAAAGAATGCATCAGAAAATAATGACTTTCTTACCAGTTGCCTTCATGTTTGTAAACCCAAAAAGACGATCATATTGTCATGTTCCTTGTGTTTGGTAACTTTTTATGGATTAGTCCTCTGTTGATGTTGAAATTTGCATAATGTAAAATTAGTTTGGGTGATACGCTTTTGTGTAGTTTCATTGTAAAGGAGAAATTGTAGTAGTCGTCTTCAACTTTTACCTTTTTTTATAATGTTCGTGATAGCACTCTATTGTTTTTCACACTTTATTGCATCCCGCTGCCTTGCAATTGTAGCTACAATAGCGTGGAGCTGTGGCTGGCGGGGGCTTTGAAGAAGATGATTGTTTTCTTATTTGGCTTCTTTAAAGCTTATATAGTACCTGGACCATACCGTTACTTGTTTTAGGGGCACATCGTTTTAGGGGTACATGATGATGTAACGGAGTTTTTGAACAAGTTCTGTTGTCATGGACTACCAAGTGCCAAAAATGAAAGATTAGAATAGCACTGTCAAGAAATAAAGATTAAGGTCTCATATTGGAATTGCATGAGGTCACGATAAAAGAAAGATTTGAGGAATCCAGGTAAAGTATTTATAGATAGGACAGGTATATCAAAACTTCACTGGAGAGAAGCATTATCTAATGGAATAAAGTGGAGTAGAAGGATATGATATTCTGCTCAATGTTATTGTTCACGAGTATGGGTATGTTACGTGGCACGAATGCGTCGATACGTAATTTTTTTTTTAAAAAAAGTAAAAAAACTTCTTCAACATTAAGAGTGAGACATAGAAAAATTCATTTTTAATTTTTATTATAATTTGTCATTTTAAGGTGTTATTAGCATATACCTTAACGTGTAAAAATACAATTTATAAATATACACGATGCATAATTTAAATGAATAAATATAATTAATATAATTTATACTAAAATAACTGTGTTATGATAATTTATTTAAAATATTATTTTTTAATAACTTTTATATTATATGGAATAAAGATTAGTTATAAGAAAATTTGTTAGACACATAATAAATAAATAAATAATGCTTGCTCAAATAATTATATAATCACTACTTTAGAAAGATTTCTCCACTACGGGAAGGTAAAAATATTTAAATATTCGTGTGTCATTATGTTTTTAATTTTTCTTCTCAAAAAATCTTCTCCAAAATTTGCTACTACTTCAATCCATATCTCTCAACCATCTCCAAAATCTGTTCATCTCCTCAATCCATCTCATAGATCATCTCTCTCTACCGATCATAATAAAGAGTATTGTCGGATCCCACCGCAAAGAAGCAATATTAGTACAAGCCACAAAATACAAGTACTTAATGATTATGTATTCAAGCAGTTAATTCAACATTCAAAGTACTTTTTGATATGACAATCAAATAATCAATATCTTTTCAACGACTTTTCTTGAAAAAATTTACTAATAAAAGCTTTAGATTCAAAAATTCTACTCACAATAGCAAAAGGTTGAGGACTAAAATGTTCAAATTGAAGGTTTGGAATCTAACTCGCTATAAAGGTTAAACGTTGGGGACTGATGTACAATTTCTTCTATGATATATGTCCTCTTTAGCACAAAGAAGCAATAAGGAAAAAGCAAAAATGGGGTCATTGCCTGGTCGGAGCGAAGTCATTTCACTTTTCCGGTCACTCCTGAGGACGGCGCGTGTATACACAGACTACAACGTGAGGGAGTACGTCAAGCGCCGCACTATCGATGCCTTCCGCCAAAATCGTCACCTCTCGGACCCGTCGGCGGTAGCCTCGGCCTTCACCGACGGAAAGTCCCAGCTCGCAGTGTCCAAGAGACAGGCCGTCGTCTACTCCCTCTATGCGCCTACTGTGAAGAGCGTCATGGAAATCAAGCACCCGTGAGGGTTAGGTTTCTCTTCTTTCGTTCCTCTTTAACTGTTTTGAACTGTCGTCTGGTTATGTAAGATAGGGAAATATCTGACCTTTTAGATTAGAGTATAGCTATTTAGTTTTGTTGCTGACTTCGAGAATGAATTGTGTGCAATTTTTATTTTTTAATTTAATACTTTGAAACTTATACTCCATGTATTTTTGAATTTGGAATAAGAACTGGTGATGATATGAGGATTCTTTTTTTTACGTTTGTGGTTATTGGTAATTGTCGTAGCCTTTTCCTTTATTCTTTAATTACGTGTATTGGCAATCTTCATGCTGTTCCCTTAGTGATTGATTTGAAATGCTTCTTGGATGTATGTAATGGATAGATGCACTTCTTGATGCGAAGTTTTCAAGGTTTTCAAATGATTTGCTTGGATATGATATTGTAATCAGCAGTTTGTGCTCAATTTACTCCAACAGAGTTTCTTTGTGCAAAAGAAAAATTAAGAGAAACAGGAATATGATTTTCTTAATGTGTTAATGTGCTCATTCATAGGATTTGGGGTCGGCTGTGGTCATTCACATTATATATATGAAGGTTCATCCGGGTTTTTCTGCTCCAAGAAATATAAGTTTGACTTGCTTGAATTTTTGGTACAGGCTTTCAAGCAGAATTATTTGGAATTTTCTGCTAAATTGACTTTAAGTTAGTGGAATAGATATATCCTAACACCAACTGCTTAAGCACGGGTCTTTGTGCCACAGACAGTTAATTTGCAATAGGAACTAAGTATGTCGATGGCAGACTGTACCATTGATAGTTTGGTGTGCACTTTTATGATGTGCGTGGGGAGGATGGTTAGCTAAAGCACGATGTTTTGGTGGTCGAAGTAGAATTTTCATTTCAAAAGTTAACTACCATCAATATATTAGATTGTAAATAGGAGCTTAAATAATAATTTACTCGTACCTGAGGATCTTAGTATAATAATTATTTTGTTAAGAATAACTTACATTTTATGAGGAGGATAGATCAAAATTGATTCTTTTATTTTACACTGAACTGATGTGACAATGCAATCATGATGGATTTTTCAGAAAAATTAAATAGGCTACATTCGTGCTTCCAGCTTTGAGATATAAAATGTTGCTATAGATGATTTTCCTCAAGAGTGATTTTAGCATTTCATTTATTTTCATCCTCTCCTGCTTCTTTTGTTGCTTTCCATGTTGAAATTCGGGTATACCTAAAGTTGACTGGGATGGAACTTGTGAGTAAGTGCATAGAATTCTTTGATCTATTTTGATGTCGTGGGTGCTTTAGAAGTCAAGCATGACACAATGATTTAACAATACCCTTTGCCAGTAGAGAAGTAGATGATCCGAAGTGTAAAGATATGCCTTGCTAGTAGAGAAGTATATGTTCCAACAATCCAAAGTTTAGGGGTATACCGTTCCACTATCCTTGATGAAAATAATGATATATCGTTAGAAATTAGAATTGAAAAAAGAAAAACAGAATCTAGCGAATGAAGATCAAAGTAATCATCCAATTAGCCAAATGATGATCTAAGTAATGAATGAAGTAGTGTTTAGAAGCAAAGAAGGTGAGTAGTAGTCCAAAATGTGATGCCAAATGAGAGAAAGAGGCTGCCAACTATATAAGTTCAAAATGTAAGGTTGTGAATGAACTGGGTTGAAAGCAAACAGCATCTGTTAAAGTATAACTACATTGGAAAACAGAAGCTGGGGCCTGGGGGTTTTAATAAGAGGCATGTCTAACAATTAGCTCCCCGTTGTCCAATGTGGATGATTTGGAGTGGATATGAAGAGTTTTTGGGTTTAAATCTTTTGTGGAAACTGAAAAGTAATAATCTCTTCGTTTGCTCCGGGGATTTTATTGCCACACTCCCTTTTGCATACAAATTGAGGTTTTTGAAGATTTTGAGAGTTGAGAGTTTTCTTTATATATGCACTTTAAATACAGGGATATGCCCCTCTTCATATTATTGAAATTTCGACACATGAAAAAAAGGAGCTAAATGTGGATAACATTTGTTAAAAGCTAGCATCATCCTCAGTCACTGTTCCACTCCGCCGCAACACTACGTCAACATCATTGCCACCACCATGGCGACCTTATCACACCATCCCCAACATCTCCCCTGCTGCTCTCAATAATGGGGAAAAAACCCTACAGACTACGGATTCAATTCTTGCAATCCAGTATTCTAAACTGCCACATACTCGATTTCGGAACCACCAAAAAATGAGTGTGCCTGTACAAAAAGGGCCTAAAAAGTCAGAAATCAAATTCAGGACATATTATCAAGTTTTATATTACCCGTTTGGGTGATATAGTTGACTGGATTGTAACCTTATCACAAACCATTTGTGAATCCTGGACTCTGTAGGGTTTTTTCTAAGTGTCGGATCCTTTTTTTTCTAAAATTTAGGATACGAGACACTAATAAAAAGAGTCCAAATTTCGGACTAGGGTACGTGAGTACGGATTTCAAACTTCATTTTTTTTTGTGGAAAATACACAGAAAAATATAATTTTTTGA
Organism: Forsythia suspensa; assembly: GCA_023638005.1. NCBI lineage: Eukaryota > Viridiplantae > Streptophyta > Magnoliopsida > Lamiales > Oleaceae > Forsythia > Forsythia suspensa. The sequence continues at coordinate 2,236,111 of CM042667.1, forward strand.
AGTTGGCTGATTGAATTAAAGTAGGGTAATGTAATATTTAATGGGTCGGGTTTTCTTTAGAAACAACAATTCATGCATAAGAAATCGCAATTTAGACTTATTTAGACTTTGGAAATTGTAATTAGTTTTTTTTTTTTTTTATAAAATAGCAATTGGTGTTTTAAATTACTTTTAATGGTTTAAAAGTTGTGGGGCCAAGTTATTTAAAAACAGCCAATGGTGCTTCGTCACAATTCATCTTGGAAATCAAAATTGATTTTTTAATCACTTTTAATACTTTTTTTAATGTTGTGGGCCAGGTTTCTTTTTTACAATTAGGATTTTCTTTCACTGCCTTTCTCTTCCTTTTCTTCTTCTTGCCACTTCGACATTCACCAATGGTGACTTCCCTATGCCGTATCATCTTCAGATTTGAAGGATCCGAGCCGGATCCCATACCCAAACCCATGTCGTGTCGTGTCGTGTCATGTCGACACGGGTACTTTCTCCATTTTGAAGAGTCCAAGCATCATAGGGTATCATGATATTGAGCTCTTGTCAGTTTCTGGATATTACAAACTTATTAATCTTCTGTGAGCTGTTAGTGTGGAACTTTTTTGGGTTTTTGCATGGAGGGCCATTGCTTATTGCAATTATAAACTTATTGCAATTATAAAAGCCTAATCTGTTGACTTCAGGGTTGAAAATAATACAGGCAGGTCCTTAATGAATGATACCCCCTTCTAGCACCATTTTCTAGTAGGGCAAAAAATTGCATGCTTTACAGTTTGAGATAAACGTGGAGGTTGCAACTTTGTGTTCTGTGTACTTCTATCTCTCTGTTCATATGTTTAATTTCAGGGTTATTGCTTAAATGCATTGATACGGCATTTGAGAAGTCAGTGATGAAATTACTGACGTGGGTTTTGAGTAATGCTTTGCAAACAAGATAACTTTTAAAGTAGTATGCTCTTGTGATCTTTTTGGATTATCAAGAGCTGAATAGAATGCTGTACTGTACACGAGCATGCAAACATTTAATGTGGACTTATTTCATGTGGTAGAAGGTTTATGATTAGTGGAAGAGGCTGCATACGATTACGATTTCCAGATTAATACTTTATTTAGTTTTGTTGAAGTCCTGTAATAGCATCAGCCCCCCTCCTATTATCTAATGTTACCTTCTACTTTCAGGAGTCGTGAAATAACAGGAGGACATGAAGAAATTGAGAAGAATAGCTACATCTTCACCTTGAGAAGATAGGTGAATGAAATTTATGATGTATTGGATAGATTGAAACTGCAACTGCTTTTTCACGAGATACATAAACATGTAGTGAAATATTGTGCTTGCTGATTTTGGAAATAATTTTAGAGCATTTACATGATGTGTCTTGCTTGTGCTGTCTTTTCTTTTATTCTGCCCTTCTCGTGAGTCAGTATTCTTTTGGTGCATTGAGAGACTGGTAGCAAAATATGTTACGAAATTTTATGTCAGTCACTAGATTTCATTTGTTTTCAGTTGGTCACTGAATAGCCACTACATTCATATCCGTTAGTCTTTGGCTACAAAATTGCCATCAAGACTTTCATCAGGGTGTGTTTGGATTTGATTAAAATCAGATTTTTTTGTAAAAGCTGATGAAATGTATGGTTGGAAAGTTGTGGGTTCTATAAAATGTGATGTTAAAATTAATTGTTGATTTTGACTTCAGATTTTTAGTAAAATTTTAATTGAAATCAAACACGCCATGAATCTAGTACAAATAGTAATTTAGTCTAGATTTCAAAGAGAAATCATTTTGTAGGTTCCAGTGACTGCTCGGCGCTAGCCAAAATCTTACGGTAAGGTAAGATAAAGACGTGCTTACAACTTTGATGGAAACGATTAGCCAAATTTACATGACTAAATTCGTGTTCAATTTAATTCAACTTTGCAACACAAAATGCACGACGTCAAATTAAGTCTTCTTAATAAACTATTTTTTTTTTCTGTCATTCCCTTCAATACACTGCAGCCCATGCATATATAGGTGTGTGTGAAGAAATTTTAATGCTTAAGCGACATGCAGACGTTACAACTTAGCAAGATACAAAATTGTCAGGCTTTTGCAGCTCCATGCTCGGTCTGGAACCAAAGGTTTATGAGTCTTCTGTCACACACACACACATGTGTGTGTGTGTGTGTGTGTGTGTTAAAAGTACTATATGCCAGATTCAATAAAGTAGACAACAGAAATAAATACAGAACTAATTGAAAACTCTAGTATACATATTATCCATGGGGCAATGCAAATGATCACACCATAATTCACAATGTAAAGGTCACATAAGAGAAAAGATTTATGAACAAAATCAAGTTATTTTTCTCCATCTTCCTTCTGTTGAGATGTAGCCTTTTGCATTTGGTTAGACCTAGCTGGAATTCATGGCCACTAATGTTAATTGTGTAGTGGATTGGGCCCGCTTGGAACCAGTCGTTTCTCGACACCGTATCTCGGGTCAATCTCGTCATCGTGATCGTAAGGTGGCCGTGAGGGTGACGATAGAAGCGGAGGTGGAGTTGATTGGTGGTGGCCTCTATTTTGTAGTCTAAAATATGGTGTACTTTGAGGAGAAGAGAGGGCTGATGCTGCCATGAGGCAAATTAAAATGCCTACTGATATCCATCTACTGGTGGCGGCAGTGGCGGTTGTGGTGGTGGAGGACGGTGAGCGCTTCATGCGGACGGGTTTGTTGTAGGAGGAGGACAATGCAGAAGTGTCTTGGCAGTGTCAAATGGAGAAGAGGATGGCATATAGAAAGTTGTAAGTGGTATTTAAAATTCAAGCAAGTGATCCATGAACAATGTACTTAGCTCATAAATGCTATAATGAATGAGGGGTTGTTTTTTGGTACTAGAAAAAAGGCAAAAGAGGGCTCTCTTATTAAGGGTGCATGCCAACAGCATTAAGACCATCAAACTAATGGTTCTATTCGATAAATTTGCTAATTAGAGAAACTCGTTTTTTTATGATACGCATTTAGGACTTTTATACCAGGATACAATGGACCTGGTACCCATTGACATTTATAGAGGATGGGTTAAGAGAATGACAACTTAATTGATTGTAGCATATTTTTCTTAAGACTTAAAGATGACTCCCTTCATAAGATGTGACACGATCTCAATATAGCAGGTTAGAAGAGGGAAGTGATGCAGTTAGAAGAGGAAAGACGTCACTTTGTAAGAGTGATGTGACCTCAGTAGAGCAGGTGAGAAGAGGGAGGGTCGACGGATATGAATGAAAAGCATGATAAATCAAAATTTAAAATATTTAGGTGTATGAGTCGTATTATTCATGTGATTGTCTACGAAACTATAGAATGCTTTTATATTTTTGAGTACTCGTATCTTCTGGATGGAATCATAATATCCTGTTCGATAGTGCTTGTGTGGGAAGATGCGACTTGTAGGCAAAAAAAAAAAAAAAAATCTGAAATGAGCAGTCGTATGAGCAAATTATAAAAATAAATTAACATGGTCCATTGTAGTTTTTGAAGATCTAGTTGTCTTGATTCTTTTAGTAAATGTAACAATGAATTTTGCCGATTAGCCAAAAGAGATTCATGCAATCGGCATCTATTTTATTAAAAATAAGACTTAATTCGTAGTTATCGTGGTGCATGATAAAGCTAACATCCAATAACCCAAGGCCCTGTGATTTACATGGAGCAATATGGTCATCCTTGCAAGGTGAGTCTGTGAGAGGGAACGAATTTGGAATCGAACGGGAGACTGAAGGAAATTATTTCATTTCAGAAACTTATAACAATTTTCTTTTTAATGAATTGAGGAAATGAATTAAAGGAAGTGAAATATTGGTAAAATGTTGGTAATGAACTAAATTTTAATCTTTTTTACATTGAAGTATTCAACGAGTTATAATCTCGACCAACAAAATTAGGTGAGTTTTGAAATTTCATCGTGATGAAATACATCATTGCAATTGTCCATCTTCAACGAGGGACTCAAAAAATAATAAGTATGTTCTCAATTTACAGATCGAGTAATAGTTACTTTTAAAATTAGTAATTTTGACACATCCACGAAATTTGGTTGGATCTTGATGATGATAATACTGCACTAAAGAATCTACTCTCATATACTGAAGAAATCATACCAACGACAAGTAGTAGCAATCAATCCATATTAGACAAGTAAACCAAGTATATTCCGAAAATTATAGTATCAATTATCATGCTGGATTTCGTACATGAGAAAGTTGTGCGCATGAAAAATACATAAGAAAAGTCATGTAGTACAGTAGCAATTTGGCGAGCCAATGTCAAATGGAAGATTTATAAAACACTCCGATCTATTTTCCAAGCAAACGACGCCCACGGTGATTGGCACCTTTCACTCGGACGGCTAGCTCCTCCACATCATCCTGGAAAGGATCAATTGCTTTGTTCTGCCTGCAATGTTAGAAGACATCGCGTAAATTCATAGGATTTCTAGGATTCGACATTACATGATCCGGGGTGGGGGGTTCAATGAGGTGTAGTATAACTCACCTCTCAATTTCAGAACCCATATCGATAGCCATATCCTTCAGCTCCCCCAAAATATTACTTAAATCTGAGAGGGCGTCATCTTGTTTGACCTTTTCGACCTGTCATAATTTCCATACAAATAACATATCAGTTATCTATGCATGCAGTCGAACACGCACACATTCTGACATCAAAAAGTTTAAATGATTCAAATGAGCTTGCACAAGGGAGAAGGAATGAATTAACAAGTTAATCAAGTTGCGCGTTCTAGACAACTACTTAGGATCCAAAACACTGACAATCCGATTTCCTGCTAAATTTAGGTGCCATTCAGTTTGCAAAATTTCCCAGAATAGGAAGGGGCCAAGCCACCCAAAACAGAATTCTACCTAGAATAGGACCCAACAACACTCCTTTTGCCAAATCCCACAAAGTCAGTTCTCAACACCTTCACCCTGAGCACCCCACTTATTGCCATTCCACCTTCCTTGCATCAATTCACAATAGAAGACATAGAGCTTAAAAAGAAATTCATCGAGTGAGTTTTAAAGTCATTCTCAATACCTGAAAATCTGAACACAGAACAATATGAAATTCTAGATCTATATGAAGTGGAGGATGAAGGAAAAGGATAAAATGTGAATGGAGAGAATGAAATGCAGCAGGAAGTGTGTGGAGAAGATTGATGGTGGCATATATGTTTTGACTAGGCAGATATGGACATGATTACGGAGGTGGAATGGAAAAATTGGAAGCTGGAGATAAAGCTAAGATGGGGACGGTGCAAGTGAGCTGGCAGTGGTGGTGGGTAATAACAGTGTGGATCTAGTGAGAGTTGCTAACAAATTGAAAGATTCACGTCATAAGATTTGACAAAGTTTTAAAATGGCTGGCAATCTATTGATACCCCCCCTTTACAGATTTGACAAAGTTCTACAATGGCTGGCAATCTATCGATACCCTCCCCCTTTACCCGGGCTTGCCAACAAATTGAAGAAGTTAAATAAAATAAGATCCGCAAGGAGTGACATAGAGAGACGAGCAGGAGGAAGACAGTGGTGGGGCTGAGGAGGAGAATATGAAGGTGGTGGGATTAGTGGAGAGTTGCCGACTGTGGAGAGGATAAATGATTGATGGTGGGGCTGAGGAGGAGAATATGAAGGTGGTGGGATTAGGTGTTGGCAGCAGTAACTAGCAAGGGTGGAGAGGATAAATGATTATAGGACAACCTAATGGATACTCCTCAAGACAGAATGAGAAGTCTAACAATTGTCCTGAATGACCTTTACTTAGGAATGGCATTCCCCACAGTAGGTACACCAAAATGAGCGAGGCAAGAGATGGAATGGACACTTAGCAAACAATGGGGCCTTATAATCACATATCATCAGATTAGTTTTCCAAGTGTAATAAGCTGATGAGCTTGCGATTACTTCACTAGTTCACTGTCCAGCAACAAAAGAAGATTTGACATCTCCTCATAGACAAACTTGGGTTTTGTGATAAGAAGGGTGACAAGGGTGTAAGATTGGTTCAGGATCACGGGATCTTTTTTTATTAGATAAGAAGGGTGACATGAGGACTTTTAGTCCTCTACTCTCCTAGTTGAGCTATCCAGACCAAAAGAGATCACGTCTTTGAATCGTACCCATTATCCTTCGAAAAGGAATGCTCCTTCATGCCTCTTCATATCATTTGGCTTAGATGGCAGGATATTCCAAATGTAGCATACGTTCCCTATTTCATTAATCACCGGACTCTTATCTTAATTCTCAATTATTAGGAGAAATGGGGATTGCAAAGTTTGCTCCAAGTCCTGGAATTATCTGTTGGGCCTCATCCTTTATCAAGGTTCATTAAGATTCTTATTGGTTGGAACTTCCAATTATTTTGTAAAAATTTGATATATTTTTTCCACAAGGAAATGGGATGTCTTTCTAAGCATCCATGACCAACTCTATGCAAAGAGGGGGAGAGAGAGAGAGAGACATGCAAAAATTCCATAATTATTACACACGAGAGTTTCTTAAGAGATACTTGCAAAATTACAAATCTATGAGTATGTTTGTGTGTGCTTATAAGCCGGTCAAACATTATTTTCATCCACAAATTTTGTAGGACCCACAACTTTTATCTATTTTTTATCCACACACTTCGTAAGACTCACTACTTATAATCTACAAAAATCTTTATCAAACATACTCTATAACTCTTGGTAATCCACCTTCACAACATACCTCAACTTTCTGCAATGCATTTGTAGGTTCAGGAGGCGGTGTTCGTGATTGTCGTTCCTTTGAGGCAGAAGTCAATCCCAGTCTTTCCCTCTGCTCCAAGTGGTTACCCTTTCTTTGCACCGGATCATCTGTGGTAGCATTTAAGTGTTAGACCACAGGTCAAAGTCAAATGTCAGATTAAAATCCACCTACTCACCAACAACTCATGCACCAAGTAATTGTTTGATACGTAGTATTGGACAGGACTAAACAGTACAATAAACAAGATTTTTAGCTTCTTTTTCTTAATACAGTCAAGTACTATCCACTATCCAATTTCTACCAAACATGACACAAGAGGCCACAGTTCTACACGTTTAAAAAACTGAAATTTGATCAATGATATTGACCAAAAAGACAAGTACCTCGAGTGATTACAGGCCCTCTTATTTGACGACCCTTCTTAGGCTTCCATGTCTTGGAGAATATGCCCCCAAGACTTCCCAAGAGCTTCTCACCCTAAAATCAATTAGTAAATAATTTCAGACTCTTAATAATCAATAACAGAAAGTGCAATACAACACAGCCAACAACATTTATACATAGTCAGAGGTGAAATTGATAATGCAATCAGTATGCTGTTAAGTGCAAACATATGAAATAACTCCAATTGTTATGTTTTTGAATTATGCATCAGTTTTTCATTGAGGGACTTTCTTTCTGCTTAGTGAATGGGATCGAACTTGACAGTCCTATAAACAATGCTACAGCAAAGGGGAAAGGGATGAAACTTGCACACGTGGCTTGGGTGTAATTGCTCCTCCAAGTGCATGTTTTGCTAAGCTTAAATCGTATACTTAAAGTATATAAGTAAGTATAAAATAACAATTTTCTTTTTTAGTCAAAGTTGGAAAAAAAAGTTAGCTAACTTTTTCACTGAAAGGTAAGAAAGATATAATTTATCTAAACGTGATTTGGGAATTAAAGTAACTTTTCACTTTTTTTAAAGCACGTACAAACATGCTCAATCAATCATGCCAAACCAGAATACAAGTCGCAAAGTTGAGAAGTCGTACCCTACTAAGGTCATGGTCCATGTCAGCAGCGACCATGTGGGTTCTCGTAATTTGTTCCCCCTGCTGATGTAAGGTAACTAAAGTTTTAGTAGCATCTTCCCTTATGTCCTCTGCAATCTTGAGGCAATTGTCGACACTCTTTGTAGTCTCTTCAGCCTTGTATACGGAATAATTTTCCAGTTCTTGTACACTCTGGGCCTCTAATCCTCCGGACTCGTGAAAATCATTCCTGTATTTGTTTCTTGCTGCTGAAGTAACGGAGTTTTTATATGTCGAGGTTCCCTTAATCTCGTCATCATCAAAAAGCTTCATACGTGAATCCGGGGTAACTAGGGAAGGATCTGAGGAAGTTCGCCTGGAGGGTTCAAGGGTTTGCTTCTTATCCAAAGAATCGTCATCAAAGGGATTCGAACTGAAATTACTGGGGACTGGGTCAACTGAGTTGTGTTTAGACAACCTATGCAAGGGAGATTTCTTGTGACCAAACATTTTTGCACCAACAAAAGAATGTAGGATGAATTAGGCTTTCTTTAGCTCTGTAACCTGCACATTTGATCAACAAATAAACTCGTCCTAAGTTTCAACAAGATCCCAAGAAGAAGAGACAAATAGGATTAAACTATGAAAACTATAGATAACACATAATCACATCCATAAGAAACAAACAGGATAAACAATTCCAATAAAGATTCCTTGAATTTAACAAATAAACGAAAGAAGGAAAACATTTCAAGCAAACTTAAAATTGGTAAATTAAACAAGAATCCAAATCATATAACTTAAAAGATATGGTACCACACTGATAAACTATGAAATCCAATGCAGAAACGAAATAAGAGAGATAAAAAAAAGTTACAGCTCCCTTTTCTTTCTCGATGTTGAAAAAACAGGCTTCAATGAATCAATCAAAAGAAGATACAGAAAGCATTTAAATGAAAAAGAAAATAATGATAATCATAAGGCTGCGTGAACCGATCGCACACAACCCGTTACGGATATATTCAACATTTATATATTATATTTCTTGCTAATAAATCAGCAGAATAGCAAACATTGTCTTTATATTTTACATATTTCATAACCCAAAGACTTTTCTTTCTTTTTCTTTTTTTCATTTCCAGTAACTCAATTAAAATGAGATCTGAATTCATCTCATTTCCTCTTAGCAGCCAGACAAATTTTCAGCTATCATATCAGTCGCAAACCCATAAAATAATCAAGAAATTCGAAAAAGGATGCCTAAAACTTTCAACATGGTAGCAAAACTATCAAATTCCACAAAGAAAGAAAATGGATTATGATCAAATTAATCTTACAAAAAAAAAAACAAATTTAACCAGAAAAAAAAAAAGGGAAAATCATACTATATGTTTACAAGAATGCTACAAGATGAAGACTTCGAATCCTCATGAAACAAATCGAAATAGAAATCCAAGGAATGTTCTGTCTTTTTACAAGGAGACTTAAAAATGAAGACTTTAAACTGGCAAAAAGCATCAAATCATCGAGAAAACAAATTATTTAGCAAAAATAAACATGTATACAAATTCTTTTTTGAATATTCGTATTCATTAAGAAAGAAATCTTGGTGGGAGATACCTGAAATTTCAAAAAAAATAAAGATAAGGGATAATCTTGGATTGGAAAGTGCTCCGAGAATAACGCCCTTTCTGAAAAAACTCCAAGAAATCTAGAGCGAGAAAATCTAGACAGATAAACGAGAATATTTAGAGTTGTTATTTGGGTTTAAAGTGAGAAACAAGAATATATAAATATGAAATCTTCGTCAAGAGGGGGGGTTGGAAACTGGTTAGAAATTGCAACTTGTAAAGAATGGTCATAACTCAACATTTAATAGTTTATTCATCATTCATGATTTTCATTATTCATTATTATTTTCATATAAAAATTAACTCTTGTCGTAATATTTTAGAATAATATTATTCATAGTCGTTTACTATCAGTAGGTATCTTATGTGACAATTGGATAAATTATTTATAATTAATAACTATAAATATATTATTATTCAATTGGAATAAATAATTCATCCTAATTCTAATACCACGTAAGATAACTATCGATAGTGAACGACTATGAATATCATTATTCGATATTTTAAAATGTAGGTTCGTTTGTAAATATAAATTTTAAAATTATAAAAAATAAATTTTACAGAATTTGTAGATAAAAAATAGATAAAAATTGGGAGTTCTACAAAATGTGTAAAAAAAATAATATTTGACTAATTTACAAGTATTTATAAATAATCTCAAATACACTATTAACGATCTTAAAAATAAAAAAAAAAAAAATAGCATTACACATACAATTTAACATTTTTATTAATTTTCTCTCTTTTTCTAGCTTTTTTTTTTTTTTTTTTTAAGTATTTTTTGCCTAGTTTTTGATATGTCCAGGAAAGAGTACTACTTGATCTAGAAAGGCCCTTTTGTCTTATTTTATTTTATTGTTTTTTAAAAATTAATCTTGAAGAGAAAAGAAGGGATGAAAAAAGAAAGAATTGGAAATTTGAAAGGATCAAAGAGAAGCGCGTTAATGTGCCGTGGAAGACTTATGAGCTGAGTCAAATGATGCCAAATTGGACTTTTTCTTTCATTTTTTAAATATTTATTTCATGGTTACACGTCACATTTTTGACCTTTTAAAATTACCTCTTAAATATTAAATAGTGACATTTCTAACCAACCTTTCTGGTAGAGTGATTTGACATTATCTAATTATTAGGTGATAATTTCACCCTATACTACAAAATGTAAAATAATTTAAAAATCTTATTTAAGCTTTTTTATTCAAAAAATTGCTTTTTATTTTTATATAACATTGTTGTTACATTTGTTATGTTTGTTAATAACAAATGTAACACATTTATTATAACTAAAATAACAATGTAGCGAAATGTACAACAAAGTGTTCTGGTTAAAAAAAGCAGATTTTTAGAATAAAAAAAACATGATAGTATTTTAAGAAATAGTTTATTTATTGTGGTTATTTTTGAAAAAAACCCAATTATTGGGAGAGATTTTTTGGCGAGGTCTTTGCAGTAGCGCAATATTACATCAATAACTTATAAAAATTAAATAATTTTTTGTTGGTGAAATCAACAATTTCTTTATTGTGGAATATGCGATTCAAGCACCGTCAATAATTGTCAACGATATATGACATTGTGTTGCTTATCGTTAACAGAAATACGTCGTGATAATCGATGCTATTATTATCGATAATTCTATCAAAATGACTAATATATATTGAATTCCGTCATAAATATCGACAATATTTATGTGGATGATCACTTAATTTATGTATTTTTTTAACTATTATTTTTGAAATGTGTAAGGCTAGTTGTTTTAGGCGTCTCTTTAAACATATACAAAGGTGTAATTATAGGCCGCTTTGGCTAAATGGTCGTGTCAAACCAAACGAATCGCAAAAGCACCTAATTTACACAATTTAAGTTAAATTTTTTTTTTTAAGTAGAATAGACTAAAATATTGTTATTTTCTTAATATTGTTAACAGATGGTTTGTTAACAGATCATTAACAGACCAACAAACATGTTAACAAACTTGGAGTCGGAGAAATTTAAAGTAAAAATCACAATTCATACTTAGATTTATACATATTTTCATAATTTATACAACAAAATCCACAATTTCTAACGTGAAAAAGAAAAAAAATAGAGAATGATGAATTTCTACTTTGAAATGAAATTTCTCACATAAATGTAATTAGTTGGATTCTAACATTGAAATGAGTTAGATTCTAACTTTGAAATGTTCTCTTTTTCACAGACAAATGAGTTTCAAATCGTTTGAAATGATTATAAACGGGAAATAAGGCATGATTATATTTGATAATTTTCACACCAAAATGAGTTAACGGCCATTTTGAAAAATTGACCCGACCATTCAGCACTATTCCCACTGTAACTATATGGTATTCTACGCAGAAAGCTCAGCCTTCAAGTCTCTAAAGAAATTCATGCTTGCTAAAAAGGAATGGAAGAGTTCGGAAAGAAGAAGAAGTTGCAGTTGACACTCTATTGCACCATGCATGTGTTGATGAAAAATTGCAAGGTATATGGAATCCCTCGTTGCCACTACCGTAGTGGCAAATAAGTTTCTACTTCCACCTTACACGAAGTTGGAGAGATGGAAATTGTTGAAGAATAGTATGTCAACAAAGGGAAGACGAGCAGAAGCATTAATAAGAGAGTGGAGGAGTTTATAAAGAAGTTCAAAGGATAATTGAAGCTTGAAAAGGAGGAGTCACTATGTGAGTTCGAGGAGGTGCTTGCTTGGGGTACTTAGAAGGTAATTAGATACAATGGTATGTGGTTGAAGGATTTTCCAAGCTTTGCCCTGAATTTAAAGTTTTTAAAGATTAAAAATAATAATTTAATCAAAATCGACTGGTAGAGAGATTTTTTTCACCCCCACACACTAAAAAAAAAGTACATACGTCTGTCTTCACTCCCAATTTTTTTTTTTTTTTTTTTCCAATTTTCTCATTTTTCTCATTACCAATTCTCTTCTCCACCATTCTTCTCTAAATCTTCACCATTCTTCTCAAACTTGTTCTTTCTGTTATTTTTCATTTACTTTATAACGGTCGATTTCCACCGATCAGCAGCATACTAGTATTATTGAAGGATTTTCAATTTTTAATATTGAAACAATAAATATTTTACTAATGGAAATTTCATACAGAAATAAAGTAATAAATTATAAAAATTAAATATCGATGATGAGAAATTATGCTGAGGATAAAAAAGTTAAAAAAATAAAAATAAAAATTATCTTAAGTAATTATTAGTTAAATAGTACATTAGTAGCTTATTAAAAAAATAAAAACAGAATAAATTTTCATACGTGATAAAGTTGAAAATAAATAAAGTCCTCATCAAATATGTACTTTTTATATTTAGAAAAAAAATTATATATCCAAACATATTTGAAATAAAAATTTACTTAAAAGCAAACTTATGTTACTTTAAAATTAACCAAACATGCTCTTAGCAATATGAAGCACAAACAAAATTATAGTCGTTACAATAGCATGAGCAGTAACACAGACAGCATCAAAAACTCAAATCATCAATATATAAATATCTAACTGTACAACTAAACATTTCAGTCTACAGAAAAAAATCTTTGCGAAAAGGCTTCTAAAAAAAAAAAAAAATCACGACAATACAATTCAATAAACAACCCTGTAAAAAAGGGCAAAAACATCATCCGATCAGGCTTCGTGCAATCCATGAAGGTGGTGATGCATTGCGAAAAACACTTTCAACGGGGCGAGGTGATCCTCGAAAAAATCATTTAGAACTATGTCTGACAGAGCTTTACACACTTCTTCCATTGAAATTTCCTGTGCATAACCATAAATAGGTAAATATAACTAGTATACTACTTACACGCGGTGGGATCCGACCGTAGATTCAGCAAATGAAGAATGAGATGAATTTGATAATCTGATTTGGGGAGATGAAAATTGATAAATAGAGAAGATACAAAGACAGACATATAGTGCATTTTATCATGAGAAGAGGTGAAAACTCCCAACGGTCATGATAAAAAGACTTAGGAATACAAAAAAGCTCAGGTAATCCACAGAAATTTGTTTGTATTCATTTGTGCAAACAAAAAGTCTGATTAAGCAAAGTTGAAATGCCTAATAAGGCATTGAAATTTAATCAACATGATGGAACCAGCAACATAAGTTTGATTAAGCATGTTGAGATGGCTGAAAAGGAAAAAAAAATGCCAAAAAGGTCCTAATAATTTCGTTAGATGCTAATAGTTATTTAATACTCGAGCTTAGATAGGCAACAACATGGGAATAGAAACATGATTTTATATGGTTTAATACGTCAGTGGTCTCTAAACTTTTAACGAAATTTCTTGCTGATCATTTTTACTTCATTTTGTTTCAAGTTGGTCACTTACTTTGACTTTGTTACAATTTGGTTACTCTGTCTCCATGTCAATTAGTTTGACTAACAGAAATATGTAGCGTGGCAATATAGTTATTTGCCAACTCACTGCAAACTCAATTGTCAAGTCTGCTTTTCTGTGAATCAAAATAATGTGTATAGACAGAACAACGAATTGTAACAAATGTCAAGCGACACAATTGGAACAAAGATTAAATTCAGTAACCAACTTGGAACAAAATGAAGTTTAGTGACCACTCGTGTTTTTAACCCCTACTTAATAGCAGACTGAAAAAGCCCATGGTAATGTTCTTCAAGCTAAGACTGAAAATAAATCATGTACTCATTAAAGGAAACTTTAAAGTAACAAACCTAGAAGACGAATCTCAATGAAAAGCTCATGAAAATCGGAAACTGCGTTTTACGCCTCACGAATATGCCTGACAGCAAGTTCTTGTGGGTGAAGGATTTCTGCCGTTCTTTTGCAATCTTCGCCACAAAAGATGAATTATTTTAGTAAATTTCTCATCCTAGGTGGATGGCAAAGGTTGTGTTGTATACATAAATGCCTACCTGAGCCTCCAACTCCGATATTCTCAGTAAAGATATCTGTTCAACACAAGCACGGCGTTTGCACTCTTCTTCAAGCATGCCTGTCATTTGATACCTTAACTCGGCCATTTCCTGAGCTAAATCCTCAGCTTCTTCTTTTGCTTTTAACTTTTCCATTCTTAGTTCTTCCTAGCAATCATCCACATTCACTTATTCAGTGCTTGCCTACTGCATTGTCTACAGTCGCAATACCACAAAATGTACCACTTACATGTTTGGCTAGGCTTAAAATGTTTACTTATAGTAAATAAGTTTAGAAAATAAGTAGGATTTTGTTGATTGAAGTGGAAAACAAGTTACTTATTTTGAAAGTAACCCCAACCTTACTAATTAATTATTTTTTTGCAAAATGAAATTCTTTTAAAAGTAAGTTGATTTACTTTTAAGCCTAGCCAAACGTGCTTATATGCCATTGTTAGTTCATAGATTTGACTAGTTTACAGAGTGAAGGAATCAATACAAATAGATATCTAAAGAAAGTGCATTCCCCTGGATGGTTATAAACATACCTTGAGTTGCCTTACAAGATATTCATATTCGTCTATCTGGCGTGACATTTCATCCCTCTTGTTCTTGAAATCTGCATCTGATGCTCCTGGAATAGCAAGTTTAGAGAGGAGTGGACCCAGAATGTTGCCACATATGCTTGACAAAAATTTAAAAGGTGTCATAATTTGGTAGCAATTTCCAGACAAGTGCATCCTTGATAGAGGAACAAATATATACACATGGAACAAGAAGCATCAATGAGGTGTTGAAATCCCGTAAAAATGAATGTTGTTAGAATCCCAAGGGAAAAAAATGAATTTACATACATGTCTTTTGTGGAAAGTTCCATCAAATTGTAAATAAAGAATATTGCATTTTCATGATTTTGCAAACATTTGGAACAAAACATGATAATTGCGATGTAACTTATAAGCTCTCCCATATAAAGCTAAATGTCAGGAGGCATTGAACGTCTTTTAACCTAAACCGGTTTCAAGTAAAAGTAATTCTCCTTTGGTTCTACTTTCTAAATTTCGAAGGACTCAACTATGATGCAGCCAAACTATCAACTATATTCTCCAACAAGGGAGAATATGCAAGTACCTCTCTTATCCCTTCATTTCGAGGTCATTAAAGTCAACTTTCGCCAACTAAGTAATAGAAAATTGTCGCCTAACACTTGACATATCATCAAATCGTGTCTACTCTACGGAGAAAAAGAAGACATAACAGCAAGAAACATCAACATTAACTACATGTTTGGTAAGGTGGATTGAATAGGTATTGGTCACTATTAACGAAGAAAAAGAAGCTAAATTCTTGTCTATTATACTGTCCAGGACGACTGCTGAGTACCAAACATGACCAAACAGATTTAAAAAGCAGGTATGAACTATTTTCAAGGAAAGCAGTTTGCCTTTAGCACATTGCACAGGAATAGTGAAAGCTTCTTCCTTTTCTCATAACATGGCACCTCAAATCAAAATGCAGTGCAGGTGGTTGTTTTCATTAAGTTTCAGTTGAGTGAAAACAGCAGTATACATGCAAAAGCATGTACAAAGGTTTTAGGATACCGTATATCTTTCTCTAGATTACTTGAGGCCTGGACATCATCGTTCGCCAACCACTCACGAAATTGCTCTTCCACTTTCTGGACAAATGATTTGGCATTCTTATCAGATGTTTGAAGCTTTTCTTTCAAATCTTTATTTTCCTTGTCCAAGCTCACAACATCCTTCTCTGCCTCCTGAATTTGAAGCTCATGTTCTTGAATCAACTCAATCATTGTAACATTTTCTTGAGTTCTTTCTTCCAGTGTTTTCTTAGTTTCAAAAAGATTCTGCTCCAAGGCCATTAAATCAAGCTTCATGCTCTCTATTTCACATTGATATTCTAGTCCAACAGAGGAAATTGACTCTTCTAGCTTCTCGATGCACAAAGTTGAATTTCTTAGCTCAAAATCTTTGTCTTCTATTTCTAGCATTAAGAATGACTTCTCGGACTCGGATATTTTCATCTGCTTTCTTAGCCTTCCCACCTCCTCCTCTAGCATTTCCATGTCTGCAAGTTTCAATTGAAGGCCGAATATTTGCTCACCTAGGGAGTTTAGCTCTGAATTTCTTGTGTTTAATTGATCCTGCAGGAAATCTGTGAGGGATGTTAACAAATAGTAAGCCTAGAAAACATTAATCTAAAGTCAGTAGAGGGCATTTCATGCCAGAGTTATCTCAAGCATATGGAATCTAAATTAGAAGACAGGTAACTCACGAGGGATGAACGGATAAAAACTCGGGACATTGAGACATAATTTTTAAAAAGCGTAGGACACAAACACATTAGGGACACACTGATTGAAAAATAAAATGTTATATATTTTTGACAATATGTAGGAGCAGATTAATAGCGGTACAGCATGCAATCAAGTCATTGTCGACTGCAGGAAGTGCAATTCTGTCCCTATGATGTGACTGCTTCTTCAACTTGGGTCTACTATCTAATTTGATAAATATTATTGAAATCACTTAAAGTGCTACAGCGATACTGTTGGTAACATGTGCCCTGCTACCTTGTTGCTTTTTTGCCACCGCATCGAGGAAGAAAAAATTACTAAAGCAAGAAATTATAGGGAAACAAGAAACAAACTACAAAGTGCTCTATCTTTAGTTAGAGAGGATTTTAAGGAATTGGTAGGTCATGAGAGCTTTAATATAGCCGAAAATGGCCCAGTGACAAGCCGAGTGATGTGGCCTGTAAAGCACATCCCTGTAATATTCCCCATTGGCCCCTAAGTACTTTTTTTTTCTTCTTCTTCCTGTCTGGCCATCCAGTCATCTCTTCCATCTCTCCTCCTACTTTTTTTTCTTTCAATTTTCAGTTTTGCCCTAATTTTCTATCTTCTCCTCTGTCAACCATAACATCTCCGTTGGCAACCACAAGCATCAAGAAATGTAATCTTCAAGGGTTTAATTGTAATAGCTGCAATCTATAACCCAAATGTTGCAGCAGGCTTGAAATGCAATAATTTCGATAAGGTATTAAAGGCATCTTGAGGATAGATCTGCGTGCTAAGTGTAACCACTTTTATTAGCAGTCAATCCCAATTCGAAAAGTTCCACTATAATGGCTTGTTTGGTACGGAAGATTGGATAGGACTCGGCATGTATTAAGAGGAAAAAAAAAAATTAATTTTGTTTATTATACCGTCCAACCCAGTCCAATACTGCATACAAAACGTGCACTAAGGGTACGAATGGCACTTGAGGATAGATCCACGTGTTAACCACTCTTATTAGCAGTAAATCCAGTATATTCGTATCAGCAATTATGGAAAGAAGTAGGGATAAAAGCAAACAAAATCACTAACAATATAAGCAAGCAATTAAATGCAGCAAAATTAATTGCAGTCGAATTCACCACCTATTTCCTGGGAGCAATTACTCAGTTCCCTTTCCAGTCCCTGGATGCGCTTCTTGTCTTCAGCATGGGCATCAGATAATGTCTTTACATGCATTTCTAAACTCTGTGCCAAAAATAGATTGACATTAGGGTATTTTTCAAAAAGCCACATTGTAGTTTACTCTTATTTCCATGCAATTTACTTTAAATTCATCAAAATTTTACAGCCATGGTACTGCAAGACAGGGGACAGTTTTGGAAACATAGAGATGGCTAATTCATAAAACTAAATGTAAAAATAAATAGTGCAAAATAAAGGAGTAAACCGGTAAAAATTACTAACATTGGCCATATTATGCCGCAAAAACCCTAACTTTACAAAATTATGAACACTACAGAAAGAAATTCATTTTTTTCTTTTAAACTTTTTCCTTGAAAACTTAATACTGGGATTTCTATTTGATGACCAGCAAAGAGATGTAGTTTACAACCAACACATTAAATTATCAAGATTCCTATAGACGCCAAGGGTGGAAAAAGAAATATCACAGTGTATATATGTGCCATACACATTTTACGGAAGCAGTGTATAGTCAAGAGAAGACTGCATTACTCTGATGAGTTCAAAGCTCTGGGACTTTGAATCCTTCAACATTTCCTTTTCCTTCTTCAGCTGTATCAGAGAAGAATATTAGAGAATCTTGATTAGTATAATTGTTACCAATATAGAGATAAATTTTACAATGCACAAAATAGGCATGATAAAAACAGCTATGCCTCCATAACTTTATTAGAAGGCTGTGAACAAAACTTGTGGAAATAACACAGTTCTTTAAAATTTCTCGTAAATTTTTCATGGATTAGCATCTCAACGTCCTTTGATGAGCATAAATAAATCATCTATATGAGCAAATATATTCACGGAGTTACAAGAGACACAAGAGTAAAAAAATTAGGTTGAAATAACTAAAACATCTGGTAACAGAACAACCTCATTAGAGTTTAAAACCAGTTGAATAGCTCATTGTTGTTAATTGATAGTGAAAAATATTGAAGAATCTGCCTTCTCGAACAACATTTGGTTCATTGACTGAATATTATCTTGTGTATTCTCAGAATTGCTTGGAAATATCAGTGTCTCGTAAGTTTCACTTATTTTACATGTATCGACTCACTCCAACTGAGTGCATTAAATCATGTCGCCAATGACTCCAAAAGGAAGAAAAGAAAAAGGAAAGACATTTTCCAATCCATTTCAGTTACTATGTTCAAGCTGTTGACTGAAACGAGCCAATGATCAAAACAACACACAGAACAAAACTCCAACATTTAAGAGAATGAAATTGTTCAGCGATGCGACACAATTTTCTGTAAATGCCCCTACTTATTTTGAATTTAATCTAATTTTCCGAGTTCCTAATAAACCATTGTTAATCAATGATCCCACACAACAGCACTAGTATTTACCTCTCTACATCTTGCCCGAATACCCGACAACTCAACATCAAAGGAGCTTTCACCACCATCGACCAATTCACCAGACATCTGCAAACAAATACATATATTACATATTCACGCTCCACAAAACTAATTTATCTGTTCAAAAATAAAAATAAAAAACTCATCAAACGAAGCACATATTAGCTGAAAATAGCCAACAGTTAAATGATTAAATGACCCAGGGAAAAGTAGTATAAAAACCAATAAAAAGTGTTTTCTTGCCAATAACTATTTACCATATTAAAGAACCAAAAAAGATATAATTTCAACATGGACATTGGAAATTGACATAGGATTCTTCAAGAAATTAATCATAAGGAAACAAAGCTCAAATATACTTAAATTAAAAGTGACATAAAAACAAAAACAAAAGGAAAAATAAACAACCCAGAAAATATAATTTAAAGAAACATTCGAAAAGTTGTTTTCGGGAGCCGTCAGGGAGAGAGAACATACCAGTTCTGGGACGTTTTATTTCCGGCGAAAATTTTCAATTGGAAAGCCTGAAAATAGAAAAATGGGATCTTTATTTAGCTGATAAATTTGTTGGTTTTCATGCTACTATTTCTGTTTCTAAGATTTTTTTGGAGAATTTGATGATGATTTTCAATCACGCATGAATTTCAAATGGGGGATTTGGCTAAATAGCCTTGTCAAACAACCAATACAATGGAATAGCCTAACTTTTAACAAATAAGTCTTGAATCATCTTTTGTTGTAAAAGGCATTAATCTGCTTATTAAGTTATTAGAACTACAAAAATAGATAAAATGTAAAAAGACCTAAATACCCTTTTTAATGATACAAATTGAATTAAATGAAAAGGTAAATTCATTTATTGAACACAACGGCTCTCTGTTATTGTTAGAACGTAAACGCATCCAACATTAATTCATTCATCAAATTGCAAAGAAAAGTTATCTTCAAAGTAGAGATCAAGCATCGCAAGCATCGCGTGAACAACACAAAATCCAACATGTTGACATTTTGTAATTGGTAAAGTAAGTTCATTCTCACTTTGAAGTAGGTGGGTATCGTAATTATGAAATGATTAGATTAATTGGCATGAATTGAGCGAATTAATTAGCAAAATCTTTGTTCTGTATTGTGTTAATTGGAAAGATCTTTGTTCATGAGTTTAAATTGAAGAAGGTAACCTAGGTAAGAAGTAAGTAGGTTAACCTACACTTGAGGTTCGAGATAGCAGAGCCATGTTGGTCTGTTAACCTACACACACTTGAGTCTCGTTAACCTACCTTATTATTACGTTAACCCACGCTCTTAGTCCGTTAACCTACCTTGAGGTCTCGTTAACCTACCCTTGATTGTTTATTTAACCTACCCTTGAGGTGCGTTAACCTACCATTTAGGTATGTTAACCCAGACTTGAGGACTGTTAACTACACTTTGGTCTCTGCATTTTTCCTAAACATTGGCTATGTTAACCTACAAGTTTGGTCGGTTAACCTACCTCGATTGTTAACCTACCATTTAGGTCATTAACCTAGACATGATGTCTGTTAACCTAGACATGATGTCTGTTAACCTACACTTTGGTGCATTTCCTCAAGCGATTTGCTATGTTAACCTACACTTTTGGTGCGTTAACCTACTATTTAGGCTGTTAACCTACATTTTGGTGCATTTTCCTAAGCAGTTGCTATGTTAACCTACGGTTTTGGTCGGTTAACCTACCGCTTGAATGTTAACCTACCATTTAAGTCTCGTTAACCTACACTTGATGTACGTTAACCTACACTTTGGTCATTTCAAAGCAGATTGCTATGTTAACCTACACTTTTGGTGCGTTAACCTACCATTTAGGTCATTAACCTACATTTTGGTCTGTTTTCCTAAGCAGTTGCTATGTTAACCTACACTTTTGGTCGGTTAACCTACCGCTTGAATGTTAACCTACCATTTAGGTGCATTAACCTACACTTTGGTGCATTTTCCTAAAGCAGTTGCTATGTTAACCTACACTTTTGGTCGGTTAACCTACCGCGAATGTTAACCTACCATTTAAGTCTCGTTAACCTACACTTGATGTCTCGTTAACCTACACTTTGTCTGCATTTCCCGAAAGCAGTTGCTATGTTAACCTACACTTTTGGTCTCGTTAACCTACCATTTAGGTCTCTGTTAACCTACACTTTGGTCTGCTTTTCCTAAGCAGTTGCTATGTTAACCTACAATTTTGGTCGGTTAAACTTTCTAATTAGCCACTAGTTGACCGAACTTAGCATACGTCATTAACATACCAACCTGGACTTAAGAACCCTTATGAAATAGAATATAAAACCATAACCACACGATCTGTTAATAGTCCATATGGATTGATGTTGTTACTTAGCTAACGTCATTTTAATTGTTTTGTTGAAATGCGGATATGGCACTCCTTGCTATTTGTTACTTGGTGAGTTTAAAAAGAATGACCAAGGCGGTGGACATGGAAATGGAATGGGGATAATGGAGAATCGGTTCTTTGCACTTGTTGTATCGAGAATACATCGTATATCGGAATTGTATAATGAAATAGGAAACCTCCTTATTTTTGACTCTTGAGAATACTGAGATGGAGTTTGGATTTCTTTTTCCTAATAATACAAATTTTCCGATTCACGGTAAAGATAACCCAGACATGCGGTTGAAGTGGTGATTGAAGCGAACAAAAGACACCATACTCCTCTATGTGTAACTCTTATAAGGAGAGAGCAACCTATGAAATGCAGACCAACGCAATGAATGAAGCGAGATGATGAAGTTCGGGATGAATTGTACCATAACCGTGATGATTTTGGAATATGAGAGATAGCTCGAGATGATGATGTAGTTTTTCCAGAGACAAATGCTACACAAAGACCTCCCGAGATAGTTCAAGACAATGAAGAGGAATTTCCATTTACAAACGACGATCTAATAGCTTTCGGTTTCGTAGCAACCAGTGGTCCTAGTTCACGATCTTCTCGCACGACCACGAGTGATTCGATGGTGAAGATTTGCATGTTGACCGGTTGTTTGATAAGAAGAAAGATCTCTGTGAAGCTTTGCACTTGATTGCGTTGAAACATAACCCGAATTTAAAGTGAAAAAATTAAATAAAGCGAGTGTACACACTTGTTTGTGTAGATGATAATTGCAAGTGGCGAATGCGAGCAACGAAGTTTGACACATCCCGATATCTTTGTTATTCATAAGTATGTGCGGGAACATACTTGCGAATATGGGACTTCGTCGCAATGATCATGCAGACAAACACGATCATGGGTTATTGGAAGACATATAATGCACAAGTTTGAGACCGAAAACTTTATGCAGCACTGAGATATCATACATGACATCCGTCGGGAGTTCGGGGTTGTAATGAGTTATCAAAAGGCACGGAAGTCTAAAGAATGCGCTATGGAGGACTTAATGGGTTCACACGAGGATAGTTATAGTGGCGGCCTCCTATTGCCCAACTTGAGAAAACAAATCCGGCTCGGTGTTCTTTATTCAGACCGATGTCGACAACCGTTTCAAATACTTCTTCATGGCTCTTGGCCCGTGTATTAGAGGATTTATATCTTCAATGCGGTAGCGTAATTTGTGTCGATGGAACATTTTGAAAGCAAAATATGAAGGTACGATGCTTATTGCTACATGTCGAAGATGCGAACATTCAAATTTATCCTCTTGCATTCGGCATTGTCGATAATGAGAATGATGAATCGTTGAATTGGTTCTTCACAAAATTGAAGGAAGTAACAAAGTGACGTTGGGGACATTGCTTTTGTGTCCGACGGGGTAATAGTATAAAAATGGTATCGAGATGTTTATCCCGATGCACACCATGGCTCTTGCATGTACCATATACAAGGCAACTTGAAGACGAAGTTTCGGGTTCTGCTCTCTTGTCATTGTTTAAGAGAGCGGCAGAGGCATCTGATGTCGAGGAATTTGATAAAATTATGGGCGAGATACATAATAAATCGATCAAAGCATGGCGATGTTGATCGATATGGGGGTTGAACATTGGGCAAGGGCACATTTTTTGGAATTCGGTACAATATGATGACATCAAATAATGCAGTCAGTTGAATTCATTGTTTAAGAAAGATCGGGAGTTACCAATTCTTGCACTAATAGAGAACATCTGTGACAAGTTGCGGGAATGGTTTTATAGTAGACGCGAGAGTCGCGAGATGCATACAAGCACTCTAACCCGCAATGGAAGAAAAACTTTCAATAGTCTTGAGGTGGCAAAGACGTTGTATGTAGAGGTGTAGACCAATTCGGTTTGGCGTGAAGAGTGGACCAAACACTCGATGCGTTGTGAACTTGGATGACAACACTTGCACGTGCGAGACAATTTGAGGTTAGAGAGTTTTCCTGCGCACATCTTTGTCGCCCGTCGCAATGTCTGAGAGGGATTTCGACCAGCGTGTTGTGCTCTCGATATTACAGTTGATTTTGGAGAGCGACATATCTTTGAAACAATATTCCCGTGCCAAATGAAGTCGAATGGGAAGTTCCGACCATATTGCTAGCACACTCAATATTTTGCCACCTTTAGTGAAGCGACGGGTGGCCGCAAATCTACATCAAGAATACCATCGGTGGAGAGTGCCCCGCCCGTCGTAAGTGCGGTAGATGTCGTGCTGTTGGACACACTCGACTTAATTGTAGTAGTCGGGTTCCTCTTGCTAGTAGCCGCATGGACGGAGAATAGTATATGCACATTTAAAAATTCCTATCTCTATTACAAATTCTTGCATAAATACAACTTCAATGAAACTTGATCTTCAACATCGTCGAGCGCAGTGAGATCAATCTGGAGAATCGCGAACAGAGAATTAGTTTCTATCATTTTGGTATCGAGCACGATCATGGGATGAGACAATGGCCGAGAGGGTGGGAACAATCGAAGGAAGGATAGAAGATTTGCACCATGGGATGCAAGCTAGTATGAGTTCCTTGAAATCGAATTTCGTGACGGATGACGACTCTAATGGAGAGGTTCAATTGGATGGTCGATAAATGGGAGGAACAAGAAAGAGGGAGAAAAGGGAAGGAAGTAGAAGGGCCAAACAAACTGAAATACCCATTACATCCAATAACTCACCGGGATAAAACAGGCAGCCACGAAATTGAAGGTGGAGAAGGTTCCGATGGCATATCATTTGCTCGACTATCACATGAGACGTTTGGAGATGCCGGTTTTGAAGGACTTGACCCGGATGGTTGGATTTACAAAGGCGGAGAGATATTTTGCTATCAATCGATAGTGGAAGAAGAAAAGATGGAAGCCAGTTGGTATGCTTGGAAGGAGAGGCCTTTGGCATGGTTCGATGGGAAAAAACGCGTCGGAAGTTACAAAGTTGGGATGAATTAAAGATGAAGATCTTTGGAAAGGTTTCGCCATCACAAGAAGGTTCCTCGAGGAGAAATTCTTGGCACTCCGGCAAGAAGGCTCAATGCGTGATTCACAGGAGGTGGTTCAAACTTTGGCTTCTCCATTGGAAGAGATGCCAAGCCATTCTCGGAAGGAACTTCATCAACGGGTGAAATCGTAAATCCGGGCTGAAGTACGTTTGATGAAACTCGAAGGTTTGGGCCAAATCATGGAAATGGCCCAAAGGATAGAAGACAAAAACATGGCTCTTAAGGGAGAATTTGCCGAACCGCCCAATTTAGCATAAATCACCCACATACCCACCGCACTGAACAACCACTCTCTTCTGTTCCTCATATTCCCAAATTCCAAAATCAGGGAGGACCCAGGGTGCCCATGACCGAAAAACCATCGAACCCATCCTTCAAGAGACTGAGTGAGGCGGAGCTGCAACTGAAGAGAGAGAAGGGGTTGTGCTTCCGGTGTGATAAGAAGTACACCATGGGCCATAGATGCAAAAATAAGGAGCTGCAAGTTCTCTTGATTCAAGAAGGAGGGGAGTGGGACGTGGAGGACGGTGATGCGGTGAGGAAAAGGCCGAGGAGACGAACGAAGTGGGGAGGTGGTGGGCTGTCGTGAATTCGGTTGTTGGGACCGACTCCACCGAGGAAGATGAAGGTGAGGGGAGGATTCGAGCCGAGAGGTGGTGGTCTTGATCGATTGCGGAGCCTCGCATAATTTCATCTCCTCGTAATCGGTTCAAACTCCGGGATTACCGAGAGCGCCACGACGGGTTATGGCGTTATCATGGGAAGCAGGATTAGCCGTGCAAGGGTTGGAGTATGCAAGGAGTGTCATTGGAGATCCAAAGTGTTAAGATTACGGAAGATTTTTGCCGTTGAGCCGGGCGGCTCCGATGTCATATTAGGCATGAAATGGTGGCGACTTTAGGAGGCACCCGTGTGAATTGAAAGAATTGACTATGAAGTTCCGTGGGTGGAACTCCGGTGGCGCTTTCAAGGAGATCCGAGCACGAGTAAAACTCTCGTAACCATGAAGTCCATGATCAAGGTGTTTCGGGAGAATGGCGAAGGGTTTTATTGGAGTTAGGGAGTATCATGTCGATTTTAACGAGTTACAGTTGGAGGTTCCACCGATCATTAAAGAAGTAGTGGCGGTATGAGAACGCGTGTTTGTAGAACTCACTCGCCATCGCCCAACGAAGTAAGGACCACCCTATTGTCTTGCATCCGGAACAGCACTGTAAGTGTTAGGCCGCATCGTTATCCTTATGTGCGTAAGAATGAGATAGAAAGGTTAGTACGGGAGATGATGGCGGGTATCATTCGGCCGAGTGTTAGTCCGTTCTCAAACCCGGTATTATTAGTAAAAAGAAGGATGGAAGTTGGCACGCTTCGTGGATTACAGAGCATTAAACCGTGTGATGGTACCGGATAAATTTCCTATTCCAGTCATCGAAGAGTTACTAGATGAATTGCATGGGGCGGTCATATTCTCGAAGCTAGATTTGAAGGCGGGTTATCACCAGATTCGGGAGGAGGAAAAAGACATACCCAAGACCGCTTTTCGAACTCATGAGGGACATTACGAGTTCATGGTCATGCCTTTTGGGCTGACCAATGCCCAAAGAACCTTTCAATCGTTGATGAACGAGGTCTTCAAAGCACAACCGAGGCGATTTGTCATTGTGTTCTTTGATGATATATTGATTTATAGCCATGACTGGAGGAACACGGTGAACACCTTAGAGTGCGATTGAACGATTCGAGGGAGCATCGGTTAGTGGCTAACTCGAAGAAATGCCAATTCGGGCAATGAGGTCGAATATTTGGGACACATAATATCACAGGAAGGGGTGGCGGTGATCAATCCAAAATCAAGGCAATGCACAATGGCCCGATCCATACCGAGAGAGAACTTCGGGATTCCTCGGATTGACAGGATATTATAGGCGTTTTGTGCGCAGGCTACGGAGTGTCGCTTGGCCCCTCATCGAAAGATTGCGCAAGGATAATTTTCATTGGGACGAGGTGTAATGAGGCATCGTTCCGAAATTAAAGGCGACCATGGCGTCGGTCACCGGTCTTAGCCCTTCCGCATTTGAGAAGCGGTTTATAGTGGAAATAGATGCTTCGGGTTATGGACCCAAGTGTTAATGCACGCAAGATCGCCCATTGCCTATTACAACCACGCCTTAACCCGACGAAGCGCGCACAAAGTCGACCTATGAGAGGGAGCTAATGGCAATTGTCTTCGCGATAAAGAAATGGAGGCACTACTCGGCGTAAATTGCGTTGTCGAACGGACCGAGAAAAGTTTAAAGTTTTGATGGAACAAAGGGAAGTCAATCAGGAATATCAAAAGTGGTTGGTAAAGATATTGGGCTATCGGTTTGACATACAATATCGGCCGGGTTAGAGAACAAAGCGGCAGATGCACTTTCGAATGTAAATCGATCGGTTGAACTTCTAGCGATAAGAGATCCGTGATAGTTTCATTGGTCCGGTTGGCACGATGAACTTAAGGAGGATGAGGGCTGCAAAAGATAATGAAGGAAATTAGGGAGAATCCGGTGTCCCATCCCGCTTTCTCAATAATTCGGGATAAACTCCTACGAAAGGGACGACTTGTGATTCCCAAAAGTCCTCATTGGTGCCCCATCGCGCTACATGAGGGGCACGATGGAAGCATAGGAGGCCTCTCCGGGGTTTTGAAAACTTACCAAAGATTAGCGGTGTAGTGTCTATTGGGTAGGTATGAAAGCGGATATCCGAAGTATGTGGGTCAATGTGTGGTTTGCCAGCGTAACAAGTATCAAACTCGTCGCCAAATGGGTTGTTGCGCCCGCCAATCCCACGATCGGTGTGGGAAGAGATAGCAATGGATTTTGTGGAGGGGTTACCGAAACGGAGGGTGGACACTATACTTGTGGTAGTAGATAGGTGAGTAAGTATGCCCACTTCATCGGACTCGAAACACCCTTTACCGCTCCAATGGTGGCTGCAATATTAAGTAAAGAAGTGGTTCGGTTACATGGAGTTCAAGTCGATAGTATCGAGATCGAGATAAAAATTTATGAGCAAGTTGTGGGAAGAGTTGTTCCGCTTACAAGGCACCAAATTAAATCAAACACGGCGTATCATCCTCAATCGGATGGACGATCGGAAGTATTGAATCGAACTTTGGAAGCTTATCTGAGTGTTATAGAAATATAGGGGAGAGAGTGAACCTCTTGAATTGTTCATTTATATTTGTAATTGCTTTTTCTTATTTCATTCAATCAAAGACAATTGTAATCCAATTGTGAGATTCAATATCAATACAATCACGTTTTAATTCCTATCTCTATTACAAATTCTTGCATAAATACAACTTGGGCTGAAACTTGATCTTCAACATCAGGGGCAGCAGCATCAATCTGGAGAATCACAGACAACAGGGAATTAGTTTCTATCATATACCACTTACACGCAAAGGATCCGAACCGTAGATTCAACAAATGAAGAATGAGATGAATTTGATAATCTGATTTGGGGAGATGAAAATTGATAAATAGAAAGATACAAAGACAGACATATAGTGCATTTTATCATGAGAAGAGATGAAAACTCCTACACGGTCGTGATAAAAGACTTAGGAATACAAAAAAGCTCAGGTAATCCACAAAAATTTGTTTGTATTCATTTGTGCAAACAAAAGTCTGATTAAGCAAGTTGAAATGCCTAATAAGGCATTGAAATTTAATCAACATGATGGAACCAGCAACATAAGTTTGATTAAGCATGTTGAGATGGCTGAAAAGGAAAAAAAAATGCCAAAAGGTCCTAATAATTTCGTTAGATGCTAATAGTTATTTAATACTCGAGCTTAGATAGGCAACAACATGGGAATAGAAACATGATTTTATATGGTTTAATACATCAGCGGTCTCTAAACTTTTAACGAAATTTCTTGCTGATCGTTTTACTTCATTTTGTTTCAAGTTGGTCACTTACTTTTGACTTTGTTACAATTTGGTTACTCTGTCTCCGTGTCAATTAGTTTGACTAACAGAAATATGTAGTGTGGAAATATAGTTATTTGGCAACTCACTGCAAACTCAATTGTCAAGTCTGCTTTTCTGTGAATCAAAATAATGGGTATAGACAGAACAACCGAATTGTAACAAATGTCAAGCGACACAATTGGAACAAAGATTAAATTCAGTAACCAACTTGGAACAAAATGAAGTTAAGTGACCACTCGTGTTTTTAACTCCTACTTAATAACAAACTGAAAAAGCCCATGGTAATGTTCTTCAAGCTAATACTGAAAATAAATCATGTACTCATTAAAGGAAACTTTAAAGTAACAAACCTAGAAGACGAATCTCAATGAAAAGCTCACGAAATTCGGAAACCGCATTTTACGCCTCACGAATATGCCTGACAGCAAGTTCTTGTGGGTTGAAGGATTTCTGCCGTTCTTTTGCAATCTTTGCCACAAAAGATGAATTTTATTTAGTAATTTCTCATCCTAGGTGGATGGCAAAGGTTGTATTGTATACATAAATGCCTACCTGAGCCTCCAACTCCGATATTCTCAGTAAAGATATCTGTTCAACACAAGCACGGCGTTTGCACTCTTCTTCAAGCATGCCTGTCATTTGATACCTTAACTCGGCCATTTCCTGAGCTAAATCCTCAGCTTCTTCTTTTGCTTTTAACTTTTCCATTCTTAGTTCTTCCTAGCAATCATCCACATTCACTTATTCAGTGCTTGCCTACTGCATTGTCTACAGTCGCAATACCACAAAATATACCACTTACATGTTTGGCTAGGCTTAAAATGTTTACTTATTGTAAATAAGTTTAGAAAATAAGTAGGATTTTGTTGATTGAAGTGGAAAACAAGTTACTTATTTTGAAAGTAACCCCACCCTTACTAATTAATTAATTTTTTGCAAAATGAAATTCTTTTAAAAGTAAGTTGATTTACTTTTAAGCCCAGCCAAACGTGTTTATATGCCATTGTTAGTTCATAGATTTGACTAGTTTATAGAGTGAAGGAATCAATACAAATAGAAATCTAAAGAAAGTGCATTCCCCTGGATGGTTATAAACATACCTTGAGTTGCCTTACAAGACATTCATATTCGTCTATCTGGCGTGACATTTCATCCCTCTTGTTCTTGAAATCTGCATCTGATGCTCCTGGAATAGCAAGTTTAGAGAGGAGTGGACCCAGAATGTTGCCACATGTGCTTGACAAAAATTTAAAAGGTGTCATAATTTGGTAGCAATTTCCAGACAAGTGCATCCTTGATAGAGGAACAAATATATACACATGGAACAAGAAGCATCAATGAGGTATTGAAGTCCCGTAAGAATGAATGTTATTAGAACCCCAAGGGGAAAAAATGAATTTACATACATGTCTTTTGTGGAAAGTTCCGTCAAATTGTAAATAAAGAATATTGCATTTTCATGATTTTGCAATCATTTGGAACAAAACGTGATAATTGCGATGTAACTTATAAGCTCTCCCATATAAAGCTAAATGTCAGGAGGCATTGAACATCTTTTAACCTAAACCGGTTTCACATAAAAAGTAATTCTCCTTTGGTTCTACTTTCTAAATTTCGAAGGACTCAACTATGATGCAGCCAAACTATCAACCATATTCTCCAATAAGGGAGAAACCTCTCTTATCCCTTCATTTCGAAGTCATTAAAGTCAACTTTCGCCAACTAAGTAATAGAAAATTGTTGCCTAACACTTGACATATCATCAAATCGTGTCCACTATACGGAGAAAAAGAAGACATAACAGCAAGAAACATCAACATTAACTACATGTTTGGTAAGGTGGATTGAATAGGTATTGGACACTATTAACGAAGAAAAAGAAGCTAAATTCTTGTCTATTATACTGTCCAGAACGACTGCTGAGTACCAAACATGACCAAACAGATTTAAAAAGCAGGTATGAACTATTTTCCAGGAAAGCAGTTTGCCTTTAGCACATTGCACAGGAATAGTGAAAGCTTCTTCCTTTTCTCATAACATGGCCCCTCAAATCAAAATGCAGTGCAGGTGGTGGTTTTCATTAAGTTTCAGTTGAGTGAAAAACAGCAGTATACATGCAAAAGCATGCACAAAGGTTTTAGGATACCGTATATCTTTCTCTAGATTACTTGAGGCCTGGACATCATCGTTCGCCAACCACTCACGAAATTGCTCTTCTACTTTCTGGACAAATGATTTGGCATTCTTATCAGATGTTTGAAGCTTTTCTTTCAAATCTTTATTTTCCTTGTCTAAGCTCACAACATCCTTCTCTGCCTCCTGAATTTGAAGCTCATGTTCTTGAATCAACCCAATCATCGTAACATTTTCTTGAGTTCTTTCTTCCAGTGTTTTCTTAGTTTCAAAAAGATTCTGCTCCAAGGCCATTAAATCAAGCTTCATGCTCTCTATCTCACATTGATATTCTAGTCCAACAGAGGAAA
This sequence comes from Forsythia suspensa, assembly GCA_023638005.1. Classification (NCBI taxonomy): domain Eukaryota; kingdom Viridiplantae; phylum Streptophyta; class Magnoliopsida; order Lamiales; family Oleaceae; genus Forsythia; species Forsythia suspensa. Next base: position 2,267,258 of record CM042667.1, read on the forward strand.
TTGACTCTTCTAGCTTCTCGATGCACAAAGTTGAATTTCTTAGCTCAAAATCTTTGTCTTCTATTTCTAGCATTAAGAATGACTTCTCGGACTCGGATATTTTCATCTGCTTTCTTAGCCTTCCCACCTCCTCCTCTAGCATTTCCATGTCTGCAAGTTTCAATTGAAGGCTGAATATTTGCTCACCTAGGGAGTTTAGCTCTGAATTTCTTGTGTTTAATTGATCCTGCAGGAAATCTGTGAGGATGTTAACAAATAGTAAGCCTAGAAAACATTAATCTAAAGTCAGTAGAGGGCATTTCACTCCAGAGTTATCTCAAGCATATGGAATCTAAATTAGAAGACAGGTAACTCACAAGGGATGAACGGATAAAAACTCAGGACATTGAGACATAATTTTTCAAAACATAGGACACAAACACGTTAGGGACACACTGATTGAAATAAAATAAAATGTTATATATTTTTGACAATAAGTAGGAGCATATTAATAGCGGTACAGCGTGCAATCAAGTCATTGTCGACTGCAGGAAGTGCAATTCTGTCTCTATGATGTGACTGCTTCTACAACTTGGGTCTACTATCTAATTTGACAAATATTATTGAAATCACTTAAAGTGCTACAGCGATACAGTTGGTAACATGTGCCTTGCTACCTTGTTGCTTTTTTGCCACCTCATCGAGGAAGAAAAAATTACTAAAGCGAGAAGTTATAGGGAAACAAGAAACAAACTACAAAGTGCTCTATCTTTAGTTAGAGAGGGATTTTGGGAGAGAAATTGGTAGGTCATGAGAGCTTTAATATAGCTGAAAATGGCCCAGTGACAAGCCGAGTGATGTGGACTGTAAAGCACATCCCCTGTAATATTCCCCATTGGCCCCCTAAGTACTTTTTTTTTCTTCTTCTTCTTCTTCTTCCCTTTCTGTCCATCCAGTCATCTCTTCCATCTACTTTTTTTTCTTTCAATTTTCTGTTTTGCCCTAATTTTCTATCTTCTCCTCTGTCAACCACAAAATCTCCGTTGGCAACCACAAGCATCAAGAAATGTAATCTTCAAGGGTTTAATTGTAATAGCTGCAATCTATAACCCAAATGTTGCAGCAGGCTTGAAATGCAATAATTTTGATAAGGTATTAAAGGCATCTTGAGGATAGATCTGCGTGCTAAGTGTAACCACTTTTATTAGCAGTCAATCCCAATTCGAAAAGTTCCACTATAATGGCTTGTTTGGTACGGAAGATTGGATAGGACTCGGCATGTATTAAGAAGAAAAAAATTAATTAATTTAGTTTATTATACCTTCCAACCCAGTCCAATACTGCATACAAAACGTGCACTAAGGGTATGAATGGCACTTGAGGATAGATCCACGTGTTAACCACTCTTATTAGCAGTAAATCCAGTATATTCGTATCAGCAATTATGGAAAGAAGTAGGGATAAAAGCAAACAAAATGACTAACAATATAAGCAATTAAATGCAGCAAAATTAATTGCAGTCGAATTCACCACCTATTTCCTGGGAGCAATTACTCAGTTCCCTTTCCAGTCCCTGGATGCGCTTCTTGTCTTCAGCATGGGCATCAGATAATGTCTTTACATGCATTTCTAAACTCTGTGCCAAAAATAGATTGACATTAGGGTATTTTTCAAAAAGCCACATTGTAGTTTACTCTTATTTCCATGCAATTTACTTTAAATTCATCAAAATTTTACAGCCATGGTACTGCAAGACAGGGGGACAGTTTTGGAAACATAGAGATGGCTAATTCATAAAACTAAATGTAAAAAATAAATAGTGCAAAATAAAGGAGTAAACCAGTAAAAATTACTAACATCGGCCATATTATGCCACAAAAACCCTAACTTTACAAAATTATGAACACTACAGAAAGAAATTCATTTTTTTCTTTTAAACTTTTTCCTTGAAAACTAGATACTGGGATTTCTATTTGATGACCGGCAAAGAGATGTAGATCACGATTCCTACAGACGCCACAGGTGGAAAAAGAAATATCACGGTGTATATATGTGCCATACACATTTTACGGAAGCAGTGTATAGTCAAGAGAAAACTGCATTACCCTGATGAGTTCAAAGCTCTGGGACTTTGAATCCTTCAACATCTCCTTTTCCTTCCTCAGCTGAATCAGAGAAGAATATTAGAGAATCTTGATTAGTATAATTGTTACCAATATACATTTTACAATGCACAAAATAGGCATAATAAAAACAGCTATGCCTCCATAACTTTATTAGAAGGCTGTGAACAAAACTTGTGGAAATAACACAGTTCTTTAAAATTTCTCGTAAATTTTTTCATGGATTAGCATCTCACCGTCCTTTGATGAGCATAAATAAATCGTCTATATGAGCAAATATATTCACGGAGTTACAAGAGACACAAGAGTAAAAAGAATAGGTTGAAATAACTAAAACATCTGGTAACAGAACAACCTCATTAGAGTTTAAAAACCAGTTGAATAGCTCATTGTTGTTAATTGATAGTGAAAAACATTGAAGAATCTGCCTTCTCGAACAACATTTGGTTCATCGACTGAATATTATCTTGCGTATTCTCAGAATTGCTTGGAAATATCAGTGTCTCGTAAGTTTCACTTATTTTACATGTATCGACTCACTCCAACTGAGTGCAATAAATCATGTCGCCAATGACTCCAGAAGGAAGAAAGGAAAAAGGAAAGACATTTTCCAATCCATTTCAGTTACTATGTTCAAGCTGTTGACTGAAACGAGCCAATGATCAAAACAACATACAGAACAAAACTCCAACATTTAAGAGAATGAAATTGTTCAGCGATGTGACACAATTTTCTATAAATGCCCCTACTTATTTTGAATTTAATCTAATTTTCCGAGTTCCTAATAAACCATTGTTAATCAATGATCCCACACAACAGCACTAGTATTTACCTCTCTACATCTTGCCCGAATACCCGACAACTCAACATCAAAGGAGCTTTCACCACCATCGACCAATTCACCAGACATCTGCAAACAAATACATATATTACATATTCACGCTCCACAAAACTAATTTATCTGTTCAAAAATAAAAAAAAAAAAAACTCATCAAACGAAGCAAATATTAGCTGAAAATAGCCAACAGTTAAATGATTAAATGACCCAGGGAAATGTGGTATAAAAACCAATAAAAAGTGTTTTCTTGCCAATAACTATTTACTATATTAAAGAACCAAAAAAGATATAATTTCAACATGGACATTGGAAATTGACATAGGATTCTTCAAGAAATTAATCATAAGGAAACAAAGCTCAAATATACTTAAATTAAAAGTGACACACAAACAAAAACAAAAGGAAAAATAAACAACCCAGAAAATATAATTTAAAGAAACATTCGAAAGTTGTTTTCGGGAGCCGTCAGGGAGAGAGAACATACCAGTTCTGGGACGTTTTATTTCCGGCGAAAATTTTCAATTGGAAAGCCTGAAAATAGAAAAATGGGATCTTTATTTAGCTGATAAATTTGTTGGTTTTAATGCTACTATTTCTGTTTCTAAGATTTTTTTTGGAGAATTTGATGATGATTTTTCAATCACGCATGAATTTCAAATGCTGGAGACTCTGCGATGAACGGAGCTGGCACTGGGTCCGGTTTGCCTTGAAACGAGTCCGGGCCCTGCCTGTTGCTGTTTGTTTATAGGGTAAAGTGCCGCCCAACTTTATCCTTTATATTCTACTTAACTTTCAATTAAGATAATCAACTTTCAATTAAGTTTCTATCCATTAGTCGTTACCATTCACTTAATACCTGATCGAATATCCTAAATAACAAATGATCTTTCAACATGGTATAGTAACGATGCTAAATCTCTCTCAGTCAATAAAAGCGCACTACCAAAACATGCCCTTTTTCAAAGAAATTAAAAACACTTTCAGTTTTTTCTAACCAAATTCATGCCAATTAAATGTATTTGAATAATACACTTTTGTTGATTGAGAAAAATTTAACACCGTTAGTATTGTCGAAAGATCATTTACCATGCAAGATATTCCATTAGGTATTGTAAGCGAATGATTAACGATTGATGGATGGAAAACTTAGTTAAAAATTGAATAGACGTAGAAATACTTTTTAAAGTTCAGTAGCTAAATAGAAACTCCCGGCTGATTTTACCCTCTGTTTATAATAAATTTTCATGATCTGTCCTTAACCTTTTAGACTATGTTCCATTTTCATCCCTGACTTTCCATTTTAAGTACAATCTTCTATTTGTTCAATGTCTTTGTCCAAAATAGACATTAAATTTTTCACAAAGAAAATTTTGCTCTCCAAGTCAAATAAGCTAAAAATAGATATAAGACTATTGATGAGGTTTCCCTGGTGGCCCGAGCATTAGGGACGAAGGCCTTAGGCCGGTGGGCTCAATTTGAGTTAACATATTTGGCTTGAAACATAGTTTCAATATTGGGTAAATTCAGGGCCGGTCACTGTTTGGGCACTTATGGGCTCTAAAGTCATATGCTCAAAACTTAATTCAATTAAAGTCATATTTTAGAGCTAAAAGACCAACATACCCTTAATTATAAAAAACGCTAATTGTGATACTGTTTTGTGGTGATATTGTTTTGTGGTGATCTTGCTTTTTTGTGATCTTGTTTTTTGTAATAATTGTTTTGTTGTGATCGCTTTTTTTTTGTGATCTTATTTTTTGTGATCATTGTTAAACCTATGATTTTGTACTACTAATTAAATATTTTAAAACAATAGTATTCTCTTGTTTATTATCTCTCGATTAATTGATCTACCTACCATTAAACACCTTATATATTTATACTTATCTATCAAATGAGAATCTATGTTCTAATTGAATCTCAAACATATTCTAATTCAAGGGAAGAATTAGAAACATTGTTCATAGTTTTAGATGAGAATCCTTTGTATAACTTCTCATTAACTTAAGAATGATTGGCAGTTCTTCTTTCTTCATCTTGGCATTACTCTGAAGTATGTGTTTACTTTTAAGGGACTCAGATATCTTGGAAGAGCTTTAATTTGCAGCAAAAGGATGTACATTAATCCGTGATACTGTTTTAGAAGATTTGTGATACTGTTTTGAAAAAAAAATTAAAGATTGTCATTTTAAGCTAAAGAGACGACTTCAAACGGGTAAAATTCATTATACGTAGTGGCAAAGTGACTGGTCTTGACCGTCTCGTCGAGACCATTCCGAAAATATATTATAATAAAAATTCTGAGCACGTGTGCAAATTCTATGATCATTTCTATTGTGATATTATTTTTTGTGATACTGTTTTGCATAATACAGTATCAAACAACACACATGACTATGATATCATGCTTTTATCTTTGATACTGTTTAATTAGTCATATGTTTTGTTTGATATTGTATTATGCAAAACAGTATTATAGATTAAAACATGGATTAAAACAGTATCAATTTATATTAATGCACATTACCTAAACAAAATATTATCATGAATTAAAACAGTATTATAGACAAAACAAAGACATTCAAACAGTATCACGGGTTCAAACAATGTTATAATTAAACAATATCAAAGACAAAAGCACGGTATCATAAATAAAATTCATTCCACATAGATTCAAACAGTATCATGGATTAAAACAATATCAAAATATACTAATGCACATCACCTAAACAAAACAGTATCATAGATTAAAAGTAAGACATTCAAACAGTATCATAGGATTAAAACAATATCAAAATATATTAATGCACATTACCTAAACAAAACAATATCATGGATTAAAACTAAGACATTCAAACAATATCATATGATTAAAACAGTACCATGGATTAAAACAATATCAAAATATACTAATGCACATTACATAAACAAAACAGTATCATGAATTAAAACTAAGACATTCAAACAATATCATATGATTAAAACAACATCATGGATTAAAACAATATCAAAATATACTAATGCACGTTACCTAAACAAAACAAAGATTATCATGGATTAAAACTAAGAAATTCAAACAATATCATATGATTAAAACATTATCATAGATTAAAACAATAACAAAATATACTAATGCACATTATCTAAACAAAACAGTATCATGAATTAAAACTAAGAAAATGCATGCTAGCTGCAGACAGCATAAACCAACGAAGCATCCCTATGTAGAAGCATGAACCACAAAGGAAAAATAAGATGTTTACTCAACCTCCAAAGACCTTCCTCCAAGAAAAACAAAGAAAACAAGGGAAAACCAACGGATGCACGAATAGAAAATTAGGATCGGACCAATAATGAATTTTTCCATCTAGGGATGTTCGAGTAATTCAAGTGAGCAACAGTCTCCAACAGAAATTTTGAAGGGCAAAACCATCCTTAAGGTTATTGAAAAAAACAAATCGGTGGATTCGGATCTCAACGAACACGATATAATAGTTCTTTGAAATCTTGAAGATTATCTATAAAATCATCGGCGTATACTAACAAGAATAAAACTCTTCCTTCAAGATACTTTTGTAGAAAACAAGAGCTATAAAGGATTTGTGCTTATGAATTTTCAGATTTTTCGAAAAGACGCTTAATGGAGAAAAAAAGCATTGTTGCTTCAAGAAATTGTGAAGAAAAAGATAACAATGAAAAAGATCACAACATAAAAGCAGAAAAAATATGACATGTGACTATGGGTTTCATGAAATCCGGCATGTGGCTATGGGTTCAACAAAAAAGATCTCCAACGATTTCTATAGCTTTCAAGTTCACTCCATCACCAAAAAAGATTTTGGAATGTTCTCTTGATTCGGCGGCGGCGGCGGTGGTGGTTGTGGCGGCGGGAATAGTGGTGGCTGCGGCAGTGTGTGGGAAATATAGATCATATGGATAATTTTGAAATTAATATGAAAATTTAATGAAAGTATGATTTATTAACAATTTTGAAATTTGTTTTGATCTAATTTGAAACAAGTCACTTGTAGATAACTTTTAGACAATTTTCTTTTCAATATTTGGCTTGAAACATAGTTTCAAATTTGTTCTTTCTTACTTTTTCAAAAGTAATTTTTAAGTACAACTAAACATGCAATCAACAAGCAAGCAAAGAAAATTGATATTCGAGGTGAATCTGAAATCTTTGAATAGTATAATAATTAAATACACTTTCCATCTATACTTTGTTCTTCATCAACTCATTCAACTTTTTTGAATACTTAGTTGTATATTAATGTCACGAACGATTTTTTTTAATTAATTTTTTGTATTATCAAATTAACTCTGAAGTATTATTAATATTTCAGCTATCTAGATTAGCTATACATAATGATTATATTGAAATAGAAGTAAAATCAACTAGATATTTATTAGAGATTGAAAATAGTAGAGATTATAAGTAGATTTATTACTTAATTAAGTCAAGTTTGAAATAAATTTTCTACAAATTAATATGATTAAATTCTTTCAATTCTAATGATTTTGGGTAACAATAATTTAAAAATAATTGTGGAGCCTAAATCCATGATTTTTACTTGTATTTATCTGCACAAGTTGCAAATTTATCACATATATGAAAATTAACTCCTTCCAAAAAAAAAAAAAAAAAAAAAAAAAAAAAATTTTTTTTTTTTGAAGAAACAACTTCACTTTTTCATCACTTCGGGCGACTAACTTCTCAAGTGGATGACTTTTCGAGCAATTAAACTACCTTTAGCATCGGTAAAATACCAATAACGAGTTAGCATAAACGATACTCGATACTGACAATGGTATATATATAAATCGCGCACTCTTTGAATATATTTGCTAAGACAAATTAGACACTACATGACGACTAATGAGAAATTAAATTCTCATGAATAGTTTGCATTGAATATGCCATTCGCGCGTCTAAAACAAATAAAAACTTGAATAGTATATGTTTATGAAATTAAACAAAAATAAAGCCAATTGTGTCAAAGTTGGTGGAATCAATTTCTCGAACAAGTTTCCCAATCCAATTTGAAATGCTGATCATTGGTGTGTGGCATCCATTTTTCATTATATTTCATCAGAAATTTCTCTGCAGCTGCATAATTCTTGAATGAAACGACTCCGTATCCATCAGACTGGTTAGTTTCCTCATTGGGAATAACCTTCACACTCAAAATCTATAAACACCAAAAAAAAAAAAAATTAGTGGTCGATTTAATAGACTAAGATCAAATAAATAGCAATACGAGCAATGTTATTTTCGTAATAAATTATTAGTGACATACTTTTTTCATCTTTTCAGAACTAAAAGAATTTGTTTATGTAGTTAGAATCGAGAACCGGACCAAAACCATTGGGTTCTTTCAATTTTGAATGGAATTAGATCGAACCGACCAGCTCAGTCCGATTCTTGTCCCCTACCGTTGATTAAAATTAATTATGTTTGTAATATGCCATAATTAAATAAATACGAAACTGCTAATTACCTCTTGACGGGCTCTGTAGAAACACTTGTGAAAGAGATAGTTCTCATCCATTCCAGGCTGCAAATTATCAACCCTAATTCTGCAATATCCATCTTTCATGCTTTCTGCTTTTTATATAATGAAGAAATAAATTATTATTAATATAAAACAAAATTAATCCCGGCCCCTCTAATTATTGAAAAATTTCACAAACTATTCCATCTGTAACCGTGACGAGTCCTATGTGACTGACGAAATGTGTACGTACCTTTATATTTGTAATTAAAGCAAATCAAAAGAGGATCGCACAAAGACAAATTTAAGATTCTTAATAATGCCCTCGTCTAAGTTTTACTTATCCACAAAAATTATTGATTTAACGTCAAACAAGCACTAGATCACAAATTCCGTCAGCCATAAAATTTGGTTACATTGTGAACATAAGTTAGATAAGGGGGTAGAGCCAGGATTTTTGGAGGGAATACTACTACCAAAAAAAATAAATAAATAAAAATTGCACTTCAAAAATTATTTTTTTCTGGAGTGGGACCGGACTATCTCCTCCCCTGAGTTAGATGACTGGAACGAAATTTTCCAAAAAAGAAACAAAATAATTTAATGATTTTTGAAATAACCTGAAGAAATTGCAGCATATGGAGCAAGCCTAAAGATCTGAACTTGATATCCTGAGTGAAGTTTTTCCCAGATTTTTGCTTGATAGTGATTAATAACACCAAATGAATCTTCCTCGGCAGCTGCTAATGTAATATAATAAATTACACCAGCAGTAGGTTCAATATTAAGGTTCACAATTTTCAAGAATTTTAAATTATTTTCTAATTCTTTATTATTATTGTTAATATTGTGTTGTTCTACTGCATGGAGTGCTGCAATCTCAGCCCTCTGATAAAGATGATCTTGATTTTTGCTGATTCTTCTTATTCCACCAAGCAATTTTAAACCATTATCACTTGTTGTCACGTAGAATCCCTACATAATTTTCATGCAAAAAGTTAATTTGTCGGGTTTTCGGGTTCTCGGTCGAAGGTCGTGAAAATACATAAGAACTCGATATCGAAAAGGGTCAGAAATTACCTGACTATTGTTCAAATCATCCATGTACTCGGAGTAAGCTTCTTGATCAAATATTAAGTCTTCCATTGGCATAGAGAAAAAATAAAACTGCTATAAAAGAAGAATCAAGAATATATATACATATATATAAGAAGAAATTAAGATGAGGAAAACCCTAGAAAATAAGATGATTTTTACAAAGTGGACAGGGCCAAAAATACACATAATTTATTGTGTTTGTGGGCCAATTCACTTCTTGCTTTGTGTCCATACTCCATAGAAACCCCCGACACAAAAGTCTACTAAGAAAGCACTCTTTTGTGTGTGTGTGTGTGTATGTTTTTTTTTTTTTTAAAAAATAAATCATGAATTAATTGTTTGTTTAAGGAAAATTTGCAATATTCGTACTCGACTTATTTTTTTTATAAAGTTAGACATGTGATAGTTAAGTGACGTTTTATTATAGATTTGGATAGTTTTCATTTTTAAGGACTAATTGTGTAATAAGCGCGTGTTTGATAGTGCTGAAATTATTTTTTAAATACTTACATTATAAGTTGTTGGTGAATGTGTGGATACAAATTGAATTATAAGTCACTATAAATTGTGTAGATAAAAAGTATGTTTGACTAGTTCAATTAACCTGAAATTATAATTTAAACATGTCCATACATGTGCTAAGATTGATGTCAACTCACTCTTTAACAGTTTGGAAAATGATAGATCGGAGACTAATAGATTTGATTTTTTTTTTTTTAAAGAATGGTTAGGGTTTAGTTATAGATAAAGATAATTTGATTTTGAGCAAATAAGAATTGAGCGTCTGTTTGGTTTCTCTTAAAAAGTTGTTATAAAACTGATGTAAAAGTCAAAAATTAATTTTAACCACATATTTCATAAAACCACAACTTTTATCAAATTTTAACCACATTTTTTTTTTTTTATATGCTCTTTTAGATTACGATTAACCGACATGATAATTCTCTTCAATGAAACTAAAAGAAAAAAACGAGACTATCTAATGATTGTTGTTCATGGCTTCTTAATAGAAGTATAGAACCATTCACGGTGTGGACGAAATTCGCACGAACTAGGTCTCTTCAATAATGCCTAGTTAGAGATACATTACATAATAATGAACAGTATGTCGTGGAAAAAAAAAGGCGAAATGTCCAACTCATTAATACATAGTAATGTTACATAGAATTGTACAATAGGTATGTGTTTGAAATTGCATTATAATTCAAGGCAAAACACCTCTTGGAATAATGACGTCTCCAATGTTGTTGTGCCATGGATCAGCCAAGTGTGTAGCCAAATTTTCCAATGGCCCTGTACCAGGGTATGCTGATTGTTGAACGCAGAATCCCACAAAAGCCAACAAGGCAAGACGACCTACACACACAAAATATAATACTAAGTATTTTACAAGACAAACCTTCGATCATCAATAAATACTTACATTTAATTAGGCATTCACACCAATCTTGATCAGAACAATATTAAAAATATGTTCGACATGTAGTATTGGACATTATTAAACTATTAATGTAAGCAAAATTTTTAATTTTTTTCTTTCTCGATATTGTCCATCGTAGTTCATCTTACCAAATAAGTGGCTACAACATGTTTGTTAGTGTTTATAAACACTTATAAGTTAGTTAAACATCATTTTTTTTACACATTTCGTAGGATCTACAATATTTATCCATACATTTTGTAAGATTCACTGCAGCTTTACCAAACAAACGCCTAGTTGTATTAACAAGCATTTTGAAAGTTGTCGAAAACCCTATTCGATTCATCATAAAAAAAAAAAGGGGAATAAAATAGGGCAGAAAAACTAAAAAGTGACCCTTAAAAATAAGTTTCTTACCATTTTTAATTTCCTTGACTTTGAGCTCATGGAGTTTTTCCGGGTCCTTGGAGTAACCCAATGGGTCAAAAGCTCCACCGGGGTACTTCTTCTTTTCCGGGTCTTTTTCCATACTCCTTTGGTGCTCTACAAATGCAATGGCCAAGAATTCAATGACCAATATTGTTGGGAGAGTGCCCCATGGAACCGGGTTACCCAAATAAGTAGCCTGCCCGCCCGGAACTGCTGCCCACTCTTGTGCCTTTACCCAGTTGCCCAATCCCAAGGCCTCTGGAATCAGGATTCCGGGCTGCAAAAATTTGTACAAAATCATTTTCAGAAAAAAATAAATAAATAAATTAGAAATCGTCTACGTCGAGATTAAATTCTATAGTCATGTTCAATTATATGTCAATTTTGTCCCGCGATATATGTATTTTTTTTTAACTTGTAAACGTGTTTGAAAATAAAAAGTTTATTAAGGATATGTTGTTAATTACCACAGCAAGCATGGCCCATCTGCAGTGAATGAGTTCAGACTCCTTGTATCTCTCTAGGTTTTCTGGGACTTCACCTAGACGAAGTGGGTCAAATCCAAAGTCTCTGCAAACCACAATAACAATTATATAAGTTGTTTAATAAGATCTTAACTTATTTTTCTTTTTATTATTGTCTCCTACATTAGATCTTATAAACAAGCATACTGGTCCTAAAACTGATAGTTTTGGATCAATTTGACTATGTACCATAAAAGACATGTTCGGTGTACTGTATGAGATAAAATAGGACATGATTAAAAAAGACAGGTCGTACAGTAAAATTTATTCGTAATCTTATAATGATGTTTGTTTTGTGTTTTTTTTTAGGTTCTACAAAATATGTAGTTAAAAATGATGTTTCAAGCTCACCTAATAGACGCGATTTTAAATTATAGTATAATGATGATGGATAAATACCCGGGTGCTGAACCATCGAGGTAGGGCGGCCGGGGCTGGCCGGGCATCCAGTCAGCCGTCATGGTGAACCTAGAGGTGGCATTGGTGGCAGCTCCACCAGCCACGGGCACAGAGGCAGTGAATTTCGACTTCGAAGACGAGAGGACGGAGGGGCAAACCGCGGCTGCCACACCGCAGCTCATGAGTGCATTGGCTGCCATTTCTCAAAATTCTTTGAATCTGAATTGAGAAAGAATGGCCAAGAATGAAATGAGTAATGAGGGACAAATAGAAGTTATAATTGTATATGCAAAACCAGGGATATTGGAGAATCTGAATGTTGATTTTTATTGGCTAAGTGTAATGGATTTCTTTATGTTATTGGTCCACGTGTTCTTTATTCATCCATAGGATGCTTACGTGGATGATTAAATGGATATATCAGAGGTTTCTGTGGTGGAGATTGATTTTTAGGAGAAAAAATCATGATCGAATCCGAAGACGCATACGTGGAAAATCAATATGATGAGTATGAAAAATATAGGAAAATTCCAGCAAAATTAAATAAGCTCCACAAAAAGCTGCCAAGTGTCAATTACGACAACAATTTTGTTTTTCGAGAAATTTGGAAAATTTAATAGGAAAATTGTATCAACCGCCTTCTACTTGTTGTTCAGTACTACGATCGTGATAGAGTTGGGGATGGGATGGTTTAATTAAGTCATTTTAAATCACGATCGTAGTGAGCTTTTTCTCATCTCTGTCGATAAGAAGAAAAAAAAATGAATATATCCTGTTTGATCAAGCTTGAAGAGGTGTCTACGTGCCTTCAATTTTCATCTCAATCAAAACGAATTCTCCTTCAAACGATATTCTCAATGCATATTTCTTCACCACTATGCTATTTCCAATTCTAAAACTATAACCACCGTAAGATTCATTTACATTTAATCAGATTATCATCCTCGCTACTTGTTGTTTAGTATCAAAGACTCGATCAATTAACAAAAATTTTAAATTTCGTATGGAGTGATTCATTTTCATAGATATTACTTCGAATCTCACAAAATGTCTTCAAAAAGCGTTATACTAGTTTATTCACGAAAAAGAGTTCATAGACTAAGAGTGCAATTTAAACTATGCTTGGGATGCCAACGATGTTCGAATTTGGTTTCTTAGTCTTGATAATAACATTAATAAAATTGTAAGATTTATCTAATTTCTTAATTTAGATCGGCATCAGATCACGTGTTTATCTTAATTCTTATACTTCCGCACATATGCATCTTTTCACATTGCTCGTGATAATAAAGAAAAAAAGAAAAAAAATGATAAACAAAATCTTTGACAGTTTAACAAATCTTTATTCAATTCTTGACTTGATTTATGACAAACAAACATGTCTCTAAACACTCTATTGAACTTTTTTTTTTTTTTTTTTTTTTTTCTAAAAAATTAAATAAACTAAAAAGAAAAGGAAAAAGAAAAAGTTAATTGAATTATCCAGAAGGAGGCATCATCACATTGCTTAAGAAATGCCTAAACAAAGTCAAAGCAAGCTTAGGGCTGGTCAATGGTACTTCATGTCCTGCTCCTCTCACTGTTACATATGTCAGCCCTTCATAAACTTGGCTCCAACCACCAACCTATTAATCAAATAAAAAAAAAAAAATTAGGGTTTATTAATTACGATATTCGTTCTAATCCAATGTGCGAATAGTAAGTTAGTCTCAAACCTTTAAAAACGAACACGTTAGTCTTCAATTTCATCATACTTCCTAGACTAATTCTTAATATAACAAAAAGTATCTAAATTTTAGTTAAATCATTACATTACTTGGTATGTCTAATTTAGTTACATCTTGTTTTGTTTTCTACCTTGAACAAGTGCCTAGAAGTTTAAAATGAGATATACTTTTACGAGGATCACATGACAATCTAATGGAGATTTTGACTATTTTCGTCATTTGAGACCGGTTGTAAAACTATAATGAAATTTTGATGACTAATTTGATCATTTTTAAAGGTTGTGATTAACTTGCAACTCTAACAATAGGTTGGGGACTAATAATGCAAATTTTCTAATTAATTTAGAGAATAAGTGATTAGTGAATGAATTTTAATAATTAAAAGATGCTAATTAATTACTTACCTTATGGTTGTCATACCAAGCATACCAGCTGGAGTTGGTCTTTAAGTTTAGAGCCTCGATCGAATAACGAGTTGAAGTGAGTGGCAAAACAGCGTCAGTATCACCACTATAGATATTAAAAAATCAATTAAGCGTTCATCCGATAAAGGTAAATTGTATAATTTTAAACAATAATGAAGAAGAAAGAGTAGAATATTCTCTCATATCCTATTTAAAATTATTTGTATCCAATCGGTCAAGCGTACCAACGTGTTACAAAAGAATTAATAGTAAAATTACCTAAATACCCATATTCTGAAGCCAGCAGCTATAAGTTGTTGGAAAATGGGAAGCATAGATCTTGGTGAATCAGTCCAGCTGCCTCTTATAACATCACTGGAGTTAACATTAAGTTTAAGAGATTTTAGAATAAAATTTTGTAATATTGGTATCTGATCTACTGTTTCTGTTACAAATTGGTTCTTAACTTTTAAAAAAAGAGCAATTTGGTCTCCAACAGAAATAGTGGCATAATTAGATCCAAATGACGTAACACGTCCAAATCTTTGTTGAAGTGTCACACGACCCTCACGAAAACACGTTTTACTTAAATTGTGAAGCAAAACCAAGCTTACGTGCTAAGAATTTAGGACGGTTTAAAAAAAGATTTAGACAATTTTCGTATTTGGAAATTGATTTCATAACTATCGTGAAAAGTCGAGAACACACAGTCAAGGTGTTCCCAATAAATAAAATGGTGTTAAAATATTAAACCTGCAAGTGGTCCAAGGATAAGAAATTCCAGTAATATTAGCATGAAAAGCCTTTTGCACCTCTGGACGATTCATATAAATTTTTGTGTACTTCACAATGCACTGATCGTTCCCTCTGAATGTCCAAGGCTGTATTTGGATAAAATAAAAAATGAGAATACATTTCAACTAAGTAATTGTATCGATCGAGAATAAATCATAGGAAGAGTTTTTTTCCTCGTAAAAATGATGCGATCTAAGTAATGTTCGACACAAGAGAGAGAGAGAGATATATAACAAAACTAGAGAGCATCTCCAATGCTTCAGTGGATTGTTAAATAAATTTCGTCACATAACAAAATAGACAAGTTTGTCAAACTAATGTGGCAATGGAAAAAACGGGTATTATTCTCGATGTTCGTCAGATTCAAAAATATCAGTAGATATCTTGTTCAAAGAAAATTTATATATTCTATGCAGATTTTTAAATGTGATTTTATTTTTATTTTAAAAAAATAAAAAACACGTAGACTATTATTATTTTGTACATAGAACTCGTTGTAGACTAATTTTGGATTTGAGTGTCTATTCATTAGACATCAATACTACTTAGATCGAAAAATCTTTGAACTTGCATACGACGTAGATGGCAATCCATAGAATCTTTGAACTTGCTCTAACATGGCACGTTTCGTTGAGAAGGAAATTGAGCAAAAACTCTAAATTTATTGATAATGATGCTTAGATCATGTTTGGCTAAACTTAAAAAGTTTGCCTTAAATAAATTTATTTATAAGTAAAAAAAATTAAAATAATTGCTGTATTTTTTTAAAAATGAATAAGTTATTTATTCTCATGGTAACGAAAGAGTTACTTTCTTATTATTTTATACAGTTGACTAAGGTTAAAAAGTCAACTTTTCAAATAGATTCACAAAAATATATTTACATTATCTTTTTCACTTGAGAATAAGAGGGAAAGTAAATTATCTAAACAGGCTTATATCGCATGCGAAGCGATAGTTCATATTTTTATATTGAATTTACATGAGTTGACCTCGAAAAAAGGACCAAATTGAAATAAAAACAAAATTAGTCTTACCAGAGGGAATTTCAAGTTGTTTTGAAGGGTCCCAAGATCAGTGCATGGAGTTTGATAAATTGCATAGGGATTGATGTCTCCAAACTCAGAATATGCTATTGAAAGTGCTTCATAGCATCCATTTGTTGGGAATAGGAATGAATCATATGGACATGATTTATTCAATTTTAAATATGTTGAATCCCCAATTAAACCATGATTCCACCAATATTCAAATGTCCCAATATTGTCCAAAACATCATCAATCAATGGATTTCCTAGCTGCCCACCATCAAAATTTAGACATAAATGTTTGATTAGCTAGTTCTTATTCGCAACGATATTGATGAGAAGTGTGTAAAACGTATCAATACTAATCAATATAAATGTACGATCTTGAAAATAAAAATATAATAGTTTTGTTAATAAAAATTCTTGATCACGTCTGTCACAAATTATTTTACGGTCGAGATATATCAATATATTTAGATAATCTTACCAAGAAACCTTTAAAGTTGATGATGGGATTGTTAACGCCCTTGTTACGTTGGACTATGATTTTAGATAACTCGGGAATGTAATGCCCTGAAAACCAAAGCTAAATCAATAGAAATGAAATTTAAAGTGCACGTTCGATATACAGTATTAGATAGTACTAGACAATATATTGAACTTTTTCACTTCAGAACCAAACATATCCAAACAAACCCTCGAAAAATTGAATACAAAAATATGAAAAACAAAATGGGATGTTAATTTATAATGTAATTACCTGCATAGCTTTCACCAGCAATGTAAAATGGCCTCTGCTTATATTGAGGGAACCTTTCATACCATTTTATGAGGAATTTGTAGGCATCTTTAGCTGCATCATAAAAGTCAACTAATTAATGAAGTAGCTAGTGCATTTTTGGCTAAGCTTAAAATTTACTTTTAAGTAAATTGTCATGTTATAAGTTTTAAAATAAGTAACTTAATTTTAAGCTTAGCCAAACACATTCAAAAGTAAAGCAATAAAATTAAGGACCTGTTCTCTGATCTCCAGTAACCATATCAGATGAAGTATTTGAATAAGAGAAACCAACCCCAGCAGGTGAATCAAGGAAAAGTAAATTGGCCTCTGGAAACAAGAAAAAAGAGTTGTAAACTTACAAAATATCCTGGCTGCAGTAAAATTGGGATTTATCCCAAGTGAATTTCTCACACGTGCACCGTATAAAAAGACGCCGGATATGTTTAGTCTGTGATATTAGACAGAAGATAAAAAAATGATAAATGACATATTTCACGCGTCTCATTTTCTTAAACATGTCTAGTCATGTTCAAGACGAGGCACTATTAGAACATACACATCTAGTATAACATATGTTCTGCTGATTAATCACACTTGATCAGTTTCTTGATTGAACACACTAGTACAGCAAACAAATGAATTGAACATATTGATAAATTATAATGTATCATGAGGCCTCTTGCTACATGTACCTTTGTTCCAAGCAAATGGACTCAAGGTCAGTGTCTGTCCATCCGGCTGCACGCGAAAAGGCCCGACTTCCTCCGACGCCCCATAGGCTACAGACGAGCAACCGGGTCCTCCATTTAGCCACAAAACAAGAGGCTTTGATTCTGGCTTCTTACTCGAGGGGGTCTCAACCAACCAATAAAATAGAGCGCGGCCCGCCTTCTGATCCACCGTGACATAGCCCGAAAACTGAGAGAATGTGACATTTCCCGGTTGCCCGGGTAGCTTGATAATCCTATCTCTCTCTTGTTGTTTAGGGATAGTTGAAGTAGCGGCTGCCATAGAAGGTAGCCATAGGCATAGGGTAATAAACCCAAGAACAAGAACACGAACGAGAGAGCAAAACGAGCAATTCGAATGCCCTCTCATTGTCAATGTGGATAATTTGTTACATGGTTTGAAGCAAATTTAAAGAAGATAATCATCAATTGTAAATTGTAGAGTGCAACCTAAGAAACATTGAATATGACTAGGTTGGGTTTCCGATTAATAAGGTTATCTGTACACCACTGGCTATGTTTAGATCATGCATTCACATGCATGTGACTATTGATACATATTTAACATGTCATTCTCTCCCTTGACTCAGATTTGTAATTTAAAGTTTTCACAATTAGATTAATTACTCACTTTACATATTCTAATTTTAAGTAATTCACTTGGGAAAATTCGACAATATTTTCAACTCGCAAGCAACAGAGACGGAGCCACCTCCTCGCATTAGAGGTGGGCAGGACGCTAGTCGAGCTCCGCCCTTACGCAACAACAATAAAAACGAAAACACTATCTATTACTTTCACTTGGAGCAACAACAACAAAAAGTAAACATGTTTCTCAATAAATTTGAAATCAATCGAGTCTCTTTTCTTCAAATCGTTCGATTTATTGATATTTTAGTACGGGATCGATCACCCTCTTTCCTAATTTTTATTTTTTAATCAATTAGTCAAACTTTTGACTAATTGTACGAATCTCAATAAAATCATATTGACTTTTTTTTTTTTTTTTTTAAAGATCATGATGAGCTGTATTTCAATATCTGCATTCTTCTTTGCCAATCTGGAAATTTTCTATGAATTTACTGACTTGTTAATGGCATTTATGGATCCTAATCCTACCCAAGTTGGCATAATAAAGAGGAATATAAAAAGTCCTTCGTGAATTAATTGTGGATAAGTGATTTTTCCCTTAGGTATGAAGATAATAAATACCATATGTCGAAACACACTAGAAACCACAAGTAAAGCTCAATTCAATAACACTTCTATTGACCCCAATAGGTTTAGCTCACCAAGAACTAATTTATCTCACAAAAAGAGAAACCAAAATCAACAACAATGAAAGACACAGTGAAGAAGAAAACAGCAGCCGTTTCTTTTCTTGATTTCTCACAAGGCACTCCAAACTGTTTTCTGGAATGAATAAAACAAAGGTCCCAGCATTAGGTTAAGTAATTGAGCAACTATAAGGTAAGTCGTTCTAAAATGGTCCGCTAAGTTTTGGGTCGAGCTTTAATTGAATTCGCTAAGTGGTATTTTTTTTTCTTAATTTCAATCATCGACTAACACCTATAAAATTAATCTTAAATCATCATTGCCCGTTTGAGGTTGTTACCTTTTGTCATAGCAATGATATTTATCATTTTATGATATGGTTCTTTAATTCTTATATATTTGCTAATTAACCTACTAACATAAAAAGATTAAGGCTCGATTTTGCTGCGTTGAAATATTACTCTTGATTTCTACTATCGTTATCCATAAATCATAGTATGTTGTTGAAATATGTACTAAAAATAGACTGATGTTAGATTGGAGCGAAATGACGATATCAGCCTTTGGGGTTTGTAACTTACTGTTAGTTTGTGAGGGACACTTAATAGTTTGGGGATGTTGGTGCATCTCCCTAGTGGTACGGTACAAGGGTATTTTTAAAAAATTTCTAATATCTTGCACGGGTTGGGATTAGTATATTTACTCTCATAGAATATGCCTACTATATGTTGGATTGATCTCGCAATTGTTCATTTACACTTTGACCCAAGACTACAAAGCCCAATGATGCAATTACCTCTCTCGGCCCAAGAAGGAATATCTGTAATGGCCCAAACCCATTTCCTCTGAAGTCGCCTTTTGGAAACACGACTTGTGCAAATGTTGAAGTTGTGAATTAAAATCGATGGTGATACGTGGACTGATGATGGCCGTTGATCTAAGGGCTATGCTGAAGTTGATATAAATACCCTTTTCTGTGTCTTTGTGGAATACAGATAGGTGCGCAGACTTTCCTTTAGAATACATTTCTTGAGTCTCTCTTCTGGGTTATTTTCGTCTCTGAAATTCTTCTTCCTTCTACCTTTCTTGGTGAATAGATAGTTGGTTAGATTAGGACTGGTTTTGTTCTATACATGGTGAACGTAACCGGGTGGTTATACTTGGTGTATTTCTGAAGAGAGAGAGGAGTCTGAGGGTTCATATTGTTGTTTTGGATGATACTTGGTGTATCTTTGTAATATTGTTTGAACTTGAGGTTGTGCTAGTGGATTTGGAGCGTGAACCACGTTTGTGGAAGCTCAACGGATGACTAGGCCTTTACGGCTGAACATTCGGACCCGAAAGGGTGAAAAATCTAGTGTTCTTTCGTTCTTTACAAGTTGTTTGGTTTGAATGTTCTTAACTGGGACCAACAAGTGGTATCGAGCTTTCAGACCTAAGCGGATCTTGAGATTTCTTTAAAGAAAGATCAAGACCCTTCAACAGGAAAAGGAAAAGCGGTATCTCATTGTTATTTCTTAAATCTCTGTGGTGGAGAATGGTAACAGTTTCTAACCCTTTATTTTCAAACCTTTTTGTTTAAACATAATATTGTAAATCTTGGCGTGAGCCGTCGAATCTTCCTTTGTCTAGGGTTTCATGCGGGAACTCTAGAATCTGAGAGGACTGGACTTGGTTTTATCAAGAGTTTACATTCTGATTTGAATATATAAGATCTTGTTAATTTCTTGAAATAACTTGAAGTTTTTCATTATTTACATTATTGTGTTCTCAACAAGATATACTTTTATACACTTCTAAGTGTATCCTTCTTGTTGTGACTTTCTTTTCTTTTAAGCAACTTTTGGTTATCTGCTGAAATTCTTGTGAAAATGTCTTCTAAAAAGGTTGTTATTGAAATTTGGAATGGCAAATGAGACTTTAGTCTCTGGCGTCAAAAGTTAAGAGACTTATACGCAGCAGAGGTGTGCAAAAGCCTTAGATGAATCTTAGGATGATGACTTAGAAGATGTTAAAAGAATAGAACAAACCGAAATTGCTCGAGTACTTTGTTTCTACACTTATCGACGATGTAATAATAGGGAAGTGGGCACCGCTAACACTTCTTCATTGTTCTCGAAAAAGTTGGAAGGGTTATACCTAACCAAAACTTTACCTAATAAATGTTACCCGTTGAGGCAATTCTTTAGTTTTAAATTTGATCATTACATTGATTTAGAAGCAAATTTAGGCAGATTTAATAAGTTGACTTTAGACTTAGAAAGCGTTGGTGAAACCATTTCAAATGAACAACGCGTTACATTGCCTTGCTAAGTTCCCCGTCGATAAATATGAAGATATGAAAAATGCTTTAGAATATGATGAGAGAAAATCTTATGTTGATATTATAGTTTCATCCTTGAGAAATAAAGATTTAGAATTAAAAATCGAGACTAAAGACTCCACAAGTGGAGTAGGTCTTGTAGTCGAAGGAAAATTTCAAAATAAAGGAAACTATAATACCAACAATAAGGAAGGAAACAAACAAAGGAAAAGATTCATCGAAAAGTTTTCAAAAGGTAAATATAAGCAAAATAATAAGTCTAAAACTAAAGGGAAAAAGTGTTATTTCTGTGGGAAAATGGGACACTTTATTAAAGACTGTCACAAAAGAATTAAGGAATTGAAAAATTCTCAAAGGTTAGAAGGAGGGCGATGTTGCCTATGAAGAGGCGAGAGTGAAAATGGGCGGTGTATACTCTGAGATACTTTTGTTAAAAAATGAATGGATTTTAGATTACGGTTGTACTTTTCATATGTCTCCTTGTAAAGATTGGTTCTCTGATTTTTTAGAAATCAATGGGGGGCAAGTTTCAATGGGAAACAATTATTCTTGTAGAATTAAAGGAATAGAAAAAGTGACTTTAGACTTAGGGGCTGGTCATGTGCTTGTTCACGATAAAATCGGATACATACGATTTAAGAAGAAACCTTGTTTCTTTGGGAGTCTTGGATGATGAAGGATATAATATTATCATCAAAGGTGGAGTCACTCAAATCTCTTATAATTACGCAAGAATAATAAATACTCAAAAGTAAATGGGATTTATGTGTTCTGTGCAACTCCTATAGTTGAAAGAAATTTGGCAACATATGTTTCTCAAAAGGACAAGTCCGAAATTTGGCACAAAAGATTGGGTCGCATAAGTGACAAAAACCTCCAATTTCTTAAGAAAAATGGTGTTTTGGCTCGAGATAAAATTGAAAGATTGTCCTTTTGTGAACAATGTACTCTAGGAAAAGCAGAGCAAATTCCTTTTCATGCGAGAATACATAAATCCACCTCTGTTTTGGAATATCCGCATGCTCATCTGTGGGGTCCACCATCGTAAGTAAGTGCCTGGCTTCTTGTATTTTCTGCTTATAATTGATGATTTCTCTAGGAAAAATTGGGTTTTCTTGTTAAAGAATAAATCTGATACTTTCTCAAATTTTAAAAACTGGAAAGTTCAAATTGAAAATCAGATGAACAAGAAATTAAAGGTTCTCAGAACTGGTAATGGCTTGGAATTCTGTAATGAAGAATTTGATAACTTCTGTAAAGAAAATGGGATTCTCGTGCATAAAGCTGTAACCTATACTCCTCAACAAAATGGTTTAGCTGAAAGAATGAATAGAACCTTATTAGATAAAATTAGATGCATGCTGATTACCTCTGGTTTACCAAAACTGTTTTGGGGTGAAGCTTTAAAAACTGCTTCTTATCTAGTAAATATATGTCCTTCCGAGTGCCATAAATTACAAAGTCCCTAATTACATGCGGGATGGTCACTTTCGGTTGACTATTCAAAACTAAAAGTTTTTGGTTGTCTTTGCTTATGCACATCGAATGAAGGAAACTTGAGTCTAGGGCCACCAAGTGTATTTTCTTGGGTTATGGTGAGGGATAAAGGGTTATAGATTGTGCAAAGGGACTTAGGTGGTTATAAAGTGATAAATGAGAGGAATGTGGTCTTTAATGAGACCGACATGCCTGTTTAAAGATCGAAACACACTAATGTGTTGTGCGAAGGTACCAAGTCCTTTCTTTGAATCGATTTAAATCTCTTGGATTTAAATCCAAGAGAAGAAGATCGAGTTTGAGGTGGAGTCTCCTTTTAATGAAGTTGATGTTCCGAACAAGAAGAAAATTTACCTTTAGATCGTGAAACCCAAAAATCCTTTACACGACTATCGAGTTAGCGAGAGATAGGGAAAGAAGAGATATCGGACCTCTGTTAGGGTTTGATCAAGTGATTTTGCCTCTGTTTATAATGTTCAAGATTTCTTTGGAACTTAACCGATTCATATGAAGAGGCAATAGGAAGTAAGGATGCAAACCTTTGGTTAGCGACCATGAGGGAAGAAATGACCTCTTTATTTTGTGGATTTATTTGACAACAATCAAGAACAGCACACAAATTTTCAAGATCGCTAATGCACAAAACAGAAACGTCAAAAGCAATTATATATTTACAAAACAGAGGAATGCAGCAGCTTTTTGCCGTGATCGAACTGATCACAGAGGGTTCAAACCCGAATAGCATGTCAATCAAGAGGAAAATAAGTAAATTCAGCTCAAGGGCCTATATTCGATATTTACACAGGAGGAAATGTCCTTGCATAGCATCACGTGCAAGCCTAAGCGTAGTTGGTATTGAGATCCTTGTGCATGGATTGAATTCAAAACAAAATGTGAATATAGTACGTGCGACTCCATTATCATTATGTATTTTGATTATAATACTCAGATTTTTATCATAATGTAAGACGTGTCTAAAACTTAGTAATGACAATGATCACACGACAACAAATAAAATTTTATACTTTTTATTGTCCAGTAGTATCTACCAAACGTGTCATTAACATTTTGTTTTCAAAATCAAGTTCTATCAAAGCAAGTGCAGTTATACCAAATTGAATTAGAACTCCGTTACAGGATTTGTATATTACCAAACATCAAGACTGTGTGAACTTCAAAGAGCCTCTTATGGAGTCTAAACGAATGGGCTCAAACAATAAGTTGTTGTATATCCCTTTCTTTTCAAAAGCAATTGATCTGCATTCCTTAAACGAACCTTTTGCCTGGACGAAGATCGATCAAGACAAGATTCAGCTTGGCATTGGCTTGTTCTCCAAAAATGATCTGAAAAGAATAAAAGCTAATCGAGGACGATGAAGTGGAACTTCGTGCCCTGCTCCGGTCACAGTTACGAAAGTCAATCCTTTGTATACTTGGCTCCATCCACCAACCTATGAAGTGAGAGTAGAAGGGAGAAACTAATAATGAATGAAGATTCAATAGTCGTACAGAAGAAAAAAGAATCGATAAGACAAAGCGATTATGAATTGAGGCCCGCAATGCATGTGAAATTGAACAAGCATAAGAAGGACGACAATGTTAGTGTTAAGGCAAAAATCCCACGTCGAATAAAGATAGAAATATTAACGAGCATATAAGAGTTGGGGCTACTTTTCTTAAGAAGATTGAGCTTTTAAGATGGAACCAAAACTTAATACTTGGCGTGATATCATAAATGAATCTTAAAGACTAAATTCGATAAATAAAAAATAAATGTGTCTTCACTATAAAATCTCAAGCTTTTAAATGAGGTGGGTCATTGTGTCAT
The DNA here is from genome assembly GCA_023638005.1 of Forsythia suspensa. Classification (NCBI taxonomy): domain Eukaryota; kingdom Viridiplantae; phylum Streptophyta; class Magnoliopsida; order Lamiales; family Oleaceae; genus Forsythia; species Forsythia suspensa. Next base: position 2,291,952 of record CM042667.1, read on the forward strand.
CGGGGCACACAAAGGTATCTCGTCGCCACCCACTTATAAAAATTGTGCAAATATAATAAATTCGCCCTGCACATGATGAGCATGTTGAATATTGAATTTAAATAAATAAATGCGTCTCTTCTCTAAAAGCTTAAGTTTTTCGATGATGTGGTGGTTCAACATGGTGGCTTCGATTCTTGCAACCATCTATTTATGAAAATTATATACGTATCAAAGATACAATGAAAAAAGAAATTTGGCATTGAATGAGGGGGCGTGCTGAATATTAAATTTTAATAAATAAATGTATCTCCGTTCTAAAAGCTTAAGCTTTTAGATTATGTAGTTCAACAATGACAAACAAAATAAAGAATGGCATTGCAATTATTATAGTTTCGGTATGGAGTGTCCTAACAGGTAAGAATATTCACAATCAAATTATCATTTATGCAATGGTGAAAAATGCAGAGAATCAAAGTTTGTAGAGGAATCTGACAATGGGACTTCGCAAAGAGACTAAAATATCACTAAAACGTGGTAGTAAATTATCGATCTTTTTCAGCACTAACCTTCTTATTGTCATACCACGGGTACCAGTTGACAACAGTTGGAAGCTTCAAAGCATCAATTGAATATCGAGTTGCCGTAAGCGGAACCACTGCATCAGTATCCCCACTGACAGTAACCAAGTTCATGGCACACAAGATGTGTTAAAAGTCACATACATTAAAGTATCCACTTTCAGCTGCATCTAATGCTATGTGCGTGTCTTGTACACAGTATTAGTCTATTAGATATGACAAAACAATATAATGACTAAATTTTTAGTTCCTTTTCTAAGTTTTCTTCTTACAATACTTTACAGTGGTATCCAATCCTCCTCCCAAACATGTCATAAGCGGCTAACCACCCTAAACCCAACCCTCTCCAATAACCCTTTCCCCCCACGTACTACAATTTTAGGCATCCTTTCAAGTTTGAGTTGATAAGAATATATCGTGCTAAAAGCTCCAAGACGAAGAAATAAATATGTAACACATATCAAATAAGTTAAAAGTTTGTGATTGAAGGTGTTGGCAAAACTAAGAAGTATTAGAAGAATTCTTTTAGAAAGTATGCACTAAAAGTTCAACATCGAATGTCCTTCTCCCAAACATGTCATAAGCAACTAACCACCCTAAACCCAACCCTCTCTAATAACCCTTTCCCCCTACGTACTACATTTTTAAGCATCCTTTCAAGTTTCGAGTTGATGAGAAATATATCGTGCTAAAAGCTCCAAGACGAAGAAATAATATGTAACACATATCAAATAAGTTAATAGTTTGTGATTGAAGGTGTTGGCAAAACTAAGAAGTATTAGAAGAATTATTTTAGAAAGTATGCACTAAAAGTTCAACATCGAATGTTATTCATTAGATGTTATCAACTCAGTTATTTCACTCATGGAGTACAACAGAGGGTGACATGTCTCTTTTGCGTTTTATTTTGTCAGTGTCCAGGGGTATCTTGACAATTCTTCAATTACATTAAAAAACCATTGGGGTCAGTCTAGGTGGGTCAAGGTATCGATCTCTCAAGTTGAGAATTTGACAACCTTGTGCACTCTATGCTAGAATGGTATGTTTGGTACATCGTAGTGGACTAGACTAAAGAGTATAACCAACAAGATATTAGTTTTTTTTTTTACTTTTTTAACACTGTGTAGCAATTTCTATCCAATTATTGTGACCAAAAGAAACTTATCAACACATATCAGCATATTTTGATAACATTACAAACATCACAAACATCTTCTAAACAGTACGAGTTGAAAACTTCCCCACTTTGCACTGAACCAAAGTTTTACATTTTCCACTTTGATATTTCATTGAAGCTTTACAAATAATTGAGGTTTTCTATGGAATTTTCTCTCTGTGAACGTTTTTATGATTATTAACTAGTTGATGTATAGCCTCAAATTTAATTTTTCTATTCTAGTGTGTAGTCACGCATCCATTCTGACATCTTTAAATTTTTCTATGTTTATTTTGTGGACATTTACTCCTTTAGTAACTCAATAATCACTATCACAAAGTATAAATAGTCCACTATCAATTATATAGAACTCTAATACTAAAAAACATTGATCTATAAATATTGTCATAATTCGACTTAACTTATTACCCTAAGAATTCAAAGAGATCTGCCAATTGATGTCGATTTAGTACAATTTTAAAAGTTAAAGGTGTTGCACTATAAATATGCAAATCTGGGAACAACTTGTGTGCTATCATGGAAGGAGAAGGGAGATGCAGAACATTCTGGCTATGCTTAAAAGTAAGTCAATCGTGACTTTTCAAATGTAATTTCCAAAGTTATTTTTTTTACTAACAAAACTTACTTTTCTTGAAAGTACAGCTAAAGATACCCAAAGGAATTAGGCAAAGGAGAATAAACTAAGCTCCGTACCTAAATACCCAAATCCTGAGACCAGCAGCTATGAGTTCTTGATAAATTGGAAGCATGGACAACGGAGAATCTCCCCAGTGATAACCAACAATATCACTGCAAAATGAAGAAATTTCAATAGAAAAAGTGCCCATAACTTGCACAATAAAGGATAGAATAAGCTTTGAAGTCATTTACCTGCATGTTTTCCATGGATAAGGAATCCCTGTTATATTGGAATGCAATGCCTTTTGAACTTCAGGGATATTGAAGTAAATTTCAGAATACCTTTCAGTGCACGGATCATATGCTCTGGACATCCATGGCTACATATAAAAGCAGTAGAAAATAAAGAAAGAGGTGAATTATGCAAAATAATGAATAGGCTAGAAAAGACTGATGATAAAAACCAGAAAAAAAAAATGTCAAGTATCTTTTCTGCAATTAGAATTTTAAGCATCCTCTAGTGGTACTTCGCAGTTCTGGCATATCCTTGGCGAGATGCTCAGAGGAGCGACGCTGTTTTATTACCAACTAATGCCTGAAGCGTGTACAAAATTGCAAAAATACTGAACTCACGAATAACCTTCTAGTTCAATACTCACTAATGAATACCCGTAAATAGGCATCAAAACTCGTGGATTAATACAGAATGCAAAGAAGACTCAATTTTCATTCAATAAGCCCCTCCCTTCAACAAACCTAGTGATCTTATTTATACAATGCGACTAAAATCCTAGTTGTAGAGGGAAATATGAAAATTTCCATAATAAAAATCCTAATACAAGATGAATTACTATAAGAATACTGAACCACAAGAACTCCCCGGGGTTTTTACAAAAGAAAGCAGTTTTGAACTAAATTTTATATCTTAAAAGGCATAATGATCTCTCATTTCTTGTTATAGAATATAAAAATATAGAACATCTCAATCTGAAAGTTCTCTTTTTGAACTATAGTCAAACAGCTCAACGAGACTTTGTCCATGTGAGAAGTTCCCTTCTAATTTTTCTCTAATGCACTAATTATTTAGTCCAACGTTCAAGCTAAATATAATAAGAGCATGTTTGGTAAGGTGGAATACACAGTACTTGACAGTGTTAATGAAGGAAGAGAAGTTCAAATCTCGTCTATGGTACTGTCAAGTCCTCTTGAGTACTATATATCAAACATACTATAAAAGCACTTACATAATGACCCCTTAATCTTTGTTGAAGTGAAGAATTATCATTACAAGGAGGTGTGTAAATGCTATATGGGTCAATGTTCCCCATCTCCTGTTCTGCAAGCTCAAGAGCCTTAATGCAATCACTTGAAGGATGGGTACCAGATCCCGAGTCACAGGTTATTCCCAAGATTTTGTAAGTAGAATCCGAAATTAAGCCATGAGTCCACCAATGCTCAAATGTGCCTATATAATCGTGGTAATCATCAGTAACAGGATTCCCCACCTAAAAGAGATGGAAGTTCAGTAAGGAAATTAAGTGACACATTAAGTGCATGTTTGGCACATAGTATTGGATAAGACTCGACATTTTAATATACAATTTTAGCTTCTTTTTCTTTCTTACTATTGTCGAGTGCTATCCAATTCTCCCTACTCAATATGCCATAATTAACTAAATCTGAATCCAATTTACGAAAGCTCTCATATGTAGTACCAGGAACCCCTTGAAATTAATAACTGGATTCTGCACTCCCTTGTTTCTTTCATATACAATTTGAGATAGCTGAGGAACATAGTGTCCTGAACATGTGCATAAATTTGTTAGAGTAGCTTATTTTTCTCATTGGTGTACTGAATAAGAAATACATATAAATGAATTGGTAAACATCTAAACTTATGTGCTGGAGATGACTCTAAAATATAATGAAGTTCAACTTCCTTTTTTTCTTTAATATTGTCCAGCATTATCCGAACTTCCCTACCAAATATGACACAATGTAAATGAAAAGGGTGTGTATTGCATACCTGCGTAACTTTCTCCAGCGATGTAAAAATCTCTATGTTTGTACTGAGGAAACCTTTCAAACCAGTTGACAAGAAAGGTGTATGCATCTTCAGCTAAACATTCATAATGCTCATGTCAAAAAAAATTAGAGCTAAGAAGATTAAGCTAAAACAAACACATTACAAAAACTTAAACCATAACACTATGGGTATGTTTGATATCTTTGGCATGCATTACAAGACAAGATTAGATAGTACTATGGACAAGGTTTAAGTTTCATTTTCTTCTTTAATATTGTCCAGTATTGCCTAATCCACCTTGACAAACATGCCCATACATATGATCCAATCAAGAATTAAGAACAACATTGAAAATGAAGACCACAAAATTTTATGGCACACCTGTTCTTTGGTCTCCTGCAGTATATAAATCTGATGAAGTATTTGAATATGAATAACCAACACCTGCTGGTGACTCTAGGAAAAGCAAATTTGCCACTGCCAAAAATATTAGAAGAATTTTTAAAATCTACAAAGTGAAAGCATCCACATCCTACACCTTGCAGAAAATTAAATAAAATTCAGATATGAAATTTCCAAGGGTTAAAAACACAGTTAGTCATCCATCTTGGGGTGTTGTTTCACTTTGTCACCGAACTCCTTTTTTTTTCAAAGTTGGTCACAAAACTTTCATTTTTTATTCAATTTAGGCATTCTGTGGCATGAAAAGTCTATTAGTGCATTATTTTTATCGTCCATTTAGTCAAAAACACGTATTGTTGGACAACCTGTGCCTCCGAAATGCGCTTTTGTAGAGTAAAAAATAAAAATGAATGCATGACTTGTCCAACATGATGCATTTTTACCCAGGTGCCTAAATTGAAACAAACATGAAAGTGACCAACTTGGAATAGAAAATGTTTATGACTTAAATAGAACAACGCTACAGGTTGCTTTTTTAACCCAATTTCTGATCAAGTGGTCACATACAATGGTTCCAGGAGTAAGGATTGAGATAAAGAGTCTTCCCATCGGAATTAATCCGAAAAGGTCCAATCTCTTCAGCAGCTCCATAGGCTACAGACGAACAACCAGGTCCTCCATTAAGCCACAACACGAGAGGTCTTGACTCGGGCCCTCTATTTGTGGGTGCCTCAGTTAACCAGTAAAACAATGCCCTCCCAGCCGTCTGATTCACAGTCACATAACCTGAATACTGATTGAATCCAACATTAGCTGGCTGTCCAGGCAAATATTTAATCCAATCTTTATCTTGATCTATACTAGACAAAGAATGGCATTTGCCCACAAAATAATAAAATGAGAAAATGTACAATAAACATAAAACTGAGTGCAAAAAGTGATTCATTCCTTAATTTACTCAAAAAAATTAATAAGAAAATAAGTAAAGCCCAGAAACACAAATCCCAAAATAAGCACTGACTGGCCTTTATACTGATAAACTAATCAATGAACACGAAAAACAATATAAAAAAGACAAAATTTAGCATGGAACACCTGTAAATAATGCTGAGATTTCGAGAAGGAAAAATATGCTGATTTATGTTTTATCCTACATAACATACCAAAAACCAAAATCGTTGACGGATAACAGCCACATACGTCGTATGTCATGAATTTATGTGACAAAGAAAACTGTTACGCCCCAAACCCACTTGGCTCCACGTGTGCGCAGATCAAAGTCAACCGAAATTTATTTGTGTCGAGGAAGTTAGACAACCGAAATTTATTTGCGCCGGGGAGGATACTCAACCGGAGGCTATTTATGCCGAGGAGGTTAGTCAACCGAGTTTATTTGTGCCGAGGAGGTTAGTCAACCGAGGCTATTTGTGTCTAGAAGTGGTTAGACAACCGGGGTTGTCAAAGTCCGAACCCCTGCCACAGTTGCGTCAAGAAAGCCTTCCCCACCAAACATGTGATTCAATCTACGAAAGATTGATGGGATCGTCTGCCGTCGCGGTTTATCGCGATCATGCTTCTTAATTTGCGGTGAAAGTGACTTCCTCATTAATGTTAATGACGCGACACCAAAGATGGGACTCAAGAACCCTTCGGATGGAACCACGTGTCGTCGCATCAAAGGGATCATTCTTGTATAATTTGCTTATAAATACTAAGCTTATTTCACAATGAGAGGATGTTGAAAATATTACTCTCACCATACATATATCAAGTCCTCCATACTAATTATTCCTCGAGTGTTATAACCACCGAGAAATCGTTAGTTAAAGGCCCTCAAGCTATTACCTCTCTCATAGTATGTTTCTCTTTATCCTTGGTTACCTACCCACCCGGGCCTAGCATATCTGCGTGGTTGAATAAACCACGCGTGGCGATCAAGTAAGAGGAGAAAGACACGAGGAAGAAGAGGCGTGTGAGGTTCTCGCTGGCGACCATTTTTGGAGGTCAGCAGATGGCGCCGTCTGTGGAAAGCGTGACTAAAGCCTTAGCCTCCTTGGACAAAGGAGCCTTCTTGAAGAAATGACGTTATTCAAGTACTAATTGGGGCTAGCATAGGTCATTTGAAGAAGAGGGTTAAACCTCCTTGGACAAAGGAGCTTTCTTGAAGAAATGACGCTATTCAAGTACTAATTGGGGCTAGCATAGGTCATTTGAAGAAGAGGCTTAAACCTCCTTGGACAAAGGAGCTTTCTTGAAGAAATGACGTTATTCAAGTACTAATTGGGGCTAGCATAGGTCATTTGAAGAAGAGGCTTAAACCTCCTTGGACAAAGGAGCTTTCTTGAAGAAATGACGCTATTCAAGTACTAATTGGGGCTAGCATAGGTCATTTGAAGAAGAGGCTTAAACCTCCTTGGACAAAGGAGCTTTCTTGAAGAAATGGCGTTATTCAAGTACTAATTGGGGCTAGCATAGGTCCTCTGAAAAGAGGCACTAGCATTTGATTAATTATAAATCAAGTTTCGATTGTTTGCTTGTTTGAGGCTCCTAAGAAGAGGCACTCGAAAACTATATATACAAGCTTATTCAACTTGATTAATGGTTTAAATTTCCTAAGGCATTGCTTGTATGTCGTTAGAGCCTAGGTGACACCTCCGAGAAGAGGCACCGCATTTGATTAATTATAAATCAAGTTTCGATTGTTTGCTTGTTTGAGGCTCCTAAGAAGAGGCACTCGAAAACTATATATACAAGCTTATTCAACTTGATTAATGGTTTAAATTTCCTAAGGCATTGCTTGTATGTCGTTGGAGCCTAGGTGACACCTCTGAGAAGAGGCACCGGCATTTGATTAATTATAAATCAAGTTTCGATTGTTTGCTTGTTTGAGGCTCCTAAGAAGAGGCACTCGAAAACTATATATACAAGCTTATTCAACTTGATTAATGGTTTAAATTTCCTAAGGCATTGCTTGTAAGTCGTTGGAGCCTATGTGACACCTCTGAGAAGAGGCACCGACATTTGAATATTTATAAATCAAGTTTCGATTGTTTGCATGTTTAGACTTCTAAGAAGAGGCTTGGCCATATAGAAGCGCCACGCCTATCGTCCGTCATTTGATTTGGAAATGCAGCCCATAAAAAGAGGCACTAGTACTTAATCAAGTTTGGGGTAAAATCTTCTCGTATGCCTCCCCAAAGAGGTACTCACGGCTTATTGAAAGGGTCTCTACAAACAAGCTCCATTATTTGGGACTTAGTTTTTGTAGAAGCGCCATACCCACACAAGGGCCTAGCCTCTTCATTAAGGCATGGCACCAACTGGGAAAAACCTAATATCATGCCTCATCCGATATTGAAAGGGCATCTACAAACAAACTCTCTTATTTGGAACTTAGTTTTTGTAGAAGCGTCATACCCACACAAGGGTCTAGCCTCTTCATTAAGGCATCTTATGCTATCAAGCCTCTCCCACTTGGGACTAGGCTCTTCCGCAGGAAGCCTCTCCAACTTTGGAGACTCGCTTCTGCAACCTAGCCTCTCCCACTTGGGAATAGGCTCTTCCGCATCAAGCTTCTCCAACTTTGGAGACTCGCTTATGCAACCTAGCCTCCCACTTAGGACCAGCTCTTCGCATGAAGCCTCTCCAACATTGGAGACTCGCTTCTACTATCAAGCCCTCCCACTGGGACTAGGCTCTTCCGCATGAAGCCTCTCCAACCTTGGAGACTTGCTTCCGCAACCTAGCCTCCTACTTGGGAATAGGCTCTTCCGCATCAAGCTTCTCCAACTTTGAAGACTCGCTTATGCAACCTAGCCTCTCCTACTGGGACCAGGCTCTTCGCATGAAGCCTCTCCAACATTGGAGACTCGCTTCTACTATCAAGCCCTCCCACTGGGACTAGGCTCTTCCGCAGAAGCCTCTCTAACTTTGGAGACTCGCCACGCAACCCAGCCTCTCCCACTGGGACCAGGCTCTTTTGCATCAAGCTTCTCCAACTTTGGAGACTCGCTTATGCAACCTACCATCTTCCACTGGGACCAGGCTCTTACGCATGAAGCCTCTCCAACATTGGAGACTCGCTTCTACTATCAAGCCTCTCCCACTGGGACTAGGCTCTTCTGCGCAGAAGCCTCTCCAACCTTGGAGACTCGCTCGCAACCCTAGCCTCTCCCACTGGGACTAGCTCTTCTGCGTGAAGCCTCTCCAACATTGGAGACTCGCTTCTACTATCAAGCATCTCCCACTGGGACCAGCTCTCCGCATGAAGCCTCTCCAACCTTGGAGACTCTGCCGCAACCTAGCCTCTCCCACTGGGACTAGGCTCTTCTGCAGGAGCCTCCAACATTGGAGACTCGCTTCTACTATCAAGCCCCTCCCACTGGGACTATGCTCTTCCACAGAAGCCTCTCCAACCTTGGAGACTCGCCTCGCAACCTACCCTCTCCCACTGGGACTAGGCTCTTCAGCATGAAGCCTCTCCAACATTGGAGACTCGCTTCTACTATGAGCCTCTCCCACTGGGACTAGGCTCTTCCGCAGAAGCCTCTCCAACCTGGAGACTCGCTTCGCAACCCAGCCTCTCCCACTTAGGACTAGGCTCTTCCGTTGCAAGCCTCTCCAAAACAACAGAGATCGCTTAGCACAACCTCTACGCTTCGAATTTCTCACCCACTCCAAGCTCCGCACCTCACATAAATGAGAGTTCGACCTTGTGGGACTAAATCCCCAATTACTTAATCGCCACTTTTGATCGCTACCAAGTCCAAGACCCTTCATAAATGATCGAGGTCCCGAACTTGGGAGACTATTGTTATACCCCCAAACCCACTTGGGCTCCACGTGTCTTGTGATCAAAGTCAACCGAGGCTATTTGTGCTGAGGAAGTTAGACAACCGAAACTATTTGTGCCGAGGAGGATACTCAACCGAGGCTATTTGTGTCGAGGTGGTTAGACAACCGAGGCTATTTATGTCGAGGAGGTTAGTCAACCGAGCCTATTTGTGCCGAGGAGGTTAGTCAACCGAGGCTATTTGTGTCGAGGTGTTTAGTCAATCGAGGCTATTTGTGTCGAGGTGGTTAGACAACCGAGGTCGTGTCCAAAGTTCGACCACAGTTGCGTGCTAAGAAAGCCTTCTCCACCAAACATGTGATTCAATCTCTGAAAGATTGATGGGACTGCCTGCCAATGCGGTTTGTCACAGTCATAGCCCCTTAATTTGCGGCTGAAAGTGACTTCCTCATTAATGCTAATGACGTGACACCAAATATGGGACTCAAGAACCCTTCAGATAGAACCACGTGTCGCACATCAAAGGGGATCATTCTTGTAGAATTTGCCTATAAATACTAAGCTTATTTCCACAATAGAGGGATGTTGAAAATATTACTCTCACCACACATATATCAAGTCCTCCATACTAATTATTCCTCAAGTGTTATAACCACCTGGGAAATCGTTAGTTAAAGGCCCTCAAGCTATTACCTCTCCCATAGTATGTTTTTCTTTATCCTTGGTTACCTACCCACCCGGGCCTAGGCATATCTGCGTGGTTGAATAAACCACGTGGCAGTCCAAGTAAGAAGAGAAAGACACGTAGGAAGAGGAGGCGTGAGGTTCCTGTTGGCAGTCATTTTTGGAGGTCAACAAAAACAGTGAAAATAATTTATGAATTAAACAGCTAAAATTATACACAGATATAGCCAAAACATATTACCTCATTTAAAGGGGTATCGGATATTCCGATTTAAGGTTGTAGTTCTTCTATTCACTCACAATGCTCACTTTATAATACATGATTGACACCTATGTTAGAAAATAAGTGAATCAAAAATTTAAACTCTTCATTTGTTTAAGACCTTCTATCTTCTCAGCCTTTCATATTTTGTAACTTTAGTAACTCTCTTGTTAATGATGGATTTGGAATTGGAAGGTCATTTAAGGTCTATATAAGGATGTCTATTTTCATCATTCTTTACACGACAATTCAAGCATTTTCTCTCTTCCTTTCTGTTTCTCTAAGTTTTCTTTTAGAGGTGATAAAGTTCGGGCAGTAGGTCAGTTCGCTGGTATAACCAGTTCTACCATTGTATCCTGGGAGACAGACGTTCATAACCTACGGTAGGGGACGAATCTGTTTTAAGGAAGCTGTCTGCGTCTGAGCCTCGGTTTGCACTTTCTTCTTTAATTTTAATTCTGCAATTTCCTTAATTTTTTGTTTCTTGTTCATGTAATATGAAGTTTCTCTTTTTTATTTCAAAAGGTGAATAACAATCTTAAAAAGATCCGTGTTAAACTCATATTACATAAAAAATGAAAAACAGTGAAACTAGTTTGGTTAGAGTTTTCTTGATTTGTGTATTCGCAAAACTGGAAGGCTTCGTCAAAAAGACCTAAACTATCTAAGGAGAGCTTGGGATTTAAGTGGTCCAATTGTGACCCCCCTCCTCACCTGGAAGCCTTTTAGTTGCGTGTTATTCAAATCAACAAAACAAAAAGAAATTGGTTAACATTTGTTTTTTGGGATTAGATTTTCCATAATTTCATAAATGCAAGTGTAACTAAACTGAAAAACAGATTTGTTTATTCTCTTTATTTTAAAAGTGGAACTAAAATTATTCTCTTGTTTAAGAAAATGACAACGGATCCAATTACTCAAGTTGTGGCTACTGAAAACCAAATCGTAGCTCTTGTGCCAAGTCCATCGCGTGAACGATCATGTGGCACAAGTGCCAAGTTTTGCTGTGACTTAAACTATGGCTCCAATTGGTCATGTAATGTTCCAGTTAATCATGGAAAAAAACCGGAGAAGTTCAATGGATTGAATTTCAAAAGGTGGCAGCAGAAAATGCTATTTTATCTGACCACCTTGAATCTTGCGAGATTTTTGACTGAAGATGCTCCGAAACTCAAACAGGGAGAGGGAGACATACAAACTATCAGCGATGTTGAAGCTTGAAAATATTCTGATTTCCTATGCCGGAATTATGTCATGAATGGCTTGGCAGATTCACTATACAACGTGTATAGTACAATGAAAACGGCGAAGGAATTCCGCAAATATAAAACCGAAGATGCAGGGGGCTAATAAATTTATTGTCGGCCGCTTCCTGGATTATAAAATGGTGGACTCAAAAACTGTAATCAGTCAAGTACAAGAACTTCAAGTAATCTTGCACGAGATTCATGCCGAGGGAATGGTTTTAAGTGAAACTTTCCAAGTGGTAGCAATGATTGAAAAGCTGCCTACGGCTTGGAAAGATTTCAAGAAGTACCTGAAGCACAAGCAAAAGGAAATGAACAATGAAGAATTGATTGTTCGACTTCGAATTGAAGAAGACAACAGAAGTTCGAAAAAGAAGGGGTTCAATCCTCCAATGGCCAAAGCTAACGTTGTGAAGCATGGTCAAAGTTCTAATACGAACAAAAACAAGTTTGGAAAAGGGCCAAAGATGGAACCGAAAGGAGGTGTGTCCAAGAAGAAATATCTTGAAAAATGTTACAATTGTGACAGAGTAGGTCACAGATCGTTGGAGTGCAGATTACCGAAGAGGAACAACAAGAAAAAAGTCAATATGGTTGATGACATCACTCATGATGTGTCTGAAATGAACCTCGTTGCTGTCATTTCTGAAGTGAATCTGGGGGGATCAAATCCAAGAGAATGGTATATTGACACTAGTGCTACCCGACATGTTTGCTCCGACAAAGAGATGTGTAGTGATTTTGAAGAAACAGATGGAGAAAAGCTGTATATGGGAAATTCAGCAACCTCTGAAATCAAGGGCCATAGAAAGGTGGTTCTAAAGATGACGTCTGGGAAAGAGCTGACTCTAAACAACGTGCTCAATGTGCCAGAGATTCGCAAGAATTTGGTATCCGGCTCGCTGTTGAACAAGCATGGATTTCGTATGGTGTTTGAGTCAGACAAAGTTATTTTGTCTAAGTCTGGAATGTTTGTAGGAAAGGGTTATGTAAATGATGGGCTCTTTAAGCTCAATGTTATGGTTATTTAGCCAAAAATGAAAAACTCTTCCGTTTACTTGCTTGAGTCTTCCAATTTGTGGCATGGTAGACTAGAACATGTTAATTACGACACTTTGCGTAGACTAATTAACTTGAATTGCATACCTACATTCCAAATTGATAATAAACATAAGTGTGAAACTTGTGTTGAGGCAAAATTAACAAGGTCATCATTTCAATCTGTTGAAAGAAAAATTAAACCACTTGATTTAATTCACATCGATGTATGTGATTTAAAATCTGTACAGACAACGAGAACGCCTTGATTACTTTGATACATATTATCCAGTAACGAGAATAACATCCATTAGGATGATACTTGCAATTGCGTCTTTGCGGAATCTCGAAGTACATCAAATGGATGTAAAAACTGCCTTTCTAAATGGAGATTTAGATGAAAAAATCTACATAGAACAACCTGAGGGGTTTTCTGCTCCAGGGCAAGAGAACAAAGTCTGTAAATTGGTGAAGTTATTGTATGACTTGAAACAAGCTCCAAAACAATGGCATGAAAAGTTTGATCATGTCATGATGGAATGTGGATTTAAAATCTATGAGTGCGATAAATGTGTTTATATCAAAGACACTGAAAATGGCTATGTCATTTTATGTCTTTACGTTGATGACATGCTTATTGTTGGAAGCAACGATAAGATGATTAAATCTACTAAAGACATGTTAAATTCAAGATTTGACATGAAGGATATGGGCTTAGCAGATGTGAAACTTGGAATTAAAATTTCAAGAACATCAGAGGGAATTGTCCTAAGTCAATCACACCATGTGGACAAAATTCTTGATAAATTTAACAAGAATGATTCTGACATGGCTAAAACACTGATAGATACCAGTAAGCATCTATCAAAGAATAGAGGCGATAGTATCTCTCAAGTAGAATACTCTAGAATTATTGGAAGTCTGATGTACTTAATGAGTTGTACAAGACCAGACATAGCCTACAAAATTAGCAAACTGAGTAGATACACGAGTAATCCAGGAGCTAACCACTGGAAAGGAATAATAAGAATACTAAGGTATTTGAGATATACTCGTAATTATGGGCTACACTATACTAGATATCCGGCAGTTATTGAAAGATATAGTGACACTAATTTGGATATATGATATAAAAGACTCAAAATCTATAAGTGGATTTGTGTTCACACTAGGATGTGCAGCTATATCATGGAAATCCTCTAAATAGACGGTTATAGCCAGACCCACTATGGAATCTGAGTTTAAGGCCTTGGACAAGTGTGGTGAAGAGGCTGAGTGGTTACGTCACTTCTTAGAGGATATTCCTAGATGGTCAAAGCCTGTGCCAGTAATTTGCATACATTGTGATAGTCAATCTGTAATTGGTAGGGCACAGAGTAATATGTATAATGATAAGTCTAGACACATACGTCGTAGACATAATACCATAAGACAACTACTCTTAACTGGAGTTATCTCTATTGACTATGTGAAGTCAAAGGATAATATTGCAGATCCACTAACTAAATGTTTGAATAGAGAGATAGTTGAAAAGTTGTCGAAAGGAATGGGACTTAAGCCTCTGAAAGAATAAGTTAATACAATGGAAACCCAACATAGTTGACTAGAGATCCCAAGATCTAAGTTCAAAGGGACAACCTAATTGTAAATACTTAATTAGATCACTGTGGGGGTTCTCTCCTACCCATTCCTATGATTAAACAATGATACCCGTAGAAGAAAGGATAAGCAATAGGCTTTTAATGATTCTTACGTGCAGAGTAGAGCAGGCTACTCTTAATAAGAAATCACCTATGTGAGAGAGAAGTGGGGCCACTTCTAAGAGAATTGTGTGATGCGCAATTCTTAAAAACTCTCGCAGAACCAGGCATATGTTCACGGCCATAAATGAACATAACAATAAGAACTGAACTATGTCAAGAAGAATTCTGTGTGAAGTATATCATCGTTTACACAAAAGACAGAACAGTTCAAGGACATCGTCTCTTGATCAGCTAGTAAAGTAAATGTGCTTTCATAAAGGAAGGTTCAAAGGGTAATACCTACCTATCCTATGCAAGATTCAGACGTTGAACTTTATCACCAAATCTTTCGTGTCTCTTTCAATTTTTCATTCATGTGGGGGTTGTTAGAAAATAAGTGAATGAAAAGTTTAAACTCTTCATTTGTTTGAGACATTCCATCTTCTCATCTTTTCATATTTTATAACTTTAGTAACTCTCTTGTTAATGATGTATTTAGAATTAGAAGGTCACTCTAAGGCCTATATAAGGATGTCTATTTTCATCATTCTTTACACGACAATTCAAGCATTTTCTCTCTTCCTTTCTGTTTCTCTAAGTTTTTTTTTAGAGGTGATAAAGTTCGGGCAGTAGGTCAGTTCGCTGGTATAACTAGTTCTACCGTTGTATCTTGGGAGACAGACGTTCATAACCTACGGTAGGGGACGAATCTGTTTTAAAAAAATTGTACACGTACAGGACTCGGTTTGCACTTTCTTCTTCAATTTTAATTCTGCAATTTCTTTAATTTTTTGTTTCTTGTTCATGTAATATGAAATTTTTCTTTTTTATTTCAAAAGGTGAATAACAACCTATTCACTCTCACGTTGTAATACATGATTAACAGTTTATGATGTCTGTTGGAAAAATATGTGTCATATTTTTCACTTTTTATATATTGGCTATCTTAATAAATATAACGATTTTTAATGATAAAAGAGCAGGTCAACATTTGTGTTTTGATCTGGTTCGATTAACGCCGATTCGATCGACCGGCTTGATAGGCTAATCATTTTTCGGATCAAGTAAAAAGCTGCGATTTTATTCATTTCTATATTTGATATATTCGATTTCATGAATATTAATGATGACTCCTTTTGTAGGTTAAAGAATTTTTCTTATTCTCTTAGATTTGTTTAGGAAGGAAATATTTAGTTTCCTAAATTCTTTCCTGCTACAAATCTAAGAAAATCTTTCTATATTCTTTCCTACTAATTCTCTTACCATCTTTGTTGCATATTCTTAGGTAAGAAATAATTCCTAAATTGATTTCTACTTTAACTATAAGTAAGAGTGAAAATCAATAAGGAATTACGGCTTTGAAAATAATTTTTGTGTTCTTGTTCCATAAGCTTGAAACCGACCGAATACATTCAAGGTAAACAAGACATGGCGCTTCATTGATTCAACTTTCAAAGCAAAAATGTTTTCTTCAAACTTATTGAAGAATCAAGAACTAATTGGTACTCAACGAACAATTCCATATCTTGCTCAAGCTACTTGGCGTGAAGTTAATAACGTTCTTAATCCAAGTGGTGGTTGCGGTCAAGTACAATAGGGAAGTGGCGATAAAGTCAAGACGGTGGGTTTGATTCCACTTCATCAACAAGTCGGAAGAAGAAGTATCACATGGAGTTGATGCATTTTCTTTTGATTGTTATTTTGTTAATTTTATGAAATTACAAAAATCGATACTATTGTATTTTTGAACAAGATTATTAGTGGATTGTTTCTACCCATGGCATGGGGGCCTGTGGATGTTTTCCTTAGGGGTTTACCACGTTACATCGTGTGTTCGTATTTAATCATTTAATTTCCGTACTAGACAAGATTAGGAAATGAACACAGTTGTGCGAGTTAGAACTGATATCTCTATATCTTTCCAGTTCTGACTACATTCTGTCCATTGCTTATTTAATTAAAATTAAAATTCATGTTTAATTTAATTAATCTAGGTTTTAGAACTTTCAATTGGTATCAGAGCGGGTACACTTTTTAAGTGTGATCTATATAAACCTAGTTATGGACGGAGCTCCATTTAGACCACCTGTTTTAGATGGTACTAATTATGCCTATTGGAAAATTAGAATTCAAGTGTATATTCAATCCCTTGATGAAAAAGCTTGGCACTCAATTGTCCATGGATATAAAACTCCTACCATCACTGAAGATGGTGTAGAAAGAGAGAAAAAGGCACGAGTGGGTTACAACCGATTACAATTATACTAATTGGAACCCAAAGCGTTAAATGCCATATTTTCTTTTGTAGACTCTAATCAATTTCGTTTAATCTCTACTTGTCAAAGTTGCAAAAGATGCATGGGACATCTTACTAATTGCTCATGAAGGAACCAATATGGTCAAGTCATCCAAGCTTCAAATTCTTACTCTAGAGTTTGAACAACTAACCATGAGAGACGATGAACAATTCAAGGACTTCTATGCAAAACTCAGTGATATCACCAATACTGCTTATACCTTGGGAAATAAATATTCAGAGAGCAAAATTGTAAAGAAAATCCTCAGATCCTTGTCTGATCGTTTTCATTCTAAAGTAACTGCAATTGAAGAAAGTAAGGAGATTGAGAATATGAAGGTTGAAGAATTGGTGGGATCATTGATGACATATGAGCTACATCTACAAAGGAGAAAGAAAGAAAAGGGATCCGATGATTGCCTTCAAAATTAACAACCATGAAGATGAGGTTGATTGTGAGGAGAGCGAAACAAATGAAAACATGGCCATGCTAACCAAACAATTCAAAAAATTTCTTAAAGGAAATCAAAAGGGAAAGTACTTGAATACCTCTCTCCAACAAAAGAAGAGATTTCTGACTAACACTAAACAAAATTCCACTACCTCTATGAATAGATCTAACAATCGAATTCAATGCCATAAGTGTGAGGGTTTTGGTCACATAGCCTCTAAATGTGCAAATACTTTAAAGAAATCTCATACCAAGAAGGCCATGAATATCACTTAGAGTAAAGATGATGAAAAAGACTCAAATGAGGACGAGGATGATAGAACCACTGTTGATCAAGTAACGTCCCTGACTGTGAACTCAACCTCTCATACTGATTTCGTGCAAAACTTAATTGCAGGTTCTGACTTCTTAGCGACAACTTCAAGAATCATCAGTGTGTGTCACAATGCGCAAAATGACTGAATAAAAATTACAAGATGAGCAGGAGAAAAACTTGTCCACACAAGTCTTGATAGAATTTTGGAAGATGACAAGGCTGAAATTGATTCTCAAAATAATACTCTTACCAACATCTTAAAAGAGAAGGATGATCAAATTGCTAATCTTTTAGATGAATTAAAAGTCTCAAAAGAAAGGATCAAGCAATTAACAATTGGAGCCTCTCGCTTAATTGAAACCCTAAGCTATGGAAGAACTCCAAACGTCAAAGAAGGTTTGGGATATGTTGGAAAAGGTGAAAGAAAAGGCGGGAATCGATCAACTTCATCAAAGAAACAAAGTCTGCTTTGTATTTTCATACAAACTGCTCCCATCACCGTCGAACTAAAGGTCGACCGCCTATGCAAGTTCGACCAATGCCAAGACTCAAAAAAACAATCACGACCATCGGTATACAACCAATACAGAGAGGTAAATCAAAGTACTTTGTAAAATGTTGCATCCGTGGTAATTTAGGACACGACTCTTTTCATTGTTTGTTTAGTAAAAACACGGCTAATAGACAAATGAGACACCTTAGCAACACTAAAGTAAGACAAATTTGGGTCAAAAAGGGTGAATTAAATTGTTATATGGTTGATGTTGCATATAGATACTTTATTCCTAACTCTTGGTATTTTGGCGGTGGTTGTTCTAGACATATGACCGGTAATCGATCTTATCTAACTAACTATAAAAGTCATGAAGGTGGTGCGTTACTTTTGGTGATGGAGCACACGGAAAAATTGAAAGTGTAGGCACTATTCTAATTGATGGCTTCTCTCCATTAAAAGAAGTTCTTTTTGTTGTAGGTTTAAAAGCTAACCTAATTAGTATAGGCCAACTCTGTGATGATAAACACTTGGTTATGTTCTCAAAAATTTCTGTAAAGTCTTGAAGTATGATGGTAGTTGTATTCTACATGGTACTAGATCCAATGATAAATGTTATCTCCTTGACACCAAAATTACTTGTCATATTTCAAAGACTGACTCAACCGAGTTGTGGCACAAACGATTGGGACATTTAAACTATAGTGATCTATTGAGACTGACAAAGTTGAATGCGATGACGAGGTGTTTCTAAGCTTCTTGAAAAATCAAGGATTGTGTGGTTCGTGCCTAAAAAGGTAAACAAACCAAAAGCACTCACAAGCAAGGTACGTTTCTTACTACTGACTCATGTTTTAGAATTACTTCACATGGATTTGATGGGACCTATTCAAACCGAAAGTATTGGGGCAATAAATATATTTTTGTTTGCGTGGATGATTTTTCTAGATATACTTGGGTTGATTTCTTGAGAGAAAAATATGATGTGTTTGAAAGACTCAAATTTTTGCACCTAAAATTAACAACAAAAAAATATTTTGAGGAATAAAAATACTAAGGATTAGAAGTGATCATGGGAGAGAGTTTGAAAATGCTACTTTCTCGCTTTTTGTGATCAAAATGGTATCTTTCATGAATTCTCTCGCACCCAAAACTCCCGAACAAAACGGTGTTGTGGAAAGGAAAATAGGTCTCTTTCAAGAGATGGCTAGAGTTATGCTAAATAGTAAGAAGCTCCCTGTTAAATTTATGGGTCAAGCTATTAATAACGCTTGTTATATTTTGAATCGTGTATCTTTGAGAATTGGAACCACCCAAACTCCTTATGAAACTGGAAAGGTAGAAAATCGAATCTCAAATATTTCCATACCTTTGGTAGCAAATGCTATGTGTTAAATGATCGAGAATACTTGGGTAAATTCGATTCAAAAAGTGATGAGGAGTGTTTATTGGTTATTTCGAGAACAAATACCGTGCTTACTGTAATTTATAACATGCGTACTCGGACTATCATTGAATCAATCAATGTAAAAATTGATGATATTGATGACTTTTCATCTTATTCACAGGAGCCTAATATTCGAGACTTTAGAAGAACAAAGTTCTTTGGACATCAACCTACCCAAGATCATCATGTACCGCGCCGACACGGTGATTTCTGAAGGAACATCCAACTTCAAGTTCGATGTCTCGCCCGCTCGGAAGTTCGGACGCACCATATACAAATAACGAGCAGGACATGAGAAGGCGGCCTCCTTCTTGGATTCGAGAAAGCACATCCATCGGACAATGTTCTCTCAAATTCCGAGAGCGGCATGATGACTCTCGGAGGAGGCTTGCTAATGAACTTGGAAATGTTTGCTACACTTCACAAATTGAACCCAAAAATATAAATGAAGCCATTATTGATGAAAATTAGATTCTAGCCATGCATGAAGAGCTAGCTCAGTTTGATAGAAATGAAGTGTGGGATCTTGTTCCTCGGCCAAAAGACACAAATGTGATCGGGACAAAGTGGATATTCAAAAATAAATCAGATGAACATGGCAACATAGTCAGAAACAAGGCACGCTTGGTTGCACAGGGTTACACTCAACTAGAAGGAGTGGATTTTGATGAAACTTTTGCACCTGTGGCCCGGCTTGAATCCATTAGACTCTTACTATCAGTGGCATGTCAAATGAGATTCAAGCTGTACCAAATGGATGTCAAAAGTGCCTTTCTGTATGGAATTCTTAATGAAGAAGTCTATGTTGAGCAGCCTAAGGGATTTGTTGATCCTTATTTCTCCGACCATGTGTTTAGACTCAAAAAGGCTCTGTACGGACTAAAGCAAGCCCCAAGAGCTTGGTATGAACGATTAACCATGTTCTTGTTGGAACAGGGATACAAGCGAAGAGGGGCTAACAAAACGTTATTCATCAAATATTTTAAAACTGGATTAATTGTTGCACAAATCTACGTCGATGACATTGTATTTGGTTCCTCACTAGAAACAAAATCCAAGGAATTTGCTACTCTTATGCAAAATGAATTCGAAATGAGTATGGTTGGTGAACTAAATTTTTTTAGGTTTGCAGATCAAACAGTTGGATCGAGGATTTTTATCTCCCGTGCCAAGTATGCTAAAAATCTTGTGAAGAAGTTCGGTCTTGAGCAGACCAAGTCGGTCGAGAACTCCCATGGCCACGCCCTTAAAAATTTCCGAGAGATGACTAGGGAAAGGAGGTTGACTCCAGCCATGCTGAAGCATGATAGGCGGTTCTTGTACACGACTGCACAAGTCGTCCCGACATATCATTCGGTGTTGGAGTTTGTGCACGTTATCAAGCTAAACCAAAAGAATCACATCTTGCAAAGCAGATGAAGTTTAATTATTCGCTATATTAATTGTACCGATTATGGTTTATGGTATACTAATGATACTAATTCTCATCTTGCGGGATACACCGATGCCGACTGGTGGAAACATGGACGATAGGAAAAGTACGAGTGAAGGATGTTTCTACATTAGTAACAATCTCATTGCATGGTTAAGTAAGAAACAAAACTCTATTTCCTTATCTCGCAGGTTGAATATATTGCAATGGTAGTTGTTGCACTCACTACTTTGGATGAAACAAATGCTTTGTGATTATGGTATTGATCGGGACTACATTCATTGTGATTCTCGTGATAACACTAGTGCTATCAATATTTCTAAAAATCTGTTTA
This sequence comes from Forsythia suspensa, assembly GCA_023638005.1. Taxonomy (NCBI): domain Eukaryota; kingdom Viridiplantae; phylum Streptophyta; class Magnoliopsida; order Lamiales; family Oleaceae; genus Forsythia; species Forsythia suspensa. Next base: position 2,313,269 of record CM042667.1, read on the forward strand.
GCACTCTAGGATATAAACATATTGATATTAGACATCATTTTATTAGGAATTTGGTCGAAAAAAAGTTATTACTTTGGAACATATTCGGGATCGAGTATCATTGGGTGACTTGTTCACCAAAGTCTTAGATTACGCTAGATTTGAAACTCTACTGTAGGCCGTGGGCATTTGCTTGATGCATTAGTTTTTATTTTTCAAAAAAAAAAAAAATCATGTGTGTTTGTTTGCATTTGCTTATATTTTATTTATTTAAAAACAAACAAAAAAAAGGAGGGGGAGAAGAATGGTTTTTCTTGCAAATAGCATATGATATAATTGTATGATTGGTCTATGATTTTGAGATTTACTTGAATTAACCAATCGGTTTGGTATGCTCATTATACTTAAGGTAAAATATGGTCAGATAAGCACACTTTGAGGACATATTGTCTTGGTTGATTGTACCTTACTACTAACTAGATTGTTATCTTTAAAGTAGTTTCATACTTTGTTGTGACCTATGGTCAGTATCTATGTCTCTCGGCACCATAGTATGTTGTTGTGTTAAACAGACAATTTCATGGAGGAGAGGGCTACCACCATAAATGTGTGCAGCCGTCCTTGATAATGAACATAAATCATGTAGAAAAGGGCTACCTTTATGGCTGTGAGAAAGTCAACTCCATGATCTTAAAAATTCAGTGCTTTGACAAATCAAAAATATATATATGCAAATAAAGTCAACACTCTGAGTACTCAAAAAAATAGAAAAATTGCTATGGTACTCATGTCTGGCACGCTCATATTTTTTATTCAAAGAGATATGTTTAGATGATGGTGGTTTGAAATACATCTCAAGATCGATCTTCTTGACTAGGTTCAATTTGGCAAAGTGGGATAGGTTATGATTGATTAATCAAAGATGTCCTATCACACACTCACGCTTTTAAATCGACAAATTAATTGAATCTAATTATGCGCATATATCGATTGGAAGATTCTCGGTTGATTTTGATATCCTCGGGTGATTGTATAAGTTGTAGAACTATGAAGTTTGCCCATAAATAAACCATTCAATCTTATCTCATAAAATATTCTCATTATTTGTGTGTGAGTATCTTGTATGGGCCTTCTCGTAGAAATTTCAATCAATAGTCTATTTTTGGCAGCACAATCAGTTTTAATTGAAAAAAAAAAAATTGGACGAATTCTTGGTTTATGGAATCCAATCGCATTTTGGTTCTATTTTAAAAATTTCATTTTCCATAAAATAGCGTATTAGGCGGTTTATTTCAAATTTGACGTGTCGATTAAGGAAGGTTTCGTGGTCATTAATCGCCATTTATCGGTTTATTTTTTGGTAATCGCCTTCTACACGTCCCTAATTAATCGCTCCCTTCTTGTGCAATTTTGAATAAATTGAAAAATTTCCTTTTAAACCATGATCTAGGGTTTTCTTCTTCACCTTCTCGCACTCAATCCTCAATTCCTAACTCAAGTCCCTCATTCTTGATCTCAAAGGTGTATTTGAGTTTTCTTTTCGATTCAAACAATGGTGAAGACTAAAATGCCAAAATCGAAGAAACATCCGGAAATTCTTCCAAGGACTTTGTTGCTCCAGCTGCTCATCTTTGAAACTGCGATTGGGCCACAAATGTCACCGCAAAGACTCTCCGTGGTACAAGTAAGAAGGCGGGAACCTTACAGATTCGGACTGGACACTTCTCCGGTGGCAATCGTATCTCGGTCGACCAATCGATGACATTGTTGCATATCAATCGCCGGTCACCCATTCTAAAAATCAGCCCCAGTCAAAAACTAACGACCCAATCTCCTATCTCGAGCAAGAAAGTCACCTTGGGTGCTCAAGATCCAGATGAAGAAGGAGATGAGGATGATGAATCGCAAGTGACGATTGGGTCGAAAATGCCGAAATTGAGGAGGAGGTCCGTGAGGATGAAGGGCTGGTGATGAGGAGTTTGAAATGACCTCCCCATTCGTAGAAGGTTCAAGTAAGCCCCTCTCAAAAATCGATTCGATTTTGATGTTGCCCTTGATGAATCTTCGTAATCTACTCCGACACCTCCTCCAACGAAAAGGGCACCACGGGCGAGAAAGGAAAGGTAAAATGGCTAATGTTGCCGAAAAGCCCCACTGGCCGGGTCGAAACAGCACTGTCACATCGCCTCGGGGGTGCCTACAGATCTTCGCCTACTCCTAGTTCAGACCCCCAAATGTTCAGACTTGACACATTAACTAGAGGCCGTTCAATGAAACTCTGGTCAAGGAATTTATGGCAAATGTTCCAAAGAATCTGGGAAAGGCTGGCAATGAATTCAGGTAAAAGGTTTATGTTCGGGGAAGACATGTTACCTTCGGTCCTAACTCCTTCAGGGACTAGCTTGGAGTAACCACTGTGGGTGTCACAAGTGACGAAGAATTGACCAAGGACATCATTGCGCAAGAAATGACCGGCTCCACTGGCGAAATCGGGAGAATCGATCGCTTCTCGGCTATTGCCCAAATACAAAATTCTACATCGGATTCTCATCAACAATATCGATCCGTTAACTCATCGATCGGACATTTCGGGGGACAGGGCCGTTATGCTATGCAAGTTAGGAATGAGGATGCCAGTTGACTGGGTTAAACTAGTTTTTGATAGAATTGTTTATGAAGGGCCGAGGAGGGCCAAGCAGTACAGACTACCGCATCCAGCTCTAATTCATCACTTTCTTGTTCATCAAGAAGTGCCTGCTATGGATTCAGACCGCTTCTCTGAGAACATTCCAGCGCTGGGTGTACATGAGTTTACAAATTTGGATAGCACACCGCATCCCACTCCCAGAGTTCCCAAGCATTTTCTATCCTCGTTGGACCATTCTGGACGTCTTGATGCACTAGAAACTCAGTTGGGGCTGGTTCGAACACAGGTAGATCAAATTTTTGCCCTTACCAAAGGTTTTTCTGATGATATTACTTTCATGCGTAGGGTGTTGGGCAAACTGGAATTTACGGGCGATGAGCATATAAAATCGCATTTCGAATAGTTACTCCGAATTCTCTCGCACATCCTAGAGATCCAATGGAGATACCAACTCGAACCCGTTGGTGAGCAACTTTCTTTGCCCGACCTCTGCACCTATCATTGCCGATGCTCCAACTAATGCTCCTCAGATACCCCGCTTTCGCAAGAGGGTTACCAATGCATCTCGCATCCAAGACAAAGAAGTCCAAATCCTCCCAAGACTAACTTTTCCCCGTTCTAACTCTAAACCCTCTAACTATTTGGCTATGGATAACTGTTTTAAACACTTAAATTTCGCTTTATTTCGCTTCAAACACGCTTTACTTTTGTTTTATCTCTTCCTTCATGTTCCTCTTCCAAAAGAGGGAGTAGTAGTAATTTTAATTTTTATAGTTGTTAGATTTGTCTTGCTTTGGACACTTTGTTGGTTAAACTTTAATAGTAGTATTTTTAGGTTTATGATAGTTTGATCACTACACTTAGATGATATCTTGCTAAGGGGGAGCAATATTAAATGTTGTGGCTATTGTGTGTGGTATTTGCATATGTTGTTAACTTCTTTGCAGGAGTTCTTGGTTTACACATTAAGGGGGAGCCATAATCCTTGTATGTTGATGCTCATGGGTTCTTTACTTATTCACACACATCACACTTACATTAAAAATCTGATAGTTATGTGTTTGTAATTAAGCAACGCCAAAGGGGGAGATTGTTGGAAAAATATGTGTCATATTTTTTACTTTTTATATCTTGGCTATCTTAATAAATATAACTGATTTTTAATGATAAAAGAGTAGGTCAACATTTGTGTTTCGATCGGTTCGATTAACATGATTCGATCGACCGGCTTGATAGGCGAATCATTTTTCCAGATCAGCAAAAGCTGCGATTTTATTCTGTTTCTATAATTGATATATTCTGATTTCATGAATATTAATGACAGCTCCTTTTGTAGGTTAAAGAATTTTTCTTATTCTCTTAGTTTTGTTTAGGAAGGAAATATTTAGTTTCCTAAATTCTTTCCTACTACAAATCTAAGAAAATTTTTCTATATTCTTTCCTACTAATTCTCTTACCATCTTTGTTGCATATTCTTAGGTAAGAAATAATTCCTAAATTGATTTCTACTTTAACTATAAGTAAGAGTGGAAATCGATAAGGAATTACGGCTTTGAAAATAATTTTTGTGTTCTTGTTCCATAAGCTTGAAACCGACCGAATACATTCAAGGTGAACAAGACATAGCGCTTCATTGATTCAACTTTCAAAGCAAAAAGGTTTTCTTCAAACTCATTGAAGAATCAAGAACTAATTGGTACTCAACGAACAATTCCATATCTTGCTCAAGCTACTTGGCGTGAAGTTAAGAACGGAGGTTCTTAATCCAAGTGGTGGTTGCGGTCAAGTACAATAGGGAAGTGGCGATAAAATCAAGACCGGTGGGTTTGATTCTACTTCATCAACAAGTCAGAAGAAGAAGTATCACATGGAGTTGATCTGTTTTCTTTTGATTGTTATTTTGTTAATTTTGCAAAATTACAAAAACGGATACTATTGTATTTTTGAACAAGATTATTAGTGGATTGTTTCTACCCATGGCATGGGGGCCCGTGGATGTTTTTCTTAGGGGTTTACCACGTTACATCGTGTGTTCGTATTTAATCCTTTAATTTTCGCACTAGACAAGATTAGGAAACAAACACAGTTGTGCGAGTCAGAATTGTTATCTCTATATCTTTCCAGTTCTGACTACATTCTGTCCACTGCTTATTTAATTAAAATTAAAATTCGTGTTTAATTTAATTAATCTAGGTTTTAGAACTTTCAATGTCACACTTAGACCAATAGTCAAAAAGTGCTTATGTATCACAATTAATGTTAAAAAGTGTCTAGCACAATGTCTAATCCTAGACATTATTCTTGACAATATCTATTATTAATTTAATAATTTATATTCAATCAATACATTTCTCTCCTTTCTTTTTCTAAAAAGCTAATAATAATTTGCACAATTAACATTGTTGCATTGGAGAAGTTTTTTGATATAATATCAATATCTTTTACCACATATACATAATAGACATTGTTAGATTAGAGATGTTCTTATAGTCTTTTTACCAATGATATGTTGCCATGACCAGGATAAGTGGGTACCAATGATGTGTTGCCACGTAATATTATAAGTGATTAAGATAAGTAGGTAGGAGTTCAATAGATCGAATTTAAAGGGAAATTTAGGAGTAGAAGAATAGAGTGATTAATTACCAATTTACCATCCCCACTTGCCTCATTTTTTAGTTCTTCACATTGAGTAGTTGCATTTTCTTCTTTTTCTTTCTACAAAAACTTAAAAGATGAAGTAGGGAAGAAATATGGTTGTGAACTTAGATGGTGCTCGATTCAAAATAAAATAGAACACGGTGTTAAATCAGTAATATGTCACTTAACGTGCTAAATTTGAAATAAAATGTAGCTACTATGCAATATTGGTATACCGCTTTCTTGCGGTGAGATTCGACCGTATGCTTTATTATTATGATGGATTAAATAGGTGAGTAGATTTTGGAAATGATCGATTGAGAGATAGATTGATTGAAAATGTGAGTAGATTTTAGAGATGATCGATTGAAGGAGATGGATTGAATAGGTGAGTAGATTTTGGAGATCATCGATTGATGGAGATGGATTGAAGCAGTCAGCAAATTTTGGAGGAAATGATTTTCAGCAAATTTGAGAGGAGGTGATTTTGTGAGGAGAGAAATTGAAAACGTAGAGTGACACACGAACGTTTAAGTAATTTTTTTCATGTAGCAGAGAAAATTATTTACAGTTGTGATTAGTCCCCGAAACATTAGCACTTGTCGTAATTTGGTCTTCAATCTTTCAATTTTATTACAACAACGGTCATCTTGACCTCCACCACTTGTCCTACTCTATTTATGCTTTTCATTTTCTTTGTCTTACACTATCCTTAACTAATTTCCTCTTTAAGTGCAAGTTTGGTAGAGTTTAAAAATAGTTTTTTGTGAGATTTTGAAAAAAATTAATGAAATATGTGATTGAAAGGTTGATAGAAGTTATAGATCCCATAAAATATTTGATCGAAAATGAATTTGAGAAAAAAAAAGTTTAAAATAAACTCTATCACAAGAAGTTGGCCAATATGCATTGTGTAGGGGTGGCAACGAGCTGGGGTGACTAGGTTGCACTAATCTTGAAAAGATTACTCGTATCACCTGACAAGCCAGTCCGTAGGCTGGCTCGTAGGCTAGGCACGAAAAGATGACTTATGGCTGCAAAGTTGCAACAAGAGTTTAGAAAAATCCTAAATTGGTTATTCAAAGTTCTTTAATTAAGGTTTTTGCAACTTAAATTGAAGAACTAAATTGAATTTTGAACATTGCAAATTCAGTTTAAAATTTGAAATTTAAACTGAATTTTTTATATCCGAATTTTGTTTCATAAATACCTAATTTTCATTTCAATATTTCTACACCAATCTAATATCTAAGCTCTCTGAATCTCAAATTCTTTACATTTTCATACATTATCTTGAGTTCTTCAATCCCTTATCTATATAAGTAAATTTTTTCATTCATTGTCAATCTTTATAATTTCCTCTTATATTTTGATTATATCTCATTTTTATATTATAATTCACAATGGATTTTTCTAATGATCAGTTAAACTTATTTCTCGGTCGTTCAAACACTCCATCCGGTGATCATTTTGATAACAATTTCACTAGTCTTGATCGCGTTTCAATCCCAAAAGATGTGGGTGCAGATACAACTATTCCTACTAACTTAGATGATGTCAATTTGGAGGAAAAAACAGTGTCTACTAAAAAACCACAAAAAAGCATCATCTTGATAGTTTTCTTCTTACTGTTGACAACTTATGATATGAAAAAGAATGGTGTGCAAGATAGTGTGAAAAAATTTCAAAGCATTTTGCAATTAGTGTAAAAAGGGTTTGGGTTGGAAAACCCGGTACAAGCCCGTCTCATTTGAATAGGCATTAGAAAAAATGCGATGAGAATCATGGAGGCATCGATACAAGGCATGTCCAACTTATATTTGGTTTTTCTCCTGCTGACGAAGGTTCTAGTTCAGCTTTTTCAAACTAGGTTTATTCACAGAGAAGAATGTGTGATATTGTTATGTACGAATCCGAAGCTAAGTTGTTGCTCAGCACAGTAGAAAGCAAACACTTGACCAAGTTCATAAAAGAATATCTACAACCCAGGTATAATACTACTTCTAAAAATACACTCTATGTCAATGCTTTAAAACTATATATTAATGAAAAAACAAGTATTATTTATTATCTAAAATTTTTGTTTAGTGTCATATTGTTTACCTCTTATTTGTGGATCAAAATATATTCTTAGTTTTAAAGTCCTTTATACAAGAATATGATTGTCAAGATAAAACTCGCATTTTTTACTTTTGACAACGCTAATGTGAATAAAAGTTGTTATTAAAATATTAATTAGGGAACTTAAATCCGACTATGATGTTATATTTTTCCATACGACGTTTATTACATTTTTAATTTAATTGTGCAAGATGGCTTAGAGTACATAAAACTACAATAAAAAAAAATTAGACATGCTTTTAATTTGATTAATGCCTCACCCACTCATAAACCAAGATTAATGGTTTAATGTGCAGAGCATGGCTTAGCAGAAAGAACACTTGTAACTGATGTAGGTTATAGATATAACTCTACGTACCTTATGTTGCATTCTTTTCGACCCAAAAAGCCACAATGTCTCAAAACGAGGGGCAATAAGTATGATGAGGTTATTACTTATTTTAATGGTAGTCATATGTATGTTTCTTTCATTTAGATGATAATGACTAGTTTCTTGCATTTTCTATTAAGAAATTCTTGAAGGGTTTCTACAACATCGTGAACGCGTATGTTAGTGTTTATTATCCTACTTCTCCACGTGTTCTTCAATATTTTTTTTTTACATTGCAACTACTTTTGATAAATAATTAAATGTTCGCCATTTTTGACAAAGTAATACATACCATGGAGTTAAAAATTTGAAAATATTGAGAGGTATTGCCCACATTATTCTCTTTAACAATGATGATGGACCCTGGATCTAATTAGATGGCACTAAATCTATTATGCTCAGAATTTCACAAAAAAATACTTTTAAAAACTCAATTACAAATGATAACTTAAAAAATATATTATGTCAAATGTACAATCACTATGCTACAAAAGAAGGTCATGAGTAGTTCGTTCTTCACCCCAAATTTAGAAATATAGTGCGATGTATTAAGATGATTTATGGATTATTTAAATTTCAGTATATGTACTTTCCCGTCAAGTTATGTTTATTCTAATTCTAGAACTTTAGATGCCAGTGGTAGAAATCTTGAAATACATCGTGTTATCTACGTACTTCGTTGCGAACGTGTGTACCATTTTACAACCAAATGAAATACACGATTTTGATTTTCTATCATAGTGCACGTGTAACAAACGACAATATTTAATATTATTAAATATTGCACGTGATTAACTTACACATCCAATGTCTACTTGAATTCACTATAATTTACATAGTCCAATTCATGATTATGAGGGTTAGGGTTGTATTTGTAATCATAATCAACTTCATTGTTGGGAAAATCGACTTTGACTTTTTTTCTTTAGAGCTGGCAACGACTCATGGCGGCATAGTGGTGGAGATGGACGGATTTCACCACTGGTCTAGGGGTGGTGGGGGTTGTCGACTAGTTTTGCTATTCTTTTTAAATTTTGATTTTCAATAATGACTTTTAGGTTGACACAAGTGTACTTATTCCTCAAGCTATTCACAATTACAATACCATAAATACTTATTATTGACGTAAGTTAACCACCAACGTTCATCACCACTATCTGTTTCAGCACATCATTGTCTATCTCCATATAAAAAATGGACTGGCCATCATAATTCTCACGTAAATCAATGTTCCACAAATTGGGATTGAAGAGAGTAAAAAATATTCGAATTGAACTCTATTATCTCAAAACCAAATCCAAAATCAGTGAGCTCAACACCGTTCGCTAGCGGCTGCTTCACTCCAACCATGCAACTCCATGGTCAACAAATGCTTTGCTAGCGACTGATTCACTAAAGATGGCGCATCGTGTACTCTGCCGATCAAGAAACCCATCATATTTTGTTGTGAGTTATTATCACAGACATTTGTTGTGTCAGCTAGTCGATTTTGCTGACAACTGTGTAATATTTCTTTGCATTGTACTTTCTCCACAAAATATTCATGAACAAGTAGTGACCTTCTCAATAGTATGATGGAGCGTAAACTAACTCTGACACCAATCTAATGCAATTGGTAAACGTGAGAAATATGAAACACAAATTCATTCTCGTTGGTTTGCGCATGATATCGAGATAGATTGATCAATTGGGAGAAACTCCACCAATTTTATTAATTTATCAAAAAAACACCAAATAACAAACATAATTATAACTTTTAAAGGAAAGTAACAAACCTCAATGTATCCCTATATATTAAAAGAGTGAGGTGAGTTGGGCACTATTCATAGGAATGTGTGCCCAACTATTTTTTTTTTTTTTTTTTTACTTTTCTCTATTTCCCATCATTTCTTTTCTTTTCTTTTCTTTTCTTTTTTCAATTGTAGATTTTTCAACCTTAAGGTTTGTTCGGTAGAGATTTTTTGGAGAAAAAATGGATTTTTTTGGTTACTTTTTGACTTTTCAAATTTTTTTTAATGTAAAAAGGGTTGAAAAGTCAAATATCATAAAAAGAAAATAGATTTTTGGGGAAATGCATCTTGAACATGGCCTTAATTTTTTTTCCCAATGTTTCGCTATTTTTCTCGTCTTTCTTCCGATTTTAGTCGTGTCTTTCGAAAAATCGCCCAAATTTTTTATAGATGTTTTTATTATTTTGAATACCCAATTAAATATTATTTTTGTTTTTCTCCAAATATAAACTATCCAAATTTCTAATAACTTAAACTATTGAAACAAAATTCAGCACCACACACATATATATTAGGCTCTAGGTTCAGCCTCTTAGGTCGAGACATAGATATATCAAGCAACCTACTTTGAACTTCAAAATCATTTGCAATCGAAAATCCTTCAATTAATTACTTATATTAAGTTAACAACACAGTGATCAAGATTACAAGAAATACATAGTTTTAATTCATTTTTTCTGTCGATTACTGAATCAAATTACAATTAAGTCCAAGAAAATTTACCCACAAGCACAAAATCTTGCACTATGCAAGAAAAAAGAGAAAGAGAATACTACTCTCAACGTAGAAAGTTACAAGAGTAAAGAAATAAAATATATCAACGAGTACAATCCTATCTAATATACCAAGAAAATAAAATCACTAATTAACAACTTATGCTAATCTATAATAGGTATTTTATTACTTATTACCGCAAGTTCACAAGAAATCTTATGCATATTCACGACACTCGTGTGATTTAAACTTTTTTTAATGTTTGATACATTAGAATGAATAAAATTTAATTGAAATTTTGAAATAATTTAAAAAGTCGGGTCATAATGAGGAAAAATGTGGAATAAGTTTAAAATTTAAAGCAACAGAATAATCTTATGAGATCATAATTGAAGTATTTAGTTCTACAATTTGTATTAATTAATTATGTTAGTGAACTATACATCATTCATTGCATCATCTAAAAATGAGAACGTTCTTGTTAAAGATCAATTGAAGCTATATCGTCCACTTTTAAATAATACGTAATTTTCTCAATATGTTTTAATATATGTTTTACTCAGTCTTTCATAAATGAAAAAATAATTAAAAAATTCACTAACAATTACCACACTATTAAATACTTAATTAAAATACAACACGTGCAAAGCACGTGAATTTCACTAGTTTTTCTAAATAAAGACGAACTCTAAGAAAATTAATCTAAATAAATCTCTTGCTAATCAAAACATGGAAATAAATTATCTTAACAATTAATAAAAACTTATTTTCGCCAGAATAAAAAAATACCAATTTATCAAAACTCATTTTGCATAAAAAATGTGGTATTAATTATCCAATATTTGACAATCAAAATATTCTATTATGTCACAACATAACCTAATGCCAAAAGAAGCCCAAAAAAGTAATAAGCTGGCATCTTCCTTAAAATGAAGCCCAACCATTTTGGTAAAACTTAAATTATAATTTAACTTGATTAAATTAGTCAAATATATTTTTTATCTACATATTTTGCGTGATCATAATTTACTACTTACTTATTATTATATATTCAATAAAACTCACAATTTATAAATACTTAAAAATAATTTTAACACTACTAAACATGCGCGTAGTACTATTTTTAGGATGAGCTTCCACTTGTCAAATGTCAACATCATGATGAAGTAATAAATGCTGCTTATAAAACATTGGTAACTATTGCTTGCAAGTAACAAATTAGTTTTAAAATAAATAATTTATTTATTTTTTAAGATTAGTCAAATGAGCTCAAAATATTATAAGGTTGTGTTTGATTGAAAGTAAGAAATTTGAGTGAAAAGAAAATGAATTTAATGAAAAGAATTGTCAAGAAATTATTGATTGGAAAATAAGACAAATTTTTCATGGAAAATAAAACCTCCCTCCCCTTAAGAAAATATTTTCTTTGAAAACATGGAAAATGTGGTCAAAACAAGAAAAATGAGAAAATATTTTACATAGAAAAAAAAAAGTTAAAATCAAATAAAACAAGAAAAATATGGAGGAAAATATTTTTTCCATGGAAAATCTTGTGCAATCAAACACATCAGTTGGAAAATAGGTGGAAAAAAGATATTTTCCATGGAAAATTTTGATGAATCAAACACAGCCTAATATGAAAATTAAAGAATGAAATGTTAAGAAAAATACGACCAAAAGTAAAGAAGGAATTAAAAGTAGAATGCCATGTGTGCAATATTGTGTTGAGACAAGAGGTTAATAATAGAAGTGCAAACTGTATTAAAGTTTGAGAACCACATGCACAATTTAACCCATCCATTGATAAATATACGCACTATAGTAGAAAGTTGGTATTCGATTTTTAAAAGAAGTTAACTGATATTTAATAGTTTGTTTGATATCAATTAAAATTTTGTTAAAAAGTTGAAGTTAAAGTCAACAATTACTTTTAATTACACGCCTCATGGACTCACAACTTTTTACAATTTTTCAACCACACATTTTATCAATTTTTAAAAAAAAATTAATTTTAATCGAAAGCAAACACACCATAAATTACAATTGCACAATCAGTTCTCTCTACAGTACAATATTTTAAATTTCTACTAAAATATCATGTGGCCGGCATGGAACATGTTCACTTCAAATTTCTAAACACTAGCTCGACTTGAAAAACAAAACCCGATTATATAAAGTTAACATGTAAAGAACACGTGATAATATAATAGTCGATCTACTTGCTTAAGTCAAAAGTGTGACATAGAAGTTGTTATGCATCGATCAAAGGAAAAAGACTTTTTCACTGAAAGTCCGGCTTTGGAAGGATTTTTATATCAGAATGGGCCAAACATTTTCAAAGCATTGCATGTGTAATTATTGAGCCAATTTTTATTCTAATACCAAGGTCCCCACCAGGCACCAGTATTTAAGTGCAAAACGTATAAAGCGTGTTCGGTTAAATTTTTAAAAAGTAAAAGTAATTATTAAGTGAATGAGTAACTTTTTATTTACCATTAGGGTTGTTTGATTTGTAGATTAAATTGTTTAAGTGGATAAAAGTTTATTATTATTATAACAAATTTTGGTTTCAACTAGGTGTAAAAAAAAAAAAAAATACTATTAAAAAGTCATATTTTCTTTAAAAAGATAATTCTACCATTATTTTTAATTAAATAAAATAAAAGAGTAGAAAAAAAATGGATGAAGCGGCGGAGGCGGAGGGCGAGTGGTGATGATTATCCTAGGATATAAATGTTTAAAAATAGATTTATTCTAAATTATAAAGGGTATGTTCGTTTTTAAAAAATTGAGTGATTCTTTATCCGAAATAAAAAAATATTGTCCTCTTTTCTTTTCGAGGATAAGTTTCATTTTTTGTTTAAATTGTATTCAGATATGCCTTTAGAGAATAATGTGGATTATTAGTGAGTAATAAATTATTAAGAAAATTGCATATACATGTGACTTATTCAAATTAGATCAAAATATTTTTCTAAAATTGTCATTAAGTTATTTCAAATTAATCCCAAAATTATCCCACGAGATCCATATTTTCATCGCACTTTGCGGTCCCGAGATTCAACTTTTTTGGGCTTGTAGTCGGGCTCCTTATTGGGCTTTGTGTAGCTAGCAGCTTGAATTTCTATAGAGTAGCCATGATTACTTGTTGTAAATAGTTTAATTTGATGAATATTTCGAGAGTGAACATGATTTGTTGTTGTAAATAATTTATTTGACGAATTTATATAGAGTGGTCATGATTTGTTATGTAAGTGGACATGTTTGAATTGTAGGGATGAAAGTTATATTATTATTTTTTGTTAATGAAAGTTGGCCATTATATTATTATTTGTTTGTTAATCATTTATTTTGTTTGATATTGTATTATATAAAATATTATTTTAATAAAATAGTATCATATAAAATAATATCTTAATAAAATAAGATCATAGAAAAATAAGATCGTAATACAATAAAATCAATATCATAAAAATCGTATCGTTAAAGATATCAAATCTATGGCATAGGTGATCTAACTTCGTATGGTTAAAGATAGCAAATTTATGGCGTATAGGATCGTGATTGTTGTTTTTAAAAAACGAGCATAGAATTCACATACTTGTTCATAATTTATATTATAATATGTTTTCGTAATCGTTTCGATAAGACGGTCATAGACTAGTGGCTTTGCCACTACTAAAGATTGATTTTATCAATTTGAATTCATTTCTTTATCTTAAAACGGTAATATTTAGTTTGTCATGTCTTAACAAATATCATACTAAAATAATATATTAATAAATATAAGTATCATAAATAAATATATATTAATATATGGTAGATCATACACAAACTACAAAATATCTTAATAATATCATAGATTGAAACAAACACACGACTACAATTTAATAAAATAACAATGACTTATCTAATTGAGTATTTTGAACACTATCATTACTTCATGGACATGATCTAATGCCCCGTTGGCATTGTTATAATGATCTCATGACACTATCCTACACTCATTTGATGAGTGTTTGAACTCCTACCGGGAGCATTAGAATAAAATCGCATTACTTCAACTATAAAACATTTAATTTTTAATGTGTGTTTATTTGATGAAGTTTAAAAGTAGTTTTTTTTTTTTTTTTAATGTGATTGAAAATAAGTTTAGGAAAAAAAAAAAGTTAGTAAACTCGGACAAACATGTCATAATGTAACGAAAACTAGTATACAACATTAAAATTAAAAAGCAGAATAAAATATTTTTCGCAAAATAGTATCATAATAAAACAATATATTTGAATTAACCTTTTTTGCAATTGTAAGAGTACGTTGGTATTTTAGCGTTGAAATGTGACTTTAATTAAATTAAGTTTGGATCATATGACTTAAGAGTCCATAAGCACATGAACACTGATCGACTCTTGAAATTATCCTAAATTTTATTCAAACAAGTCCAAACATGATAAGATAAATTTAATTTATTATCTTTAACTATTACCCATATACTAGATAGACACTTAGAGAATAGTAAAATGGCAATATCCTGCTGGTCTCTTTACAATATTATTCATTATAGCACTATTGGTTAAATTTAAAATTACTTATAAGTATGCTTAAAAATATATATTATTTTTATTAATTAAAAATAAAAATAAGTTATCCATTTTGATAGTAAATTAATAATTAATTTTAGAATAAAAAATCTTTTACTTAAAAAAAATACAAAAGAATAATAATAGTAATAATAATAATAATTTCAAACATGTATCTAAATTGATCTATCGACTATTCTTTTCATAGTCAAATCTCATGCTATTGTGGATCAATCACGTGCCACAACAAAAATTGTAGAGCACGTGTCTTATTGTGAGTGAAAGTCACCATTATAATGTTCCAAATTCCAAATTCCAAATTCCAAATTCCTAATACGTTCACTTTGAATGTAATTAAAAGTGTGTCTAATTAACTACCTTTAGTGTGTTTAACATGCACATACTTGTTGTTAATACTATTTTAAGATATATTAATTTAGTGGCTGATGAAATATATTATTTACATGTGTAGAAATCAATTTAAATTCAACTCCATACAATAAAATCTAAACTAGAGCAAATGTTTCTTATTTGAAATAGTCTGTCAAAGTGCGAAGACATAAATGAATTAGAGCATGGTTACGGGTGTTTAGCATTTTGGGTGTTTAGAGCGTTTTAATGATAAAGTGAGATGATTTTTAGTCTCTATAGCACTACGCTACATTGAATAGGCGGTCAAATTAAAATTTATATCTAATGAGTTTAAATCTAAAACTAATATTATCGCTTATGTGAATTGATATTTTTTAAAAAATTGGTGGGTCTTTAATTTTTATTTCCCTCGTTTTTTTTTTTTTTTTTTAAAATAAACTGCTGAGTTGAATAAATTTGCTGATTTACCCCGCTTAGAAATTCGTCTAAATTTAGACGGATTTATAGATGTAGTCTATTTTTTAGTTTGCCACATTAGCTAGAATGGAGTCTTGATCGGCATGTATTATATGAGACTTTTTATAACTTCGCCTATCCGCTTATGTAGCATGTCTAAAAATAGGGATGGTAACGGGTGGTCGGGTCGCCCTTCCAGCCCCCGCCCCGTCGGAATTTTTTACCCCATACCGCCCCATTCCCGCTTAAATCGAGGCGGGTCGGGGGTCGGGGTTGAAGCGGGTCGGGCGGCTTCTGACCCGTTCATCGCCCGGTTATTTATTTTTATTTTTATTTTTTGTTTATTTTGGTAACCGTGATTTTAAAAAAAAAAAAAATATTTGGGCGGGTTCGGAGCGGGCTACTCATGAGGCAATTCTCCCGCCTCGTACCGCCCGAATACCCGATTGTCAAGGGGGGAAAATTTTGGACGAGGCGAGACGGGACCGGTGGCGGGGCGCGGTAAATTGCCATCCCTATCTAAAAGCAATGATGGAGTGCATTGGAGATGTTCTTATAAACACTTATAAGCATTCAAACATTATTTTTATCATCACATTTTGTATGACCAAAAATTTTTATATATTTTTTATTCACATATTTCGTATGACCCACTATTTATAATCGACAAAAATCTTTATCAAACATAATTTTAGTAAGTTTTTCAAATAAAATGTAATTAATCAACAATTTTTAAAAAGTAATGCGGAATATTGTATTTATGCATCTTTATCATAAAAACTTTCAAGTAGATGTTGAACAATTTGATCATTTGTGCACCAAAGTTTTACAATTCAGACTATAATGGTTTAATTTTTTTTCTAAAGTTTTACATTTCTTTCGATTTATATTCATGAATTTCTTCAGGCTCTAATACACCAAACATTGCAGAAATTCATATTCTTCCCAGCTATCCAGTCAATCTCACCTAGGGGTGGGTACGGTGCAAATTGGTTCGATTCTCGGATCAACCGTAACTGAACCAAACATCTTGATTTCTTGAATTACCAATTCAAATCAACTTGAATTTGGACATATAACCGAAACAATACAAATTTAACATACTCACTTCGGTTCAATTAGATTATTCGATTTGGACTTAACCATTCTCAAATTCGTTTTGATTCTAGAGCTCTATAATCTCCACATACAACACACAAAATTACCCCACCCCACCCACCCACGCCCCCAAAGTGTCACAATAAAACTGCTTAAATACCCACATATTATTGTAAAAAACGAATAAATTTTCAACACAACAAAAAATTCCCTATTTAAAATTTCTTCCACTATTAAATCCTTAAATTATATTTGGAATAAAAGATAAATGAGAGTTTGCGATTGAGATAAATGATAGGTTGGTGGGTTGGGTTGTAGGGTTTTGACTTTATTTAAATTTTAAAATTCTACATGAATAATAATTTAACATGTGGTGTCGGTTCGGGTTGAGATGTTGGGTTTGTATTGTACCCGAACCCGACCCAAATTGATGTCTCTTAAACAAATCCATAAAAATCAATTTGGTGTATGAAAATAATAATAATAATAAATAAAACTAAACCGCATTGGTCTAAATACCCACCCCTAACCTCACCCTACCGTACTCCGACATTTATCTTCTTTTCATCTAACATAATATATTATGTTCTGTGTTCAATTATCGCACTCCAAATTGGTTTTATTGCTTAAGTTAAAAACAATCTTCGCTGAAAAATTATAATAAGATATTAATTTTATACAATTCGACATAAATATAATTAATTGATGTCACTGACAAAGTCTTGCTTGTAATTGGTTGTAGAGTGAAAGAGTTCAACACCAACACCACAAATCTTAACATAGAACATCTTCGCCACCGACCCCTACTACCATTAACTTCCACCAAAAGCGACATTTTGTACAATTTGATTCGATTTTATCTTTTTAACAACAATAAATGGAGAAAACTAAAGAAATTAAAATTGTGAAATAAATTTTTTTTTTTTAAATTATTTCATGATGAAACATCAAAATTGTCGTTATGAGCATCAACCTAATGTAGAAAAATAGGTCCACTAAAGTTTTGAAGCATAACTAAAAAGTATGGACGTTATCGTTTCTAATCAAAACAATAAAGAGTCATTACGACCATTTTATGCACAAAATGAGCTTTTAAAGTTAAAAATTAACTTAATTTAAGTTACATTTATAATGGAAACAAGTTGATTTGATGTGATTGACAAGTTTACATCATCTACATAAAGTGTGTGCATTGGTTGTTTACGCTTTTAAAAGTGTTAATTTTGACCTATCATGGCATGAATGAGCTACATTATTGTTCACGCAATGATAATATGCACACTTAGAAGACACGTTAGACTACCGACGATCAATCCCACATAATGGTGTAACGGTCATAAGCACTTCAATGATCAAATCAGCGATCGAAATTTAGGTGTAGAATAAAATGGATAGAAAGTTGGTTAAAGATATATGTAAATTATGTGCATGGTGTGTACCTTCAAATGCGTGAGGAATGTAATATTTATAGATAAGTTAACATGGGAATTGGTCATTTTCGTGATTAGACATTTTCCATCATTTGATCGAAAAATATTATTATATTTTAATTTCCAATGTTCCTCAATTTTACCATTTTTATGAATTCTAGAAAAGAAATATGACATGTAAGCAGAAGTGTTATATTTTGTATGCAAATTTATGGCGCACTGATACTAGAATAGAATTGTTAGAATCCACACTATGGAAGACGAGAATTCATGGACTTTGTTCCTCAAATCTCCATTTATTCCAAATGTTATTGCTTCGTCTATCCTCTCTTAGACAAAGCTAAAAATCATACTTCAGTTGACAATGTTAAGATATTGAAATGAAGTAAGGCTCATATTTCTGACACGTGGGCATCTAGCTGAGTCATCAATGGGCCCTTAAATTTTTGTCCACTGTACTGTTGGTCTTACGTGTCTTACGGGCTGTCCACATATAATGCATACATTTTTAAATATAACATATATCATAGTCAATGAATCATATACCTATTTCACCAATCAAATAGGATGAATATACATTTCTATCTCATTAAGTCTCATTTCAAATATTTATAGGTGTGTTTATTGGCCGTTTACACTTTTACAAGTGCATTGACCCGTAAAAACATTGTTGACACTATAGTTGTAACTAAAACAACAATTGGCGTCATTATGATGATTTTACGTACCAATTATACTATTGACATTCAATAACAACCTAATATATTTATACTATTAATCACAACTGAGAAACGTTAATTTTGTATCATGCAATTTCACATTCTATTACTTAAGTGAACGTGTATAAAAGATATACATCATAGTCAATGAATATTATAATAAATCACATGCCTATTTTTTACCAATCAAAGAGTATGAATCTAATTTCTAACTCATTAAATCTCCTTCAATATTTTCAGGGGTGTGCATTGGTCGTTTACGCTTTTACATGTGTTTTGATCCAAGCATTGTCAACGTTACAGTTGTAATTGAAGCGGCATCAAACTTGCAATTTCATGCACAAATTGAACTTGTAATGTTGCTAGACACATTTAAGTGATACAAGTGATATTTACTAACATTTATAATGCAATAACATAGATTTTAGTTGTTATGAACCAAACGGTGAACACTTTGTTGAAACGACGAGCATGTTGTTATTGTTAACACTAAAATTACATTGGAGTCATTATGGTAAAAAGTAAATGGCGTGAGTGCCGTTATTAATTCAGCAACAACCTAAATAGAAAAATGAACAACCTCTCTGAACAACAAACTCAACAAATCAATATCAGACCTAACTAAACTCCAGCAACTTAAAATCATGATAAGCTCAAATTCATCAACTAAAATACAACATCAAAATTAACATATCAAACTCAAAATGAATAAACCTGTATCAATTATAAATGAATACTATATAATATAATAAATTGATGTTTTGTTCATAAATAAGTCAACGACTATGAATCAAAATGCTTTACAAAGAACTCAGTAGTTTATTTCTTCCTCCACAACTTAATGTTTGAAGTCATCAATGCGTTTCAAGTTATTTCAGACTTGTAAAAACTAATTAACTTGAATGTGTAAAGCCTGCAATCAGATTTGCAAAATAGTTGTGATTTTAAGTTACTTATCCAATGAACAACGTAACACTAATTATTATCACAATAAATTACACATTTATTTGTTTTGGAACTTTTTCTGTCACATTCGTATGCGTAAACATTTTTGGCTATTGATATGTGTGTTTTGTGCACTTATTTGGACCTTAAAATTAAACGTTTGTTCCATTCGCTTGTTGATTTTCTACTTAATTTAGTTACTTTCATTTGTCTTCAATTTTGGATTCGTTAATAAGTAATTGGAGAATAAGGATGAAAAAGAGCAACGATTTGGTGAATGTATAGAAAGTATGGGAACTCAATTGCATTCAATTGGAACTTGAAGGACCACATTGGAGGCTATTCGAAGATTTGAGGACTAAAGTGACCAAAATCTAAAGTGGGAGAATTAAAACACGCTGAATGGAAAATTGAGCCCTAGATTTTAAAAGCAGAAAGTGAAAATTTTGATTGGGCGATCATCAAGTGCAAAATGGCAACATCGAGATTTTATCCTTTTTGAGTTTTACTCCAACTAAGATACTCTTGTGGGCCACGTTTTTACGACTTGTAAGGTTCTTTTTGGACACTTGGAGAAGAATATAAACATGAGAGATTAATTAAAAAGAAGGGTTGGACAATTGGGGAGGAGAAGAGAAGAAAAACAAGAGGAAATCACTGGGATTCTTCCGGGCAAAATTAAAACGAAGAACAATGATCACACTTGAGAATTCTTTCTTATCCGGGTGATGAATTCTATTTATTTACTTGTATTCTTTATCTTAATATATTATGCTAGATTTATTTTGTGCTAGGATTATGATGAAATTTGTACCATAAATTTTTAATTCTTTGAATCTAATATTTGATATTCAAGCATGTTTTTATTCTTTAACAATTGATACGAGTTGATTTTTTCTACAATTATACGTGTAATGGTTGTATAAGTTTTGTGGCTTGTTTTACTTTCGAGATAATAGAAATAAAGTTATACATAATATCAATTTTTGTGGAGTCTAATAGAAGATAGAGATATACTGCTATACTTGACGTGATCTTTAAGTTTTTATAAATATTTAATGCATTCGCGCATGTTCGTATTCGTCGTAGAGATACAGTCGGGTCACATATATGGATATGTTTAATTTTACTCAAGAAAGATTGTTAAACAATTTAGAAATTTTGAAATCTTCGAAATTAAATTGTGTTATCAAAATCGATGGTTTGAGATAAATGGAATTTTTATAGTTGAATTCGGGAGTTTTGAACATCTCCAATGCATTTCATCTATTGAAGTCTATGTGGCAGGTAAAATGGATGGACTTTCAGTCCATGTGGCACTACATCTATTGAATAGACGGTTAAATTAAAAATTATCTCAAATGAGTTCTATCTAAAACTAATATTACTGTTTATATGGCAGGTCTTCAATTTTTATTTCCCTCATCTGAGTTTTTTTTCCTAATAAAATGTTGAGTTAGATTTAAATTTCTTTGAATCATTTCAGATAGAAATCCTTCTAAATTTAGGACGGACTTCAGTCTTTTCTTTTTTTTTTTTTTGTGTGTGCCACATTAGTCATCGTCGGCATGTAGTGTAGAGAGTTTTTTTGGCTTATTTGCACAAATGGTCACTGACTTTTGCACTTCTTTGCGGGTTGAGGACCTATCTTTTCATTTTGGCGGTTTAGCCCCTATTTCAAATGTTTTTGGCATCAATGGTCCTTTTCATCATTTTCCATCCCTGTTAAAGTTGACGGTAGAAAATTTTTTATTTAAAAAGTAAATGAAAATTTGCAGCAAAAGTCCCTAATCTTTTAGAAAGTATTGAAAAGTTCCATAACTTTCTAAAACTAACACATATGACCCCAAACCTTTTTGACAATTTAACCCCCAACTTAAATAAATTAAAAATAACTCATAAATATTTTCAAAAATACAAATAAGTCCTAAATCTTTTTATTTTTTTACAGATTTACACTTAAAATAAGAAAAAAGTGTGTCATCAAGCCCCAAAATTTTTAATTTTGTTCATTAAAATAAACATTTAAATTGTGTTTGATTAAAATCAGATTTTTAGTAAAAATTGTTGAAATGTGTGGTTTAAAAGTTGTGGGACCATAAAATGTGTGGTTAACAATATTGTTGACTTTGATCTTAGCTTTTTATAAAATTAAAATTGAAAACAAACAGGCTGTTAGAGTCTCTACGGATTTTGTCCAACGGGTTAATTGTCGTGGGCTAATGGACCAGTCCAACATAAATTAAAATTTTTTTTTTAAATAATAAAAAAAAAAAGAGAAAAATCTTCACCACCCTTCCCACCCCACCCACTCCACCCACCCCTACCAAATCGGGGAGGGTGATTGTCGTAGAAATCCCGTGAAAAGTGGGGAAAATCCTCTCCCAGTCGCGACCACTGGTTTCGTGATCGCGAAACCGGGGAGCTCCCTGGTTTCGCAATCGCGAAACCAGGTTTGGCGAAAAACGAGGGAGCTCCCTGGTTTTTCGCGAACCTGAGGAGCTCCACGGTTTCGCGAAAGGAGGAATTTTCCCCCTTGTTTCGGCAGCCGTGCGGAGCCGATCGAAAACAAGGGGAAAATTCCCTCCTTTGTTGGGACAGAGAGAACTTGGGTTTGGGTTTGGGTGGGGTGGGGTGGGGGTGGGGTGGGGGTGATTTGGGTCAAAAATATTTTTGATGGGCCATTTCGGTTTCAACCCAATTAACCTTGGATTGGACAAAATCAGAGACTCTAATGTACCGTTTGTTTTCAATTTTAATTTTATAAAAAGCTAAGATCAAAGTCAACAATAATGTTAACCACACATTTTATGGTCCCACAACTTTTAAACCACACATTTCAACAATTTTACTAAAAATCTAATTTTAATCAAACACAATTTAAATGTTATTTTGGTGAACAAAATTAAAATTTTTGGGCTTGATGACACACTTTTTTCTTATTTTATGTGTAAATCAGTAAAAAATAAAAAGATTTAGGACTTATTTGTATTTTTGAAAATATTTATGAGTTATTTTTAATTTATTTAAGTTGGGGGTTAAATTGTCAAAAGGTTTGGGGTCATATGTGTTAGTTTTAGAAAGTTATGGAACTTTTCAATACTTTCTAAAAGATTAGGGACTTTGCTGCAAATTTTCATTTACTTTTAAATAAAAAATTTCTCACCGTCAACTTTAACAGGATTTGGATGGAAAATGATGAAAAGGACCATTGTTGCTTAAAAACATTTGAAATAGGGGCTAAAGCGCCAAAATGAAAAGATAGGTCCTCAACCCGAGAAGTGCAAAAGTCGGGGACCATTTGTGCAAATAATCATTTTTTTTATAATTCCATCTATCTATAGTTATGTGGCACGTCTAAAAAGCAATAGATGGAGTGTATTTGAGATGCTCTTAGTACTCTTTTCATTATAAAATTCTTATCACATTTGCCTTCATCTAAATTTGCATTAATTCTAATTAATTTAAGTCTTACAATAATTAGTTAGTTTAGTAGTTTGATAATTGAATATTAGAAAATCTTTAAATTTTATAGTTTCGGTTAAGATTAAGCTATTTTGAAATTAGAATAGTACAATCTCTATGAATACGATATTTGGACTTAAAAATCCACTTTATTACTTGTTAATGATTCGTGCACTTGCAGTTTTGCATACTCAAAAAGAATTACATAGCAAGTTTTTACCGCCGTTGTCGAGGATTGTGTTTTATTTTATTTTCGATTACCTTGGTACTAATTTGATTTTTTTTATATAATATTTTTTTAAATTTTTATTGCCAGTTATTTGAGTATTCCTATTCTCTCTCTCTCTCTCTCTCTCTCTCTCTCATGTCCTTTTATGCAAAGTTCGAGACACGGCAAACCGATACCAACTCATCTGGAAATCGAACGCACGTTTCACCGTAAACGAAGAGAGGTATGAGAAGCACAAAACAAAAGACCAAAAGCGTAAGAAGAAATTTGTGATAATCTAAACAATCAAGCAAATCAAGAGAACAATGTAGTAGTTGTAGTTGAGGGAACATGCTAGTCATTAGGGACTTCATTATTCCACAAATCTTTAAATGTCAATCTAGCATCATGTATCATCCATTCATGTGACCAAACTTTCGATTGAAAACAAATGTCATACATTTATTTTAGAATGGACATCAATTTTATGGCGAAATGACGAGATTCCACATCGCATGTCTCTCGGTTTGTGGAAATGTATCAACACTTCAAATATTAGGAGATTTCAAATGATGCAATCAGATTGAGTTTATTTTCACATACTATACGTGATAGAGCTCTATAATGACTGTACTCACTGCCTATTGTTAGTATCACCACTTAGAATGATTTGGTCCAAAAGTTATGCAAAAAATTCTTTCCACTAGCAAAAATTGTGAAGTTGAAGCATGACATCTCTATA
Source organism: Forsythia suspensa (assembly GCA_023638005.1). Taxonomy (NCBI): domain Eukaryota; kingdom Viridiplantae; phylum Streptophyta; class Magnoliopsida; order Lamiales; family Oleaceae; genus Forsythia; species Forsythia suspensa. The sequence continues at coordinate 2,337,545 of CM042667.1, forward strand.
TTCCAGTAGTATGAAAATGAAACTTTTGATAAAGCTTGGAATAGGTTCAAAAACATGCTTCGAAAGTATCCTCATAGCATCAGAAGGGGTTCCATGTCCAATACTTCTACGTGAGTTAACTTCCATCTTACACGAACATGGTAGATTCATCATCCAATGGCACCTTATCCATAAAGACAATTGATGGAGCAATGGAGTTGTTTGAGAGAGTGGCCACTACCATAGTCAGTGGGTCTCTGAGTGGGTTGTTCATAAGAAAGCAGTATATGAGGTGGATAATTATACCGCGTTGTTTGCAAAAATTGACTCGTTGGTTCATAAGGTGGAGATCATATCTTAGTCGCCTAATACAATACAAACCAAAAGACCGTTTATGACATTTTATTCAATGAATTTGATTACTCGGTAAAATAGAACAATTTTATGTTAATATATTTTAAAGTTGTTGAATCTTATAATATTTTTTTTTCTGCTACACAAATAAAATTTAAACAAATAATAAATTGACTTTACAAAAATAGAAAATAAAAACTAAAAATTAATGAATGTGATTGAGAATTTTTATTTGTTTTCATTTAAATAAATATTTTTAAAATTTTTATTTAAATAACTAATAAGGATTGGAATTATTTTATTTCTTTTAAAAATTAAGAATTTTAGTTTTTTAGAATTTTTATTTAAACACATATTTCTTGTATTTAGAATGTTATTGATGTTTTCACCTAAAAGCTGCTCTAAAAAGCGCGTGAAAAGTTTGGGTTACTGCTCAAAGCTTGAAGCTCAAGGCCCACGCCAATCACGCGTCACGCATTGTTCTCGTATTGTCTTTATCTTTGCTTCTCGCAGGACTCGGCTTGGGCCCATAAAATTTAAAGCTCGACCTAAAAAGCACGTTTTACGTTTTTTTAACATTCTTAAAAAGTCTCAAAAGCGTTATAAATATATTTTGAGTTTTATGTTTAACTTTTTTTAAAAAGAAATACCAAACCAAATAAATTTTAAGTATTTTACAAAACTACAAACTGAAAACAACAAATTAAACGGAGTCTAAACACCCCCACATATCAAAAGACTTTTATAGAAACTTTGAAAGTCTAGTAAGATTATAAGTAAAATTTCTAAATTTATGCATAAAAAGTAAAAGTAATTTCTGTGCTTAGCCAAACGTGCTTACACTGTATCATTTTCTTTCATCATAAAAGAAATTACAGTGAGGGAAAAAAAAAAAAACACTGAAATGAAAGTCCACTTTTCTCTCTGCTATCAAACCCTCTCTCTCTTTCTCACGTCACTTGGATTTTCTTGCCCTTTACACCCAAAGAAAGGTGTACAAATTTAGTAGCAGTAGAGTAGTAGTGATAATTGATGCCGCCGGAGTTATTTCCATGGGACCGGAGAGGCTTTCGGAAGTACGATAGAACCGGGTCGGACCCCTCCCTTGGTGGCGGTGGCGGTGGCCCTACTAGATGGAGGGACCAGCACCAACCTCAACAGCCGCCGCCGACTCATCCTTACCACCAGCACCAGCACCAGCACCGCTGGTACTCAGGTTTCCGCTCCCGCCCTCTCCCTCCTGGTGAGTAATTAATTAACTTTTCGTTCGTTTTCTTTTATGAAATGGAATCGACGAACCTATTAAGTTAATTATGTTCTTAATTCATGGAGAAGTTCTTATTTTTTTTGACAAAGTGAAATTTTGGGCTTTAAAGTTAATTGGAGGACGAGACTTCTTTTAGCGCTTAAATTCATGGATAGAAAGATTTTTCACGGAAATAATTCATATTTAATTTCTTACGTCGGCCATGGAGACCGGGTTTATAGAATTCAATTATATGGACTTCTAGATGGGTTTGGTAGATATGTTTGGGGAAGATCTAGTGTGTTAAAATGAAAAAAAAAAGAAAGAAGACTACTTTAGGGATGGCTTGTTGATTGTATGCTTGCAAGATCTGTGGTTATGGGATTATTTGAGTAGTATTCTCTCTCTCTCTCTCTCTCTCTCTCTCATGTCCTTTTTATGCGAAGTTCGAGACATAGTAAACCGATACCAACTCATCCGGAAATCGAACGCACGTTTCACCATAAGCGAAGAGAGGTATGAGAAGCACAAAACAAAAAGACCAAAAGCGCAAGAAGAGATTTGTAATAATCTAAACAATCAAGCAAATCAAGAGAACAATGTAGTAGTTGTAGTTGAGGGAACATGCTAGTCGTTCGGGGACTTCATTATTCCACAAATCTTTAAATGTCAATCTAGCATCATGTATCATCTATTCATTGCAGACCAAACTTTCGATTGAAAACAAATGTCATACATTTATTTTAGAATGGACATCAATTTTATGGCAGAAATGACGAGATTCCACATACACATGTCTCTCGGTTTGTGGAGATGTATCAACACTTCAAATATTAGGAGATTTCAGGATGATGCAATTAGATTAAGTTTATTTTCACATACTATACGTGATAGAGCTCTATAATGACTGTACTCACTGCCTATTGTTAGCATCACCACTTAGAATGATTTGGTCCAAAAGTTATGCAAAAAATTCTTTCCACTAGCAAAAATTGTGAAGTTGAAGCATGACATCTCTATATTCTTGTAGTATGAAAATGAAACTTTTGATAAAGCTTGGAATAGGTTCAAAACAACATGCGAAAGTGTCCTCGTAGCATCGAGAAGGGCTCCATGTCCAATACTTCTCACGCGAGTTTACTTCCATCTTACAAGAACATGGTAGATTCATCATCCAATAGCACCTTACCCATAAAGACAATTGATGGAGCAATGGAGTTGTTTGAGAGAGTGGCCACTACCATAGTCGGTGGGTCTCGAGTGGGTTGTTCATAAGAAAGCAAAGATATGATGTGGATAATTATACCGCATTGTCTCGCAAAAATTGACTCGTTGGTTTATAAGGTGGAGATCATCTCTTAGTCAGCTAATACAATACAAACCAAAAGACCAGTTTATGACATTTTATTCAATGAATTTGATTACTTAGTAAAATAGAACAATTTTATGTTAATATATTTTAAAGTTAGTGAATCTTATAATATTTTTTTTCTGCTACACAAATAAAATTTAAACAAATAATAAATTGACTTTACAAAAATAGAAAATAAAAACTAAAAATTAATGAATGTGATTGAGAATTTTTATTTGTTTTCATTTAAATAAAAATTTTAAATGAAATATTTTTAAAATTTTATTTAAATAACTAATAAGGATTGGAATTATTTTTATTTCTTTTAAAATTAAGAATTTTAGTTTTTTAGAATTTTTATTTAAACACATATTTCTTGTATTTAGAATGTTATTGATGTTTTCACTTAAAAGATTGTTCTAAAAAAGCCGTAAGTAAGTTTGCCAGGCTCGCGCCAGATTTGAAGTTTCTACCACGCCACCACCACGCATCACGCATTGTCCTCGTATTGTCTTTATCTCGCTCTCGCCTAGGACTCGTTTAGGCCCATAAAGTTTGAAGCTCGGCCTCCACGCCTAACTACGTTTTACGCTTTTTAGAACATTGCTTAAAAGTACTCAAAACGTTAAAAATATATTTTGAATTTTATGTTTAATTTTTTTTAAAAAGAATACCAAACCATATAAATTTTAAGTATTTTACAAAACTACAAACTGAAAACAACAAATTAAACGGAGTCTAAACACCCCCACATATCAAAAGACTTTTATAGAAACTTTGAAAGTCTAGTAAGATTATAAGTAAAATTTCTAAATTTATGCATAAAAAGTAAAAGTAATTTCTGTGCTTAGCCAAACGTGCTTACACTGTATCATTTTCTTTCATCATAAAAGAAATCACAGTGAGGATAAAAAAAAAAACACTGAAATGAAAGTCCACTTTTCTCTGCTATCAAACCCCTCTCTCTTTCTGACGTCACTTGGATTTTCTTGCCCTTTACACCCAAAGAAAGGTGTACAAATTTAGTAGCAGTAGAGTAGTAGTGATAATTGATGCCGCCGGAGTTATTTCCATGGGACCGGAGAGGCTTTCGGAAGTACGATAGAACCGGGTCGGACCCTCCCTTGGTGGCGGTGGCCCTACTAGATGGAGGGACCAGCACCAACCTCAACAGCCGCCGCCGACTCATCCTTACCACCAGCACCAGCACCAGCACCAGCACCAGCACCAGCACCAGCACCGCTGGTACTCAGGTTTCCGCTCCCGCCCTCTCCCTCCTGGTGAGTAATTAATTAACTTTTCGTTCGTTTTCTTTTATGAAATGGAATCGACGAACCTATTAAGTTAATTATGTTCTTAATTCATGGAGAAGTTCTTATTTTTTTTGACAAAGTGAAATTTTGGGCTTTAAAGTTAATTGGAGGACGAGACTTCTTTTAGCGCTTAAATTCATGGATAGAAAGATTTTTCACGGAAATAATTCATATTTAATTTCTTACGTCTGCCATGGAGACCGGGTTTATAGGCTCAATTCAATTATATGGACTTCTGGATGGGTTTGGTAGATATGTTTGGGGGAAGAACTAGTGTGTTAAAATGAAAAAAAAAAAGAAAGAAGACTACTTTAGGGATGGCTTGTTGATTGTATGCTTGCAAGATCTGTGGTTGTTTTGATTTTCTTTGCCTTTTTAGAAATGGGTGAAATAATGAACTTCATGCAAAAATTGAACTTTTACTGCGTGATTTGTGGAGCTTGTGTCTTTAACTATTGATTTGGGTTTTTGCCGGCCCCTTTTTTGGCGGTTGGATTGTATTTTCTGAAGGTTTTGGAAAGCAGGAGGTCGAGATATGTACCAGGAGGAGTCCAGTCACGGGTTTCCACCTTTTGGGTCACGGTTCAGTGACAGGATTTCTGATGACATGAATTGTCGGCCTCTTGGTTCTCGCAATGATGGAAGATATTCCAGAAATAACAGGGAAATCGGGGTCCTTTAGCCACAAAGTCTTGAAAGGTCACTTTTGGGATCCTGCTTCCTCGCCGTGCGGTCCTGTGAGACCCATCAATGATGTAAATGAACAGAGTTCTGTAGAGAATGTGAAAACATACAATAATGGCAGCAACTACAGCAACAGAAGCAACAACAACTCCTTCCGTCCTCAACCTGATGCCGTCAACTCATTGGATCAATCTCTGTCTCTCTTGAAAGAGAAGCATGATAAGAATGAAGGTAACACCGATGGATTGGCCTGCAAAGGTCAGAAATTAGAGAAAGATAACTCACTGGGGTGTATAGATTGGAAGTCTTTAAAATGGACTCGGTCAGGAAGCTTGTCTTCAAGGGGATCTGGTTTTAGCATTTTGAGTTCCTCCAAGAGCATGGGAGCAGACTCTAATGATACGGTGGCTGAGGTGCAGCCAAAGAGTGCGATGCCAGTTCGGTCTCCTTCTGGGGATGTTGCTGCTTGTCCGATGTCTGCTGCTACGGTTTCATCTGAAGATGCTAGTTCCAGGAAGAAGCCGCGCCTTCGCTGGGGTGAGGGACTGAAAAAGTTTGAAAAGAAGAAAGTTGAAGGCCCTGAAGATGGTTCAGCCAGAAATGGATTTGTCAGTAGTGTTAGTGATACAGAAGTTGTGCAGTCTCATACCTTGAACCTGGCTGATAAGAGTCCTAAAACTGCAGCTTTGCTGGATTGTGCCTCACCGCTACTCCATCTTCGGTTGCTTGTAGTTCCTCACCTGGTAACTTGTTTGATTCCTTGTTAAGCATCTTACATTTTCATTTTGTTAGTTATTTGTGAACTGTATTTCTCTTCCCTTCCTTCCCTGTTTGACATCTAAAAGAGGAAGGATACAAAGGGAAAGTGTATAGGAAGTAAAGAAGGCAGTTAATGGAAAAAGAATATATGCACAGTGAAGTGGAAAGTCATTTTGATGTAAATATACCTATTTTAGGATTCCAGAAAAGGTTAAGTTTTACAGGCCTGTGAACCAAATGAAAGCTCAGCAGCATTAATTAACTGTCCTTGTGTGTATCAAGTTGATTATGTTATTGTTTTCTCTACTTGTGGAGATGGTTTTTAAGAATGATCACCTTTTCCCTACTCCCTCAGTCTTTATTCTTTTGAGAAAATGATAAGATTTGTGTTTCTTCTGATTGTCACGTAATTTAGTCATTTGACGCCGTTTCTTGAATCAACCTGATGCTAATGGAGTGTGTCTTGCCTTAATGTACCTTTGCAACGATCTTTTCTTCTTTATCTCTGTAATTGTTATTGCTGTATGAAGTAAATGTCAAGTGAAAATTTGTAAGGTCTACATATACAAGCATTATCTATGGGACAAAAGATTGAGAGATCTAGGAGGTTTTACAATGAGATTATTTAAAACACACATTTGTTTGTTTTGAGGCTGTCTTTTCTGTCTGTGGTTTTGGGATTGGCTGTATAATGAAAAAAAATAAGTCCTTGCTAGGATTATCTAATGGATGAGATTTTAGAGATTTGGTAGTATTTAGAGATTTGGTAGTATTCGTAGTAAGAATACATAACCACAACCCTCTCCCAACTCACCCCTGAAACAACAAACTAAGTCTCATTCATTTCTAATACATGGGGTGAGCTGTATGAGTCCTTTTTGCTTTTGCATTTGATCCACCATTATATCTACTAAACAACTAATGAAATTAAATCTTTGCAATTACATGAGACCAGCTTAGTTTTAGTCTCCCTCTTATGTAGGTTGACTGTAAGCATAAAATTTATCACACCTTAGACGCTCAATTCTTTTTGACACCCATAAACTAAATGGAACCCAGTGCAGAGCATGTGTTAATGTGGCCCAGTGCTAAAGTTCAGTGGTATTGTTCTTAATTGCCATGACATGTTTATGTCTTTCCATCTTTACATGCCAGTGGTGGTCAAAATTCGGATACTTTAAGGAAATCCTAATGGAAGTATATACTGATACGTAATTATATTTTACAAATTTCTCTGTTGTTCTGGAGCGGAGTTAACTGTCAGTCACTCACTCTGCTTTTTATGTAAGTATTGATTTGTCTGCATTTGTTGCTTCATCTGTATACTGTAATGGTGTTGTGCACTTTACTTGATTTACAAAGAGTTTCCTTTCACACTCTGTAGGTCTTAGTGTCCAATCCTTGCAACCTTGATAAGCAAATTCGTTTTGAGTGTGAATTGATCCTATGTTCTTTGTTGGTATCTTTCAGAATTAAGATTAACGGATCAATGTATTATCACCACTGTTACTCCTGTACTTTGAAAATTATGTCTCATTTGAAGTTTTAAAATTATGTCTCATTTGAAGTTTTCTTATTATTTTCTTTAATATAACAGGTGTTCAAGATAAACAGTCTATCAAGGCAGTTAGTATTGATCATGATATGACTAAATTGAGCTGTTAAGAAAGTTGAAGGCCCTGAAGATGGTTCAGCCAGAAATGGATTTGTCAGTAGTGTTAGTGATACAGAAGTTGTGCAGTCTCATACCTTGAACCTGGCTGATAAGAGTCCTAAAACTGCAGCTTTGCTGGATTGTGCCTCACCGGCTACTCCATCTTCGGTTGCTTGTAGTTCCTCACCTGGTAACTTGTTTGATTCCTTGTTAAGCATCTTACATTTTCATTTTGTTAGTTATTTGTGAACTGTATTTCTCTTCCCTTCCTTCCCTGTTTGACATCTAAAAGAGGAAGGATACAAAGGGAAAGTGTATAGGAAGTAAAGAAGGCAGTTAATGGAAAAGAATATATGCACAGTGAAGTGGAAAATCATTTTGATGTAAATATACCTATTTTAGGATTCCAGAAAAGGTTAAGTTTACAGGCCTGTGAACCAAATGAAAGCTCAGCAGCATTAATTAACTGTCCTTGTGTGTATCAAGTTGATTATGTTATTGTTTTCTCTACTTGTGGAGATGGTTTTAAGAATGATCACCTTTTCCCTACTCCCTCAGTCTTTATTCTTTTGAGAAAATGATAAGATTTGTGTTTCTTCTGATTGTCACGTAATTTAGTCATTTGGCGACGCCGTTTCTTGAATCAACCTGATGCTAATGGAGTGTGTCTTGCCTTAATGTACCTTTGCAACGATCTTTTCTTCTTTATCTCTGTAATTGTTATTGCTGTATGAAGTAAATGTCAAGTGAAAATTTGTAAGGTCTACATATACAAGCATTATCTATGGGACAAAAGATTGAGAGATCTAGGAGGTTTTACAATGAGATTATTTAAAACACACATTTGTTTGTTTTGAGGCTGTCTTTTCTGTCTGTGGTTTTGGGATTGGCTGTATAATGAAAAAAAAATAAGTCCTTGCTAGGATTATCTAATGGATGAGATTTTAGAGATTTGGTAGTATTCGTAGTAAGAATACATAACCACAACCCTCTCCCAACTCACCCCAGAAACAACAAACTAACTCTCATTCATTTCTAATACATGGGGTGAGCTGTATGAGTCCTTTTTTGCTTTTGCATTTGATCCACCATTATATCTACTAAACAACTAATGAAATTAAATCTTTTGCAATTACATGAGACCAGCTTAGTTTTAGTCTCCCTCTTATGTAGGTTGACTGTAAGCGCAAAATTTATCACACCTTAGACGTTCAATTCTTTTTGACACCCATAAACTAAATGGAACCCAGTGCAGAGCATGTGTTAATGTGGCCCAGTGCTAAAGTTCAGTGGTATTGTTCTTAATTGCCATGACATGTTTATGTCTTTCCATCTTTTACATGCCAGTGGTGGTCAAAATTCGGATACTTAAGGAAATCCTAATGGAAGTATATACTGATACGTAATTATATTTTACAAATTTCTCTGTTGTTCTGGAGCGGAGTTAACTGTCAGTCACTCACTCTGCTTTTTATGTAAGTATTGATTTGTCTGCATTTGTTGCTTCATCTGTATACTGTAATGGTGTTGTGCACTTTACTTGATTTACAAAGAGTTTCCTTTCACACTCTGTAGGTCTTAGTGTCCAATCCTTGCAACCTTGATAAGCAAATTCGTTTTGAGTGTGAATTGATCCTATGTTCTTTGTTGGTATCTTTCAGAATTAAGATTAACGGATCAATGTATTATCACCACTGTTACTCCTGTACTTTGAAAATTATGTCTCATTTGAAGTTTTAAAATTATGTCTCATTTGAAGTTTTCTTATTATTTTCTTTAATATAACAGGTGTTCAAGATAAACAGTCTATCAAGGCAGTTAGTATTGATCATGATATGACTAAATTGAGCTGTTCACCAAGTATTCTGTCCAAGATGCAGTGTGAGGGTCCAACTTTCAATTTAGAGAACTTGGAGCTCATGTCTATTGCTAATTTGAGCTCTTTGATCCGGGAATTGTTAAGATCTGATTATCCAAATTCTGTGGATACTGGATTTGTGCATGCGATGAACAAGTTGTTGTTATGGAAAGTTGACGTATTAAAAGCACTTGAGATGACTGAATCTGAGATAGATTCACTTGAAACTGAACTCAAAGCATCACTATCTGAAGCTGGAAGTAACTTTCCTCATCCAGCTGCATCAAGTTTGCTGCCAGGCGACGTGATTTTGGAGAATATTCCTGAGGCATTGGACGATGAGAGCACTGGGGTGAAAGATGAGGATATTGATAATCCAGAGAGTGCAATATCTAAGTTTGTCGAGATGCCTTCTGTGGAGGACTTCTGCCCTTCTGACACAGCCAATCATATTGAAGGTTTTCTGAATTCAGATGTGAATAATTCTAAAAACATGGAAGTGAATTGTTTAGAAAATGGTCTTAATGATGAGGAAACCAAAGGTCATGTGGATGATTCTGAGCCGATTATGAGTAGTAATTATCCAACTCTTGCTAGTTGTAGCAATTCTTGTTGTAATAGAGAGGGTATTTATAATTTAATACTGGCATCCAACAAAGGTTCTGCAGATAGAGCTTCAGAAGAGTTATATAAGTTATTGCCTGCCACCCATTGTAGTTCTGATATTTCAACTGCTGCCAGAGTCTCGTATTTGCGAAGTGATCCCATGATAATGAAGAAGAAATTTCTAACAAGGAAGCGATTCGTACAATTTAAGGAGAAAGTTACCAGCCTCAAGTTTAAGGTTTTTCATCACTTCTGGAAGGAAAATCAGCTACTTTCTGTAAGGAGAGTTCGTTTGAAGTCTCACAAGAAGTTAGATCTAAGTCGGACTGAGCATTCTGGCTATCAAAAGCATCACTCCTCCTGCCGCTCTAGATTTTCTTCTCCTAGTAAGAAATTTCCGCTTTATCCATTGCTTTGATTTATAGGTATACTATGACTCGTAGAATCATCTGTTTTTCACGTATGCAACTGCTACTATAAATTCAGAGCTAATAATTACACTAACAGTTGAAAAAGAGATTTTGAGTTGTTAATAAAGTGGTTTCGGTCTAGTTCACAACTGATGCTTGGATGAGACTCATCAAATGCTGAAGTTTGGGATTGTTGATCTGAAACTTTGTTTTCTCAACTTTCACTGAAAAAGTAAAATGAGAGCTGGTATTTATTTTGGAGTTATTTATTTCAGTATTGTTATTACAATTTTGCTTGATGAAATCCATTTATATTATTCTGCACATTTTGACGTTGTTGCTTAAGTTCCTTCCTGTATACTAGCCTTTAACTTAAAGTATTCCACTGGTTAGAGAATTGATTATGTGCCAGTAAATCTATCCTGACATTATATGCATTCACACTCTCAGTCTTTGCGGATGGGAATCTTAGCCTGGTGCCCACAGAAGAAGTAATTGATTTTGTGAGTAGGTTGCTTTCGAATTCCGAGTTCAAACTCTACAGGAATACATTGAAGATGCCAGTTTTAATTTTGGACAAGAAGGAGAAGTTTATGTCGAGATTTATCTCGAGTAACGGTTTGGTGGACGATCCTCATGCTGTTGAAAAAGAGAGGTCTATGATCAACATCTGGACATCTGAAGAGAGGGAAATTTTCGTTAATAAACTTGCTACCTGTGGGAAAGACTTCAGTAAGATAGCATATTTTCTTGATCACAAAACAACAGCAGATTGCATTGAGTTCTACTACAAGAATCACAAGTCGGAATACTTTGAGAAGGCAAAAAAGAAGCAGGGCTTTCCAAAGCAAAGGAAGGCCCGATCTAGTAGTACATACCTGGTTGCATCAGGGAGAAGATGGAATCGTGAGACTAATGCAGCTTCCCTTGATATACTGGGTGCAGCATCAGCAATTGCTGCTTCTATTGATGGTGGTATAGAAATTCAGCAAAAATGCACATCGAGATTCTTTCTTGGGTCGAGTGCTTACAGAGAATCAAGAGGTGATGCTTGTTCATTGCAAAGATCAAACAGTCTCGATATTTATGATAATGATCGAGAAACTATGGCCGTTGATGTGTTGGCTGGTATATGCGGTTCCTTGTCTTCTGAAGCTATGAGTTCTTGCATTACAAGTTCCATTGATCCTGCAGAGGTCTGCGAGGAAGTTTATGATTCGTGCTTGGATGAGAGCTGTGAGGAGATGGACCCCACTGATTGGACTGACGAGGAGAAATCCATTTTCATTCAGGCTGTGTCATCTTATGGCAAGAATTTCGCAATGATCTCACGGTGCGTCAGAACCAGATCCATATACGAGTGCAAGCTCTTCTTTAGCAAGGCCCGTAAGTGTCTTGGATTGGATATGATACAGCCTGGACCCAGCAATGCAGTGTCTGGTGACGTTAATGGAGGTGGAAGTGACGACACCGAAGATGCTTGTGTTGTGGAGTCGGGCTCTATTATTTGCAGTGAGAGATCAGGATGTGAGATGGGAGAGAACCTTCTGTCTCCTGATTTGAAGACGAGCTGTGAATCTGATACGGTAGGAATATCGACTTTGAAGCCCAATCTTAACGAATGTGAGGAAAATAATGGAATGGGGTTTGATGATTTTATGGATGCTGGGAATTCTGGGCCAGATCATTGTTCTGGGCCAGATCATTGTCAGGAGAATGATAAGACCGATATAAACTTTGTAAACTTTGATGCAGATGCAAATGAACAAGGTGCTACTGCTAATGGTGGAACTGTGGCTGTCCCCCATGATACAGATTCTTTACGAGTAATTGAAGAGGCTGACAACCATGTCCAGTCTATTAGATTGGGCAAGACTGAGAATGCAGCTTCGATTGAGGTTTTTGAGGTTTCTGATGGGCATTGTAGGGCAGGTGTTGCTTCTCATCCATATGCCAATGCACATTCTTCTACATTGGGATGCCAAAAGAAAACTTCAAATCATAATGCTTCATCAGCTGCTCGTGCTAATGCGATCAGTAATGTGCAGACTCGGACAGGTGATTGTCAACAGCATCTTTCTGGTCACTCATTTTCAGATCGTGTTGAGTCTTCCCAGATTCTTGGGGATTCTAAGGTTTCAATGTCAACTGTGAAGGAGAAAAATGTTGATGTTAATTTTAAAAAAGCAGTTTCACTTCGAAGTGAGACCAATGTAGATGGAAATTCCCTGTTAGATCAGAGTTCTGGGTTCTCTCTTCAGAAGTGCAATAGTTCAAGACATCGGAATTCTTCTGAGGCTCCAATTCTGTCCCAAGAACAGACAAGAGATCATTGCAGAAAAGGTAGTGTGAAGTTGTTTGGTCAAATTTTGATCTCTTCTCAGGAGAAACATAATTCTTGTGTACCGGCCAATGATGATAAAACCCCTCATCATTCAGCTAAGCAATCATTCAGTGGGGAAGGGATGATCAATTTAAATTCAGCTCAAGAAAAGTTTGTCTGTAATGACTATCCAAGCTCTGAGAATATTCCCATCACGAATTTTCGTTCTTGGGATATGAACACGTCGCAGACTGCTTTGCCTCCTTTTCCCGACTCGACTCTCTTGTTTTGTCAGAATCCTGCTGCAATTACCAATAATGTAATGCCCTCGGACAAACTAAAGCAGCCATTGTTACACGGAGTTGTTAAGAGCAGTGAATGCAGGCTGAAGGGCATCTCTGTATTCCCAACCCAAGAACTAAGTAGCAGCAACAGTATAGCAGATAACGAGGTTCCGAGGAACAGGGAAGTGCAGCCTTTTACTTTAGATTTAGAGGTGCAAAGAACAAAATGTCTTGATGTCGTCTCAGGTACCCAACAGCCAAAAAAGGGAATGGTCGGAATTAATGTTGTTGGAAGCCAGTGTGCTGGTGTTTCAGATCCTGTGGAGGCCATTAAAGTGCACTATGCAAAAGCTGAACAATTGTGTCCCCCTGCCGAGAACATTAGCGGAGACAATGATGTCCTGCCGTAGAAGGGGCGAGAGGGATTTTACGGAAAGCCCTTGATGATATCTTGTAATTTATGTGACATTGTATAATAGGTTTCTTTTCTTTTAAAAAAAAAAAAAAAAATCAGTTCAGAAATGCTAGGGATGTTTGTAGTTTCAAAAATCCATCTTTTTGGTCAAGATTTCTAGTTCTTGTAATATTGCAGCAGCTTTGTATTTGTTGTATTTGATGGAAATACAGAATAATCTGTCAAAAGATTGGGAGTTGTTGTAGATGATTTATTACTCATGAATTCAGAAGCTCCATTCCAAGTCTCCAACAGATTGTTATTCTACTAATTATCATAGTTTTTATGGTAAATAGTGTTAGATCAAAATCTGCTTGCAATGGCTTGCATCTTACAAACAAAACTAAAACACGAACTTATAGATTATTCCAAGATGTGTGCGTGATATACGCTTTTCTTAAGGTAAAATTTGTCTTTCTCAAATGAGCAGGATCCAAGGTTGTCTATATCTTATATGATGAAATATAATTTAGGCGTTTACTTGCGTTTATGCACTAGCTAAAGTAAACAAAATACTCAAAAAAATATTATATGAAAGAATTTTATATCCGATTCCGCAGTATTCCGGATATAAAACAAGACAATAAAATCAATTTTATTTGGAGAAGCAAAAGAATAAGAAAATAACCAAGAATATATATATATTTTTTTTTAATAACAATCATTCCACATTTATAGATTGTTAAAAGGACACCATTCAATAGTTACAAAGGTTAAAAAAGATCACAACTATTCATTAATGTACACAAACTGAAATCATCATGAAAGGATGCCAAAAAATCAGTTGGGAGGTGAACAACACATGTTCCCTTTTGTTTGCCGCGGCTAGCTATCTTGCCTCCCGGTTTTGCTCTTTATTGACCATGAATGTTCGATCCACCAAATGCGTCATCTAACATTAGTTCTGATCCATTGATGTAGTGTTCTACACATGTCAAAACGACATATTTAAAAATCAATCCAACAAATAGGAAGTTTTGCGACGTTTGTCTCCAACCTTTCACCTCTGTTGCATTTTTTCCCCAACTTTTTTCTTGGTATTTTTGCCTTCAACTTTTAATTAATTAGTGTAGTTTGTCCTTAACCCAGTTTCTGTCCAACTAAACCATATAGTCATCACGTGACTTTAAAAGTATGTCGACCAAATTATTGCTTGAAATCTTTATTGGATTTTTGTCTAAAAAATACATTTCTTTCTATCAAATACAATACAAAAAGTGCGGAAGATTATATGGGATTATTTAGACATGTACTTAAATAGTGTTAGCCATTTAATAGCCAGGAATAGTCATAGATAGCTCCCATGTCGCGGTATTGGTAGAAATGTGCTTGCGAAGAGTGAATTTCACGAATTTAGTGTAAGGTAGAAATATGTTTGATCATGTGTGCCAGAACTATATGATGATGTAGCTACGTGATGGATGACATAATTTGATGCGCTGTGTGCAAGTATTGACGCATAGTTGGTTTAGTGCTCCCGTCCAATGTAGAGAGTAGCAAACGTAGCATGTTCCAGCATTTTTGGCTCAAGTCCACATGTTGCTGTTGATGAGTTTAGGCACATAACAACCATAAGACTTGTCCGGACAATTGGTGGCATGAATGGGCAGTTTTTCAACAGTTTAATTAGTGGGAACTTTGAAATTTTAAGGATAGCAGTTGTGAGTTATAAACGAACGAATTTTATATATTGGCAGTTATCTTCATCAATTTCTTCTCCAAACTTTTCATGATGAGCAGACGAACTTTCGGTTAAATATGATTCAAAATGAATTTGAGTAGCAAAATGACACAACTCAAATTTTCTGATGTCTAAACTTCAAAATACTCCAAAAACATTTAAAATAATTATCGACTGTAAGGA
Source organism: Forsythia suspensa (assembly GCA_023638005.1). Classification (NCBI taxonomy): domain Eukaryota; kingdom Viridiplantae; phylum Streptophyta; class Magnoliopsida; order Lamiales; family Oleaceae; genus Forsythia; species Forsythia suspensa. Next base: position 2,352,684 of record CM042667.1, read on the forward strand.
GTTTTTCCATACAAAGACAAAAAATATACTTTTTTGATCTGTCACTACGTCTTCATCTTCTCAAACCAAAACTCATATCTCTCTCAATTTCTCCATTTCTTCTTGTTCTTTTCATATTTTTCAAAATCAAACCCCATTCAAACAAAATTCTCCCACTCTCTCAATCTTCAACATTCTTCTCAACTCCTCAATCCATTAAAATTCTCTACGGTCTGATCCCACCGCAAAAAAAAAGCGGTATACTAGTTTATCACCGACTGTAGAAAAATTTACTCCACTACAAACACAAAAAATGTATTTCTTTTCTCATCACTACGTCTTTATCTTCTCAAACAAAAACCTATATCCTATCTCAATTCCTCAATTTCCATATTCCATATTCATTAAAATCAAACTCACCTCAAACAAAATTCACTCCCTCTTATTTTTCTCAATTCCTTAATCTATTAAAATCTTCTGCGGTCAGATTCCACCGCTAAGAAAAGCGGTATACTAATTTATTCCACTTCCAACAATATTCATCAATGGAGATTTTTCCAAAAAAGTAGTAGTATGTACGAACAAAAATCAAAATCTCTCTCAATTTTTATAAAAATCAAAATCTCTTTAACAAAAACATATCTCTTCAATCAACCAATCTGATCCATTAAAATCCTCTACTACGATTGAATTCCACCACAAAAAAAAGTGGTATACTAGTTTATAAAAGATATATGGTTTTTTTATTTTTTATTTTTATGTTATTTTTTAAATATTTTAACTATGACTTGGAAATTAACATAAGGTTGCATTCTTATTGACATTCTTTACGTCTAGAAATATAGTTTTAGCTTTTCTTCAATTTTCCACCAAAAGAGCTTCTGCAAATTGTCCCTCTCTCGCACTCCCTTCTCCATCCCCACCACGCAGTTCATCAAATTGGACTCGAGACCACGATTTTTGACCGCAATGTTCTGCCACAATTTTTCTGTATCCATCTGCACGCATAAATATGTAACCGTTTCTGAATTTTTATATTTTTGTACGTATATGCAAGCTCAAAATTATGTATACTCTTTCAGTGGGCCCATGTTTTTTGGTGAAATTTCTCCATATTGTTTCTGTTCTTGAAAATAAATGTACAGATTTACATTTGAGTTAACTTTTATCTGTGTACATTTATGGGTATGTATCTATACCCTCTTTTGTGTAAATGTATTGATGTGGACGTATTGATTATGTTAGGTAGCTTTTGATTTATACAAATGGCTACATACACATACAAAATGGCGTTCATATTCACCCACTGTGTGTACACACACACACACGTAATTTTACAATTATATAATATTCCTCAGGAAATTGAGGACCCTTATGTCAATATTTTTGTTTGCAATGTAATTTCTTTGGAAATTCACTTTATCAGCTCTGTCTTTTTCTTTTTAGTTTGTTAATTTCTCATTTACATTGAGCTATTGATTATAGTAGTATACATTAAGGTCCGTTTTGCACAGGTGTTGGGAGTAGGGCTTTTCCAAAAAGAGTTGTTATTAAAAACACTGTTTGGTGCCAATAAAAAAATGTAAAAGTGCTGTGATTGACAGGATAACTAGAAATGTGCTTTTGACTTATGAATTATACATACTGCATGATTATCTGACTAAAACTAATTTTTTTATTTCATTTAATATATATCTATAAAATTAAATATTTTAATTAAATCATAATGGCACAATTATTTTAGCATAAATCGTATTATTTAAAACTTATTTGCTTAAGACGCATTGAAATATGATACATTAACATATGAAATACCTTAATTTCTCGTGTCATCTTAAATTTCATTTCTAAAAAATATTTTAACTCATTAACATATGAAAAATAAGAAAAAATAAAAATTGAGATAAAAACACGTCTTATTAACCCTTCAAAAGAATCTTTAAATTATACTAATGTAGGATTTTGCATGTTGAGTTAGGTCAAATTATTTTTTTATGATATATTAATGTGTAGGGTTTAATTTGGATGTATTTTATATTTTATTAAAATATCAAGGATAAAATTATAAATATAAAAAGTTTTATTTCAGCTTCTTGTAGAAGCGGTTTTTAAAATTTTTGAGCTTAAAAAAACTGTTTTTTCTTTTTGGTCAATAAGCACCTCTTTGACCACAACCAAACAACATTTTTTTAAGCAAAATTGCTTTGGCTCCAAAAGCCGTCCCAAACCTATATAGTATACATAAATATGTGTAGATATGTATATGCTTTTACACGATATCTTTATATCTATCTTTTGTTTAATCAAACATTTTAGGTTTATTATGGTATTTGTTTATATTTGAGATTTATTGTTTAATGCAAATATGCATACTTACACATGCATTTATGCGTGCACTCGTATGTATGTAAATGTATTTACATATGCATTTTAATAGCTTCCAGTTTGGGTGAGAAACGGAAGCAAGCTAGTAAAGAATCCCTACATGTGAAATGGTAGAGGTATTTGATTAAATATGTACAGAGATTGTGTACTGTCACTTCTAGATTGCAATACATGAAGTAAATTCAGGCAATATTGATGCATCCAGCAGATGAAGAATAAAAATAAATGAAAGAAGAGAAGAATAAGACAATTACATTTCAGTAATCGAGGCCGAGTTTAAATCTGTGGCTTCCAATGCACCAAATTAAAGTGGGTTAAATAAGTTAGTTTCAGATTCTAACAATGCTGTAGAATTGTGACACTTGCTCAATTGAGATTAGGGAGTCAGAGAACCTTTTTGTCCACATCCACTTAACTTTGAATAGGAGTTTTGAAAGAACCACAGTGCCACATGGCAGTGGTTTAGAGCATCTTTTGGTTGTTGAAACTAATCACTTCATTGTTCTTTTATATGTGATCACCATTGCATTATTCGGTGGATTTTACAAAGATTAGCTTTTGAGTCACAAGATCTGGTTTAGAGATAAACCAGTGTTTATGGCTTTGAGAAACCTTTGATTTGAGTTTTAGTAGTGGAGTTTTAGCTGTAGAAATGGAAATAATTGAAAATGTAGTTGTTGAGAGTAGCAACCAAGGCACGGGCACGAGGAGACGACATGAAGAGGCAGAAAAGGATGTTATGTACTCAGATGAGCAGACTGCGCTTCTTGAGAAAATTTTTGTCGAGTGTCCAAATCCAACCCAATCTCAGCGATCACAGATCATGCAAGAGCATCTCATTCTAAATGGCATTGAAAACAGGCCGCTCAAATTTTGGTTTCAAAATTGCAGGTGAATTATCCTCTCTTGTCCTTAATTCTTCCATGTTTCTTTTTTTTTCTAATGTTTCGTTTTGTTTGTTGTAACTTGTACCCAGACTTTTTCTATGTTCAAAATTTCCAGAGGCTATTTGCTAGCAGTCTTTTTGTTTTGTTAATTTGAAATGAGGTTATACCTTATTTGTCGGTTCGACCTTGAATTCCAAATTTATCGTCAACCAGGCCTTTTTGTCAGGATGCTTACATGCTTCCGGAGCAAAATGTGTATGTAGTAACAGATTTTGCAGAAAATACATGTGGAAATTATTTGGACAAAATCTGTCCTTTTGTTTTGTTAATATGAAATAAGATTATACCTTATTTGTCGGTTTATTGACCTTGAATTTCAAATTTGTTGTCAACCACACTTTTTTGCCCTGGTGCTTACACGCTTCAATGTTTGCATAGTAAGAGAATTTTCAGAAGATACATTTGGAAATTATTTGGACAAAATCTGTCCTTTTGTTTTGTTAACTTGAAATGAGATTATATCTTATTTGTCGGTTTATTGACCTTGAATTTCGAATTTGTAGTCAACCAGGGTTTTTTGCCTGGGTGCTTACGCTCTTTAATGTTTACATAGTAACAGAATTTTCAGAAGATACTTTTGGAAATTATTTGGGCAAAATCTGTCCTTTGTGTTAATTGAAATGAGATTATACCTTATTTGTTGGTTTATTGACCTTGAACAAATTTGTCGTCAACCACGCTTTGTTACCTGGGTGCTTACTCGCTTCAATGTTGACATAGTAACAGAATTTTCAGAAGATACGTTTGGAAATTATTTGGACAATCTATACTTCTGTTTTGTTAATTTGAAATGAGATTATGCCTTATTTGTCGGTTTATTGACCTTGAATTTCAAATTTGTTGCAAACCATGCTTTTTTGCCAGGGTGCTTACACGCTTTAGTAACAGAACTTTCAGAAGTTACTTTTGGAAATTATATGGACAAAATCTGCACTTCTGTTTTGTTAATTTGAAATGAGATTATACCTTATTTGTCGGTTACTTGACCTTGAATTTCAAATTTGTTGTCAACCAGGCCTTTTTGCCTGGTGCTTAATCGCTTTTAGAGCAAAATGTTTACTTTGTAACAGATTTTGCAGAAAATACATATGAAAATTATTTGGACAAAATCTGTCCTTTTGTTTTGTTAATTTGAAATGAGATTATACCTTATTTGTCAGTTTTGTTAATTTGAATTTCAAATTTGTCTTCAACCAGGCTTTTTTGCCCGGGTGCTTACAAGCTTCTAGAGCAAAATGTTTACAGGATCCGAAGATACATTTGGAAATTATTTGGACAAAATATTTCCTTTTGGTTTGTTAATTTGAAACGAAATAATGCCTTGTCGGTTTATCGACCTTGAATTTCAAACTTGTCGTCATCCAGGCTTTTTTGCAGGGGGGTGTACACGCTTTGAGAGCAAAATGTTTACAAAGTAACAGATTTTGCAGAAAATACATTTTGGAAATTATTTTGACAAAATCTGTCAGTTTGATTGGAAATCTCCACTGCATCATTCAATGTGAAATGGGAAAGTAAAATGAACAAGTTCAGAATTCTTGAGTATCTGAAATTAATATGATAACTCTATAATCATTACTTGCTATCTTAAAACTCACTGTGATTTGACAGTGTTGGTGAATTATGTTATCTTTATTATGGATCTACCTCTACAAGAAGACTCTTGTCAATTCATGAATATTTCTGTAACTGAAACAGGCTTTAATAACATTTATTCAATTTTTAAATTCTAGTGACATTAATTTCTCAAGATGAAGAATGCCAACTAATTTTTGATTTCCTTAAAGATCTGGGCTACAGGCAGTGATTTAAAAACTTTCCAGCACTTAGTTTCACCTGCCAGGGTGCTTCTCTGAACTAGGAAAGCTTGTTATATCTTTTTTTCCCACTGTTTTAGAGGGAATTGAATAATATTAGTTATCTCAATAATTTAACCTAGGGCGAGGCATTCGATCTCTCTTGAGTAATGGGATACATACCTTCTATGTGAGGCACGTTCCTCAAAGGATGCATGCCTTCATTGCCTTGAGGCCATTTTTGGACTGCTTTGCCACCAGATGAGCCAAAAAAAAAAAACCCTATAAAGTACTAAACTGTACTTCTATTTCAGCTTTGACCCGAGAACAAATATGACACACTGAATCTTTGTTTCCCCATTTTCAGATACCGTGAAAAGAAGAAGAAAGAGAATGAGGAATTTCTGTTACTTAACCGGAATTTGAGTGCAACAAACAATATGCTGGCTGAAGTGAACAATTTGTTGCAGAATGAGGTGGCCCAGCTGATGCAAGTGAGAGAGAACTTGAGGAACCTGGTCAGTGTACATTAAATCACTTCCTAAATCTAATGTTTGTGTTCCCATTGTTGAGAATATCCGTTGTTTGTTTTGTTGTTCTGGATTGTATGGCTTTATTACTGGCTCTATTCTTTGTCTGGTAAAGCATAATTACGAATAGATTTCGGATGCTTGGACTTTGGTGCAAGAATATATTGTTATTAGAGTTACTGAAGTGTTATATGAGCTTTTTTACCAGCACACCCATGCACATATTTCTCCTTGGCTGTGTGAAAATATTTTTTTTATTTACAAAACATGAAACCACCACTATGTTTCTTGTAAGCAACTGTTATTGCTCTACAGCATTCCGCTTTTCCGTTCAGTTGCACACTTGCACCTGTGTATGAACACACAATGTCACACACACAGAGTGGTTTCATGGATTTTACATAGTAAGCATTAAACTTGGGAGTTGGCTAGCTGCTGGTGCTTCATTCTTTTGCATTAGCTTATTATCTATCAGGACATCTTATCCAATATGCTCTATACAACAACAAGAAGCCTTATTCCCAATAAACTTGGAGTCAGCTACAATAATTCCTTTTCCATCACTTCATTCAATTCAGAGATATCTATTAAAAGGTCCAATTAAATTACATCTTTGCACAAAATCGGGTCATGTTAATTTTGGTGAACCCTCAGCCTCTTTTAACTTTCTACAAGGATCACACCATTCTTGTAAATGAGAGCTTATGCAAGACACATCCAATCAATCTGTGTCACTATTCTTTTAATTTGTCCACATAAAGTGCTTGTAACGACCACGGACTTTTCCCTACTGACCTTTCGTCCAGGGCTATTAAAGTGCGCCGTTAGCTTACGTATTGTCCATCGGAGGTTGGGCTCCAAATGGATTTCTTCCGCGCCCTAACGGTAGCGGAATAGCCCCCAGGCGAAAGGTCCGTAGGGGAAAGTCCGTGGTCGTTACAAAAAACGCGCTTTGCCCAATTGGTACCAAAGATTCCACTTAAGTTTCCCCAAGAGAGGAGGTCGAGGTTCGAATCGGCGGGGGCGGAAAGAAATCCGGTTTGGAGCCCAACCTCCAGTGGACAATACGTAAGCTAACGGCAGCGGATAGTCGGCTGAAGAGTAGGAAAGTCCGTGGTCGTTACAAAAAAAACGCCGCTTTTTTTTAACCACCACCGGACTTTCCCCTGCACCTTTCACCCGTGGGCGCATTTTTTTTAGACGACCACGACTTTCCCTACAGACCTTTACCGGGGACTATTCGTGCGCGCCGTTAGCTTACGATTGTCCATCGGAGTTGGGTTTAAACCCGGATTTCTTCGCGTCTCAATGATTGAACCTCGACCTCCTCCTTGCGGGAACTTAAGTAGAATGTTGGTACCAATTGGGCAACTAGCATTTCACTTAAGTTCTCCTTAAGGGAGGATGTCAAGAGTTCGAATCGCTGGAGACGCGGAAAGAAATCCAGTTTGGAGCCCAACCTCCAGTGGACAATACGTCGTAGCTAACGGCGCTGTTAATAGCCCCCGGGCGAAAGGTCCAGAGGGAAAGTCCGTGGTCCGCTGATCTTACCTTCACTTTGTGTATATTCTCCTTTATTATTTGGTTCTCTTGTGGACGTAATATTGGTCCACAGACATGCCAAAAATATGGTGAATATATCTCATTTGCTTTTAGTAATTCTTGTTGCCAAATTTGTGAAACAGTCTTTGAATACTTGAAGGATTGTGAAGTGAAAGACAATTTTCTCTCTCGTCACTTAGAATTTTTTTGAATTTTTCTCAGTTCAAGGTTGATCGAAGCAGCTAAACTTGTTTAATAAAACAGTCCTTGGATATTTGAAGTATTGTATTTTCATTTATCTCATGTGATATTGCTCTTTATACATATTTCTGAATTTAGCCTTTCAATGCGATCTAGTCAGGCTTAAAGGTGAAGAAACTATAGCTGCTTACACCATAGAAGAATGATGTATTTTTTCTGCTTGAATGGAAGTTTGATTTTCATCTCACTTTTTCTAAAGCTCTGTCATATTCATCTGTCTTGGATGATTGTGATGCAGTTAATTGCTACAGATGCTGTTGCTGACCTGGGACATGAACCCGAAGCCTTTCCCGCTGAGGAATCTCTTGATACTGCTGATAATATCATGGGTATTAATTCTATCAACAAGAATAGCACTGTGCTGATTGGTTTCTTTCTGTCTCTCTGCTGTAGCATTCTCTTACCAGCTACAGGAACTGTTACCAACTGGATCACTAATCCCCGGCTGAAGGTTTTCATTGTAATGCTTTTCGGGCTTTACCTTTTGGTGTCGAACCATTTATTTAATTTTCAGCTACCTGGTGCTGTTCATGTTTCGCTTACTTGTATTGGGGAAGCTGCACGAGCAAGCACTGCTGCACCTTTTGATCCTACCGAGGCACGAATCTCATTTCATCTTTCCAAGCTGTTTGGTCTACATCATTACCAGTGCTAATTGAAACAATTTTTGGATGGAATGAATTCTGATCCTTAGTAATTAAGTCAAAAGGAAAATGAAAAAGAAGAAGCACCAATAGCTTCATTTTGATTATATGTTTGCTTTCTCAATTTTATTTTTATTTTTGACAGAAAATGGAAATCCTGAAAGACCGTCCGTCCTGGTTTCCAAATTGTCGAAATCTGGAAGGCCTTGACGAGTTTCTGGTGAACAATGGGACTACAATTGAACCGGTCTACACACAGGTGAGCAACAAGCAGATATTATAGTTTCCCTAAGAGTCCATAAAAGCACCAATTCTGTTATTTTCCCTAAATTGTCCTGGTTGTTATTTTACTTTCAAATTTCAATTTGCTCCTGTCCAAAACACATTCTATTGTCCAGTATACTCCCACGACCTTGCTTTTTACACGTGACTCCTAGACATTAAGATATATTTCAATTTTAAAGGCTAGCAGCTTTGTGGTATGATCTCATTGGTGATTTGTTTGTGCTTTATCCTTATTTATGATATGGAAAATTATGTATCCCGAATGAACAGATTAGCAGGAGATGGGGTTGATATATTGATATTTCTTTTCGTTGTGTGCTTCCTATCTCGTGTGAATCCTTATAAACTTTGTTTGGGTCATGTCATACTTAGTCCTAAAGAAGTTTCATTCACACGAGCAATGAGATCCAAATAGAACGTGTTAAATGAAGAAATAGACCAAAATTAACATGGCCTTGTGTGGTTTCAAAGGATTTTATTGCGTTGGATCTTTAAGTGTAGCAATGGATCAAATCGAGTTGCATAAAGGTGATAATTCACCTAGTTGCAGTGACATTTCTCAGTTTACATGGTCCCCCGTCATCACTATGCACAAGAACAAATGGTTCGGAAGAAAAAGTAGTTCGAAGATGCTTTGACAATTGACAAACTTCACATTCCAACAAAGAGACGTTTGTATTTCTGAATACAGATAGGTAACATTTTTTTTTTTTTAATTATTGAAACTTGGGGTGGCCTAGCCTATATAGTGCCACAATATTATTTTATCATCAACAAGAGAGTAATATCATGACTTATGGATTAGAGATATTACTGAGAACCATAATATCATAAAACAGTAAATGAAAGCAAGAAAACACACGATTTAAAGTGGTTCGCGCTATATGCGAGGGCTATATCCAGTTAATGTTGAATTGCACTATATCGAAGAAGATTACAATTTGTGTCTAGACTCACTTCTCTTTATTTTCTCTCTACTACAAAAGGAGGCAAGTCCTAATACCCTTTGTGTAGGGGCAAATATTAGGTCGAACCACAGTCGAGGGAAAATTGAAAAGTGTATTAGGCTCCACACATCTAACAATCTCCCACTTTGAGACCAATCCTCAACACATTCAATAATCTTCCACACGAATTAGTCCTCCATGAAATGATTCCTACATCAGCACGACTCCTCTTTCTCAAGTGAGAATCTCAATGAAAGTTGCACACAACTTTAGTTTCTTGACTATATTTGGCTTTACCAGCGTATTGGGCCTATTGGCCGGATTCTGACTCCCCTGGTTCTTCTCAAATGCTAAGACTTCATCTTTCAAAATTGATCATATGAAATGGTATCGGACCTGTATATGTTTTGTTCTGTCATGATAAACTGGATTATTTGCCCAAGTGTACAACACTCTTATGATCGTAATGCAAGATGTACTTATCGTGCTTCTGACATAATTTCTCTAAGATATTTTTGCTAGCTTGTGTCACATCAACATACTCTTCCTAAACAGTGAAGAGAGCAATAATCTTATGTAGCCTTGAGACCCTACCAAGTGTTATACCAGTACTAAAGTGGATGCATATCTAGTAGTAGTATTCCTCTTGTCAATGTCACCGGTCATGTCAACATCCACATAACCCTATAATCCCAAGTCCGAACCTCTGAAACACAAGACTTAGTATGTATTACTTTTATAATACATGAGAATCCACTCTCTGTCTCTCAATATTGTTTTCCTGGATACTACCAACTTCCATTGCATGTACTATATCTGGTATACACCATAACACACATAAGGCTACCAATAGGAGATGCAGTGGGTACCTAGCCATGTAGCCTCGTTCCTGCTATGTCAAGGGTGACTGCTCTTTAGATAATTTGAATTGACTAGCCAAATGAGTACTGCTGATTGGTTTCTTTCTGTCTCTCTGCTGTAGCATTCTCTTACCAGCTACAGGAACTGTTACCAACTGGATCACTAATCCCGGCTGAAGGTTTTCATTGTAATGCTTTTCGGGCTTTACCTTTTGGTGTCGAACCATTTATTTAATTTTCAGCTACCTGGTGCTGTCATGTTTCGCTTACTTGTATTGGGGAAGCTGCACGAGCAAGCACTGCTGCACCTTTTGATCCTACCGAGGCACGAATCTCATTTCATCTTTCCAAGCTGTTTGGTCTACATCATTACCAGTGCTAATTGAAACAATTTTTGGATGGAATGAATTCTGATCCTTAGTAATTAAGTCAAAAGGAAAATGAAAAAAAGAAGAAGCACCAATAGCTTCATTTTGATTATATGTTTGCTTTCTCAATTTTATTTTTTATTTTTTGACAGAAAATGGAAATCCTGAAAGACCGTCCGTCCTGGTTTCCAAATTGTCGAAATCTGGAAGGCCTTGACGAGTTTCTGGTGAACAATGGGACTACAATTGAACCGGTCTACACACAGGTGAGCAACAAGCAGATATTATAGTTTCCCTAAGAGTCCATAAAAGCACCAATTCTGTTATTTTCCCCTAAATTGTCCTGGTTGTTATTTTACTTTCAAATTTCAATTTGCTCCTGTCCAAAACACATTCTATTGTCCAGTATACTCCCACGACCTTGCTTTACACACGTGACTCCTAGACATTAAGATATATTTCAATTTTAAAGGCTAGCAGCTTTGTGGTATGATCTCATTGGTGATTTGTTTGTGCTTTATCCTTATTTATGATATGGAAAATTATGTATCCCCGAATGAACAGATTAGCAGGAGATGGGGTTGATATATTGATATTTCTTTTCGTTGTGTGCTTCCTATCTCGTGTGAATCCTTATAAACTTTGTTTGGGTCATGTCATACTTAGTCCTAAAGAAGTTCCATTCACACGAGCAATGAGATCCAAATAGAACGTGTTAAATGAAGAAATAGACCAAAATTAACATGGCCTCGTGTGGTTTCAAAGGATTTTATTGCGTTGGATCTTTAAGTGTAGCAATGGATCAAATCGAGTTGCATAAAAGGTGATAATTCACCTAGTTGCAGTGACATTTCTCAGTTTACATGGTCCCCGTCATCACTATGCACAAGAACAAATGGTTCGGAAGAAAAAGTAGTTCGAAGATGCTTTGACAATTGACAAACTTCACATTCCAACAAAGAGACGTTTGTATTTCTGAATACAAATAGGTAACATTTTTTTTTTTTTAATTATTGAAACTTGGGGTGGCCTAGCCTATATAGTGCCACAATATTATTTTATCATCAACAAGAGAGTAATATCATGACTTATGGATTAGAGATATTACTGAGAACCATAATATCATAAAACAGTAAATGAAAGCAAGAAAACACACGATTTAAAGTGGTTCGCGCTATATGCGAGGGCTATATCCAGTTAATGTTGAATTGCACTATATCGAAGAAGATTACAATGTGTGTCTAGACTCACTTCTCTTTATTTTCTCTCTACTACAAAAGGAGGCAAGTCCTAATACCCTTTGTGTAGGGGCAAATATTAGGTCGAACCACAGTCGAGGGAAAATTGAAAAGTGTATTAGGCTCCACACATCTAACAATCTCCCACTTTGAGACCAATCCTCAACACATTCAATAATCTTCCACACGAATTAGTCCTCCATGAAATGATTCCTACATCAGCACGACTCCTCTTTCTCAAGTGAGAATCTCAATGAAAGTTGCACACAACTTTAGTTTCTTGACTATATTTGGCTTTACCAGCGTATTGGGCCTATTGGCGGATTCTGACTCCCCCTGGTTCTTCTCAAATGCTAAGACTTCATCTTTCAAAATTGATCATATGAAATGGTATCGGACCTGTATATGTTTTGTTCTGTCATGATAAACTGGATTATTTGCCCAAGTGTACAACACTCTTATGATCGTAATGCAAGATGTACTTATCGTGCTTCTGACATAATTTCTCTAAGATATTTTTGCTAGCTTGTGTCACATCAACATACTCTTCCTAAACAGTGAAGAGAGCAATAATCTTATGTAGCCTTGAGACCCTACCAAGTGTTATACCAGTACTAAAGTGGATGCATATCTAGTAGTAGTATTCCTCTTGTCAATGTCACCGGTCATGTCAACATCCACATAACCCTATAATCCCAAGTCCGAACCTCTGAAACACAAGACTTAGTATGTATTACTTTTATAATACATGAGAATCCACTTCTCTGTCTCTCAATATTGTTTTCCTGGATACTACCAACTTCCATTGCATGTACTATATCTGGTATACACCATAACACACATAAGGCTACCAATAGGAGATGCAGTGGGTACCTTAGCCATGTAGCCTCGTTCCTGCTATGTCAAGGGTGACTGCTCTTTAGATAATTTGAATTGACTAGCCAAATGAGTACTCATAGGCTTTGCTCCATTCATGTTGATCTACTAAGCACTTTCTTCACATAATCTTCACGCGATAGCTTCAAGGCACAGTTCACCCTATCTTCAGTAATCCTTGCCCCAAGAAATTGTTTTGTAGTACTAAGTCTTTTATTGCAAACTCCTTTGATAGCAATCAACATGTCATTCACGTATAGCAATAGAATAATGCAGTTGTCAAATTTCTTAACATAACATCAATGGTTCGCCTGGCACCGTAAGAAACCATTAATACACGCAAACTCATCAAACTTCATATACCAATGTCTCGTGGCTTCCTTCAAGCCATACAAGCTCTCGTGGAGTTTGCACCATTATTGCATTTTCCCTACTTCAAAACCCTGAGACTGCAGCATGTAATGGAAAGATATTTTTACTTCTAGCTGCTCTAGATGCTTTCTTTTGCCACTATTTTAAGTACCGTTGTGATTGTAGAACCCTTTCATAACTTGTCTTGCTTTATATAGTTAGCTGCCATTGTGCACTTTTTTTACTTGGTAAACTCATTTGTTATGCAATGAGGGGTTGTATCTTTGAGGTGGTGTAACCCTAAGTGGTCCCTAAGTTCGGTCAAATAAGTATGCTGGTCTACTTCTTGATCTGCATTTTCCTATTATGCTCGATCATTGTTTTGCAACTTGTTCAATGGAAAATCGGACTGAACCACCTTTGGCTTCTTCAATTGAGAACATGCACTTTGAGATTATGTTCCCAACTTGTTTTTGTACATCACTTGTTCATTGAATACAACTTTCCTGCTTTTGTTAATCTTCCGACTTTGGTCATCTCAAAAATGATCAACAAACTCGGTATCATCATACCTATTAAAATAACACTTAATGAATTTAGGATATAACTTACTTCTTCTAACAAAATCATCATGAATGTATGAAATGCAACCAAACACTTTCAAATAAGAATTTTTTTCTCCCTTTCTAGCTCCAAACCTCATCCGGCAATTTGCAATCGTACGGCACTGAAGGTCCTTTATTGAGGGGATAGGCTGTTGTGTTAATGGCTTTGGCCCAAAACATCTTTGGTAACCTTGAATATAATCTCATACTTCTAAACTTTCATTTAAGGTTATATTCATTCTTTCAGCTAAGCTACACCATTCTAATGTGTTATCTCATTATCAACACAATAATGCTTGAACTCTGTGTCAATATATTTTTCTCCATATCAAACCGAATTCAATTCACTTTTAAATTGTCTCATTCTAAACCATGGCTTTACACCTTTTGAAAGTCTCGAAAACACCATGTTTATTTTTTAGAAAATAAACGTATAGCTTTTCGCACAAACCATTAACGAGTGTGACATAGTAACGGGAACTGCAGAGGAATGTAACAAGAGAAGGTTCCTACATATCCAATGAACTAATTCCAATTTCTCAGTCTTCAACTCTCTTCCAACCTTGAGAAAACTGACCGTTTTCTACTTGCCAAAATACAACTCTAACATAAGCTATGCTCAACACACTTCAAATTCGGTAATTTTCGTTTGACAGAGGTAATTTCTTTCTCCTTACACTCATATGCCCATGTCTTAAAATCAACATTCGAGGTCGCTATTACAATTGTATCCTTATCCTTGCAACTTGAGGTCATATAGACAGTTTTTACTTTGTTTTCCCGAGCAACAACCATGACCCTGTTGCTGACTTTCCATATACCACCAGTAAATATCACTTTGTGACCCTTATCGCTAAGCTGTCCTACTGAAATAATATTACGTGTCAATATTGGGACACGTCTCACTTTCTAAAGTTTCCAAGCATATCCGTTTGACTTCTTCAAACTAATGTCACCAATGCCGACAATATCATTCCAACTACATAATTTTGGATAATCTCACCATGTATAATGGTGTGAAAAGATGCTCCTGAGTTTAGTACTCAAGAATCTATGGACTATGAATAGCTAAAAGTAACGCATTCTAGTCTTCATTAGCCACGAGATTGGTAGCATTGTTTTCATTGTCCTCATTCGACGATCTGCAATTCTTCTTTATGTGGTCAGACTTGCCATAATTCTAGCATTCCGTCTTTTGTCCATATCAGGATTTACCACGTATTACTAGGTTGTGTGGTTTTTTTTGTGGTTGTGATATTAATGGGAAATAAGGTCATCATGGGGCGGTTTGGCCTCCACTTTACCATGTATCCTTTGGTAAACTTCCTTAATGCGATAGTATTTACTACAAAATACAAACATCACAAACAACTTGTATTTTCGTCATCCTTTGTTGGATTCCGTTACATAGTTGTAGCTGCCGCTACGACAGCTGTTTCAACAAATTCAACACATGGTTGCCGTCAATTGGACTAAAAGGTATTTGGCTATCCAGCGTTACTTGTCAAAGAGTTTCTCTCTTTGCACTTCTAAAAACACCGCAAATGGAATGTGTAATGGTTCTTTACCTAAGACTCTCCCTTTTCATCAAGTTCTTTGTTAATATTAGCCAAAAATTATAAGATATGATCTCTTTCTTCAACCTTGACGAATTGAGAGCTATTAGTGGGGCATGTGCATTCGAAGTCATTGAATGACCAAATTCTTGCCACAACCTTTCAATATGTTGTAGTATTGCATAACAATGTTTTGCCCTTGCTTCATGTCTAAAATTATGTTTGCAATTTCAAATACCCGTGGTAACTGCCCAAATCTGAACAAGTTTCTTTGGTTGCATCCCAAATTTATCTTGCAGGAACATTTATGTTTGCCCAATTTCTAGATCCATGAAATTTATAAGCAATGACATTATTCCTTCCCAAACATTGAAATTTGGATCGGACTCATCAAGAGCTTTTGCCGAACTTGCTAAATAGAAAATGTTTTCCCTTCCTACAAATGTACAACTTCATGGAGTGGCCCAGTGCATGAAATTTTGGCCATGGAGCGTATAGGTCGTGATTGGCAGGGATGGATCAAGTCATTGAGTTTGCGAATTCTGCAGAGTCATCGCAAGCCTTTGCAGTTGTGCCGATGGCTTTGCAGTGTTATTCGACCCCGAAATATTTACCAAAACTTAGAGTAAGGTGTTTGGCTCTGAATCGTCGGGGAGAAAAAATTAATTCTTTCTTGTTATAAAACATATCACAAGGTGCATTCCATTATGTACAAAGAGTAGTAGCATTGAATAAGGAAATGAACAATTTACTTACTAAATTAATCGGCTATGGGTGTCTCCTACACTAAGGAAACGATTTCAATCAATTAAATAGTAAAAAAAAAAAAAAAACAATTTTGTTGAGTTATGTCCATTATACAATTTAATTTTTTTCCAAAACTATGTATACAACTAGTAACACTTCTGCTTATAGTTTACACCCATTTTCTTCTTATAACATACTATATATGTATATTGAGTTGCCTAAGTTGTGATTTTGATTCAACACCAATAATTAGGGATTCACTATGGATTCAAATTGAAAATTTGGTAACTTATTTATACTACTTCGATGCATTATGAAATATCTCATAGAAAAGTTTGACGAAGCAAAAAATGGACACGATTGTCTTTATGAATTTTACAATTCATTAATCCACGTTAAAGATGATGGATTTTATCTATGAACTACTGACATTCCTACACAAGTAGCATGTCCGTGTTGGTCACGTGTTGGGCGTCGACACTCTAAGACACGCTATGTGGTGTGCATGACCTATTTTTTAATGTATTTTCTAAATTTTTGTTGATTAAAGGACACTTTACGGACATGTCTCAAGCACGTATACGACATGCCATGTGGATTGTTCATATTATTTATAAACACATAAAGCTCTATTTTGTACATTTTAGAATATAAAATTTACAAAATAATAATGTAGTTCAATTTAAAAGTTATCTTACTAGAAGAAATAAACACTCCTCTCATTGGAAAGATTTCACAATCAAAGATAAAAAGTTTGATTTTATTGAAAATTAATGAAGTATAAAAATAAAGATATAATATAGATATATATAAATGTATAGTTTTAAAGAATTTATATTGACGTGTCCCAGGCGTGTCCATGTCCTACTTTTTTTAATACAATCACGTGTTAGTGTGTGTCGTGTTGTCTGTGTCCATATCCGTGTCTCTTAGGATCTTATTTAGTTCAACTATATATTGGTGTTGATTCTATTGATGATTATATTTAAATAAATAAACGTGTCCCCTCTTCGACATCTTAAATTTTCAAATGAGGTGGTCAATATGTTATTGGAATAGGTAGAGTTATGAGTTCAAATCTCGCCACCACTTATTTATGAAAATTGTGCATGTTTTTTGAGGTCCGAGTGAAGGCATATATGTCGAACGGATTCACAGTAAACAATCATCAAATGCGATTGAAAAACATAAAAGAAAGGTGTCGGTCCTATGCTAAAAAAGATTATGGCGTGCACGTGAAGGGGCGTGTTGGAGATGAAATTTCAATAAATAAATGCATCCCTCTAACAACTTGAGCTTTTAAGTGAGGTGGTTCAACAATTAGAACTGTGAGGTTGGATGGATTTTAAGTTGACCAATTGTTAAATAGCCGTGTGTATAATTGAAATGGGCAAACCCAAACCAAACCAGCTAGACATAACTGTTAATATGTTTCGGCATGTGATAACTTATGAGTGAGCTCAATGAAACCATAAATGATGAACCTTGCTTGAACTTGGCCTCTCTTAATTGTGTCTATAGCAGAAAGTTTCAAATGGTCAAATTTGTCTTATGAGGTCCAGAGACACTAATTTGCTTTTTGTTTGCTTTTCTTGTCTTTTATATCAAAATCTGAATGAACATGTGTATCATTTGACCACTTATAGCTTTAATGTCTGGCCACGTCTAATTTCCATAGATGATTTCTTTGTGTCCTATATGCAGTAAAAGAACAAGACATAAAAGAGAATGAAATCCCCTCTTTACAAACTCTTACAGAAACTATAAAAGATATCACTTCCAGACACTAGCGTAACTTGGGCTGCTCAAGCTTGACCGTGCGATTAATAAGATTCTAGTACTAACTGAATTAGCTTTTCTTTACTCAGAAAGACCCGTCATTGCCAGAAATGAAACAAGTGAAGTTTTCCATTGAAGGATTGAAATTTTATACAGAAAGAGGGATTGCTACTTGGAAGCTCTGTCTTGTCTACTTTAAAAAGGAAACTACTTTGGTCTGCAAGCACGAGCGGAACAAGATTGCTCCACCCGTTAAAAAGTTTGTCTAGATAAAGTTGTAAATATTTTGTCTTGTGTTGTCTAGGTTAAAAGCTACTTTCCACCTTTTGTTGGTTATATATTGAACTCTGGTTTTCCTCTCATTAACAGAGGATAGTCAAAGTATACATCAGATGGCTTTCTTCCCCTGTGGAAAAAATAGAAATATTGCTTTTCTTTTTAAGAAAGATGCATCATCCCCCCTATATGAGCAAAGGTATGATAGTAAATAATAATTGTGGCCTAGTGCTTGAGCTTTGTAGCATGTGCTGGCACTTGCTTGTTAAAAGTGCATCTAGTGGTGTTCCTAAGCCGAGAACGCAAAGGCACCCCCCTAAGCTCTTTTTTGGTGCTAAGCGCAACCCTTCAATGAAGCCAATAAAGGAGAAAAAACATGCTTTACTTAATTTTTGCTACGTTTGTGTCGTCATCTAAACTGTTTCTTTGGTTTTAGTTTGTGAAGTGGCATTGATGTTTTGACTACTGAAATTTGATCAATTGCTGAAATAGATTTCCACATCTTCAAAAATTAGTTTAGTGCTGGTTATGCCACCTTAATGATGCAATCAACTAATATTTGCTGAAAATTGTTAAAAATTACTGAATTTCCAAGTTTCGCTATAAAGATTATGTTTTTGTGAAGATAATTATGTCACAAGTAATATACCCTTTGCTTTGATGAGGCGCGCACCTTGCATTTCCTCGTGTGCTTAAGCTTTTAGGGCTTTGTAGTCTGGTGTGCTTTGTTATTTGATAACTATGGTCTTGAGAGTCGTGCCTGTTCCTGAAATGTCATAATCCTCATCTCGTGTGGGCACAACATGCTATCCAAGAGTTACAGTAGTATAGGCTTCTGGTAACATCATTTGCAAACAGATATGGTGTACTTGGTTTTCACATAGAGTATGCTAGTTCTTGGTATGCACATAAAGTATGCAAGTTTGTCAATAAGTGTTGAAGTCATGATGTTTCCTGAAGTGGATTCATTTTGGCACATGTAACATCATTTTTTGTAAATTAAGAAGTTTTTGAGTAGACTTGGTAATTTGGAGGATTTAACGTGATTCTTGGTTATTATAAAAGCTTACTCGATTTGATCTGCTAGAATGTTTCTCGTGTATATTAAGTTTCCATCAATCAAGATGAATTTGGGATAAATTATACATTTATGAAGTGTCATGGAGTACAGTTCACTACATTATTTGATGAAGGCGAGATTTGTCATAAACACGTCTTACTCTCAGGATAGGGAAATCAAACTAGGATTATAAAGAAAATATTCAGTTTCTTATGTAGGAAAATGAATGTGTCCCTCATTTTGTTTCTTGTTTGACAACGGTTTTTCTATTTATTTGAGAATGTGTCGGGTAATTTTTTTTTCAAAATGGTGCTCAGGATACATCAAAGTATTAACTGTTTGGATCATGCTAATTTTATCTGTAGCATAAAAATATGAAGTCTCCTTATATCTAGATATTTGAAATTGTTTTACATTCTTGTGGAATTGTATTCATGACTTCTCACCAAAGATTTATCTGCAATGACATAAATGTATTTTCCTTGTGTCAGAATGTATTCCCTAAGAAGCTGGCGAGGCTTCTTAAAGAGCACCACCCTGAGTGGATGGATTTCAATTTTGATGCTCATTCTGCAGCATTGTTGAAAGCTGGCTTGCTTGTGTTCCAAGGATTGAATACTCTCCATGTAGTTGAAAGGAAAATGCTGCTGGGAAACTCTACTAATGGGAATGAGGTTTGTTAAATTGAATTTAGTCCTGTTACATTTTTTTCTTTCACCCAGTAGTAGAATAATTACCAAAGTTTTGAAGGAGTGAGGGATAAAAATACTGAGGTAATGAAACGTAAAGTGCATGTTCTTTGTCGAATTTGCTTTTTTTGGGTGGGTGGGGTTCTACTTGTGTGACAAAATATGGTAATTATTGACTGATAGCTATTGTAAATTTTATTGTCAGAAGCCTACCATATATGCATGCTTTTTATATCTTAATGTAGTCCCGGTGGCTGTCATAGCTTTTATTAAATTATTTTCCATGTCTATAAATAGATCTTTGTGGTTAATCTTGACCCCTTCAAAAACTGCTTCCTATTTTTTCCTCATTTCATAGTTCATCTCCATTATGAATTTCTGTTTATAACATTTTCTTCCGGACCTCCCGGTTTTTGGCATCCTTAAATGTTTGGAGGTTAGACAAATTTTGTGACTGCTCGGATCTTCGCAAAATATATAGATAGCTTTCTCTACTCTTTTTTGACCTTGACTTTTCATCTTAGTTTTAAGGAGGCACAATGAATAAAAGCACTTTTAGGCTTGGCCTGAGATTTAACTCCTTCATAGTATGATCAAAAGGGTTGCATTTCAAGCTGGAGAGTTACAGCCTTAGCATGCTAACAGTTGTCAGGCAATGTACCTAATTGATATCAAGAAATTTAATACATGACCTCAAATTTAGTAGGCTCTTTCAAATCGAGTGCATTAAACAAAGAGTTCTCTTTTGTAGCAATGAAATCACAGAAAGATGGAGAAAGTAAATCGAGAAATTATTTAATGAAAGACAAAGTGGATGCCGGGGATTTGTCGATCTCCAAAATGTAGGTAGTGATGTTGATCAGTGTTTTAAAACCCGGCCCGACTCGGCCGGGTCAACCCGGAACCGCCAACCAAGTTCTGTTGCCAATTTGGGTTCTTCATTCGATCAGTTGGCAACAGAATTGGGCTTAACCCGTCCAAACCGGGCGGGTTTTTATATAGAACCGGTGACCCGGTTCGTTTGACCCGCCCAGTTCATATGCAAGTCACCAAAATATTAAATATCTGGTGGAGTTCTGAGATTCGAAACCTAGACCTCGAGGTTGAAGGTTAGGGCATCTACCACTATGGAACTTTCAGCTCTTATCCATTACTCTTAACACTAAGATATAATATGTTTCACAATTTCATTCTTAATTTGATTTAAAAATAATAATTCCATTCTTAATTAACCTTATTTTAATAATTGAAAGAATTTATTACTATTGATGTTCGACTAATTCAATACAACTTTAAAATGCTATAATATAAGAATTTTAAAAAATTCGTAATTTGCAAAATCGTAAGACAATAATGTAGAGAATCAAAACAATCATAAAAGAAATGAAATATTGACTTAAAACTTGTAATACTCTTTTACTTAACTTCAAATCATGAAGACTTACGTGAATTTTTGTTTAATACAACTTCAAATTCATTTTCCAGATACAAGATATCTTATTTTTTTTATATTTATCATATATATTCCTCATATTTTATTAAGAAATATATTTTAGCTAGACTTTTGATCGGATAATGACCCACCGGTTGAACCACTGACCCGCCGTTTGAACTAGTGACCTGTCAACCTGAAGCTTCAGCCGTGTCACTAGCCGGGCCGGTTTTGAAAACTAAGATGTTGATTATACTACAAGAGTTGGGTTTTCACAAGTGAGGGAGGCCATGTGTAGGATGAAGATGAGAAAAGTAATTGGCCTTTCCTATCGAAGTATGGAAGTATTTGGGTGAGGTGGATATTATATAGTTGACAAAATTGGTCAATGAGACCTTAAGAAGTAAAAAGATTTGAAATAAATGAAGTGTGTTTGGTGCCTATATAAGAATAAAGGAGATATTCAAGATTTCGTGAATATTAAGCTTGTTCATGACCAATATTATGAAACTATGGTAAGCACAAATTAATGTGGAATTCAAAGGTCGCAGTGTTTAGTTTGGCTTTATGCCAGGAAGATTTACTATGGAAACAATTTCTCTATATTAGAGACTGATGCTGAAGTATAGGAAAAAAGAGACGATCAACCGATGTCTTTTATTAATTTAGAAATAGGCCTATGATAAGGTGCCTAGGAAAATGCTTTGGTTGATCCTAGAGAAAAAATTAATTTCTATTAGCTATATCAACATCATTAGTGGTGCGTGCGCCAGAGCTTTCATAAACAAGACATGTTACGGTGGTAGTAGTAGAGAATTCCTTACACTGTAGGTTTGCGTCAATGTTCTGCTTCTAAGTTCTTATCTTTTTGTTTTAGTTATGGACGAGCTTATGAGACATCCAAGACGAGATTCCTTCTTGTATGTTATATGCTGATAACAGAGTTTTAGTTGATGAGACTAAAAAAGGGGCTGAATTGTAAGTTAGAACTGTAGAAAAGTACTTCGGAATCTAAAGCTTTTAGGTTAAGTACAGCCAAGATGAAGTACATTCAATGCCACTTTAGTAATAGTAGGAATAACAATAATGATAACACAGATTTAGTTGATGAGACTAAAAGAGGGCTCCATCATAAGTTAGAACTCTAAGTGTTTTGGAATCTAAAGCCTTTAGGTTAAGTAGAAGTGTATAACCAAGATGCAGTCCATGCAATGCCACTTTAGTAATAGTAGGAATAACAATAATAATGTAGTTATTATAGAGGATTGTGTTGCCCCCAAAGAGTGATTATGTAGGTATGTAGGTTTGATAATTAATAAGGACTAGCGAACAATGTAATGCACAGGATTAGAGCAGGTTGGATAAAATAGAGAAGTGCCACATGAATTTTATCTGAAAAGAAATCCATATAAGGTTAAAAGGTTGGTTCTACTGATTCACTGTAGAGTTATACTTTGTTACAGCAAGTTGAATTTTTTTTGGCATGAACACATGGGGGTGGATATTGAGGTGCCATTTCACTTTACAGGTTTGAACTTAGCCTAAGTTATTTTGGATAATCTTTAATATACAGTTTTGTATCTATAGACTGCTCTTCTTGGAGCTTGTGAGGCTCCCAATGTAGTTTTTGGTTGTTCCTTCGGAAGCCATAGTGCTAAGTAATTTTGTACTGGGTCTAATCCATCTAGTGATTTCAGATGATTCTTCATTCTGCTGTGTCTAAGAATCCTTACTCATCATCTGTATCGATAGATAAGAAATAACAGTCGCTACTCCCAAATTTGAATTTAATCCAAACAGTTTTTCTGTTGGACGGAATATATTTTTGATTCACCATCTTTTTCATCTATTTCTTGGTAAGAGAAGGAGTGGATATTGAATATGAAGTTTATTCATTGTTACCTGTCTTTAATAAGACGCATTTGCATAGCGTTAGATAATCTATTCAGTCGACACGGATGATAAAGTCTACTTAGCTGAAGTTTATGGGTTTCTTCGCTGACATTCTTTTTTTAGCCTTTTTTCTGCAATTATTAATTCTTGTATGTACAGAGAGATGGGCAGGACACATGTTTACCTGGTGCAGACTCGTCGAAGTTCCCGTGCTTGATGTTTATTGTGGCCTATCAGTTTTCTTTCAGTACTCATCTTCAGGAGGATGTTGCGTCCATGGCTCAGCAATATGTCTACCATGTAATTTTGTCTCAAAAAAGTATTTCTCTGGAAGCAACGTCAGGATCGTATCTTGTTATGAACTCCACTGAACCGAAGTTCTCTCTCGACTCAATACATGCTGTCAACCTTGCTAATTGGATTGGCCAAAGTTACAGGCAAGTATAATTACTTATTGATTCACTGATCTGGAAATGTAAGATTTTTTTTTTTTGAAAGATTTCTGATTCTATATAAATATGATTCTAAGATGACAAGTAATATGAGAACAGAAGGTTCTGAAAACTAGAATTATTAGTCAACTAAAATTTCCCATATGACTTTTAAAATGTGAATGCAATTTGCAGTATGTAATGGAGCTCCATGCAGCAAGATAGGTTGGATTCTAATTTTATATTACTTTGTGTGGATTTTTCTCACTCAATTCTACAGATGTTACTATATTTAGATTTAAAATAAAATATGTATTTTCAATTTCTTAAAATTACCAGCAAAAACCCATTATATTGATGTATCTTCATTTTAGGCATTTTATGGCATTCAACAATCTTCGGTTCGTAATATAAAAATGAATAGTTCCTTAAATAGGTTTGAGAATTCCACTTGAGAGTAATAAGAAACAACCTTTAATTCTCTTGAGAGTAATAAGAAACAACATTTGTGCTCTGAAACAGATCAACTTTAGGTGTGGAGTTTCTCATCTTCAACTGCCAGAGCAGCGACTCTTTGTTGGAACACTCGAGCTCATTCGCGGTATATGATCATATCACTTTGATTAAAATTTATTTGGGCACCGGTAGCATTGCACGTCATATTGTGACGTAGTCTTTGTTGCTATAAAAGGACTTGATTATATTAGTCTCAGCTCTCTCTATTTAGAGTAGCCTGGAAATATTGAACTAACATTCACTCTGGTTGAATGCAGTCTATTCCGGTGTGCCTGCACGCCAACCAACCAGCACTTTACGTGCTAGAGGGAACGCTGGAGAATTTGCAAGCCCTTGAGATGGACAAGCTATTTGATGACTCTGGAAACATTTCACTACAATCTGATGTTCCAACTATAGTGCATCAGGTATATATTTTGAATAAAATTTGAACTTCCGTGGCTTTCTATTACGAGAGCTTCGTATATATGAAAAAACTAAAGAGTTCAAATAAAGTGACGAAAGAATAGGAAAACTTCCTAAAGAGGAAAGCTTTTATTCATGGTAAATCACATGACTCATGACTCTCGTTACTTTGCAGGGCTCTCAGTATTTTCTGCTGGTAACAGAGCATAACGTCTTATACGGACAAGCCGTCGTGCAGAGAATCGACAAGCGGGATGGTCCTGTTGAGTGCGTAGCTTTGGCACTCATCAACTAGCCCTTCATCTAAGTTCTGTTGAACTTTCTTTTACTTGCAAACTGCCCATGTTCGTGTGTTCTTTTCTTAAAACAACTTATCTGGTTGTGTTCTCAGACATTTGCCGAAAACATTTACCAGTAATAAAACGTGGGGCAGTAATTGACTATTTTCAATTGTTTGGTATATCTTTCGTATTAGAAGTTTTTTGTTGATGAAAAATTAGAGCATGTTTCACTAAAAGAAAGGTGAAGGTACTTATAAGTAACTTTTAAGCTTTGCCAAACATATGTTTAAGCTTAAAAGTTACTTAAAGTAACCTTTTTGCTTAACATGCGGAAAAAGTTAAAGTAATTTGCTCAAAAATTTACTCTTTTCAAAGTTTTTGCTTGTCAAAAAGTACTCGTACTTTGTCTTAGGCTTTGCCAAACAGGCTCATAGGTTATTATTTGGCATTGCTTCGTGGGGGACGATGGTGGGCATATTTATATTCCTAGCGGATTAAGATGGGATAGTGATGCAAAAAGTAAGAAGAGAAGATCTTAAACTAGATGGAGAAGAGAAAAAACAAGAAGGATATGCGAAAACTTGCATAACTTTTGGGTGTTGGATTTAGATGAGCGAGTACATTTTGGATGCAACCTTCATTTCTGCACAATTTTGTTGTGCGACAATATAGCCTTGACCAACAGTGTCAAACTTTCGAGGTCAAATTTCATCGTTTATGAGTCTATTTTAGAAATTTTCTATTTTAAATCAATTTAAAAGTATTTCGTTATTTTAGCAGTTTTTGAGTTTTAATCAATTTTTTTTAGTGAATTAGAGTTTTGTTTTTAAGTTTTTAAATACTCGTCGATGTTTTGAAGGGTGGCACTTTTTTTTTGATGGATTAATAATATTTCAATTTTTTCCTTCAAAATCTCGACGAATATTTAAAAACTTAAAAACAAAACCCTAATTGAATGAAGGGAGCTTTTAGATCTTATTGTATTTTTTTAGTCAATTACTAATTCAAAATTCGTTATTGTTCACGTAGTGATTTCTCATAAATGAATCGTTAGATCTTGATTTTAACCGTTGAATTTGATTAACAATGAATTTTGAATGTGATGTCCAAATTTCATGATGATTGGACAATAGAGAATTGAGATATCAATGTTTGATTACATCTGCGTAGACTATCTAGATTTTGCAAATTTTTAGCACTATTGCTTTCAGATTTCCTCTCTATTTTGGGTGAATTTCTTCGTACTGATAACGTGTTATAAACTAGAGAGAATAATATAAGAGAATAGAGAGAAAGTATGTATTTCATTATAATAATCTACCATATATATAACGTTCTAGTGAGAGTTACAATTTGATAAAGATACATAGTTTTAGAGTAAATATGACTATTTGCTAGGTATCCAAATAAGACTAAATACATCATTATCTATAGTTTTACAACAAAAAGACCACATATGCGAATCATTGAAGGGTTAGAGTTGATATTTGCGAATATAATTAAATCAAAATTTGTTACCACCTGGATTTTGACGAAGGCTCCACGTTTGCAAAGAGAGACCCCGACGAATGCCACCTTGGCCCTCGCCCCGATCACGCGTGGCAGCCGAAGCTCCAAATCACAATAAAGGCTTTCACCTTCTAGTATATTGTAAAATAAAGTCCATAAAGGGATCTGTTGACCTGATGAACCTATTATTCCTTGCCAGTCTCTCACGTTCCTCGTAATCTCCTAGGCAATCTGATATTTTAGACAACCAAAAAGATAATTTGAAAAAGATTATGTTTAATTGGTAGGTAGAATCCTACAAAAAAAAAAACTCCATCTCAATCTCCTAAGAATCATCAACGTAATCTTAGAAATCAACATAGATTATGACTGAAATCTAGGAGATTGCATTTACATCCAATTCTACCTTATCTCATAAGGAAGGAGAATCCTATCAGATATTTAATTGATTGCTTAGAACCTTCTCCTATAAATACAAGATTTCCCGTCATTCCAAGGTATGCATTATTCTCAACACTAAACTTTGTTCAAATCTCTGTCTGTTTATCTCTCCCATACCCATATTTTTCTATATACTTTTATACCGATAGTTGACTTGATCGTCGGAGTGCCAATGGTCGTCAGTCCCTTTTTTTTCAGTGATTTTGGTACCTAACGGTTGTCTAAGTGTGCAGGTAATATACAGATTGACAAAGATTGATTAGCAAAACTTAGTTGTGTTTCGAACTACGAAAACAAATGAAGCAACACGATCAAAGTAAGCATGAGAAACATTAAAAGGCAAATCATTGACACTTGGAAGCAAAAAGAACATATTTCATTGATCAAGTAATAATACAAAAAATATCCTACTTGTCGTTGCCCTATTAAGATCGGTAAAAGAAAAGATGATAAAAGTTGAGCCTAAAGAAAAAGCCCCAGATGAAGCGACCTGATTCTCAGTATGAGGAAGACCCTCGGTATGAGTGGCTTGTGCGAAGGCTGAAGCCTTCGTAGGATGGGGAGCCTCGGCCAAAAGAAATGAAAGTTCTCATTTTGGATACTCGACCTTAATTTTTTCTGTGAGCTGATCACTATCGGCCTCTATGAACAAGGCGACGAGACATGCATATTCAAAAATAGTCGGGAAGCTCTTCTTATACGACCTTACTGCCCTCGTCTCTGCTTCTGCAGTTGAGGCCTTTACATTGGCCAGCTCTTCCTTGGCTTTTTGAGTCTCATCCCAAGACTCTTCCAGGAGCCTCTCATTTTCAGCCACCATGGCATCATAGTCACGATTCACCATGGCAATGCTACTTTTTGGCACTAAGGCTCGCTTCTTAGCTTGTCTTCGGGCCTCCTCGGTCGCCCTTCTCTCTCCCCCTATCATAGCAACCCTCAACTATGCTTGCCTCACATCCTTAATTGCTGCTGCCAACTTCGTCCTCAATATTACGGACAAACCATCAACCTTTGATCGGAGAGCTTCGTTCTCAAAGCCTAATTGAGTATTCCTCGTACTCATTTTTTTCAGATGACATGCGAGTTTCGCGGCCTTGGCATCCATTTTTTTCCAGTTTCTGAGAACAATCGAGAAGAGTGATGTACAACTTGTTGTACGAAGCTACGGGCTGTGTTCATCACAACCATGGTAATAAGTTCATCCATCGTGGCCTTTTCTATGGCCCTTTCCCAGAGTGGAGACCATAACTTATATACGCTTGTCGCTGCCACAGCCACAAACCACGGCATCATCTCCAATAGATGCGAATCTAGCTCTTCACTCTTGGATCTAAATGTTGATGCAAGTCACCTCGTCAACCTTGCCTTGAGTTAGGAGAACTAGCACGGCAGAGGTCGCTCAGCTTGATGACCCAGCCTCAAATCGCATTGGCTTTCGTTAATCATTATACCGAGAGTTTTGTTCTTTATGCCTTAGGTGGGCCCCTGATCTGCCTATACCAAGGTCGAAGTCTTACGATCTGGGCAGATTTAGCTTCAGTGTCCGTTTCGACTGATTCTTTAGTTGAAGCTACTGATGCCCGAACTTAACTTGCCCCACCTTTAGCCCCTTCCTTATCTTTAGAATGACGTATGATAAGCATTGCTTTTTGCTTTGCTTTGCTATAAGAGTGAAACTTGTTTCCGCCGGGCCCGGAAGGCATCTATCATAAACCCTCCATCGGGGCGCTGGGATGGTCCCTAATTTTCTTACCTCGCGCCTTCTCAACAACAATCTCCTTCTCCTTGTCTTGATAAGAGTGGAGAATAGAAGGTGATGAAGTTTGCGCAAAGAGGAATGATAGATGGATGATGATCGTGAGCGGGAGATGGAGGCAGATGAGATGATACTGCCTGAAGAGGAACTGGAACATGCACTTCCTAAGGTGGATAAGGTAGGGCTGCACCTCCTACATTATCCTCGTTTTCGTCCATAGAAAAGACGGGAATGCTGTTGAAGGCATACTTCAATTCGCTGCCACACGAAAGCAATGGAGTTAGTTACATATCAACGCAAAAGCGATATGAAACCAAGTACTAAAGATGACGCTTACCCATCAGGCTGTAGCATATCAGATATTGGTTATCCTTGGGTAGGTTATTCAAACTTCTGAACTCACTACTTAAGCTTCGAATCTACGCCCAAATATCTGCAGGGAAGGAGAATCCCATCATATATCTAATTGATTGCTTCCTTAAATTAGTTATAACTTTCTCCCTACAAATACGAGATCTCTCGTCATTTCAAGGTATGCATTATTCTTAATCCTAAACTCTGTTCAAATCTCTGCTTGCATGTCTATCTCTCTTACCCATATTTCTCCATGCACGTCTATACCGGTAGTTGACTTAACCATTAGAGTGCCAACGATCGTCGACTTCTTTTTCTCCGCGATATTGGTGCCTAACAGTTATCCAAGTGTGCAGGTAATATATAGGCTGACAGAAGATTAATTGGAGATTGTTGACATGTGGATAATACAATTTTTGAAGTTAACAAAATTACGACTTTAAAGTATGGGAGTCTGATTGTAATTTACCTAAAATTAAACATAGAATTTCCTCGTAAAATAGGAAATTGAAGTCAAGATTGATTCTTTATGGGCTTTTATTTAGAGCATATTTGGCCAGGTTTTTTAAATTTATTTTTAACTGTATATTTTATGACACTCACAATTTTTATCAATTTTTTGCTATATATTTTATCAACTTTTTTTAAAATTTCTTAAAAAACTACTTTTAAAGTCTATCAAGCAACCACTTAATTTCTAGATGCCATTGTTACAACTAATAAGCAGAACACGACAAACATTGTGTTGAAATAAGAGAGTATGAAAGAATGTTAATATCGGTTTTGATCTCCTCTCTCATAGTGGGAAAAATTTATTTTTCTACTGTACACATGTCTATGTTTTATTGGACAATAAAAAGTAGTTAGTATTAAATGAGTTCCACTTATCCAATAAAAAGTGGACAAGTGTGCAATAGAAAAAATTGTGAACTATAAATTAACTATACAAGAGTGCTTTTTACATAAAAAAGAAATCCTAATTTTAATACAATCCAACTATCCTAACCCTAATACATATGACAACCTTAATTTCCTCAAGGGAAATAGCATATATTTATATACTGACAAATTGAATCCAGGTTCAAATTCGTCATCTTAACCTATACTCACATTACTACATTACTTTATTGTCGTTTTTCTTGATTACCGCAAACATTTAGATGTCAAAAAGCTTGCAAAGCTATAATTGATAATCCAGTTCTGGTCCTGAACTTTGCTTCTTTTGCTTTTTTGGTTCTGTTCCCCTTAAACACACACAAAATCACGCACGTGTGTGTTTATACAAATACTGTACTGGTAGTTTTATGATATGAATCAGTAATTTGTGTGTTATCTGCTTCTTTGACTTCGTGAGACAAAATAAATCAATTCACCAACACTTGAATCGTGGATTCTTGGTTACTGGGTTTCATTATAAATCACGCAAACACACGCACTTTTGTGGGTTGTTGTTAATTATGCGTACTTTTAATGTTTTCGATGTTTTTTAATTTGCAGGTGTATTATATACTTAATCAGATTTTACGTATACACAATAAGATGAGACAGAGGCCTAAAGGTTCTTCTGCAAAGTCAAATTTATCTGTTAGCAGCAGTGGTGAGGCAAGCAATAATGGAAAGGGGACTCCTTTGGATGATAACAATAATGTGGTTGTGGTTGCTAAAAGGTCATCATATGTGATACTGGCATTGTTTGTGCTGGTCATATATGGGACTTGGGGTGTTTACCATTATCAGTTTGAGAGTTTGCCTGCGCCTCTTACCCTTGAGCTGGTCGGAAAGAGGGGTTTCTCTGAGCACGAGGCCATGAAACACGTCAAAGCATTGGCTCAATTAGGTCCACATCCTGTTGGTTCTGTTGCTCTCAATCGTGCTCTGCAGGTAATTTATGGTTTTGGGAATAATAAATTTGACATAAGCCTCGTGATCAATGTACATTTTGTTGTTGATATGGTTATATTTTCATTTTTTTCTTTAGTTGGTTAGACCTTTGATATGTGTACATTTTGATCTATATGTTGTGAACAAAATAATGGGTTTATTTTAGTTGCTCTAGGTAATTGAAAGAAAGACACATTGATTTATAACAAATTGTGAGAAACCAAACCCGTTAGTGATTTGAGAGAAAACACGGGAAGTGGTTGATAATAAATGGTCTAATAACTCTCCAACTAAATGAAGAAGAAACTTTAAGCTGGGTTCTTTATGTTTTATTCTTTCTATTTTTGATGTATCAAAACAAGTTTAAGGATGAACAACACTTCCCCCCCCCACCCTTAAAAAAAGAAGAAAGAAAAAATACATATTTCAGATTTAATCATTTAGAGATGAAAAAGAAAACCATTATGTGCTTTATGTTACAAACTTTATTGCAATTCTCCCTCTAAGTTTGACACCGTGCACCATTTTGGACTGAATCAAGTCACACGACATTCCAATTAACAAATCTGTGAAATCACTTCAAAAGTCTTCGAAACTGGACCTATTATGATGATGTGAAAATTATTTCACAGAATCACTTATGTCTAGAGTTTTTTGGCAGCATGAAATTGTGGCCTCGCCTAGTAATTTGGAAAAAATAGATTTTTAGAGAAGGGATGTTGAGTTGTAAGCACAAAAGCTTTCATTTAAATTTGAATTGATTTTTCATGGAGATTACTATGTTGGAGCTAAAATATTCCTCGGCAAGCAAGAGCGTACAACCATTTCTAAGCATTATAATTAGGCAATAGTGAGAAGGGGACGTGCTGTTTTGCATTCCTTCAGCAACATTTCAATCTTATCGCAAGTTCGATTTCCCTTCCTCTTCTCTGCCGTTAGGGGTACAATTTCTGTCTACATCTGGGACTTTCATTTTGCCTTGTGATTGCAGACCAATTTAAAAAAGAGAATGTATCATTGACGGTGTAATTTCCCTTTAGAGTGTCATGTTTCCCAAGCATAAAATGAAGTCCAAGTCATAACTTTTGTTCTCAACTAACTTTCCCTTGATTTTTGTCAATAAAGAGCCTCTTGCATGAGAGAGCTTGTTGAACATTTACTTGATCACATTCCTAATGGTTTATATCAGTTTGGTCTGGTTTGTTATTCAAATGGTTCAAAACTCACATGCAATCATACTTAGAGAAGTAGCTCCAGATAATGAAGTTCCTAGTAAAATTTGGATGTGAACCTTTCCGTACATGCCTTCATTTAGGTTTGTTTTGCATTTCTTTTTATTTTCTGGATTCATTTTTTCCTGGAGATAATGACATGGCATAAAGAATTATTACATACCTACAAAAAAACATAAGTATACACAGTCACATATAAAGAAAGTATTTATTTGTCTAGTTCCCCTACTCTACACTTCCTGGTTTTTATTTTGGAAAAGATACTCTCTTGATGGTGAGCTTTGATGGCATTCTTGGGAAATTAATATAATAATTTTGTCTAACCTCCTTTTCTGCAGTATGTCTTGGAAGCATCAGAAACTATTAAGAAAACAGCTCATTGGGAGGTTGATGTGGAAGTAGATTTTTTCCATGCAAAATCTGGTGCTAATAATCTGGTTGGTGGCCTTTTTAAAGGGAAAACCCTTGTTTATTCAGACCTGAATCACATTGTATTAAGACTCTTGCCGAAGTATGCATCTGAAGCAGGAGAAAATGCAATTCTGGTCTCCTCTCACATTGATTCAGTTTTTTCAGCGTATGGTTCCTATCTGTTTTTATTTATGTTACGGTGGAGATAAAATTTGTGCTATTGGATTTGTTACACGATTTCTTATAATCCTTTAGTAACTTCATTCTTTTTTTAACAGTCATTTCATTTAAAAACTGGAGTGACTTGACGAACTTATTTTCTAAGGTATATGTTAGACAGTTTTTTTTTTTTTTTTTTTTTTTAGCATAGACAAATGAAAATGTCTAGAATGTAGAGTGTCTTCTTTATTTTATGCGTATATCTTATGAGCAAATTTGAATAAAATGAACTGATATAACTTTTGTCTGATCTACTTACGTTTTGTGGTGTAATTTCAAACATTTGTGCAATGTAATCTAATTATAATTGGTGTCAAACTAGAGGAGAAGAGAACCCATGACAGTTGAAAACCAATATATCTAAATATGGACCTTGAATGTGAAGTGATGCCCATTATATTTTGCATATAGTAGTTCTCTAACAACAATTGCTTAGTCAATCTTCCTTATCATCACATGTTATCCCTGAGAAACTTAGACACGTCGATAGCATGCTTGCTAGTCTTCACTTCAATGTATCTGAAAGCCTGGTTTTGCTGCTCAACATTAATTAGCGTTCAGTTATTTTACTCTGCAAAAAAAGAAATAGGATTATCTCATAAATATTGTTCCTTAATATTTGGGGCACTTTAATATGTTTATAGCGTTTTGGAAGGTGGTTGGACATTGTTATGCATCTTAAACATCGAATTTATGCAAATGAAACTCTAGATCAAGGATACATGTGTTGAAGAGTCTTGTCTTAAGGAAAATCTCCCTAATTAAGAAGATATTTCCTATGCTAAATTTGTACCTAGTTTACTTCCTCATTTCTGCCTAAAATTAAGCTAAATTAGTTATAGAATAGAATATTCCATTTCTTTTTTCAAAACGTGGATATTTTGAGGGAAAAAGTACAACGTGCAGTGCAGAATATTTGAAATGGTACTCTTCTCATTCTAAATTTTAGCAGGCACATATGGCCAAATGTCATGTATTGTGAGATTATGAACTTGAATTTTTGGTTACACACTCTAAGTCAAAATCTAACCTGTATTATTGAGCATCAAAACAGGATTTTGATCTCTACCTTTTTCCCTTTTTCCCCTGCAAGAGCTCAGTAGGATTCAACTGGCATTTCTGTGTAGATAAGCGAGTGAAAAATAAGCACACGCGCAGATATTAGCTTATCTCTTGACTTGCTCACTGTGGCATCTCTAACTTGTAATCTTTTTGTGTTTATTATTCATGGCACTGATAATGTTCTTCCGCCCTTCATTGTGAATTATGTCCAAAGCTCGCATTTTGTCCTTTATTCCGCTAATTATTTACTAGACATTTTCTCCAATATTTTGATTTATTTTCTCTTTTAACATGAAACTGTGCTATTGCAATAGAGAGTTAAGTTTTGCTTGCAGAATTATCAATACCAACTTAGGTTTGGGCTCTTTTTTAGGGAAGGAGCCGGTGATTGCAGTTCATGTGTGGCTGTTATGTTGGAGCTTGCTCGAGGAATTTCTCAGTGGGCTCATGGATTTAAGAATGCTGTTATATTTTTGTTTAATACTGGAGAGGAGGACGGCTTGAATGGTGCTCACAGCTTTATTACCCAGGTTTGTGGCAATCAAATTCATTGACCTGCAAAGGGTTTATTTTTATGTATATATTATTAAATATTTTTATCATAAAGATCTCCATATGGATGCTAGTATGCTACAATATTTTGATCACTCGATCTTATTAACTTTATATGAACAGGGAGTTTGCTATATGAACTGATGTTCTGTTGTGTTAACATGTTGGTAACATCATCTCCTCTTCCAATTCTGAATTCCCACCCAATGATTCATTGTTTAAAGTATCTCAGCTGGAAAAACTCAATGATGTTTATGCTGCTGAGTTCTTTCCATCACATTTTCATAGGTTAATGTGTCTGTGTGCATAGCATACACAACAAAAAACAACAACATATTAAGCCCATTCCAATTAGCTTTCGGTCAGCTTCTATGAAAAGGTGCAGTGAAACAAATCGTTTGTAACCACCTCAAGCCATGTTATTGTTGTCCACTTCCTTTTCTAACCTCTTCTATCACAACTCGTGTATGGGAGCATAAGTGGCCATTATGATGACTATAAGAAATATTTTCTTTGGCCAGGAGCTCTGATCAGAAGTGATAGAACTCAAAAGATAACTTCTCTGATGTAATTAGATGGAGAAAGGATGTTTTAATCCAATTTCCATGTTTTCTTAACAGTGTTATGGCCGACTGTTTGCTTTTCTGCAGGTATCAAAAATGATTCTTTGGGCTTTTTAAATAAAGCCAAATCCAAGATTTATTTTAGTTGTTTCCCTAAATATTTGGCATGTATATGCTTGCAATATGAAGCATAAGATTTTGAATTCCAATCTGAGAAGCACTAGAAGTATTTTTAAATTCAGTGGGTGTTCTGTGTATTACGCAGCATCCCTGGAGTGATACAATACAACTGGCTATTGATTTGGAGGCCATGGGTATTGGAGGGAAGTCCAGTATTTTCCAGGTCTGATTTTGTTAACAAGTACAGTTACCTTTATCTAATTTTATGTGCCCGTTTGCCCCGTCTTTATATTAGGAAAGTGTATATACTATATGAATACGTAAGTGTGAAGTCATAAAAATGTTTTTAGTTTCAATATACAAAATATGAACTAGTTTAAAATTGTTTTTTGATGAAATAATTATATTGCAAACAACCCCCACCCGGCCCCCGTGGACATTCTAATATTTTTTTTTTCCTTTTGACCTATTTAAGGTTGTTTGTCAAACAGGCTGGTCCTCATCCGTGGGCCATTGAAAACTATGCTTTCGTAGCTAAGTATCCATCAGCCCAGATTATAGCTGAGGTATGTTAGAAGAAAACACATTTATGGTCCCAATTATTAGTTCATGACCAGACTTACATTCTATGTGACTTACTGCTGCAGGATATCTTTTCTTCTGGCGCAATAAAATCTGCAACTGATTTTCAAGTGTACAAAGAGCTTGCAGGACTTTCTGGACTTGACTTTGCATATATGGATAATACTGCGGTATACCACACAAAGGTAACATAACTAATCAGTCCGCTTCTTTCCATTTTTATCAATTGGTGGATGTTGTCAACCCCATTTCACTTTGAGATGTGTATCCTGAACGCACCTTGCAGCACTTGACGGTGAAGTGCAGAAACCTAGGTTCTCTCAAACTAATAGCATGTTTGGTGGACTTATTTCTAATACGTCAAGTTGGCTTATTGTTTAGAAAGAAGCCCACCCAAACATGCTCTAAATCTGTCTGGTACACTGTCAACAAAATTGGTTCAAGTTTTGGTGTCAGAAAATATTTGAAGCATCATTCCACTTTCTGCATCAATAAATGCATCTTGATGTTGCAATATAGAACATTTATGCAGGAAGATGTGTTAAAATGCTTCAGTTGAGCATGCATATTTGCTTGTTGGCTAGCTACCAGGCTGATAAGTTGAAGTTCAGGAATACTACTTAATTAATTGCAATTATATGTGCCATAATATGTAAAGTTTTCAGGTCGTGTATGGCTTTATTATCTCACCTTGGACATGAAATTCACCCTGCTAAAAAATAGAGAAGCAATGAAGCGTGACTAAAGAACTATCTTTCCAATAATTAATATATATATATATATATATATTTAGAAGATAAAATTCATTTATGGGAAATCTTATCTGGAAGATAGACTACTGGAAGATTAACTACACTTGATTAATTCGACTCATAACTAATGTCCTGATAACTTACCATTCTTTGCTGCAAAAGAAAATTGACGTAAATTTGTTTACATTGTGAGCTTACTATCTGAACTTCATAAATGCAGAATGACCGGTTAGAACTTTTGAAACCTGGTTCTCTTCAACATCTTGGAGATAATATGCTTGCTTTCCTGCTTCATGCTGCTGCCTCCTCTAACCTTCCTAAAGGCAAGGGAGAATCTAGCCAGGACAAAGCTATATATTTTGACATTTTGGTATGTTGATAATCTCTTCTTGTAATATTTTGCATTGAAGTTCGGGTTTTTCCATATCAGTGTGGCATCTGTAGTACATCTCTTTACATTTCTTTGAAAAAGATCTCGTGTGCTGATTATTTTCTAACAAATTTGTAATGCCTAATCTCAGGGAACATACATGATCACGTTTCGTCAACGCCTTGCCAATATGCTTTATAATTCAGTGATATTGCAATCACTTTTAATATGGACGATGTCAGTATTGATGGGTGGTTATGTTGCAGCAATATCACTGGCCTTGTCATGTTTGAGTATCATACTTATGTGGATATGTTCCATTAGTTTCTCCGTCATTGTTGCCTTCATTCTTCCCCTCGTTTCTTCTTCACCAGTGCCATTTGTTGCAAGCCCATGGC
This sequence comes from Forsythia suspensa, assembly GCA_023638005.1. Taxonomy (NCBI): domain Eukaryota; kingdom Viridiplantae; phylum Streptophyta; class Magnoliopsida; order Lamiales; family Oleaceae; genus Forsythia; species Forsythia suspensa. The sequence goes on from CM042667.1 coordinate 2,389,565, forward strand.
TGGTAGTTGGTTTGTTTGGTGCCCCTGCTCTCCTTGGGGCATTTATTGGGCATCATATGGGTTACCTTATTCTTCAATCGTATTTGTCTCGTACATTTGTTGGAAGAAAGAGGAACCTGCCTACTAGCGTGCAAGCTGACGTGGCAAAGTTGGATGCTGAAAGATGGCTCTATAAAACTGGTTTATTACAGTGGCTTATTCTCCTGATGGTAGGAAACTACTACAAGATTGGATCTTCTTATTTAGCTCTTGCTTGGTTAATCTCACCTGCATTTGCATGTAAGTTTTCATTTTGTAACATCCTAGCCTGATATCTTAGTTATGGACATGACCAAAACAAGGCCAGTGAGACTGTGATTCCTAAATAAGACTAAAACTGTGTTTCTGAAAATGGATGTCTGAAAGTAAATTTGATGGTGTAAGCTTTGATCATATTTATGGCGCCTCATAGGCATTATAGACTACTTGGTGTAAGCTTTGATCATATTTATGGCGCCTCATAGGCATTATAGACTACTCTTTTGCATAGCTTTTAATTTCTAAGAACTGGAAACCATTTATCAACAATTTTGCTTTCATCTGATGTATATTCTGGCAACTCTAGATGGTTTGCTTGAAGCAACATTATCACCAGCAAGGCTGCCGAAGCCGCTGAAGACTCTAACCTTGCTGATTGGCTTGTCTATACCATTCTTAATCTCTTCCGGGATGATTATTAGGTTGACGGCCACAGTTATTGGAACTGTCATTCGCTTTGTAAGGTAAACTTTTGAAAATCTTACTCGAAGTGGCTGAATGACTTGCTTATAGACGTGTAAGCTTCTGCTTTTTCTTCTTTGTTTCCTTGTCTTGTTTTCTCTCTTTTAGTATTACCTGTAGTTATAATGTAGTTATTACCTTATAGACGTGTAAGGTAAACTTTTAGTATTACCTGTGGCATCTATGAAGTTACCATTTGTGGGAGACCCATGACCTATATATGATAAAGTGGCTAATGATGGTTGTTTTCTGCTGGATTTGATTTAATATTCTTTTGGAGAGCCCCTCTCAATTCTTAATTTGTCTTCTTAAGGTTGTCATATTTAATCATTGATTTCAACTACTGTTTTTGTTTCTCCTCTTACATACACTTTCTTTAGATTAATAAAAAAAATCTGAAAATCGTAAATTTTATTCATTTATCGGACATCTGTTACTAAGATGCATTGTTGTTAATGGACTACTTTTATAGTTCTCTTAGAGGTCGATACCGCCATTGAATTTCAGGCCGTGACAAGAAAGAAAACTATCAGTTCAAATCTTTCTATTTTACCCATGAACTTTACTCATAAAGCATAATACAATTCCTCCAGACCAGAAGTTCAGTCAGCTATTGAACAATTATGAACAGTCACTTATGAAGTGAATTTTCTTGGTTCACTAATGTAGATCATACTTGAAATCTCGTTTTTCTTTGTATAGTTCATAACCATAGTTGCTGGAACTCTGCACCTTAGGATATATCTTATTGGTCTTTGTTGTTTGAAAAAGCACATGCTTGGTGCACTGTAGGATTGTAGCCATGGGGTGCCCATCACCTGATTCTTGTGCTTCATGCACCTAAAGAACTACTACTCATGATTATCATTGCACAAACTCAGTGGCTATATGGATGATGGCTACATACTTTATGTCTGATTCCCTCATTTTGGAAAATGATTCTGTTTTTCTTTTTTATCTGTGTCATCTACAGTTACTAATGATCAGCCTGTCTTGTTGGCAGGAACCCTGGTAGCACTCCTGAGTGGCTTGGAAACATGATAATTGCTATATTTATTGCTGCTATCATATGTTTGACAATGGTGTATCTACTGTCATATGTTCACATTTCAGGTGCTTCATTATTACATTTTTATTTGGGTTTGCTGCTGCATTGGCATGTCATTGGCATTGTATTTTGCTCTTCTTTAGGTATATCAACATATCAATGTCACAAGAGAGCTTTTAATTTCTAATCCATGTATTAGTATTAGAAAATTGTTAGTCTTGTTAGCATCTATTGATGAAATAATAGGGAAATCATTTTGAAGCACAAACTCAGTGTATCTTAATTCATGCTCACATCATTCAGCCCTAAGCTTCTACCATCCTTATGTTGATGGACCTAGAGCACGATTAGTGTAGCTTAAAGTTACTTATAAGTAAATAAGTAAGTTCTAAAATAAATTATTTTTTTACTAGTCAAAGGTGGAAATGAGTAAGTTGCATATTTCTTTAAGGAATGAGTAACTTTTTTTAGTTGGAGAAAGAAAAAAGTAAGTTATCTAAACATGTTCGGAAATAAAAAGCTACTCAAAAGTAACTTTTACTTATTTTCAAGCTAAGCCAAAAATGCTCCCAATAGCATCATTTCAATCTGCTGCGATATAAGCTATAACCACTTTATTCCTTGTTTAGATATAAAACTTATGATTGAGAGCTTATGAAACAGAGGATGATTTTCAGATTTGAGTTGCATAAATTGTCAAAACTGGCGTAGTAACTTACTTTTGGAAGTACGACTCAAATTGAACCAATTACTGAGCAGTCTTTATTTCAAATACGCAACATATCCTCTTAAAAATGGTACAATGTTAATTCAATTTGCAGCATGTCAACTGGGGTCAAGTGTAAAAAGCTTGGACCAGCCTAGAAGTAAGAATGCGTCTAAGGTGTTATCTGTCCAACCCTTAGCATCGGCCTATTTCTAACAAAACAGAAAAGGTTAATAATATCCATATAATGGCTAATTTCCAAGGGAAAGAGGCCATTCCTTAGACCATACTTAGTCACCCATTTTATATTTTCATCATTCAAGAATCAGATGGTACGGGTTTAGGTTTCCAAGATGGTTTCTTCTTTTCACCACAAGTATTGATCTAATTGAAAGAAAAGACATGCATCGTAAATGGTGCTGTTTGGTGGATTGTGCCTTGGGCTCGAAATCAGACAGATGAAGGCGATACCTTTCTAATGTATTAATCAATCCTTGACCATTTTAAACCATATGTAAATGCCTGAGACCTAGATATGATTTGAAATTAACATTTCACCTCGATAAATTGAACCAACATTTATTGTATCCTCCAGTCCCTTTTGGCATCAGCTATGCAGCCCAATGAATTTGTAGGGGCGTGTCATTTCTGAGACTTTACAGTTACTTAGTCCGTGATTCATTTTCTCCCCAGGTGCAAAAATGCCAATTATTTTTGCTACATGCATTCTCTTTGCAATCTCACTTGGTGCAGTATGGATGGGTGTTGTGCCACCATTTACTGAAGACACTGCTAGAGCTGTAAATGTAAGCAAACAGTGGTCCTTAATATGAATTTGGTCTACGTAGCTTTCTTCTCCTTTTCTCTTAATATGTACCATAGTTGAAGTTTGACTAGATATATGCATTCGTCAATACAATCCTTGCAAACTTCATTCCATCTCCCATGGTATAATATAGACAAAATTAAATGAACAAACCATCTTAAAGTACATATCATAACCTTTGAACTTACCTATTACTAATTACTCAATTTTGGGTATCCGTCTATAAATTACTCTTTTATAGCTAATAGCTCCACTTTCAATTAATCTACATGAAGCTTTTTCATTGTGGTTTATTTTCTGCACAAGTAATCACTAAAGAATGTGAGACTTTGATGATAAACATCTTAAACTAACAGAAATCGTAAATTTCTTAACAATTTTGGTGTTCCTAGGTTGTGCATGTCGTGGATACAACAGGAACATACAGTGAAAAAGTCAAACCAGTCTCTTATATCTCTCTATTTTCAACAACTCCCGGAAATTTGATTAAGGAGGCTGACCAGATTGGGGAAGGATTTGTTTGTGGACGGGATAGACTTCAAGATTTTGTTACTTTTTCTGTTAACTATAGCTGTTGGACAGACAAGGGTGCTGAAACTGGCTGGGTTGCCTCTGATATTCCTGCAATGCATGTGGAAAAAGACACAAAAGAGGAGAACAGAATTACACAAATCTTAATTGATGCCAAACTTTCTACGCGCTGGTCTCTTGGAATTAATACCAAACAAATTGAAGACTTCCAGTTAAAAGGTACTATAGATGCTTGCAAATATTTATCACTCTCTTTCTGCTTCCTCAACTCTTCTTTGGAAAAACATGTACGAAATCACATGCATGTACAACAGATTTGTGTTAATATCACTTTCTTGCATTTTAGATGCCATACTGGTTATGATGTGTACAGTTTGAGTAACAAGTTGAATTTTTTTCTAAATCTCTTGCATGAATTGTTTGCACAGTACTTACTGAAAATTCTTTCAAAGCTTATGGATTTTTTTGTTTTAGTGGACGTAAAATAACAGAATTTGTAATTTAGACAATGTGCGTTGGCCTCCAAGGGATCACAGTGTTCCAGGAGCACTGTGTTCAGATTATCAATTTCCCCCTTTTTGTTTCATTTATTAATTTCTTTTTAAAAATAGTCCTAGTTCAGCCTTTTATGCTTTCTCAAAATATAGGGACAGGGAGTCGTTTAAAATTTGTAAATAGACACAGATATCTTTCTAGTTTGCTGGTTACTGACATAGGCGTGTTTGGCTAAGCTTAAAAGTGAGTCAAACTTACTTGTTAAGTAATTTTTGTTTCCGAACTTTTTTTGGAGTATTACATTTTTCTTACTGTTAAAGAGGGAAGTCTACTTTTTGACAGTAAGGCATGAGTTACTTTTTAAATAAATTACAACTGTAACAAACAAAAAATTACTTATTTATTACCTTGTCTAGTTTTATCCTTATTTTTTCTGTCTACAGATACAGTCCTTTCTGAAGAATTGATTCCACTCGGTGAGAAGAGCAGTGTCGATGGATGGCATATCATTCAGTTTTCAGGTGGAACAAAGGCACCAACCAAGTTCGACCTCACTCTTTTCTGGAACAAAACTCGTGCTACAATTACAAGTGACGATGAAAAGAAAGAGAATCTGCTTTTACGAATTAGGTCAGATGTTGACAGACAGACACCACAAATCGAAAAAATTCTTCAGAAGCTTCCTCTCTGGTGTTCTCTTTTCGGAAAGTCTACACTCCCCAACACATTAGCTTTCTTGAGTAGTCTACCAGTTGATTTCTAGGTAACTAGAACTCAATAGCAGCAAAACTCTTTTGGCAAGAAGGATTGGATATCGGTTCACTATAATGTCCATAAGTGTTCAGCACTGTGTACCAAACACATCCCAGTAGGTTTTACATAGTTGAGATATGGTGTCAAGAAAGGCAAGTTTTATTTATGAAAAGTATTAGTTAGGACTCTAAACGTGTTCTCTTGGATCAGCTACAAGTGGGGGTAGAAAATGATTATGTGCATTTGAAATATTTATAATCTACATGGATATTCTTATGGCATTGCTAAATGCACTTCAGTGAAATATATATATATATATATATATATTACTTCTAAATATCGTGCTCATATCTTAACTGTGTTTGCATTTTTCAATTTCTTCATTTGATTGGACTTTAAATTCAAGCCCAGCTAGATGATTCTCAATTTCTTCGTTTGATTGGATTTTCAATTCACGCTTTGACAAACATTTCAAAATTATTTCATGTGATTCAACCTTCAACTCAATCTCTGTAAGACGATTCAAAGATTCTTCATTTGATTGCGAGTATCTCTAAAAATACAAAAAGCAAAAAAAGTAGAAATCATAAGAAAATAGTAAGACAAACGATATAGCTTAAAAAGGTAACTTTTTTGAGCTTTCATAAAATTTTCTCTTTCTCCAAATTTGAAGAAAGCTGAAGCATAAATTTGGGCAATCAGTAAGTTTGATACTCCACAATATGATGTTTAAAAGGATCTAACTTTATGGTTTCCTGGTCAATTAACAAACAAAGGGACATCAGTGTCAAATTTTAGAGCTCATTTTTCCATGAACGTTAATTTCAAAATCATATAATCAAAATTGAAAAATAATAAATAACAAATAATGAAAAAAAGAATGATGAAACGAGATAAAAAATACCAATATTTACAACATCCTTTTCTGCTATATTAGGTGGCAATCTCTTAAAGAATTTCAATACACTGTCAAAATACTTTGATACTCACTATAATAGTCATTCTTAACAGTACTAATTTTCAATCAGTATAGCACTTAATAAAGTCTGGTAAATTACCCATATAACGAAGGCTAGATATTAATCAAAATTTTCAATAGAAAATCTGGCAAATTTGCTGCAAACGTTGAACCACATGCTAAACAAATTTGGCGCAAATGGTCCCTAATATTTTTTCTCGGTCGAAAATGGTCCCTAATATTTATTTCTTTTGGCACAGACGTCTCCTCAGATTTTGGTGTGAATTGGTCAATTTTTTTTATAAAAAAACTAATATGCACAAAAAAATTGCAGCTAGGTTCATAACCTTTGCAAAAGGTGCAAATGAATTTTTTTTTATTTAATACTATTTAATATAGAGTACAAAATATATCATTATAACCATGATAATTAAATTTTTCATAAGAAAATAAATATTAAATTATTGTGCTTTAAGTATATATATATTTGCTATGTGATATGAAAACTTGAATAAATATTAAGATAAAAAATAGCAAAATGACTTATATCATTTATGATATTGAATCAATCTTATTATACTTTTATCTAACATAAAACTACTAATAAAAATTACAAATTGTGTTCTTTATTTCGAATGAGAATAAAATGATAAATTAAAATATGAATAATAGAGTTGAAGCTCTAATATTTGTAGTTAATAAATGAATAGCTCAATTAAAATAAAATATTTGAGGATCAAATATGAAACAAAGTTATTTTCTTGGTTATATTTTATTTAACACATTTGTTAATAATTATGAGTTGAAATTTTAGTTGTTTCATAATAGTTCACAAAATATATAAAATAATTTACGTATATTATCAATTTGATCAATATAATCTTAATTAAAAAAAATTGTTAGTTTTCTTTAATTTTTTATAATAAAAAAAGGAAGCATACTCATTTGCACCTTTGCAAATGTTAGAAATCCAAGTGCAATTTTTTCTTATTAAAATTAAGGGCATATTGGTATTTTCATCAAAGACAAATTGCGCACCAAAACACATAAATTAGGAACGTCCATGCCAAAAAAAACAAACGTTATGAACTATTTTTTTGCGCTGAGGGAAAATGTTATATAGACCATTTGCACCAAATTTCTCATTTCGTTAATGTTAGGTTACTTAACCTGCTTAACAACAATCGGTGAATCAACTAGGCCTAAATAATTGTTTCTTTCATTTATATAGCGACCAAAGCATGTGTTCCTAAACAATTTCTTCTGATTTTCAGAAAACTTCTTGTTCAAATCTTTAATAACCATATGAGGCGAGTACACATTGACTTACCCCGGTAACAAATAATCATGCGGTATCAAAAGGTCCCAATCTTGAAAAATAAAATAAAACAAAAGAAATCACGTTTGTAAAAAAAAAATATAAAAACATAAATGTCAAATAATAAGTTTACATAACAATTTTCATAGATCTATTCTCATGGCTTATCACAATGTTTTGCAAAATCAAAATCACCAAATGTAGTACAGAAATCATTTATAAATGATCACAAAACCACTAAGATATGATTGCAAGTAGAGTAGAAATTCTAATTCTACCGACTTAAACATAAATCAAATAAAGTAAAAGAGATTAAATCACTTTAATAGTCATTCTTAACATAAATCCAAGTCACAAAAATTAAAAATTAAAATAACATAATAAACTCAAGTAGATTTAATACCAAAATAGGCTATAAACATGATGCTACCAATCAACCCGTCAACTATTAACGGAAAAACCAAAAAACAGAGATTGTGTAGATGGTTGACTCACTCAAGTGCAGGGGAGGAGATAGGGGTGAGGCCGAAAAAAAAATTAATTTTTTTTTTTTTTTTAAAGTGATTCGATTTTAAAGTGTAATTTTTTTTTAAAAAGTAGTAGACCCCTTGGCTCGCCCCAGCTCAAGTGTCATATTAGTAATGAGGTGCCCATAAAAATATCAGTCAATATATCTCTAAAATGTATGTAGGAGAGGGTTGAGTTGATAGGCCATGCCTCCAATGACCTAGTTTTGCATTTGTTATCGAGAAGAAGACATCTCTCCCATTTTCAGCACCTTTTATCCACCTTCCAACCCACTTAAAAGGCATACAAACTCCCTTAATCTTAATCTCCACAGAAAACCGCCCCACATTCCTGCCCCTAAACTCAGTAGAAAACACCCATTTATTCTCCATTAATAAGCCCACTTCCTCACATTTTCAGCACCAATTACCCACTTCCAATTAAAGTTGAAAACCGCCCCATGTTTCCCTCACTCTTCAACCCAAGAACCTAATTTATTCCATCCATATCCCCACAAAAAATCGTCCATGCACAAATACTAGTTTCACTTTCTTCACCAATGGATCCGATTTATAAAGGTTAAAATCAACAAATATTGAACACAAAATCATGAATTTACGCCGCATGCATGAGATGAATATTAAGCAAAAATTGCCCAAAACCACATAGTAGAAAGGGAGTTAGGGTTTTTTGTAAAATGAACATTACTATTTTATCCCTGATAAAAATTTTATGAAAAGAGCGTATTTTCAAATTTTTTTAGAAAATGGCGTGAAGGGCCTAATTTCCACTAATTTTGGCATATCGTACTAGCTATAGCTCATGTATTGAAACACAAGGCCTATGCTTGGTGTCACAGGGTAGGGGTGGGCTTGGCCCATTTCCAAATTCCAAGCGAGCTCAGCTCCTCTCAAAAAAGAAGGCTTGGTTCGAGCCTACGAGCTCGTGGGTTGAATGAGCCAAGTCGAACTGCCCACGAGCTCGGCTTGATTTATTTTTTTTTATGATGTTTCAAATAATTTTAAAATAAAAAAGAAAGAAAGTGTGAGAAATTTTTTCTCCTTAAAATTCAAAGTTGAAATCTCTCCTCATTTTTCCAAGCTTAGAATCGACTAATTAGAAAATTAAAACTTAAAAATATAGACTAATATTTAGATAGTGAAGTTTGAGATGAATAATTATAAAATAATATTAAGAAATAATAAAATTTGAGAATTGTTGTTGAATTGAGTATATAATAGATTAAGAGATTGAAGTGTGAAAAAAATGAATTTAGAATTGAGTATTTATAGGAAAAAAATCTAAATTTGAAAAAAAAAAAAAAAATTAAAAACAAGACACGAGCTCGTGGGCAATGCCCACAAGCCAAGACGAGTTGGCTCGTTGGGATGGCGGCCCACGAGCCGGCTCGTCTTTTTGCCGAGTCGAACGGGCTCGGCTTTTTTTTTTTTTTTTTGAGCTTGGCCCTAGTTCAGGCTCGTCCTACGACAAGTCCAAGCCCATTATGGGCCGAGCTTTGATGGGCCAAGCCGGCAAGCCCATGATCCACGCGGTCCATTTGCCACCCCTATCACAGGGTACAAACAAAAATTGAATCATGTCTACCATGGCACTGAGGTTTCTCCCTTCAATCAGCCCAAATATGCACTCTTCTTGCACAAAATCAAAGGAACCAGCAAGATGATTATAAATGGACAGAAATTAAGAAACTAGAGGCAACACAATGCATACAAGAACTCTTTCCATTTCTTTTTTTTTTTTTTTTTATAAACTCAAAACAATACAAAGGAAATTCGAATTTAGTGATGGGACAATACCATTATTTGTTTGTTGCCTCAATACTTAGCCAAATATATACAAAACTCGTATGTAGTTAACAACCCTAACTGCAAAGGCAATGCCTGTCAGCCACATCTATCTAATAAACTAACCATGGGGCAATTTCTATCAACTGTCCAAATCTTGCAACTACTGGAACATGGAGATAACCGCCGCCATGTGCCTACCTTTGACACTCGAATTTGTACATTAGAGTTAGCTGGGCAGCAAACTGGAATCCATCCATGCATTGCTGCCTAAATCCGTCGCAACACCCGCAATTGATGCTGCAGGATTCATGCATTACCGCCAAACATTTGCCTACAACATAAGCCTACAGCTTCCCATCCCCCTTGCCATCGGGTAATTCTGCCCATGCAGTGCTGCCATCAAGTAAATCCGAACTACATAGCTTTCGTCCCTACCGAATGTGCCAATCACACAATCTCCACAAAATGTCAACACACTGCTTGCTTCCGTCTTCTACTGAATATGCACATTGCAAGCACATCCGACCTAGCGCATGTTTGGTAGTACTGAAATTATTTTTTAAGTGCTTATAATATTAGTTGTTGGTGAATGGCCAAACATATGCCTAGTCACCTAGGTATCGACATAAGACAAGGTAGCACCCATTCTGAAGCCATCACAACCAACACTGGTCCAACACTAGGCCAGTCGGGGAATTGGACCCATATCAATTATTATTTATTTACATTTTGCCTCAAGATTGACTATTTTTCTCCTTTTAAACTTAAGGCTCATGTGCTGGTAAATTTACGAGCCGGGACACCCTGGCCTGACATTGCCCACCTTCAAAGGCAAATCAACTCTCAACCTGGCCTATAATGGAACGAACTGGCTCAATGTCGTGTTTTTTAGCAGCTAGGCTGCCCCGGCCTTTTGCGGACCATATCAGTTTGACACATTGGCGGAGCCAGGGGAGCCTTAAAGGGTCTGGGCCCCAAGTTTTTTTCAGATTTTTTTCTGCCTGATGACAGCCGGCCCGCGGTTTTTTTGCTCTTTCTTCTCTTTTGCTCTTTCTTTTTAATTAATTACTTAAGGACTTGTTATAATACTTCATTTTTTTAATATATTTTTATATTTAATTATATGAACTAAACGAGTCAAATTAACGTCAAGTAGGATTTTAATTAAACTGATATTTGAAAACAAAACGAAATGAGAATATTAAATCCAATTCTAGCAGTCATCTTTGGCTTATTATTTTGAGCTTACCATTTAACGATTTTTCAATCTAAAAGATGTGTTACGAAGTTTGTTATGTATACTTTGAAATGGTACCAAGAACCTACACCGACGAATGAAGAAATATAGCCCGAAAATAAGCTGAAAGAAGTGGCGCCGAAATAGAAATTAAACGTGAAAAATCGAATTATTATATCCATTTGTAGTAGCCATCTTTGGCTTGTTATTTTGAATTTTTTCGTTTAACGACTTTTTAATCCGAAAAATTCGTTACGAAATTTTCAATGGATATTTCCAAATGGTATAAAAACCTATTTCGACGAATGAAAAAAATATAACCCAAAAATAAGCCAAAAGATGTAATGTCAATTAAAAGATAGAAAATATAATTATTATATCTATTCTAGCAGTTATCTTTGGCTAGTTGTTTTGAATTTTTCGTTTAACGATTTTTTAATCCGAAAAAATCGTTACGAATTTGCAATAGATACTTTCAAATAGTATAAAGAACCTACTTCGACAAATGAAAAAATATAACTCAAAAATAAGCCGAAAGATATGATGTCAATTAAAAGACAAAAAAATTAATTATTATATCTATTCTATCAGTTATCTTTAGCTTGTTATTTTGAATTTTCTGTTTAATAGTTTTCAATCGAAAAGATGCCTTGCAAAGTTTACCGTGAATACTTTGAAACGATAGCAAGAACTTACCCCGACGAGTGAAGAATATAGTCTAAAAATAAGCCGAAAGAGATGACGTCAAAAAATGAGAATTAGAAGATAAAAAATATGATTATTAAATTCATTTCGTACAACCATCTTTGACTTTTTTTTTTTTATTTGCAGTTTTGACGTTTTTTCATTCTGAAAGATACGTTCCACCAGCGAAAAATTTTGGTCCCACAAGAAAAAATTTCTGGCTCCGCCACTAACTTTAACACCACCAACATAGATGTTGCTAAATTATTTCTGAACAAGGAGCAAAGCCATTTGCACTCCTAATATGTGCTAGGGATGGTAAAATATTTCTCCCCTCCATCTGGTTTATTGGTACTACCAAAAAGTATACATTACTCTTACTGATGGTTTGATTATCTTGGACCACGAAGACCCTAGTTGGTCTGTTGTCTTCCCTAGTATGAATCAAAAGATAGAAGCACACATAGATATAATGTAAAAACATATTAATATCATTTATAGTCAACAACCTCGGCCGTTCATTTCCTTTTGTTATCCCATCGTAAGATACAAATGGCAAGAAAATAAAATAAAATAAAAAAAATCTCTTACATTCACTTTTCATGATACAACACAAAAAGAGCAATCCCAACATCCCTGTGAGTCAGTACTATCTCTAACGGGAAAACTGCGGCTCTTGAACTCATTTCTTGACAACACTATCCTGATACTGTTATTGCATAGAAATGCATACCACTTCATTAGGAGTGACATCAGTAAGCTGCATCAGCATCGGTCTATCTCTCGCTTTCAAGAATCTGAAGAATCCCTTTTCCTCATTCTCCAGAATTTCTCATCGGTACCCAGAAATATTTGCCTCGCTTTCTTCTTCCCCTCCCCACGGATCAGGTATGAAAATTCATCTCTCTCTCTCTCTGTGTGGTGTGTGTTTGATGTGATTTATTTACTCGATAGCAATTCAACTTATCTAAAATAAGTCCACTCTCACTTGCAGGGTAGATTCATTTTTTCTTCAAAATGATGATTCGTGCACAATTTTCATTATAAACGTGTGTGGCATGACTTGAATTCAGGACATTAGATATCATATTGAACTAAATTATCCAAAAGTTTACAAACTTATTTATTTAAATTATGTTTTCGACACTAGGAACCACAACCATGTTATGTATGTTTTAATTGATTTTCCATCGGGTATTGGTGTCCTATGGCACTCGAGGACAAGTGGTCGTTGGGCATTTCCTTAGGTAGTATTGTGCAGCAAGCCAACTGGTTCGGCAATATGGGCTCTGTGTTACTTGACCGTAGTAAAAAAGTAAAAAAGTTAAAAAATCTTGCAGCCTTGTACCCATATCTTACACGTTTATGATGAAACAAATAGATATTTTGCTGGAGCAAGTGGATGTAACTATTACGTTGAGTGTGAGCCACAGCTTTTGGTCAGCTTTTGGTCTGCTATCTTGATCAATAATTTTCCTACTCCCAAAGGGAAAGATACTTTCCTTTTGGACTGGTTGTACTTGTGGGTGAGAAGAGATTTGAACCGTCGACACTGTGGTTCGTAGCCACATGCTCTAATCTTCTGAGCTACTAGCCACACCCGGTCTCAACTGGATTTGGATTTGTTTGCGAGAGCACCCTAAAAAAAAGGAACATTTCCTCTCTCCAGCCATTTCATTTCGGGTTAAGAAAATGTGAAAGCACGTTTATCTCTATAAGAACGGTGCATTCCGAGGTGTGAAGTGTGAGAGAATGGATGTCATAATTGGGGTTTTGAATAAGACGACCTTTTGATTTTTTATTTTTTTCGTTGAAAAAGAATAGGAATGAGAAGTGTTGAGCTATTTATCATCCTAGCGTCGATCTATTTTTCCTCAAGACCTCTCCTACAATATCATCACCGAAGTAGTGTTTAACCACCAAATTCGATTAGTTCAAGATGGATTGGTGTGGTCCCTCTACTCCTAGGACACCAGAATACTGAATCATGAACGAAGAAAGACATGAGAGAAAGTAATGTGTTTCTATCAATGGCGAAGTCAGGTATTTTAAGTTGGAAGAGTCTCATATGGGACGAGCCGGGGGGGGATGCCCTCATGGGGTCCCGCTTCTTTTTTTTTTTTTTGAAACCACAATTTTGAAATTTATTTTATGAGAATCTAATATTTTTATAAGTTATAATTTTAAAAGTTTTACAAAAAGTCGTTCACAAAAATATTCAAAATCTAAAACTAGTCAAACTCTTCTCATTTATGTTGTATTCTATAAAATTATCCTCCAAAATAGAAAGATTCGGTTCACAAATGAAATTAAATATTACTCAAGCTCAAAAAAAAAAGAAAAAAAATCAATTGGACACAATATGTAATAACAAGCAAAGTACTATATGTATTATCATTTAAGGAATGGACCAATCATTTGTAATTTTGTATTATTAATTTTAGTGATAATTTCACCATATATTACAAAATATAAAATAATTATAAAAAATATTATTTAACTTTTTTTTTATTTTACAAATACTTGTTTTTTTATTTTGTAACACTTGTTGTTACATTTAGGGTTAATTACACTAATGTTTCATCCCCATTTTTTTTTTTAGCAGATATCATCCCCATTCTTCCATTTTTCGTGATATCTGGTCCTCACTCACGAATCCGTCTATTTCCACCGCTCGGGTTCGCACTTCCTTTTTATCATTTTAAAGCGAGAGTATTTTAGGCGGAGATCACCAAAATATTTCTTTCTTCCCATAAAACTACTGACTTAGCGTGCCATACACGATCCGCCACCGATGATCAACCGCCACCAAAACTGCGTTCTATTTCAAAGCTTTGCGCTCCTAAAACTAGAAGGAAGAGGGGAAGGCGAAAAGGTTCAGTCGGTGGAGTTGAAGATCCTCGGGTTAGATGCCTAGTTTTGGGTGACGGTAGTTTCTCTATGATCAAAGAAGTTTGGAAGACACAGGATATTGATGTCAGTTGCCTCATGACGGAAGAAATTTGTTTAAGTGTACTTCATCAACCTACCAAAAGAACCACATCTTGTCTCCTTGGAAATGCATATTCAATTTTCCTTTCTAGTATGTACAGGCTGAAGTTGCTCTATTCTTGGCGTGTATTTCTGTTAGTAAATATGGGTGCTTGATGAAATTAAACAATTGCGAATAGTTTCCATGGACATGGAAAGTAGCCTGAATATAAACTGCATTTACTTTAGTTCTGCATTCTTTGTTAAAAATTCAACAATTGATTAATTGAAATAAGGACCGCTTTTTTCCCTAATCCTCAGGGCTTGGATTAAGAGAAACAGGTATCGGGAGGAGACTAATAAAGACACCCTTTATTCAACCTATTGCTCTATGCGTATGCTTGCAGATCATAGAGGTTCTGCATTTTGCTTGTATAGTTATGAGCCGACTTAACCAAGAACCATCTTCCGGGACAATTTGACGGTGATGAGAACCAGCATTGTAGCCGAGGGCACAAAAATAACATCTGGAATGGCCTTGATCAATTTAAGTTGGGAACACTCTCACCGGCTCTCTTGGCTGCCATAGCAGCCGGAGGCGATACTAGTCCCGGTTATGAGGGTAGAATCATCCAACTGGCTAAGATTCACCTTCTAGTTTTGGGTGACGGTAGTTTCTCTATGATCAAAGAAGTTTGGAAGACACAGGATATTGATGTCAGTTGCCTCATGACGGAAGAAATTTGTTTAAGTGTACTTCATTCAACCTACCAAAAGAACCACATCTTGTCTCCTTGGAAATGCATATTCAATTTTCCTTTCTAGTATGTACAGGCTGAAGTTGCTCTATTCTTGGCGTGTATTTCTGTTAGTAAATATGGGTGCTTGATGAAATTAAACAATTGCGAATAGTTTCCATGGACATGGAAAGTAGCCTGAATATAAACTGCATTTACTTTAGTTCTGCATTCTTTGTTAAAAATTCAACAATTGATTAATTGAAATAAGGACCGTTTTTTCCCTAATCCCTCAGGGCTTGGATTAAGAGAAACAGGTATCGGGAGGAGACTAATAAAGACACCCTTTATTCAACCTATTGCTCTATGCGTATGCTTGCAGATCATAGAGGTTCTGCATTTGCTTGTATAGTTAACCATTAGTGTAATTATAATTAAAATAAATGTAATACATTTATTATAACTAAAAACAAATGTAACAATAAGTATAAAAATAAAAATATTTTAGAAAAAAAAAATATGACAGTATTTTAAGAAATATTTTATTTATTATGGTTATTTACGAAAAAACTCCTTTATTTTATTATGCTAATATGTTCAATTGTCTTACATTAAATTGATATTAGGTCAAAGTTAAAATGCATATTAAAAATTAAAAAAAAAAATCCAAAAGTTGCCACCCCACCCCCCCCCCCCCGCTACGCCCCTGGTTTCTATGTGTGAGTTTCTGTTTTTATCTCATTCATTATTGCTCCAGGGATTGGGATTGGGGTTTAATCCCTAACAGTAACAGCTGCTTCACTATGTTTTTGAACTACAAAAAAATAAGGGTATTTCTGATGTTTAACTAAACATATAGGAGTACTATTATCTTGTTTGATGCTGTAAAACATCTTTATTAGTTGGAATATTAGCCTTTGGTGATATTATTAATGTCTAACTAAAGGATCTTCGCTGCTCTCTCTAGCGCTTTGTAGGGCGAGTCAAGTGGCCGACTTCTTTCCAACCGAGTCTCCTGAAATTGTTGTTCGAGAGGCCAGATTAGAGGATTCCTGGGAAGTGGCGGAGACTCACTGCAGTTCCTTCTTCCCTAAATATTCGTTTCCTTATGATTATTTGTTGAGAATTAATCGAGCCATTGGAATGTTATTTGGATTCTCGATACCAAATGGCTGCAACAGTACTTGTCTGGTTGCTGTAATTGGAAGTTCAGATCAGGATGCATTGTTTTTAGGGAGTGATGACTTTAAAATTGGAGGTTTTGATGGAAGGTTTAGTCTAAATAAGGGACATGTAGCTGGGATATTGACCGTGGATACTATAGCTGATTTTCTTCCTAGAAAAGGTCCCCTGCAGCAGAGAAGGTATGTTGGATTTACTTTGCCTTTCATTTGACCTGATTTTCGAATTTGCAGTACTACACGAGCATATTTGGTATGCAGTATTCCATATGTTACACGTTTGCTTTAACTTTCACTTAGCTATTACATCATTAGCTTCGTCTCTGATGTTGAATTCTTATTTTGTTCAAGAAATTATTGAAGCATTGTCTCATCTCTTACACATTAATAGATTCAGTCTTAAACAAGACATGGGGTCGTTGTGGACAGGACAGGAATTGCGTATATATCAAATGTAGCTGTCCGAGAAAGATTTCGTAGAAAGGGAATTGCAAAAAGGCTAATAGCGAAAGCAGAGGCAAAAGCCAGAAGCTGGGGATGCCATGCCATTGCATTGCACAGTGACCTCAACGAGCCCAGAGTCACAAAGTTGTACAAAGGGCAGGGGTTTAAGTGCATTAAGGTGCCTGAAGGGGCGAATTGGCCCCGGCCGAGAAGTTCAAGAAACGTTCAGTTCAACTTCATGATGAAGCTCCTGAATCCTCCCATCAAGTCTCAGATTGTTTAGGAAAACCATGTATTCAAACTCATGACAACTATGAAATTCTCAGCCTGATTGCAAGCTTTTGTGGATTCGTTAGCTGGTTTGTGTGCGCTATTTCCAGTTTTCAAGAAATTCTCCAGCGCGAGGCTCATCTACACTCCCCAAGGGGTTAGACCAATGAAAAGCATATCAGTTCGGATGAATATAGCCTTGTGTAAATGAAGGGAGGGTAAAAATAGTTGCGTTTGTATCTCTGTGTGTACATAGATAAGTTGCGATTTCTGAATTACAAGTATTGTAGTGGTTGATGTTAAATATGGGCAATTAGTCCAGCTGAAGTATTGGATAGTACTAGTGTAAAATGAAAAACTTAGCTTATTTTTCTTGACTTATTGTCGAGTACAATATAATGTTCCTTGCTCCTTGGCTCCATACTGTTCCAGCCACTTGCTACAAGCTAGGGCAAATTCTTATAAGGACATATCAGTGCTAGACAAACCTGGGAACAGTATGGAAAGCATATCGATTTGGATGAATATAGCCTTGTGTAAATGAAGGGAGGGTAAAAATACTTGCGTTTGTATTTCTGTGTGTACCTAGATAAGTGCGATTTCTGAATTACAAGTATTGTAGTGGTTGATGTTAAATATGGGCAATTAGTCCAGCTGAATTGGATAGTACAAGTGTAAAATGAAAAACTTAGCTTATTTTTCTTGACTTATTGTCGAGTACTATACAATGTACTTTGCTCCTTGGCTCCATACTGTTCCAGCCACCTGCTACAAGCTAGGACAAATTCTTTTGATAAGAGGAAAGTCTCGAAGCAAGCTCCCCATGTGTGTCAGGTCCCTCGACTGCGGGTTGTCAGAATCGAGAGGATGTCTTGCGAGTGGCAGGACCGAGAGAGAGAGCCAATGCAGCCAACACCTGGGACAAACCTCTACAATATTTCAGTGAAAATCTACCCCACACGGGAATCGAACTTGCGTTGCCGGAAGATTTCTCCTCACGTCACCTCAGGTCTTACCAACTCGCCTATGCCCCTGGGGGCAAGCTAGGGCAAATTCTTATCAGGGCATATCAGTGCTAGACAAACCTAGGAACAGTACAAGTTTTTTCTTTTTATCTTTTTCCCCTAAGACGAGATGGAAAATTCAAAATACGATACCATATGGTAAAAACTATAAGTTACAATATTGTAGAATAGCAGTTAATATAAACATCAGCTAGGAAATAACTCTATAGATTTGTGCACATCCTCCACCCTAAAAATCAGTAACTACAACTAATCAAATTGACCAGACTGGAAAAGAATATATCTATCTATACATGAATCAGTATGAGATTATATCTCACTCCATCTTCGTTCAACAGAGACTGCTACCTGACATTGTCTAGCTAGTGCAAATGGAATCAGTAGAAACTGACTTAGATGCATCTAGGTGATTAAGCCGACATGTCCCCAGAAGGAATTCTGGTAGCTCTTCCGGTGTGTTACCCTGCAAATTCAGGATAGGAAACTTTTCATAACTATCTGAACCAGAAAGCAAGGCACCCTTTTGTTTAAAAGCTTAATTTGTCAGAGATGAGATAAACTTATTTATTCTAAATAGGGTATGTTTGGCCAAACCTAAAAAAAGTAGTTCTTTTTTGAAAAGTGAAGACTTTTAACAAATTGAGTTTGACTAAAATTGCTTTTACTTTATGTTACGTTAAACATGTTAAACAAGCAAAGCTACTAAGAAGTGACTTTTAAGCTTAACATGTGTTTGGCTAAGCTCAAAAGTTACTTTAAAGTACTTTTGCTTTTTCTAGGCTTAGCCTAACATGCTTTGTCTTCAGCACCACTCCTATATCACACACTTTTACTTGCATATTTTGTACAACATAATTTCATTATTCAGGAAGGCATATAATGGCTTAACAATTGGCAGGAACCATTTGTGTTAGATAGCGATTTGGTGCAAATAAGGTGGTCCTTAGTCCATTATTGAATGACACAAAATCTTCAGAGGAACTATCATTTCAGACATCTAACTTAAGGGTAGTGTGTTTTACCTGTATCAAAAATGCCATCTCTATAACAAGATTGTTGAGGTATCCAAGCACGAGGCTGACTACCCCCCTCGCCACGGTTGATGAGCCGACATTGATATCAAGCTACAAATTCAGATCCATTGTAAAGGAAAGATATAAAAATATTGACCATTTATATGCGTTTTGTTTTTCAATATAGAACATGCATCTTAAAAGATATACAAAGTTCAAACAGCATATAGTTTTTGCATTCTACCTCCAAGTAGTTATTTCCTCGAAAATAACGGACTTCAAGTGTTTGACCTATCAAACATGCTTTCTTTCCAACACTCTGCTTTACTATCCAAGATCCCTACGAACAATCACCAGAAATGTGGGAGCTTTGCCAGTTTGGAGAAGTACACGAAGGAGTAAAAATTGACAGCATTTAGATTTTGGAGATGTGATGAAACAGGGTAAAAATTTTGTGGTAAAATTGCACGATTGGTCCCGAACCTATGTCTTCTTTAGCAAGTTGGTTCCCAAGCTTTAATGGAGCATTTTAGTCCTGAACCTTCCAATATTTTGACAAAAGTGGGCCCAGTGGATGAAAACCGTCCATCTAACTGTTAAAAAGGAGAATTTTTGTGGTTACTATCCAATGAGACTACTTTTGTAAAATCAATGGAAGTTTGAGGACCAAAATATCATTAGGGAACAACTTTCTACAGAGGTCATACGTTGGGGGGACTAACGCTGCAATTTTCCAAATTCTTATTCTTATACCAATATTTGGTTACATGTACGGTGTACCAACCTCTGATATGTATGGTATGAGCTTGAACCTTGAATTTCTAAAAGCATCATCTCCATTGACAAAGGACTCCAACAAAGGTGTTTCATGCAAGGGGTTTTCTAGCATGTAGTATAGTGCCAGACTGTGGGTGGTTGTGCCTGGAACCTGATTCAAATACAAAACATCATCAGTACGTTGAATTCTAGATGAACTGAAGATGAAACATAATTAAAGCAATAACATTACCTGTATGTTAACGATGAAAAAGAACTCAGGTCCTCCCTGAGCTGCATATTTCTGCACAATTTTGATTGAATTGGTATTAAGAGATCATCTATTTGACCATATGATGGCTCTGTTAATTATATTATACGGGTCTGGGGTTTTAGAGGTGAGGAAAGCTTAAAACAAGAAAATAAATTGGAATTTGAACAGAATGTAATCCATAACTAAGCACGGAACTCTTTAGATGAATCGGATATTTTTTGGTTGACAAAATGATTTAATGAGCTGAAGTGGAGAAAACCCACATGAAATTCAATGTGATCAGAAAAAAGAACGTCCATTAGTCATTAGACCAACTGCGCTATATGATACAGACTATAGGGCCATAAACGTCCATAAGATGAACATAGCAAACAATTGGAGGTGTTACCTTGAGAATAGATCAAGGAGAACTCAGATAGTTAGAGTATGTCTTGTTTAGACCTCAAGACAAGAGCAACTTAGAAGAGAGCATGATGGACTAAAACTAACATGGCTCAACTTGGTTCAAAAAAGAGTTATTTCATTTTCAAAATCAATAGCTTTTTGGATCTAACAGAACAGTGAAAAGGATGTATATAGTCGAACTACATTATAGAAAATAAACGACAGTGTGCCAGACCTGAACAATGCCTCCAGGGCGTCCAGCAAGATCATCTTCACGCTTGTCAGATCTTAGCCAATCTGCAGCAACCATTTCCATCAAAGTGCCTTCTGCCTCGATCTGATAAATCAAAGTAATTTCCAAAATTCAAAATTAAAAAATGATCTAATTGCAAAATGGAAAAAAATTATATCTTATGTATTGCATTGTACAAATCTCTAAAATGCATAAAAAGAAACAAAATTGTGAAGGTATAATAATCTCAGAGGATTAGGTAATAGGAATACAAATGCTCACAAGAATAACGAAATACTGGAAAACTAAAGCTTGATCATCTCCATCTTAGTGCATCTGTGTGTGTGGAAACAAAAATATTTAATTCAATCATTTTATATATTTTTTATAATAGATAATTTGAGCAAAATCCCTCCAAACAGTTAGCTTCTCTTTTCTCTTCAGTCGCCTTGCTCACTATTTTTGAAATTGCCACCTTGAGAATTTCGCTTTAGTAGGAGTTCTCTCTTTAATTTTACTCATTTATATGAAATTTCTCAGTTAGTCTTCATGGGACATTATAAAAGGCCAAAACTCCATATAAATCGTCTTTCACCTGACATATTTAAGCCTAACATTTTTACCAAGCAAATGAAAATTATACCTTTTTCTCATTGTCTAAATAACTATCACCACGGATTAAAAATGAAGACGAATCAGCAGCGGCCCAACTACAAGGCATATTGTAACTTGAGTCTTTTGGAAGTGTGTCTCCATAACAACATGATACACTGTCTTCCTGTGACATTTCTTGCAAGTCCATGTAACCCTTTTTCTGTACTGCAAACATTGCAAATATTCAAGTCATCCCTAAATCATGTACTTGTTGGCAGCATTCACTCACATATGCTCTATCATTTTAAGATGGGAAAAACACATTATTAGGCACTCATCTTATAGTGAAGTTTGATGTTAGTCACTGAACTTTATTTTGTTCCAAAGTAGTCACTAAAGTTTGTTTCTCTAATTTCAGTTTGGTCACCCTGTTAAAATCTATTAGATTTTCTAATGGAATGTCCAATGTGGAAGATCTCTTATTGCTGCCACGTCAGACATTCTGTTAGAAAAACTAATGAATTTCAACTGAGTGGCCAAACTTGAACAAAAGGCAAACTTCGGTGACCACTTCGGAACAAAATAGATATTGGTGACTAACATGAAATTTCACGACAAGTTGAGTGACTAATATTGTGTTTTAACACAGCATTAATTATCTTAACAAGACTAACCTGCAAGATCATGCAACTTTTTTACAAAGTTGGCAGCAGACGACAATTTTGGCTGGTACTGCATATCCAAAAAGTGAAAGCACCACGTCACACATGGCGATACTAACTATTATTCGAATGGCATATGCACAAACAAAAAATTTCCAATTTGATATTCTTACTTTTTCTTATTATGAGTCAAAAAGTTACTTTTTTTAAACTCTTACCTTCTTGTCAATATAAATAACTTGTTATAACTTCAACAAATAAAAAATTATATTATAAATTTTCTATTTACTTATAAGTAAACTTTTTAAACTTAGCCCAACAAGCTCTAAATGATTTCGCGTAATCAAACTCAATATGGGATAGAAATAGACAGTTCAACCCATGGAAAATTGAGTCATTATTCAAGGCTGAGCCGAATCAGAAATTATCCCACTTAAAAGGAAAATAATGAAGTAACATGGCCAAACCCTCACCTCAACCACCTAATATGCAACGTCAAAAGCTTACACTGGCAGATAAATTGGCTTCCGAACATAAGGGAGATGGGAAGCGCAAGATCATGTGATAAATAATCTTGATTGTAACGGATCATTAGTCACCTTGGAAGTCAATCTAATTCAAAATTCTTTCTCATGATCAAATCATTACAATAGTTTAGTCTCCTGTGCTGACCGAATAAACCAAGCATCTGACAAACACTAGAGGGTGAAAATATAAAACAAACCCTACTGATTCGCAGTTTCCAACTGTATCTGTTAAAGACAAGAGAGCTTTGGAAAAAGCGATTTGTCCTTTGCAGAATTCTCATTAAATAGGCAGATTGCCTAACGCTTTACAAGGAAAATAGAAACTTTACAAGGAAAGTAGAAATTATAGGGATTTCTAATGTCTAATGTATAATCCCTGAAAAATAGGATCTAAATATGGTTAAGAATATATTATACAACTTGTACAAATATATAGACAATAAATAACATTAAACATGTGACAATTAGGCTCTTGGATTAACATCCCCTCAAATTGATGCTGGTAAATCTACCAGCAACAATTTGCCAACAAGAAACTGATGTCGCAGTCGAGTTAAAGCTTTGGTGAAGACATCAGCCACTTGAAGGTCAGTAGAAACGTAAGGAAGAGAGATCACCCGATTGTCCAAGGCATCTCGGATAGAATGACAATCAACCTCAATGTGTTTGGTGCGCTCATGAAATACGAGGATTATTTGCAATCCGAATAAGCACTAGTGTTATCGGCATGAAGAGGTGTAGAATGAGTGCGAGAGAACCCAAGCTCCTCAAGAAGACCACGTAACCACACAATTTGAGCAGGTAATCAAAAGAGACATGGCTCGATATTGACCTCGAGAGAAGATTTAGAAACACGATCTTGTTTCTTACATTTCCAAGAAATTAAGGCATTACCAAGAAACATACACCAACCCGTAGTAGACCGACGTGTGTCCGGACACCCAGCCCAATCAGCATCGCTATAGGCAACAAGTTGAAGAGATGAGCCAGTAGGAAAGAATAACCCGCGAGTTGGCGACCCTCGAAGATAACGGATAATGCGATGAGCGGCAAAGAAGATGGAGATGCCGAGGAGAAGTCATAAAGCTGGGCGACTTGATGAGCGCATAAGAGATATCAGGTCGAGTAATCGTCAGTAGATAAGACTCCCTACAAGTCGCCGATAGAGAGTAGGGTCGACCAAAAGATCCCTTGACTTTTCGATATTTGACATTTACCTCCATGGGGTATCAACTGAAGTGGTGTCCCCTAAACCACCCCAAAATAATAAGATCTTGAATATATTTATGTTGGTTTAAGAAAATGCCATTAGGGTCGATGATGAACTTCAAGCTTAAAAAAGTAGGTGAGTGATCCAAGATCCTTCATATGAAAAGTTGCATGCAACATCTTTTGAAGCTTGGTAATCAAGTCGCGATCGAGTTCGATTATAATAATATCGTCTACATATACCAAGAGTAGGACTACACCAAACAGCAGTTTGTGAAAAAAAGAGAATAATCATACCGACTTTGTCATGAAAAGAGAAGTTAAGAAGCGTACTACGAAACTTCTCAAACCAAGCCGGGAGCTTGCTTTAGCCCATAAAGAACGCCTCGACTTACATACATCGTGAGGAGATGAAGTAGCCGTGCCGGGAGGAAGTTTCATGTAAATCTCTTCTTTTAAGTCACCATGTGAAAGGCGTTCTTCA
The DNA here is from genome assembly GCA_023638005.1 of Forsythia suspensa. Classification (NCBI taxonomy): domain Eukaryota; kingdom Viridiplantae; phylum Streptophyta; class Magnoliopsida; order Lamiales; family Oleaceae; genus Forsythia; species Forsythia suspensa. The sequence continues at coordinate 2,413,957 of CM042667.1, forward strand.
CATCCATCCGATGCGATGGCAAGGCGAGAAGCGGCGATAGCTAAGATGGTCCGAATGTAGTCATCTTAGCAACAGAGCAAATGTCTCCTCATAGTCAACCCCATATTCTTGTTTATTTCCGAGTGCCACGAGTCGAGCTTTGTGACCGATCCAAAGAACCATCCGAGCGAAGCTTTACTGGAGAAAACCCATTTACTCCCAATTGGTTTGACTACAGGAGGACAAGAAACAACATCCCAAGTTCGATTTTCCTCAAGTGCTTGGAGTTACGCTTGCATTGCCTTTTGCCAACACTCATGTTCCATAGCTTTGTTTGTAAGAAGGAATGGAAATAGAGGACAAAGTAGCTACTAAAGAGGCGGGTGAAGAGAAACCATACCAATCGGTGGTCGAGAAGTTCGAGTAGACCCAAGAAGAGGTGTGGAATTAGTAGCAAGATCGAGGTCCAGGGCGAAGATCTTGAGGGGCAAAAGAGGGATCCAGTGGAACCAACCATAGGATGACGCCGTCTTTTTACACACGAGACCCGAGGTTTGAATCGTTCTACAATTGTTGCGTAATCGGAAAATCTAGGCGTATAAGATAAAGAAGAAGATGGAGGCTCAACATAAGATGGAAAGAAATATTGATTTTCTAAAAAACCACATTTCTAGAAACTCTTGCTCTGACGAGCATGGGGATCATAACAAATATAACCTTTTTGTGCGATAGCATAACCTAGAAAGCGCACACTTAATGATTGAGCGAGAAAGTTTATGGCGTTCACGAAAGCGAGGAAGATGCGAAACAAATACAACCAAAGGTACGAAGATCCCAGTATGGAGGAGAATGGCCAAACAACTTAAGAAAAGGAGAAGCATTATTCAACGTGGGAGAAGGTAAGCGATTTATTAAATAAACAAGCAATCGAAAGTGCTTCACACCAAAAACGAGGAGGAACGGAGGACTCAGTAAAGGGTTCTTACCACATCAAGAAGGTGACGATTTTTCTCTCAAGAACACCATTTTGTTGTGGTGTCGAAGGACAAGAACGTTGAGAGATGATCCCTTTGTTTTGAAGAAAATTTTGAAACTCATTAGACATGTATTCTCCTCCAGAATCAGATCGCAAAACCTCGATCTTGGCGAAAATTGAGTCTCTAGAAGTGCAAGAAAGCGCTTAAAGATTGAAAAACTTCTACTTTAGATCAAGAAAGTAAATCCAAGTAAAGCGACTATAGTCATCTATGAGCGTGACAAAATACTTATAATGTGCATGAGAAACAACAGTGCAATCCCCAAACATCACTATGAATAATATGAAAACAATGTGTTGCACGAGACGCATGGGTAGGAAAAGGTAGTACTTTACTTTTGCAAGTTTGCATGTAATACAATCAAAAGGGATATCAAAAGAGTAAGATTCTTTATTGCTAGTAAACCGAGTTGAACAAGTTACTAAGTACATGCGAGTTTGGGTGACCCAGACGCCTACATGCACACTTGACTTCCATGTCTAACAACATTACAAGCAAAGGAAAGGAAAGGAAAACTAGGGACCGATTGTGGAAGGAGAAATGTGTAGAGGAAAGAGTCGTCCCACTTTAGGCCCCTTCGCGATCATCTTCCGGATACTTGATCCGTACAACAACACAACCGTAGCGAGAAAAATGGACGTTATAATCATGATCAACCAATTGGCCAATGAAATAAGGTTTGTGGATAGATTAGGAGACACAAAAACATCGGTCGAGGAAGAAGAAATATCACCAACTGCACTGATAGGTAGAGGATTACCATCAGCCGTGTGAATTTTTAGGTTTCCATCATAAGTTTTCACATTTGAAAGAGGGCAGTGATATTAGTCATATGATTAGAAGCTCGGAGTTAAAATACCATGGCTTAGAAGTAAATGTGTGATTACCTGAGAGCCCAAAAGCAGAAAAGGCGAAATTATCATTTGTTGTACCATTTCAGGAGTGAGTGTGTTCGGGTTTGGTAAAGTTGTAGGAGTAGGAGTAGAAACAATCTGTGAGACAACAGGCATTGCAGCAGAACTTGAGGCATTAACTGAGGCATGAAAAGCAGTTCCTTGCTTCCTTTCCGGTCGAGTGGGACAGTTGGAAATGATATGGCCTCGCTTCTTGCAGTAGTTACAAAATTTCTGTGTACAATCCTTTGCAATATGACCAAATTCTTTGCAGCTATAGCATTGGACAGCACGCATGTCTCTGCCCTTATTCTTCCTTGTCTTTGCATAAGCGCGTTAATAGGTGTATTAACAATAGCTCGATGTTCCATGGCAGCTTGAGTGACTATCGCTGTTCTTCTCGAAGAAGTTCACTCAAACAAGCATCCAAAGATGAGTACGGGATCACGATTCATCAAATTAGAGCGCGTGACTTCAAAATCGATCGCAGCTTCATCAAAAATTGGTCTCTCTTGCTGGTTTCATGTACTGCTTGAACAGCACTGAGGGCAATGGCAGGAACACTAGCATAAACGATGTCTGAATGCTCAGCCCAAAGATTTTGATAACAAAAAAAGTATTCCTCAATGGAGAGACTCCCCTATGTGAAATTACCCATTTCATCCTCCAATTGAAACCTCCTTGCAGTGTTGTCTTGATTGTAAATCTTTTTAAGTAATTCCACATATCCTTGGCTGTTTTGTAAGGCCTCAGGTTTAGAATTAAATGAGACTCTACGGAGCTCAATATCCAAGTCATAACCCGAGCATCTTTGATTTCCCACGAAGACAATTTTTCCGCATCTGTAGGTGCAGGATTACTTCCATCGATATGACCCCACAATTCTTTCCCTTTGACAAATAATTGAAACTGAAACTCCCAGGCAGAATAATTTTTTCCACTAAAACGAACATGAAAGGAATCTAATTTATCAGACGACATAATGATGGGCAGCAGCAAGAAAGATGAGCAGCAACAAAAAGGAAAAAAATCTGAGACAAACCAGGAAGAATAGACACAAACTCTGAAACAAGAATTGAATACACCAAAATAAGAATTCTGCCACAAGAGTTTGCACAAGACAAGAGAGAAATCTCAATGCACCAAAACAGAATTACACAAGAATTGACCTAAATTTCAGAGTTGTAGCTCTGATACCATGTTAAAGACAAAAGAGCTTTGGAAAAACTGATTTGTCCTTTGCAGGAATTCTCATTAAATAGGCAGATTGCCCTAATGCTTTACAAGGAAAATAGAAACTTTACAAGGAAAGTAGAAATTATAGGGATTTCCTAATGTCTAATGTATAATCCCTGAAAAATAGGATCTAAATATGGTTAAGAATATATTATACAACTTGTACAAATATATAGACAATAAATAACATTAAACATGTGACAATTAGGCTCTTGGATTAACAGTATCATGTTTTAGAGACAGAAAAAAACAGAAAGCCACCCATCTTGATTCCCCCTAATCACTGACTAAAGAGTAAATCATTTGGATTGTCAAAATTTTCATTTCTTCATATTTTGAAAGCATATCTTAATTGCAGTACGGGTATTCAAGAACCAAATGTGGTCATCGTAGAATTGTTTTCCTTTCGACAAGTGTATTTCATAGAAAGGAAAAACTTAAGAACAAGATTCAATAGGATATGCTTCAATTCAACTAAGAGCCAGAACGACATAATTAAGCTGCAAGTTTGAATTTAAAGAGAAAATACCATATAACATAGTTCTGGACTCGCGTTAACAGACCATCTATTACAAGATTGATCATCATCTGATGGCTCAGGAACATCAAAAAACTCATCGTCAGCATCATTCAGTCCTCCGAGACTTGAAGACCCTGAAACTGGTTTCTCGGACTCGTCCTCTGTTTTACCATCTGTCCTTTTTAAGTCTACTTCAGTTTTAATCACCTCTTTTTCACCCTGAAGCTTCCAAATATCTCTTGTCAGCTCTCCTGATAAAAATTCATAGGAACTATATCCTGTTTTCGCTTTGAACAATTCTCTTAATGCTGCAAAACACAAAACAGATCCAGTCCATTGTGGAAAATTAGAGTTGCCAAAAATTAAAAAAGTTACGATAAAAACAATATGCTTTTTACCCGCAACTCTCCCAAGCATATGGATAGTTATAGATCTCGCAGATGCTTTTCTTAGATAGGATGTCCAGATCCTCCAATCTACAGCGAGCATGTTTTTTATGACACATTCTTTACCTTGTTTTGCAGGAGTTATCACATATCCACCACCTGCTTATCACGATGTAAAAAAAAAAAAAAAAAAATTTACATGAGAAAATTACAGCTACATTAGTTTAAGCACAAGGCACAGCGAACTTCAATAGGTGAAAGGAAAATAAGATATCACTGATATCTATTAGGAGCATTGTTACTGATCCTACATCTGCAAGATAATATTGAACGACAAATGTTAACTGAAAATCTGAGCTTCAATGAAGGATATTTTCAGGACCATTTGTACCATGGGATAAATTGTTCTTGAGTTAGTAATTTGGAGGAACCATGTATGGATTTTTGATATGGTACAGTTTCAAAGCTTAAAAAGAAGTAAGTTACTTTTAAGTTTTTGCTTCCAAATATATTTGGATAACCTACTTTTTTCTTCCATTTTAAGTAAAAAAAAGTTGCTACGAATTCTCCTTGTCCCAGTTGGTTAGGTACTTTTGTTTCCACAATCGAGATCAAGGGTTCCAGGATTGGTTCCTTCCCACCCCCTACTCCCCGACTAAAAAATAAAAAAATATAAACCAAAATAGAAAGTAAAAAAATTACTCAAAACTTTGACCAATAAACAATCTGCTTAATTTAAAACTTATTTACTTATATGTAAACTTTCTAAGCTTAGACAAACATGCTCTAAGCTCTCAGTTGAATTTTAACTAACCAAGATTTTTACTTGATCCATGTCAATTCGCACCTTTTCCAGAACATTTAAAATATGAGTTAAGCTTTCTCCATTTATCATTTATTCTTCTTCAAGTTTCTTTGGAAGGAGTTGAATTATCTTTTGATAAATTTTCTTTAAGTTCCCTATCTTTTCAAACAGCACCCTTCACAAGAAAGCAAACAACAAAGGACCATGCTATATGTACCACCTCCTTTACCAACACACTTACCACATTTGAGGTGTCAAAAATTAGTTGGTTGAAATTATTATTTACTTGGCCAAATAAATAAAGTGGTCCAATCATTATTTGACAAGTGGGATGAGGTAAAGGAGGGTGTAAGATTTGTGGGTACAAGTATCATTTTCCAACAACAAATAATAGACTTATCCCAAGGTTAGAACTAAAACTCGATCAGTTTCTCAAGAGAAAAAAAAAAGAGAGAAATTGTCCAACTAACGATATATCTAACGTCAAAGAATTACTGAAGATGCAATAACCATCTCATCTGTTTACAAGTTTATTTCATATTCTTGTGTCTCAACTCTTATGATGCATGACTTATCTGTATGAATCCATTGTCATTATTGGTAGAATAAAGGCATTCACAATCCCAAGTCAAGCATACATTACTTTTAAGGCGAGCACGAACATATCCATGTTTGGGCGGACACTTCCGATGGAACACTGAGTGGTAGAGAATAACTGCAGCAAAAGCAAAGAACGATGCATGAAAATAGTAACTCAAAAATTATCAAGCTCATGTCGATTTCTGAGTTACAAAGTACCATAAGTTCCATCATCTTCTCTTCTCCAATAACGTCGCAGAAGTAAGTCTCTTCTTTTCATTGCCCTGAAAACAGGAAGTGCAAGTTTGGTAAGCACTGTATTAGATCATACTAGGCAGTATCATACACAAAAATTTAACTTCTTTCTTCTTATTCAACACCATCCATTACTATTGGATCCACTTTACTGAACACGTCAGAAGGTGTTTGTCAACGATATAAATTCTAAAATGGAATGTCCATAAAGTTACAAGTTTGACCGTGGTAGCCAATGGTTATATAGCTGGATGTGAACTATATCCGTATGACCATCAAGGTGCTCAACCACACTGCCTCTATAGAAACAGAAGTCCCATCTGCACAAGAACACTTAATAGGTCAGACTCCAAAAGTGATGCGCCATTTTAATGAAACTCAATTTATCATGCCACCTAATATACCAATTTCATTGAATTGGTAACTAGTTATGCTTAATGTTAAATGTTTGCTTATATATTGGAAATACTGATTGCCAAACAAGGGTTAAGTTAACCAAGTCCAGCATTCACTTCAAGTAGCTGATGGAGAATGATTAAGTTTTCTAATAATTGAAAATAATAACTCTGAAACTCTTCATTCTCAAAATTGGAGTAAAATCAGACTAAAATGATAGGACATTAAAAATGCGCAGCTGTTACAAGTTTGCCTGAATCCATTAGCAAATGAAATTCATTTTGGTAACAGGTGCAACATTACCTACAACTTGCTTCCTCCACTACATAATAACAATACTTGATTTAAACAGAGGATAAGCCTTAGATTTTGGGTAAAACTGTAAAAGAGCGAAAGTTCCAGCAGTTTACTCTGTTCTCGAGGGACCAAGAGACATAAGGGTGCTGAAAACAGCTTCTGAAGTTCCATCAATGACGCCAACTGCCATTATTGCTGGGTGATCGTCCCAATCCTGAGAATAAATTGGAGATATATATGAAGGAGGACAGATGTAATCGCTCAAAGGATCAACCAAAACTGAGTCACAACAGAATTATACCTTCCCCTTGGAATCCCTATATTTTGCCTCCTTGAAAAGCCGTAATCCTGAAGGGACAACAGAATACGAACATCAAGTGTTAATTTCCATAAAAATAAAAATTAAAAAAAGAACTCTTAAAATTTCTGCTCTTACCATTTTGACAGCCAAAAATTTTCCACGGTGAAGGTGCAATTACATCTGATGTCGTTGCATCCACTTGCACGGCAGATGCAAAAGTCCAGTCGATGGAACTTTTGTTAGCCATTCTCTTTGAAACACTCAACCTGGCAGAACAATGGTAAAATAAACGAAGGTGGGCAATGAACACTGTATAGAATGTGTAACATTAAATTCCCTTCCCCCCCCTCCCCCCCTCCCAACCCGGAAAAACACTGAAAAAGAAAAAAAAAATGAATGAAGTGCATTGTTGTTCCAATACAAAATGCAATGGGTTGAAGACATTCCCAAAAAAATCTGAGTATCAAACTTCCAATTTTGAAATAAGCTACAAAAAATTGAATTTTTTACCTTCCCTGTAAAATGAAATTGATTCTGATGTCTAGAAAATCAGTGAAAGTCCCAACAATACAGTTCTTGAAGATTTTCATCGAAACATTGTCAGTGGATTCAGGAAGAGCAATTAATCTCACCTGAAAGGTTGCCATTTCCTTCTTGATGAATCTTCTGAATTATTTACTGGGTTAAGTGCAACATCCTGTAAACAATGGACCCATCTAGCAGCTTCCTCTGAACTGGTTGCCCCCAACTAAAAAAATTGAACTACAGAGTCATCCACTAGCTGCTGTATTGTCAGCTTATTCAAGAATGAAAAGTTGAATACCTTCAGCTGATCATTATGATTAGAAGTATTGTACAAGGTGAAAATGAAAAACACCTGCAAGTTTCAACAAAATTCATATAAGTATAAGAGAGAGTAGATTTTACTTATTCTAACAAAACATAAGCTAATTTTAAATCCTACTTTTCTGTGATGGCTCTCTCTTCCATTATCTGTGACTCGAATGCAGGAGTCTATTATTGCACTTCTCACAGGTTCCTGACACAAGAAAGAGTCAATTAATAACAAACCAAATATGACCAGGATCCAAGTGATGTATCATTTACGTGGTCATCATGTATCTTTCTTGTGAACAATTAGCAAGACAGAACAGCATGACAGAACAGCATTTATAATCATATCTGCTAGCTTAACTACATGATAGAACTCCTTGATTGGAGAGCACGCAGAATTTTGCACTAGTCAAATAGATGTGGTTATTAACTTATTTTCTGTATGATTGTTGAACAGCCTCATCTAAAATCTTAGCATTTAGATGACGCGGTTCAACATGGTATCAAAGTAGAGGTCTTGAGATCAAGTCTCGCAATAATCCATTTGTGAAAATCTTGCATGCGTCTGCCTTTGTTAAAAAAAAATTAATCTGGCCTACACGTGAGGACGTGTTGAAAATAATATTGAATCACTTCATCAAATGCTTAACCTTTTAGATGAGGTGGTTCAACAATGATATTATAAGGGAATACTATAACTTCTTATTTTTCTTGCCCTAATTAAAGGCAACGGGGGTAAGGGAAAATACATAATTTTTTTAAGCATTGCACAAAGCAAATTGTGAGTTGTAAAATAAATTTATGAAGAGTGATAAAGCATCAGTAAGCCTTTGAAACAGCAGTTTTGACAGATGATAAAACTGCAGAAGCTATTTAAAATTAAGCAGCAGGAAGAATAGTGAAGGGGGAAAAGAATAAAATCTTTTATGATGTGCCTTGACTTTAGGAAAGAACCATATCTTAGCTTTTCCAGATATATAAATATTGGTACATGATCAAGAAGGGTACAAAAATAACAATAGGGCATAGCAAAATGTACAGTGAAGTTATAAAAGATAAGTTTATTACATCTTTCAACTAATGTAGATGCTAATGCTTAATTGGACTTGTAGAAGAATGGCTAAAAGAAGAGGGTTAAAAAATAAATGACAGCATAACTAAACTTTTGTGTATAGAGAAAAGCCCCACTGCTATACTGAATAAATACAAAAAAAAAAAAAAAAAATTAAAAATGATACACAAAAAAAAAATAATTACACAGCTTCTAAAATTGGTAGTGATAAGTATTAAAATGTGAAAAGAATAATTAAGATGATTTAAATACAATCACAAAAGAAGAAAAAGCTCAATCATTTTAAAATTAATTATTGTAATGATATTCACCAGGCACATGGTTTGCATTTCTATGAATTCAACCCATTTATCCACACAAATGCAATTTAAATGGCTAAACCTCCATACTTCCACATCATAAAGGTTTTAGAATTCAGTTAAGATACGTGTATTAATCAAGAGATCACCCAAAATTCTTGCAGTCAAGGAAATTTTGAGAGAAGGAAGTGAAATAATTGACAATAAAATGTTATGGATCAAGTTACCAGATTAAAAATGAAGTAGAGTATTGAATTTTCTTTTCTTTTACAGTAATAGAATGTTATCACAATATAGATCCCTTCAACTCTTGCATCATCCTGATTCTCTTTTGTACTGGCTTTAATATTTAGTCATAATATTGCTGTTAAATGAAAAAAAAAAAAAAACCCAATTTCTATACAATATGACCTATCAAAGCACAAAAAGTACGTTATCCAAAGCAAAAAGATAAAAAATTGTCAATTTGCATATAAATTTGAGATATAGTAGTCGACAATAAACATGCCTACTAAGAATTTTTTTGTATTTTTTCCAACATAAATCCTAGAACATGAAAAGTGAGACGAATGCTCTCCCTTTCAGGGATAGGTTTTAGATTGTAACCACGATCATATGGAGTTTTTTCCGCTACGGAAAGAAAAAATTACTTAAACATCCGTGTGTCACTATGTCTTTAATTTCTACCCCTTACAAAATTACCTCCTCCAAAATTTGCTGACCGCTTCAATCTATCTCCATAATTCAATCATCTCTCTCAATCGATCATCTCCAAAATCTGTTCAACTTTTTAATCCATCTCCTTCAATCGATCATCTCTCCCATCGATCATCTCCAAAATCTATTCACCGTCTCAATCCATCGTCATAATGGAGTCTACGATCGGATCCCACCACAAAAAAGCGGTGTACTATTTGATAATCAAATTTGAGTAAACAAATGGAAACATAAACCATCCTGTACATTTCAATTGTTTTATTAAGCTGATAATTTATGACGTTATCATCCATTACACACATCCGACCACATCGAGGCGTATATCAAAACCAGGAACTTGTGATAATTCTATAAAAAGATAGATAAATAAATAAAAATATACAACAAAATAAAAATTTATATAAAATGAAGCATAGTATATAATATAATATCATTCATCACCATAAAAGATCAAAAGGCAACAAATCCGGTAGAGTAGTGAAAGAACTTAAATGAGATACCAGTTAAATGAATAAAACTCACAATTGGAAGAAACCAAAACTCATGAAATACCATGAAAATGTATCTTTCACTTGGCAGAACCTCAAAAATGCAATTACTCCATGAACAGTAAAAAGGCAGTTCAATTACAGATTTTAGTAAAACAAACAAGAAACCTTTACCAAAAACTGTAATTACCCAAACAGATTCTATTCATATCAACATATAAGCCACAAATTAGAATCATAAACATGAATATATATACATGCATACACGCATATACACATGATACATATATGCAGATATAAATGTATATATATGCTTAATCGTTGCATATTACAGATGACGTATGAAGTGGAAAATAAATTCAAGATAGAAACTAAATATAAAAAAAAATAAAAAAAGAAGAAGTACCTCTGTTTCAGAAGAAGGGATTGAATTGAAGCTCTTGAGGCAGTTGTCTTCAAGAATAAAGTACCTTTTACGTGAATAATGCAGCCCAAAACGGTTGAAACGAATCAGATAAAGCCACCCCTCCATTTTAGCTTCATTTTCTGCCATTTCAATGTCTCCAAGATTTCCAAAAAGGAAAAAAAATCCCACCTTTTTGTGATGTTCTTCTTTAATTCAAAAACCCATTTCAGGAAAGCTCCAAAATTCCCTTTTTATCAAGTATCTACAAACATAAACACATATCATTGGTTCACAATCATGTGAACATGCTGTACGTGTATATATAGAAATAAAGAGAATTTTGGGAGGGTGAGTAGAGATGACAAATAATCCTCTGACTCCAGCAAAGGAATCAGAGAATCAAATGCAGAATGCGAGTTTTTTCTTGGCAAACTGCAAATGTATGTATATCCTTTTGTTTTTTATTTTTTTATTTTTTTTATCTTTTTTGTATTCTTTGTTTTCTTCGTGCTCTCTCTCGTTTGAGTACAACTGGTTCCGGTGTTTGCAGGAAGTTGGCAAATCACTGTGCTTTTACCAAGATACCCTTCTTTATTTATCTTTATTTTTTGACCCTTGGCTCAACTTTGGTTGTCTTTTGGGGGTCCCAACTTTGATTTTGTCTTTTGGGGGGTCCCAAAATGATTTGACTTATAATTAGTCGTTGGTTTGCCCCAATTTTTAATTTGTCAAAAAGAAAAGCTGTGGCCCCACTTTTATTGTGAATAAACTTTATCATGAAATTATCAATACGGTGCAAAATTCTAAATTTAAATTTCAATACAAAAAAATAAGTAAACAAGAGAAGAATTCAAATAGAACATAGTAGATGCAAGGGTTATTAAACAAAGGCTCTCGATTTTTGCCCTCGTGTTTCAATTGTAGAGTAATGTTGTTTATCATAACTAGTTATTATCACCATAATACACTGACATTAAATGATATGTCTAATAAAAATAGATCTTATATCTTTACATTTCATTAGACATATTATTTAGTATCACTGTGTTACTAATAGTGATACATAACATTACATTTTAATTGTAACACTAATGTATATGAATGTACCTTTTGTTGACATTATAAGTCAAGATAAATAGCACCAGGGGTACTCAACATTTGTTTACTAGCAGCCAGAGTTCCTAATCTATAAAACGTTAGCGCATAGGTCCTTTTTTGACAAAAATTGTCAGTTTAACCGTTAAATTGTCAAAAATTTGTTAAATAAATTATTTTACCCTTAAATTGAATGATTAAAAAAAATTTGCAACTAAACCCTAACCAACAAAAAATAATAATTGCAACAAAACCCAACCCAACCACTTTTTCTTCTCCAAAATTACCGCGGTCCATCACCACCAACGGAAAATCTGACGCCGCCGCCACGATGTACATGACCACCTACACATCTTCCAAAATTTCATGAACAAAACTGCCTACAAAAGCCGCCTACATTGACAACTAATCCCCATCGGAAAATTTGCGCCGTCCATCACCACTGGTCTCCACAATGGCCGCTACATTTTCCATCACCAATGGTTTCAACAATGGCAACCCCATTTCCCATCAACAATGGGTTGAACAATGACCGCTCCAAAGCAGATCTCTATGGAACCTAAATCCCAAAAGAGATCCAAATCAAAGAAAGAAGAGGAAGACTACAGTGATGTGTGATGGGAGAATTGCGGGTCTCACTTGGGCTTTGAAGCTTCTGCGCGATAAATGTGACCGGAAGGTAAACGGATGCGGAAAATGACTCCTCTGCCGCCGCCGTCGCCAAATCTTTTCCGATGAGTCTCTGAACAACAGATTTGAAGCTCATTTTTTGGGCAAATTCTAGCATTTTTCTGGTGAGTCTTTGAAAATTTGCCGCCATGATGAGTATATGAAATTTTATTTATTTGCTTAATAGTATAAATACCCAGATGTTGCGAATCAATTTCATTTCCCTTTTAGTTTTTATAAAATCAAGCTAAGAACATTAAGAAATAGATTTGACTCTACTGCTTCAACACAAACTTCGATTTCTACTACGTTAAATAACACATCAAACTTTGGATGGCTAACAGAAATGACCGAGATCAGGCCAAGGTCTTCAATGGATTCTGCATCGACAGTTTCAGTAGCTCCATGGTTTTTCCATCCGCCGACGATGAGACTCACCGGAAAATTACACTTGAAAAAGGTTGGGGATTAGTTGCAATTTTGCTGGTGGGTTTAATTATAATTTTTATTTTTATTTTCTTTTTCTATTTTTTATCATTCAAATTGAGGGTAAAATGGTCAATTTAACAAAATTTTGACTGTTTAACGGTCAAACTGATGGTTTCTGTAAAAAAAGACGTCAGGTGCTAACGTTTCATAAGTTAGGGACTTTAGCTACTAGTAAACAAAGGTTCAGGACCTCATTGTTACAACGTTCAAATGTTTGGAACCCCAGTGCTATTTACCCTTATAAGTCATTATTTACATCAAATTCTACTTGCTATATTTCTTTTATTGGTTTGAGCCTTTTTTAACAATGAAATGTTTTCTAACATTCAAGTCATGGTATTTTATCTTGCTTGAACATATAGTGTGGTGCTATGACATTTTTCTAAAATTTCTAATACACAATAGTCAATAAGTGTTAATTATTTCATCAATACTATCGAGTGTTGTGTCAAACAAATCATTGTCAAACAAATCATTATTATACAATTACACTGAGTAATTCTTACACTTTGAATCGTTTTATAAAGCAATGATGTATAAATTGCTTATAACTTGAAAGTTATTAGTTAGAGTCCGTCAAGTCTATTGTTATTTTCATAATTGATGTCTATGGTGGCATGTGTTTTTAGGTGGATGACTTCAAATAATAAACTTTTACTAGAAGTACTCTCTCCAGATCGTCCCATCCACAACGAGGTATCCTAGAACAATGCATACTCTAATATCAAATTTACAAGTATATTGGATAAAACTCATCTTTAAATCCGTTTGTAAAAGAATTCTCGAAGTACTTATAAGTTTCAAGTTTTAATTTAGCAATATAAGACTCAACACAATCGTTTCACGTTAACTCAATTAATTTGACGAGCGAACACTCCTCTATAAAAATATCAAAAATGGAAAGTACAAAACACCAATCATTTTTTATTTCTTTTCTACAATATATATACAACTTCTTTTTATAGTAGGTAGAAGGATAGTTTGGGAAAATACAAAAGTTTTATAGCTTTGTAGAATGATTGGAATAGCTGTAATTATAATAATAAATAAATATTATTTATGGATTTATATAAATTATATTTGATCACAACATTTTCTTTTGTTTTAACTTATTTTGTTTACTTAAAATAAGGTTTTTGTACTGCGGAGGATTCCAAGTGGGTAGTGGTGGTGGTGGTGGTGGTCTGCTGGCTGCCCATATTCTTTTGTCTTCTCATTCCTACCAAAGATGTTGGGATCGTCAAATTTGTGCTTATTCAATTTTAAGTAGATTATCGAACTTTATTTTGTTGTAAGTGAGTTGAAAAAAAAATGATAAACATAAATAAGACGTGATAATTGATTATTTGTATCGATATTAATTATTTATCTTACATCTCATCTACTGTGAGTTAGTGGAGTTAAAAAAGTGCGACTAAATTAAAATAAAAGTATAAATTATATAGCACGGTTTAAAAAATTATGAAATTTAATAATCCATTTAAAATAAAGTCGGAAAGTTATATTATTTTAGTAACCATTTTAAAATAAAGTCGGAAAGTTTTTTTTTTTTTTTTAAAAAAAAAAGCAAGAATTTAGGTAAAGACAAATTTATCTTTGAATTAAAATAAATTAAAAATAAATATAAATATCATGCTTTCGCATATGCAAACTCTCTGGTAATGGGACCATGGTAGGTGCAGGATTGAGAGTTGGTGTGGTGTGGGTGTGAGGGTGGGGGTGGGGTCATGAGGAAGGAAGATGATAGTTATTTCTGTTTTTTTATTTTTCCTTTATATATATATTTTTTAGTTTATAAATATGCAATAATAAAATTGTTTTTTCTACTTTAACAACCTTTTAATCAGAATTCGTAACCAGAGAATGAAAATTTGAAATGCTTAATAACAAGGAAAAAGAAGAAGCTAAGAACGTGATGCGGTTGGAAAGCATGAGAACGAAGAACATGAATTTAATTTCGTTGATTTATGTAAAATACCGAGATATGATCAAATTAAGAGAAATTTCACAAAATTTTATGGAGCTTTAAAGTATAATCAAAAGACAATCGAGTCTCGTTCAAAATACTCTTAGTTTGAATATAAAATAAAGTAAATAATAAAATAAAGATCTAAAATAAAATAGCAAAACAGAAAAGACACTTACGCTCAAAACCAAGAAATAACTTATGTTTTATTAAGTTTTTCAATTCAAATTTAACACGCTCCACAAGATGGTGGCTTGTTTTGAGGACACAATCTTGAAACTCGATGAAACTTGATTGTTCATTTAAGTTGTAAACGAATCGAATTACTCGTTTGAGATAATTGTCTCTGACATACAGTTTTGAGGTTCCATCTTAAAAGATCAACTTTGTTAAGATGAGTAGTTTGAGCTCTAATGTATTGATTATTAATTTTATTCTTAATCGATGTGAAATTTATCCCTAAACATATTTTGTGTTGAACCCCTTGGCATGCATCCTATTGCTCCATGAATGCTAACATTGTATCTTGTCTTGGTCTGCATGTCCGAGTACAAAAGTGTAATAATAAATTATATTGTATCCAACTATCCATTACACACTTTTTCTTTTTCTATATGATACCACTCAATAGCATGTAAGCTTGCTCTCCCCTCCCTTAGGTAAGACAAAATTGGATTTTCAGGAGGTAGAATAGAGACGGGACGAGAGTAGGGATTAAAATATTTTAATTTACCGTCTCATTTAATTAATTATTTTATTTTTTAAATATAATTTAAATTTATATATATAAAAATAAAATAAAAAGATTCAAAAAGAGTTCAGAAAATAAAGACGAAAATCTTGTTTCTTGTCCCCGCCCCAAATCGTATTTTGTCATCTCTACCCTCCTTAGATTCAACCTTCCCCAGAAATTTAGTTCAAGTTGGGACTAGGAAATTTTATTATATAATAAATTATTAATTTATAAAGTATTGATCCATTATATTTAAAGACAATCTTATGATTCTCTAGTGCTGTGTTATTCATCTAATTTTTTTGAATAATATTTTTTATCACTATTGATAATTATAATCAGTCTATGTGGTAATTGTGTTGGTATTAAATTATAGATTTAATGAAATGTGAAAATATAAAATTTATTTTATTATACCTATTATTAATGTCACATAAACTAGTGATTATCACCCGTTATGATAAATAGCATTACTTAATTTCCACGGATGGTTTCTCTCACACCATTTGTAGCCTTCAAATTTTTTTCCACAAACCTTTTTAGAAGTTGCGAAAATTGTAACATAATGCAAGAGTTATAATCATACGCAAAAAATACTTTAGCAATGATAGAAATAGTTGTTATAAAATTAAGAGCGACACAAAAGAATAGAGAGAGTCAAAATCAAATGTATATTATTGAAAACAAAAACCTCATATTTATAAGATAAAATTAGAGTTATGGGGTCAAATTAGTCATATGTAATTATGTTTTGATTTACAACACTTTCCCTTATACGACTACTATATTCATCGTGAGGGGAATAAAGTGGTCAATGAGCTAGCCTCCTTTGCTATTTTTGATCCAATTGTTAGTACTTGGGTTGATTGTATTCCTCTTTTTTGTATCACCACTTATTCGCGGTGATTTAAGTTAATGCAATTGTTTTTGAGTTTAAAAAAAAATACATTGTTTTAAAAAAATTTAATGGGAAAAAACTACCAAACTAAGGAAAAAAAGTGCACTTAATTGTAAAAGAATTTGGAATATCAAGATGATATCTTGTTTTAACCTTGTCAGAAAATTTAGTGGGACAAAACTTGAACATAAGAAAAAGAGTACAACTACTACATTTGATGTCAATCAATGTAGATACTTGAATATGCTCTTCCTTACCCTATTGACCAATGTCATGAATATATTTTGTCAACAAGTCGACTACATTGTCACCCGAACAAATTTGTTGTATATCAATTCCACCAATCAATCTCTCTAGAAGAAAATCATCTTCATAAAAGATTTTCGGGTTATCTGGAATGTAGTCAACGTGATAATAGGATAGGGGCCGGATGCAAGTTGTAAGATATGGTAATTTACCAATTTGACTAAGATATATTACTTTATGACCAATAATTTTCTCTATTTTCAAATAAATAAACATAATCTTTTTTTTTTCAAATCAATGATCAACTGACATTGGTAATGTCAATAGATGTGCTTCATCTATATAAAAACGTTTTCATGCGTTTTCCGTATATAAAAATTGATGAACAAGTATTCCTTATATCAAATTTTCAAATTGCAATCCAAGAAAAAACTTAGCTTTTTCCAATTCTATCATCTCAATTTTATTTTGAAATAATTTGCATTTTTATCAAACTCTTCAAGAGTTCATACAGTGATTATTTTCAGTTTGGCCAATGATTTCTATGTCGTTGTATTCTTTGATGAGTTAGCTTAAATATTCTCGTTTTCAATAAAAATAATAAGTCATATATTATTTGTTCACATAATGTCGATAATTGTTTCTTTTCGATTCTTTTTATTCTCTAGAGCGACATAACATTATTAAGATATCTTCATTTTTCACTAATTTCATGTCCGTGAACCTCTTTTGGGGTGTATTTGAACATTTTTTGAGTTATTCAAGTAGTTATGTCTTACAGTTTCTTGAAAAGTACCACCTCTTTAATATGACCATCTTGATTATTAGTTTTTTTTTTTTTTTTTTCCTTTGAAGACTTCTATTTTTAGAATCAATTTGTCTAACACACTTTGTGCCCTACATGTATGCCCAACTTTCTTCCCAAAAGTCAATTACAATGGAGGAACACATACAACATTTTGACATAATGCGTACAAGTGTGGTTGTAGTTAAAATAACATTTCCAGAATTAAAAATATGAACTTTGTTCTCATGGGTAATTAATTGTCTAGCAAATATCTCACAAACGTTATTACAAGTAGATAATAGACATAATATATGACAATCTAGTAGATACATTCTTTCAAAATTATAAAATATCTAAATACTCTGTATAGGGTGAGTGGGATTACATTTATCACCCTCGATAATTATAAAATATAAGTATTCAGTCCCAAGTTTAGCTAGTGAAAGTCTACTTGCTAATATATTTTGAGAAAAATAATATGTGAGAATTTATTATATTGTAAATTTTTTTATTTTGAATAGATATTCTCAGTAATTATTAGCACTATTAATTGGTTAATGAAAGTCTAACCAGCATGTCAAATAATAAAATCTTTAAGACGTTGAATTTTTAGTTAAATATAGTATTTGTTTCAAGAGTAATGATTTAATGTCCATAGTGGACAATTCTTATTTTATTGCCATGGACAAGTGTGTTGGAAGAATGATCTAACGCCCTAGTCAAACACTTTTTCATTTTTCAATGCTTATGAACAAATGTCCAGAGAGACCAAATAAATAATTGCCTTAAATTTAAATCATTTGTTTCAATTGCACTATTATTTATATACTATACAAACTAAAATGAATTGAATAACGTAGTATTGATTATTCTAGAACTTTCAATCATATCTGTAGAACCTGAAATTAGATTGAATTGAATTTTCATTATTCTTGTTTCCATTTTTTTTTTTTTTTTTTTTTTTTTTTAATGGTTTGGAAAGGGCAAAATTATACAAATGGAGAATCAGCCATGGCTTTGACCAACCAATTCGCCAGGTGAGAGTACAAATATAATAGAATTTCTATGGGTCCCACAATCAAATTTGGTACTTCAAAATACATCTTATTTTACTTATTAAGAAAAAAAACACATTTTGCAGAAAAAAAATTAAAAAATTATATCATTATAAATAACTAAACAAGCCCAAATACAGTAATTGAAAATAACATATCACACATATACGTTACATTACGTAACACTTTACATACTATTTTATTATTCTTCTAAATTTTAATTTCTATGATTCTTTCATTCAAAATTTCATTTTTTCCCTATCTTATATTTATCTTTTTTCATAAATTAATTTTCCATCAATTCAAGTATATTGACTACACTATTAACATGACTTTTTTTTTTCTTCATATTTAAGCAAAATTGTATATTTTTATCAACAATATTTATATTTGTCTTTTCTTCTTAAAATTTTTTCGTGAAAAAAGAAAAATAACATATGATTTCTTGAAAAGTTGTTAAATTGCAAAATGGTATAAAACTAGTAGCTCAACTTAAAATAAATAAGAAATTCATTTTAAGTTGCAAAATAATATATTATTTTACTTAATTTGTTTTTTTTTTTAATTTATTGAACATAAATTATTATTATATGATGATAACTAATAATTTCTATTTGTCCATTTAATATTGTTGGAAAAAATTCAATTGAAGTTTTTGATATAATTTTGAACATGTTATTAATTTATTAAAAATTATTTTCTATTCAAGTTGTACTTAAAAGAAAATGAAGATGATAAATTTTATAAATCTCACACTAAATAATGCCATCTTTTAAGAAAAAAAAAATAGTGATAATGTAGAGCTTGTTCGGTAGAGGTTTTGATTTTTTTTTTTTTTTGCATGACATTTTTTACTAATTTAAATGTTTTGAAGACGAAATGACAATATTGTCTTTACTACTTTGAAATGGAATTGTGTTGATTAAGGACAAATTTGTCATTTTACCTTCAAAACTTTGAAAAGTAAAAAAGTCATTAAAAAAAACTCATTTTTTGCCCAAAATCTCTACCGAAGCATGCCGTAATAAATGTAACACACATTTTTGAAAGAAATATAACAAACGTAACAAATGTAACAACAAGTGTTATAAAAGTAAAAACAATATTTTTAAAATAAAAAAGTAAAATAGTATTGTCTAAATTCTTTTACTATTTTTTATGGTATATGGAGAAACTATCCCAATAAAATATTTAATAAAACGTCACAAGCTTCTAGTAATTAATTTTTAAAGAATAATAAAACAATTAAACAAGTGTTACATAATTTAATATATATGTTGTGATTTTTTATTTTCAATTATAGAGTATTTTGGTCTATTAACTATTAATAATAGCAAATTTGTAATTTTTTAAAACAAAATATGTTTTTTACTATTATGTAAAATATAAAATAGCAAAATATAAATACATCTTAAATGTTGGGTTATTTTGTAAGTTTCCCTAATTAGTAATTAGTATAAAGAAAAAAATTATACAAAAAAATATAATTTTTTAAACAAAATATGTAATATTTCTAAATTCATTTCGACCAAACATGTTATGGTTGGATTAGTATCCGTATTTTTGATACTTCCCTAGAAAAGTTTGAATTAGATATAGAAGTTGATTGCTTTTTATTTTCTATAATCACATAAGTACTTTCGATTTAACAAGTACTTTGTGTCAAAAAGACTTACCGTGTAAACACCCAAAAAGATTAGATTATTGATTCTTGTTTGATTCTAAAATATGGTCAACAAACGCACTAGAACGCCCGTGTCCCTTAGTTTAAACAATATTTAGGATTTCTCCAAACAATGTATTACACTAATGCGGAGTAAAACTTTAATTATCCATTTCGTCTCATTACTAAAGATATAGAAAGATTTATGTGAAGAGTAATCATGTATGACGAGACGTGTTAATTAGTATGGAGATAATCCTAAATCAATGTTAGAATCACAAGTTATAACATAATTACTGATTCATTTGAAGAATCAGGTGTAAACATATACTTAGAATATATAATATAATTATTCAATAAATAGGGTTTGAATTAGAATAATTCCCACTTACCACTTGTTAGAGCATATAGGGAAGTAATTACCAACAAAGTCGTCTATCATTTCTCTGTCAAATAAAGTTTTAAACAATTTTATTTTATTTTATTTTCCAGAATAAGTTGACTATTATTGCTTTAATAACTTTAATTCAGTGCTCATATAGTAATAATTTTTACTAAAAATTGTTTAAGTCGAGAAAGATATATTAGAAAAGTTAAAATTTACAAAATTTTTGTATGAACCACCGCGTTTTTTAATAAGTACTCCGTGGCCATACTCGTAACTTCATACTTTATTGTTAAATAAGGATATATTTGTATGCAGTATTATATAAGATTTAGAGTATGTTTGTGTGTGCAAGCACTTATAAGTTGATCAAACATATTTTTTATTTACATATTTTATATGATCTACAACTTTTATTCATATTTTACCTAGAACTCACTACTTATAATCTACAATTTTTTTTTTTAACAAACATACTTTTAATTTGACATATTGTTTGTAAACCATTGTCATATGCCATGCATAAACAAAGCATTTATGACATGCATGCAATGGGAAGATCCTTGAGCATCATGAACTCAGTTTACGATACATATAACTTTCACCACTACAACATTTAATTGAAGACACAATGTTCGACTCGGTCTCAATATACATGATAGATACAAGATCGCCATCAAACGATTCCCAATTTATGTAAAATTTAGTTGAAGAAAAGGGACAAAAGCAAAGTTTGAACGAAGGTGTTTTCATGAAGGAATACACCCTTGGGCTACTAAATACTAGCTTTAAGCGTCAATAATTGTTAAAAATTGTAATATTGTTAAATATTATTGGTCCATATAAATATTTTAAAAGTGTCAATGTGAGCATGGCTAATGAGTTGGATTGGACATAAAATTTTCATTGTTTCTAACTTGACACGCATATATGTAGCAATAAATTAAAATTGACATGAATTATCAAATTATGAACTGATATAACACACTGATCTACATCGCCACATAGTCTTTGCAGCCCGCTTTTCCCCAATACACATGACACTCCTAGTGGCGAAGTAGCTTGTTTCATAGCCATCTGATTTGGTCGCACAATTTTGTCATAACCGTATGGAGTTTTCTCCACTACGGAAAGAAAAAAGTACTTAAATATCGTGTGTGTCACATTGTCGCTTCTGATTTTCCTCTCACAAAATCATCACCCCCAAAATTTTACTTACCACTTTCAATTAATTTCTTTGATTGGATCATCTTTCTCAACCGATCATTTTTAAAATCTGCTCAACTCCTCAATCGATCATTTTAAAATTTGTTCACCGTCTAAATTCATCATCATAATAGAGCATACAATCCACCACAAAGAAGCTATATACTAGGTATTTACACGGCATGACCAACTTCCACAATCATGGGTAATTCACAAAAATCAAGAAATTGGTCCCAACCAGCAACAACCTAAGCCCCAAATTCAACAACTCTAGCTCACAATGACCCAAGCCCAAATCCCTTACCCAACCCAAATTATGTCTGTTGACGTATGAAATAACAAGGGCCTAAAAAAGAGACTTAAGAAAATTGTACATATAGGCCTATAATAAATGCCCAAGTATATAGGTTTAGAAAATATGTCGGCCAGCCCAAGCGGATGCCCAAATAAATTCGTATATAGGCCCAATAGAAATTGTCCAAGCAAGGAAGGGCCCAAAATGGACATCGCCCAGATCAAAAACATTTCAGGCGTTGGGCGATTAGAATGGTCAATCATGGCATAAGAGTAACTGTTCATAAGTAGTTTTCTCATCATTGTTCCCACGTTGTCGGGAGTTACAAACTTGAATTATCATAAAGGAGTTACAAGAGGTTGGATCATCATGGGGAAGTTACAAGCAGTTGGGAGCATTATGGGGAGAAATAAGCGATTATTGGGCGACGAGGTGATTGCTTCATGAAGGAGTTACAAGAAGTTAAATCATTACGGGAAGTTACAAACAGTTGAAATCATTATGGAAGAAATGGGCGGTTATTGGGCGACGAGGTGGTTCTTTGGGCGATAAGGAAGAAATCGGGCGATGAGAAGTTTTATGCAAGATCGAAGGAAAGCGTGTGATAAAACCGTTTGACAAGGTATAAAAGAAAGGAGGTTGATTGAAAAGAAAAAGAAAGGAACTCTCAAAAAACAGAGAAATGTAATTTCATTCCATTTAGTCTTAAATATTTCTTTACTGGTGAATTCTAGTGTGCTTGTGCCCTTTGGAGGCATTTTCGTTTTGCTCTTTTCATCCTTTGTCATTATTGTAGTCTTCATAAATCAAACACCCTTGTTGGGACTTTGTCTCAAAAGGTTTGGCGTCCCTTACACATCGTCGAATCCTTTAATTGTTAGCGTGACGGATACACATTCTGCACTTGAAACAATTTTAACACGCCGATGGGACACTTTTGGTGTTAGAAGATACAAGAGGGTGGAACAATATGCCTCACAAGAACTCGGATAAGGAACCAAACAAGCCGGTAATTCAATCCGTGATCGAGCGATATGAAGAACACAAAATACACCAAAGAAGCGGAGGGACAAAATCAAAGCCGTTATGAACCAATGACGAATCGAGTCCACGAACCATGCGCGCATTACTTGGCGAACTCACGCAAGATGTCGTGGGTCGTAAGCTTTGCAAAATGTTCATGATATGGAAAAATTTGTTCAAACTGGAAATGTGCATTACGACAACATGGCCAAACAATTAAGTACTTTAAATGAACTTATAACTAGGTTAGTAGGCGGACATGTCAACCAAATTTGCCAAATATAGGGAATCATTTCCAAACTAGGACGGTTGCAGGGGGCACAATTCACCGACGGTGAACCTATAAATCCTAGTCAAGGAATAGAAATGCCTTTTATACCATCGACGTCAAATGTGGGTGGAGGCAACGTGGCCAATTTGAGTGGTCATAATGTGGGATCGTCCAACTTGGGGGTAGCCCGAATGTAAGAGAAAATATGCCAAATATAGGACAAAACGCAACACGTGTTAATGAAGGGGCAAATGTCCAAGTAAATGGCAATAATACCATGAGTAATGGTAATTTGGCCACAAACCCGAGTTTAAACAATAGACCTCAAATGATTCCACCGTGAATCAACCTATAGGAGTCCCAGACGATCCAAACATGGCCTTAAGAAACCAAATCACCGAGATAATGCAAGATCGGATGGCTTTTGGAATCGTCCTTTCATTAGGCCAACCTATAGGAAGCCATATCCCGATTGGATAGACCAAGCCTATCCGTGGCCTAAGGGATATAAAGTGCTTAGGAATTTTCACTATTCACGGGTTTGGGGAAGTCTCAACATTGGAACATGTAGGGCGATTTACCTTTGCAATGCGGTGAAGTAAGTGATTATCATAAAATAAGGTTGTTTCCTAGTTCGCTAACAGGGGTAGCTTTTTCATGGTTCATTAATTTACCAGCAAACTCTGTTCAGACATGGCAACAATTAGAACAGTTGTTCCACGCCCAATTCTATAAAAGCGAATCAAGTCACCTTGGGCGATTTGGCGAATTTACGTCAAATGCCAACTGAATGGGCGGAAGTTTTCCTTCAAAGGTTTAAGACTGCTAGGAGTAAATGCTTTGTGCCCTTACCCGAAAAAGAGTTTGTTAAGATCGCTCAAAGTTGTTTAAGTTTCGACTTGAAAAAGAAATTTCAGGATATGGAGTTTCTGATCTCTTCAATCTTAACGGCCAATGTGATTAGGTATGAGCGTTTGATAAGGGAAGAAGAACAAATGAAAAATTCCAACAAAGGGACTTATTATAGAGACCCGAACTTGACGTTCACGTTGTGGATGAATATTATGATCAAACCGAAATATGTTTGGCGAATTGATTAAAAGAGATGCTTATGAATGTCCGTTAATAATTAATCTGTGGATGATGACGAAAAACGAGCCTCTAAGAGATACAAGCAAAAAGCTAGAAACGTTTTGTTCGATGTAACCAAAGCGAGATACTATATTTGATAGATTGTATAAAGACAAGCAAATAAAAGCGGCGATAAGCACAAATTGCCAAATCACGAGCAAGTTAAGGATAAAAAATATTGTAAGTGGCATAATGCATGGTCTCATACAACTAATAATTGTTTGGTTTTTCGTCATGTATTACAGGATGCCATCGAATCGAGGCGAATTACTTTTGAAGCTAAAAAGAAGATGGCGGTGGATGAGAATCCTTTTTCCGCTGACCACTAGGAGTCAATATGTTGTCGGAGGTTTCAAAAGTGGTTTACCTAAATTCAAATTGGTAGTCGATAATGGAGCGAAGATCTTGAACGACATCCCGGCGTGTTCGAGCGTCTCAAAGGTAAAGAAGTTGAAAGGAACAAAAAGTGTTGTGTGCTAGATGTAGCGAGAGAAATAGATGAAGATGAGGAGAAAATGGAAGTATGGGGGCGTCACAATCGTCCAAACGCAACCCAAAATTTCCAACATATTCAAGGACGAAAGGTATCATGGCCTCCTTTTGAAAGACAGGTTAGGCCAATGTATGATGGCAGGCCGATGTACAACGGCAGGCCGATGCTCAACAATAGAACGTTCGAGCCACAACCCCATCGATCGAATGTATGGCACTCATTCCAATACGGTCATGGGAAGGGTGATACCCTTTGATCAAATGACTAGGACACAGCGAGGCGTCATCGGAGAAATTATGGACGAATGATGAGGCAAAGAACAAGAAGTGATCGTCCCAAATCGCCCAATTTCTCCAACACTGTTGCTAGAGAAAATCTCGAAGATGAGAAGGAACATAATGTGAACGATTCAACAGGAGAATTGCGGAAGATTCTTACGGTAGGTCGAAGTTTGAAAGACACGGCAAAGACGAAGATGAAGATGATCTGGACAATCCATCACCATTCGGTTTGGTTCTTTACCCCAATATTGGCTAATAATTATACGCTTGCCAATGAGTTTAAAAGCAAAGGGATGAGGGGCCACAAGGCGATGAGAGGAAGAAGCATGCACATTGGAATGCGGGGAGAAATCGGGCAAACCTCCAGGAGATATCTATGGAGGAGAAGAAGAAGATGATGGCAGCGGATGTGGAAGAAGAGATTGACTTAGAATCAAAAAGAAGAAAAGAGGAGTTTCATATAACAAATTGCTAAAGCAATTTGTATCAAGAAGGTGTCCAGAAGTAGATTTGTTGGGCGAACCATCTGGGCGATCTTTTGATTATTACGTGTTATACTGGGGACGCCCAAGAGGAAAATGAGGGTACCACGCTACGAAAAGTATGGATCACCTCCAACGATATTACCACCCCTACGGGTTGGGAGGAAGTGGCGACAAAGAAGCTCAAGAGCCCAAGACAGAAGATCGGTCTGAAATGTTGCACGTAAACCCCGACACAACATTTCGATCCAAATGATGACGGGAGACAAGAAGTGGAGATAGAGGCGACTGAAAAGGTCATCTTTAAGAAGCCAACGGCCAATCTAACCAAACATTTGAGGCCATTATATGTAAAGGCTCTAGTCAACGGCATCCCAGTAGCCAAAGTTCTCATAGATAATGGGGCGCTATTAATACCATTCTATCTAGAATGATAAAGAAATTTGCAAAGACGGAGAGTGACTTGATCCTCTTGAAGTTATTCTTACGAGCTTCAATGGCGGGGTGACTTGGCCAAAGGAATAATGCCTTTGGACGTGACGGTAGGAACTATCACCAAAACCACAATATTCTTTGTAATAGGCGGGCCGACTAGCTACAATGTGTTGTTAGGAAGAGATTGGATTCATGGAAATCGTTGTATACCTTCGTCACTCCATCGATTGTCTAGTTTTTGGAATGATAAAGGTGAGGCCGAAATGGTGCAAGCGGATCATAGACCTTTTGTTACGAAGCGAACTCGATCGAGAAGTTTATGTATGAAGGAAATTATGGGCTGTGAGAGTAGTCCAAGATGGTGAAGAAACTCGGATCATCGCATGTGAGCGAGGAGCCATTATCAATAGATGCATTCTTGAAATGTTCGATCAAATGAGGCCAAACATAGTGGCCCTTGAAGAGCCAATGATTGGCAAAAAAGATATTCAATAAATGTTGAAGAAGGTACCTAACCTTCAGGATGTCGAAGCCAAGTCAATGGCTTTCGAGAAAAGGTGCGAAGGAGAAATAAGAAAGAAAACGGCTTTAAAGATTTTAAGGGATAAATTAGCAGTGTTCGAGTTAGAACAGAATATTGGCCGAGAAGTGAATAAGGTGGATTGTTTAGATGCAGAAGACATCACTACAAGGAGTTTGGACGACGATGTGATAGGAGTCATGAAGATAGGGCACGCCAAGCACAAGACCCTTTGGTGAAAGTAAATATTGAGAGGAACAAGAAGATCGCCCAACATTTGTCGGTCGGATGCTTAGCAAAGAGGTAAGTGACCGATTAATTGCTTTGTTAAAAGAGTATAGAGATTGTTTTGCTTGGGAATATGAACACATGTACGGTTTAGATAAAAATTTGGTAGAACATAGGCTACCAACTAAGCCACACTTTAAACCACATAAGCAACCCCAGACGTTTTGCTCCTAATGTATTGCTCAAGTAAAGAAAGAAATAGAACGGTTGTTAAAGGCGGGTTTTATAAGGACGGACGACATCGTTGAATGGTTGTCTAATATTGTGCTGTATCAAAGAAAAATGGTAGTATTAGGGTTTGCATAGATTTGAAATTTGAACTTAGCAACGCCCAAAGATGAATATCCAATGCCAAGCAGTAGATTCCTTAGTAGATTCAAGCTCTTTGGACATGTGATGTACTCTTTTATGGATGGATATTCGGGATACAACCAAATTTATATAGTGAAGAAGATATACATAAAGCGCATTCAGATGCCCGGTGCTTTAGGATGTTTTGAATGGGTGGTCATGCCTTTTGGTTTAAAAATGCGGGAGCCACTTATCAAAAGGGCAATGAATCTAATTTTTTCATGACATGATAGGAGAATTCGTTGAAGTTTATGTTGATGATATAGTGGTTAAATCATTGAAAGAAGAAAACCATCTCCAACAATTGAAACATTCATTCAAACGGATGAGACAAAGATAAATTGAAATTGAATCCGTTGAAGTGTGCATTTGGTGTTAATGCGGTGAAATTTCCTAGGATTCCTAGTGCATGAAAGAAGAATTGAACTTGATAAAAATAAAGCAAAAGCCATTTTAGAGGCTAAACCACCTAAGAACAAAAAGGAATTACAAAGATTCCTTGGGCAAGTGAACTTCTACGACGTTTCATCTCTAATTGTGCGCAGGCGAACGAAAGCTTTCTCGCCTCTTCTAAAGTTGAAAAATCAGACGACTTAAATGCGGAAGGAGGAGCATCAAGAGGCTTTCCATAGCACAAGACATATTTGTCAAATCCACCGGTATTAGTTTCACCTATCCAAGGTCGGCCAATGAAAGTTTATATATCGGGCCGAGCGAGTCAATCATTGGACTAGTCGCCCGGGACGATCGGTTTGGAGAAGAAAAGGCGATATATTATCTCGAGAGAGCGACTTCACGTGTGTGAATGTAATTATTACGCTATTGAAAAATTATGTCTTGCTTTGTATTTTACATGTACTAAATTAAGGGCTTACTTACGACTGTAACTATTTACTTAATTTCTAAAGTAAATTTGGTTAAGTACATGTTCTCTCGTCCTATTTTGCATCAAAGGATTGGTCTTTGGACTTTAGCACTATCGAATTTGAAATCGATTCATACCACAAAAGGCGGTAAAAAATCAAGCATTGGCTAACTTTTGGCCGATCATCCGTGCTTGACGCGTACTAAGGAAATCGAATTAGAAGTCAATTCGCTCGAGCTAAAACCACGGATTTTATACTTTGACGGTTCAAAACCGCTAGAGGTGCGAGGAGTAGGGGTAGTGCTAATAAACCCGCTGGGGTTTGTTACAAGTTTGCTTTCGCCCTAATCGAAATGTGTACTAATAATCGTCGAATATGAAGCGTTGATTGTCGGTTTAGAATTATTATTGGATTTGGGGACGAAAAACGTGCTTATCCGAGGTGATTCTCAACTAATAATTTATCAATTAAATGGCGATTTTAAATGCCAAAGTGACTCTGTCATAAGTCAATATGGCATCGCTCAAGAGCTCTTGGACGAGTTCGACCAAGTAGAGCTTCAATACGTTAATAGAATGTATAACGATTTGGCAAATGAGTTGGCCCAAATGGCATCAGGTTATTCAAAAATGTTGAATAACGATTACGTATGAGATGCGAACGATATTGCACGTACTTCAACGAAGGCGAAGGGGTTTAATGTGCATTGTATACAAAATGGAGACGCATTGGATTGGAGAGAAGAAATACAAAAATTTACGGAAGAACCCAATAAGAAGAGCGACAGGAAGTTAAAATTACGTTCACTGAACTATTTCTTTGGTTGAAGGAGAGTTATATAAGAAACGCTCAGATGGTGTACTTTTGAAGTGCATAAGTTTGCAAGAAGCTAAAGTGGTCATGGCCGAAACACATGAAGGAGTGTGCGGAGCACATCAAGTCGGGCCAAAAGATGAGGTGGTTGATCATCGGGAATGGGTATTATTGGCCTAAAATGGGCGAGGTATCGTTCAAGATGCCAAAAGTTGCTTGGAGTGTCAAAAACATGGCCCAATCCAAAGAGTGCCACCAGGAAATGGTACCTATTATTAAACCATGGCCTTTCAAGTGTTGGGCGATAGACACGATAGGAAAGATTTACCCACCATCGTCCAAGCAACACACCTTTATAATAGTCGCTACCGATTTTTTCACTAAATGGGTAGAAGCGATACCATAAAAGAAATTTCCCAAGGAAATGTCATTGAGTTCATTCGTGATCATATCGTATATAGATTTGGGATACCTCAAATTTGTAGTGATGGACCATGGAACTTCTTTGAGCGGGAATCAAGTGAAAGAATTTACGGCGAGTTTGGAATCAAGTTGGCAAACTCTACGCTTTATTACGCCCAATCCAACGGCCAAGCGGAATCGTCAAATAAGGTTTTAAAGGGTATCATAAGGAAAATGATAGGCGAAAATGCTAGAAATTGTCATGAATGCTTGAATAGGCGTTATGGGCCTCTGAGAACTTCGCCAGCGATCTAGTACTAAAGTGACTCCTTTCCGGTTGACATATGGGCAAGAAGCAATGTCGCTTTATGAAAATTAATGTGCAATCAATCGAGTACGTTTGCAAAATAATATAGATGAAAATGAGCATCTTGAACTACTTATTCAGAATTTATTAGAATTGGACGAACTAAAGTTGAGCGTTTTAGATAGATTGCAAATTCGGAAAAGACAAGTGGCTTCATATTATAATAAAAGGGTTATAGCCAAATGTTTTATACGAAAGATTTGGTATGGAAAACAATACTCCCATTGGATAGTAGTAATCCAAAGTTTGGGAAATGGTCACCAAATTGGGAAGGACCATATGAATTAAAGAGGTGTTGCCAAATGGGGCATATCATTTAGAAAATTTGGATGGTATGAGGCACATGAGATCTATTAATGGCAAATATTTAAAGAAGTGCGTTCCGTCGGGTTTGGGATTTTGAGCGATTAGAGGTTTAAACATTAAGGGATGCAATTCTATAAACGAATAGAGCCTTTCATTTCATCAGATAATTTGGTTGCCATAAGTGGCTGCCATTACAAAAGGAAACTGGATAAAACAAAAGTTGTCCTTAAAACTTTAAAATCCTAACTACATCCTTCCCCAAATAGAGCGCATTTGCTCTCTAAGTTTTTCCCACTCATCGCGCTGTTGAACAGAAGCGACGGATAGTTCATCCATAAACCCATCGTCCACTTCTAAACTTGAATAACGCTCAAGTAAAGATTTAGCCCGTTCAACTTCCTGTGAAGCATTGCGCTTCTTGGCTGCCAGCCTGGCCTTACAGTCGTCCATCTTTTCTTGGATTTCTTTCATCTGAGCGCCAAACTCATCATCAAGGAGTCTTCAACCATGACTTGGAAGAAATCTCATTCAAATTGTTTTGGCTTGATCGATTTCTGGTGAAGGATTCCTTTTCGGTTATGGGTGCGACATATTGAGTCTTCTTGACTTTGAGCTCCACATTCTTGGCCGACAATGCACTTATCTCTTGATGAATGACTTTCAACGATAACTTGAGATCGGTGGAGAGTCGAGCGAAGGAAGCTCAAGTGCTTGAGCCATTTGGTGGCTTAAATGCTCAAATTTGTCCCGATGGTTGGCGGACTAGCATGTGAGATATCCATGTCCATGAAGGAAGTATATTCAAATCTTGCCGCTTTAGGATGTTCATGTTTTCCATGGAGAAAGCACAGAGGAGGCGTAAGAAGGACGATCGGTAGAAGACGAGGCGAGCGGCTCGACTAGCCTTCACTTGTTCCCATGATGTAAACAAGTCCCGAATAGAGCGCAAGATGGTATCGAAAGATCTGTAAAGGTAAGACAATTACTTAGTGTTTCTTTGGAAATAAGCAAGGTAAGGAAATCGAAAGAAAAATTACCTCATCGGTGGTCTTAGAGGAAGAAGGGGAAGTGTGCCCTTGGGCGATTTTTTGCTTTGTGAAGAGTCACCTCTATTCGAACGTGATGGCTCGGATGCAACCGCAAGGCGTATTGGTTCGGTACAACCGCAAGTCAATTGGTCTTTACGCAAAAGGACGAATGATGATAAGTGCTTCAAGAGTAAAGCCATGTCAAATGATAGAATTCGAAAAATGATTACAACTATAAGCACATATTACCATCCGGCTCTACATCCGGAGGGAAGCATACGAAATGATGAAGATTCTTCAACCTGCACAGGCGATTGAAGCGGTAGGGTCTCAAATCCTTTTCGGGCAAATCCACGTCTATGGTCGGCTCGGACGATTGAAGAATTGAAGGGTCGGGCGATGTGGATTTTTTCAAAGGAGAAGTAACTCCCCTACGGTTTAGAATACAAAGAGAATGTCAATATTCATGCTAAAGAGTTCTTTAAATGAGGGAAAATCGAGGTTACCTTTTCTTACGCTCGGAGGAGGAGTACCACCATCATCATCACTTTCATCGTCGACTGATCGACGGGTCCGATCTGGAGCCGTTCTGTTGGATGTACCTCTTGCAACTCCGGTATGAGCGGGAGGAGGCTGGATTGAATGGTAAGTGCGATGAGAACGTCTAGTACGCACTTTGTCGAAGGCTTTGTAGGGGAAGGCGAAGGAGCGGGTTGTTTGGCGGATATGGGCACGGCGAGGATAGGAATCGGAGTAGAAGAAATGGAAGTTCTCGAAGACCACGACCCCTCAAGTATGTGGAATGCTTGGTTGACATTAGTAGTGAAGCCTACTACACTTCACCGAAGGCCAAAAGCTGTTCAAAAAGAGAATGAGCGGCCAAAGTGGGATTGAAAGGAGCCAAAGAAAACCCGTTCATTAAGGAAGCATTACGCTCATCTATAGCTTGGGCCTCCACTTTGGTGATGGTATGAAAGCGTTCTTGAAAACTCTTTGAGTAACAAGGAGGAAGGGGCCAAGTTTGGCCAAAACCAAGTTGTCGGCAAAAGCGGGAGCATAGACCTCGACCCCAAGCCTTGGCATTGGTGCCCGTGAGAATGTCATGAAACAATTTCGCCCGGTCAAGTATTGGACCCAAACGGGCAAGACATTACTCACCTCGTTCAAACTAAGAGGAGGTTGGACGAGGTGGGACTTGATGAATGGAGAAAGGAAAGAACGAGGAATTGAATTTAAATTATAAAAGAATGTAAAGGCGTCCGGTTAGACATATCCATATGAGCTAATTGGTTAATAATTAGCCTGCGTAACAACTCGCGGACACAGGGGAATTGAAGGAACACCAAGTTGTGGAAAGTATGCTCTCAACCACAATTGAGCGAGCCAAAGAGGCCCACTTCCGATGAGGGAGAAGCATTGGTCCTAAGGCGATGTTGAAGGTAAGCCATGCCTCATAGAAGGCGGCGTAAAGCAGAGAAACAGAGGTTTAAAGACCTACCAAGAGCTACTTTCATGGGCGATAGGCAAATAGGCCATGGAAGGTTTAAGACTAGGAACACAAAGAATGTACCTACACGGCCCGGACTTGGAGGAAAGCCACACGCCTGCATGTGTGGGATCTTTGCCGTGTTTTCATAAAGCTCTTGCATGCACGAATAGGAGTCCGTAAACTTCTTATCAAACTTTGGAGCGAGGAGGATATCAATATATAGGGAGAGATGGTATCGCCCGGAGGAGGAAGATTAACCAAAGCACCAACATCCCTTAGAGTAATCGACATTGGGCGAGGGGAAAGCGAAGGTATTGTACTCGAAGACCGAAGCTTAGGGCGATGGGGAAAAGAAGCTGGATCATATAGCGGGGACGTGTGGCAATTTCAAAAGATCGAGAAATCCTAGCACGATCAAAAGCGCTTCGTAGGAGCATGCTTCATCATCATGCATGCATGAGGCGGAAGGTGGTATCGAGTTGGGCGGTGCGAATGCTTTTCTCGCGGATTGGCTTCAATGAGAATGGGTCTAAGAAAGGAGGTCCTTGGGTACAAGGAAAAAAACGTGGCGGTCGCATGAATAGAGTCTGCATCCACGAGCAGACGGGCCCAAATAGAACTCGTTCATATCGGCCGAGAGGGTAGAAGATTTGATGGGTTTACGTAGGGTTTGGTCAGGAGGTCTTGGAAATCTTCGAAAGTAATGCTGTTGTTGGAGGAGGCTCTGGACGTCGACATAGTTTCAGAAAATGGACAAGAAGATTGCAAGTGAAACGATCAGTTTGGAAGGATGAGTGAGAGGTAAAGAAAAGATGAATGAATAGTGTCTTTTTTATAGAGGGAGAAAAGGGAATGATGAGGGCTGAACGTGGTTATTGGTAATGGCGCCTTTTTTGGGTTTTATATAAATCGTGCTCTTAGGATTTAGGACTTAAGGCGCCAAAAAACTTTCAGAAGATGAAACGCCACCAAGTGAATATGGATAATTAAATAAGCAATTATGTTAATTAAGCCATATTGGGGGGTAACTGTTGACGTATGAAATAACAAGGGCCTAAAAAAGAGACTTAAGAAAATTGTACATATAGGCCCATAATAAATGCCCAAGTATATAGGTTTAGAAAATATGTCGGCCAGGCCCAACGGATGCCCAAATAAATTCGTATATAGGCCCAATAGAAATTGTCCAAACAAGGAAGGGCCCAAAATGAACATCGCCCAGATAAAAAACGCTCAGGGCGTTGGGCGATTAGAATGGTCAATCGCGGCATAAGAGTAACTGTTCATAAGTAGTTTTTCTCATCATTGTTCCCACGTTGTCAGGAGTTACAAACTTGAATTATCATAAAGGAGTTACAAGAGGTTGGATCATCATGGGGAAGTTACAAACAGTTGGGAGCATTATGGGAGAAATGGGCAGTTATTGGGCGACGAGGTGATTGCTTCATGAAGGAGTTACAAGAAGTTAAATCATCATGGGGAAGTTACAAACAGTTGAAATCATTATGGAAGAAATGGGCGGTTATTGGGCGGCGAGGTGGTTCTTTGGGCGATAAGGAAGAAAGCGGGCGATGAGAAGTTTTATATGCAGGCCGAAGGAAAGCGTGTGATAAAACCGTTTGACAAGGTATAAAAGAAAGGAGATTGATTGAAAAGAAAAAAGAAAGGAACTCTCAAAAAACAGAGAAATGTAATTTCATTCCATTTAGTCTTAAATATTTCTTTACAGTGAATTCTAGTGTGCTTGTGCCCTTTGGAGGCATTTCGTTTTGCTCTTTTCATCCTTTGTCATTATTGTAGTCTTCATAAATCAAACACCCCTTGTTGGGACTTTGTCTCAAAAGGTTTGGCGTCCCTTACACATCGTTTGAATCCTTTAATTGTTAGCGACAGATACACATTCCGCGCGAAACAATGTCCTTTGAAACATTGGCCCAGGAAACCCAACCCACAAATTCAATTAAGATTTGATAATTCAGGCTTAAGCCCAAATTGATCATCAATTCAATTTTCGGTGAAAAATGACCCGAAATTGGGGTAATGATCTCCTCTCCACCATGGATGCCCACATGACATGTGTCATGTGGACTTTATAATTCCTCCCACCATGAGGAGGAGATCAATGCCCCTGAAATTTTATTTTATTTTATTTTCCAGAATAAGTTGACTATTATTGCTTTAATAACTTTAATTCAGTGCTCATATAGTAATAATTTTTACTGAAAAATCGTTTTAAGTCAGGAAGGACATATTAGGAAAGGTAAAATTTACAGAATTTTTGTATGAACCACCGCGTTTTCTAATAAGACCTCCGTGGCCATACTCGTAACTTCTTACTTTATTATTAAATAAGGATATATTTGTATGCATTATTATATAAGACTTAGAGTATGTTTGTGTGTGCAAGCACTTATAAGTCGGTCAAACATAATTTTCATCTACATATTTTATATAATCCACAACTTTTATCCATACTTTTTGTAGAACTACTTATAATCTACAATTTTTTTTTTTTTTAACAAACATACTTTTAATTTGACATATTGTTTGTAAACCATTGTCATATGCCATGCATAAACAAAGCATTTATGACATGCATGCAATGAGAATATCCTTAAGCATCGTGAACTCGGCCACGATACATATAACTTTCACCACTACAACATTAAATTGAAGACACAATGTTCGACTCGGTCTCAATATACATGATAGATACAAGATCGACATCAAACGATTCCCAATTTATGTAAAATTTAGTCGAAGAAAAGGGACAAAAGCAAAGTTTGAATGAAGGTGTTTTTATGAAGGAATTACTAAATACTAGCTTTAAGAGTCAATAATTGTTAAAAATTGTAATATTGTTAAAAATTATTGGTCCATATAAATATTTTAAAAGTGTCAAGGTGAGCATGGCTAATGAGTTGGATTGGACATAAAATTTTCATTGTTTCTAACTTGTCACGCATAATTGTAGCAATAAATTAAAATCGACATGAATTATCAAATTATGAACTGATATAACACACTGATCTACATCGCCGCATAGTCTTTGCAACCCGCTTTCCCCAATAAACATGACACTCCTAGTGGCGAAGTAGCTTGTGTCCTAGCCATCTGATTTGGTCGCACAATCTTGTCACGACCGTAGAGAGTTTTCTCCACTACGGAAAGAAAAAAGTACTTTTAATGTCCGTGTGTCACACTGTCGCTACAGTTTTCCTCTCACAAAATCATCACCCCCAAAATTTTACTTACCACTTTCAATTACCACTTTCAATTAATTTCTTTGATTCGATCATCTTTCTCAACCGATCATTTCCAAAATCTGTTCAACTCCTCAATCGATCATGTTTAAAATTTGTTCACCGCCTAAATTCATCATCATAATAGAGCATACAATCGAATCCCACCACAAAGAAGCTATATACTAGGTATTTACACGACATGACCAACTTCCACAATCATGGGTAATTCACAAAAATCAAGAAATCGGTCCCAACCAGCAACAACCTAAGCCCCAAATTCAACAACTCTAGCTCACAATGACCCAAGCCCAAATCCCTTACCCAACCAAATTATGCCCTTTCAAACATTGGCCCAGGAAACCCAACCCACAAATTCAATTAAGATTTGATAATTCAGGCTTCAGCCCAAATTGATCATCAATTCAATTTTCGGTGAAAAATGACCCGAAATTGATCCCTAAATCCGATTGCAATAATTTCATCTATTTTCACTCCATTTCCTCAGATTCAAGCTCCAATCAGCCGTAAATCCGTTATCCCAGCTGCCCAGCTCCGTTTCTTTTCTTCCCCTACCGGTGACTGGGCGAGTACGGAGTGTCCGACCAACCGACTGCGAACTGCGATCAAATAACCGGTATTTTGTGTATTTTTGTTTTTTAGCATGTGTGTAATGTTTATATTATTTTTTATTTTTTATTTTCTGACTTTTTTTCTGCCTGGTCCTGATTATATTTGTATTTTTTCAGCATTTGAATATTTTTTCTGCTCCTTGAAATAAATTTTTGTTTATTAAAGAAAGTTACTACTGTAATAGAGAGAATTTAAACCTGCCATGTACCAAAGAAAGAAAGTATTGCATAAAGAAAGAAAACTATGATTGATCATGAAGAAAACCTGCCATGAATTTTGTATATTGCAGAAAAGTTTACTTACTTTTGTACTTTTTTGGTTGTTTCAGCTATTGGGAAAAAATACTTGAAGCTATTGCAAAATTTTATTATTTTGAGTTAACCAAAACTATGATTTTCTTCAGCATTTGTATTGTTATTTATTTATTTATTTTTATTGATCCAATTTCAGACTTGCTTGCTCCAGAATTACTTAACATATCTCCATAACATGTAGGGATTATTTATTAGATTTTTAGTTTTAGTTAATTAATAAAATTCTTGAATTCTTGAATTATGTCATTCCAAAATTTGAAGTTTTTTTTTTATTGTGCTATATTAGAATTTCTAATAATTTAAAACTAGATTTAGCTATATAGGAAGAAATTAGTGGCCAAGGTGAAGAAAATAGAGGAAGAAATTACTTGAACCTTGTTGCGATAGTGATTCAATTAAACCCCAGGTAGGTAGCACTTAGCAAGTACTTCGCTTGCCACTAAATCACTTACTTTTTTTTTTTCATTTATTTGCTAATTGCTATTGATAATAGTTTATATTTAAATAAAATTGTTGGAGGTTGTTGCCTTGTCGGCTTACGTTAGATTGTTGTGCCTTGCCAGCTTATTTTGTTGCTTTATCGACTTATTATTAAATTGTTGGGTCTTGTCAACCTATTGTTGGATTGATGATAGACTATTCTTTTTTGTTTGTTTGTGGTTTTAGAATTTACAAATGGAAGGTTTAGCTTCTTCCAAGAGAAGAAAGACTATTTTTATTATTAAAAAGACGCGTCAAAATTTTGTTTGATATTCTTAAATATTAGTCCATGCGAACTAAATTCTTGGATGTGTCCACCTCCAACCCCCCTTAAATTCATGCCATCTGCAGCAAAAAACCAACTGCAGTCAAAATCTACTCCCAAATTTGAACCCAAAATCAACAGAGTTCCGACGCAAATCGACTGCTAAACACCAATGGCCAGTGACTTAAATTTGCTTCCAAAACCAGAGGCCGCCTACCCGAAATCTGCTACAGACACCAACAACAGGCAATCAAAAATCTGTTCCCAAGCATTTTGATTGTAACAACAATCGAAAAGCCAAATTTACATCCAAATCGTTTTTCCAAGTCGGCTGGTGGTAGGATCTGATTTAACACAGTGTTGTATGCGTAAAAATTTTAATTTATAGATGTCATTTAAGCTTAAATCCTAAGAAACTAGAAGTGGGTTTAAATCAATGGTGGTGGCCACGGGCGACGATTCTGATGGAGAAGACATGATGGGGTTGTTTGGGTTTTGGGGTTGGTTCTTGATTTTTGTTTTGTTTTCCTTTTTGTTTTTCCTCTATATTGTTTCTTTTTATTTTTTCTTTCCTTTTCTATTTTCTTGTTTTAATTCAAATAAGAGTACATTGGTCATTTTAAGAAAAAAGTAACTCTTTAACGGCCAGTCTAATGATTTTCATCACGGAAGGACTCATGCTTTTCAAAGGTTAGGGATCCGGGATGCTAGAAATTAAAGATTCGGACCCCAAAGTCAAAATGTTCAAAGGTTAAGAAACTGGAATATTCCCAATATAAAATCATTGATTGAAGCTACTGGTAGCACCATTTCTTTTACTCTTGGAAGCTACTGGTGGCATTTAGATTGCTGGTGACCTATTGGGAACTAATTTTGAATCCATGTTAATATTTTGGAAAAGTGGGTGGAGCTAAACTCAAGTTTGCATATTTGTTGGAAAATTTAGACCTTGGCTAAGAAAATGAATTCAGAATCTAATCATTTTTGGTTATCTTTATGTGGAGTTCTAGAAGTCATGCATGTTTAGATAAAGAGTGTCCGGCAGCCCTGGCAGTCGGGCACCTGAGAAGCACATAGCATGTTTGGGTGAGCTTTTTCAAGCTTATAAGGTGGTCAAATATCATTTTTATGAACATGTTCCGTAAGACCTACAATTTTTATCTACTTTTTATTCACACATTTCGTAGAACTTACATTTTATAATCTACAAGAAATTTTACTAAACAAGTACTAAGTCTAGCTCGGTTCATGCTAGGCGGGGCCGTGGACCTGGTCTGGACTATACTGGATATAAAAATAATAAAAAGACCTTTCACTCTACAAAACTGACTTACTCGCAAGACCTTTTTTCTTTGGTTCCGCTAGATCTAACTCCGCATATCATCTTTCACACTTTTCAACTAATGGTTGTTTTTAGATAAAATTAAAGTTGGGAAAAACTAATTCATACGAGTTTTCCTTTTTATTTTAAGTACAAAGACGACATGAGCAAATTAGCTAAGAAATTAGTTTAGGTAAATTTGGATTCGGGCTGAGGCTATTTTCAAATCAGATTGGAACTTGTGGGCTGCATTTGTTTTGGATTGGGCTATATATTAAAAAAGAAAAATTTCTCCTTTATTATTGTCTGGTCTAGCCCCATGCCCCACTCCCCCAAATCCGCCCATTTGTGGGCCTTTCTATTTTTTTTTTTTTATGATTTTCTAGAAATTTAACTAAATAAACAAATTTTTTTTTATAAAATCTATCAAGCTTGATTTGGTAATGTACGAATTGTGCCCGTAAATCGTAGTAAGCCTTGGTTTTTTTAGACAATTCGGGGAAGAACAACTCGCTAAAGCCGTTGGTCAGATCATACTACGCCAATTCGATAGAAGAAGGCAAAGATGTTCATTTTCTGGACGCATTTGTAATTTAATGATTTATGAAAAAAAAAAAAAAAACTTTCGTTTCTACATTTTAAGATAATGAGTTCTCGGTAAAATTAGTAAATTACTATGTAGAAAAGTGTAATTATGTAAAAAAAGGTGGGGACAACAGAACTTGATCATTTATTACCACTACCAAAACTACAACCTCTCCAATTCTCAAATCTCCATCCCCACACCACACCACACCACACCCACATAACACCGAGATCACACATTCGACAATTTAAGTTCTAAATAGGTATTTATGGCATTTTTAATTTTAATTTTTTTGTTAATTTGAATTCCTGGTGTTTATATTTATAATGACTTATTATTTTTGGGGTAAAATTGCAATCATTTGTATGTTTATTTTTGCTCATTTAATTTGGGTTAAAAAATTTCTTGTTTATCTAACATCTATCTTCTATGCACATATTATAAATCGCTGTCAAGATTATATTGAACTATTGTTAAATATGTGATAAGAATCTTTGAAGTGTGTATAAGGTTTTCAGTATATGTTTGGTGGAGTATAAAAGTAGTTTTTAGTAGAGTTTGAAAAAATTGATAAAATGTGTGGTTGAAAAGTTGATAAAAGTTGCGGTCCTATGAAATATGTGGTTGAAAATGAGTTTAGAAAAAAAAAGAGTTTAAATTAAACTATGCCAAACATGCTCTCATTTTGGATTAATTGAGGGTGAAGTTTCTATTCACTGCTAGTGTAATTTTACTCGACTTGATCATTTTCTCGGTTCGATTTTATATAAATACTACCGTCATTTAATATGTGATGAGAATTACTGAAGCACGCATAGGGTTTTTAATTTTGGATCGACCAAAGGTTAATTTTTGTTCACTGCTAGTATAATTATACTCAGGTGGCATT
Source organism: Forsythia suspensa (assembly GCA_023638005.1). Lineage (NCBI taxonomy): Eukaryota > Viridiplantae > Streptophyta > Magnoliopsida > Lamiales > Oleaceae > Forsythia > Forsythia suspensa. Next base: position 2,454,220 of record CM042667.1, read on the forward strand.
ATGTTATAGTTTGCGATCATTTACTCGGGTGGGTTTGTTATACAAATGCTTGGTCTAATCACTAGACGTGAACCTGTTGGAACTCGTATAGTTTGGCACCATCTTATCACTTTTATTTTTGCCTGAAATTTGATAAGTGCGTTTTGTGCACGTATTCGGGTCTTTAAACTAAGTTTTTATCCCGTTATTTTATCGATTTTCTACTTAATCTAGTTTATTATTGCTTCTGTTTCAGTTTTGGACCCGTGTGAAAGAAATTGGAAAAGAATGGATGAAAAGGCAATAAATTGGAGCTATTGACAAGTTGAAGGACCAAATTACAAATTATGAAAAGTTGGAGGACTAAAATGATCAAAATCCAAAGATTGAGAACCAAATTGGAAGGCGCGGAAACTGGAAGGACCAATTTGTGAAGATTGAAAAAAAGCAGGTGGGCGGGCGATCGATTAAGTTAATGTTAAGCGCCCAAACATTGAAATTCAATAATGAGAGATGAAATAGCTAGCCTAGGCGATCGCTTGGGAAAGCACTGGGCGATCGCCCAATGTTAATTTATGTCTGCGTGATTTTTTTTTCTTTTTTAGACTTCTACCTCAGTTAGGTAATTTTTGGCCCACGATATTTAGATCTTTTTGGATATTTTGGGCACCATTATTAGTAGTATTTATATGAGTTATTAACTCATAATAGGTTGTTGAGTTTTTGGGAGAAAAACATAGATGAAAGCATTAAGCGAAGATCAAGATTGCTCTTTTGAAGAATTCAACGAAGATCAAGATCAAGCAATTATTCTTTCAAGTTTTCTTCTTCTTCGGATGATGAATTATCTAAAAAAGTCTTACATCATTCAAAGTCTTGCTAGCATAAAATTTTTCATGTGATACACTATGCTAGCAAGACTTTGAATGATGCACAGCTCAATTATGCCACTACTGAGAAAGAGCTCCTGGCTGTAGTCTATGCCTTTGATAAATTTAGATCATATCTTGTTGGATCGAGGGTGATAGTTTATACTGATCACGCAGTCTTGAAGTATTTATTGGCAAAGAAATATGCAAAACCGAGGCTGATTAGATGGGTATTACTTCTACAAGAATTTGATCTCGAGATAAGAGATAAGAAAAGAAGGGAGAATGTAGTAGTTGATCACCTATCCAGACTTGAGCAGGAAGAGCAGATCGAGAGCTTGGATATTAATGAGGTGTTTCCAGATGAACAGATTTTTCATTTGTCAGCGATTTTGTATATTAAATAATTCTGCAAGTGCACGGCTCGCTCAAGTAGTAAAATGGATTTTGAGTCCAAGTATCGATCCCACGAAGATTTAGATAATTCAGTTCAATCACGCTAACATTAACCGAATCTAATGAACTTTGGATGATTTTGTGTTTAATAACTAATTAAAATAGTCAACTAAAAACAATTAAATAATTATGGCTCTAATAATTGAAAGATTAAAATTGGTGAAAAATTGATTTAACTTTAAAAAGGAAAAGTACTAGAATTCGAATCCACTTGTAGTTGTTAATTCTTCTATCTTGATTCTTGGTCTTGACAAATTACTTCAATTATGAAGATCAATATCCTTAGATTGTTCAACAGTTTCTCTCGAATAAAGTTAAACTTATTCATATGTATGATTCGACTATATTTCTATGATGAATGCAAATACAAACGAATGCATTAAATTTCTGTGGATAATTAAAGATCACCTAAAGCATAGCGGTATATTTCTATCCCCTATCGGACTTTAAAATAATTAAAATAGTGTCTAGCATGCTTTCGATCTTTCGATAGTAAAACACACCACAACAATCATACAATTACTACGTATATAATTGTAGATGCAAACAAATCAAAATTAATTATTCAAAACTATATTGAAATAAATTGTCAAAAATCAAGTTTCAAAATGAAAGAATTTAAACGACAAGTTTCATCGTAATTCTAGCACTAATTAAACTAGCCTAGCATACCAATAATAAGAGAATAAAAAGGAGAAGAAAATATGGAATTCATCACTCGAAGAAGAAGAAAACTTGAAAGAACAATTGCTTGATCTTGATCTTTATTGAATTTTCAAAAGAGCAATCTTGATCTCCGTTTGATGCTTTCGTCTATGTTTTTCTCCCAAAAACTCAACAACCTATTATGAGTTAATAACTCATATAAATAATAATACTAATGGTGCCCAAAATATCCAAAAAGATCTAAAAATTGTGGGCCAAAAATTACCTAACTGAGGTAGAAGTCTAAAAAAGGAAAAAAAATCACGCAGACATAAATTAACACTGGGCGATCGCCGCTTGCTCAAGCGATCGCCGAGCTAGCTATTTCGGTTTACATTATTGAATTTCAATGTTCTTGATTCGCCCGACTTAGCTTTTCTCAATCTTCACAAATTGGTCCTTCCAGTTTCTGCGCCTTCTAATTTGGTCCTCAATCTTTGGGTCTTGATCATTTTAGTCCTCCAACTTTCCATAATTTGCAATTTGGTCCTTCAACTTGCCAATAGCTCCAATTTATTGCCTTTTCATCCATTCTTTTCCAATTTTTTTCACACGGATCCAAAACTGAAATAGAAGCAATAATAAACTAGATTAAGTAGAAAATCGATAAAATAACGTGATAAAAGCTTAGTTTAAGGACCCGAATAAGTGCACAAAACGCACTTATCAAACACTCTCAAACTAAACTTTTGTTCGTCCTCGAACAAAAATAAAAATAAATCATAAATTTAAACTAAGTTAAACAAATTAACAGGGATTGAGTTTATGTCAAATTTCTTACTATATGCCTGATGTTTGAAAAATAAAGTAACATTTAGAAAGAGATCAAACAACACAAAGAATTTTCACTTATCCAATACTCAACCTTTAGTGAGTGTGTGATTAGTCAAAAATTGAACTTAGACATGTATTAGACCACGACCAATATTGTGTTGTTGATATTTTTTTCAGTCTCGAACCCTTTGTAGGCACTTCTTCCTTACACCTCTCGTAAATTATCACACTTCTAATACTTTTCTCTCCAATTCCGAGGTGTTCTAGTGAATTTGGTTCCTATTGATCAACACAATACTTTTTTCAAATAAAGTGGTAAAAATTAAAACTTGTATTCTCAGAACTAGGATGGTGAGTGATTTCTAAATTTTCATCTTGAGTCTTTTAGATTCTAACCTAGAAATCCTTACCGAGCACTTTAACTCTTCTTATTTTATTTAACCAATATAAATGATCTTACATCATGTGCAATACTTCTCTCTCATTAGCTTTCTATGAGACCCTTATAGTGAGCTTTGGAATGATGACTCCCAAAGTTAAATGATCATAGGACATCGGGTTTTGAAATACTCTATGATTTAATTGTTCGAGTCCCACAAAAGCTATAAAAGAAGTAAAGATGTAAAATAATTTTTTTTTTTTTACTCATGTAACGAACTTTGGGCCGATGACTCCCAAGTCAGATGACTTTAGGGCACTAGGTTTCAATATACCCTAATAGGCTTAATTGCTCGAGTCAGATATTATATTTTATTTTATCAATAGTGATTAGTGCTCAGTTTAGATTCCTTGACTATAACCTATTCAACCAAAGATGAGATCCGGAAAATTCAAACCATCAAAATTCTCGTAACACAAGTAGTACTTTAACAATTCTCAACATTGTTCTCAAACGGTTTGGTTACTAACAAGGACTTAGGAGCGGAATTTTTCATAATGATACTAAGTCGACAATATCAACTCATACACTCAAATCATGGTCCCGATAAATGATAAGTCGATAGTAGCTATGTGCCCATTAATCGGGTCTAACATGGATAAATATTTAGATAAAAGCACGAGTTCAGGCGTTGTCTAATGTTTCACTAAAAATGTACTCGATTTTCAAACAAATATCATTATTGGCAGTAAGATGTTTAACAACAACTAGACAATTTTTTTTTTTTTCAATTATCTGAGACCGGTGATATGCGAATTCAAAAGCAGCCATTAAGTATCCTGATACTTTACCCACCCCCAAATAAAAATATTACATTGTCCCCAATGTAAGCAAATTAGAACAAAATTAAAGGAGGAAAACATCATGTACTTCCCGGGGGTAAATGTGGAAAAGAAGGTCTTGGTGGATAAATTTGGTGCATGAGGAGTGGACCCGTGGTGAGGAGGCGCTCGGAGTTGAAATTTGTCGAGAGATGATGGTATAAATATCATCCATGTCTTTGCGCAAAGTGGAGCATTCGGTGGTTGACATCGTCGTATGTGTAGTTGATAGTCCGTTGCTCCCCTCTCGAGTCTGAGTTTGATGCGGTCGAGTCCATTTCAATCATCATATGGTCGACCGTCGTGTTGCATAGCTTTCTTGAGTCTTGTTGAATGGAGCTCGAAAACCCGACCAGCTCGGATAAGCGGGTGAAAATCGTATGAGGCGATCGATCTCGGCGGTGGTATCGGACGGGGATTGTCTGCTTGCTCGTCGCGGCGGGATTTCTCAATGTCCGTTTGTTGATTGGTGGTTCGGGAATCTCGGGCTCTTCTTGAGGAAGTAATGGCGCCCTTACGCGAGCGAAGTGCGCTAATGAGGCGAGGAACATGGGGATCGGCCGGATGCGGCTGCGATCTGAGATCAACGATGAATCGAATATGTGAGTCCCAGTCAATTTTGTGCCCACTTGCGAGATGATATAAGAGGCGAGCTCGAGTGTCGTTGAAGTCCGTGCGGTGGGAGGTAGGATCGATGTTATAACACAAAAATATGGAAGATACGTAGAGTTTACATAAATTTGGTTGTGTAGGAATTTGGGTCAACGAGCCGGCGCCGCTCGTCCGTAATAAAAGCTGAGTCGCTTGTGTCGTGTCGAGATCGGTAGGGACGGGCTCGATATCGTTAGCGATCCATAAAATTTCAATCGCGGTGAAATTTGAACTTAATCCGCTTCCCGCGAACCCAGTGGTGTCTGGAGTAGTGCGCTTGAGGTTCCTCGATGGCGTGATTGAAATTGGTGAGAAATTCTTTGACCCGATAGTGGGTAGGCGAATGAGGTTTACTGCGACCGCTTTGCCGACCACAAGAATGAAGGAGATTCGCCGTTTCGGAGTAGGGAGAAGTCGTCGAATTACCTCCCTTTCGGCCCGTATATGTTTTGCATTAACCACTTGTTGTAGATATGTTCCTCTTCGGGACCCCGAAATCTTAGGATACCTCGTCGGTAACATTTGTTTCCATTTGCAGTCGGCGTCGGCGGATGATGAAATGACCTTCTCTTTCCCTTTTTTTTGTCGTTGGGTCTTTTCGTTTTGGTGCCATTTTACCCAAGAAAGAAAAAATAATCATCAATTGCACATGTTGGTGCGTTTTACCTAAGAAAAGAAAAATAATCATCAATTGCACATGCGCAATTGATGATTATTTTTCTTTTCTTAGGTAAACGGCACCAAACGAAAAAGACCCAACGACAAAAAGGGAAAGAGAAGGTGGGTTCATCATCCGCCGACGTCGACCGATGGAAACAAATGTTATCGACGGAGGTATCCTAAGATTTCGGGGTCCCGAAGAGGAACATATCTACAACAGTGGTTAATGCAGTAAACATATATGGGCCGAAAGGGAGGTAATTGATGCACTTCTCCTACTCGAAATGGCGAATCTCCTTCATTCTTGTGGTTGGCAAAGTGGTCGCAGCAAACCCTCATTCGCCTACCCACTATCGGGTCAAAGAATTTCTTGCAATTTCAATCACGCCATTGAGAACTGAGCGCACTACATCGACACCACCACTGGGTTCGTGAAGTGGATTAAGTTCACCCCACCGCGATTGGAAATTTTATGGGATCGCTAACGATATTGAGCCCGTCCCTACCGATCTCGACACGACACAAGCGACTCGCTTTTTTGGACGAGCGCACGGGCTCCTCGTCTGGACCCAAATTCTACACAACCAAATTTGACGTGAAACTCTACGTATCTTCCATATTTTTTGTGTTATAACATCGATCCTACCTCCCGCGCACGGACTTCAACGACACTCGAGCTCGCCTCTTATATCATCTCGCAAGTGGGCACAAATTGACGGGACTCACATATTCCGATTCATTGTTGATCTGTGATCGCAGCCGTGCATCCGGCCGATCCCCATGTTCCTCGCCTCATTAGTGCACTTTGCTCACCGCGTAAGGGTGCCATTACTTCCTCGTGAAGAGCCCGAGATTCTCGAACCACCAATCAACAAACGGACATTGGAAATCACGCGACGCGCAAGCAGACAATCCTCGTCCGATACCAATGCCGGATCGATCGCTCTGCGTCGATTTTCACCCGTTATCCGAAGTGGGTCGGGTTTTGAGCTCCATCATCGAGACTCAAGCAGCCATGCGGCAGCGGTTGACCATATGATGATTGAAATGGACTCCTTGACCGCATCAAACTCTGCACTCAGAGGGGAGCAACGGACTATCAACTACACATACGACGATGTCAACCACCGAATGCTCCACTTTGCGCAGCGCATGGATGATATTTATACCATCATCTCTCAGCCCCGAGCGCTCCTCACCTTGGATCCACTCTTGTTGCACCAGCCGATCCACCAAGACCTTCTTCTCCACATTTACCCCCGGGAAGTACATGATCTTTTCTTCCTTTAATTTTGTTCTAATTTGCTTATATTGGGGACAATGTAATATTTTCATTTGGGGGTGGGTAAAGTATCAGGATACTTAATGGTTGCTTTTGAATTCGCGTATCACTTGGGTCTGTATAATATTTTATTTTATTTTTTTTAAATTCGAGGTAATCGCACAACAGTGAGTTTATTGTTGGCGATAATGTTTTGGAGATTATGATGCAGGAGTTCCTATGCTTTGTAGAGATGACAACTGTTCACACAACGACTAATCAACCCAAGAAATTGGATAATCCAGCTGCACAATCTGCTGCGAGATTTCAAAACTCAGCTTCAAAGTTCAATAGATGGGGCAGGAGAGCACCCTTTATACGATATGGTCTTCCAATGATTTCGCTCACCGTTCTTGGGGCTCTTGGGATTGGTCACCTACTGCAAGGCAGGTTAGTCCAAATGCTTCATTGGATTAATATTTCTGATCATGCATCAATTAATCCTGGATGTATGTTGAACAAAGAAGGATTCAGCTTGGATTTGTTTATTGTCTTCATAAGAATGGTTAATCAAGTTTTCAAGTTCAGATGTCTGAGTATTACTTTTCCTAAAGAGAAACTCAGTTCATTAGAAGATAATTATTATAGACTGGTTAATCATAAGAATGGTTAATCAAGTTTTCAAGTTCAGATGTCTGAGTATTACTTTTCCTAAAGAGAAACTCAGTTCATTAGAAGATAATTATTATAGACATTAATGCATGAGACAAGCACAACAACTAAAGCAAATTTTTGATATTTCAAGCAAATGCCAAAATGGAAAATCAGAAATGGTCATTATCAAGTATGTGGATTCCCATTTCATTTTATTAAGTAAATATATGATAACTTGATAAGATCATTCTGGTTATTGTTGCATGTAATCAACATCGGCAGCAATTACAGTGAGAGTAGTCCCTTTTAAGTGACAGTAGTAGGCAAACAACAAAGCTAAAGCTGTGTATAGAGAATTGTAAAAAGAAGAAACACCATCTTTATTGAGTAACACAGGGACAAGCCATATACAAATATATCTTCTCTTAGCTAGGCCATAGCAGAAAATAAGTCCGTAGACAAATAATAGAGGTGTTCTAATTCAGTGAGGTAAAGCATAAATTATGAGCTGTTTTCAATTGTCAACCCCAACATAAACTTATAAAATAATTAAAAAAATTATAGAAATACAAAATTATACTTGTAAAAAAACCATAAACCATCTAAAAATCCACAAAAACCATTTCCACAAAATTAGAAGTTTAATTTGCAGGTAGAAACATAGTATGGATTAACAAAGTAGCAAATAATACATTTTCAAAGTAACATCGCATAGCAAGACCACTAGTCTACAATTAGAACTAGAAGTCTAAGAATCTATTTGATTTTTCTTAAAAATTTGCTAAAAATATGAAGTCAAAGTCAACAATTAAAATTAACCGACTCTATTTGATTTTGCTTAAAAATTTGCTAAAAAAATGAAGTCAAAGTCAACAATTAAAATTAACCACACATTTGATAGGATCTACAACTTTTATTAATTTTTCAACTATACATTTCATCAACTTTTATCAAAATTTACAAAAAAATCTGATTGTTAGTTAAATCAAACGGACACTAATTGCTTGCTTGGTAAAGTTTTTTTTGTATATTATAGGCAGTGGGGCCTATAGAATATGTGGATAAAAATACCAGCTTATAAGCATTTCCAAACATGCTAAAACAATGAAACAAATGGCCAAGTATTTAAGAGTTCTATTTGTTTTGACTTTAAAATAAAAGAAAACCGAGAGGAAAGAAAACAAAAAATGGTACCAACAACAAAGAAAATATAAATCAAATAAAAGAAGATTGAAGTTGTCGTCCCAAGTCTCCTGTCACCAAGTCATTTGTGGCCTAAAAGTTGCAACTTCACTTGGGGGATCGCACTTCATTTGTAGGCCTAGAAAGCTCAATTCTCTTCTGCATGCTCAATTCTTTTCTTTTTAGTTTTTGTGGATTGAATTGTGTTTAAAACAACACAGAACGCCTTTAAAATGTTCTAGCAGTTATAAATACCAACCAAAATTGGTGAGGCTAAAAAAAAACCCAGAAAGGGCAAAGACTAAGTGGCCAAAGGGTAAATATATTCAATTATATGAAAAATTATTACAATCAAGCCTCAAGAAGACCCAAGAACCTACATACTAAGACAATCTACTTAGTACGTAGCTGGCAAGACTATAAAGGATCTTCAAGTCTCATCCCCATGATAGTCCATAACTATCTAACAAATTGGGATAAATAAAATACTAAGAGGAGAGTCATTTATATAGGAAGACAATAGGTGGGGCTTTTAGTTTCTCGTCCAATGCGAGAATCTAAATAATCCCATTACAAGTAGGAAACTAAAAACACATCCTCTATGTGGGATAGAATAATAAAATTCAATTCTTATTTTATTTAGGACAATACCAAGTAAATCCCAACAGTCTGTGCGTCTGTGTGCACATGCTTATCCAGTGCAGAAGATGTATTGAGTGTTAATTCACGTTTTGGTCCATGGGTAACCTATGACAGTAAGTTGGAAATTCATGAATTTTTTCACTTCATTTTCTTGTCTGTGGGGAGTGAGTTGTTTTCTTGGTCTCTTTTTAATTTTTGATTTTATTTCTTTGTGAGTTTTTTTCTTGGTCTCTTTTAATTTTTAATTTTTATTTCTTTGTGAGTTGTTTTCTTGGTCTCTTTTTACTTTTGAAAATTGTTCGTCTCCTCACACTCTACGTTGTTTTTCTTAACACAATTATTCTGCAGATATAGAAAGGGATGTGATTATATAGAACACATACATCTCAATGAAGATATGCTTGTGCTCTTCTGTTGGTTTCTTCGATTTTAATGGAGTGTAATTTTGTAGTTCAGCAAGGACATTGCTAAAGTGAAGGACGAGAAGGAGTGGGAGATTATTGAGACGAGAAAAGCACTATCAAGAACAGGGCCTGTGAATGCATACAAGCCTAAAAAGACTTCGTTGGAGGAAGAGCTGAAGGTATATGAGCATATTCGGCTAAGCTTGAGAAGTTTAATTGTACTCTAAATAAGTAAGTTTTGAAATAAATAATTTTTGTATTGGTTAAAGTTGGAACTAAGTAAGTTACTTATTTTGACATTAACGTAAGAGTTACTTTCAAAACAAGTAACTTTTTTAAATTGAAAGTTAGAAAATAGTAAGTTGTCCAAACATTTGGAGACTCATAACTTCTTAAGCTTAGCCAGACATCACATTACTTATGCACATCAGGTTGAATATGCTTCTGGAGCTTACTTAAAAACATGTCCTATTACAGACTTTGCAGCAGAAGGTTGACATAGAAAATTATGAATACAAGAAAATACCTAGGCTGAACGAGTGAAAGTGAAGGTGAAGTCAGATTGTTGTATGTCAGGAAGGTTTTTCTTCACAATTTTGCAGGGCATCGAGCACGCTGTTTTCTTGTCATCCATGTCGTCAGTCCTTGAAATGGTGATTACTAGTTTAGTTGATCTAGTGATGGATGAGTAGAGAATAATCTGCAACTATCTGCAAAATCTTTTGTTTTTGGTTTAGTTACTTTTGTGTATGAACTAATTTATTTTGATCTCTGTTCATGGAGCGAGTAATTAATGTTTGGTTCTCGGATGAAGAAACTGAAGAAATTTTGGAAATATTTTATTTCGATTAGAAATAATTTCAATTTTGTATCGAGCAATAGTATCTAGTTCCATCTTGTTTTTTGTTGACTAGTGCTTTTTCATTCACTTATTGAAAACTGGCTGTAATGGTCAAAATATATATTTGTGGATGGATTTATCCTTGTAGCGCGGGTGTCAACCAGTCTCAAATTACGAAGATTTTCTTGCATGCTCAAGTCTCATCCTTCTCCTACATAGTTGCAAATTACATAATTTATTTAAGAGTATATTTGATATGTTAAACTAGACGTGTCCAAATATGTTTAAGGAAGTTAGTTGTGTGGTTTAATTCAGTATACCAACCATATATTTTCAAGATTATCCACTTGAATTTATGCACGATAAATCTTCCTACAAGATTTGTGTTTGGTGAAGGAATAATTACGGACCCCATTGGAATAGAAAGTGTGGTAGTTGGTAGTGATCATGACTTGTCCCAACTTGTACAACCTTTTCAAATACTTCACTTTATCCACTGCAGATTACACCCAAAAGACCAAAACTTCATACAATATACCAAATATTCGAAGGTCACTTGTCTTGGCCAAATATCTGGGTTCCGATTGGTTTGTGTTTTAGTTTTTAATTTTGAGTTTTTGAATTTATTTTTAACTTTTGATTTTGAGTGTTTGTTTTAAGATTGTTGAAAATGTATTTAGTTTTATTATTCTGAAAAACTGTTTTTCAAATCAGAAATCAAAAAAACGCGTTTAGTTTGAAATTTTGAGAAATTATTTTATAATATTTTATTCACTGAAATTGATTATTTAGTAAAATAGAATAATTTTATGCTAATGTATTATCAAATAATATATACACTTTAAAATTGGTGAATTTTACAATATTTTTTTCTTGCTACAAAATAAAATAGAACAAAATAATAAATTGACTTGACAGAAAATATAGGAAATAAAAAATAAAAAATGAATGTTGTGGATTGAGAATTTTTATCTGTTTTGATTTAAATAAACTATTTTAGAATATTTATTTAAATAACTAATAAGGATTTGAACTATTTTTATTTTTTTAAAATTTTTATTTAAACATTTATTTATCGTATTTTGCTTATTTTTGGTATTTTCACTGAAAATGTCAAAAATATGTTTTGCGTTTTTTTGTTATACGTTTAACTTTTTTTGTCAAAATACATTTTCAAATTATCAAACCAAACGAATTTTGAGTGTTTTACAAAACTAAATTGAAATCAATTTTAAAATAACAAACAAAACGGTTTAGTATATGTTTGGTAGTGATAAAATTATTTTTTAAGTGTTTTTATTATAAATTGTGGATGAATATGTGAATAAAAAGTTGGTTGTAAGTTGTGGCCTCCATGAAATGTGTAGAAAAAAATATGTTTGACGAATTTAATCAATTAAAAATGTTGACGTTGGAAAATGACGTGGTATTTTGCAAGCCAACTTAATGTTAAGGATTTAGGTCGGACATGGCCGAAGTAAAATAGATATATAAAATTTTAATAGAAGACCTGTTTAGAAGTTCTTTCTGAGTGTGCTATTTATTATCAGCAATTAATGTCCCCTCTTAGGATATTCACATATTTTATTTATAGGAGATGTGTGATGATTACTTGTTTTTAATACCAAATTTTGGCATTAAATGCTTACAAGACATTCTATTTTTGGGTAAAAGAAGATGAAGTAACATCTGTATTAATTATGATTGACAGGTTGGTTGGTCTGACATCTAATACATGAAAAGACATGTTATACTGATGATGTGAGCTCAACCTTAAATTAATGTAACAAGACCTCTGACCTGAAGTGCATGGTTAGGATCTCCTTGACAAATGAACCTCATTTCCATAAAAGTTAAGTATGACCTGAGGTAGGTAGGTAAGACCTTCCTCTTGTGGTTTGGTAGGACCTTCCCGCTAGAGGAGGGGTTCTCTTGGAGATCATCATAGGTCAATTCGAATATCAACAAAAATTATAATTTAAGCATTCCAAATAAAGAAGCATCTTTTACATACGACTATTAGAAAGCATATTTACCCTTTGAATTCTTTTCTGAACTTCTGTTAAGTGAAAACCATACCTTTAAGGTTGAGGTAAGAATATTTATTAGTTATTTTTTCATTTTCTTTAATCTGTCCCAATTAGAAAACAACCATTAAATCTATTTTAGAATAAATTAATTTAATTATAATAAAAAAGGTTAAAGTACAAATTCAGAGAATCGTCGTACCAACTGATGACCAATTCCTAAGATTGGGTTTGAGTGCTGCAGGTAAATACCGAGATTTGGGGGGCCTTAGGCGAAAATTAAAATGGGGCCCTTTAATATATTGAGATGTTTTAAATTATAAATTTTTGAGAGATAAATAAAAAATGATTGGAATTTGTGTTAAGATGTGGAGCTTAGTATGTTGTCTTCTGTGAGCTGAGCGGATCGACCTTAGCATGATGGGTCGTAGTGGGGTTGGAAGAGGCGGTGGCCCCCTCCCGAAACTCGAGGGACAGGCGCCCCGAAAAGGTAAATGGTATTTGTATTTTCTTAAGTAAGGGTGTTTTTCGAAATTTTGCTTTAGAGTTTCATTATAATTAGAAAACTTTCATTGTGTTATTATATATATGACTAATCTATTGTAAACAAAAATCATCATTTTTTATAGGACTATATAAATTTTTGTGTTCTTTTTTCTTTGCCCTTTTATTTATTTTTCAAATCCTAACAATTTAGAAAATCGTTTTTATTCAAGATAAAAATGTCTAAAATGAGGTTTAAAGAGAAAATTGCACGGTTTACAATTTAATAGCTAAATTAAGATGGATAATGTATGTTCGATTTGAATTTATTTTCTATTTAGATTTATTTCACATTTAAATAGATTTATCTTTATGTAAAAAAAACAAAAACAAAAAACCAAAAAACCAAAAAAAAAAAAAAAAAAAGACAATTGGGCCAAATTGGGCCCTGCATGGCCGGGGGCCCTAGGCGGTTAGGCAACGCCTAGGGCCAGGGCCGGCCAAGTTTGGTAGGTTTTGCACTCTGGATATACATAATGATACAAAACAGCATCTCAAGCAATTAATGTACGTGCAAACAATTTGAGAGGAGAGCACTTAGGCTACCCTTGCTTTTGTGTTTTGTTCACGTTTTCGAGAGTCTCAATCGCTCTTTTCAGTAAAAAAGAATAATTATAGTCAATGAATGATGCATGTACTTTCGCAAACTATTGAAAAGATAAGAAGTACTTCCGTCTACGATGAATAAGTTAACTCGATAATCGACACATCGTTTTTAAACTGAATGATTTTATAACATTACGTAAACATATTATAAGTAACATAAAAGACCACTATAAAAGATATATATAGAAGTACTTGTTTCACGAATGAATCTTATAGTATTGTTTGGTTGATTTTGGTATCATATTTTGTTCAAATAATATAATTCAAAAATAGTTTTTATTCGTATCATTTGTACTAGGATAAATGATAATAAAGAACACTTGAAATAAATACGAGCTAGCGCATCTGATTATTGTAGTGCAATAATGACATGTTTAGTATACTGAACTTCGTAAAATTACATATGATTAAAGGAAAACAAGATCTTTGGTGCAGTACGACGTTGTCAAGTATTATGTACTAAACAAGTCCTAAATACAATTAATTCAAACAATAACTTCCTTTTCATACTTTTAAAAAGTTGAGAAGCATTCAAATGGTAACAACTATATTTATTTATTTATTCCAAATTCAAACACTTACCTAAATCTTTAGAGATTATCCACAACTCAAATCTATGTCCTCCCTTACCCCCCCTACCCTTACCTCACCCACCCCACCATAGAGTTTAAAGGCCGTTTGGTGATTTCGAATTCTTCTTTAATGAGACCATGACATTTTGTTTTCTTGCAAGACTTCCTCCTACCAACCACCCGCCTACTCTATCCTCTTTGACAAGTAAATGTTGAATCCTACCTCAACCCACCCCCACACACACACCCACATTCTTACACGTGTCTTCATATAAACCAAACTCATGCTCATCCAACGGCCAAATGGGATTTTCAACTTCGGCCTGCCCACCCAACAATCAATGTCCTATTTAATCAAACCAAACTTGTCTCTACAAACTCAGGAAATTCAGCTTATAAGCTAATTCTTCATTAGCTTTGCTATTTCCTACATTTTCTATTCTCTTCATCATCATCATCTATTCTTGTATAATATTTATCTTTCTTACCGTTATTTTCGTTCGATTTCGTTTCAATTAAAGATTCGTTACAAAATCTAACATATCGAGTAATCCACAATGGAACATCACGATAGAAACTTTTGTGTTCAAGTGAATGATCCATTGAATTGGAACATGGCTGCGGAGTCGCTAAAGGGTAGCCATCTAGATGAAGTCAAGCGCATGGTGGAGGAATACCGGAAACCGGTGGTCCGGCTAGGTGGAGAGACACTTACCATATCTCAAGTGGCCGCGATAGCTACTCGGGACACCACAGTCAAGGTCGAGCTGGCAGAGGCCGCCAAGGCCGGTGTCGAAGCAAGCAGTGTGTGGGTGATGGAGAGTATGAATAAAGGGACAGATAGCTATGGCGTGACCACAGGTTTTGGTGCAACATCTCATAGGAGAACCAAACAAGGTGGAGCCCTACAAAAGGAGCTTATTAGGTAAACATTATATTATAGCTCATGTCATAATCATGAATTAATAACTTTTGTTACCAATATGTTACTTTTTAAATAAGGGGTTAGGTGGTCTCGTAAAGAATTATGGTGTTTACGTAGCTAGCGTGAGATAGATTGACGACGCTATTGATAGATAAAATTAAGGTGGATGGTAAAATTTAAAAAGTTCATTATTTACTTATAAGTAAATTTTATTTGTTACTTTTAAGTAAAAAAAAAGTTGCCTATTTTAATAATAGCTCTTACGTTACTGTTAAAAGTAACTTGCTTATTTTTAACATTAATTAAACAAAAAATTATTTATTTTAAAATTTACTTATAAGTTTACTTATTTCTATGTTTTGTTGATCTATGAACAGATTTCTGAATGCTGGAATATTTGGCAATGGAAGTGAAACATCCCACACTCTGCCTCAATCTGCCACAAGGGCTTCAATGCTGGTTAGAATAAACACATTGCTTCAGGGATATTCAGGCATCAGATTTGCAATCTTGGAAGCCATAACCAAATTACTTAACCATAAAATCACCCCATGCTTGCCACTCAGGGGAACCATCACAGCATCTGGTGATTTAGTCCCTCTGTCCTACATTGCCGGGCTCTTGACCGGCCGGGATAATTCGAAAGCCGTAGGACCTAACGGTGAACTTCTTGATGCATTGGAAGCATTTGAACTCGCTGGAATCGATACCGGATTCTTCGAGTTGCAGCCTAAAGAAGGCCTTGCATTAGTGAATGGGACTGCTGTTGGTTCTGGTTTGGCTTCAATAGTACTGTTTGAGGCTAACATTCTTGCTGTTTTGGCTGAAGTTTTATCAGCAATTTTTGCTGAAGTTATGCTCGGAAAGCCCGAATTTACGGATCATTTGACTCATAAGTTGAAGCATCACCCTGGACAGATTGAGGCAGCTGCAATAATGGAACACATTCTTGATGGGAGTTCCTATATTAAAAAGCTCAAAGAATACATGAAATGGACCCTCTACAGAAGCCTAAACAAGATCGTTATGCACTCGAACATCGCCCCAGTGGCTTGGCCCGCAAGTCGAAGTCATTCGGGCTGCAACAAAATCCATTGAAAGAGATCAATTCTGTCAATGATAATCCATTAATTGATGTTTCAAGGAATAAGGCATTACATGGAGGGAATTTTCAAGGCACCCTATTGGAGTGTCAATGGATAACACCCGTTTGGCCATTGCTTCTATTGGGAAACTCATGTTTGCACAATTTTCTGAGATGGTTAATGACTTCTACAACAATGGATTGCCTTCATATCTGTCCGGGGGACGTGATCCGACTCTAGACTATGGATTCAAAGGAGCAGAAGTCGCGATGGCTTCTTATTGTTCCGAACTCCAATTTCTTGCCAATCCGGTAATGTTTGAATTTTGAACCACCTCATCTAAATGCTTTAGCTATAGCCTGATAGAGAAGGGATAAGGTTATTTATTTAAATATTATCTTCATCACGTTGAACCACATCATTTAAAATCTTGTTTTCAACAGGTAACCAACCATGTCCAAAGTGCTGAGCAACATAACCAAGATGTGAACTCGTTAGGACTGATTTCTTCAAGAAAAACAGCAGAAGCCATTGATATATTGAAGCTCATGTCTTCGACTTTCATCGTTGCGTTGTGCCAAGCCATTGATTTGAGGCACTTGGAGGAGAATTTGAAGGCCTCTGTGAAAAATACAGTAAGTTTAGTAGTCAAGAAAGTTCTAACAATGGACTCCAATGGACAGCTTCATCCTTCTAGGTTTTCTGAAAAGGACTTGTTAAAAGTTGTAGACAGAGAGCATGTATTTGCCTACATTGATGATCCCTGCAGTGCTACCACTCCCTTAATGCAAAAATTAAGGCAAGTTCTTGTTGATCATGCTTTGATGAATGCTGATGGGGAAAAGAATGAGAACACTTCAATTTTCAAGAAAATTAGTGTCTTTGAGGAAGAATTGAAGGCCCTTCTGCCTACCGAAATCGAAAATGCTCGACTCGATGTGGAAAATCATAAGCCAGCTATTGCTAACCGGATCGAGGAGTGTAGATCGTATCCGTTGTACAAGTTTGTGAGAGAAGAACTCGGGACTAGTTTCTTAAGTGGTGAAAAGGTTCGATCGCCGGGCGAAGAGTTTGATAAGGTATTCTCAGCTCTATGTGAAGGGAAATTGATTGATCCATTGCTGGATTGTTTGAAGGAATGGAATGGTTCCCCCCTTCCCATTTGTTAATATAATTTCTGATGATCTACTTAAACCTTTTTGTAAAAGAAGGAAAATAATATTTTGCCTTTGAATAATTTTATTGAATCAAGAGGCGTAGTTTTATACAAGAGATTTCCTACAATTAAGCTAATCTATTCTAGGTAGTCTAAGTATAAAAGGTGGCGAATAAATATACAACTAATACAATATATTTGTCAATAAATGGCGAGATATTATTGACCTTTCCTTTTCAACACTCCCCCTCAAGTTGGAGAGTGAATGTCAAGAACTCCCAACTTGCGTATCATAGTTGAGAAAGCTTCATTTCCCAATGGCTTGGTGAACACATACGCAAGTTGATTTGTTGAGGCAACATGTTTGGTTACAACCGAACCATCTTGTATTTTGTCGCGAATAAAATGGCAATCCATCTCTATATATACGGTTCTTTCATGGAAAGCGGGATTAGCGACTATATGTAAAATGTCTTTGTGTTATCACAATATAATAATCTGCGGCCGGATGCAATATTCTCAAATCCTTCAATAATAGCGTAGCAAGATAATTCACAACATGTACGTCATATGGCTCTATATTCGGCCTCTTTGAGAGAGATACGGTTTTACGCCTCTTTGTCCATGAGAAATAAGAAGATCCCGAGAAAAACACAATAACCCGTAGTGGATCTACGAGATATTGGACAACTTGACCCAATCCGAATCGGAAAAAGCTCGCAAAGATAAATCATTATGAGAAGGAAAAACAAACCTTGCCGGGACTATTTTTCAAATAACGCAATATACGCATGAGAGCTGACTTCCATGTGTGGTCTACGTGGTGCATGCATGAATCTGCTTAACACATGGACCGAATAGGTGATATCCGATCGAGTAATAGTCAAATAAATTAGGCGTCCAAACAAGTCGCCTATCTTGAGAACGGATCTTTAAGCAATTCACACGAATCAGAGAGCTTTATGTTTTGTTCCATGGGAAAGTTAACAGGTTTAGCACCCAAAAATCCACCGTCTTTTAAAATTTCCA